>JAFREQ010000039.1:2890000-4335000 GCA_025331565.1 Holacanthus passer
GCACATTCTACAGAAAGAAGACATGACACTTTGCATGATGCATTTACTGCACATCACTCCTTTCAAAAGGTCAAAAGGATGTGGATATGCTTGGACTACAGCTGCATTTTAGGTTGTATCTACGATGGATATATGGCTGCAGTAGCTGTGCTGTGATAACTCTTTACTGCTCCTGTTAACATTAGCTGAAATGATATCATTCAGTCACATGGGATTTGAACCTGTGGTGCTTCTATTGTGTACTCTGTATGAATGCTGGCCGATAAAATGACACTAGAACAACATCACAGCAATCAGGCTCTGAAAGCTCTGCAAGCACCCAACAGCCCCGTGCTACACTTCTGCCTGTACTTGTGTGACAGTGTTAGGAGAAGGACAGGTTGCCACGAAGACATGCTGACTCTGTGAATGTGAACAGGCCTTTCCCGGGATCAAACAGCATTAGTGCTGATGTGACTTCACTCCGTGTCCTTGAGTCATGGATCATTTTAGGAAAGAATCAAAACTAGGGAACACATTGTCTCACAACTTCCTTTGTTATTCAAAATGTCCCGGCAGCGGTGAGTCCAAAGCACTGGGATTGGACCGGGCTTGGTCTGCCCCTGGTTCCTCATGATAAGGGAGGCAGGGACAGTCCGGGGAATGGGCAGAGCTCCTGGTCTGCAGCTCAACACCAAGGACTGGCTGAGCAGCATACTCACCAAGCCACTGTGGGAGGGGAGAGAGAGAGAGAGAGAGAGAGAGAGAGAGAGAGAGAGACTGAGCACCAACAGCACCACCAAGGAGACCACAGAAACACTCTCACCCCCCTCCTCAAATCCCCAACTCTGCTCAGAGAAAGAAGCAGCAGAGACAAACAAAAGCATTCTTGGCTTTCAGTTTAAAAGAAGAAGAAAAAAGTTAACAATACGTTGGGAGAGATTATTTACTTGCGATACAGATTGGAGGAGAAAGGCGTGACAGGACTCGGGTTTATCATCCCTGAAACATCTCCAGATACAAAGTAAGGGACTCGGCGCTGCATGAAGGAGAAACACATCTGGGAGAAGAACCGAGCAGAAACAGGATGAGAGCGACTCCGAGGATCACATGGCTGCTGCTTTCTCTCAGTGAGTACAACTGCATCCAGAGTGCACGTCCACCTGGGACGGTTCTCAGAGACTCAGAGTGTCTGTATGACTGCTGGTGTGTAGTCAGCCTCTAAAACACATTGTAGGATGTTTGCGGTTGTTTTTGGGAGTGAAAGCAGCGACAGTGTGTTCGTGCAGAAGCATCACTTTAAAGCTGCTCGGCTTCACTTTAAGGACAGAAATCAAGAGTAGATGTGATGCAGCAACAGGTGCACACAGAAAACTGACTGACTGACTGCTCACAAAGGATGTTTTTAAATCTTTCAGTACAGTAGCAACGCCTTAAAGAAAAAATACGGCAGTTTGAGTCAAAATTCAAATTTTACTACATCAACTATCAAAGTACTCAGATGAAAGAAGTAGGATTAAGATCCTTTACTAAAGTGAAAATTCTCAATCCTACTCAGTAGTAGTAAAAGTGCACATACACAAAAGTACTTGTTGACCCCTGTGAACAATATATTATATATTACATTATTGTATACTTGATGCATGTGATGCATCAGTGTGTATGCAGGATTTCTTTGTTCGGCTGGTGGAGGTGGAACTCATTTCATATACTTTATACTACGTTTAATCTACACCAGTGCGTTGTGTTTTATCCACCTATCATGTAATTTTTTCTTAATCGAAAAAGTAACTACAGCCGTGATATAAATGTAGTGGAGTATAAAGTAAGACGTTTCCCTCTAATTGTAATGGATTACAAGTATGAAGGAATGCAAAATGTAAATACTGAAGTGTAACTAGCTCAAAATTGTAAAAGTCCAGTACAGTAAATGTCATTATGCAACTGAATGGACCCCAGTTGCGTTATTCTTTTGTACTGTCGAACTACAGGTGCATGAAAGTGTAAACAGTATTTTCACGTTGTAGCTGGTGGCGGTAGAGTCGTTGCTGGTTCCCGTTCTTTTGGAGTTGTGGCCTGTCTGCATGTGACCCCTCATGACAAGAGCTGCAAGTATTTTCTACCCAGACTGTATCATTTGAAGGGTTTTCAGAGCTCTGGAGAGGCGACTGCATGCAGTATTTCACAAGAAAAAAGGTGAAATGAATTGAGAAAATGCAGAAGAGTCAATTTTGTGTGATAGAAATAGCTTTTTCTTTCTTATTGTCTTAGTGTCTACTTTTTCATCATTTGGTACCCCCCTGGTTGCAAACCAGATGTTTACTCTATAACTTTGCTCTGGATTTCATGAGTTCATAATATTTGTATACACAATCTTAGCAAAGTGTCTAATGATTAAAGCTGTCAATTAAATGTAGTAATAAAGTATAGGTACCTCAGAATTATACTTAAGTGAGTAGTCTAGTATTCTACAATCTATAATTCTACGACTTCATTTAGCAGACGCTTTTATCCAAAGCGACGTACATTCACCTATCGATGGAACAGCCGTGGGGGGCAATTTGGGGGTTCAGTATCTTGCTCAAGGACACTTTGACACATAGACTACAGGGGCCAGGGATCGAACCACCAACCTTCCAATTGGTGGACAACCGCTCTCCCTCCTGAGCAACAGCCGCCCCAGTACTTGTATTTAGTAATATGAGTTTGCTGATGTGTATGTCATATAGATTCAAATCTCCTGTACACAGCAGTTGCATCTAAATTTTGTACACGATGTGAAAAATGTGCCATATAAAAGATACGTTAGTAGATCTCAGAGAATAAAGGCTGACTTTTTAAATTCAATTTGTGGACAAATTCAGGCTCCAAGAAACAAAAAGAAGATTAAAGCGGACGCCGCTTGAGGGAGAGTGCCAAACTTGAGATGCACCACAACCAGGGTTGCTGACAGTCAAAGCTTTTTTTGTCTCTCTCTTGTTTCTTAGTGCCTCCATTTGTTCACAAATTGAGGAGAGTGAAATCCTCTGCGTTGAACAAGGTCCTTACTTTTTCTTTCTCTGTTACTGTTGACCTGTTTGAAAAGCGTACATTCCCACTGTTGTTGTGTGGACTGTATGAAATCCGTATTAAACATCTGCCCCTCCACCCCCCACCATAGCTAAGGACTCCCCAATTCTCCCTCCGTTCCAACACACACACACACACACACACAGAGTCCTCCAATAGCTGTGGCTGAGGACAGAAGGAGTCTGAATAATGAAGTGCACCCCTGACCTCCCTCCCTGGCAGAGAGCGGAGGAAAGCGTTTTTCTTTAATTATGCACCTGCCGCTCTCTCACCACCACAGTAGGTGGATTCAGATGGGGAGGCTTTTATTTTTTGAGTGTGTGTGGAAAAAAAAACATGTGACACAGCCCCAAAACTCAATCTGAAGTCTGTCAGCACTTTCTAAAAATAAAGGCCTAACATATTTTTGTGCGTGTGAACGTGCATCTGTGTCTGTATGTTTTAACGCCTTGTTATCACAAGCAGGGTTGAATGTCCACAGAGCAGTTTGTCATTTCTAGGGCTTCAGTCATTCTGTGATTATAACTGAGTGGCCTTTTTCTACTTTTTGAGATCTCTCTGAAATGAGTGATTCTGATTTCTCTTCATTTATCATATTTGATTTAAGTCTGCAGTTTGCTGTTGTTTCTAAAGCAAAGGGATTTGAGTTTTTTTCTATTCTTTCTGATTGCAAAAGACAGTTGTTGACATCAGGATGCAGCATTGGTCCTTTCACTGTGGCCATACAGAACCAAGGAATTATTTCTCCAAAAGAGCCACTTTTGTACTTTTACTCAACAAGTTTTACACACAAGTAAACTTGCATCTCCTTGAATACTGTTTAAAGGGGGGAAATACACATATTCGCTTTCTTGCTGAAAGTTAGATGAGATCGATACCACTCATGTCTGTATGCTAAATATGAAGCCAACACCTGGACAGCTCATCAGTTTGAGTCACATCTGATTTGTTTAATCGATAAGACAAATTAAGCAATTTGGTCTTGTGCTTCGTGCAGGTAGAAAGAGCAATAAAAAAAACAGCCTCTCTTTGCATTGGCTAGTTTTCAACATGTCATTTCACTCTTTCAACTTGAGCTTCTATTTCAAGGATGTGTCGCTCACAAGTGATACCGAGATCAGAAAAGTCAAAAAAAAATATATAGTCAAGATGATTAAATCAAAGATTCAAAATGTGCAGCTGAAGTGAATCATCAAGGTGATTTCAGTGTTTTATCAGTCCTCTCCAGGACTTCCTAATCCCTATGCACACCATCTGTCTTGTGTGTTTGTGGGTTCACTACTTGTCCGTTTTCTACAAGATAACAGGCAGTTGGGGTTCCTGGCCTGTCCCGGGGAGATGCTGCCTGCTTGGCACACTCGTCTGGTGTCTGCCCTGGCTGGCGTACACGGGAGAGGACGGAGAACAATAGATGGGAAAAATCTTTATCAACATCCCAGTTCCCAAGGAGGGTGTGGTGGCAGGAGACGGCCTTGAGCCACCCTCTCCCACTGCTGCAGGGGAGGCTTTGTATCCAGCTGGATGAGGATCAGCCAGCGGAGATGTGGAAGAGAGTTGTTTTGAATCTGTTTTTAACAGGTTTTGACACCTTTTCAAAGACGTTCTTGCAGCTTTAGAAGAACAGGACAAGTGATGATTTTGCATATTTTAGCAACTTAACAACAAACCATTTTCAAAGCACACCATGTGTTTTTAGAATAGATTTGATCATTTCTGGGCAGCCAGAGACTTTGTAAAAGGGTCTCCTTTCATTCTTTGGTATAAATATGGATGACAAGTTATTCTGACTGAAATACAGATGATCTACAGTTCAAGTAAAAATCAAAAAGACAGTCTGTTGCTTCAACAAAACAAAATGAGTGCCGGTCACTTGGAATATCCAGCTGTGATTCCTTACAGAGTAAAAACATCGTGTTAAGTAGCACTGATCTGAAGCTGATTGTGACAGCTATTAATACAGCTACAGCTACAGTTTACAGCTGGAGGATACGGCTCACCAAGCATCAGACTCGAGCAGATGTAATGTACAGGTTTGTAAATTAACAGGAGTGAAAAATCAAAGTTGTCATTCAATGTCAAATAAGTTACAACTTGGAGAAGCTTTGTATTTAAAAATCAGGTTAGATTTTCTAAAAAAAAAAAATTCAAAATTCAATTGAAATTTGTTACCTTAAAAATTTTAGATTAGCGCTTGAAATAGAGAACATTTCGCCTTTGAACCGTATGTGAGGACGCCAAGCATTCAAAGACCCTCCAATATCTGATATATAGTATTTCATGTAAAAAACACCTTCATGATTTCTTTTCATGACATCTGTGTGCTTATTTTTGACCCCAAAAACACAAGGTCTACTTACTGGCTTTCAACTGCATGCCACAGTTTTTAATCAGCAGTTGGCTCAGTTGTCATGGGCATAATGTAGTTCAATGCTTAATGTTTGTCTGCTGATAATCATCAGATATTTTAAGTCCAAGCATCCTTGAATGCCCGCCATGGGGAGCCCCTTTCTGCAAACACAACTTTGAGAAATGTCCTGTTTATGGCTGTCCGCACTGAACTGCTCCATGCACTGATATGCAATGACACCACTTTGGAAAATGGCTGGCAATAAGATATGATTTGTAGGGTTAATTTTGCAATATCACTCAAACTGGTTTAATAATTTTCATAATGGCATTTGTCTGTTTTTGTAAATCTTCATTTGTAGTTGGCATGAGCCCGTGTGATTTAGGGCAGGAAACTTTGCAAAGACGTTCATTATTTATGTTATTTTGTTCAAACACCTCGGAAATGAAATAATTGTGCAACTCAAATTTCTGACCTCTTTCAAGACCCCTGAAGGTCCGAGGCACCCTTTGTACTGTGTACTGGCCAGATGCAGTGGATCTCAGTTTTAAAGGCATGGCTGGCATGTGGGCGCTGGTTTCATTCAGGGAGGAACCTCTGCTCTCTGTAAAGCTTAGCGCTTCATCACTGTCTAACGCTCCAGATAAAGAGCCACTTGCCTTCACCTCTACTGTAACCTCACACTCCCTCCCTCTACCCAGCATGCCACGCTGCACACCCAGGTGTCCATTAATCAGGCCTGTGGATGGTACCGTCATGGACTTTCACTCACCTCCTCCTCCTCCTCCTCCTCTCCCTCCTCATTCCTCTCCTCCCTTCATCTTTCCCTCCTCACTCTCTCAGCAATCTTTTCATCTGCCTCATCACTTTGCGTGAACTCCCCTCACGTCTCAGGTTTTAGGAAAACACAGAACGGCTGCTGCTCCATTAGCTGTGAGCAAAATGTGTGTGTGTGTGTGTGTGACATGAAACATGCCAACACACAGAGCCTCTCCTAATTCCCTTAAAGGATTGGTTCACCCATAAACAACATTTTTCACTTATCTTTTGTGGTATCTAGTCATGCACATAGTTTATAGTTTATCTTATTTGTTCTGTTATATTCAAGGTGCTTCTCAAAAATGTTCATTTTAAGTCTTAATTTTACTTATTCAGAAAATATACTTTTTATATTTAGATGACATGATAGATTTATTTATGACTTTACAATCATTTATATAACAGATAACAGAGACACTGAATGAGAGGAAGAGGGGTTAGACTGATTCCTAGAGAAGCTCGATTCTCTAAATGATCACACAAACTAAGGAACGTGTCAAAGAGCATACGTGGAACTGAGTGGAAGCCCAGTTCATTTAAGCTGTGATTAGAAAAAGCCACAGCAGAGAAGCAAACACTTGTGTAACATGCAGTGTATCAGTTTGCAATGATCACAGCCAGACACAGGTGAAATGTAAATGTTTTTCACTGTTACTCTTTTGAATGCATTGAATATGACAAATAAACAGATCCTCAATAATGTAGTTTCCAATGATGTATCCATGTATCCATGACAGGGCTGATTCATTACTTAAATCTGATCATGGATGAATTCCAACTCACATTCCTGCCAATTTATTGCTGCTTACCAGTGGAGGGGTGTGTGTGGGTGTGTGTGTGTGTGTGTGTGTGTGTGTGTAATGGGAGGGGGGCAGCGGCGGCGGGGGGAGCGAGTTCTAACATTGAACTTTTACCATTAGTGCACCCCACAGCTCGTATAAACACACATACCAGTCTGGTTTCCAAGGACAGGGAGTGTGTTGTTTGTAAGTAATGTGTGCAAGGGTGAGTGTGTGTGTGTGGTCAGTCATTTCCATGTGGCCGTTAGATTTACAGCGTCTCAACCCCCCCCTTCACTTTCTCTCCTCTCGCCCCTCCAGCCTATCTCCTCCTTTTCACTTGTCTCTCTTTTATTCCCACCAAGTGTTTTTACATTCACAGCTCCTCACCTCCCTTCACTGGAGCACACAATGTAAAGCAAAGACCCCTCCCTTCCCGTCTTCACCCCCAACCCAACCCCCACCAACCACCCCTCAGAGAGCTGAATTACCTTTCTCAATGGGACGAGGACGGGGGGCAGCTGAACCCTAAAAGGCCCCGGCTGCAGCAGGGAGTAGCCCACGCTTGCAGGGCCGCACGTGGGACCTGAGGGGCCTTTGTGTGGGCTGTCACCAAGCTAACGGGGCAGCTTTGTCCTGCTGGCGCTTTGGAGCGGCAGCTACATTTATTTATTCACTCTCCTCCGCTTGGCACGCACAGCGCATGTTCACGCTCAGACGCACATCAATTCGGCGTTACAGTCGGTGACTGGCAAGCTCACTGGATATCTGCCATACATGCACATACAGGATTGTGCCATGAAACTCTAGCATGACCATCTGACAGCGTTCCTAATGAAATAATCCCTTAATAAGTTTGTTGCTTATGTTCAGTTTCTGACTGTCTCAACAAATTGGGCTTTCGTTCTGGATTGCACTCAAGTTATTTTGCCCCCTGTATTTTTTAAGATGAAGCATTTAGATATTTTCATTGCAACTATATGGAAATAGCTTAATAGCAAAAGCCACTCTCATGTCTCCACCCAAGCTAGAGCCAGGAGGCAGTGTCTCCAGATTTTCCACCCACTTGGACTATTTTTTTAACTGTGTAGGTGAAAAAATGTTTGGGGCAGGTTGTGATCATTTCAGTTTTTGTACCATTTGGGCAATGAAATGTGCTATATATCGATAATAATGGGATTAGTAGGGCCAAGTTTGACACACTGTGACTCATACGATGGATGTCAAAAAGACAAATGTCATTTCAGCTTATTAGAAATTAAAGTTGAAACTTTCTTCCAATTACGATTATTATTCTGTTCATGAGTTTTACATTACTACTACAAATTAAAACACATTTCTTTATGGTCCTTAGCGAACAAAAGCAATGATGTTGAGAAAAATGGGTCCAAACGTGTCCAAAGTGTATCAATTCACATCTATCATCTATCTTCTCCTTTAATGCTACATCATGCAGTGGTATCTCAGTACGATTTGGGTTTGTTCCCTTCTTGTTTCGACATGACAAAGATTGTATGTATCGTTTTTCCCAGTAGTTTGACGTAGAAGAACTTCCCATCCAAGAGATTAAGTGAAACATCGACTATGTGCCAGACCTTTCACCCAACATCTATGTTGGACCAAATCTCTTGTTGCTGAATATTAATAGAATTCGCTCAGACAAAGAGCAATAAAAATGTCCCCTCTGTCCTTTCTGTCCTCTCCATGTTTCAGTATGTGTGGGGCCTTGTTCATGGTGGCATTTATTTATAACGTGGCAGTCAGGAAGGGAAGACAATTCAGCCAGTCTCCACCCTCTGGATACACCATCATTCTCCCTCATGTGTACGGATGGTAGTTCTCACACTGAACAGGATGGGGTTGACGCCCACCGGAGCCAAACAGTGGGACCCCCTGAAGGGAGGGCAGGGAGACAGAGAGCACCCTCTGACCTCCTCTGGACCTCCGCTTAGTCTCAGTGAATGCAGGCTAAACACTGTCACGCTCCACAGGTTCACCATAGGAGCAGCTTCAAAGGTGGATCAGGACACATGGGACAGACACATCTGAGGACATGTGATACTTTCTGCACAAAGGTTATTTCCCTCTCTCTCAACTTAGAAAAATCACTTACTTCAATGCGACTGCTTTTGACTTTATTAATGGTTGCGTCAAAAAATTTTTAGCACTTTTTTTATTTCATTGGTTTGAATGATCCTATTTCAGCCCACCCAAATCAAGCATTAAGTATTAATTCATTCATTTTTAAAAACGTCATCAATATATTTTGCTTATTAAATATTTTTTGTACAGATACTTATTTTTAAATGTATCCAACAATTTGCAACTGCTACAGCCTCGTTCAATTTCAAATCAATTCAGTTTTATCTGTATGGTGCCAAATCACGACACAAGTCACCTCAAGACACTTCACATACAGAGCAGGTCCAGACCAGACTCTTTATGACTAACATGTCAGCCATCAGTTGCTCATTAACAGAACAACAGCAGCATCCATTAGAAATCATCTGGGTGAGTTCATGTGATACAGAAAATTTTGCCATCTATATATCACCACCTATAGAAACTTCATCAACATAAAAAATCAAGAAAAGGATGCCTCAGTCCTGCCCACAGTGTTTGATTGACAGGTGATGTGTGGCTCTTTACAACATTTCATGCCACAGTGGTTGCTCACCTATGGTGGTGCACCTCCCAACACAAAGATGTGTATGTTAGGTATTAAGGAACACTCCTGCCGCCGCACATAAGCAAGGCATCGGCCTTAGAAATGCTGTGGACAAACATATGAACATAATGATAATAATATTAATGAAACCAAAACCCAAGTGAGAACGATAAAAACAGCTGTTCCTGTGTTTGTTACGGAAATCCACGTTGTTAAGGCATATTACAAATTTAGAAGCCACACAAGGGCCCAAATCAACAGAACCTGATTCCTGTTAGTTTCCTGTCCGTGAGGTTAGCCAAGAAGCAGAAAGAAGAGTCAGGGAAAGGACAGCAGGCCGGTTCTCACACCCTCAGTTTTCTGACCCTCACCCACTGGAGAGCGTCACACCTTGAGACAAACAGCATCCTAACAGCAGGACAACGTTACAGCGTCTAACTAATCTCAGCTAAAAAGCAATGAGCAGACTGACATGGTTTTTTTTTCATGGTTTAAAGTTGTAGAAGAGGTCAGGAGAGGTTTTTACAAAGCAGGGTTGGAAAGTTTAAGACATCTAACTGACTCGCTAATCTTGCTTTGTGAAATACCTCACAGATACAGGCACTATTTTTGGACGCTGTAGATACCTCTGGGAGTGAAATGGATTGTTGGAAATAAAGTCATTTTTGAATCTATTGTCTTCTTAATTCTCACAAATCTACTTTTCTGTTCAGGCCAGCGATTTGATTAGAATTCTGTTCCTTTTTATGTTATTTAGTCGACGCCAATCCAGAGAAGAACCTTGCCCCTTAGTTGCTCCCTCTATTTTGTGATGGTTGTAGTTCCACTGATTCCTTTCACATAATTACAAATTTCTTCGGTTTTGCGGCCATGACAGCCATTTTTTTCTGATCGTGAATTTAAGCAAGACATAAAAATGATGACAAGAAGAGTCTATGTAAGATGATGTGTGTGTAGTTGCAGTATTATATTTACATCATTCTGAGGCTTGCTGAAGTTCTTGGTTGTGCCGCTGTTGCTTGGCTTCTCTGCAGCAGAGTGCTGAGGGAAAAACTGGGAAATGACTGGAGCAGGAAATAAACAGAGCACTGATCCAGACACATACGTGCAGCTTCGATGCACCAACTCAACGGGGGTCGAGCCCTTCAGCCAAACCTGAAAAGAAAGTGAAACAAAATACTTGTTCACTTCTGTTCAGTTTGCTTTGTATTAATTCTGTCCTTATTCAATCTTCATCTCTAGATCTGTTTCTATTATAGTAGTGAAATCATACGTCAAACATCTTAGTCGGACTGATATGAATCGATTGGTTTAGTATATGTGTAGTATAGTAAATTAATGATGAAAAAGGACACACCACAGTGAACAAGCAGGCCAGTTTCTGGGGACAACCTACCTTGTGCTCTTGCAGTTAAATTAAGATATTATGATATTAGTCAAATTCCTAGGACCATGGTTAACCAGGTGGTGGACAGTAACAAATCTTGCCTGCAGCATAACATCCTCACACACACACACTGTTCTTCATTTGTCTTTCAGTCTAGCCAAACTCTGTGAAGACAAACAATATACTTACAGACATCAAGCTGGACTATAGACTAGACTAGGCTTAATTGGAAAAAATGTGCATGTCGCTGACATTTATCTATGTGTAAATCTTGCAGGCGTAGTGAAAAGTATGCAATTGTCGGTTTGACCGCGAAATGAAGTTCTGCACAGAGCCTATAGAGACGTGCCTTGCATCTTTCAGCGTATAGGCCCCGCCACAAGATTCTGCTCAACAGCAAGCAGAACTTTTGAATACACAAACAAAAGGCTTTGATGCACATGATACATTTGTAATCCCAAATTTATTTTGCTAGCAATTAAACATTTTTTGATTGCGGTGTTGATAGTTTTTAGCTTTTTATTAGAGGAGCTTTAAGTGAGTAACTCAAAAAGAACTTCTAATATTGCTAATTCCAATAAGAGTGTTGTTATTCTCAAAGGATTGAATTTAAAGGGAGGTGGTACAAATGGATTTGATGGACTACAGGTGGTGGTGTGTGTGTGTGTGTGTGTGTGAGAGAGAGTGATTTTCTCGAGGCTGTGTGGTGAGGAATGTGTGTGAGGTAAAAACAGCCCTGGTACTGATAGCAGCGGGATCGGTGGGTGCTGTCGTCCGCTAAGAAACAGATCATCAGTGACAGCTCGGGTCAGGGGAGGTCACACCTAACAAGGCGCCACACCTGAGGGAGGGAGAGCAGCAACTTAATGTTTCAGTCAGTAGCCATGCATCATGTTTGGAAAAATACACTGAACTCCTGTAGATGATGTAATGATGGAAAAGAAAATCCACTCATATCAACACAATTGAAAAACCAGATTTCAGTTTTTCACTCTCTGACACTGATAGCAGCAGAAAACATCCCAGAATTCAGTGCAGCTGCAGTACATCTCGGTCCCAACTCCTATTCGTGTTTCTTGACTGAAAACACTCCGGCAGGTTGAGCACGGCAGGTTCAGGGTCTCGGTGAAGGATACCAAGCTGTTCTAGCAAACCGAGCCCTTGTGAACCGGCTGTCACATGCTGTCGGATAGCGGCACATGTACTGGAGACTGAACACTCAGCTTCATCAAAGGACTCCGCTGAGCAGGCAGCTTTGACAGCCTTGCTCTCTTAGTAACAGTGTTAATGGTAGCAGGCTGAAGGCTGATAAGCGATGTGCCTGTGTCTTGCAGAGACAGGACAGACTTGACTCTACCAGCCTCCACTTGACCAGAACACACCCTTATCTGCTTCGTGTGCTGAGTAACTGATGAGAATATCTTTGATCATAAGTTGGTTTGCAAGAAACTTTTTCTTTATGTTATCCAAAATCTGAAGATTTACACACTGAACATTTGATTCAACCACAGATAGTGTATGAACTTTTTTGGCGCCTTAAGATTTTCTGCAATTCCTGTAAATCATGTAAAGAAGAGCAAGTTATGTCAGAGTACATGGAATTGGTTAATCCTCTTGCCAAATAGGGAATTTATTGTAGGTGTCCATGAATTGATCTTGCATTCTTGTGGTATTCTATATTTTTCTTAATGTCAGCAAATCACCATTCAAAGACCAAGACCTCATTAGCAGCAGTAGTAATTGATTAGCAGTAATCAAAGGCATGGCTGGAAGATCAGAGGTGGAAGTATGGAAGGTTTTACTCTGGTGCGAAGTAAATGCAGAGAAGTATTTACGTATCATAGGAAAGGAAAAGGCTGGTGGCGTGGCGTCTCATGTGTAGGCCCAAAGCAACAATGACTGTATCTCACTAACAAGTATTGTGAGTCTATTCAAAGCCAAATCATATTCCTCTGCGACATGGAGCTCCATTGTTTCACAGAAACTATTAAAACACATCAATGAGCCTCGCTGTTTCACTGAGCGACATGTTCCTGTATTACCACGAACACACACAGCGTAGTTCATTTTGACTCAATCCCACATACGCCGTCCCGCTGTCCCAAACACTCACTGTAGAGCAGCGAGTGCGAATGCTGAAAATAGTACCTGTTGAGATCAGTGTTTGAATGTTCAGTCAAGAATCGAAAAGTCAAAATTAAGAATAAAAGTTAAAAACCTGGCTTTGTCTTTTTCAGTCCAACACATTGTTGGTTTGGTCATTTCATGGGGTTTGTTGACAATAAGAAAAATATAGCATCAAAATAAGAATTCAAATAATAGCCTTATCTTTATCCCTAATATCTAACACCCATTCACATTAAATGGAATGTTCCTCCGTCAAACAGAACCCAAACATGCTGACTGCCATGATGTGAACTGAGGATTTGTATGATATCATGGGCTGCTGTGTTCCCACTAGTTGCTGTGTGCACTTTCAGTATGAAATACTTTGAGAGTTTTGCATGGTTGAACCTTTGTATCCCAAAGATCACATACTGCATACTTTAGAAATTCTACATATATATCTGTTTTCAAAGTTATATATAAGCATGTGATACAATCATAGAGGTTTCAATTAAAATCGTAGATGAGGGAAACAGACTGAAAACTTTACTTACTGGCAATAAGTTAACATAACTAAACATGATTTGCAATAAACAACTTCAGGTTAAAACATCATTATGGCCCTCTGAGGAAATATTACATAATGTACCGGTCATGTAGAATGGCTTTGTGTAAGTTAATGTCACCACACATGTAAACTGACGTATCTGTATCTGGATGTGGGTGGGGGTCTGAAAGTGTGGGGGTGGGCGGTGAATAAGGCCATTGTTTTCTGGCAGTGGAGTCGGGCGAGGATTGTTCACGGGGCACTCCAAACAGGCCGTGGTCGTGGGTGTGGTGCTTCCAAGTTTATTGTGTGCTGCATCCTGTCCTGCTCACTATAAATAGAGAAAGAGAAGACGATGGAGCGCAGTGGTTGAAGCTGACAGCTGTCGGACTCGCAGGACGTCCAGGAGCAGAGCTCAGCGTAGCTTGAGATAATATGAAAAGGGGGCACTTGTTGTGACAAAAACACACAGAATAATCACCAAACTCTGTCGTTCCCCTCAGCTCCATAAAGCGTTTTAGCATCTCTCAGCTTGTTTTGAATTGAGGACATGCAGCTTTACTATTTTGGTTCACTCTCACTGCTTCACCAACTTCGTTTTCACCTGTTTTCAGAAAAAAAAAAGCTTGATGAACCTGCTGTACACTACCTGCCCAGCACACACACTACAAATTAATGCAAATTCTCCATGTCTGGTGAATGTGATTGCTAACATGTTCATAAGAACTTTATAAGGTGATAATGTCAATGTTGTGTTTTTGACTCGTTGTGCTGCCCCCAAGTGGCAAAAAAAAAAAATCAATGAATCTTTGCCACTGATTGGTTTGTTTTCATACTACCCATGTAGCAGCAAGCTGTACGTAATACTTGTGTTTTTTTTCCTCGTTAGGCTTCCTATTTCAGAGCGTCTGTTCAAACGACGATGTCCAGAGTGTGACTCAGGTGTCGAAGGATGCGGTTCCCGTCACGGCTGCGACAACGGCTGCGACAACAGTTGTGTCACAAGCTGTATCAACTGGTGGTAGCACATCTAAGGCTGTGCCAACTACTGCCAGCAGTAAGCCCACGACAGGTGCATCTGTAGCTGCAGTAACTGATGGTGACAGTAAGAAACAGGAATCCACCCAGGCACCCACAAAGCCAGCTACTGCAGCCACCACGCATGCCGTTGCAGTTACTACTGCAGCCAAGCCTACTGATGCGCCAGTCTCCACTCAATCACAAGCACCCAAAGTCACAGACAACCCATCAGCAACTTCCACTATGATCTCTGGTGCCAGGCCTACTGCTACTAACCCCAGCCTACCCAAGACCGTGGTCCCAGCCACAACAGTTCACAGCAGCAAAACAGTGGTGTCCTCCAATGCTGCCACAGTACACATGCCCGAAGCCTCTGTGCCCAGTAAGACCTCTGGGACTGCAATGCCCGTCAGGCCGCCAGGACATACTGCCATTGTGGGGACGACCAAGATCCCAAAGGTCTCAACAGATGCCCTCACAACAAGGCAACAGTCCGCGGCTCGTACCACCATCACTTCTAAGGTGACCCAGGAGGATAACAAAGGAGGTAAGTCCCCCATTCTTGATTGAGGGTTCATGTCAAAATTTGTAAAAAAAAAAAAAAAAAAAAAATTAAAAACAAATAATTGTTTCAATTCAATTTTATTCACATAGCACCAAATCACAACAGAAGTAATCTCAAGGCCCTTTTATATAGTGCAGGTCTGGACCATACTCTTTCTAATTAGTTATAGAGATCCAACAGTTCAGAAAAACTTGCTTTTAATAGGTAGAAACCATGGCCGGTTGGGTTGAGAGAGGGGGGGATTATTTCAAATTAACACTCTGGGTAAGCCAATCAAGGTCACAAATTTGAACTGAAATGTTTTTGAAACTGAAACTGAAAATTGATGTCCAACATCACACTCATTTTTGATTAAACTTAGAAAAATGAAGCACTGTAGTGGGTCTGAATAATTCTCATGCCAGACTTGTCACCTACTCATGAATCTTTATTGAAGAGCAGGGTGTACGTCACTATGTGGGGACAATACGTTTACTGTCATATTATTTCTGGCTGAAGCGACAGAGAAAAAAACTGTGACAGTTACAAGCCACGAGCAGACAGCCTCGAGGGCCCCGGGGCCAGCTGGGAACACAGGGGCCACCAGCATCCCCTCCACCGTCACCAAGGCAGGACTTCCTGCAGCAGAGACCTCGGGCACCAAAGCTGGAACCATGTCCCCGCAAACCACCTCCACCACCAGCAGCACAGCAGCTCTGCCGAAGATGTTTTTGGTAAGACACAGAGTAACAAAGGGGACAGATAAGAACTAGTTTGTTTGTCTTTACATAACATTAACAAATTACACAAATGACTCTTTGGATTCAAGAGTCACTGATACATTTGACTGACATGCTTCTTTTCTTACTTTTTTTCAGTATTCTCTAAACACCGGACATGAGGTAAGATTTTGCTTCATTTTGAGTTTTGTATCTTCAAATCTGTTGCAGACATCAGACTGTTTCTATTCACAGAAACAATACATGTGATAATAAACACAGCCTCTGCTATTGTCCTGTCCATGGGAGGGAGGGCCACACCCTTTCTGCTCCTTCCTTCACTGACATTTACTTCCAAAAGTTCCTTCAGCTTCAGTTAGAAAGCAGATAGCAGTTTTATTAAAGGCATGCAGGACGATATCAGGAGAGCAACGGTGGTCACATTCAGCTTTGTTTCAGGATGAATATACCCACTCTTTTGTCAAACTCAGACTACTGAGGCCTCAGCAAAATATTAGATTAATAGATAATTTTACAGGGGATACTATGAGACAAAGTGACAACTTGTCTGCCTGTTTGAACATGTACAACTTGCTCTAATGCATCTGATAGGAATTATGAACAAAACCTGCAAAGATAAGACCCAGGTTGTAAGAAAAAAGACTTTTCCTTTAAATTATTTTCCGAAAATTTAGTTGATGATCAATTGTTTATATCAGGATAAAAATATGAAATCACTAAACAACATTTGTCAGCTTTTGGTATAATTTGAGTGCAAACTTTAGGGGGAAAGCAAAATTTTTGTCAGAAGTCAGAGCAAAGTCTACAAAACTGACAACTGTGAAAACAACATGAGCACTTCCCACCATTGGAGGAGGCTCTGGGTGGATCTCTGAGCCATCCAGACTCTGTGTTTCCAGCTCCAGGACAGGAAACAGCGAAGCGCACATTAAAAAAAGGATTCCAGTCACTGGCTGGAAAAAGTGTCTTAGTGGGAACCCTTCCTGCCTTTCACTAGTTTCCTGCGTTCCCACACCTCTTTCATACACTTACCCTCTCTGACTGCCTCCGCAGCTGTGTTGTTCTATAATACACCAGGAATAATCCACACTTCACAGCAACGAGAAGAGATGACCTCATCTGTCACCTTTGACCTTCCTGTCCAATCTCTGACAGGATTGTGGAGACCTGACGGAGACTTATCAGCTCATGAAATATTTATAGAAAAGTAAAATATGTGATGTGGCGTTGATGGATTTATTGTATACATAGGTGTTTACAGATGTGCCGATTTTACCTTCAGAAAGAAGAGGAGAAAGATCTGGTGGAGGTGTGCAGGAGACTGATGGTGAATTTGAAAGATGGAAACTGCACCCTGATATGGTGGCACCACACTGGCAAAATACAGTTTGACGATGTGAAGATCATTGGCGAAGGTAAAGTGGCGTTGCACCAATGTCAAGGGGTTGAATTAAAGTCAAGCATAATTTTCTATCAAGTATCTGCAACAAAAGCAAACAAATAAATTGAAATTTATATTACAGTGAAAACCAGCCTGGCATCCCAGTATTATGAAGAAATCACCAAGGTAAGGGTTAATATTTGGATGGTATTATCAGTACGTGAAAATACTCACATTAAAATTAAAATTCCACATTAAAAGGTTTGACAAAGTGAAAAGAAGTCATTCTCTTGCCTTGTTGCGTTTTCCACTTAAAGAAACCATCAGATAACAAAACCCTGATCGTCATCCTGGCCTCCTCTGGAGCTCTGCTGATCATGATCGTCATCGTCACTGTTGGTGCCTCGCATCGCCACAAGCCGTACAATGAGAACCAGGTAGATACGAAGCTTTCCCTGCTCCGACAGGGGCCAAAGTGTTCTCTGTCAGACGACTTCCGCTGAAAATGTTCCCCTGTACCATCCAGTGGTTGGCTCCTATATCATGTAAATTTTTCGCCCTTCTCATGTAAAATCAAAGTCATGAAATACCCCAAGCTAGCAAAAATGTGATAGAAATCAGTAACATAAAATCACATGCTTTGAATTAAAAGTAAATTTCAAGGTTTAAATTAGATGCTTTGTGCTTAAATGAGAAAAACAGGATCTGAAAGTTTAAAACTTTAAAGTTTCTGAACACACACTGAACACATAACAAAAAGCCAAGAAACCATTTCATGGGGCATTTAAACAACGAAACTTAGCATTACCTTTCATAACTTACTTTTAATATTCTCAATGCTTTGAATGGTGAAAATGGATTTAATATAAATACACAGTTCTTAGAAACTGTCCTTTCCATCTCTACAGCAACACCTGACGGAGGAGCTGCACACGGTGGAGAATGGTTACCACGACAATCCCACGCTGGAGGTGATGGAGGTGCAGCCGGAGATGCAGGAGAAGAAGGTGGCGCTGAACGGAGAGTTCAACGACAGCTGGATCGTCCCCATCGACAACCTGCTGAAGGAGGACATACCTGATGAGGAGGACACTCACCTGTAGACACGACCACGGACGCAGAAGGACAAGAAGACAGGACATGGCTAAGTTACAGCCACAGCAAAAGAAACGAAAGAATCCACACTTCTTCCAGCCCTGCCCGCTCACCTCAGGCTCCTGATCCTGGGATCCTTGTCCCTGTAGCCAGAGACTTCCTTCCAAAAAATACATCCAAACAACAACCAAGCTCCCATATTAATGTCGTCTGTCCAGTTGATTTGTTTGTACTGTATTTTGGTATGAAAAAGAAATGAGGAGAAAAAATCTAAGTTGTGGCCTTGGGAACTGAAAAATATTTGAGAAGTCCACTAGATCAATCACTGCTGTGCCTATGCAGTGGCTTTTATATTAATATTTGATAAGTGTGACTTGAGCACAACACAAGATTTGTCTTTCTAAAAACTCAGAAAGTGCCCCAAACCTGAGATTGTGCCTTTTCTGTTATTGTTCTCATAAAAAGATGTAAATAGAGGGTTTTCTTTTAATGTTTTTTGTTTGCGAGCAAAGGAAGAGCCGGGTGATGATGTAAATGGGTCGCTTTGCTTGGGAAGCCGAAGAAGAAGGAAGAAGATCAGAGAGGTAACAGCAACGTCAGCTGCCTCGGCAGTTCTAGAGTTACTAACTAGACAGATGACCTCAGGATGCTTTAAAGCCTCCTGGTGATTTTCCACTAGTGTGTGTCGGCTATGAGGGAGCTGCCAGTAAGTGGTGCAACTGAGCACTATCCTTATTGAGAAATGAAGAACACATAGACACTGCTTCAGGCAGACAGGGTCTATAGAAATAATAGAAATGAAGGGTTTTAATCCCGAATGCCATGTATTGACTCAAGGCTGTATGGCAAGCCTGAGGGCATGTTGTGTTTTCTTTTCGTCTCTTGATATGTAACCCTGACTTATACTCATTTTCATGTGATTGTACAACAATCAAGGGAAAAGTCTCCAACTTTCAGCTTATCGTTTTAAAATAAGCCTTTACTTCTTCTGTCCTCTCTGGCTTTCCATACTGCCAGATATCACTCTGTATTCTTGAGAGAAAAATCAACTGATCACGTTTTTCAGTGAGCTTTGCTTTTTTTTTAATTCAAAAATAAAGTCACATTATTTAAATGCCTCAACAGAGAAATTGCGGTTTGTTACATCTTAGGTCTTATTCTTGTAGTTTTTCTCAATATGTTGATTGGTTATAAAAAAATTATTTTTCTTAGGAAAGTAATTACTGAAATCTGGGAAGACAGCGACATCGCTGCAATGATCAAGCCAGCAGTTTAGCCAGATTATTTTATCCACTTTACTTGGAGGTCAAAGTGAAGGTGGTCGCCCTACATAATCCCTAACTGTACAGTGAAACACCACTTTGGTAAGTACAGTAGCTCAAATTGGAACAAGGGGCCCTATTCACAAAAGTGATTTGTGAGCTCTGCTTAGACAAATCTATCAAATGGTGGCAGCATCATGTTTGAGAAATTACTATAGCTCGGAAATTGCCCATAACAGGGCTCTTGCATCCCAGCACATGGGTTGGATTGGATTGCATGAAACCTGACATAGTGAGACTATGTAAGAAGAAAAAATACAATATTCCTCTCACAAATTCAAAGTTGAATTCATAAAGAAATAAAACATACCCAACAAACTTACATGATCACTATGGGGTTTTGCTGCTTTAGTCTCACTTGGTCTTGTTTGACCAGTAGCACAGAGTGGCTAACTACATTTTAAGGGTTTTATAACACAAGTAAAACAGAAAGTACTTGACCAGGTCGGAACAAAAAAGCAACTAACTCAAGAGAATTTGGGGAAATTAGGGGAAACAGAATCATTATTCTACCACTTGAGGCCACTGTTGAGCAAAAGCTGAATAGTCTCACTTTAAATAAATGTAAACTGTGTGACATGTTTACAACAGACAGTTTGGGTGATGATGTTACCGTTTGCCTTCATTTCATTTTTCCAGATAAGTTTGTCTAACCTGTCTGGTTGTCTGACTGCTCGTGTTTCATGCCCTGTTGGACTGTACACTGTAGTTATTACTGACAGGAGTGACGACAAAACTCAAATAACACAGGTTATAATAGTGTGGAATTATCCCTAACTGTCTTCTGGAGCCTACACCCATAAACATTTCTCACTCTTAATGGATGACACAATTATGTATTTCATGAGTTACAAGGTGCAAAATAGAGATTTTCCAGTTTTTCAGGACTATGATACGTAGACTTTTCTTTTTTTGGACAGCTGGATCAAATGATTGTCCTTGAAAAGAAAGGTCACAAAACTCCACAATCAGTCAAATATGGGCAATGATACTGGATGGACACTGATTTTGCTTTTTAGTTGATATTGGTCAATATTGATTTGCCATTAAATAACTCGGTGCACCTCTGAAGCCAACACTGTAAATAGGTTTTTTACTCACTGTTGCTGATGCTGGTGGGGTGGAGTCATCCAACATTTTAAGATGCCTGACTTGGTATTAAAACCCTCCCAGCAGAACCTGAGCACATTTTTCTTTTGTTTCTTTCATTTTGGATTCTGTTCAGTTTAATAATTTCCTTCCCTTCAAACCAATTAAGAAGTTAATATATATGTACTTATATACAAGTGAATCCATCACCTTGGGCACTGAAATCCAATTTGCCTTTTTTTTAATTGTTTGTTTGTGTGTGTGTGTCTTTTTCACTTTTATTATAGCTGTGCTGTTTTCACCAAAGTACGTAACCAGTATTTCATGTATTTATGGTTTGTTTGCTGCTGAAGGCAAACAACAGGGGTCTGACACACTGGAAGCTGTAAATTGTCGATCAAAATAAAGGAAGTGTTTTTCCACTTTGGTGTACTTGTTCTGTGCAGCTGATGGTAATATTTGTACATGGCCACTAGGGGGTAGAAACACCACAAAAACAGGAGTTAAGAAAACCTGAACAAAATACAATCTTTATTCATTATATACATTACATACAATGCAATACTACAAGGCTTTCTACACATTCACTGTATCCACAGAGTAGTGCTCACTGATCTGAGAGTACCAGCCTTAAAACTCCTGAGTCCCACCCAGGGGTTGAGAGAAGGGCAAGATGGAAAGAAAAAAAAAAGAGAATATTAAAAAATAACATTCCATCCAGCAAAGACTGTTGGAGGATATTTACCCTAATATACAGCAAAAAGAAAAGTAGTATTTGGCATTGTGTTTTTTTTTTTACAAAGGTGCTTTCAATTAGTCTTTTAAAACAGTTTTCTTCTGGCACAAAACAAAAATAAATGCTACAGCAAGCATGATGAGCCCTAAATGTCAAAATATCATAAATAATTCCTCGCACAGCATTGTCATTTTCTAAGCTAGACACATTCTTTTTTTTTTTGCTCTGGTGTCTTCTTTTTTAAATCACTGATCTGTTTCCATTGAGTTGGTATCAGGGCAGCAGAATTTTGGGGCAGAATATACATGAACAGACATTATATAACGTACACGCCATCGTCCTCGTCCAACAAAACAAATATCGGTGCACAACATGAGCAAATAATCAGATTACTATTAAGCAACACCTTTAATATAGTAAATTGTTCAGTAAATTGTAGGTTTTACTTTTTTTTTTTTTTTCAAACAACTGATGAATTTAGGGAAACAAATATTGTCTTCTATCACTCCCTGCTGATGCTTAAGTGTCTGAGATAACTTGAATGTGAATGTGGAATGATGGAAACTACTCATCTCCAGTGTCAGTCAAACAGCCAGATTATGGAAACACACCAGCGAGCACCCACAATCACAGTAAACAACATCCTGAGGAGATCTGACATTTTATACAATAGTGCACTTAATGGAAAGTTCTTTGTTATAGTATAAGCGCATTATGAATTCAAAACTATGACAAAGCAAGCGAGGAAGTGAGGGCTCCTCGCAGAATTCACCAGATTTCATATTAAGTGCATTCAATGTAAAACATTTCCATTCAGACAGGGTTTGTAGGAGAAAAGAAGCTCGTGTCTGACACTAAAGGACCATACCACTTTTTTTGCTTAGCAAATTCCAGCACATTTGCTACAAATCATGTATCCTTAAAGGAAGAGCTATGTATATTTCCCCAAATTTCCAAGAGTCAGACTTGAAGGTGAACCACTCTCATCACTCAGGTGATTAGCTTAGCATTAAGACTGGAAAAAGGGGGAAACAGCTAGCCTGGCTCAGTCCAAAGGTAAAAACATCCAGCAGCTCTAAAGCTCAATGACAAACATGTTACATCATGTTTAATCCTTAGGAAAACCAAAGTGTACAAATGACAAGTTGTGGTTTTACAGGAGTCTATGTACCAGACTATATGTTGGTCAGGCATATTTACAACCCGGCACAGACTCCCGTGTGTTAATGAGTTTTAGAGGGGTCAGAAGGCAGATTTTGTACCCGTGTTTCCAGTCTTGATGCTAAGCTAACTGTCTGTTAGCAGTAGTTTCATATTTAGTGTACAGACAGAAGAGTGGCATTGACCTCCTCAGCATCAAAAACGTCTATCCCTCTAATATTACTGCCAACCAGTATGTAAGGCAGCAAACACCGGAAGTAACACATTCTCCTTCTTACAAATGAAAAGTTGAATTCACGAGAGAAATTAAAGTTCATCTTGCTCACTTTAATACACTGAGGGGTTATGCTTGGTCATGACCAAAAGTTGATGGTGACTAATGTTAGCAAACTGTAGATATAGTTGTGTAGCTGACATTACTGAGCATCTGTCATGTATTATTATATTTGAGTCACAGAATGATCTGATCTGATTTTATAAAAAAAAAAAAAAAAATCACTGCTGATCTTTAAAAACAAAACAGAAGGCCCTTTAACTATATATTATATACTCACTGCTGTTATCACAATATTTCCAGCATCCTCAAGGATTGTATTAAAATATTTTTGCTGCTGTATTTAAAAAGAAAAGATTTAACCTGATTGTCAAGTAAAGAAATCCATTTCCTAACCTAGATAAAGATGCGAGCCAGAAATTAACTATGTGTTTGCTTAATTTGTATAACATCAAGCGAAACTGTAATCTTTATACACAGCTTTATAAAACATTATTTTATAATTTCTTGTGTTGTTTTGTCAGCTACCTGGCTTAAGAAATAGAATTGCAAATTGTATAGCAGGTTAAAAATCAAGCAGCAGAAAAAGTATTTTTAAGGATTTTGGAAATACCATGAAAATAAAAGCAAATGTTGTAAAAGGACCTTGAGGGTTTTTAAGGATTTAACTTTCAGCTTTGTTGGCTCTGTGACCAGAACGTAATGATAAAACATGAGAGACAAACTGGGGAAAGCATTTAGGATGAACCTGTAATGTAGTTGAGCAATATTTTACAGAGGCCCGCTTTGACTTCACAGTACTTGACTTGCAATGATATGGCCTTTAACCTGCTAAACAACGGTATGGTCCTTTAATTTCAAAGTAAGTGCATTAAATGGAAATTACTGTTTCTAAAATGCCACTAAAGGGTGACTCCGATCTTAAAGTCCAAGTAAACACTGAATTTTACAGATGTCACCCTCCAGTCAAAATAGTGTTAAATATGAGAGAAAAGATTTTTTTAATTCTCCATGAAGTTACGACAAATAAACCATCTTTTTACCCAATTCCATTCTATCAAACTGACCTAACAATGTCCTATGTCCTCAATGTTCTTCAAGCATACAAATAGAAGTAGTACTGATCCTGTCCGTTTCACACAAATTATGTACAAATTGTGGTTAACAGTCGTAGCAGAAGTGCCAGGGATGTCAAGTCATGCAGTGTTCTGATGTTTCACAGTTGTTCTAAATGTAGGACTTGGTGAGACGATCGTGTGTTGCTATCGCCTGACCAGTGAACGCCAGATTTTGTCGATGGGATGTTAGTGATGATATTTCCACTGACAAACATCTGTTAGTGCCTGACTGAGGGTCATGGAAGACAATAAACTAGAAAACTGACACAGTGGGCTTCTGAGTGACCAGTAAGCACAAATGAAAACAGAGCCCAAAATCCCCAAAAGTGATTTGGTGAAGGCAGAGGTAAACTTTTCAACTTTGACTAAAAGCATGCAACTGGTCAGAGCTACTTTTTTGTGAGCAGAGAGGCAGTCCTGCAGTCAGACTCACGCCCTTCTGAAGTGTCCTTGAGCAAGACCGCAAATCCTCCAGCGCTACTCTTATGTAGCTGCGCCTGACTCTTGACCTCCGTATGGAAGATTTGAGCAGTGTCTGGCATTAGCTTACACTTTTCTTTACCCTAAATTTTGGTTTTGTGTTTTTCACTATAGTGATGTTACAACCAATATTTGACAACACATAACAGGACTGTGAAGACTTTCCAAAGTTACAGTGCTGGTAGGAACCTTTGTGGTGGGTGTCCCGTCATCATTTACCACAGACAGTTGAACTACAAATCAGCAGTTTCACACTCTTCCTATGTGAGTAAATCAAGTATCATGTTTTCAGAAATAATAAATAAACCTTTGAATGATGACCACAGAAAACCCCCAGTCACTTTCTGAATAGTGTTTCTGATTTCCCTCCAGGCAGCCACTTGTGTGTGAAAGTCATCTGTGTCAGTTTAAAACAACTCATGTCTGGTAGACTTCTACTGAATGAGTCAAACAGAAACCAGGTTTGCGTCTGCAAAATGATCTTACACTAGAGCCACTGAAAATTCTAGAATCTGATTGGCTGACAGATGTGGACTAACTTTTCCTAACTTGAGTACAACCGGCCACCAATGGCACAGGTGTTTGTTTGCACTCGAATGTGCCAGTGTTAAACATCGTCAGTGGAGACGGCCACAGTGAGGCTTAACGGCTCAGCAAAATACAACAAACAGCTGCTCAGGGAGAAACATGCAAATTTAAATTCCAACGTGTTTGATATTTGTGTGAATTTGGATATCTGGATCACCTCAAAGTGGGAGGAGGAAAGAGTTGCCTAGCAACGCAAGCAGATTGATATTAAAAACAGAAAGGCAAGATCAACAAAACTAAGTCACACTAGAGGCTCTGTGAGGCTGTACTTTCAGCTAAATGCTAACGTCAGCATGCTCACAATTATGATGCCAGTGTGTTGCTGTTTAGTAATAATGTTTACCATCTCAGCTGAGTACATTAGCATGCTGACATTTTCTTAAAAAGCACTAAAGTACAGCTGAGGCTGATGGGAATGTCATTAGTTTTGCAGGAATTTGGTCATAAACCAAAGACATTTTGACCTGATGATGGTGCTAGAAGAAAGGTAAGGAAATCACATTTTTTTTTACAAATAATTCCGTGGGGGTCATGAATGTCCAAACCAAATTTCATAACAATCCATCAAACTGTTGTTGAAATATTTCAAATATATTAAATATGTCATCCTCATGGTGGCACTAGATGCAAAGTCAGGCAAATCACCAAAGACATCAGAATACATCCTCTGGGAACCATGTCTACAAAATATGGTACCAATCCATCTAGTATTTGTGAAGATAATTTACTCTAAACCACAATGGTCAACACTTAAGTTAGTAGAGTTTATGCTCTGGGGACCATGAATTTCTGCACAAAATTTCATCTCAATCTGTTCATTAACTGTTGAGATATTTCAGTCAGGACTGAATTGGTAGAACCAACATTGCCATTCCAAGAGCCATGCAATGCTAAAAATTTGTTATATGCATTTCGTTGTGCCATTCGGCAAGTGGAATAAGTGGCGTAATACCTGACAAGTTTCTACATTACATGGTTGTAAAGGGTGACGCAGAGGCTAGGATGGTTCTACTCAACCCTGCTGTCTACTTCCCCAATCTATTCAGGGGCACATTTGGGATTTTTAGAGAGAAAAGGAAGATTTCACCCAGTAATTCATTACACTGAAGGAACATCCTGACAACAGACAGACCTAAAATGCCTTTTCCCACTCTCATTGTCAAACTAAATTACTGACACCAGCATTTCATGCACACACGCACACCAACTGTTTTCAATCCTCCCAATAAGTAATAATGACTATTAAATGTAGAGCCAGAAAATTACTGTATGTGGACCCTGACTTTTTGATGAAGAGGGACAAGAAGGAACATGATCCAGCACAGAATCTGTTCAAAAAAAGTCCTATATGTATATTTACACATTCTGTACAGCATTGAACCACTTACAATGAAGTTAGGGTCAATTAAATACTGAGGAAAAAAAAAATCAAAACATCATCTTGTGTGTCCTGTAGTAAATCTAAATGTACCAGCCAGTTTTACAGGGATAACAACCAAAACCAAGATAAAGGTATACTTAGATATATATTAAACTTGATCTCTTGGAATCATTCCTTTTTTGTTCATACAACACTATTACATTTTTTGACTCTCTTTGCCTTTGCATTGGCCATCATGACCATAAATAGGGGCATGGGCTACAGAAAAGCAAGCCAACCAATTCATCAAAATGAAAGCTTACATAAGATTCCGCAGGAAAGATGCTAAAAAGAACCAAAAGACCAGCAGAGCTTGTAGCTGCGGAGAGCGAAGTGGTTTCCTGTATCATGGTCACGCCGTCCCGTCTTCAAATAAACTAACAACCAGTGAATTTGAACTTAACTTTTGCAACAATTGGCCTGAACACTCCATCTCCTCATCTGTTTTGCTCCAAACATGTGGATGGACGCCTGTGGTCAACTGTGTGGGCGTTTGCAAGGGTACAAAGCATAAATCCAACACTTAGAAAAAAAAAAAAAAAAAAAAAAAAAAAGAAGCAAAATCTATGAAAATAGACTTCAAACTATGCGTGCAAATCCTCTTTTTTTGGCCTTAACTTTTCTGGGGGAAAAAAAAAAATCAAGGGAAGATGAAAAACACAAGCAATGTTTGGCAGAGTTTAGAGGGGCTTTGCGTGCTCGAAGAAATTTTCATCAGCAAGAAAACCAAAGGGATATTCTTGAGAAAAGAAAAACACACACATCAGGTCGTGGCGTTTCACTCATACCCAAATACCACAGTGTTGTTTAAGTGTGTGTTTACGACCCTCACCATCAGGTAATGCAGACTGTGACAGAAGGAGGTTCCAGATGAAGTGTAAACCCACCAGCAGGGCTCAGGAATAGAAAAATAACTGGTCTCTGTCTCCTCCATCCCATTGGGTGCGTGGAATGGTAGGTGTTCAGTCAGTCCGGGGGGGTGAGGTGATGGGGGAGGGGTGGGTGTGTTAAGGGTGGGAGGTGCTAGAGCGTGATGAGGTCTACCAGGTTGCCCTTGGGTGGGGTCATGCTGTCCGGGAAGAAGTTGACGAGCGTGTCGAAGAGCTGCGTGCGCTGAGCGTATGTCTGGTCTACGTCTGAGAAACCTGAGAGAAGAAAGTGAGTGGGTTAGGGAGAGGAAGAGGCAGAAATACAACTATTCATTTCAGCAAAATAGCGCTATAGTCTGCAGAATGAAGGATTTTCGCCATGTTTATGCTGACTTAATTCATCTGAGTTGATGCAAGACAGATGCAAGGACGAATGATTTGTTTTGACTGGTGTAAATGTGTAAAATAAGAGCTGGAGATGTCTGTCGCTAGTGTGTCGGGTGCAGCTTTAAATTTAATCTGTCAGTGAGAATCAGTTCATATATTTACAGAAAAAACACATTCCCAAATAGAGCATGTGTATTTACTTCTTCAATCTGCTAAGTCAAGTCAGGTGACTTTAAATGTTTCCCAAAATCCATGATAAGGTACTTAGGCTTCACTAAATTTGCTCTTCAGTGTGAATCTGGACATTATTTTACTCTATTTATTTTATTGTTGAAGTTTTGCTAATAAACCGAAGCATCCTCTATCTGACATACACGCTGAAAAATCAACAAAGTGAAGTGAAGTGTTTAAGTGAAACACGCCAGACAGGTCTTGGCTTATTTATGGGACACACAATGCTGAACTTCATCTTATTTCTTGTTAATAAGTCTTATTTCTATCTGGACATGCATGTGGTGTTTTGCAAGAACACAGATCAGGTTCGTACCCAGAGGGATGAAGTCAGAGCTGGACTTGAAGAGAGCCGAGGGCAGAAGCTGGAACTGAAGCAAACACAGAGACACTTTCACATTAGACAGTACTGAAACAACACACAGCCACAGCAGATAAAGCTCCTGCTGCAGTGGCTGTTATAACCTTCAGTATACAAATGAGGGCAGCTTCTGATCACACATCCAACTGGACAGATGGAGGATAAAAATTACAGCTCTGGTTCTATAGTAATGGGACTTCTGCATAATTCATAAACTAAGACATGTTCAACATTCACAAGTCTTTTATCATATTCATATTATATCCATATTCTCTTACTCTATTAACCTCTCCTACACTGTCACTCATTTCATATCTTGACCTCCATCTCTTATACACACCCATCCCCCGGTTCTCCTTTCGTTCCCATTTATGCGTATTCTTCTTTTATCTATATCTTATCTCTTCTATCTATAAAAAAAAAATCTACACTGAAAACCAAACAAATATTTCATGGTACCTCTTTGGTCTCATCAGGGTCTGTGTGGTCCACTGTCAGCGAAAGGTCGTTCTGCAGGTATTTTAGTGCACTCAATGGCTCCGATTGGGCTTTCTCCTCAAACCTGGCCAATCAAAACACACTAATGGTAAACATTACTTGCACACGGTGCGGCTGCAGTTGCAACAAAAAAACACTAGATGGCATTTAGCTTGCTGCTGTAAACCCTTATGAACTCTTCACCAAAAAAGCTGAGGACGCACCAATCGCACTGTTTCTTTTTCCTGCTATCAGCACCTGGACACAGTGTACAGGTCACTACAGTCGACTGATCTGATACCAGAGTTTTCATTTTTTGGAATTTTATAAAGCTCAATGAATTACATTGATTGGGATTGTTCTATGTGCAACTAACATGAGGCTGCAACTACAAATCAGTCCTTAACTCACAGACCAACAATGATTTAAATTATACTGTGCTGGCTGGTTCTTAAAATTGAATTGTTACAATTTTAAGGACTGTGACTCATCATTTATTGTGAATTAATCACTCCTGGGCAATACCTCATTGGTTTAATAACATTGGTGTTGATGCTGTTAACAGGATATCATAATGGTGCATCAATAAAAGGCACAGCCACATGTCACAACGTGGTGTTGTGGCAGCGGCTGCTGGAATCAAAAAGCCACAGACCTGTACTTCCTGATGAGGTATCTGCAGTGGCGGAGCAGGTACTCCTTGGAGGGTCGGCAGAGTTTGAGGGACCAGAAGTCATCGAGGCGCATCTTGGGAGAACAAGACTTCCCGGGGTTTCCACCAAACAGATAATGTACCTGGAAAGACACACCGATTAAATATACTATTCCACAGTCTTTCAATACACACATACCTACAAACACTTGATTTGTACACATTATAAACTTAAAAAAAAACACCAACCTACAACCACATTTCCAAAAAAGTTGGGATGTTGTGTAAAATGTAAATAAAAACATAATGCAACCATTTACAAATGAACTGTTTCATACTATAATATCTAAGTTTTACACAGAGTCCCAACCATTTTAGAATCAAGATTGTAAAACCAAGAAAATTTTCATTGCTGAACTTACAAAACTGTTCTCATTGTCTTCAGTTAAACTGGCTGGTTGTGTACGTTAAGTGTTCCATCGTGCGTGATCTTTTTCTTTACACAATTAAAAATGTTGCTCTTCAATTGTCCACAGTTTTGTTGCAATGAATGCAGCCAAATTTATGAATTATGCTGTTATTTCCAACCTTTTTGTCAACATTAAAACAATTTATGTTGTTGAGGTTTGGTTCTCTTTAACGTGGGCTTATAAAATTGGTTCTGAATTTGATTATGTAAAAGGAAGTGATGGGTCAAATCTGCAATTAATTGTTTTGTCTTTTTGTTGCAAGTATTCTTATGATTTGATCTTTTTTGGAAGAACTGTGGCAAGAATTGGAAAAGAAAACTTTTACAAACACTGTGATGGATATATGAATGTGCTGAATTTGTTTTTTTTCTTCTGAATCTTAAGGATTGCAAATTCTTAGAGAATTTGAGTCCCAACTGTGGTTATAAACCTCTCCATAATTTTGACTCTTAGCTCTTATTCTTCAACAGCTTTCTTAGGATAATTTGTAGGGAGTCTGACTTACATTGTTTTTGCAGTGAGAGGAAAAAAAATGCTCATTTTAGGTGTTGATGTAACAGAAGACAGCTGTGATCTAGAAGCTCAGCACGGTGTGTGAATGAACAGCTCATGAGGAGATGTGTTAACTGGATGCAGCATGAATTAAAATCTGATCTGACAAAGCTTAGTTGTAGCTGGTGTGTTACTATTTGGGTGTTTGTCATGAAATCTGTGTGATAGTGTACTAAATAAGAGTGTGTGTCTCAACTGCGTGTTACCTTGTGCATCTCATCATAGACCAGCTGGTGTGCAAAGCGTGGACACGGCTCCTCCTCCTGCAGAGCCTTGCTCGGGTTTTCTTTCACTGCCTGATCGTTCTTATACACACATGACCTGAGTGCGCGCACATACACACAGAAAAAAAAAAAAAAAGAGAAGGAAGCAAATTTACATTAGTGACAAAAAAACACTTCCTGCAGCACTCAAGGAAAAGCTGTTCAACAAATTCAGTATGTTACGCATGTACACATTCTCACACACACAGGCCTAGTAGAGAGGAATGAGCACATGTCAACATAATGCTGCAAGTGTCTCATTGACTTATTTCACTGGACACCGAGTACAAGAACAGCTACTGAAATCAATGTACTGGAACAGTGAGGACTGCAGCCTGTTCTTTCACAGCCACTTGTGCACATACATACACATAGACTGTGGGAACAAGCAGCTCTGGCGTGTTATGGTTAGGGTGCGGTGGTGATATTTCTATAAAAATGTTGATGAGTGACAGTTTGTGTTGTTTACATGCATGCTCTCTGTCATCTGTTGTGGTGAAGATCTCGGCTACAAAGAGCTGGTGTGTGTAAAAGTATTTCCTGTATTTCCGTGTGTGTGTGTGTGTGTATACTCTGTCCTCGTTGCTGTGAAATCTGTGAGTGTGTGCATGCATCTCTCATTCTCTCTCCTACCAGTTGTTGCGGGCGATGTCATAGATCCAGAAGGAGTTGCGGACGTTCTCCTCGCGTTTGTCCTTGTCCTTGCTGAGGCCCGACAGGACATGGATCTCATTGAGCTCGGGGTCGATGGTGGCTCTCTGGGTAAAGCCAGTCATCGGCACTGTGGAGGCAAACAAAGCAATGATAAATCAACAGGGAGGTCAACTCAGAGAAATCCAGCAGACCTGATTCAGCTCAGATAAGAATATGACAAAGATTAGAAGTTATGCAGGTCAGTACTTCTTGTAGCAAGGAGGCAAAAACTCAGTGTGAATACAGGCATGAGTTTGACAAGCTCCATTAATAATAAAACTCACTTCACCCCCAAATGCAAAGTAAAAGTAAAGTTTGAAAAAGTGAGGCTAAAAAAGCCAACTTGTAACAGCAACACGCCGCCATGGCAACGAGGCCCGGCAGAGACAGCGTGAACAGCATGCAAATTAAGCCGAGTGTGATGGAGAAACGCCAACACACGCTGTTGGTCTCCTATTATTACAGCAGGCCTGAGACCTGCTGCGGGTGGAGCAAGGCATCAAAAATGACATGGGTGAGGGTTCAATTCCCTGTGCAGGTCAATAATTAGAGCAATTCTCTCACTGAAAGCCTCTACCAAACGACAGAGCAAATGTAAACAGTGTGTGCAGGGCTCGTGCAGAAATGACTTTGTAGCAAGCTGCAACGTGATTTATCAGATTTCTGTATAAAAAATGTTTTTGCATAAGGATGGATTTTGCATAAAGAAGAAGCAGCACAAGAAACAAGAAAATCATGATAAGCTGCAGACACCTCGGCACTGGCTCAGCATGAGAGCTGGACCTCTGCTGGGATACACTGCTGCTTTAAATTCAGGATAAAGGGGAATAATTTAACAGTGTATGATAAATATGTTTTTATTATAACTATGTTGCAGCATTTACATTTTTAACACAAATGAAAAATTATTGAATGACTGGGTAAAATTGATTATTATACACCCACACAGAGTCTGGGGTTACAGGTCAGCACATGAAGACCAACAGCATGAGATGCTGCTGCGGTGCAGGGTCTGGCCTGAGCCACGGCACACATCAAAATGTGACACTGATGTTTTGAGACAGAGAGAACTGTTTGGGCTTGCTGCTTCCTTCCTGCCAAAACACATTCTGTTCTTTCTTGCTCCGTTTCACTCACACACCCATTTGATTTTTTTCTGAATTTTCTCTCTCTCATATTATCACTACATCCAGATTCTCTCTCCTCTGGCTCTGGCAGGACAGAGGTGAATGGTCGGCAGACAAAGGTCTATTTGTACTGTGTTTGAGGTGGAGCTAAGAGTGCAGCAGCGATCTCAATCTGTCTGACGGGGCAGGAAGTGTCTTACTGCTGCCAGAGCTTTTTAAGCAGGGAATCTAACATATCTCCTCTGACAGAACACAAACACACAGAGCCCATTAGGCACTAAATGCATCAGCACAGATGCCTGCCATGATCACAGGTTGTTTATTTTATCTGATGTAGAAACAGGTATAAGCTAAACAATACCCACAAGGCTACGAGGCAGCTAACCAAAAGCACTCAACCACAGCAGTCAGGTGGGTGCCACTGAAAATCAAAGTGAAAACGAAAACAAAGGAGCGCCCGACACACACTGGAATAATTGTAATGTAGAGATAAGAAAGGAGTGTTAACAATAAGCCAGAACAGCAGTAGCAGTAAAGGCTTGTACAGGATTGAATATTAAAATACCCACATAATGAGTGTGCAGGGAATTTATATTAAATCACATTTACTGAGTCCCAATAATGTGTCATATTGCATGTAAATGTGCAAAGCGGTCAATATTCAAAGTAACACAAAAGATAACCCTACTAACATCATCAGCTGAGCTGGTAAAAAAAATTCAGGTGTATTTCTGTCCATTTAATGTCTTTGGAGAGTAATCTGGTTCCAGTTCAATAATCTGTTGCTGAGCTGTTGTTGCTGTAAAAGAATTCCTGTGTCACATTGTACCTAAACCTGCACAAAATCTATGCAGAGTAGGTTCACATGCTATAGCCTGTGATGAGAGCAAATGGGAGCACATGAAAAGTGACTCTGTGATGCATTTTTGCTGATATGGCATTTGCTTTCATTATATTACAATGGTACCAAGTTACCAGAGGAAATCTCTGTCTTCCTTTGCTGAAACTAACCACGATGGTGACAGAAATTAGTAGAGATGCACTGATAGGGAATTTCAGGGCAGATAACGATAACCGATAATTACTATTTGTTGTGCCTGATGTTGTTACAATAACACAGAAGAGTTATGATATAAATGCAAAAAATCAAATACAATGCAATACAATGTCGGCCACAGATATATTGTACATCCCTAGTAATTATGAATTTTTTTTTTTAATAAATTTTACCCAGTTCCCTATCAGTCATGTTAATCTGCTGAACTATGTTAACTCTCACTTGGCCCAATAATCACAGCTATTGCTAAAGAGAGTACCACACATGGTGAAAACACTCCCACAACATGAACATATTATACTTTAATTAAACTAGTTCAGACTAACAAGTCATAGTTAATTGGTGCTTAAAATAAACGATAAACAGAGCTCTGGTACACTGAGGAAAAGAAGACCTGAATGCCTGGAATCAGGTTGACCAGAAAGGAATTGTATTGGCTGTTGCTGATGGTTGAAAGTTACAATTTAGCCAGCTGTTATCTTCCTAAAGGTTTGCTGATGTCCAAACTGTAGTTTTCCTTGTCACTAAACTCTAGGAAATGCACACAAGGAAACCAAACACATGGCCTTTGATCACTGGGCTGACGGTGATATCTCTGAGTTAAAATTTGACTTGATGCTGTATTTCCATGTGTGTCACAATCTTCCACTGTGGATGTATTTATTAAAGAACAATATTAGTTTGTCAGACCAACCAGTGTGGCTTTAAAAATCAAAAGACTATCAATGAAAAGTTCTGCAAGTTGTTGCCAATGCATGCTGGAATTTACCTTGCTGTTTCTTCCTCCTGCACAGAGAAAGAACTGTATGATGGAGGAAAAATCTTACCCATGCCCGAGTCCTTCTTGGTGCCATCAGATATGATCTCTACATGGTCTCCGTCCACATCGTAACTGAAGAAATCATTGAGATACGTCTTTGACCTCTGACCTCCGAACACGTACAGACAGCGGTTTCTCTGTTAAAGGAGAAGTGATTGTGAGGGACAGGAGACAAAGAGACAAAAACGGAGGAATACAGAAATCATGATTAACATTCAAGCTTACAGTATCTTATTAAATTGAGCAGGCAGAATTATCCTCACAGCAATATACCCAAAAAAAACCCAAAACATGTCTTCAGAGGGGGAGACTGGACTCACAGTGTGGAAGAGCATGCAGTGTCCGATGCGGGACTGGACGTCCTCTGGTCCGGCGTTACATGAGTCTTCCCGCAAGAGGCTCCACGTTCCAGCCTGACAGTGGTAGGCGTACAGGCCGCTGAACTGAGGCTCTGATGTCCGACTGTCCTCCACGCTGCCGTTACATGTCAGGATGCGACCGCCAAACGTGTAGATCATGTGTTTCTCCGAGTCCATGCACATCTGCAGGAAGGGCAGAGAACAAGAGACGGATGAAACTGGAAATGCCAGAGGGAGGAGTTTCTGAGTTTCCAAAATCTGAGTTTCAATTTTATTTTAAAAGACATTAGATTAAAAATGACTTAATAATTTATCTAAAATGCCACATTATTATTACTATGTATTTATTATTTTTTTCTCATTTACATTACATTTCTTGTCTTGAGATTTACAATATCATGTTCTTTAATTCAAACATGATATCATAAATCTTGAGACAAGAAATTCAAATAAATAACAAATAAATAAAAAATTGGTGACAGAAAGTGTTTGAATACTCAAGGTGCAGACTTTTAAGGTAAGCAGACCTATCTTAACATTAATACCAGGGTACCATAGCACTTCAGTAAATCTTAACAAGAATAAACTTTGAATGCTCAGTTTTTGGTGAAACTATTTTTAGTAGTGTTAGCTTTGTGGCCATTTTGGAGGCTGCAGTTCTTGGTGCTATTGGAATGAACTGCCTAATATTGAGATATTTCTACTATTCTGTGAACCCCATTTATATAAATGATGATGGAGTGTATGGAAGAGTGTATTTCTAGCCACGTACAAATTTCACCTAGTAAGGCGATCAACCACAGCAAAATATCCAGTTGAATTCAGTTTCCTGGTCTGTGTGTAAAGTAATGAGGTCAGGGAGGTACAAATGGAAGCAAATTCTAGCTACCTGGTGGTCAAACACCAACTTTGGCCCTCCGTCAGCTGATGTATCCTCACTGAGTAGCGTCCAGGTGTTGGCATCAATGTCATAGCGGTAGAAGTCACTCTTCAGAGACTTGCTGTTCCTGACGCTGGAGTCCAGGTATCGGCCCAGTGTGTAGATCTGGCGCCGCTGGGAATCGATACACATCTTGTGGCACGAACGAGCACTCGGACCGCTCTGATAGGTACACAGGAACAGTGGTGGAAGAAGTATAAACATCCTTTACTTTAGTAAAAGTAGCAAAACCACATCGTAGAAATACTGGAAATTCTGAATTCTAAATTTTACTTAAAGATTACAACTTACTAAAAGTACCCACAAAACTATCCAAAACAATATATATTTTTTTAAATTTATTATTGGATTATAGTATTGATTCATGCATAGACATGCATAGCTGCTATAGCTGAAGACAGTTAATATTTTTAAATCAGTGCTGTCCCTCGGCTCAGCCTGGTTCTCCTCACACAACAGTCTGCAAAGCCCCGAGATACACACAAATATTTCGCTCAAGTTGATTTTCAAATTGCATGAATGAATTGTATTTCATGTCTTTGCATCTATTTGCGTCTTTGCATTGACTTTGTATGGAATCGCAAAGTGCAAAAAATTGCTTCATGCTTTGTGTGCACAGACCATAATATTCCATCTGGTTTTCAAAACTAAATTTAAATGAAATAAAACAAGGTCATGCTCAGAACATAGTGAAAGTTTCAGGCCATTAAGAAGCAAACATTTCCACATCTTTTCACTCCTACACAGATGTATGGAAAATATTTTATATGTTTCGGTGTCTTTTCTCAAAAACTATGTGTATTTGAAAAAAAGGTTTTCTGACCCACCTCTTTCTCAGTGTCTCTGGAGATACAGGCCCACTGGTTCTCCTGAACGCTGTAAGCCCAAAAGTCAGCCAAGTCCTGTGTGCCATCCCAGCCCCCAAACAAGTAAACAGTCTCTGCAGGAAACAAACATCACTCAACAACAACACAACAACAAACTGCTGGTACACAACATTAAACCTCTTCTCGTTATTTGCATTCTGCTTTGGCAAGCACTGCTATCAGCCAGCTAAACTTAAGCGCTCTACCATCCCTCCACTCAGCAGAAACAGTCACACACTCAACATTCACAGCTAGTGTGAATAATCAGATTAAAGTTACGCTTTGATAAAGCATTTAAAGTTCCCCAGAGTGAGCTGGACTGACTAGGAGTCAGTTTGTAGACATCGACATTAAGAGGCATGACGTGGTAAGATCCAGCCTGCAGCAGTGAACATGAACTCCTATATGGGTTAAACACACACATAAGCCACTGCATCCCTTTCATGAAATCTTTTAGACACAGAAGCGCAGTGAAAATGTTACAAAATTGTTGGCATCCCGTGACCATAGTACAACTGCAGGGGTGACTAGGCATGTGCAAATACAGTCAGTCCCACGTACTCTACTGTAAGCCTACACTAAAATTTGGGAATGACTAACATTTCGGAACTACTCCGTGAAAAGGTTACAAAGAGGATGTAATGTAACAGCAACGCATCATGCACTGTGATATACTACTTCTTTACAACACATTTGCTTTGTGTCTGGAATTAACAAGCTTGCTAATCTCCGCTGTGAAAACATCATTGTTTGGGTCAAAAACAGACCACTGCAGTTCAGGCAGATGGCAGTTGTGGGAAGTTGCGATTTTATCAGAGACTTGTGTAGGAGGAAATAAGTTGTGCCATTACTGCTACAACTTCAAAACAGAGTACAGGCTACAAAATGAGTTGTGAAAGACAAACAGTATTAAATGAGTCACTGGTAGTGATCAAGAATTGGTTTGTTTTGGGTTGAAGATCAGTGAAAAAAAAATGCATTTACTGCACCATTAAATCAGTTTAAGATTATAGTTTTTGTATGGCTGTGAACATGTGCTGTAGAGTTAGAAAAATAATTACTCATAATCAAAATGGGATAAGGATAAAATGTGAAAGATTGGGACAGGACTGGTGGCAAAGAAATCACTTGCAGAAGCCTGAACCACATTTAAATCTTACTGAATCATATTTAAAGTCATACCTTTTGTGAATACATACACAAGTTTGTTTGTTTTCTTGGCTAGAAGCTCTATAACAATTAAAACAGTTTTAATTCTCAGTAAGTATGTACCCCACTGAGAATTGAAAGGGGAACAAGAACAAAAGCGACACATTAGGTTTGACCAGAACTGGCAACAAAGTAATCCCTTTCAAGGCCAAAACATTAAGACGACAAGCTTTGTGTTGATATATACTTGTTTGTCAAGCACCATAACAATCAAAATGTACAAAAAAATAACTATTGCCAATCGACAAATAGGATCAGCCGAAAAAAGTGACAGGATCGGGACGAGACAGGACCGACGAGACATATACACATTCCTTGTCTAAACACTCCATAATAATCAAAACAAAAAATAATAAGTGAGAATCTAAATGAGATCAGGATCGGGACAGGACTGGACCGCAGACAAAGAAATCATTTGGGATCTCCTGTATCAACTGCTTCTATCAACCACTGCTCCCAAAACACAGACAGTGTGTGTGGCCTAAGAGACAGACCAGAGGGACGCAATGCCTTCTCTCAGTCCTGACACACATTGTAGACACTGCATCACTCTCTCACAAACACACTCACAATGCAGGCTTTTGTTTTTCACATGGCCAGCGGGGAAGTACACCACCAACACTATCGCCAGATACAGAAAAAAAAAACAATAGGTGTGTGTCTCTGACAAAACAAAAGTCGTGATTTATGTGCTCTTAGAAGAGAAATGCCATCAGGGTTGTTTTCTTTTGGAGGAGACGGGTTTGAGCGGGAGGGAATGGGGAGGGAGAGTTAATTTGATTAAACAGTGATAGAGCTTTGCGTTCTGAGTCTGTGTAGGAGGATATGAGTCATGGTTTCGGTTAAACAGCCAACTCATAACACTGGCTGCGTGGGTCTCACCAGTCTGGACGTCAATGACCATTTGATGTCCTCCCCTCATCCCTGGCCTGTTGTCGTCGCCATCACCTGCGAAGAGCAGAGGAAGGAAGAGACAAGGATGGTGTATGAGCATGGGAGATGGAAGATGACGCAGAGAAAAGTGAGAGAGAGGATAATGTGAAATGGGTGGAATGATGGGAGGAGCAGAGGGCGGGAGGGAGGCCACAGATAAAAAAGGGAAAGTGGTGTCACTTTAGCTACAAGGCTACAAAGCTTTCACAGCGTGCTGGAATGTTTCATTGATGGATTGGGAATATTTCCCGCTGAATAGATGGTCTCACTGTTCATGTCGTCTCGGTTGATTTCTTGGGCGCTTGTACCTTTGTTGCATTTCGGGATGATCTGACTCCACCTGGGCTTGTACTCCTGCTGGCTGATATACTGGTTAAACAAACCGTCTGGCAAGGATAGAAGAGGATCAAATATGGCAAAATCACCATTAATGCAAGCAGAAATCAGACATAAAGGACTTGACCAAGCATCATTCAGAATTTTTTAAAAAAGACTGAAGTAGTCTTTAACTCAGCAGTAACCTGTAATGTTTTACTCTAGACTCATCAGGCCAAGTACAGTACCTCTCACGGCTTTGTCTATGAGCTCCTCACAGGCGTCAAAGTCTCCTTGCAGCACCAGCCGGTCATGCAGGTGGGTGAGCATCGGGTGCTCCAGTGCTATCCGAGTCTTCTTCTGCAATGACTCGAAGGCCTCTGTGTAGTTATGCTGTCGAAAGTGTTTGAGGCAAAGGCGGATGGCTTCCTGTTCTCTGTACTGCAAGGGCACAACGGAGAAGAAACAGATCTAGGCTCAAATCAGTCCACAAAGAGAACCCTGTTGGGTTGTTAGCCACACATGTTTGGTGCGGTTTACTCAAAATGTGACAAAAATACAAGGTGTGACATATCCCTTGTTAAGGGACACCCTAGTGGTACTTGTTGCAGAAGTGTGGTTCTCCTATCATCTGATTAATCCATATAATTACAGATCTAAGTCTGCTGAATCCACTCTTCCACTCCGAGGCTATGTCTGTAACCCTGAGGTTACCATGGGGTGCTTACCTTGCTGTACCAGTTAAGGCAGGGCTGCACCACATCAGGATCTTCAATACCGTGCAGCTCAATGTACCAGATGCTGAAATTAAAACTGGGACCCCAAGACATCAGAGGCACTAAGACATAGAGCAAAGACGGAGAAAGAGGGACACTTTAAAAAGACAGAAATGTTCACCGTGTATCACTGCGTTCACCAAGGGAAACCACAGTCACCAGACAAACCACATCAGTTCTCACCTATTTTGACAAATCTGCAGGGAAACATCTGCTCATCAATCTTGTGCTTTAAGGTGAACGTTTCCTTGTTGTAGTCATTCTTAAGGCCACTGAAAGAGAAGGAAAAGCTGTTTTGCAAATTGTATGACTAGGCTGAGATCAGGGTCCAAAACAAAACGTCCTCCAAGTGCCAAATGTGGGTAGATTTTTCATTTAGTGAGTTGACCACGCTGACAGGTATATGTACTAGTCGCCTGTTGCTTTCGCCTCCACTGAGTGAACTCCAATAGGCTAAGAGTTCAGGCAATTTCCGTGGCATAACTGGGAAACTGGCTGTTCTTGTCAACATAGAAATAGATGATAAAAATTTGGGTTTTTATTGCAACTTCCGCAATATTTGCTGCCTTCCTTTCGACACACAGTTCCGCTCACTCAACTGGAGCAGCTTGTGTGTGGCACAGTAGCTGTTAGAGTCACCTATCAGACAGTGCTGTGGGTGGGACACTGAGCGAGACTACAGAGTGATGACTGCAGACAGAAAGAGGCAGCTACATTATAGGCAAAGTCGTGCATTTGTAAATTAATTTAACCCAAATCCTTTTTTGCCAACATCAGCTACTTGCTTAACTATCACTTGCCATAGGACATCTGCTAGCAGCAGGGAATAAGGAGTCTGATGAGTTGATTAAAATGATTAAAAATCAGATAGGGTTACAAAACCTTTGAATTTAATTTTATGTTTGACCCTGAAGTATATTCAACAGCAAACACTAGAATTTTGAGATAAAGACTTCTGGAGTAGTATTCAGGCTTGAATTGTTAAACTGCTGCTCAATCTATTAAAATAATCTTGCTATAAATTTTGCCCTGGTCTCTTCAAGTTTGTATAGAACATAATACCCTAATTATCTCAATGTACATGTTAGACAAATAGGTAATATATTATTTCAGCTGGCATAAAATACACTTGGTCTGTGTATTTTTCATGTACCAGTCCCCTTGGCTGGTGAGTCAAAAAGTTTATTTTGATCACCGGTTGCAATGCCAACTGCATCCACATGCTGGTAAATTGCGGATCGTCGACCAAATCTGGCAGTTAACCAAACTTCATTTTTGGTTTGCCAGCTGGCAGTTATGATCCGTCCTCTTCTTTAACAAACAGGTCTGGTAATGTAGTGAAATTAAAGGATCAATTGGAGTGTGTGATGCACCAATTACTGAGAGAACTGCACTGATTGCAAGGGTTTCAGTTTCCACACATAGCATTGAAGAATAAATGAACAGAAAAAACATCTCTTACATCTACAGGTGTACATTTACTGTGCACAACATATATTGGGTATCACCAGCTGGCACATAAATGCAAAAGCAGTATAAGCTTCCACAATACTGTTCTTCCAGAGATTTGTGATCTCATAAACCAATCAAGAATTGAATATAAATCAACCAATTCTTGCTAAAGATTGTAATTTTGTCAGATTCCAATAAACTTTCTGTACAAAACTTTTAACTTGAAAAAAGAAAAAAAATATTTTCTTCAATATTTTGCTCATCTCTGCAATCATATAAACAATTCAGAACTAGGGATGCACAGACTCAACCTTTTCCTCCAGATTCCAATAACTTAAGTCAGTATCCCAATATCGGGTACAGATGTGATACCTGGCATTTATTAATATTGAAAGTCAATATTCTGCACTTTGCTCTGTCACTAAATTGAGTTGCAGGCTCACCAGAATAAATGTAACTAATAGAGAAAACATTTAACCTTCAGGTACACTGATAATGAAACCGTATTTAGTGTGGATGAGTCACTTCTCCTCAATAATCCATTGTGGCATTGCAAGCTCACATTTAAGCTGCTGAAAGTCACATAAAACAATTGGACTAGCAAAAGCAGTAATGTCTCACCTGGACAAAAGCTCTGTCATGTTCTCTTCACTCATGCCACCAAACACCTTAAACTTCTTCAGGTTGCAGACGTGAGTCTTCTCATACTTCCCAAAGGTGATGCTTTGAACAACTGCCGGCCTTTCCAATTTCAAGATTAAAAACTAAAGAAAGAGAGAGAGAAAAAGAGAGGGGAGACATGAAATAGATTGAAGGCAAAGAGCAGAGTGATGATGCCATTAGTGTGTGGAGGACTGCAGGAAATTGCTTGTGCTTATGGCAGGCCAGCCACTGTGAAAAGATTTGCTCATTATCTAAATGACTGCAGCAGGGTCAATCTACTGCGTCAGGTAAGTGGCATTACATACAATCTATGAGCCGCATCCACATGTCACTGGTGCTCTAACAAGCCAGGACATCTAATGACAAATCACCAGTGGCCATTAGGCCAGAACGAGTGGAGACCACTGGCCGCAACATTGATTAAATGTGCCAGTGGAAAGCAGGCATTTAAAAACCCCAGGGACAAATGTTTTCACAGCCACTCATAAAAGACAGATATTCTATTAATCCATGTCCAGAGCCTTTATCAATATTATTCCGACATGAAACTTTCAGAAACATTGAATTGAATTGATCTTGTTCTTCCACTTAGTTTGTCATGATTCAACATGTATTAATACAGACCCACACTTTGTTTTAATTGGTTGATGGAGGAAAAACAAACCGTTCCAGTCAATTTTCATGTGTCAGGCATTAACAGTGTGAAATACACTGCTATGCTATTGTTAAGCACAGACTGTGTTAACAGCAGGTATTGACTTACCAACATTGGAAGATTCCTTATGAACAAAGAGATGGATGAGCTGTTTTCTTAGATTCTGTTTTACTTTGTCGGAACATGTTTTTTTGCAAAGATCAATTACTACTAGTTATTTCCTAGATGTCCCGTCCCAGATAAATTTAAAAAAGCTAATAAAAAGCTAAATCTTTATCAAGGCCATGGCGGATGGGTTCAGAGATTGCATTTCGGCCAATGTGTTCCATTCTCTTTTGCTCTCCACACGGACTGTTTGCCTGCATGCAACTAAAGTCTGCTCTAGCGTGATTAATCAGTACTACACAGACTACAAACGGAACACTTTCGATACCAGATCACGTCCATTGTCTACAGATTATGTATTGATATGTGGATATGTGTTAATAAAGACACAACACTGATCTAAAGTGAACTTGAACCAAGCCTGCTCACTTAGCAAAGTCTCTTGTATCTTTAGGCCTGGCACTCCGAAAGTATCAGTGTCTTGTTCAAGATGATGTGGTTTCCTAAAGCCAAAACCAAAACGTGATATTTTTTCCCAACTATATCAGCTGCAATATGTAGTTTGTGTAACTATGAGTACAATGATAGTACAGAACAGGTTACACTTTCAGACATTTGTTTTTTAAAAGTACTATGATGTTGGTACACTGTTCCAATTGTATTAAGTGACACAAAACAGAAAAAGATACGGCCGCATATCAGCATAAAACATCTGAATGACTCAAGATTGATAACAATTAGGAGTGCACCTAAGTATTAACTGATTTGCTTTTTTTTTTTTTAATTAATTGATCAATTATGACGATCGAAAAAACACCCCAAGGTAGAAAACTGCTCATTTTGGCCAACCAAAACCCAAATATGGTCAGTTTACTAAAACAGACATGCACAGCAAACAACCACACTGTAATTAATTGGCTGAATACTGCAAATGTGGCTACAGGAAACAACATAACTTATAATAAATGATTATACACACTGTGTAAATACATAAATAAAACAGAATGCGATGATTTGCTGATCATTTTTGACATATACTGTATTGAAAACAATACAAATAGACAATATATTTAATGTTTCACCTCATCAACTTCATCGATTTTTGCAAATATATGCTTTGCAAATATATGTTAAATATATATTGAAAATGATTCTGTTTGCATTTACATTTTACAATGCGTCTTTGGAATTGGGGTTGTAAAAATGCTGCGTTAACGATCACATTGTATATTTGTTATTGTGTATTTCTATTGTTTTCAGCCTTACCATACCACCCAGCTGCTTTACTAGAGGTAAACACTGTGAACTAACTGGTGAGTGGTTAACCATTGTTTTGAAATGTCTCATTTCCTCTCACCATAGAACACCAACTTTCAGACTAAACCTCAAAGTAGTAGGACTGCATTTTCATTGCATGAAGAATGCAGACACTTCAGACCTGCATACTGCTGTATGGACAATCAAAGCACATAACAGAGAAAGCCTCACCAAACACACTTTAATAATCAGGCATGTTAAGAAGTAATTATTTAATTACTTATTAAAAACTTTAAAAGATTACACAATCTTTTAGTTCCCACAATAAATGCTTTAAATCAAACAAATTACTTTTTCCACAGCACATTCCAAGTGAATAAATTGATTACAACAGTAAATTCATGCTTGTCTGATTAACTGTGAACAGGTCCGTGACCTGATTGGCTCCAGCCAAAAGGAGCTTGTAAAGAAACCAGTACAGATGTGGGAACTGGCAGTGACTAAAAGAATGGTGTTAATATATTATACACTATTAGTATAAACAAGTGAACCACAAGTCTCCATGACCTTCACAAAGTGTTCTTACTGCACACTGTCAATTCTCATATCAGGCTCCATCTGGAACAGTGCAGTCAAGTGAGGAGAAGTTTGTGTACACAGCAGTGGAGTTAGGCCTACCTGTGGAGGATAGTTACTCTCAGAAGACCACCTGGAAGACTGATCATTAGGTTTGTCCACCAAGATATTCCTAAAACACACACACAGAGAACAGGTAGAGTTCATTTATCCCTGTTGGAGATCACAGCAGGAAAACACAGTAGATAAAACAGAGGCAGTATAAACAGGAGTGTGTATGTTTGTGTGTATATAAGCCAGCTGTAACAGTAAATGAATTATATAACAATACTACTGTTTATGCAGTCCAGCTAGACTGAGCTAGCAGGTGCAATGAGTCCATCTGTTTATTCCAGCAACGTTAAAATAAGCTAGCAGACTGTTGTTGTTAGCAGTTACAGCTAAACTGTGTCTTTAGTGCTGAACCAGCAACAGGCGAATTGACTAAATCTCAAATCTGTCTTCACATATGAATTATAACATTTTTGTTACACATTCGTGTGTGTCAGCCATAAAGTGTGGCACGTCGTTTCATAGCACCAGTTTTGAATAACCGGTAAACAAGCTGATTAGCTATCGCTGCTATAGCAGAGCTCTTTGGTTAGATAACAGCAGCTAACGTTGGTTACCTACTTTAGCTAGAGAGTCCAGTTAGCTAACGTGGACGTTCGTTTTTGACATTCAAGGCTACCGGACTGCACTTTGCTGAATCAACTTCTAAAATAAGGTACTGCTTTGACCATGTATCGGTCTGAGGTTGCATAGAATTACTGAGGGCTGTTGATCCCAAATAAGCTGTTCTTAGGAGAAGAAAATATGAATTGTTATATACAAACCACCTAAAACAGAGGATCCGTGCATATGAGTCAAACTACTAACATTATCTATGGAATTATTGAAATGACACTGGTGAATAACTACACGTTTCCAATTAATGCCTTAAGTTGTCTTATCGAACAGACAAGCCTTCACAAGCTGTTTTCCACAAGCGTTTCAGTGGATAGTCTGTAACATCACCATCGGGCGGCTGAGTACTGAAAACCAAACGTCCCCATCGCCGCTGACAAAGCTAACGCTAGCTGGCTCGGTTCGCAGACGAGCTAGGCCAGTCGGCCCCGGCTACAAGAAACACTGGTGCGCTGAGGCGACAGAAGACCACCTGTAAGCACAAAACCTAATGCATATGCCGCGCCAACTGACGTGTGCATTACTCACTCGGGTAAATATGTAGAGGAGTAAGAGCTCCATTTAAAAACGCTGAAAGTGAGGACTCTGCTTTCTGGAACGACAGCCATCTTGTTGCAGAAAATAACAAGCAGCGAGCGGGAGGCTAGCAGGGAGCGAGCAGCGAGAGCCCTTAAAGAGACAGGAGGCCTCCACCCTGTTTGTTCTGTTTGTTTGTATATAGCAGCATCGAGTACGGCAAGCCAGGTTCTCTATGTCAGTCAGATCAGAACATCAGGTGCTCACATTATCATTATCATTCTTTTCATATCATCAAGCTTTAAATAACCTGCTAGTACTTCAAACTTTAAGTTTACTCTAATAATAATAATGATCATCATCATCATAATCATAATAATAAATTAATTTACATTTACACAACTAAACAGTAATATTTATTTCCAGAAACAATGACCAAGATATTTACAACCCCAACTGCAAAAAGCAAAAGCGCTGTGTGTTGATAAGATCAGAGTTTGATGGTTTGCAAACCCTTTACATCCCATATTTAATTGAAAACAATGCAAAGACAACATATCAATTGTTGTAACCGAAAAATGTTATTGTTTTATGACAAATATATGCTCATTTTCAATTCGATGGCACCATTTATGCCAAACAATATATACAGGTTTTTGGAGCAACATATGCCAAGTAAATGTCATCTTTTTCAGGGAAGACCTTGCATATTTCAGCAAGACAATGCCAAACCACATTCTGCATGTGTAACAACAGCATGGCGCCATAGAAGAAGAGTCCAACCAGCCTTCCTGCAGTCTGGACTTGTCACCCACTGAACACATATGGCACCCACTGAACAAAATATGACAAAGGAGACCCTGAATCAAAACTCTAGAAACTGGTCTCCTCGGCACCCAAAGGTTCACTGAGTGTTGTTAGAGGAAGGGGTGATGCAACACAATGGTAATTTAGAGTTTTAACATTTGATATATTGCCTTTGCAGTATTATTTGCAAACCATCAAAATCTGTTTTTATCAACATTTTGCACAGCGTCCCAACTTTTCTGGAATTAGGGTTGTAGGAGACCATCCAAGACCCCACTGTGACAAAGCACAAATGTACAAATTTCCAAATGTTTACACTTGTAAGCTGAAAAAATAAAGGTCTGTCAGATTTTGCCAGGGGACCGCCCTTCAAGAAAAGGTCTCAAGATCAGGTAATAAAGCAGGAGTCACCTTAAAGCCCCTGTCATGTCAGTTAAGATTAGCTTTAGTGGAGCATTTCCCATTGCTGGGTTAGGGCCCCGGGGTAGTTGCACTCATGGCTGGTTGGTAATCCAGCCTTGGTGGACAGTCATTGGAAACTATTTATTACTGGAAAATACACAGCAATAGATTTTAGCAACATTTATCCCAGAAAGTGAAAAGAATTTAATTATTTTGTGAACTTAGTCTGCAAGAACAATACTTGGATAAGTGTCTGATACCACGTCTGTGCTCTGTATCTTTAAACATACCATATGCTTATCAATAGGATGTACATACTTAAATTTGTAGATTTTCACATTGGCTTTGATATTGGGGATATTATATTAACGATGTGCTCTTTTTATTTAATTTACGGCTTTTTCTGCTTGTGTGACATTTGAATTTCACCTCAGGGATGAATCAAGCGTCCTATCCTGTCCTTGCAAGTCCTGTCTTGCCTTGCATTATATTTTTCTTGTCCTGGCAAGCCCCATCTTGTTTTGTCCTGTCTTGTCTTACATTTGATTAATAGATTATATATACTGTATAGTAATTACTGAACTGTAGATCATTGGCCTGTTAAACACTGCAGTGATTCTTTTCTCAAACACAGACAGCACGAGTGCCGTGGCCCTGCTATTAAAAGCCCCTCTCTGGGTGATCTCAGTGTTTCACTACATGTCAAGTCATTGGGAGCTCACAGGGTGGATGAATCATCTGGTGAGTAATGTGAACACAGCTTCCAGTTAACTGGACGTCCTTTCCCGAAGCTTACTGTAGTGCTAAAAGCGAAAAATTCCTCTTCCTCCATCCCTCAAAGCCCACCTTCTTCACCCCTCCCTCTGCTTGGAGGGATGCTCAACCGCTTCATTTGCATTATATGAAGGTAAATGATGATCTTTTTTAATGTTGAATTAATTTTCCTCATATATCTGTTGGTGTCAGATGTGCTAAAACACACTGTACATTTTATTTATTTATTTATTTATTTTTTAAATGTAGGCCAAATAATGTATTCAAAAAACACTAATTTAAAATACTTTTTCCAGTTTTCACCTGTGTTGGCTGTTGTCCCTGTTTAACCCTGTCCCTTTCTTTTAAAAGCAAAAGTAACAAAGTAAAAAAATTTTGGTTCACGCTTTCAAGATTAATATTTATATTCCTTTATATTATTCTTTTAAATTACAGATTATAACAAGACAGGGTGGCCTCTGTCTAATAATCTGATTTTCACATAAAGCTGCTTTTTTTTAATGTCATTTGCTTGTTTATTTAACTTTGTAAATGAAATTCTCATGTATAATGAAGGTCTGGCAAGAGGCAAAATGCATTTTTGTTGGCAAACTGACAGCATGGAAAGATAACAAATAGTCATATAAAATAAAATTATTTGCAATGCTCATCAGTTGTTATAATCTCTGGTATATAAATTAGTGCTTCACAATTAATTATCTATCAGTTAACAAAAAATAATTAATAATGATGATGATAATTAAATAGTCATTATAAGTCAGTAGGCTTGCTTTTCTTTGCTTAATATCATAAATACAGGTGAGAAAGAAAGTTGATAACCTTGGAAACAGTAGTTGGCAAACCAATCTCATCACAAGCTCCATTTAGGAGCTGTTGCAGAGCTTTCAGTCGTATCACCATCTCCATTGGTTGAGGAAGATCGTGTGATATGATCGAAAGCTTCAAAGCATCTACTAAATGGACCTTGTGGTGAGATTGGTTTGTCATTATAAATTAGTAACCATCTGATAATATGTGATGGGCATCTGTCATATTTGCCATTTTGTAAACAAGATTAATTTATTAAATAAATATCTTATAATGAATGTAATCAATAATGATAATCTATAGTCTGTTTGTATACTACAAAAGCCTGCAGTGGATGTCTATTTCACACCCTCTCAGTGAATTGACAGCGCAAAAGGAGCCACTTTTAGTTGGCGATGTCACTTGGTCAGAGGAGCAGACAGCACAAAAAAGAAGGCGGGTGTAGCGGAGAGGTGTCCTTTGTTGGCGAGAGTTGTAATCCGCTCTAATTCAGACCACATGGGGTCCGTGAGCCTCAGACACCCCCAGACCTCTGGTATGTTCACACGGTCTAGACTGCCAGGGAGACCCTCTATCACACTGACAACAAAACTCAAGTCTACAAGTCAAGACTACATTATTTACTTTTGTGTGTGTTTTTATCCTCATGGCTCGAAATAGAAAGTAAAGTTTGTATCTTTTTTTCCTTCTACTTCTTCAACCTTTAAACATGATCTTTCTCTCAAATAAAATACCCACTGGGCTGAGATCATTTCTCTTGTTTCAGACATTTTCTAGAAATGATTGTAAGGCAGTTAGGCAATTCACTGTACTAGTATCAAGAAGATAACGCAATGTGTGATTTGTATTGGAAGCAACAGGATTCAAGAAAATTATGAAAATCATAGTTTGGGGACATAATACAAAAAAGAAGACAGAGATTTATAGTGGAGGCACACAGAAGATAAAGTGTGGAAACAGTGACCGCCTGTTGCTTCCCAGCATGCCTCACTTTGGACTGGATATTTTTGTAAAATCCTGATGAAAGTGTTAGTTTTTGATGAATCATCTGCGAGTGGACCTCTTCCAGGCTCGATGATGTGAAGTGAATGATAATGGTGTTTCTTCTAAGTGCACATCCAGTGCTTGGCAGAGCCTTGCTTCCACTTACTGCAAATGGAAGGCCACTGGTCAACTTTCATTTGTATGGATGTTAACGCAGGCGCTGAGAATACAAGTGAGAATGTTTTTATTATTGAGTAAGACTATAATGTAAATCTGAACATGGCTTTATTGCATTTTTAAGTGGAGATCAGATTTCAGTTTAGGCTATGTTATACTGTACTGATCATTAAAGAATCCTACGGCTCTATAGGGATGGCAGTGCTGATTTGGTCGGCCAGTCAATTTTTCAGTGGAGCTTGTCGCTAACTTTGTCTGTCAGCTGTTTGATGCTGGACATAGTTCTTAGTAGGATTTTTTTTAAAGAGCTTTTTCTTTGAAAATACGCTGTCTGTTGCTGCTGGAGACAAAGTTGGGTTGATGAGAGTGATGAGACTGAATCAAAACGGTAAAACCAAAACAAGGAGCTGAAAGTCGCTTCAACTCTCGACAGCTGAGAGGACCTGCTGTTGATCATTTTCTATGTGTTTTTCACTGTGAGCATCCCTTTCACATTACCTAGTCATTTCATCCAAGGTTAATATAAATAAAAATATTTATTAGAGCAGCTTTAACTGTTAATGACAAAATATCTTTAAAATAATCTTTGGAATTCCTACTAACATATCGTGCTAACATGGTAAATTATTATAGATTTGAACATTTCTGACTTTGGTGAGTCCTGATGGTAATATAAATAAACCCCACTGTGGCAGACAGCAATGCATGCCACTACATATAGGGGCTTTAACATCCAATAATAGTTAACATGGTAGGTATTCACTTTTTTTTTCTGGTGTGTGGGGATGTTTAAGCTCACAGGGCCTCTAGTGTGGCTTTTGGTCATGTTTAGCACCATTGCACTTTAGTTTTTATTTAGTGTGACTCCAGTTTTCCAAAGTATTAAATACTTTAGCAATAAGAATAAGGAATAATAATTTGAGGCAGGAAATGTAATGTGCATGTCTACTAGGCTTCATGAATGCACAGCTCATCTTCTGGAGGAGACGGTGTGAATATAAACTAGAGGAAATTGTCAACAAGGAAAATCCACTGGAACCTTGAATACAGAGCAGAAAAGCACAAAGGGCAGTGATACACAGGAGACTGACTCTTATAGACTCATAATAGCACATTCAGGCACAGTATTGTTTTAATTTAAGCCAGGTTAAGCTGGTCATGTCTGTCTACTGGTGGACTGGGGGGAAAGGCTCTTCTCTGTCTGTCCATCTGTCTGTCTCTGATATGACATCAGCTGTGTTTCCCAGCAATGTTAGTCACCCTATAATGATGTCACACAGCATGAGCTCAAAGAAAGAAATAGTCTCATCATCATCATCATCATCACAACAACTAACAGTTATCTTCATCATCAACATCATCTTCATCACCATCATCACAACAACTAACAGTTACCATCATCATCATCATCACAAATAAGTTATCTTCATCATCCTCATCATCACCATCATCACAACTACTAACATGTATCTTCATCATCAACATCATCTTCATCACCATCATCACAACAACTAACAGTTACCATCATCATCATCATCACAAATAACAGTTATCTTCATCATCCTCATCATCACCATTATCACTACTAACATGTATCTTCATCATTATCATCATCATCATCATCATCACAATAACTTAAGTTATCTTTACTATTATCTTCATCAGCTTCATCATCATCAAAACTTCACTATCATCTTCATCATCATTATCAGAAATAAAAGTTATCTTCATCACCCTCATCATGACAGCTACCAACATTTATCATCATCATCTTCACAACAACTGAAGTTATCTTCACCATCATCAACATCATCGCCATCATCATCCTCATCATTATCCACACCATCATCACAGCCGCTAACAGTTATCTTCTTCATCATCATCATCATCCTCATTCCGGTAAAAATAACAAGGCAAAACCAGTCTGAGTGGTTAATGGCCTGCTGGTTTACTTTTATTAGGGGTGCAGCATCTTATTTCCCCGGGACGCGCACTGGCCGCCGTGAGCGCGCACGAAACGCCATCACGTGGGAGGTCCCTTTAAGTTTCCATTGACAGAGGCCCGAGCCTGTCACATGGACATGATATAATGAAAAGGCAGGAACAGAGAGGCAGAGTGCGCTGAAGCCTCTGGCTGATGGAGAAGGGGCCCGAACGTGCGCAGTCATCAGCCGACGGCCGGCAGCCTGTGGGGGGGGGAAGAGGAAACGAGCCGAGCCGAGCCAAGCCGGGCCGATCCCGGCCGGGGCGGGCCGGGCCGGGCCGAGCCGAGCCGAGCCGGACGGGACCTGTGATCGCAGCTGCACCTGCCAGCTCTGACACGCACTTTGAAAGAGGAGGAGAAGACGGCGCGGTCCCGGAGCTGGCGAGCAGGAGCAGGAGCGGGAGGAGGAGCAGGAGAGCGGCGGCTTCCAGCGTGAGTGAACTTCTGTCTTGTAGCTCAGCTGATGTGACGTGCGGCCGCCGCAGGTGCGTTTGCGCGCCTGCACCCTGTTAGCCGCGTTGTGTTGCGAGGAGCCGCATCTCGCTGCTCTCTGGCCAAAGTGTGTTTGTCGGAGAAAAGCGCAACAATCTCTCAGGGGCAGATTTGTGTTTTGATCATGTGCTGTTTTCTCCGTGTGCGCCAGTGTCCGCATTCCAGGTGCTGTTGCGCACATAGAAATTGGAGTTGAAGTAAACAAGTGGGAATCGGGCCTCAGCGCCGGAGCATGAAAACAGTGTTTGGAGGTCCAGCACGGAGCTTCAGGCTGATCTGAAAACATCCCGCCCCTCTGTTGGAAGCCCGGCCCTGGAGCTCTGCGTCCAGATGTCACTAAGTTGTTGATCATGCTTTATGGCAATTAGAGCAAGTTTGCAAGAGTCTGACAGGAGTCACTCATTGTCTCTAAAACAAATTCAATAATAAAGTATTTTAATGTTGATCCTTTTCTCGTTGAATAGCTGGATTAAACCTGTATTATTTGTCAATGCGTGTTAAGCGTCAGCATGACAGCTTTCTGGCTCTGATCTTGATTTATGAGTGTGTAGCTTTTCAGCCCTATTTGTTTTATGAAGCCGTACAATTTTTTTTTCCCGCGGGATGTTTGGAAACGTGCCCGCGAGGTGAGCAAAACAAGAAAACCACCTGCCTGCTGCTCCGGCTATTGCGCAAGCACACACACATGCACACACACACACACACACACACACGAGTCAAGATTTTGCTGATTCATAACAGGGCAGTCACATCTGTGTGCATATGACACAGGGTTCAAACAGCCTCTAATTCTGGCTGCATTTGCAGTCTCAAGCAGCGAGGGGAAGTAATTCACTGTGTTAATGCAAGTGGCTCTTCCGGAGATGCTCACCAGCAGCTCAGACTGGGCCAACTGGAGGAAGCACCAGTTGATGTAAAAGGCTGGTTGGATGTGTGGAAATCTGACTGATCAGCAGGAAGGTATTGGAGAGGAAACCATTAAAAGCCAGCTTTAGAAAATGGTTTCGTTATGACAGAAAATTTGTAGTTTACGCCTTTAAAAGTAATATGATACAAGGAAACTGTTCCTCATTGTTTTTTTTGTTGACACACGCAGTTCATTACACAACCTTTTATTCACCCTCATATCAATTCCGCTTTAAACATAAGTCAGTGTTTTAGCTGTTGAATCATCATTAGTCGTGTAAGAATGAAACTAATTTTCTTCATCCTTTGTCAAGTCATCTTAAGGCAGTATGATGCAGATACAGTAGTGAAGCGTTTAGTAGTAGTTTAACCTTATTTAATGGATATTACTTCACATTTTTTGGTTATTTTAATTACTTAAGTTTACCGTCCCAACTGTGAGACCCACAACAAAGCTGTTCAGTATGTCATCTCTACCATCTCTACCTCTAACACTACCTCAGGTATTCCCGAAATCAGCCACACACTATCAATTGACTTGGAAAAACAGCAAAATGAGCATGATTGTCTCAGTACAGTAGCTAGAGGACAGCACTCATAGACCACCTCAACATTCATCCCCCACGCAGAGAAACGTTTGGGATGTCCCAAATCGATCATTTGACATGGAATCCTCTGCAGGAAAGTCAAACTACCTACCTGCCAGTTTGTCTGCCTGCAATTCTCATTCCCACAGTCTTGACTGGTTTGTTTCAGAGTTCAGCCTTTTATCAAAAAACCTAACCTTGAGAATTTAGAATGAAACAATTTCTATCCCATCTCCAGTCTCAAATTCCTGTCAAGAAATGTCTCTACACAGCTCCTGTCTTATTTAAACAGTAACAATATCATGGAAAAATTCCAAGTCTCAGATGTCTGAAAGGATCTATTGTTGTCTATAAACTGTGGTACATGTGCCATTTTAATTCTTTTAGATGTCAGCGTGGCTTTTGATTCGGTTGATCATTCTATGTTATCAAAACGTCTTAAGAACCAGGTTGGCATCCTGGGCACTGCCCCCACGTGATTTGCCTCCGACTTAACTGACAAGACTTTCTCTGCTAAGATTTGCAGCCTCTCCTCTTCTACTGCTCCTTTTACTTGTGGAATACCTCAGGGTTCCTTTTCGGGCCTCTTTTATTTGCTCTATATCTCCCTTTAGGCTCTATATTGCAAGCATAATGTCTCATTTCATGGTTATGGCAATGAGACACAAATATATCTTAAGTTGACTCTGGGGGGTTCCATCACATCCATCCTTCATTGCCTCCAGGATGTGAAATGCTGGATGGCAAAAAAACTGTCTCCAGTTTGAGAATAACAAAACAGATGTTATTGTTTTTGTTCCTCCCACCGCAACAGGGAGTAGAGCTAGCCACTTGTGGCAACACCAAACCCTCATGCTCGTCTTTGACTCTGCACTGAAATTTGATAAACAGACTGATGGTGAAAGGTCAAGACATGTTTTTGATCTCCTTTTGATGCTCTTAATGGTTTTAGTATTTCAGTATTATAGTATTTTTTAAAATTAATTATTTATCTTATAAATATTATTCTGTTCCTGTTTCACATTTGTGTACATATTTTGATATTGCCTTGTATTGTAGAATTGCCATTAATGTTATTGTGCCTTTTTACTCCTATTTTCTGGCTACCGATGTAATTTTTATTATTCTCTGTTATTCTGTTGACTTGAATTTGAACAGCACGTTGGTCAACTCCAGTTGTTTTTAAATGTGCTATATAAACTTGACTCGAATATATTCAGGTTGGTAGATTGGTTGAGTATTGACTTCATAATATGCTTTGGCTGCATTGCAGTGTTTTCTATGATTGAGGACATTTCTCGCGTTTGTGACAAGGGAAGACTGTAGTAAATGTACACATTACATGTTAGGGTTATTTTAATTAGTTAAGTTAACTATACTAATATATATTGCTTATCAAGCTGCACAATATACTGTGATAAATTATATATATTTCAGCAGGAATAATTCCACAGCATTATTATATTACTTGCAGAGTTACGTTGACTTTTAAAGCCCAGAATTATTATAATTCTCTGTGGGTTTATCACTACGAGCAACACATTGCACTTTACATGTAGTAGTTATTTCGCCTATTGTTAATATGAAAAGCCTTTGCTTTTTTATATGTATTATTAACTTATTGTAAAATCATCAAAAGATTAATCGATATTGAAAATACTTCGCTCTAACAGAAATAAAATGAACACAGAGCTGTTTCTGTAAAGGCTCACATTTGGGCCTAAACTGTCAGGAACCAAATCCAATATTGAATTACTTGCTATCATCTTATGAAACCAGTAATGCTGAAGGTTTGGGACTCTTGTGAAAGGTCAGCAGTTTCCCCACTTACTGCTATTGCTTGCACAGTGCTGAGGGAAATGTATGCATTAAATCGAATGCGTTTCTGTACGGTGAAATATGTGATACGAACTTTAGAATCTAGGACAGACATTATGTAACAGCCAAACAGCGACTCTGTAATGCATTTTAAAGCAGTGTTCTCAGTATGAATTATACCAAGAATGAGATGAAGTTCAGGGAACTGATAACGCTGTCGGTACTCAAATGTTTCATGTCATTACTAGTTCCTGCTTCAGTAGAAACTTGAAGGTTTGCGTCACCTGTGAATTCACACTTCCACCCCTGCGTCCTTGTTTTTTTTTTTAACCAACCAACCAATCAAATATGCATTCTCTGAGTCGAGGAATTATCTCTCATTCCCTGGTAAACAAATCAACAACTGTGCCCTGACAAGTACAAGCAGGGTGGAACACGAGCTTTGCTGTCCTCCAGCACTTGCATGATAATGAAATTTGCAACAATCCTGCAGCATTAACCATTAACCAGCATTAATCCTGCTGTGTTTGGCCTTATTAGCCAAGAACAAATCCATCAGCCTTTTGAAGCGAACTTTCGGAGCTCTAAGCTGTTATTTCCGCCCTTGAGAGCATTACTTGGCAAACGTATACGCACAGAACCAATGAGCCTGAACCTCAGATTAGTGACATGCTTGAAATGGCTGGAGTGTGTCAGAGGAGTCTAGCGGGGATAACATGGCCTGGCTGTTTGTGTGTGTTCCTGTTTATCTGTGTCTGTTTTGTGGGTGCATGCATGTGCTTAGTGAAGACAGAATTTCCCATCTGCGTAACAGACTATGCATGACGTCTGTCAGATGTTTATGCTCGCCTTGTCTCAACAAATAGATCTGTTTCATTCGGATATAAATGAGCATGTGTTGTTTTCATCGTTTCCTCTACTGCCTTGTATAAATGGCCGACGCTGAAACCAGTGTTTCCCTTCTTCTCAATTTATGCAGCTAAACCTTCCTCCCTCCATCATTCTCACTAAATCTCTCGCTCTCGCTCTCGGTCCTTTCTCCTCATCAGCACTGCTACAGAAAAATCTTTGCTTTTTGTATCCCCAGCATCGGAGGCTAATCAGAGAAATGAGCCCATTACTTTATTTTCCTCCGGTGTGCGTTTTCTGAATAATTGAATGAAATGGTGTGTGTTTTGTCTGTGACTCGTGTGCCTCAGTGTGAGCATAGCTCAAACAGCCAGCTGTGAAAGTTGTATTTCAGCTGGGTTTATGTGGTCGTAATTAGCAGCTCCCATGTGACTGGGTGTATGTGTGTTTTTGTGCGAGTGTGTTCGAGCTTGTATGTGAGAGCACGCCTGCAAGCGGGGCTGTGCTTGTGTTTACATGACAGCCGACCAGGAGGGGAAGTGACGCAGGAGGCAGCGAAGGGGGCGAGAGCTGCAGACGTTACACTGCTGCAGAGGGAGAGAGAGAGAGAGAGAGAGAGAGAGAGAGAGAGAAAAGAGGGGACAGGGCAGGAAAACCACAGACAGATAAAAGAGTGAGACAGGAACAAAGAAACGAATGAGCGATCACTTTCTTCGTTACTGCTGTCGACTGCAGGATCGTCGCCCTGCCTCCGCTGCCGGATCCACTGTAAACAAATGCAAACATGCAGTAAAAATGAGTCAGTGTCCACGTAGGTTGGGCAAGTGCGCATTTGATTATTAAATGTGTTTACCTTCCGCTCACTATAAAAGTAGTGACACAGGCTTTTGTTTGTCCAGAGCTTTGCCTATCCCAGCCCCGAGCCAAGCTCCTTGGTTGCTATCCACAGTCATCATCTCGCTGGCCGGCTGCCCTCTCAGATTGGGACAGGCTCGAACTTTCTTGGCTCGTTCAAAGACTTTCATAACAGCTTCGGTAATGGACACTCCTCAAATATTTCCTCAGCAAACGTTGGGCTTCCTAAGGGATGGAAAATGGACATGGGAAGATGGTTCTCAAAGCAGCTCATGAAAGGCCCAATGAGCCTTGTGACAGAATGTATTATGCAGGGAAGTGGTGAGGGGAAAATCTGCAGAAAGTCGGATTACTTAACGATGTGTACTCACCTTCTCTGGCAGATATTGATATTATTGAAACTAGTCCGTGGCCACTTAGCGTCGTACTGTAAACCCTGACAGTGTTCTCAAGAGGCTACAACATTCATTACACCCAAATGAGCCAAACAAACATAATTACTGTTTGCTATTCTTAGAGCCTTACCAGTATTGGGGCAAAAATATCTTGAGGATGTTCCTGGAGCAAAGGCTACAGGGTTATCATCATCCTCCTTGTAGCATGAACGTGATTAGTAAAGTTAACAAATATATGTCTGTAAGATTATGAGATATCTTGTGTTGACCTTTTGACCCATAACTACAATAAACCTCACTGAGGGTTTCTCCTCTGGGGAGCGAGGATGTGCCCATTAAATTTGAATTTCATTTGAACATTCTGGCCTTATGGTGGCACCGGAGGAAAAGTTGTGGGTCACAGAAGTCAGTAGTATTCATCCCCTGGAGATCATGAATATCCAAAGCAATTTTTTATGAAAGCTGAACATGTTAGCTCAAGACTGGACGCCCTGGATGAGAATGTTTGTCTTTAGGGGATCAAAATGATCAAAATGAAATAGAATCATCCTCTGGGAATAATGAATATTAATATCAAACTTCAAATCAGTTTAGCTAGTTGACTGTCTGACACATGCCCATCCATGGACCCCACCGCCAACATGCTGTGCAATGACCGGAGATGACCTTTTTACTAACGACTACATTCCTGTATTTTCCTGCTTGTGGTGTATAACCTTCTAAAGTCTTTAGCTGCATTGCGTGCCTTCTTCGAGACTGTGAATGGAGCTGGTCTGGTCAGAGGTGAGCGGCAGATTGCATTGTTAAGCAGCCTGCATGATAGGGTGAGTTGGCAGGGAGAGTCCGGCCTGGCACTGAGCTGCTTGGCATACGAGCGGCCTGGGGAGGACGTGAAATGAAACCTCAGCAGGGCACGGGTAATGGAGGAGAAAACCTCCCACGTCTTTATTAGAAAGGAGGCGAGGGAGGAAAACAAGAGAGAGAAAGGGTGTTGATATAATGAGATTTATGAACAAATAAGTTAGTATTTGTCCTTAACTTGTTTTGTATGTTTCTTATTTAGTAGAGCTGCTTTACTGTAGGAGCATCAGGTCTGGTTTTAACAAAGACGTAACATTTTCAGCCCACTGCCCATAAGTCCATAAGTCTGCTGGTCATTGCAATTAAGCCATAAGATGTGGAAGAAACATGGGCTGCGGGGGGGGTGAGATGTAAACACAGAAATGTAAAGAGAGAGAGATGGTCAGAGGTCGTCGATGTGGTTTAGCCGAAAGAGACTACAAGCTCTTGATGGTTGTGTGTTTTCTCCCTCAGAACCCTCCCCCTCTCCACTTCATGCACGCATAAAACACACACACACACACACACACACACACACACACACACGCTCCCCTTGTTTGCTTTCATTCGTGTTCAGAACGAGGCGTTCGCATTGCAGAGCATGACCGAGAGAGCTGTGCCACCAGGAAGTATTCACAGGAGCAGAATGGAGAGAGCTGAAAGGAGATTCGTACCGATTTGGCGGGGGGAGATATGTTAAGATGATATCGTCTGAAAGGACGTGGCTCTAGGTGTTTGTATGAGAAGATGAATTTGTGCAACACAGTTTGAAAGGAGAGTCAGAGTCCGTCACGATGGAAATGTTTTGAATGGAGAGTTGAGAGCAGATACGGTCGTCACAGAGGAGAAGTTGGAGAAGACAAAAGTTTGAGTTAGTTTGAAAAAGATAGCCTACTTGAGGAACTTGATGGAGCTGAGATAATTGGATAAGAGTTATTTTGAGGAGGCAGTTGTAGGGGAGGTAAAAGTATCCCTGATTTTCTTAACACTCAGGAAAATGGCATAGGAAAAAAAAATGGCAGAGACCGAATGTGAGATTTCACTGAGTTTTATAGCTGCAATCTGCATGTGTTCAGTGCTTGATTTACTAAGACAGCAGCTCATTACAGTGTCAGATCATAGACTGATCCAGGTCCTGCCCTTAAGTTCAACATTGGGATTTCTATGAGCTGACTAACCCCAGAGAAAGAAATATTTCATTATTATAAGTTATTATGTTTTTTTTTTTTTTTTAGCATTTATCCAATTATTCATACATAAGAGATAATGAACACCTTCATGGCAAATAAAAATAAGATGAAGTAATATTATAAAATAAATTAAAGACACACAAACCAGCAGAGAGAGAGAGAGAGAGAGAGCAGAGTGCAGCAGGTGGAGATGGTGTTATATGATATGGAAGTTAATACTGAGGTAACTGCAATGATTCAAGTTGAAATTCAAGTTTGATGAACTCCTGTTTTGTGGTCATCAGATGTTATGTTGTATATTAATAACAGATTAATTGCTTCTTTTTTGTTTCTAATAATCAGTTTTTAGTTGTTTACAAGCCGATATTTGATGCGTGTTTCTTTTCCCTTGTACAATCTTCTTTGTGGCTCCTGCAAATCCCATCTTCGCTGTGTTTACGCCTCCTTTTCAGAGGTGGAGAATTTTCCTGGCAAAAGCGACAGTGGCAAATAGCGTGACCTCAGTAAATCCAACAGAATACATAATCAACCTCTGTTAACATGTCTCCTACTATTATTTTGCAATCCTCCCTGAAATTCATATGCAGTGAGGAGAGAGGCACTTGAGACATACAAACTACGACTAAGCACATGTTTGGGTCAGAACGCGTCGCGTCTGAGTCTGGAAAATAGTCACGAAAGTGGTAGTAAAGCTGATCTTTTAACACAAGCCTATGTAACATTTGAAAGAAGAAATAATACATTCTTCCTCCTCTAAATGAAAAGTTGAATTCATGAACTACAACATGAACCCTTGGTCAAGTCAACACACTCACTAGTGTTAGTTTATGTTAGTAAAGTGTCTAACTGATATTACTGAGTCACTTCAGTGCCACTGATTCACCAATTTAAAGTCCCCCACAGTTTTTCTTGAAATGAAGACATGACATAGAGTCGAAATATTTTAGATGTGTTATGGATCATTTTATTCCCCATAGTTTGACCTGCCATATCCTCACATTATACTTGGAAAGTTGAATCCTCAAAATCTTTAACACAATTTAAAGCCGGACTATATAACTGACACCATCTTTCTCTTACAAATGAAACGTTAAATCCATAAGAAACAAAAATGAACCCTTGCTCAATTCAATACACTTTGACGTTTTGCTGTCACAGCCTGGCTTGGTCTGGTATGACCATTAGTTTGTTTTAGCTAATGTCAGCAAACTTTAGATAGATATTTCTGTTTGACATTACTGAGTCAGTGCTGACTTTATGACTACATTGTACCACTCTGTACAACACCGGAGATGTATTTGCTGTTTCCTGCTTCTTGTTCCATTCCACCTAGTGAGCTTGCTTAATGACAATATATTTAAAGCAGCTGACTCAGGGAAATCTGGGAATACGAATGGAAAATTAATTTGACATGATCCTGCTTGTGGCTGTAATTCTGTGGGATTGAAGAATGCTCGGTCAGTCAACATGAGTTTGGAAAGATGGACCCAACGTTGGTTACTTCAGTGGTTAGAGAGACGAGGAACTAGTGGGTATTAAAAATGAAAAGGAACGATAACCGGAGAGAAATACTGTCAGAGAGATAGTTGGTGAGGTTATATGTCGGATTTTTCTGACAGCTGGATAAGTGGGGAGGTAGTTGGAGAGGAGTTAGTTAACAGGAGATAGTTTCAAGGGAGGCGCAGGCTGCTACAGCTCTGCTAAGTAGGCCAAAAGCACAGGGGAGTGTCACATGAACCAACGCTGCTATGTTAGCCATTCTCCAGTGTCTTGTTCAGCCACAGATGGGAAGAGAGACAGAGAGAGAGACAGAGAGAGAGAGAGCGCTGAAGGTGCGTCATGTATCCCATGCCGCTTGACGTTTGCGCATGACACCCAAAACCACACTGCTGAAAAGGGGAAGTGCTCATTTCCATCGGCAGCAGACCGCACTGACCTTTTCCTCGACCACTTTAACCAGCGCTGAAGGTCAGCGAGGGCGGGGAATTTCTCCGTGCTGAGGGCCGGCGGCCAGCTCTTATCCGAGGTCACAGGGGCCACAGGAAGTTCAAACTGATCCGCTGCGTCACGTCAGCCCGTGGCAACAAAACTCCGACCGGCCTCTCGTCATCTGTTTACTGCCTGGCATGCTCTCGCCACCTCCTCCTCCTCCTCCTCCTTCTCTTCTTCCCTTGAAACTCTCTCACACCCATCACCCTGCAAGCCCACTAAAGTGAGATACATCCCCGAGGCAACAGAAGGGATGGCGACACTGGCCCTGAAGGGAGTGAGAGCGATGAAGAGGGGGGGAATGCAAAGAGGCGGGAAGGGTTAGAGAAGCAGTTGTGAGGTCAGAGAGATGAATAGAAAATAAGACAGAGTACAAGAAAAAACAGAGAAACCAATTGATGCTCCCTCTGCTAATGACATGGCTGTGTTTGCTTGTGGATTTATTCCTGTCTGTTTGTACATCCGTTTCTGGGAGAGTTTCTTTGGTCTGTCATCTGTCTTTGTCCAGCACAAGGAGGAGGTTGGAGGCTCTCTCCACGGCACCAGTTTCCCCAGTGACTGGAACCAAACAGACCGGCCATACCAGTGCGCTCTGTTAGGAGGAAGTGCCCGGGTTACGTGGGGATCATGCAAGATCTCGGGTTTGTGCGAATTCAAAAAAACAGCCTGCAGAAGGCTTTAATTTCTCAGAAAGCCTCTTGATATGGCTTTGTTTGTGCTGCTGACATCGTGGTATTTTTTTTTTTTTTTTTTTTTTTTTTTTTTTTTACATGCACACACACTTGTTCATCCCTCGTCAACCACATCCACTTGTACACGTTGGTGAGCAATGCAACAGCTCCCCTCTTCTGCACATCTTTTACGTCAGAGTGACTGGCCTAGATTGTTGAAAATGGACCTGGAACACTTGCCGTTTATAGCCTTTCCTCTGCCTCTCCCTGATGTAACAGCAGAGCACGACTTTCCCAGAAAAAAAAGTTCTGCCGCCCTTTCCTACATGCAGAACAATAGACAAGAGACAGGGCTGCTGCTTTAACAGGCCAGACGAGTTCTTTTCCATCACACTGGGTATTATTGTTTTTTTTTGCATTTTATCCAGATGTAAAATGACATCAAGAATTCAGTTGTCTGTGGTGAGTTCTGGAAGAACGAAACATTCTGCAATGAAGCGCTTCCAGTTTAGCTCTACAGATTATCGTGACCTCTGTAACACACACTGGCACACACCAACACAGGAGCCCTTGTGCCAAAGAAGCACACACACTCTGTTTGCAGCACCACACACTTACACACTATACGCAGTTGAACGCACACAGTCACTAAATTATGAGACACACACAAACATTCTTACTAAATAATAAGTATTTCATATTACATTGATACATCAACGTTGCCAATATTATAAGCCAATTTTAACTTGTTGCAGTTATTATATGACTGTATTACTGCAGTACGGTTTCTTGTTAGTAATAATGTTGTTATCTTATCAGGGATTATTGAGGAGTGTTTTTTTTAACCTGTCATTAATGTCAGTATCTCTTATACAAACACTATTACAACTATTACGTTTCACAAAAACGTAATAGTTGGGACTAAGTTTATTATATACATATATATAAACGTTGTCTTTCACTTTCACCAAGAAAACAAGTAAGGATATTTACTAAAATGTCAAACTATGTTATCAATTTATAATATAATACTACTAATAATAATTCAATTTGAATTCCTCGCGGAGTTTGAATTGAATTTCAATTGAAATGAATTGAATTAGTTACCAAAATTAGGGGATCCTTATCAACATCCTGGGATATTGATATTATTTGCTGCCTCAAAAATCTAGTTTCAGATGAGCTCTGATATATTTGAATGCCCAGAAATGCCAAAGATATGTTTCAGATAACACAGACAAGTTGATTTTTTTTTTTAAATACAGAGGTCAGCATATACAGCACTAACACGTTATAACCTTAAAAAGTAGTTATAGCTAATGTGTTGTCTCCTATTTACAGATCATTATTTTCAGAACATTAAAGCTGGAAAACCGAAACAATGTGCTGAAAGATATTTGCTATTTAAATTTGTTCATGTTGCAAAAATATTGGCTGAACCAACATTAGTCAGCCTGTGTTTCTTCTGTTTGTTTACATGCAGGAGAAGGAAATTACTCGCCTTGGTGTCGCTATCATGCCTCTCGAATGTCGCCCGAACCACCTCAACCAAGTCATGAGGTGTGTGTGGTGTGTGTGTGTGTGTGTGTGTGTGTGTGTGTGTGTGTGTGTGTGTGTGCGCACATGTCTGTTTGCCTTTTTAGAAGAAAGTGCTGGGAGGAGTGGGCAGGATCACTTTGCTACCAAAGTCTTGCAGCGTCATCTTATTGATTCGATACTTGTCCTCTCACCCATTATCTCTCTCTCTCTCTCTCTGTCTGGTCTCCCCCCCATCACCTCCCCTCCACCCCACTCCTTCCCTGTTCCCACGGCAACACGTGGCTATTGGTTACATAACAGTGGCGCTTGCGGCGTGTGCATGCGTGTGTGTATATGCGTGTCTCTGTGGCTGCCCCTGGGCTTGGGAAATCAAACAGGAAACATGCAGCTTTCAGGTCGTACTCGTCTTCAGGCTCATCGAGTGCATTATTGATAGTATTAACACTGATTGCACTGGGGGCATAAATACGTCCTCCTGTGTGTGTGTGCATGTCAGTTTACCTTGCTGCAGTCTGTCTAGCTTCCACTAGGTGGGAACAGCGTGCAAGTAAGAAAAGAACTCGCTCTTTATTTCTTACACGCGTTGAATGATGTGTTAGATGAGTGATGGGCGATGGGCAGGGTGTTGTCTTAGGTGTTGATTGCGCACGGCCCGCTCTTTTCTTTCTGTTGAACATTTTTACAGCTTCTCCTACACGGCATGAGTGTATGTGCAGCCTCTGTATGTGCACCGCTTCATTCAAAAAGTGTCCTTGCTGTTGTTGGAGGTATGAATGGGGATTAGTGTATGATTAAATAGCGAGGTGAATGTGTGTGGGAGTGTCAAATGAACCACACACACACACAGCCGTGCCCTCGTATCCCCTCTAATGGCATTAGGCGGGCCTCGGCAGGGGAGGCCAAGCTGCTGTTCAATTCAATTAGAGCCATGTCAAGGAGTGATCCCACGCAGCGCGCTCCAGCCTAATTGAGCTAATTTTATATTTATGAGAGAGATACGCAAGCAATACATAAACACTACGCTCCGCTGCTCCCGGGGGGGGCGGCGTTTTCACTTAAGATCGTTAAAATACGTGGTTCTAATAGATGTGAGACCTGTGTTTTAGATATGTTAGTAAAAGTGTGTGTTTGCCCGTGCTTGCTCATGCTTTGGAAAAAGGAGGAAGAAGATAAGAGATTAGATTTTTGCTTGTGCTGCTGGAGTGTTTACTCAGGAAAGGCTGGGAGTGTATTTGCATAAGTGGATGATGCTTGTGTGAGTGTGTGTGTGCACACGCACATGTGTTCTTGCGCTTGCTAAGTAGTGAGGACAAAGCAAGTTTTTAATCAACAGAGTGAGGACATTTTTGGAAAGTGAAGACATTTTGGCTGATCCTTACAACTTCAGAGGACTGTCTGAAGGTTAAGGCTTGTTTTTAAGGGTTAGGTTAGAATTAGGTTTAGGTTAGGGTTAGGGGCTAGGGTGAGGATTTGGGTAGGGCAAGGGGCTAGGGAATGCGATATATTAATGAGGTTTTTCACAAGTATGGAAGTACAAGCATGAGTTTGAGCTGTAACCTGACTGAACACCAACCCATGGAGAATTCCTGCCAGCATGGGGACAAAATTGAGTCCCCATGGGTCCAGACTGCTTTTTGAGGGGTAAGACTTTGTTTTAGGGTTCCGGTTAGAATGAGGTAAAGGTTAGGGTTAGGATAAAGCACAGGGGTAGGCATTCAGGTGTCATGGTTTGGTTTAGGGTAAAGGGCTAAGGAATGCATTAGATTGCAATGGAGTATCCCCACGGGCAGAGCGATACAAACGTGTGTGTGTGTGTCTGTGTGTAGCACCTGCAGTAAGCAAGTTCTTTTCTTCGCAGCCCTCAGGCCCAGAGGAGGAGCTGGGTGTACAGTATCGGACTGTGCAGCGGGGCAGTAAAAGCCGTTATTTGAAGCTGTCTTATCTTTACGACCTGCACTGCTTCCACTGGTTCTGCTTACGCTACCAAACCGCCCTTGATAAATCCAGAGCACTAACTGCATATCATGTCCACAGAGCTACCATTTAGTCTCAGTACGGCCTGAGATTCCTCTCTGCTTTTAAATCGTTCCTCATAGTAATGTCTGGGGCAGGAATTTGGAGCTGATCAAGGGGTCACCTGTAATTAGGGCTGAATTAACCCACGAGGGGGCCCTAGGACAAAAGGAGGGGTTGATTAATAGCCCTCAGTCCTCCTTTCCCACCCTGGTTATAATTGTATGTGTGGTTATAATTTGATTCAATGTATTTCTTAAAACCATCTCACCGTCTAAATATAATATAAAAAAATGATTTAAAGAAAATAAAACCAGATTTTCACGCATGAACCCTCTACTACCATAAGGCCCCTATCATGTCATTTTAGATTGTACATTAATGATCCATATAACCACAATTTTGCAATTAATCAAAGTACGAGTATAATTGCCACACAGCCTTTTGGAGCCCTTGAGGGTCTGGGGTCCTACGGCCTTGGCTGCATTAATAAGCAAAGTTGAAGTTTGGATTCCACACATCACATGTTTGATTCAGGACCTTGTTTTTGTGCTCAGACTTGTACAGCAGTATATTTCACTTCTTGCAATCTGTTATTGGTTGTTTCATGTTGTTTGATTTCATTAGCGCAATTTTTCAAAAAAGGTGAAAATATGTAATTTTATTTTTTTTTAATTTATCCAGTACCTTGGTTTATGACCAAATACCTGAAAAACTACTCTCCAGCATTAGTGTTGATTAGTACAATATTTGCAAGGTGACACACTAAACTATGATGGTGACATTGGTAAACATTATACCGGCGCATCAGCATGTTAGCATTGTCTTTGTAAGCATATTTGCATGTTGATGTTAGTATTTTAATAAAATCACCACTGTGCTGCTAATCTTGACTTGATTACAACCTGTCTAATTTAATTATGCTGGTGATGATTTCCCCTTTGGTCCTATTGTCAGTGATCTAGCTGCATTCCAAAATCTCAGCCATTAGTTTGGTCCAATGTTATCAACATTCTTTAAACCTTTGTCACGTATCACTCGGCCATGCTGTTACCATCCTGAGTCTGTATCTTACAATTAGCCGCATGAAAGAGCAGTCACAATAAAGGATATGGGTCAGGAAATATAATAGATGACTTAATAGATAGAAAATAGATGACAATGCAAAGCTGTATTATGCAAAATAGTAGATTTTATATATTGTATTAGTGGTAAAAGACATAAACTTAGAGGCCGACATATATGTTTAAAAAAGTCTGTGAATTGCCTTTTTTTTTTTACTGTTCATTGCATGATTAAAATTAGAGCATGAATCTTGTGAAATTAGAAATAAGACATTCTTCCGCTTACAAAGGAAAATTTGAATTCACAAGCGATAAGACGCACCCCCTCCTCAATTCATTACGCTGCTGCTACAGCCTCACTTATTCTGGTATGACTAGTAGATCTCAAACTTAGAAAGTAGGTGATACTGCGACATATCTGAGTCACTCAACTAACTTCATTTCCTTCCTTATTCTTGAGTTGTTTTCTTACTCAGAATCACGATCTTTCCCTTGTCTAAACAAAGTTATTTTAGAGTTATTTTAGTCACCTAAACTTCAACCATGATGAGTTTTGGGGAGGGTCTGATGGCTCGTTCTGGAAGGCACTGTTAAAAACTTACTTTGATGGACCTGTTGACGAAGAGAGTTTACCATGTAAAATGATCCACAGTAATGATCTGATGTTAATAAGCTGAAACACAAAGGAAAGGATTAGATTCAGGCCTGTGTCATTCAATAACATGACATTTCAGACTTTTGTGCAGGATGAATCACACGTTTATGGCTTTTAGAGTTTCTGAAAGTCACTCGTGTGACATTTTATGCGTCCCAGGCAACATGTGATCGAGAGCTATTTGTTTTTGTATCACTTCCTCGTCGCAGAGAGAGAAAGGTGGCAGTGACCATGAGCTGCAGTAAGCCGTTGCCAGGACCATTTAACCTGAGTCATGGTGACACTGAGTCGGGATGGCACGAGGAGAGTAGAAACTCAAGAAAAACGGTGACTGAAAATGGAGCAAAAGTGAAATTGGCATATCCACGCATACCGAGAAGCCATTAGTCAAACGGGAGGCGGAAAGTTGCGACGTGTTAATCCCTATCTTCCTGATCTCGCCACACCACTGGCTCTCTGATTTGGCCTTCAGTCCTCCTGGCAGCCTGTGATTGGCCCGGGTCCACAGGTTTTGTTGGTGACTCATTCCACTCAGAGAAGCAAAAGCACTACCTCTTATGGCGTGTTTCCATAGCAACCCCAACGGGGCGGGGGGGGGTGGGGTGGGGTAGGGGGTGGCGGGCAGGCGCCAGGGAAGCACATTGGAGCCATTACCTAATAAACTGGGTTTTATTGTCTCTCTGTCTGTTTTCTCCTGTGCAAAATGTAAACATGCCTCAAAGTAAGAGAGAGAGAGAAAAGAGACAGAAGAGCGGGTAAAGGACAACAAGGCATGTTTTGGAGGGAGGGAGTGTTCATAATGGCGATCCTTTCTTTTTTACACGTGTTGCATTCACTGTCCTTGAGTGTTATGAGAGTTGCTCTGTCCTTGACCCCTCGGCCCACACAGACATGCTCAGTAATAGTAAAGTGTTCATGTGCAAATACAACCTGCCGAGAACTAATTGACAGTCAAAAATTCTTTAAAAATACAACAAAGATTTGTCGGCCAGGTTATTTTCAAAGCTGATTTTTTTGACCACTTGGGGGCAGTGGAAACACAACAGTGACATATCATGACCTTTAAAGTTGATATGGTGTGCTGAATTTCCTCATCCAGTGGTTATGGAGAATTCCCTAGCTCACTAACTTTGTTTGTCTGCAGTTTGGAGCTGGACAGGTTGTATACAGCGGGTTATCCGAGTGTTTTAGCTGAAAACAATTGTATGACGCAGCTGGAAATGGGGTCGATGAGACCGCTGACTAGAGCAAATTAAAAAAATGCTGCATAGAGCTTAGCAGAACTGCGGAGGTGGTCTTCAATACGAGCAATGCTTTTCACATCTGACATCATTTGACCCATTCTTACTGTTAAGAATATTGATTAGCGCAGCTTTAAAATGAACTTCTTTGATTTGCTATGTGCAAAGAACTGTGTGTTTGTTAGTGATTTTTTTTTTCTTCAAAAGAAAGCAGATTAAGAATAATTGCATGTGTAACTGCAATTTCAGTTGTAGCTGAAAATTAATTAATTTCTCTTGGACCTGATGTGCTTAGACAATGCGTTTGGCAATAGTTGATCTTAGTCCAAATATTTTTAATATTTGAAGTCATATATCTTGAAGACTTTCATTTCTGCCTGTGGGTGTCAGGTGATTGACAGGAAGTAGAGCGTAACGCGGTGCAGCGCTGATAGGAAAACACTCAACCGAGGTACAATGAAATAATGAGAAAGCAGAAATTTGACTGATGGACCATCTCGCTCCGTTGATTTTCACGTCTGTTGGAAATTGTTTTTGCTGACATGATCAGCTGAGCCTCTAATTTATGTTATTTTCTCATTTGGGAGAATCTGAGCCTGTCTTGATGGCTGAGCGATTACAGACACATCTGTGGTCTTGGGATCAAGGTTATAGATCCAGGGTGCCTTCATTCTCTCTGTTTTGAACAATCTTAATTAAGAAAGCTAAAATTACAATGGTCACTTTGCTTCACAGTCACCAGGGAACAAAAACTTACATTTTATTTTTAAGCATGTTTATGTGTTTTATATTAAAGCCACTATGTGCAGAAGTTTTATGTCATTATAGCATCTATCAAAAAAATTCTGGTGCAATGTGTTTTGTAGAAAAATGAGAAAATTGGTGCACTGTACGTATTGTTGCTTTCAGTTCATTCATCTTAGTAGTGTACATTGCTGTCTGCCACACTTTTTTTGTTCTACCACTCGGGTGTGCTAAAGTTGTGCATTTTTAAATCCTACTCATAGTGGCATTACTCCAGTGATTTTACACATGAAGTTCACTTTATTTTTTATTCAGCATGTGAAAACAGTTCTGCAGTATAATCTATGACTCTGGAAGGAGCTTTTCAAAGTTTGAAAAGAATGACCCTGATGATGTCATCTGGGTTATCTCTGTCTATAAAAAGGAAGCCTGTGTTACAAGCTGAAGATTTGAAAGAAGCAGCCATGTAGGAGGACGTGAATGCAATAGGACCAGTTTATGGTAACCTGAGCCTCGCTATGGACTAAAATTCACCACAGTTCTTTTTTCAATTTTTTCCTTGTGAGCCTCCAAATTTATAGACATGCAGTACAAAATCGCTAGTGTACCCCTTTAAGTTAATGGTACATGGAATAGTAGACATCTAAACTTAATCCTTAAAAGACTAAATAAAGCTTATGCATCTCCATCTGCTGATCATTTGTTTGTCAGTAGCTCTTACTGTGATCTATTGTTTTGCACTCTGCTCGTGTCAGTTGTGTTTAAATTTCATTAGACAAAATGTATTTATTAATACTTTTCATTTTGTGCAGCGCAGTTTTCTATGGACAAACATAATGAGATTTATAGCACAGGTTGATGTTAAGAGCTTACATAATGCCCACTTAGTTCTTCTCATTATGACAAATGAATGAGTTATTAAAAGTTAAATACATCGTCAAGGCCACACAAGAACTGCACGTCTCGCTGCGGCACAGAATCAACACTCACTGAAAGTTCAGCTCAAAACCAAAAATACAGTATGTAGTGTATATATAAGTACAATGTGTCGTGAGCCTCCAACTGAATCATAAAGCTGAGCGAAGCATCAGGAGCATCAAGGCAACAGTTTCTGTGCGTTAGTCCAAGGGGAAGGCTTTGTGCGTTGATGTACTTGTGTGGGAGTTCTTCCTTTGACTGTTTGTCCTAACCTGCTTGGAGTCACAGAGTTATTTCATGAAAACACAAGGTATGTAAAAAGCAATCTTTTTTTTTCCAACTTCCAACTTTATGTAAGATTTGTTGATGCCTGTGCACAAGTCGTGTGGACGCGATGGCCTGCGAACCTGTTCCTGTCAGAGTAGAATAGATAACTTTATCCGACTCGCTGTCTGTCCAACTGATCCACTCCCACCCTGCTCCCAGTCAAGGCTTGATCATTCTTTAGCCTCGCTGCTGTACTGCGTGTGTCATCAAGAGAACCTATCAGATAGTCTGTCTTGCCCTGTTTTCCCCTCAAAATGTTCTTTTCAGTTTCAGGATTAACAAAGAGTGACCATTGTGGATAAGAGGCTTATTCATTTGTCACGACCACAAGCAGATTTTCTTCTCGAACAATTTTCTGCTTATGAATAATCAGTTGCTATATAAGCTGTCATGAAAAGCGCTGACTCATGTGTGGACGCCACCGTTCACCAAAGGAAACGCAATAAACGCGGCAACCCTCCACGAAGTAGCTGCAGTTCAAGCATGTGTTGGTATTAGTTGGTGTCTTGGTCACGTTCCATGACAGCCCATCACAGCCTAAGCCCCCTCCTGTAAATCATATGAAAAAAACGGTAGCTGCATTGATGTGTCCAATCTGGGCAAGGCCTTCCATGGAAGGCACTCAAGCAACTTTATCACCAAAGGATTTATTCAAAGGAAGCTTCTGTTTGAAATTCTTAGGAAACCCACGGCATGTTTGTGGGAGTTCCTCACAGGTTGTCAGAGATATTGCATTTCTCCTACAATGAAGTCAGAAGATTTAATGAATATGTAAATGTAATTTTGCAGACATAAGTCATATTCTAGGACATAACGCAAGGACATAGTTGCCACTGGGGACAGGACTCACCTCACTTCAAACTCCTATTTTTATTTCTCCCTTTTATCCTGTATTATTATTTCTAATTAGTCCTTTTTGTGTCCAGCTGCATAATAAACGTTGGGATCCAGTTAAAGCAGCATTTAGAACAGTGATATTTCAGAGAAAAAATTACTTAATTCAGTTGAATTGTCTGATTAGTGGATTCTTTTACAAGTAAAATGAATTAAACTTTCAAACCATAAAGTTTAACACTGCTGAGCTTTGACGTAACTTGCCCCATTGACCAATATAAAATTACAATGAACGTGATGACTGAATAAATATTGACTGACATTTGAGTGAACAGAGATCCGGAGAGCTTCCTGTTCACTTAGGTGTAACTCTGCTGGGGTTGTGTTACAAGAACTTTCTACCTTGCAGATTTTAACTGTTTAGTAACCATTGGTAAGTAGGGTTAGGACCTGATTCAGATCTGAACTGTTCCTAAGTCAATGCTCTTATCCTAACTTAAGCCGGGAAAAGTGTATTACACTGGCATCCTAACTTTCAAACTCTTAGATAAGCACTCCTAATTTTGGGATAACTGTTAAGCTATCCTAACTTTCACTTTTCCACCAGGTAGTTAACTAACCTGTTTATTCTATGCTACTCTTTTTACTACTTTTACACAACAAACAAAATGTCATCAGGCAGAACTTATTTTGATGCAGCTAACAAAGAGCTGCCTTCCTCCTTCATTTTCTTTTCTTTCATATTCATTCAGTTTTAAATGCTTCTGAGCTCCAAATGTGATTCTAAGAGCTTCTGGGAGGAAATGACAGCTTCAGTTCCTGCAAAGGTCAAAATAAGTCTAAATCATTTACTTAATCCCCAATGACCCCAAAGTCACAAAGTCATAACCCCAAAGTGAACCGGCGCTCTTCATAGACAACGACCGAAAGGAAACAGAAATCAAAATTTTCCATCTTAACTTTTCAAGTTTTTAGAGCTAGAAATGTGTTTCTAAGAGTTGATGGGAAAAATAATATCAGTTTCTGCAGTAGTCAAAATTAGCCTCAATCATTAAATTCGGCCTAAAATGGACATATGCTGACTTTAGACAAAGATTCACGAGAACGAACAGAGGGACCCGTGTTTCCTTCATATCCATTCAGTTTGGATGTTTCTGAGCTAGAAATGTGTTTCTAAAAGCTGGGAAGAAATGACAGCTCCAGTTCCTGCAGTAGTCAAAAATAAGCCTGTGTCATTGTATAACCTCCCAAAACTGAAAAGGTGCGACTGAAAGCGTAGGGAAAATTGGCAGAGTTTGGGGAGATCTAGGATTAATCACAATTACTACACAAAGCCACTTCAAATATTTGCGACATCATTTCATAGTCAGCATAATAAATAACTAATGAACTGTTTCTCTTGGTGATCAGTCAAGAGTGTATATAATTCACAGATCAACTTTTGGAATGAAGCAATTCAGGTAGAAAGAAGAAAAAGGAGACGTAAAGTGACTGAAAGTAAGTTACAGAAAACAAGGGCAATAAACTTATGGATAAAACAAATGAGTCAAAAAATGATACCATGAATAAATGCAATGAATGCAGCAATGACTGAAGGAGGACCAGTGTATAACAGATGAAGCACTGACTGATTAGGAAATGCAGAAGGCCACTAAAGGGAGGAAAACTTTAACATGTGGTGCAGGGAGATGAAGTGAAAATATCTGAAGCAATTAGATAAAACTATGTTGGGGGAAATCATATTCTCGATCTAGCACTGTTTCCCAGTGGTTCAGTGGGTCAGAGGAAAGCTGCCTCGAGCTCTCGGGCCTTCTGTCTTTGCTTATAGCAATAAGCTTCACCTACATCATATTTTTGCCCTGGGTTTTGCCTCTCAGACTCTTAGTTGAGTGTACACGGTCTTGGTGGAAGAGTTGCAGATACTACCCAGGGCTGAAAAAATAAAACTACCCACACCATTCTCTGCATGTTAAAATAATACTTGCTTAATACTTAATATAGGTCAGTGTAATTACCTTCAGTTGCCAGATAATCAGGCAAACACAGCTTAAACTAAAGCGGTCTAAAACAACGCTCCAGCAATAAATCCTGCCTTAATGAAAGCTATCTTTTTGGTTGAAGGTGTTGTGGAGAGCTGTTGATGCAGCTGCGTTATAGAGAGCAAGGGATATTTCTGTTGTTTAGCCTCAATAATAGGGGTGGACAAAATAATAGAAACACCTGACTCCCATAGCAAAGTACTTTATGTATCAATGAAATGAAATGTGATTTTAAGTAGAGTTAGTATAATACAGAAATGTACGTGCCATTTCTAATTAGACTACCTTTATTATGGGAAACTCTATACCCACTAAATACCATTAACTTGAATCAAATACCACGAAACACCATTCAGTTAGTCTCAGGGGTTTTTTCATTTGGTGGAAGAACCCTGATTCAGCCGCACTTTAGAATTAGTAAGTGCTGATTCAAGTTTGCAGATTTATTGAGTACATTTTTTTTTTTGCTAAAGTGGCATATCTCATGACACGTGAAATCACATCCACCGGGGAGTAGACATTTTGAAAAATTACAGTTGGAAAACTGACAGTTGTAAACTGGCCAAATGGGGAGCTATTTGCAATGTGCCAATTAGCTGAGTAGAGTAATCTGTCTTTATTTGTGCACTTTATTTTGAAATTTCGAATCTTTCCAATTGAGTGAATGTAGTTTGATGGAACAACAAGCCTTTGTTTTTAATATTACATAATGTTTTGATATGAAAGTGTCTCTCATTGTGGTCAGCTCGAAACCTGTCCTTGGAACATTTCTAACGGTTGAATAAGCTCAGGTTCACCTCAGCAAGCTGGTAATTACTGGTTTAACCACACTGACAGAGTAGACATCTGGCTCTCTGCTTGCTTCATTATCAACTCTCTCTCTGTTTCTTTCTCCCTTTTAATGGGTCATCAATAAGCCTTTATTGTTCGTGTGTCCTCATTTAATGTGTGAGAGAGCTCTGGTTTGATTTAATGACAGCATGCGCTCGCTGGCATGGTGTCCACAAGTTTGTGCAAAACCTGATGACCCATGTTATCCCAGCATGATTTGACAATTTTCCACAGAGCGTCTTGTGATGTCACACCATTAACGTTAAGTGGGGTCAAGGTGAGACACCTCAAACCCAGAGACGTGACACTTGAAAGTTCCCACCACCATGTTTCTCCGTTGTTCCTCCGATTGTCTCTTTACATTCAGCCTTCTGTTCTGCCATAAAACTCTAAAATGTATTTACCAGTAAAAAGGACTTTTTCCAGTCATCCATGGTCCAGATTGACCTATACAGTAGTGCAATAAATGCATAACAATAAATAAGATAAATAGCATTACCAACAACCCCTAGCCAGTGGTGAGAAGTGTTGTACTTAGGTATAAATTTGAGGTACTTGTACTTCTCATACAGCTTTGTACTTCTAATAAAGTACAATTCTTCAATTCCCAATATTGTGCTTTTTACTCCACTACATTTATTTGATAACTTTAGTTACTAGTTACTTTACAAATTCAGTACAAGTACTAGTACAAGTATTATTGGATTAATGGATTAGTCGGTTGACAGAAAATGAATTGCCAACTACTCTGACAATTTGTCATGCAAAAATAATTCATGGTTCCAGCTTGTTGAATGTGAGGATTTTTATGCTTTTCCTTTTAATTATTTGAAGAATTTTAAGATATTTTAAAAGATTTTGCAGTTTGGACTGTTGGTTGGACAAAATACTTAACTTCGATTGATGGGGAAAATAATGAGCAAATGAATCAATACTTGCAGTCCCATACAAAATAGTTCAAATTGAGCTCCACCTCAACAGTTTTCAGCATTTACTACTACTACTTACTTTTAATACTTTAGTACATTTTCCTGATTATACTCACATGCTTTTACTTAAGAAACATTTTCAATGCAGGGCTTTTGCTTGTATTGGAGTATTATCACAGTGTGAAATAAGTATTTAACTTAAGGGATCTGAATGCTTCATCCATTAGTGCCACTAGTGAGAAGGCAGAACTTAAAGTGTCATCGCCCACAAACAAGAGAAAGAAGGTGTCATGCCTTGACAAAAATAATATTCAAGTGGCGAGAAAGAAGTAGAATTGGAGATGCACATTCTTTATATCTCAACTATTTTGAGCGCAGAGAAGAATTAGGTCTGGAAGAGGTGATAGGAATCAGGGAGAGAGGGTGTGGTGATTTATTCAGTTGTCTTTGAGAAATGATGAGACGTAGGAAGCTGATCAAGAGAAACCAAAATGGAGTCCAGTTGGTGGTGTGCGTCAAGAACTGAGAAACCTCAGACCATTTCCTGTCAGCTCATCTCCTCTTTTTCTACGTCTCACTTTCTGTCGGTGTAAACGATGTGACAAGCCAGACCTTCCACGAGTCATAAAGCGATTGTGATATGACCTCTGCTTTGACGTGGACTGTTAGGTCGGTTATGACGCTGAGCACACCCTGAGCGACCGTTGATGCAGCATATATGGTAGCAAGGCTTTCAGCTCCAGGCTTCAGGCTGTACACCTGGTGTTCTCCCTCGAAACGTCTGGGCAGCATGAAATATGACAACACCAGAGAAATAATGTAAATAGGGTGAAATGAAAAAGGAACCTCTGCTCCTGATGGTTGTGGTATTGCATCTTTTTTTTTTTGTTTTAATTTAAGTGTCATTTTATAAACTTTAAAGGGCATTCAGTCTCTTTACTTTGAAACCCTAATGTTGGTTGTTCAAATTCAAGTGTAAGTTTGCTACATACAAATACACACAGAGGGCTATACCAGCAGTTTTGTTTTCAAACTATAAATTGCTATTATTTCACTTTACTGCTGACCTTTTTGTTTTCCAACCTGCTATTCATTGCTGTTCTTTGGAGAGATTTGAAACTGGCTTGAGATACTACAACTAAATATGTTTCCATTTGAATATACATTATTTTCATACATTTATAGCAAGATTAATGTATTATTTTGTACAATTTTTGAGCAAAAAAAAAAAAAAAAAAGGAAATGAGCACCTCCCAGGAGATTTAAGCTGTCAGACAACCCTTTACCAAAGTCTCAGGCCTAATTTGGCTCGTTAGGGCAGTGGCTTGTTCACAGTCGTCGTTAGGAAAGGCCAAGTGATGCAAATCTCAAGGCTTTATAAATCTGACTCCTCAAACTTTGTCCCAACAATTGGCATCCGTGGGCTCCTCTCAGCAGCTGCCTAGCACTCTGAAAATTAAAATACTTGATGCCCACAAACCAGGAGAAGACAGGCAGCGTGCCACATGAACTGCAATGCGATCTCTCTCTCCTCGGTGTCTGTGTGTCTGTCAGACTCCTGTTAGAAGTGGAGCAGCCACATAAACACACCACACGGTTCATTTTTATCTGCCTTGTCACCGGCCATCCCTTTCCCTTTTTTTTTGGAGCTCGAGCTCAAGCCGCTCTGTAACCTGCTCTTTTGCTTCTTGCTGTAATGATGCCAGATTGCACCATCCTCCTGCAGGAGCAACAAGTTGGGTAATATGATTGACAGCTCACTGAAACTCCACCCTCCCTGCTGCTTATTGATTCTCCCGGGCCCAAAAGCCAGCGTGAACCAGATCAGATCTGCCACTATGACTGCTTGTGTTTTCTGTAGCATGGTTTTTGGAGGATGCTCTTAGTAGTTTGTAGAAGAAGCTATGAGTGCATTTGGGACTTTCCCTGATCTCAAGTTCAGATAGTGTTTTGACAAGGTTGACTGATCTTTCTTGTCATTTTACAAACGTGATTTCACTTTGTAATTAAGGCTTCTTTTTTTTTTGTTTGTCAGTGGAGTTTGAAGCCAATCAGACAGAACATTGCAGGTAATTACATTTGAATCTTCATTGTCTCCATCTGTCTGCTTAATGTTAAATCTGTATGTATGTGTGTGCGCAGTACACGCAAGGGTAAGGCCCCGGCCTCAGGTCCATCATCTCCCTCAGCCTCATTGCTATGATTCATCCAGCCAACCAGGTGAACACCGCCCTTCGAAGGAACACTGCACACACGCGTATGTACATATACATGTACATATACGTAAGCACGCTGGGTTACTTAGAACTGTTTGTGTGTGTTTGTGGTCTGTGAGTGGGGGTGAGTCATGTTCCTCTTTTCATTCATGATCGCACGAGGCAGAGCAAGTGTGGCTGCGATGTCAAAAGCAGCAAGGAGAGGAGAATAAGAAAGAGGAGAAGATGGGGAGAAAACAGAGAGAACATCGCAACAAGCTGATGGAGTATTTATTCCCAGTGCTTTCTCCCCGTCTGCGGCCTGCTGGGTAAAAACACAGCCGTGAGTACACACAGGTTGTTTTGTCAGCCTGGTGGCTGTTTTTCAGGCTGTTATTTAAAGATCAAAGTGTCTTGTCTGCTGCCGGAGCGTGTTTTTCTGCCCCTCTCAGGCTGCTGCGACTGGGGGAGATGGGAGCAGGGCTTCCAGGTCAAAGTGCACGTGTGTGTTTGGAAGATGCATCCTCATAGATCAGTTTGCTGGTTTTTTGCGCTCTTTTCATGTCTACAAATCTCAATCTCAAAGGTTTAGTATGTTGCACTTTAATCAGGCTGTTCCACTTTTTGGCAACATTGTCCTGCAGAGGACCGCATATATTTCATAATAGGATAATGCTATTACACTTTTTAATGTGATAATAATAATGTGAAGGAAAATGCAATATAAAGAGGATTGATGTTTTTTACAGATGATTTGGTTTATCTGCAGAAGTTGAAAGTATCATTAAGTGAGTTAAGTATCATTAGTGCCGTTGAGTCGCTTTCTTACGCTTTTATAAGTGTTAATTCAGTACTTTCTGGGAGTAGAAAAGTATAGGTTTCGTAAACATTTCAACCTTGGCCTGACTTTTTGGAGCTTCAGAAGAGCGGATATGGTTAGCCGAGATTCAGTGGTGCTGGAGCGCCCCCTGGATTATTAAAAAAGCAAGAGGATCAGTATACCTAGAGCAGTCAACGAAAGGTCGAGATACCAAAACAGAATTATAACAAGGCTGACTGTTGGACTTTAGGAATCAACTACTTTAGAAATATTTCAGCTGTTATGTTCAATCTGAAGAAATGTTTCAGTTTCAGTTCAGGGATTTGAAGTTTGTTTCCCTTGAAAGGCAAGAAGCTGGGAAGCTTCCTGTAGTCCTCAGTAGAGATTCTTCGGTACTGTAACCTGAGTTGTTTTTAATCCAACTCCCTCTACCTCCTTCATAACGGAAGAGGTCTTAATTATGTTTCTGCTCAACTTCTATCAGTTGTCATCGACTGCAGCCCAACTAACAATGGTGATCAAGTGAACATGAATAATAAATACTTTCATAACAGAGACAAGCTAAAGACAGGAGAGATTTCAGAAAAAAAATCTGTAACTGTAAATATATCACATACAAATAACTGCAAAACTTTGACTGCTATTTCATTTGCTTTTGTGGAACAAGAACAAAATATGTTGCAAGAACGAAATAAGAACAAGAAGAAAATATGTTGCGACACTCATTTCACCTTATACCCAACAGGGTGTTTTTGAAGACTGTGTATTGCCCCCAACAAAGTTCTGCGAAATTGCTTTATCTCGTCATTAAAGTTGTGATTTGGGCCATTTTTAGGGCCTGATTTCTCAACCTTTTTGCAACTGTTTCAAGCTCATACTCTGTCAGGACCAACAACTAGAGAGCTCGTAGGTTGTTATGTGAATTTCTGGATGGCATGCTTTTGTGTTCTTAGCAAACATAGAGACATAGAAATACAAATGAATTGTGACTTTTCAACCAGTTTATAGTTATATTAGAAATAATGCTTGTGAAATGTGCCACAGCTGCATTTGCAAATGAAGGGACTGTGCATGGAGTCCATGGAATCTAAGGTGGAGAAATTGCCGTGATTTTGACAGGTGCTGGTCTTTTTTTCCTTTGAACTGCTTCTCTAGTAGTTTAGCACCTAACAGTGGGAGGAACATTCACATGCAGTCACACAGCCATAAGAGAACTACTCTAATGAGTGTCAGAGTTCATCTGTTGTGTTATGACTCAACTGTTGCAGTGTGGTAACAGATCAATGTCAACTGCCTACTCTGGGGTTTTCACCTGGGAGTTGTAATGTCTTAATTCGAGACTGCACACGTGGCCCCATATTCATTCATTAGAACTTTCACAAGCATCTTCTACCAGTGGAATACACATGAAAACGCACCCACACAGCCAGGGCTGCATTCACCTCAGCCGAGACACTCGTGTCATTATGAAAATGGAAGACCATATTGAAATGAGACATGGAGGACAGAGAGGGACTGTATGACTGTATGTCAACTGACCACAATATCAAAGTATGGCGTGACTGTTCAATGGGAACCGTCTTCATCTATTTCTGTATCGCAATTCTTAATTATTCAAGAAAATCCCCTTATGTTGGGACTTTTGTTATTCTCATTCAAGTATTACTCATTAGACTTTGATTTAAGAAGAGAAAGCGAGATTTGAATGTATTATACTGCATTACAGGAACCAATATGTTCTTTCTCTCCGATTTTTTTTAAAATTTATTTATACATTTTTCATGACTTCCGCAGAATTTTTTTCTTTAACAACACAGTATATGTGGACCTTGTATATGTGACATCACTGTATATTTATGAAGTATTCAAGCCAGAAAACCCAAATTTGGGCAGTAGCTTACAGCCTGGATTGTGTGATCGTGTCAGTCGAAACAAACTAGTCTCCTTACTTACTTACATCACTGCAGCGACCACTGGAGGTCAGCAAAAGCAAGATTTGCATCATGTAGCTTTTTATTTGTAAGGAAACATCGTAAACTCCACAGGGTATAAATGTGGTCAACATTTCTGACCACGAGCTGAATTTTTTCCTACCACTTTTATACACACATTTTCCATATAATGAACCCTATATTTGTACATTGCTCTATTTTACAGCGTACCACTGCAACCATCTTTGTATATGTAGCACTCATGTATATTATGTTTGGCTCCTCTTCATTCCGTCCAAGTTTGTTTTCACGTTTGTGAAATTGGAACACAAGATACAAGCAGTATAGAGGCCTTCTCCTCAAAACATTGCACCTTAAAGCTTGTTTAGAAAAAAAATAATGGCTTTACAACACACATCAGAAGTGAAATTAGCTATAGAAAATGTACCGACTTGTGTTTTGACTTCGACATGTTTTCCATTCACTTCAATACACTCGAAGTATGACTGAAGTCTTCGCCTAGTGGCCATTAGAGGAACTGCATCTGAAGTGCATCAGCACCTCAGAAGAAAGAGCAAAAGATTTGCATTCTGGGAAATGCAGGAATCCCCTAATGGAAATAGAAGTCGATGACGCAGGTTTAGGGAAAGTAGGTACATCCAGAAAGCAACTAAAAACAAATAAGAAAACATACTGAACATTATAAATGGAGAATAACATAAAACAGATGAATTGTTGAGGGAGGATTGTTTTTGCTTTGACTGTGTGTATCACATATAAAGCCTCTCTAATTCTCCTGCCAAAACAAATAAACTCAAAGGTGAAAAGGCAGGGACGCCAAGAAGATGCCAATGTGTGTGTGTCTGTGTGTGTTTCATAGAGGGGAAAGAGACCAGCTTGTGTGTGTGTGTGTGTGTGTCAGGCAGTCAGAGGTTCGGGCAGCTGCCAGGAAGCGCATTCTTTGGCAGCGAGCTTTGCTGCTGTCAGACGCCGCTCAGGAACACGATGTACGGCACTCTGGATGCAGCGAAACCAGCGCCCTGAGATTAAACCACACACACACAGATGCAAGTGCATACACACACACGCTGCTGAGGTGGTTGGCAGAAAAGGAGCTTTGTCATAGTGCTGCGGTTACATCATTAAGGAAACTGTGGTGCCTTATTCGGCTTTGGTGGTGATTGACATTTCCCTCCAGCCAGTAGGATGCTGACTTTGCCCTCCCGGCTGCGGCCATGTTAACACTGCAGTTGCTACATCGCATTAATGCTTTAGAGCCACTTGAGCTGTGACAGTTCCCTCGGCCAATGAGATGCTCTCTCTCTCCCGGCTGCGCTCCTCGTCTGTCAAACCGGTGCATGAAAGAGTCCAAGGGCAAAAGGGAACAATGCTAGCACTGTGTCACGCTGCGTTCAGGGCCTGCGTGCTCTCTGGCCTGGCTTCCCTTCGCTGTCTGTCACTGTGCAGGCTCATCCACTCAGAGTGGGGAAGCAGCGGCCGTCAGTGGGCAGAGATGGCTGACTTTACCTTGATGTTAAAATCCAACCTGTCTAAACACCACTACGATTTCCAAGGTTAGACACTGAGGCTGAAATGAAGCTTCTTAGACTTTAAAAGTTGAACTTTTGTTGACATCCATGTCTGCTACAAAAATAAGCTGCTTTTTTTTGCACTTATTGCCTTAAGGGAAAATCAACACTAAAACTGAATTAGCATTTTGCTGTTTTTGATTTTGATATCTATAACTTAGAGCCACGAGTCTCAATTATTTAATGCCTCTAAAGCAGCAATATTGCGACATCTGTGAATAGTATTATAAGGTGGATTTACCCTTTAATCACTTCTAATCATATGTTTCCATTATTTTACATTTGGACAAAAAGCGCAGTGACAGCACAGTGTTGCTTGTGGATACAGTTACATTTCCAGCTGGTCAGAACTTGTGTAGATCCATTCTTCCTGGTGCGTGAACACACACACACTATTTCCATTATACAGAAGCTCAAACATTACTTGCTGCAATTCCTCTAAGTCCTGCTGCTTAGATTGCTCTGCTGAGAGGAACTGCATACCAAACACTCCTCGGGCCTTTGAGGTCTTTCCACAAATTACTCAGCAGGTCACCATTAAGTTGACATATGGCCATAAAAAGGCTGGCAGCCCACGTTTAGGAGATGTATTAGTATGCTGTGATGGTGCGAGTAGCGTTGTGAGTTGAAGGTTTCTGGTTCAAATTCTAATCAAGCCGAGGCGGTGAAAGGTAATTGGAAGTGCTTGTTAGCAAAGTACTTAAAGCTGCATGAGGCAGATTTTCACATTAGTAGCCTTTAGTTAGTGAGAGGTAACTGCAGATTGTATTTACTCTTAAAATGAGGAAATATTTACAGAAAGCCTAAGTAGTAGGCTGGTATAGTTGTTAAGCCTCATATTCATATTATTGTCCAAAAGGGGGCGATGTGTCTGCAACTGAGAGCTGAAGCCAAACATAATTGAATCCATCATCAGATTGTCACTTAATACAACCAGGTGGTGTATTACATGAATGTGTGCTGGGTGTGTGATTGATATATGGATCAGCTTGATAGTGATATGCCTGCACACACACACACACACACACACTCACACACACACACATGCTAATTAGGGGCATTGCAAGTGCATGAACCAGGATGCATCAGTGTGGTGTACTCCGGGCACATTGTGCAGCACGAGGGAGGGACGGGAGCGGTAGGCAGCTTTGACAAAGCAGCTGTTGAGCCAAAGGGGGCAGAGATGAAAAGAAGCCAGAAAAGATGAGCTGGACGTGTTGGCTCTGCCAAATATGAGAATGCATAAAGACGTTATCCTGTGCTAATGTGCTGGTCGTGTCCTTCTCATTAGCTTTGTGCGTCTGCTGCTGCTCCTCAGTCAGACAAATCACAGGGATCAGTGTCTGCAGGACTGAGGCACGTCCATGGGTTCATCACTGATCCCAGATCTGTGAGCATGCAGGAGAGTGGTGTGACTTTATGAAGAGGCATGTTTTGCCCTCAGATCTGACTTTCAGGGGCATTTTCCTGACTCATATTGCATAAAGGCAATTTGAGAGAGTCTGCTATTAAGATGTGTTTTATTTTAATAATAGTGTTCCACAGCCTCCATACTTCTATTGCATGCCATACTGTCTAGAGAGGCTTCATCAATTCTGAGAAAAAGTCTAAACTCAGAGATGACAAGTGTATAACAGTAAGAATGCATTACAACATGGGACACAAAGTTTGAAAGTGTTTTTTTTTTTTTTTCCAAATGTAAACTTGAATGTAAACTTGAACTTGATTTCCAGGGAGGGAGGGTCTAACAGAATATTCTTTTTGAGTTGAATCATGGGAAATGTAGGACATAATGTTTCCAGAGCCGTACTAGGCACTAAAAATAAGACTGTCCTGGTCTCTGCTGCTTCAATTATGACTATTATTTTTTAATACATGTCTCTTGTGAGTTCCCCCAACTTTGTGCATCTATATTAATGAATTGTTTCGAAACATTTTCAAGCAAGCTCCAGTTTCTTATTTGCTCCTTTTCTTTGCCTCATGTGATAGTTGATAAAATATCTTTTGATGTCACTTTTAGCTTTTCTCCACTTTCAGTAACAATAAACTGGATAATTGAAAAAATAAGCAGATCAATTGAAAGTAGTGGTTTGTCACAACCGTACTTTTATGCCCAATTTTTAAACTTCCAACAAACTCATGCACACTAGATAATGCATTTTGTCTTCTATTCAATCTTTGTGAAATTATTGCAAAAACAGTTTTAGGTGTTTATTCCCTTCTGATTGTGATACTAACATCTTTTGTACACATAGTTGATATTTCAGCTTCATCAACTGTCCATAATACAAAAAAGCTTGAATTCGACATGGTCAAACACATTCTCAGGAGACGCCACTGAAAATAGATTCTAACCTCTTAGCTTAGTCAGTCCCAGGCTGTTCAAAGTTCACCATCAACAACATACTGTCCTCTTAGTAATGCTTAGCTCATCACATCTCTATCCTCGCTGTGCACTTATCCTGAACATCTAACATCGCTTCCTTTGTAAGCAACATCAACAGCCGCGGTGAGGAGGTTACAGGTCAGAGCTGGTGATCAAATTCCTGTAAACAGAGAGGGATCTTGTGAGAGAGAATCGCTGCGGGAATAGTGATCTGAGGAGAGATGCAGATGGATTAGTCCGTTAATGAGTTTACACCAGGCGTGTGTTTGTAATTCATGGCTTCATTTCTGGCTTCGTGTGCATTTATTTATGCTGAATGGCATTTATGTAACGTCGCTCTCTATGTCTTTTTATTTTTTTTCCTCTGGGACTGCGAGGCTGGCTGGCTGGCTGTTGATCACCAAGGGCAGGCAGTGAAGAGATGCTGTCCATCTCACAGGGACATCTTATGTAACCATGTGGTCTCTCTCTCTCTCTCTCTCTCTCTCTCTCTCTCTCTCTCTCCCTCATAGGCTTCACTGGAAGTTAATGTATGCCGCAGATGCCTATGGGCTTCAAATTATCTGGACTGGAATGACGCACTACGGGCAAAAAGGTCTGAATCTCTCTCCTTGTGTATGTGTGCGTGTGTATGTGTGTGGGGGTGGGAGTGGGGTGGAGGGGTGTGCTTTAAGTAAGGGAGCAAATGATGAATATGCAAGGAATTTTAATTCACTGAAATCCAGATTTATGCAAACACAAAGCATATTAGGGTTCAAGTTGAAGATGCTGTGTGTGTGTGTGTGTGTGTGTGTGTGTGTGTGTGCGGCTAATACCTCTTTGTGCATCTCCCCTCTGGACCAAATTGTTTACCTGGCTGTGGAACGAGAAGAATGTGTGTGGGCGAACAGCGTGATCCTACCTGTTGTGAAAGGTTGTGTGTGTGTTACACACCGTGCCACTCCCTCTCGCTGTGAACTTTGCCTCATCACCACAATCACGTGGCCTTTACAGCTTCTTCTGGGTGTGTAGATGTGTGTAATTTTTTCCCCCCAATGCAGTCACCTGACAGTGATGTATGCTGGCAGGCATTCAAGCAGGGTGGCAGGATGAAAGAGGTTGAGAGATAAACGGTGGAAGATGAGTAAAAGGAGGAAATGAGGAAAATGAAGCCCATTGTGTTTTATTTGAGGTTGTTTTTAGTAGATTGAGTTGATCAGAAGTCATGATAGAAAGTGGTAAGAAAATGGGACAAGGTCAGAAGCTTTTGCTTTGTGTTGGCTGTTGGTCAAGTTATCTATTGTTATAAGTTATCCAAGTGTTGAATCACATGATCATACATGCGTCTCCAGTAGGTTGTATTACTCTGCTACCTCATACTAATTCATTAGCCTATATCATATATATTAAATAACTAACCAAAGTAAGAAGGCTGTCTGATTATAAAAAAAAGGCTTGTTGCTGGATTGTTCATTTTTGAAGGCAAGTGTATGTAACTCTTACTGAGTAATTGGTTGCCATTAAAGACAGTTTAAGGGTAATGGTGAAAATGCACAGAAGAGTCCTCAAATCACACAATTTGAGGAAAGTTTGCCTGCTGACATCAGCGACCATACGTCATAGTGGTCATGGCTAGTGGTCATACAAGTCCAAGTAAGGCTGTAGTAGTAAAACCCTGAATGTGTAAAACTGAGAAATGGTGGGTTTTGTTTCTTATCAATTCAACGTTTAATGTGTTTAACGTAGGGAAGAGGATGAATGTGTTATTTCGTATTTCAAAAGTTAGTCGTCTCAATTGAAGACTAAGATATCATTAACTTGGTTATATTTGTATCTACTGTATAAGTGTAATTTCTGTAGCCCTTATTTTCATGTCTGGTGCTTTACATTACCCTTCCCCAGTGGAATTACTCTGACACATTTATGAACAACAGACTAAGCATTCCGATGTGTACACAGTACCCCCAGCCTCTAACAGCACACTATTTGTCACAATTTGTGCAAGCGGAGTAGCGAGGACACAAGGGATTGGACCCAAATGCAGACAACTGAGGCGGGGCTGCAGCAGTTCAATGATATTTACACAAAAATCAAAAGGATTACATAGTGGTGAGGCAGGCAAGGGTCAGATCCAGATAAGGCAGTCCACACAGGCAAACAAATCAGTGAGCAGGCAAGAAACAGAAATCCAAAGAGATGGCCATGGTCAAGGAAAATGAAAATTCAAAACAGACTAGACACAAGGACTGTACACAAGGAACGGGCTGGGGAGCTTGACACAAGGTACAAAGATGAAGTGGCACGCAGTGACGGGAACACAAATAACACAAAGGCAGGAAGTAACAGAACGCACCTGAAGTCATCTCAGACTATTTCAAAATATAAAAAACGGGAAATAACTGAACAAAAAACTCAAACCATGACACTATGTTGACCTCATACAGATTTGTATTTTACATATAATGCCACAGGAAAGAATTTCCAGTAATGGAAATGAAATAAAGTTCACATACCCAATGAAAATACAAATATAAAAATAGCAATGCCACCAAATGTAATTTCTTGTTGTTTGTCAGTGTTTCCCCTCGTTCTCTCAGTTTGGAATCTGACATTCTTATCATGCAGACAGGCTGCTCGACCAACCGGCAGGACTCGTAGCGACAAGGACACATGTACAGGACACACATATTTTTGTTCAAACTTCAAACTTTGCGAACATGAAATTGCTTTCGTTTTCAGGACAATGATAAAACTGGAGCCAAGAAATCAAAGTTGCACCATGATCTCAAAACACATAGTGCAGTTGTATAACACCACGCGAGAAAATATAAAGACTCCACTGGTGAGTAAGACACTCTGAGACAAGGTATGTGTTGTCAGATGAAACATGACCCTTTTTGTGAGTGACAGTATAGTAAACGTATGTTGAAGCACAAAAATAAAGTAAAAATGCACAAAATCAAGTCAACAGACAAAACACTCCTGGTAGAGTACGAAGCCATGTGGAGGATGTGACGTCCCAGAGCCGAGCCCGGTGGAATCAAGGCCTGAACTAACAATCTACTGGGAATATTTGGTTGATTTTCACGTCTGCTAACCAAGATGTCAGTCTGCTAAAACCCTGAGGACAGGAGGTGTCAACTGCAATGGAAGCTTTCCCCACATGAGAAAGAGACAGAAGCAAAAATCAAAACAAGAAAAATATTGTAAATTGCAGCTTGGGATTGTGGGTAGAAAGCTGGGACCACAAGGCTATCTGACCTGGGACGAGGATGGACTGATGCTGAATTAGGTGAAGGTTCACGATAAGTAGGGGGATGGTGGGACACACACACACATACACACACACACAAAGGGCTAGTTGTGACACGTAATGATGACTAAGTTGTGTGGTCTGCTTGTGGGTGTGTGTGTGCGCATTCATGTGGCCCCTTAGTGGTTTCTCGCCATCGAAACTGAAGGCAGCCCTCTGAATTCCTTATCTGCAGCTCACTTCCTACTTGTGAACTAGCACCTGTCAAACACACACGTACACACCCACACACACACACACACACACAGGGCAAGCAGCAGTGTGTGAGGGTAAACCACAGGCATGAGTTTTATGTTTTGTATTTGTTTTCAAGTAGTGTTCTGTGGTTTTAGACTGAAGTGGTGTGTACAGTGTGTACAACAACTAACTGTGCTCTCACACAGACACACACTTTCTGACAACACCCTTTTTTTTCTAAAATCTCAAACAGAGATAGATTAGGCAGATTAATGGCGGGGGGGGCTTCCTGCTTTCTTGCCTGTTGAGTCGGAGCTGGTGAGACAACACCATAGCGTTAAAAATGACAGCACACTCACACACACACACCGGTCTCCAGTGGCTGTGTGACGTAGATATTCTATGTTGAAGGGAAGAGGCATAAAGAACAGTCTTGACTTGCCAATAAGCAATTTGCCAAACTGCCATGAGCTGGAATGACTTGTAACCACAAAACTTGGCCTAATAACTGGAAATGATGTGCAGGCGCTTCCCAAGAAACATGAACCTCTTTTATTTCGTTTCTCTCTCTCCGAGCGGACCGCAGACACAGTAGGCACCTTCCAACATTTTCTCTTGAGAGTGTTGAAGTGTGTGTGATTTAATTGTGTACAGCTTGTGGAACGAGTTTCACATCAATTTAAAATAGCTTTATCTGCATGTATGTAAGCACTGCCACAAATGCAAGTGTATGAAACACACGTAAAGTACTGTAGGCCTTTCTCATTCTTATGAATTATAAAGTGAGCCATTAATTAAATACCAGACGACACAATATTTTTGTCTGTTACGATGGTCACAGTCTCAGATTTAGCAGTTGTATCGAGTCCTAAATTCTCGCCGTGTCTTGGCATGAAAGAAATCCAGTCATCGCTTGCTGTCTTTCAAAAACGTGCATGATGTCATGTGGAAGGAGGCGCTCAGGACTGACTTTCCAGGTGCCACAATGTAAACAAACAAAGCTGGCGCGTCTGATGACTTGTCTCGGTTTAACAGCTTCCCCTCGCAGCATCGGCGTCATCATTCCTCTTTCGCTTCGCCGAGTTTGCAATTGTGCAAGGAAGAGCGTTTTGTCCTCCTATTGGTCAACGTTTGGAACATGTTGTGGAATTCGTCATGGAAGGCCCGATGCCCATTGTCGTTCTCGACCCGACGCCTCGTGTCTGTTGGATCGGGCTATAATCATATATATATACATATATATATAGTCTAGTCTCAACCCAGCATAAGAATACATTTTTTTCTGACTGGCGTTTAGCCTCTTCCACTTGCTTTGTCCTTTTATTAACATCGACTGAAGCCTTGGTCGTCAGGAGAGGGGAACATGATGAACATAAAGCATTTCTGTTTGTATCATGTGTTCATTTATAACGTCTCCACACAGATCTGATGTTTTAGTCTGCTGCTTTTTTTCGTCTCTTTGGTGGAGCAGAGGCTTCACTGGATGTTTGGAAGTCACATGCTTCATGTGTGGCATGATTTATTTGAGACTGTTTCCATCGCATTTTGCTTTTATCGATGAATGCGCATGAAGAACAGGCGGATGGAAAGGCACCTCACACACACTCACACACTCACACACATTTTCTCCATGCTCAGGGTCTTCACCTGCCCTCTCCCACTCACAGACACATCCCTTACTTATTATTTCATTATGCCTCTCTATCTCTTACACACACACACAAACGCACACACACTGTTGACTCAGCACTTTGCTGCCCTGCGTTTTGTTGGTGTTCTTGGAATCTGCCCAGGTTTTGTGAATGGCTGGGAGGGCAGGGTGTGGCACAGTTGTACCTTTGCCCTGCACTGCAACAACATCACATTCATAAAAGCTTTATCTCCACACACACGCACAAACACACACAGTTGTCAGCTTTACATCTTCATCCAGTACGCTGACAGGTAGGGGCTGCATTGTTGTTCTGCTCTGTTTCGTTGTAACTCACCTGTGTGTGTGCACGTGTGTGTGTGTAATCAGGGGCCCCATTCTGTCAGAAGGTGAATCTCTGCGGGGAGTAAACCAGAGTCCGGCCTCATTAGCGAGAAACCTGCTCATTGCTCAGGTCACACGTGTGCAGTCTCTCACTCTCTCTCTTTTGAACACACACGCCACACACACTCGTAAAGGTTCGACCCAGCTGTGCGTGTGTGTGTTTGCGACCATGGATCATGCTCTCTAATTGGAGACGCAGCTCCTGTTCTCCTGCTCTCACCTTCTCTGAGCAGCTGTATTTATGTTTACTGCTGTGACCCAGTTACTAGATACCTCCGCTACATGCCAGAGACAGATCGCTGTGGTTCTTTAAAGGGATAGTTCACCCAAAAACACTAGGAGCCTAATCTAGATTCAGTGTGATTTGCTGACAATTGGAGACATCAGTTGGAGCCCCCAGTTAACTGGATCCCAGTTGTGTCTGTTTTATGGTACTAAAAGTTTCTTTTAAGAAATTAACAGCAATGTCTTTCCCAAACGTAATGACACACACACTATAAACCTCAAACTTTGTTGTGTACGTTTTAATTGAGAACTACTTTTACTGAAAGTGCACCTGCCATTTATCAGTCTGCACAAGAGGAAGAAGCTCTTCAAATCACTATATTTAAATCGATATTGCTGAGTTTGAAGAAAACAATTTATCGACTAATCTGGGTTGTAGTTGTTGGATGGTGCCTTGTTTACTTCCATCTAAAGAGACTCTCTGCATTATGATTCCTGGCAGCATATGCACACGCACATACAGCACTAATGTATTTAATGTAAATACAATGCAAGATATCATGGATTGTATATTTGTTGATTGATAATCCCAATCTACCAATTCTGAAGAATAGTAGCTTCGCAGGACTTTCACATCCATCCCATGGGCATAAAGGTGGTGCGATAATGTCATAACCGATTTCAAACCAGTGTTTTGAGACTAAATTACATTCGCACTCATATAGTTTGATGTTGCCACCACAGTGAGAACATCACTAGAGAGCATGACACATAAATCGACTGGCAGATTAGTCTATTGACACTTTGAACACCAAAAAAAAAAAAAAACATCATTTTAGGGGCCCAAACCCTAAAGGAATAGTTCAACCTTTTGGGGAATATTTGTATTCACTGTGTGGCTAGCCTGGTTCTGTATACAAAGCTATAAAAGTCTGCATACTCCAAGAAGCCACCGTGCCTGGCCAACAAATAGTCCAGCACATAACTCCCTGTGAAATGATGACCTGCCACTTTTACATTACAGTTTTTTTCACTGATGTAACAAAATGTATAAAATGTGTTAATTAATGAATTTTAGAGATGCTAGAAGGTGAATTTTTGAACTTTGGACAGAGCTAGCTGTTTCTCCTTGCTTACAGTCTTTATGCTGGGCTAATCATTTGCTGGCTCTTTATATTTAGCATGCAGATGTGAGAGTGGTATCAATCCTCTCATCTAACGCTCAGCCAGAAATAGCGAAACGTGTTGCTTTGACTCGAATACGCCGAATGTGGATGGGCTGATCGCATTCTTTGCAGGAGGAAAATAATGATATTGTGTTTCTGTGTCTCTTTTAAATCCTTTACTCTCAGTTTGCTCATTTGACTTATTTGACAAAGAGGCCGACAGTAGAAAGGCAAGAATGTGAGAAAAAGAGCATCACAATAGATTTTTTTAGAGTAATGGTGAAGACAGTTCATTCCTGTCTGATATACAGGTATGCTGTCCTTGACCTCCGACCAGTGGGCGGAGTCAAAGTCAAGTCAAGATGGTACATCTCTCCTCATTATTGTGACACCGTCTTGTCTGCGTGGGGACGAGTGTGACTGCGATGGAGTCTGATACCCCACAGGGAGGCCATGTGAAATGTGTTTGCTTTCCCACAATGCCTTGTGTGTACAGAGAGGAGGTGGCAGCTGTAGGGGAGATGGGCTGGGGGTGGCGGGAAGCGCGGCCAGTCGGACAGAACATCTCTTTGCCTCTGGCATCGCCATGGAGACGGGGGCTCTTTTAATAGAGTCCTTCGGCTGCTTTCATTCTCCTGCTGTTTACCATTCAGTTCATATATTGGAGGCTAACGGAGCGCAATTTAGAGCCTGGAGGAACTGGGACTTTTTATTTTTTCTTATTTGACTACAGAGCAGAGATGGTTAGTGTGTGGTCCTGCTGTGGAGCTCAGGCTCTAACACTGCCAGGTCACATGTTCGTGTCCACGTACAGTCAATTTGTGTGACACTACTGGTATTTTACTTTCTTCTGGTGTTCCCTGCCATCCTTCCGGCGTGGCTGGGACCTTGTCCAGCTGCCTGGGAAAATGGAGCACTTGGCATTACGCGCACACGCATAAACACACAATCAAACACACTCAGTTGAAATTGGGCGCAAAGTGTGTGTGAATCCCGGAGTAGAGGAAATACTGACAGAGAAACAGAAAGAGGGAAAGTTGAGCTCGGACGAAAACACACACTCTCCCAGGATGCCACATGCACACACACAGACACACGCATACGCAGTCACACCTACACTCACGCACACAAGCAACAGATCCATAGTCCACTCACATGTGGGTGTGTGCTTCCTCCTCTTAACTCACATTTTTTGGCTCGTTTCAAAGAGACACACCCACTTTGTTTTGTAGCACAGGGCACACACACACACACACACACACACACATGCAGGAAGAAAGAGAGAGGAGTGTGCAACTCTGTCACTGTCAGGACACAGCGAGAGGCAACAACTAGCACTTGAAGCAGCTGCTCAGTTGGAGGATGGGGTCAGATGGGATGAGGTGGCAACAGAGGGGCGAACATTCTTCTAAAGAGATGTTGTCATTATGGCCAAATTCTGAAGAAAAGGAAGGATTTGCTCATACATGTTAGTCATGAGGGAAAACTGGGAGGAGGCAGGAGGGGAGGACAAGCAGACAGAGGCAAACACTTTTTCCTACACACACCATGGCATTGGAGATGGTGAGTTAAATGGACTACAGCAATACTCTTTATTTTTATGCGTTTATGTAATGTACATCTCACGCTGGTGATGTTTGGCTTTTGGCTTGTTTACAGCAGTGCATATGTAAGTGGGTGTGTGTGTGTGGGTGTGTGTATGAGTGCTCACGACTGGCCCATGCAGTACCCGCCTGGGTTTGTTTACCTGGCTGCGTGCTTTCCCACATGAACTCACGTCAGTGGAAGGTAACAGGATCTGGCGGGCTCTGATCCACCCCTCCTGCCATAAAAAAAATTACCCTGCCATGTCTCAATAATGCTCTGTTGTCATCGGACAAATGCCAGGTACACAGGCAGATAGAGGGTGTCAGACAGGCAGGGGTGGCTTGTGTGTGTGTGTGTGTGTGCGTGGAGGCTGAGAGGAAAGGTGAAAGTCTGGGAGTATTGATGAGATGCCAAATGCCGGTTGGGAGTGAAACCTCTCCTGGTGTTTTTTTCCACTAGGACATGAAGCTGGAGGGCAGGAGGAGGGCAAGTTAACACAGCAGCAATCACAGAACATGCTTACATAAACTCTAACAGTCTGATATTAACCAAATTCGTACAGCACTCCACCTACCTGATGACACATGTACAGAGCTGTCATATTGGTTGACACTTTAGATGTGTATGGCCGAGACTGATGATAGAGGAATGTACAAAGTACATTTTGTGTTGTGTATTGTCCAATAATCTGCACTGATGTCTGAGCGAAATGCTACATGTCTTAACACTCTTTTGGTGTTTAATATACCTGTTGTATGAGGACATGAAAGCTATTCTATGATTCTTCGAATCATCAGTCTTGATCATGAGATGGACACTGTTATATACAATGAGACTATATGTAATAACTAGCCAGTAACTATATTACCATAATAAAAGAGGTTTATTGTTTTTTCCTGTTATTTTCCTTTTTTTCCTTTTTGTTCCAAAGTGAATTATTACTGTTGCCTTTCTCTTCAACACAATATTGTTAACCCCTTATTCTCTAACCACTTCTTTCCTTGTGCCTACATTTTTTTTTTTTACCATTAAGCAATATATAGTACATATGGTTATTCAACATAATTAATCTGTAACTTGCAGGTTTACTTGCTACTGGACCTGGTTGCTATTGATCTTATGTGACGTTTGTGGGCTGCGCTGGTTTCGGATCAGTTTGCTGGATTTTATAACTTGCGCAACAGGGTGGACACTGAGTTCTAATGAAATGGGAGGATCAACTGGCGTCCACCATGGCTGAGTGTGAAAATGTCAGTCAAGCAAACCCAAATATACCCTTAGTTAAGCTGTAGTATCGCCTTAATGGAGCTATAGTTGCAATGCATTTCCAGAAGGACGCACATTAGTAGGTAGCTGTTGAGAATTTACCTTCTTGTGGATGGAGTTTTTGGAAAGTTTTCCCAATCACTTCAGTGTATTTTTTTTGCTTTTCCTGGACCTAGTGCTGAGTGGTCATCAAAGGAAGTCATTTCCTGAGTTCTTGCACGTCTTTCTTTTCCTTCCACATTTCCAACCATTCTGTGTATCTGTGTGTCCTTTGATAGTTAGATGAAGGTCTCTTCTTCTCTCAACCAACTCTCATCTCATCTACAGCAGATAGATAAAAGTGGGGCAACTTGAGAGACTTTAACATGCAATGCAGTGTCAATTTGTCAAAACTCAGAGACACTCGCCTGAGACGAAACGTACACTTACGTTTTTCTAATTTGATCCAAACTTTATCATCAAACCCAACAGATACAAGAACAACTGAGGTGGTAATTACCAGGCGGAGACTTCATTTCTCCGGTGTCAGATGACTAGACTGAAACTCGGAGGGACACACTGATATTGTATTTCATTTACAAACAATTAACGAGGGAATTTCCACCGGCAATTGATTAACCTCATCACTGATCCCGATGCATTTGTCTAATTGCCCAACCCTAATTCCTTTACTGTACCTGCCCAGCCTGTCCAGGGCGAGAGATCAGATTCGAAAACATGTTCTCATCCAACCCCAACAACATCTGACACCTGACCATTAATAGGTGACAAAGGAGCGTCCTCAGACTGAGCCCAGAGTGATGACGTGAGCCCAACTTACATCATTTCCTGCCAGGGGGAGCTGGCAGCAGCCATGTCAAGCACTTTGTTTGAGCTGGAAGTAGCGGCAGAGAGCCCGTGTCACAGCGGGGTGTGTTTATGCGCTGTGGTGGGCGTTTACATGTGAGGGAGCCTCTGACTCGGCAGCTCTCAGTGGAAGCACAAACACCACGAGGAGCTGTGATCTCATCCTGCCGTTTGATGTGTGTGTGCGTCTGTGTGGTCGTAGTGGTGGTTTTGATCAGAATGTCTTAAAGTCCTTGATGAGGTTGTGGATGAAACGTCATTGTAAAATTAAGCCATGATAATGTAAAAACAACCCGTTTGAACAACATCAATGGTTCCAATGTTGACCTTTGCTCCAGTGGGGCTTGTTTACAGGCCAGTCGAACAGGGGGCATGATTCAGGGGTGGCCATTCCTGAAGTCAGATGGGGGTGTGCTGCAGTCAGACAGAAATGGCAATATGAAATTCAGTATTTCCTGAAAGCTCTCTCTCTCTAATTGGCTGAGTATTAGTGACTCGAATTCAGTCACACTCAACTTGTGAGCTGAGCGAGTGGAACGGTTCATCAAAGCCACATTTTTTTGTGAACGCCCTCTTCTTCATTGAAATAATGGGGACTGAATTTTGGCACTGTGAATTAGGATTAGATGCCAGCATACATTAAAATCCTGATTTATGACAATAGTGATCTATTTAAAGGCAGAACTGTCTAACAAGCATATTATCTGATTTTCCCACCCATGCAGAATAAAGAAGAAGACCAAAGCAGAGAGGCTGCGATGTGACTACAAGCAAAATATATTGGACCAGGCTGATGTCTGAATTGGAAACCAGTAAGTCATGTTATATATTTGATATGCGTAGTAAACACTGATGGTTAGAAAACTGTCCCACGGACTTTCATGACCTGATAACGTCGCCTCATCGTGTCACTCACATGACTGACTTAATTCAATATCCACATGGCCGTATCTACATTATAAAAGGTTACTGGACTCTATAATTGTTCCTCATGTCCATACTGGCTGTAAAGCACTTTCTGACCAGCACAACTCTACTATCTGAAAAAAGACACAAATTCCAGTGATTACATTTAAGTTCAGCTGTGCAGTGAGTTTGCCAAATCAGTAAAATCCTGTTTTTACATCAGTGCATGAGTAATAATAATCTAATCATATAATATTTAATAGTAGTACAGTCACAGGGGACATTTTTCTGCATTGAGTACTTTTGCTTTAAATACTTTAAGTACATTTTCCTGATTATACTATATTTTCAGTGCGGGACATTTTCTTGTAACAGAGTATTTTTACAGTGTGGTATTAGTACTTTTACTTAAGTAAAAGCTAAGTACTTCCTCCACCACTGAGTCACCCCCACCATTCACACACACACACTCGCCTTATAGAAATGATAAGTTGTTCAATGATGAAGGTGCTCATCCACTGAATATTGAACCATGGTTGAGTGATGTCAGTATGACAGCAACGCAGACATAGTGAGCTGTGTAATGTGAACAATGCTAACATCGCAGTCTCTGCAGCCTTGTTCTGCTCATTCTCAGCAGGTTAGTTGCTCAACCACAAAGTCTTTGGGGATTTCTGCTCCACCAGAACATGCATTGCAATGATTTGCTGTTGCAAACTTTCAGATCAAGCAGATGATAATCGGTGCGTTCATGGACAGTCTGTCAAAAGGTGCTGACCTTGGGATTCTTAGCGTGAGATATACGAGGTGTGGTGTGTGAGCATCTGAACTGGTTGATATGCTGAAGACGTAGACTGCCATTGTGACATGAATCAACAGGTCCGATGGGAAACGTAGTCCTCAGTTTGAGAAATAACACTTCTTTTCAACCATCTTCTTATCTGTTACCAGTAATGATATTGGCCTACATATAATTGAATCTAGTTAATGTAGTTGAATGCAGCCTTTTAAAGCACTTTCTTAAGTCATTTATAGATTTGGCAATACTTTCTTTCTTCTTTCTTTCTTCTGCATCTTTACACTCTTTGTTTGTTTTGTTTGTTCTCACGACTTAATCTGTCTCATAAATTGTTCCTGTTGAATGAAGGCTTATGTCCACGCTGTCTTGAATCGAGCTGGCTGTTGATGACGTCCCTTTGTGCCCATCACTCTGTCATCACAGTCATGTTGCCATTGTTGTCTCCATACACCAGCAGAGTCGGGGAGTTACAATGTGACGCAGATTAGTAAACTCACAATTCCCGTTTCCGTGAAACAAGAGAAGGCCTTTTGTGTAGCTACACACCCTCACGTCTTAAATTAAACACAGTTGTGACGTTGCACTGGTGCAGGCTGCCACTTCCTCAAATGCGGTGCTGTGTGTGTGCAGTGTGAAGGCACGTCATGAGAAAGTGAAATCAATTGACGGCCCAGTGCGTGACATTAATGTGTCAGACGTAAGTTGGTGTGTGCTGTTGACTGTAAGCTATATGACTCAGTAAGATGGATGTACTGTGTGTTTGTTGCTGCCTGGCTCGCTCTCAATATAAGTGTGGTTTCTTGCTGTCTTTTCTTTGTTATTGGTGATAAAAGGCCACAGTCAATAGTTCAAGACCATCAGCATTAATCAACCAAGTATCAGAATAAATGTATGTGTGTTTGTACTGTGTATGTGTGTTGGTTATCAAGCTCTTTGGAATGGGGCACATGGGAGCTGGACTTGTTAAAATAGAGTGCTTGGCAGGTTATCTAACACTACCTGAAACCCCCAATCCCAATGTCAAACTTGGAGGGGGCCGCATCTGACAATTTATGTAACTTTCCAAACCTGACAATCTGACAAGTTCGCCCATGTCGAGCAATAGTGAGAAAGTACATTTTAGATTCTTTACACAACTGCTTCTGTAACTTTTAATGTGTACAACTGAGTTCAACATCAGGTGTGCCTCAGGGAGAGGCTGTCCGAAGGTGTAGGATTTATTACGCTGAGACTATAAAGACACACGAGAAACAAAGTCGTTGGACTGAGATCAGGGAGGCAATGTGATGCAGTCAGGAGAAGGCTATGACGTCAAGCTTTTCACCCTGCCTTCGAGCGTGGCCATTCAGAGCAGGTATAAATGCTTTTGCCTTAAGACATGATCAGACAATAACGTTATATGAACTAGTTTGTTTCAAGTGCACTGAACCCTTAAATTTCTATGGCTGAGAGCTGCATTGTCCACTTATTCCGCCAGGACACTTGTTTTTGACTTTCAGTTGGTGAGTGCGAAGCCAAATGCTGGTTGGACAGTAAAGAGATATTCTTCTCATTCATAATTTAATTTTTGGTTTTGCATTGCTCTGTATTTCTTCGGTCAGGTTGAGTATCCTGTATTTAGTATTCTGTTTGATTGGAAAGAATTTAAAGTAGAGACAGTTTTTGAAGCTACAGCTTCCAGGTGGGTCCAGTTGCAGTTTTGTGGATGTTAATTATTAATGAGGATTTACTGAATGCTGCCCAAATGTAGGTGTGGGCATTTTTCTTAAGGTGTGGAGGCCTTCGAAGCAGAACTCTCTCTGTGGCCTGACTAATATCTTCTTTATCCATTGATCTGGTATTGCAACCTGTCTTACATAGACATGAAGGACATCATGCCATTATTGATTTTTTTTCAGAGGGAATGGCTCAGGAATTTTATGTTCCCGTCCCGAATCCCGTCTTTGATTCGTAGGAAACAGAGAGAGTTGGCATTGGTACTCAAGGGAGCGGTTCACTCTTACTAAACAAATACTGCTCCACTTTGATGGAAACCGCCACTTCAGAGTATTAGAGACAATTCACGGTCCAAAAGTCTGAAACTACATTGAAAATGTAGAAGAAATATCTAAATGTCGGCACTTTTTCTACCAAAGGTCGGATTTCCTTGAGTTGTATCCCTTGGATTTGATCTACTCATCAGAGGCTCGTTCAAGTAACTCGACGTGCAGCCAGTGCTCACCTGTTATAAACATGGTTGTGCCTCAAGTTTCCAGCAGACTGTGGCTCGAGTGAAAGTGTCAGAAATCACATTGTTTTTCTGAGCAAAGAGGGGCTTTCTTTAGCATCAAATCGTGGCTGGACTCAAGGTTTCTAAGGGGCAGTGCATGGAACTGTTAAACACTTTGCTGAAACTGGATCTGTAGTATCCCAAGCATGATCAGGCTGACCGAAATTGACTGCACCATCAGTAGATTGGATCAATGCATCAAGCTTAGTTCACTGAGAGATAGAAAGGCAACTTCCTCACAGATACAGAATTTGCTAAATTAAGACTCAAGACTCCAATCAGCAAACTGATCAGCAGTACTGTCAAAAGAAGGCTGTCTTGTAGTGTAGTGTAGGACAAGTAGCAGTTTCTAAACCTCTCGTCAGGAGGGGAAATGCCAGGATGCTAAATTCTCCAATGTGTTGTTTGTCAGCTGTCTCTGACAGATCTCTGCTGTCACCATCCATCACATTTTTCAGAACGACTTCTTGGTTCAACTTTGACCTTCTATACTTACTGTAGTCGTGCACAGTTTTTCAATGTAATGAGGAATTATGACTGACATCTAAGGTGATCTCACTTTGAGTTTTACCTCCTAATATAGATTTAGCAAATCTGGAGAGACATTTGGATTTTTTATAACTTGTCTGATCAGCTGACAGATTGTGCTTTTTGTCTCATTCGGCTTAATGCAGTGATGTCACCATGATCCCAGACCTCAGGAATGACATTGACGAGTACAAGATTATCATAACCGACAATCTGCAAAAATAAGACTTCAGTTGGAACAACACTTCAAATAAGGCTCAAGCGGTCAGCGTGCTAGTGATGCGTATGTTGAGGTGTTTCACGCTAATCATGTTGGGAGTGGTTTCATTTGAAAGGTGGAGCATTTATTTCTTTAGTGTTTTAGGTATTCGCGTTTGAACTGTTCACAGTTTTTCACATAAAAAGATTAACGAGAAACTACCGGAAATTATTCCAGTGTGCAAAAGACAGAAGATGACATTTAAATGACTAAACAAAGCAAGTCTCAGCAGTTTGGACTGATTAAACTGGTCCTCCAACTGATCTTAACAGGCATGAAGACCAAAAAAGCTGAATTACAGGGGGTGTGGACCAATCTATCATACTTTTCTAAAGTCCAATGACAGCTCACCAAAAACTCTACACAACTTGTTTACAAGCCGTAGTTGAAAATTGGAACAAATTAAATACAACATCATGCTCTACATCATACCAGCTTTTTGGTCCAAGGTGAATACAAATAATGACACATTCACGTTTCAGATTCTCCAAAAAAGAGATATTGAATGCTGAACTGCTGCCAGCAGTTTTTGAAAGAGGACTCTTCATTTGCACACAGACTGTTTACACTCTTGCCAGCAGACCTTGACGTGAATCTTTCAGTCAATTCGCCTACATTTTCTAAACACCCACTTGCCTGCAGCACAATCAGATGTCAGGAGGTCTATTTGGAATATTTTGCTTAAGACGAGGAGGTTTTTGTAGATTCACATGTGATGTGTCGGCAGACAGGACATTCCAGGAACGTAACAGCTTTTACTGTAACACACTGCTCATTTTGAGAAGCTGTCGTGAAACTGAGCCAACAGGGAAGCTGAGGGGAAGTTGAAGATTTACAATTTGGCTTGTGGTTTGTGCTTTTGCTGACTAACCCTGAGCCTGTGTGTGTGTGTGTGTGTGTGTGTGTAAGTGTGTGAGTCTGACTTATGCTACTTTTGGGGACACACACCCAGGGTAAAAGTCAGGGTTAGGCAAATAGTCATTAGGGTTAGTGTTAAGGTAAATTTCCAGAAAATCTCTAAAGTCTTCCCCATTAGTGATATACGTAAGTGTGTGTGTGAGAGAGAGAGAAAGAGAGAGAGAGCCTGAATGCATTCATCACACAGCTCTGCAATGAAGCCACATTGCAAGTAAAGGCTGCACTTTGCAATTTAAGTGTGTGAGTGTGTGTGTGTGTTTGAGAGATCAGTTCATTGGGGATGGCTTGTCCAGTTGGGGACAAATGCTGTGTCCCCAGTTGGGAAACAGCTGATTTTTGGGTCAGTGATTAAGTCAAGGGCTAAGGTTAGGTTAGGGAAGTAGTGGTTATGGTTATGGTCAGGGTAAGTCTCCAGGAAATGAATGTAAGTCTATGTAATGTCCTCAAAAGTTACTTAAGTAAACGTGTGTGTGTATGTATGTGTGTGTATGAGAGAGAGAGAGAGAGAGAGAGAGAGAATGAGTGTTCTCTGAGTCATTGCTTAGTGGGCTTTAGGGGAAGTGTGTCAGACCCAAAAACAACTGCAGTATAATCCAGAAAGGTCTCAGGGGTGTTTTAAATGTGTGTATGTGCATGCATGTATGTGTATGTGTGTGTGTGTTTGGGCTGATAAGAGGTTGGGGGTATGAGTAGGTGCTGTTATTGGCAAAGAAATTACTAAATATCTTGCTTTACTGTAAGTGGGTGATGTGTCAAGGTTATGTCATGACCTGTTTCCCTCTCTCTCTCTCTCTCTCTCTCTCTCTCTCTCTCTCTCTCTCTTCTTTCTCTCTCTCTCGCTCTCTATCACACACACACACACACACACACACACACACGCACCGTCCTTAACTCTGATATCAGTCTGTATTCCGGCTTGAGTGACTCAGCCTGTTGTCAGGACGACATACCCATCTAACCCCGCCCCTCCTCCGTGGTCACCCCATGTCACACCACCACATCCATCCATACATCCATCCATCTGATTTGAGGCCTACATTCTTTACATCCCTGCTTTGATGCTCTCCTCCTCCTTCACTCTCTCCTAACTTCCTGGCATTGTGCGTCCCCATTGAGAAAGAGGTGAAAAGCTTTTCCCTCCCCTTCTTCCTCTCCTTAAGGCATGTTTTCCAGTCAACTTCAAAACCACAAGCGGCAACATGCTGCTATTTTTACCCCCGCTTCAAATTGGCCTGTTAAGATTGTTTATCTGTGTCCAGGGAGGAAGGCCTCTCAGCCAGGCCGGCCGCCGCAGCGCTGGGAGTGGACTGCAGTGGACTGAGCCTAAGCAAAGCCAGATGTTTGAAATTCTCCAGAAGGAAAGGTTTTTGTTTTGTCCTCTGTCCTTTCCAGGATGGAAAACAGGGTGAGGAGAAATACATCAGCCTTGTTTGTGTTCTAGAAAGCAGGAACTCTTGAGGCTTGTTCTATGATGTTCCAAAGGAATATCGATGGCCTATGAGCACTGCAGTGTTTACTCAAAGGATCATGTCAGTGTTTGCTTTGACTCTTTTAATTTGTGCCAGTTGTGTAGGCTGTCTGTCGTTTTTCCATTCTTCTTGTGCATTGACATTTGCCGTCATTCATCTTTTGGCCCACTTGCAATAGGGCCTGGCAATGTTAGTCATTCAGTGGATTTGTTTCATTCAACGCCTCTGTCTAAAGCACGAGTACAGGCCAGATTGCCATGAACTTTGGTTTATTTAGTCAGTGTCCCCAGAGCTTGATTCCTGCTGGTTTTCGTGATGTCATATCTAGAGCCAACATCAGGTCAAAGCTTCCCCAAGTCCCATTTGTGACCTCGGCACTCCATACATTTCTCTGTGATTAGGTCACAAACTGTTCTTTAACCTCAGGTACAAGTTACAACCCTATTTTTTAACTTGTTATTCCAACAGTGAGTTGTATCTCCAAAGGTGTTTCTGTTGTCCGACAGGTCTGCTCTGCCTGGAGTGATATGATGTTGACCCCTGTTTATTTTCAATGTTTTTTTCAGGTTACGCAGAAGTATTGGAATCAAACATTGGTTGAATTTTGAGCAAACATTAACGTTTTTCACCTGTAGATGGTAGACACGGAGTAACGTATGGTGGCTGCCGTCACAGGTGGATCTACGCCTCTCCTCGACCAACATTGGTCCATGGCTACATAAAGTACTGTATCTCAAATCTCATGGCTGGATTTCTACAAATTTTGTTTTGGATATTCAAGGTTCACGGAGGATCATCAATCATCAACAATACAAACTTTACATTTGTAGCCCCACTACCTGTCATACGAAGAGTCAACAGACACAGAGCAAACTAGCATTCATTTGGAGTTTTGGGTCATAAAACCATAACGATGAGCTAAAAGACAGAGTGCCAAAGCTCTGTAGATTTGAGGGGGGGTGCTTAGTGATTGTTCTCTGTGTATTAGTCACGATGAGCTATGAGCTTTAAGAGGAGTAAAGATTGTGGCGTGGAGAGATGGATACATGCGAACCTTGGATTAGTTGCATTTACACCTGGCTTCCGTGATGTCAGAACATCAGCTGTCTGATTCACCCAAGCTGCAGTTAAATATATGTGGGTTGCAATTTGTTCGTTCAGTCCAACACCTTTGTAGTTGTGGGGATAGTGAACATTTCATTTCCAAACCCCTCATGTCCACTGGATCGTCACTGGCGTCCACATCGTGAGCCTAGCATCGTACACAAGAGGCCCTCATTTGGCTTAGTCAGAGTTTGTCTTTCAGAGTTTTTACATCATTGCTGTGTTACTTTTGCTCCTGTCAATCAGCTGACATCCACAGAAAGACATGGAAGTCTCCTCCAGGGGATCATGCTTAGCAAACATGCTGTCTCACACACTGAGTTGTCATATTCATGTCATCGGGGGTGTCTTTGTTTTCCACTACAGCAGCTAATTATAAGCTGAAACCATGCCATGAAATATGGGTCAGGAAAAACTGCTTATGGCGTGAAATGCAGGATCTACAAAGGCCATGGTGAACTGTAAATGTGTCTCTGCCTGTGCAGTATCTTTGTCAGCTGTGTGTCAGCTGTACACAGAGTGTGTGTGTGTGTGTGTGTGTGGCACCAGGAGGCTTAGCTGCCTCACTGGCTCAAAGTATCTCCGTGCTCCTTAGTTGAGATTGATGCTCTCCGCTGCTGCCATCAGCACTGCTCCCATTAGCATAAGTCTGCATGCTGGGGCTCATGCCCACCTCCCTCTGGGCTTTTACTCTGCACGACCTCCACCTGAACCTGCACCGCTGACGCACATTAAGACACACAGGAACCCGAGGCTATACACACCACTGCGGCCTGAACGGCTCCATGTTAATGTCACCGCGGCGGTGTCGTGTCTCAGAGCCTGACGTTTATCTAGACACTGGTTAACTATAGCCAAACGCAATGCAAGATAACAAACTGTGTCCAAGAGAAAGACATACAGGGATGATGGATCGCATTTTAAGATAACACTACTGATCTGATCGGCCTGATGGGGGCACTATAAATACAGGTTAAGATAAGATAAGATATTCCTTTATTCGTCCCGCAGTGGGGAAACTCACAAGGTTTTAAGGTTTATGTTTTATAGCAAATGTGATATCTCTGACACAGAGATCACTGAACTCATTTCCTTTTGCATGATGGAGGCTTTTTATATTCAAGACACATCATTGCTACAATACCAGGAAAAAAAGAGCTGGGCTTTTTACATCCTTTGCTTTAAGTACCCGAGAGAAAAGGAGATTTCATTTTTAACAATATAATTACAACATAAACATTACGTATTAAGTCTACCAGGAATGTGTGCTTGTACTGATTTACCTGACCAGTGATGACTTCGCATGCCGTTTGTTTTTGCTGGACAACCTTGTGTTTTTTTGCCAAAGACCATTGAAATTATTAAGGGGGCTGTGCTGATGTTGGTCTGAACCCAGCCTTAGTCATTGTTGCAAACACCAGCAGATATTGGGTTGAGTGCAAACAGCAGCATTGCCAGCTACTGTATAGTTTTGGCTATTGCCACTGATTGGCCTGCGTCGTTCCTGGGGGACGTTATCGTTTAGTGAAAGAGCTCATTGATTCAAGGAGCAGAACGGGCAAGTCAGATAACAATTTGAGTTTGCGCGCACGCACACACACACTCTTATACTTGAGCGAGCACACATTGCAGACACCTGTATGCTGTGGCTGTTCTCCTGATGATAAATGGCCGGGCTTGTGCCAACTTTCACTCTCCAATCCCGGCAAATGAAAGGAAAAAAATCATCATTGACTACAGCACAACAGTGTTCTGCATGGAATGGCTAGAGGGCGGTATCAATGACAGTTCAGCGGTGACTCTGTGATTCACCGTCTGTAAAAACACATAGTTGACTCTATCAATCACCTTCACTTAGCCCTATCAGTGTCAAGCCACTCTAGTTTTCCTGGAACAGATACGTATGAACAATAAGATGGCTCACAGGGGGGAGGTTTCTTGACGGGAAGGGAGGATCAGTATCAGGCCGGTGGCCCTGAGGTGTCTGATAGTCTGTCTGCTGGAGGTTTAATGCTTTTTTGTCTTTCTTCTCTCTTACAGGAACAATTAAAGTGTTTCATTCCACTGCACTACTGTGCATAACTCCTTTAGGCAATGCATGTAATATGCAAGTAATATTCACTGACAACAAAGATGAGAGCAATTCAAAGCTTTAGTGCCTGAACTGGGGTCAAGGGACCTGCAATTCATGAGAAAGTTTATTGTTTCTATAATAGAAATCAAAGGCATAACATTTGATTAGAGGTTCAGTTGTCTCTATAATTTCCCCCAAATGTAATTATCAATACTAACTTACTACAAAAAAACTCCTCAGGTGGATTTCCTTGGGATAAAATCTTACAAATTATGGTTTATGGACTCAGCGTCAATTGTGTTTCATACTGAATGTTTGGTAGATTTCTCAACCCTTCTGCAAGGGGATACAGCTGTGAATACTAATGTTAATTTGGACACAAAAGCAGAGCGCAGATACAGGCGGAATCAGCTGAACCAGATTTATTGTAGATAAGCAGGAGATGAATGAAGGGATGAGTGAAGGCAGGCAGGCATTGAGTAGCTGAACATAAGATGAGGCCAATGGCAAAGTGGAGCTAAGCTGGAGTGTTAAGAGCAGGCAAGGTGTAGTTTGAGCCTGAAGCATAAGAGACACAAGATTAGTAAAATCCAACAAAACACAAGGAGTCAAATCACTTGAATCATCTTTGAAGCATCTGTACTACACTTTCCAGTGCTCCGGTGCATATTTTAAGTTAAATAAGAACCAACAAGAGCACTTCATATTAATATTTGAACCCTTTGTAATTAATAACAGTGAATTTCTACAGTTCCCATAAAGCAGTGTGGGAGCACACTTACTATACATTTACCTACAGTTCAGCTTGATGGTTCATTGTTGACCTTGGAAGAATCGGGTAAATATGCCTGTCTTACAGTACTTGTTGGACCCTGCCATAAGATTTTTTTGTCAAGAGTTTGTTTCTTCATATCCATGACATCCACCCCCACTCTCTTAAAGTCATTTTTCCAACTTCTAAGTTTTATTCTTGGCTGTCTAAAAATCATGTACAATGTACAGTCAATAGTGTTTGTTAAAGGATGCTAAGAACATTGGGTAAGAAACTGAATATTTGTTTCCTACCATGTGTATTATTTCTATAGGTCAAAGTTTACGTGGTGCAGGCAGTACAGAGGTTGGTGTAACCTTTTCTTTATCTTATCTCACCACACTCTGCGTAGTGGAATGAACTGCCTGTAATACCACTGAAAAGCCATGACGCAAATTGGTCACGCTGGTTCATTTATTACAGTGATTTTTTTTTCATTGTGCATGTGAACGCCATGCCCACTTGTGGCACCTCATCGAACAAAGAGGGTAGGGGATGTTGCCGTAATCTTTTCAAACTGTCAAAAACACCACAATTGTGAGGGTGAGGCGGCTTTAACGACTGCATTGACAAAGCAGTCATCTTGTTCTGCAGTGAGACTTGTCATGCTTGGACAACAGAATATTCATTTGTATCAGTGGCTTACCCACACACACTCTCTTGCATGCAGATCACTTGCTCTCCATTTCTCACCTGAAGGTGTGTGATGATGCGGCCTGTGGCAGGTGGTTCAGACAGCGGTGCTGCAGTGTGACTAATAGTTGTTGCTAAATGGCGTGAACATCCTGTGCATCTATTGGATTAATGCTGCTGCTCCCCTTCCTACACTCAACCTTCCCATCCCTCCGTCCATTTATTCACTCAATTATCCATTGTTTCCTCAAGGTAACTATAGTGTACATGAAATCTGTAGTTTACGGAATAAAACGATGATTCAGAAAAGACACGTCTTTGACCCCAAAAAACAGACTTGTTATGAAAAGAGCCTAATTATGAGCGCAGTGGTGTACTGCACCATGACTCAGCGTAACTGAAACCGAGAGACAGAAAAAATTAATCTTATATAAACTTGCAATCGTCGTCATTTAACGTCATTCCGCCGCTCTCCTTCCAGGCACAGAGGCAGTGCGGACGGACAGACGGAGAGGCAAGGAGGATGACATCACCATCACCCGCGGGAGCCAAGGCCTGCCATTCATGCCAGCGGTGTGTGTGTGTGTGTGTGTGTGTGCATGTGCATGTGCATGTGCGTGTGTGTGCGTGCATGCGTGTGTGTGTGTGTGTGTGCGCGCGTCTGTGGGAGCCTCTGTCTCTATCTGTCATTTCCTGGGAGAGAATAGAACAGGAAGCCGGAGTGAGAGCCGACAACAAGCTCTCGCCTCACCTCCACAAGGAAGCCTTTCTCTCCGGAGAGCAAAAAGGAGGGATGTGTGTGTGTGTGTGTGTGTGTGTGTGTGTGTGTGTGTGTGTGTGTGTGTGTGTGTGTGTGAGTGTGTGTCCCTCATTCACTCCTGCATTCATAGTGCAGGGGCTGGTGTTGGTTTGGAGTTTGCGTAAGCCTCTACTGTTTACATTTTCTTTTAGTCCAAGTCTGACTCTTTTAAAACCTTTGAACAAATTGCGATCACTTTTCTTAGACAGCTGTGTGCACAGACTCTTCAGGGACAGGGGCGCCTTGGCAGAGGGGCATCCATCACTCCATGCAGGATGGATGTGGATCAGACACTGCCTAACTACTCTAACTTGGTGAGTTGGAGTTGTTGAAAAGAAACTTAATCAACTTAGTAAAAAGAGACAATGAATGAATGTCACTGCCTTTAGTATAGTGATTCAGATCTGCTCTTATGCCCTCATTTTCTTTTTTTCCTCTTATGTGTTCCTATCTAATACACAGAAATGTGTGTGACACTATTATTTTGAAATTCTGTACTGTACACTTATAAATGAAGGCAACTCAGATGAGTCTATTAACATTTTTATCAGATCTTGTCTCATCTGGACTGGAGTGGAAATTGCACTTTTGTCGGACTGCAATATACTTTGAAGTGTGCTCCCCATAATTTGTGCGACAGCTTAACTTTATATTTACTCCTCTATCTGCTGTGTTGTGCGATTATTCACTGATGACTGGCACTAGGTTGCCTCTCTGCCAGCACTGCTGCTGAACAGCTGATCCTGACCTTTGACCTCTCTAAACTAAGGGCAGGAGTGATGAGAGCTTCCCCTGTGTGAATACACCGGCAATTACATCACCATAGTAACTGTCTCATGGGGTGGCTTCGAGATGTCATGTCGCCCTCTTGTGCCAATAAGCAGAATTACAGGATCCGAGCAGTGTGGTAAACCACATATGATAGCATAAAAAATATTGTCTCATGAAGCCTATCTTAGTGTGAGGTCATATCTGCTTGATTAGTCTAGCTATGAAATGCTGCCCAGCCTTCCCCCCTTCCACTGTCCACACCCTCCTAAGTCAACAGCAGGGTGTCATTAAACCCCAAGTAACGATCCAACCTGGATGGGCCGATTGTCGCACCCTCTCACACCCCTGTCATTAAGGGTCATCTGACACTCATCTTTCAAACACCTGTAAGGGCCACTCGGACAATGCAGCATTTACTGTAGCCTTGTTGTCATGACGACCTGGCCGGTTACATAAGTGCTGGGCGCCAGTTCCCACAAACGGCTGCCTACGGAGGTCTTTGTGCTGTGACACGAGACACCGCAGACACTGTCACTGTTTGTACATTCCTCTGGCTGGATGTGCTCCTCTGCTCGTATGTCACAGAGGAAACAGAAGTGCCGGGGGAGCAGAACAATGCAGCCGCTTTAACAAGCTATTTAATCTGGTGTCGAGTGTGTTCAAATCAGATTATTCTTTAAACCAGTGATGAGAATCCGCCAGCTGGGTGCTAACCCTAACCCTCAGTGCAAATAGACTCAGCATTTTCCTGATTCTACTGGATGAATCAGACATATTTGAAGATTCTGTCACCGACAATCTCACTGAATTTCTAAAGCTGGACAGACGCTGCATTTTTTATCTGAAACTCAATACACGTTCTAATCTGCCTCACATTTAGTACGACAACTTGCGCCGTATATACTAACACTGTGTAGACCAACATAAGCATGGAACCTGCAGTCGGTTTTGTTAATCGGCAATTCCAATAATGATTATTCAAACAATGATGAAAAAATGAGGAAGGCAGCATTGTTTTGTGGTCTTTTTGTGCTAGGAATGGAAGTGTGGAATGCATGTGGCTGGAAGATGCAGACAAGACAAGAAAGATGCAGTCTGCCCGTTCTGCAGCAAAAGGCAGTTTTATATCAAAGCACAGTCTCCAAACATGTAAAATACTCCTCCAGTAACATTAGAACATGCTCACTACTGTTCATAACCTTTTGATAGGAGTCATGTGGGAAATCAGCCTGCGGAACTGTTCAGCAAGAAAACCGACCAAAATTTGTTCCAAATATCCAACAGAGTTTCTGAGATCATTGATTGTTCAAAAACACAAGAGCAAAAGTGTAAAGTCTGGATTAAACAGTGTGTTTATCTGCTCTATTATATGTTGCAATTGTCGGCATATCCAACTAACTAACTTAACTAACCTAGTGTTACTTCCGAGGCCAAGAGTTAGATCCATTATTTTGTGAGGTTACAGGTTAAGCTCCTTTGCAACTAGTAAAAAAAAAAGAAAGAAAGAAAAGAAAAACTGGTGCTGATGCTTTGATGATCCTTTTAGAGGATGATTCTCATTTTAATACAAGTCAGGTAGAGTTGACATTTAGACCATATTACATGCACATAAGTGTGTGTCCATACCTGCAGGACCGGTACAATCAGTTGCATTCAGTGTCACATAGCTTTAGCTCAGGAGATGATAAATGAGCTATTGTTGGTGTTATTGTGTTTGTACAGTCCACTCATGAATACTAATGTGTGTATACGCATACATATACATTCATTCACAAGGGCTTTCAACTCTGTCGTCATGTGATTCTTCTGTCTTCTTCCCTGCAGGATCAGTGGCGGCGAGGATCAGACTGTGAGTACCCAAACATGGTTTAGAATAAAGCAAGAGCTCATCATTATATGCTGAATGTCTAAAAGAACAACACGTGTCAGTGCGTAGCTGACAACACCCCCTATGAATTTCTCCTAATACAGGCGTAGCTGTCATGTGCTGTCAGCCTTGTTTGTTGTGATGTCTCTTCTGTTTGATTCCTCAACGCTGCTGGAGGCGGATTTTCACGTACCAGCCGTCCATGTCGCTGCGCTGCCATGACAACCACATTCATGTTTAAGACAGAGTTTCTCGAAAAAAAAAAGGAGCTGTCACGTTTCTCCTCTCTGACAGAATAACTCATCAGCTGGATTGGCACATGGACGTACTGCCAGGAGGATGTCAGTCGAAAAGAGTATGACTCAACTGACTTGACTACTAGCGACACTGTGTGTGTTGTTCATGGCTTTTCATGGCATCGTTGTTGTGCTTGCATTACTGTCATTATTGTATTATGCTTTTGACAAACAATAGCCAATAAGCATTAGTCGTAAGGATAGTAATGTTAATGTTATTGTTCTATGCCAGCAAAATTTAAGCAAATTCGTGGCATTGATCAGCTTAACTTCTACGTAGTCTGTTGTGTTGTATCCCTTCAATTGAAGTATGCATTCAGATAGGCCTTAGGTGAATTTGTTCGATTCATCGTAGGTTTGTTCAAGTAACTCGAATTGCAGCCAGTGTTCACCTGTTATAAACATGGCTGTGCCTCAAACCCCCAGCAGATCATTGTTTGCTAAGTAGCATTGTGATAGTGGGAAACATAAGATAAGATAGGATATTCCTTTTTTTAGTCCTCCAACGGAGAAATTTACAACATGGCATCAGAACTAAGTTAAAGTGTCAGAAGTCAAATTGCTATTCTAAACTTTGACTTAAATTCTAAGCTTTGCTGAAACTTGATCAGTTGAATCCAAAGCACTATCAAGCAGACCGAAATTGACCAAAGCATCAGAAGATCAAAACATCAAACTTAGTTCCCTGAGAGACAAATTCATCACAGAATGTGCAACATAAAGAATGCAAGAATCCCATCAGAAGAAGTACTGTCAAAAGAAAGCTGTCTTGTAGTTGTCTCAGAGGATGAATAACGTTTTCTAAACCACTTATCAGGAGGAGAAACACGGCCAAACACTTGGGGTGGACTAAGAAATACCTGAATTTCAAAGTGGAAGGCTGAAAGTTTGAAATGTATGGCAGTAGCAGAAGAGTATCTAAGGAGACAGGACAAAGACTGATACCACAGTGTATCAACAGTATACTGACAGTGAAACGTGGTGGTGGGAAAGTTTGCCAGTGCTTTGTCAACTCTGGAGATGGACACCTGCACCAAATTGACTTCACCCTGACTATGGAGAGGTATCACTCCATTCTTCAGAGACATGCTATACCCTCGAGTTTGCATCTTTGTGGAGAGGAATATTATTTTTATATTAGACATTTTTAATGCTTACTTTTTATCTTTTTTGTGATGACAGCTGCATGCCATCTCAAATAAAGTAACAAACCCTTATTAGCACGTTACTCCCTGCCGTTGGTTCATCTCACCGCTGCAGCTGTGATCCAACACCAAAAACGTCTTCCCCCAGAAGCTGGTTTCACGTGGTGGTTTAGATGTGTGTTCCCGTTGTCTAGCACCATTTGAAATCAGTGTTCTTGGGGACAGGAGGACAGCTCCGGCAGTGAGTGAGCCTCAGGAGGACAAGCGCAGGACGTCAATCCTCCTCCCTCTTCCTCTTTCCCCACTAAAAGATAACTGATTTCGTCTGGTGCTTAGAGTCCGCTGCAGCCTTCTAGCACCATTTGAAATCGGTTATAAAACTGTGGATCAATGCATTTGTGAGTCTTCGGCAGGACACAGGACAAACAGAAGCAAGTAACTCCTGGCTCTTTGTTTCTTGACCCAAGCTGGAAGAGATCAATCAAGAGTTTGAGGGGTAGTCATGGATATTGTTTTTTAACTTCTGCAATTCATGGATAACAACTTCATCTCAGCTCTAATAAATCTATTACTTGTATCTGACTTGTTTTTTATTTGTGTCATTTACACTTCCAACAAACAGTCGATGTTGTTGCAGTTCCTTCTGGCCACCACTAGAGGCTGACAGAAGTCACAGAATACCTCTTTAAGGTTATTGAGTTGTTGGAGGTGAATGCAAAAGACTTTTGAAAAGACTAAATTACACTTTCACAGATTTCATATGTTTGTACTTCCTGTAACTCATTTATGTTTTACATAAAATGTGAAGATGTTCTAGAACTAATGTGACGGAGACACATTTGGAATTTTGTTTTTTGTTTTGTTTTTGTGATGACGACACACAATCCACACAATCAGTTAACTAATATCCAAGGAAGAATTAAGCCTGAAAATTGAACCACTGTTTCTGTTTCTGAAGAGATGGGATGAAATACAAATGAAGTATGATCTGTTTCATGAGCTATTGGTCTCCACTGAGGAGTTTAACCTAGGTTAATGGAAATGATAGTGATGATTTTTAAAGAGAATGAGATTAATGCCTTCTTTTTGGCAGAGGTCACCAGCAATCCTGATGTCTTTCCAGTCCCAAACAACTACAAGCAAGTTGACTATGTGGGGAAACACACATAGTGATACATCTTGAAAGCTATATGGCCACAGTCTCTTCAGTGTTTTAAGTTTCCTGCAGCTACCAGTCCAAAACCTCCACTTCCCATGATATTGAGTAATTGTTGATAGGGACTGGGTAGACATCACTGTTAGGAAGATGAACCATTGCATGCCCCACTAGGTCTACATTTAAGTATATCGTTCAAACGCCTGACCAGTGGTAGTGTTCATGTAGTATCGGTCACAAAATGTTACACCGGTCCAGACTTTGGCCCATGAGCTCTTGTAGCATGAATGCCTGATGTATGGCAAGTTTTGGATGTTATATAAGTACAATGCAAAACAAAAATTTAGCATTCACAAATAAATTGTCCTGGTTTTCACCATAGTGAAACAATAATTATATTATGCTTTACACAGCATTTACATAGACATGATAAATGATGGTAATGCTGGTACCAAAAATAAAATTAATCCTATACCAAAATAGTACAACAATAATCCAACAGTGTTGACTGAGCCCTCAGGCTGGTAGGACGGCTGACCGAGAGACTCGTGTCTCGTCTGGGGAGGTCTCCTGTTTCATTCTGATAACCTGACTGACTCATACCAGGGAGCTGGAGGCCTGTCATTATTAGTGTCGCACCTGGCTTGGTGTTTTTCGTGTTCTGCCATGTTTTCAGGGTCACTCTCTACAGTCTGTTCACATTCATTTTCAATAGCTCACAGTCAGTTCCACTGGATTGTTCTTGGTCCACCAGTGTGTGCCTGTGCTGTGAACCTGGACTGTGATCTGGGTTCTCCTGCCCGTGTAGTCTGCTATGTCCACTCACTGAAGGTGGTCAGTTTGTGGTCTCGATACTGTTCATCCATACTTTGCTTTCTGAGTGTCATCATCATCAGTGTCAGACGGATCAGTGGGTCATTTGGGGTTCATTGAACACTATTTATGAGATATTCAAGCAGCAGGTATGTGTATATATATATAACACAATTCTCTCTGTTCTATGCATACATATCCACCAGGAGCATGCTTTCAAGTGTATAGCATCTATATGTCTTATACAGGCATAGATGGCTGCAAATGTAATAGTGGATTTAAGGCATGCACATACCTTTTTTGCTTCTTTTTTATATCTATAATTTATTGTGCAAATAAAACAAGGAATTCATTTTCAAAAAATGAGAAAATTAAATTTCTGTATTTTTTCTGTGAATATAAACAGGAACAGAAATGAATCCATTGAGTCAATCCACAGTATTTAATATCGTGCTTCAAATGTATTGAATGGAAAACCTAATTTACACTCTTAATGCGTAAATAAATTGCATTATAATGACGCCAAACTGTTGATTGTAATATTATTCTGTTGTTGTTGTTGACACTACCGGCCCTGAAGTTGAACCACTTTGGCCCCGCCCACTTCGCCTAATATCTTGGCAACGACTCCTCTGTTCTCCTCTTATTGGTCGATTTTTGGATTTCCGCCATATTCAAAAAAATAGTCACGAGTCTCTATTGTTTTGTAGTAAGACTCATTGTTATTATTCGGTTTAACCCTTTAATAACACGTAGTTAAAATATCGCTTTTAAAATGGGTGAAACCGGTGAAGTCCAAGCTCCCGTTTCGACCTCAGAGAAAGCGAAAAGACAGCCGAGCTGCAGGAGCCTGAAGAGGAAGCTCTCAGCTGATGAAGAAGAAGAGTCTGCCCTGGAGAACAGCAGCAGGAGTCTGAGACGGTGAGTCCATGTTGTCTGTTCACACTCGGAACAAGACTCACTAAAAGTAGAGCAGCAAAACTAAAAACCCCTTTTTAACCGTCAGTGCCAAACCAGTCTGGGCTAATAGTCCAGGTCAACGTTTCTAGCTGGTTAGCATGCTTTAGCACACTGCTGCTGTAGGTTTAGCAGTGTGTTACTTAGTGGTGTATTTTCTTTAAACGAGGTGTAACTTGGAAATAGTCAAGTGAGAATCAGTAGTCAACATTAATAAACAAGCTAACAAATACATACACAAATACTACAAATACATACGATGTGTTCTACAGATTTTAACTGTGCACATATTTTCAGTTGCGTCAATGCGCCACAAGATGTCAGCCAAGAGCCACTGTGGGGCCTCCTCAGGTAGAGACAAGTATGGCCTGTCACTTGTAGCTGTTTTATACAGACTGTGTTTGCATTTTGTTGTCCATTGTTATTTGATTTCCTGTTGCTTTATCTGCTTTCATTTGCATGTTTCCGTTAGTAATTTTAAATCTACATTGAAGATCTTGTTAATGTGCTCAAATACTAACATTAAGTTGTTTGCCTCAGAAATGCAGAGTTGTTTTCACATTAGTCCTTGTTCCAGTTGTGGGGGGTTTCTGGGTTTAATCAGATGCACCGATGTTTTTGTCAGGTCCATTTCAGCCGATAACAATATGTGTTTTTAAGTCTTAACACAAATTTCTGTGCAAAAACAAGTTCAGATACATAAGACACATTGCAAATAAGCAGTTTATAAAATAGTTGAATACCACCCATATGTGCATAAAAAGTTATTATATCCCTCCACTCTGCAAGAAAACACTGTCCAATTAAAGAGGGAATCTTATACTAAAAATACTGTAATTTTGGAAGATATCCACTTGATGAGAGTGCATTTTTGTCATAGCTTTTGCTTAACATTAGGTTGCATTTTTGCCCAGAACTATGAAATTTGTCCCCCATCTCTTCCATTAGGACTAGGTAGGAACCACTTTACAGCCAATACTGACAAGAGTAACTATAATAATAGTAATAACTCTTGCAGACAGACTTTGCTAGCAAGTTAATTCTTCACAATGCAGTATTGTCTTTTGAAAACTGATATCAGCCAACAAGCCAGTTTATTGTGGCATTATACTTTTATTCTGGATCAAGGCAACACAGACATTTATTGTCTCTCTAGGTAATATCTTTAATCTGTTGGCCATAACTGTGACCAGTGTTCAAATAGTGTCCCAGATGTCATTTATGTCAATACAGTTTATCTAGTAAGTTGTCAGACTGGCGACTAATATAGAACAATAATAATCTATATGTTGTGTTATAATAAACCCGGGCAAACGTTTAACATTGAACTCTTTTGAAAGGCTTTCCATGTTGTGTGCCAAAGAGCCCGAAGCCCTGCCCAGTGCCCAGCAGACAAACATGGAAAAACATCACCCAATGTTTGACCTCCATAACAAGGTTTATGGAAAAAAAACACAAGCGTTGAGTGAGAGAAAATGAGGCTTGATTTCCCAAGTGAGACTGGCATTTAATATTAGACTGGCAGTGGAATTTTTCTTTTGAGTGGTCTTGTTGCCAAGCACGTGCAGAATCTGACCAACAGAAATAAACAAGGTGGTTCAAACCTTGTGAACTCAGCATTTTAAGTTCATTGTCCATGTAAAGCATTGTGGTTAAAGCATCACGTTGAATTGGTGGAGACGGAGTTGAATAAATGTTCTTCGGGTGGGGTTTGTGCCTCCATAAAATTGGGAATGTTTTTTAATAAACTTCATTTCATACAACACTTTATATAACCGTGGTATTCACATGCAGCTTGTGTGAGTGTTCTTGTGTGTGTCTTCTGTGCTACCAGTAGTGAAGACACTGAAGGACACGTGGGCACAGGTGGGGCCAGCGCTGGAAAAAGTTGAGTTTCAGAGTTAACCAGCTTCAGCAAACAAGGGCAGGGCTAACTGGGACGCTAATCCACTGACTCACGAGACACACCTTCCTCGACACATAAGCGCACGTATAGGAGTAGAAAGGACCTTTGTCACCTGGCTGGTGACAGTGATGAATGCGTAGTGAAATCAATCATATGTTCATATATGGTCAGCATTACATTTAGAGTGATGACACTGATCCTAGATCAGCAATTAAATGCAACTTTTGCCTCGATTTTACTGTAATGCATTTTTATACTGTATTAATTATACTGCAGAAGACCGGGTGAGATGAGCATTTTTTGCATTTTAAACAATAATGGCCAGAAAAATCCTAATTTTGATCTAATGATATTTTTGGATAAGAGCTAGCTCATTCATGCATCACAGGATGTAAACATGTATTTATCCAGCATCATCAGCTCCAAAAAGAGAGAGATTGTTACTAAAAGTAATCAGAAATGAGCATTTAGTAGCTTATTGTTTAAAAAAAACAAAAAAAAAAAACATCTCCGCATACCCCTGTGTTTGTGTCTGTTTTTATCTGCTCACGCATCCTTCTCACCTTTTTCACCACTGACCAATTTGCATGCATGTGAATAAAGTCAATTAATTTTTTTATTGTAATTTTACTTACATAGTCCATAATCAGAAATTTGCCACCAAGGGCTTTTCCACCCTGTACAGCGTAATGCATTGGATTCCATTCAAAGGAGAATGGCACAGTTGTAGTCTTCTTGTTTGAATAAAACTATTCAGAAATTGTCAATAGACAACACTAATCAGAGGTTGTATGTGCACCCATGTTTTTGCTGATGAGCTTATTTCCTCTAACCTCTTCTATTACAAATATCCCTGTCTGCTCCAGCGCCACTTGCTCAACAAGAGTTGTTTAGATTTAGCCATGAGATGTTAAGTCAATGAGCGGAAGAGCGGTTGTGTTTAATTGCCGCAGGCTCTTATCTCCTGTGAGATTCCCAGCATGTCTTACCACACCATTGTGAGAAATCGACTACACCTTGGCTGAAAGCCTGATGATGTAACAATCTTCAGTCACAGTGTGTGGCCCGGCCTAGCTCCCTGGCCATGTTTGTCATTTTTGCCTTTAAGTGGTGTGATTCTCTGGAGGCTCTGCTCATTCCACAAAGGCTTCTGCTTTACTGTCAGCCAGCACACAGCCCTGCTTCTCCGTAACTAATCAGCATGTCATCATTTTTCAGTGATGCTTTAACAGCTCCATGATATCTTTACACTGAGTCACTCAACAGGAACCGTAGATTATTTATTTAATATCTTCTATGGAAACAAGCTAAAGTAGAAGCTCCATGCACTGCCGCCCCTAGAAATCTTTATTTTAGCCATTTGATGCTGAGAAAGCCCCTCTTTACTTAGAATAACTATTTGACCCATGACACATTCATTTAGTTCTGATGCCTTGTTTCCCACTATCATAGTGCTATGTAGTAAGCAATGATCTGCTTGGAACTTTAGTCACAGCCATGTTTATAACAAGTAAATACTGAATAAGTACTCAATAAAGTTGAGTTACTTGAACGAGCCTCTGATGGGTAGATCAAATCCACTATCTGCCATATGCCATCTGAATGCATACTTCAATGGCAGGGATAGAGCTAATGGAAATGTGATTGATGACCTAGAAAAAGTGCAGAATCTTTTACATGTCATGACTTTAAATGTTTTTAAATGTTTCTGAATCCTCAAAATTTCTGATTACTTCCAGGTTTACGGGAAGATATTAAAGATTTTCAATGTCGTCTTAGACTTTTGGGCCCTGTTGTACACTCGAACAATGTATAAACTCAGGCCTGTGCCTGATCATATAGTGCTACATGAAGTTCCATTACTTCATATTTTTAAAATATGATTTATGGAATCTGACAGTGCATTTGCAATTTGCGTAATTGATCAATGGCCTGTTACATTTTAGTGTGTGTTTGCGATGTGTCTTAAAGATGGCTCTGCTGTAAAAAGCGCATTGTAAATAAAAATAATTTATTCATTTGTTCATTCATTAAGCCCATAAACAATAATGGCCAGAAAAATCCTAATTTTGATCTAATGATATTTTTGGATAAGAGCTAGCTCATTCATGCATCACAGGATGTAAACATGTATTTATCCAGCATCATCAGCTCCAAAAAGAGAGAGATTGTTACTAAAAGTAATCAGAAATGAGCATTTAGTAGCTTATTGTTTAAAAAAAAAAAAAAAAAAACATCTCCGCATACCCCTGTGTTTGTGTCTGTTTTTATCTGCTCACGCATCCTTCTCACCTTTTTCACCACTGACCAATTTGCATGCATGTGAATAAAGTCAATTAATTTTTTTATTGTAATTTTACTTACATAGTCCATAATCAGAAATTTGCCACCAAGGGCTTTTCCACCCTGTACAGCGTAATGCATTGGATTCCATTCAAAGGAGAATATCATTTTTGCCTTTAAGTGGTGTGACTCTCTGGAGGCTCTGCTCATTCCACAAAGGCTTCTGCTTTACTGTCAGCCAGCACACAGCCCTGCTTCTCCGTAACTAATCAGCATGTCATCATTTTTCAGTGATGCTTTAACAGCTCCATGATATCTTTACACTGAGTCACTCAACAGGAACCGTAGATTATTTATTTAATATCTTCTATGGAAACAAGCTAAAGTAGAAGCTCCATGCACTGCCGCCCCTAGAAATCTTTATTTTAGCCATTTGATGCTGAGAAAGCCCCTCTTTACTTAGAATAACTATTTGACCCATGACACATTCATTTAGTTCTGATGCCTTGTTTCCCACTATCATAGTGCTATGTAGTAAGCAATGATCTGCTTGGAACTTTAGTCACAGCCATGTTTATAACAAGTAAATACTGAATAAGTACTCAATAAAGTTGAGTTACTTGAACGAGCCTCTGATGGGTAGATCAAATCCACTATCTGCCATATGCCATCTGAATGCATACTTCAATGGCAGGGATAGAGCTAATGGAAATGTGATTGATGACCTAGAAAAAGTGCAGAATCTTTTACATGTCATGACTTTAAATGTTTTTAAATGTTTCTGAATCCTCAAAATTTCTGATTACTTCCAGGTTTACGGGAAGATATTAAAGATTTTCAATGTCGTCTTAGACTTTTGGGCCCTGTTGTACACTCGAACAATGTATAAACTCAGGCCTGTGCCTGATCATATAGTGCTACATGAAGTTCCATTACTTCATATTTTTAAAATATGATTTATGGAATCTGACAGTGCATTTGCAATTTGCGTAATTGATCAATGGCCTGTTACATTTTAGTGTGTGTTTGCGATGTGTCTTAAAGATGGCTCTGCTGTAAAAAGCGCATTGTAAATAAAAATAATTTATTCATTTGTTCATTCATTAAGCCCATAAACGTCTGTGTGGTGTGGAAAAACACAGCACTTTTAGCAAACTTCTTAATGCTCACTGCACAATTGTCAAGCTGCTGCTTTTCCAAATGACGACGTCTTCCGTCTGTGAAATCAATGCAATTCTTACTGTGTTTTCATATGCATTCATATAGAGTGTGTGGGAGTGGGGCTGATACAGACTGATTTCTTTCACCATTGTTTTGAAGTGGAGCTTAGTAGTCGTAAAATGCACACGCATAGCAAATAACAACTTGTTAATCAAAGCTATTTTATTAGAATCAATAGTTAATAAAAGTAGCCAGCTGGACTTAGATGAATAGTCGTCTGTTTGGCCCAACCAGGTGACTGTGGAAAGCTCTGGTATAAGCTTATTGCATATCCTACAGTAATAAATTTCAGTGTATTTGTCGATACGAAAGAAAGAAATTGTTATACAGAAATGCACTGGCAAGTTGATTTTTCCACTGTTAAATGCCACTCACTATATGTCTTGATTTCAATTCTTTAAAAAAAACAAAACACTAAGGGATCCATATCAAGTGATGTTTTTTAAAATATGTACTATCGCCTTAGATCTCAGAATCAGATTTTAAATCCCCAAAATATCAAATCAGTATTGAATGTAATCTAAATATAGTTTTAGATTAATGGGCGAAGTTTCAGAGTGTATGTCCAACTGTGCTTTTTTTCCTCATGCAATAGCCACAAAGCAATCTCCAAATACAGAAAAAGTAAAAGTAAATAATCAGTTATCAGAATTGACACTGATTATTTCCTGCATTTTGATCTATTTCAGACTCATAAATGCACCCTGATTTATATCTTTGCAACAGAAATATTTGTCATAAGACCAAACCACGATGAAACTAACAAAATTTTTCCCAAGACAGCGCTGTCCATTTATATTTCAGCTCAATACACTCATATCTTAGTGAGTCATTTGAGCCTTCTATGTAGGGCAACAAGGGGTGTGCAACAGCAGAGTGAACGTCAGATCCTAGGTCATCAAACTGCAACCAAACACTGTTAAGAGGCTTTAAAACCAAAGGGCCATGACCCATGACAGATTTCATCTGTAGAAATATGTCATAAGGCGTATGTCACCCCAGATGACGAAATGATGTGGGTTGAAACTCATTAAACTGTTTGCGTAAATAAGTGGATACCACGTGACGTGGTCTCGGAAACTGTTGACTGTAATGTAGTGTCTGAAAAGAGATACAGAAAGAGACCATTTTCTGTTCCAGACTACAATTGGGATAGTATATTTGAATGGAAACATTAAGCAGTACATTGCCTCCTCTAGACATTTAAAGACTGGCATTTTGAGTGGCCAAATGGGGGGTTGAGGACACTTCAACAAGACAAACTGCTCTGTACAGGAGTGTCAAGTTAGTTCCTCGACAGTTAAGTCTGAGCAACACCTGCAGTGACCTCTGAACCCTGAGGACACCCAGAGAGCTTCTCTCTCTCTTTAGATGTTGTTATTTCGCAACGCATGCTGTTTATCCAGAACAGTAGCATCAGTGTATACATTTCCAACATGGGTGGTCCAAACAGGAACTCTGGACCTCACGTAATTAGTCTGTGTTGGTGCTTCGTTCAACCCACTGAGCTCCACAGGACCTGTCGGCTCCCCTTTGCTTGTTGGTTTTCATCTTAATGTCTCTTCAGCCGAACATGTGTGTGTGATATCACTTGGTTTAATATGCTACAGTAGTGTTTAACACTTTTGGTTTGTGGTCATTTATGAGCCTTATTACTTATTACTCAGCCTACCCACTCAGCTTCCCAGAGATCACTTGTTAACCACCAAAAAGTGGCCTGTGGTGGCTGTTTTTTTTTTTTATTATCTCCGAATGTCCACCAGAAAGAGTTGATGTCAGCTACCCAGATCTTTTCTATCTGTGCCACACAACCTGCTGCTGCTGTTACTAAACCGTAAAACACGTCTTTTCCTGGCCAGCATTTGGTTTTTCTCAGTAGCTACTGGACAAACGTTCAGATCAGTGTTCACGGCTTCCAGATCATAATTTCGTCATTCTTTGTTTTTTTTACAGTAATGATTTGAATGTCTAATGTTGTTACTATGGCAGCAAATGAATTAGTCATAATGTCCCTTTTAGACATCATGGCCCATGGTTTTTACATGGATGTATTGGCGCAACACAGGCACAAATTGAAGCAAAGCTACTGTATCCCCAGCTGTTGCAAACTTTGGGCTCCATTATGTAGAAATGTAATAATTGTGATGATAATGATAGTGATTGTAACCTTACCTATAAAGAATCTTTCCAAGGTTTACAGACATAGTACAGACATGAGAGCAAGTCAGGATACCAATGCAAAATGCGTATTAAACTGCTTGGGATATAGCATATAACTGTAGGCATATAACACTGCTGCTAATGTTTATTTTTATTTATCATTGCATCAATTAATTAGCTGATGTTGTGTTAAACGTTGTAATGTAATACAATGTTCTATTAAATTATTAATGAATTGTTTAGTTCACGAAATTTCCAAAATAGCCAAAAAATGGCCATCACAATTGGCATGTTTACATGTCTTTGTTTGAACAAAAAGCATAAAGATGTAACAAATCCTCACATTTGAGAAGCTAAAACTAAATGTTAAGCGAGTAATGTAATCTGTGCTTGAAATATATCTGTTGATCAACTAATTGACTAATTATATTAATTGTTTTGGCACACACCCCAACCCACTGTTACAAGGTGTCAAAGCAGGGGAAAAAAGGGTGAAGTGAGTACTGCAGCTGTCTGCAGCGCAGACTGTAGATGGACAGTTGACTGTGTTACTGGATAAATGCCATCCGGAGCAACAGTCGAGCAGCAGTATGACTGGAATGACTCGGCCTTGCAGCACTTGCCGGACACACACATACAGAACAAGTGTTTCTGGGCAGCTCAGCATTCTCTGGATGCTGATGCCTTTTTAAGACCGCCCCCATCTAAGGCGCCACATACATCTTTAATACTGTCAACTGTTCTGGCACCATTTACGATAATGTTTAAGTCCCAGATTGGATTATGCAAGCTGAGCAATGCGGGAGGTTTTGATTCAGTGTGCTGTCATGTCTGCTGAGTATGATGCACCATTGTTGTGTGATAGTTCCTTTAAACATTCTCTACAGTGTCTTAACATTTCATCTTTTGTTTGTATTGTCACAGGAGTTCAATTGTGATGTCTACATTTATTAGAAATGTTTTTCTTTAGATTTTTTTAAACTAGTGGTGTAAAAATCCTGCCCACCTGTGGTGTCCATTTGTAAAAAGGTTGAGGCTTTATGTTTCTATTATATAGAAACTATACCAGTATGCTATATGACGGGATACAGTCTCCTCTTTCTGCAGTGTGTCAAGTCAGTACATAGCTATCCGTTTACTTAGTTTCATAAGTTGCACAGTTACTTTGCCTTGTATGGCAGTCGTGAGAGACACTTCTCATTGAAAGTGTTTCATGATATAGTGCTTCAATAAAGTCCAATTTATTGTTGGTTCAAGACAGATCTTAAGGACCACTTTAATGTTTTTCTTCTTGCTGTGTAGCCATCCTTTCACTGAGCATGATGCGTTGTGTAATGGTCCTCAATTTGCCCTTATCTGGCCTAACCTTGTTGTAATACTTTAATGATCACACAGGTTGAAGATTTTTGACATGAGAAGGATTTACAATATGTATGGCTGGTTTGGGGGAGTGTTCAGTTTGGACAATCCCAAAAAAGGAAAAGCTGTCCCCTGACAGAAAATCCCAACAAAAAGAGACGTTTGGGCCATGTCCAAATCTTTGGGATGAAGGAAGGTGTGGAATAAAGGACTCCTCCTTCAAATCTCACAGGGATCTAAGGTCTAAGGACAGCTTATTAGTAGTTGATGAGGCTTCTTTGAGGAAGTGGACCGAGGTCATGTTCCCCTTCCCTCTCTGACTGGGAGGATCTTTATCTCTCATTCCTGGTCTGAGTTGGAGGACATCACTGTGGCTACACCATGCTGAGGCTGTGGTAGGTAACAGGAGGTGAATGTTTTCTCAGGACACCACTGTTGCCTGAATCGCAGTTCCCCTCTTATCACCATATGAATGCTTTGAACTGAGGTCATCAGCTTTACTCACTCTTTGGTTGGGACTGTAGGTCAGAGTGATCTCTTCTTAAATATCCTCGTGGTTGGTTCTGACTCATGTATGTTTGCAGTGGTGGATTTTGAGGGATTACCTTTTGTAATGCCATTCAGGGTGAAGTAGCACACTCACTGGTACTCCATGCTGTATAAGGGCTTGTAGATGTTGGTTTTTCTAGCTGAGGATACATTGTAGTTCTGTTGTAATTGACATGTTGTGACCCTCCCCTCTCGTATTGTTGTTGCTCAGGTCGCTGCGAAGAGGAAGCTCCTTCACCTTCCTCACCCCAGGGCCACAATGGGACTTCAGTCTGGTGAGTACAGGCTGCATGTTTTCAAGTTTGCAGATCACGTTTGGCCACCTACATGTAAGGCCACCTACCTGAAGACACAGATATACTTACATCTAATCAAAATATCCTGCAACAGAGGGGAGCAAGGCTATCCATAGCTAAGACACAAAGCGCCAGGCAGCGAGAAAATTACATACCTGCTTTATTCATGTTACATATACAATATACACTCCTTGCATGATATGTGCATTTTATACAAATTTTACCATCCACCCATTTCTCCAAGCTGGCTTTTGGCTGACTTCTCTCCTGTCATGCAAACTGCGAGCACCTCTTCCCGTCATGACGCTGTGTTTTGGCTCTAAATCTCACTTCAGAGTTTTCAACAAAGTCTCGGAAACAGTAGCACTGTTCATTGTCACAGCGAATAAAGGCAGCTCCCTGTTGGACCACAGCCACTGTTACTCAAGTAAACCAGACTGGAGGACAAATGTCTTATTTACTTTTACTTGTTTACACCTTTAGCCTATTAAGCACTATCCTAAATACAAAAAACCTATACTTTAACTTGAGTGTAATTTATTATTTGTAAAGAAAATTAGGAGGGATAAATTCTTCATACTTGTCCCTGGGCAACATTTGTTAAATGCAGAGATCAAATTTCCCTATATACTATGATTGATTGTGTATGTGCCACAATCAACTTGATTTGATTTTGATTTGATTCTGTTCATATTCATTTGGTAAAAGAAATGTTAAAAAAAATCTATATCTCATAAGAAAACAATATTTTAACAAATCAAAATAGTCCAATCTGATACTGTTTACCTGAATGTTGATTAACAACTGTAGCCTTCTAAATTCAGCCCACCTTATTAATACTGAAGGTCCTGATTCAAAATTTTAAAGTTGACCATGTTGAATTATTGATATGTTATGGATGAAAGATTAACTGAAAGAATGCGCCTCCTGAAACTGATGTGATGTGATCAGCTAGAGAGAAGATGAATCATTGTGTTGGAGTTGTTGGAAACTCTCAGTGGTGTTACAGGTCGATGCCTCTTTTACCTCATGACAATGCAGTGGAGAAACCAAGTACAGGGAGCACAACAGCACAAGTTGCTCATGAAATTAACATTAATAAGTGACAGGCAACATGCAGTGCTGGTGCCATTTGTCATTTTAACCCTATCTGCCCTATGCTGATCCCTAGGAATGGCTTGGGACACACTCTATTTATAAAGAAATACTTACAATTTCACCTCTTCAATGCATCAACACATATGTTGGGGGCAACAAAAAACCGTTACAGTGCTTCAAGTATGCATATTTTCACAGGAAAATGCAGGAAAATTTGTGTATGATCTGGTTGATATATTATCTGATAATTACAGGAAAAATAAATAAAACAAGACATAAGGAAAAATATAAAAATTAGAATTAACAACTTTGACAATATACAGTCACTTGATCCAGCCTGATAAATAATAGTCTACACGTGTCTGGGTCTGGTTAAGAAAAAAAATCAGTAGTCATCCCGATGACAGAATGGTTGCATTTACCAGTGGTTGTTGGCACTAAGGAGCTCCTCTAGCACTGTTTGGGATTGACAGACTTCTTGGCAGGTCTGTGACATTTCATCTTATTGTGATCTATGACTGTATTGTTGAAAATGCAGCACTAGTTGGAAAGTTGCTCAACTCCTGTGGAGAGTACTACAAATCCAAAATCTTGGCCTTGTTTCAGTTAGGTCTGCTTAAGATCTAGACCTAGTCTCAAGACTCAACCTTCATAGCGATCACCAGCCTTGATCCTTCCTTGGTTTTAGAGTGTTATCAGTGGAGAGAAATCTATAAACTCTACATTCCAGGCCAGCTTTCCCCTTGACAGCTCCCAGCACTCAGTGAGTATCTTTATCTAATACCTCGCTGAGGGACTGTGATGACTGTTATGTGGCTCCCTCATGGCTGAACAAGGCCTGCTCTTGTAGCCAGAGACCAAATGCTGGATAAAAGAAATTCAGCCTGCTCCGATTTCTTATCCCCCCTACCAGAGGAACATAATGGCCTACAAACCACTGCTGTCTCTAATAGACTGGCCTGCTTGTGGTTTACAGTCAGCCCTAAATGAGACGAGCTGATTAGAAACAGAAAAGAGCGAACAGATTAGACGGCGAGCAGGATGACGAGTGTGGAGGCATTCCAGGGTTTACAGCTGCCTGAAACACAATCCATCGCTCATCTGAAGGCAGAGGAGGAGAAATAAAAGCAGGGTTTTGAGAGAGAAGGCCAATGGCTCTTTATCTCGTGCCAGCCTGCTGCCTTTGATTCGCAAACATGGCACGCTTAGCTCATCCACAAAAACCATGTGGACCTCGTTAGCTCATTCTTTCAATTTACTCCCCCCTCTCCCTCATTTTATCTGTCATTTATAAATCTACCAAACAGTGAGCGATAAAAGAATCCTGGAAGTGTCTTTGTCTCATTGCCTCTCTTATCTCAACCCTGCCACTTTAAGCTGGGAGGTTTTGCCAAGGCTTTGAATAAAGTTTAGCCAAAGCTTTGGGCTTTGAAGTGGTTAGGGGGGTTTTTTTTTTTTTACCCCTGGCTGGGGCAGGGCCAGGTATAGGTGGGGGTGTGTTGGTCCCCCAGGCAAACCTTGGAAGCAGACAAGGCGAGCATTCCCTGGGCGTTTGGTGCATTCTCTCAGACTACATCAGGTACAAGGCCTTGAGGGGCTTTCTGTCACGGCAAGAATGTGAGTCAGGTTTCCAGCCCAATGCCAAGGTGGAGCAGATCAAACCAGACTGCAGTTTGGTGGAATGTGAAGGTAATTAACAACAGCGAGAGTCAGATTCTGAGTATTGTCTCTTCAAGCAACAAGTTCAGGCGGCCAGAGATGTCAGCCTTAAGAGTGGCCTGTCTGATAAGCAGCATTCCAGCTTTAATCAGATGTGATTTAATATGGCTGTCAGCTGCTGAGTCGCGCCGGGCTTTTCACGCAAACATTGGTAATTATTGTGGGAAGGCCTTGCCCATATGAACAGCAATTTATTTTCAAACTACGACTGACTTCTTAAACCGCTGTCTGTCTGAAGATTCCACAGCATTCCACAGAGACCAGGATTTATATGACTGAACTCTTTGGTAACACATAATGCAGTCAATGTGCTGCTCCCCAGTGGACATTCATCCATTTCAATAAGAGAACTCAGTACAGCTGTATCATCCCTGTGCAGATATGTTACACTTTGATGTTGCACTGCAGCTGTTCACAGTCTTGGATTCCTGCCTCTTAATAGTTGATAACACATGTTGAGTAAAATGAAATTTTTGCCTGTTTTTACAAGCTCTCTGTGATGTTTTACAGGCTTTTGACGGGGGAACATAAATGTATGTTGTAATAGTGCAGTCAGTGACCATATCTGATCAGTTTTGTCTCATTTCAAGTGAGTGATCCACGTGCTTAAAACCTGCAGTTTACAACCACATGAATGCATTATGAATGAAATATGACCCCAGGATACCTTCCTCCACTTCACTTTGTCTCTTTGTTCTAAGCATCTCTGCAGACAGTAGAGCTGCCACATTTTCAAAAAATCAAGTTAGAATTAAAACTGACATGTAATTTGTTATTGGTTCAGACTGACTTTAGCTCAATGCAGAGGGCTCCAGCAAAAACACACAGTATTTTTCTGCAAAAAAGTTGACCTGGCTTAACTTTTGCCGCAACATGACATCATCTGGCAACACGTTGTGTTGGTCAAATAAATGTGCATAACATTACTATGTTACCATTACTTTGTAATGTGACTGCTATATTTGTATTGTTCACCTCATGATTGTTGCAACTAAAGATAAAATAATTGCTCTTGTGAAAACTTTTCAAAGTTGAAAAATCCTGCCGCTTTATAGACAGGCATTACATATACTGGCCACTGGGGTATACAGGTTGGTTTATATGTATGTGAACAAATCACTACAGATTGAATACCTTGTAAGTATTTTGGATGACTTATCATTCAAAGTAAGCCAGGTTCAACAGTATTTTATGGACAGCCATATATTAGTTCGCTGGAGTCGTCTGTGTTTGAATCACTGCGTCAAGCAGTAGTTTCTAAGAAATGAATCAAGTGGCTTCATTTTTTCACGCAATGCAGTCAGTCTGAACACTGCTCTAGGTCAGGGTGCATGTGTACTCTCTCAACAGACCAGCTCCTGGTTTTACTGTAATTTACGTATGACTGAGGTGGAGCAGAACAATGACAGGTAGGGGAGGGGGTGGGAGGACTGCTCCATCTAGCTTGCCCCCACACCCTCACAAAACATTGATCTTTCACACTTAATTTAAGCTGTTACACAAGCAAAGCATTTGAATGTTAAAATTTGATTTGCAGACAAATTTCTTTCATTGATTTTCTGTTCTATCTCTCTGTTTCTCCCTCCACCTCTTCCTGTCCAGCACAGTAAATATTTGTCTTCCTTTTCACCAAACTGTATGAGGTCAACATTTGTTGGCTAGTTTGGCTCCTACCTAATCCAGGCCTGGGTCAGAATGAGCAGTTTGTCAGGTCAAAAGATGGATTATTCTTTGAACATCCACTCATGGTGTCGTGGTAATATGAAACTATGATAGTGTTTGAATATGGCAGGCAGCAGAACAAGCCTCTATCAGCCAGCAGGTGACTAATGACAGAAATGCAAAACCCGTCATCGTCTCCCTGTAAGTGTTGAAACTTGTGTGTAGTATTAACAGACGTTCAATATGGATGTTTCTTTGTGTTTCTGTTCTGTACATCATCGTCCTTTTATGTAACATACAAATCTGTCCCCCCAGATGAGTAACAAAGTAACCAGGCCCAGGCCACAACAGTGTCTTGAACCTCCCTCTGTTTGTAATGAGCGTGGGGGGGTTGAGTCAGAGTATTTACGTCGATCCCAGCCCACCATTTGAACAAGTCGCGGCTTGGAGTTTGTTATTTCATCTGCAAACTGCTGACGGAGGGATTTCCAAAGGTGGCAGGAACGGGACAGCTAATTTTCTTCTCCTTTTCCCTCCCGTGTTTGTTGTTGCACAGAGATTACTCTAGTGTCGTTTTATTTAAAATGTAAGGCCTGAGCTCAAGGCGATATTTAACTGGGAGGGAGCACTCACACGCACACTTCATGGACAATGAGCTGCAGGCTTCAGCTGACCTGCTGATCTGTACCCACCACTGCTATTCAGGCTTTTCTTAGTCTCCCTATTCAGTCAATGTTTTCATAACCTAGGCTGAATGTTATTCTATAACTCTTGCACACACACACAAATACTGTCTAATCAGCAGTGTGTGAAAAGTTGATGTTCTGCCAGGAGCTGGTGCAAAACATAAAGCCTACCTAGAGCAGACCAGGGTAATGAATTGTGTCTGGACTGCAGTAAAAAACTATTTAAAAAGGTACCAAACCTTGGCACTGAATGCTCGGCCAGATTTTGCTATGCTATTCATACCGTTCAATGTTTCATGGAATATTAGACAATTGTGGGCATTGGGCAGTGTTGCATATCACAAGACAGGGCTGCCTTACAGTCATTTTGAATTTTAATATGATTTTCAGGTCAATGTGATGGAATACTTCCATCCTCAAGGTATTAAATTCACTGGATGAATCAAAAACAAGCATTTATGTCAGCTTTTTTGTCCTTTAACAATTTTAATTGATATTGCAGAAACATTGCTATATCATGATATTTATTATTTCTATGTATTGCAAGATTTCTACAGTGTTTAATAGTAGAGGCACTCCACCTCGTTTGAAATACAGGGTGTCTCTGCTAACATCAAAAGAACTTGAAATGTGATCATCTGTTCATCTGCACGCTAGATCATAAAATGTCATGTTGACATGATAAAATCCCACAGAAAGTCAAACCACAATTAACATTGAACCAAGCTGTGCATGAAGCACTAATACATTTTGTGGGGGAATAAAGAGTTTTAAAAAAATATAGTATTAATATCAGTATATTTCTATGTATGTAAATGAGTTCTGTGTACTGTTTTAAAACTTTTATGTAGACTAGGATATTAAGGTATTAGTTGACAGAAAGGGTGTAATCCTAGTTGTTATCACAGTGTTCTCTCACATTTGTTTGTGGTGTTATTTTAAAAAAGCATCATAATGGAACCAGTATCAGTATCTTTATGTCAATCTATATGTCACTTCATTCATCAGCTAGCTTTCAAACTAACAGTGACACTTCTCTGCTGCGCTCAGCTGTGGCACTGAATGAATGTTTGCTGAGTAAAAGTGAATTACGCAATCTTGTGTTATTTGCGACCCTGTTCGCAGCCTCCTATTGAGATGCAACCAACTTTGAACAAACTTTGCTATTCATTACTAAGGCTAACAATTCAGTCGCAACACCACCTGAAATGCATGCAGGTGGAAATATTTAAAGTTGTTGAGTAGAAATTGTTGAGCAGATAGCTCTTAAATTTTTATGGACGTGGGAAAGCAAACAGGTTAGCCCACCAGAGAGGAAATGCCTCACACCACCACCCCTCTTCAACACAAACAAACACACGGTCATTCATCGTCAGCCACCCCTGACCATTATGTGTCCATTTTGGCCCTCCTCACCTCGCTGGTCAATCAGGTCTTGACGTGCTGTGTGTCTAGCCAGAGGCAGTCTGGCCTCCATGGTTAATGGACCGCAGTAACGGACCCCCAGGGGTCCCAGAGGCCAACAGTGCTCCTCAGGGCTTTAACAACCCTCAGCCTCAACGGGCCAGACTGCAGTTCTCACCTGCTGACTCTCCCTGACTGACAGTCCACATGCAGGTGTTAAAGTGTCCCACTGCCCAATTAACCCTTTCCTGTTCCAAGCAGGACCTCCAGCAGTGTCTATTGTAGCTTTACAATAGAGCTACAGGGGCAATGGGCATAATTGGCCTGAAATACAAGCGTGGAATGGAGAGGCTGTAAATTGCTCTGGATGTTAGTCTCATATCTGCCCCCAGACATGGATGTGTACTACAGCACAAAGCAAAGAAGATATATGCAACATGTTATTTGTTTACATATGCAAGGGCTTTTTAATCTTTGTTCATTCAGGGCTCTCCAAAGAAATGCATCAAACTCCAAGAATTTGAGAAAGTTAAGGAGAGAGCTCAACTATCTATATTCTTACTATTGACGTTCATGAGAGTGGGAAAAGCTGGGAGAGTACTGAGTGTGTATTCCAGATTCAGGCATTCATGCTGCTTGTGTAAACGTCCATGGTCGACAGGACTCCATGCATTCTGTATCGTAATAATGTTTAATGACAAACCAACATATTTCAGTGATACGTGTCAAGTATTCCAGCTAACAGCCTGCCTACTCATTTCACAGAAGCGGAAGCGCAGAGAGAAGGATGACAGTGACGCAATCAGCCTCTGCAGCTTCGACTTCAAGGTAAAACACGTCATCAGACATTCTCATTTAATGAGAAGAAATGTGAATTTGAGAGAAAACCTTTGTTTTGTTTCGGGAACACTGATTTTTGAAATTCTTTGTTAGTTTTTTCTCATGGAGTTGTATAGAAAGTTGTGTATCTAGGATGCAGGTGAGATAAAAATCACAGTGTGGACAGTGAAATTATGTACTTATTAGAAGAGTACATTTTCATTTATTGTTTCATGTTCTTGTTTTGCTGGAAACCCCCTTGTACTGCTTAAAACCCCCTGGGTCTATGTTAACTTATTAACCATAAGTTTTTTTTATTTCAAAACTGACAAATAAGAGGGCAAGAATAAACAAAGTGCAGTTTGGGGGTAAAAACCCAATGCAATAAAGGCATTATACCAGAATTTAGAGCTAATTCAGGCCATTTTATCTTTGCCTCATGTTACTCTTGTTTATTGTGTTGCTAGGAACAGTAACTGAAAACTGGGGCTCATATCTGATCTCTTGCTCCATCTGAAGTCCGTGCTTCTTCTGTTTATTCAGAGCATATCATCAAAATGACTAAGCTTATCCCCAGAACACATCTAGATAAAGCCTGTTTGTTTAGTAAGGAGCCTGTTAAGGTCTGCTGTTAGTTACGCCAAAGCAGGTTCTTCGATTTAGAGATCTGAGTGGCAGGACTGGCCAGATTGGAAAATATACCTCATTTGGTGTGTGGGTGTTAATTGAGCACACCTACATGTATGCGCACAAAGATCTGTCAGTGTTGTTCCAAAGCAGGATGATCTTGTCATAACACTGTTTAGCTTCAGGCACATTTCACCATTCTACCAGCCATGCAGTTTATCTAAATGAAAGACGACTGTATGTACAAAGTACAATGTACAAATTTACTTTTCAAACTTTATTTAAAATCTTCATTTTGGGTCGCTCTTTCTCTTCTTTGAAATATTTGGGTATGAAACTCCTCTTGTGCTGAGGGTACAACCAGTGGACCACACAGTTTATAATAAACCCATGGCCCCTCTCCATCTATTCTGTCTCCATGCAGGCTGTTTTTGTCCTGCGCCCACATGAGAGGGATTAGTCGAGATGTACAGCCTGGTCTTCTGTAACCAGTTGGATCAGTTGCTCTGTTAGCTAAACAAAGCTCAAACAGTGTTGTTGAGAGTCCCGGGGGCCACTCCTTGATTCAAATCAGAGCAGCGCTCAGTGTTCTTTGCTGACTTTATTTTCTTTTCTAATTGAGCCGCTTCCAGCGCAGTCTAATCCCTACACTCTCTGTTCACGTACACAGGCAGTTACAGTAGAAATCCCTTGTTAATCATATGGCTGCTGGTATATTGCTGCCCTTTGGCTCTGATTCTGAGAAGAGTTGTTAAGTAGAAATCTGAGCTGCAAGGAATGGTTGTGTATTGTATAATGTAGACTATATGTTACTATATTATTTATTAGAGAATGTTTAGCATTTTTGTTTAAAAAAATTTAATTAAAAAAAATTTTTAATTTAATGATCACAGTTAAGTTTTTTTTCAATAAAGCAGGAATAGCAAGACAAATGCAGAAAATAATATTTATGTTGCAAAACGTTAATTAAATGCTGGCTCATTGGCAATAACTCTTACTGTCAGAGTTATAGCACTCAAATATTGGCATATGGACAATAGGGGAAAAAAACATGTCATTATGTCAATGATACACCGTATTACACAAGACTCTAACCTGCGTACCTCAAATATAAAATAGGTAAAATGTAAATGTCATGTTATGTTTTGGCTAATACCCTAAATTTACTTTGTTGTTAAATTGATGCAAAAATCATTAAAAAATGGGCATGCACATTGATTCGCAGGGTCTCTTTTAAAACTATAGTCTATCACTACTACTACTACTACTACTACTACTACTACTACTGTGCCTTAATTACAGAACATCCCTGTGTGAATTGTCCGTACGTGTCTGTGTCATCATGACAAAGTACTTAATATAAACTTGGCAAATAATGTTTTCATATCAGTACATCAGTTTGTTCTATCTACAAAGCGTCGGTGGTTTCACTTAGTTACCTTGCTGTGTTTGGTAGCAACCAGGGGTGTGTGAACACCTACAAGACAAAACTAACTTCAAAAAAATGTGAGTAACCGGAGAATGTTAGTCTGGTTTGAGAACTGTGGTTTTCATTGTTTCTACAGGCTGTCGTGTGATTAGATCACTGTCTATATCTTCTGTTCTGTTCTCTTCATTTTTATTTAATTGTAGCTACAGAGGAGGTGACGTATTTATAGTTCCTTTCCCTCTGAACTGAAGCTTCCTAGATTAATAGTAGTTAAGGTCTCTCAGTCACGCCCTAACTCAGAGCCTGATTTAGAAACATACGTACTTCTAAACCCTCTGGGCTTGGTGGTTTTGAACATTACGAAAGAAAGAAAATGAAAATGTGGTGTGTTTCCCTCTTTTATAACCCTAATATCGAAACCTATTCTTTTAATATCCAACTTCGAGAAACATAGCAAATGCAGATGCTTCCATACATATGTCAGAGGCCCACTGAATGGTTTGATTATGATGAAAGTTATGTGATTAATATGGTATATCATCACCAATGGCCCCTCATTTAGCAGTCACCTCTTACATAAATGCAATGGCAGTTTAACATGTTGGTTTCATGTCTAAAGAGGGGCCAGAATAACTTTTTTTGTAACGCTATCAACACAAATTGAATGCATCCACATGAACGTAAAGGCTGTACCAGCACAAGGTTTTATCAATAAGTTGTCATCTCTTAGACACAGAAAGAATAACGTTTCTTTAATAAACCACAAATCACTGTGACAGAGCCAGTTATAAGATGTTGAAGAGATTCTTCTCATGTCAGATTGGCTATGAAAATATATTTAGGCTTATACAACCATAACCAATCAGACCAGCTCTCTCCCTTCGTATAGTTCACTTTTTTATTCCTTAGCGGAGGCAATCCTCCCACATGCTTAATTAAAGCTTCAATGGCAAAATAAATTTTATAATCTACGGCTGATGCAGCATGTGAGAGAAGAGCAAACACTCTTCTTAGCATAACAAACTTTTATGTGAGTGACAACTCTGACTGAATGCTTTTACTTTAAAATATAGATGATGCCAGCATTTGCACACAGTGTATGTCTGTTTTGAAAGAATGATTCTCCTGGAGATTTACAAAGAGAAAATCAAATATAGGATTTTTTTAATGACCGATCTGAGAGGTCAGTTGTTGCTACACAGAAAGATGAAATGTTCAGTCCCTTTCTGTTGCTGCTGACCTCCATCAGCAGAGGGCAGCAGTACCTCCTCCTCCCTCCTGTTGTTTTAAGTCAGTCAGCTGTGTTTCTTTGCCCAGAGCTGCCTGCTTCATGCCGTCCCCAGAGCTGTAATTAGTCTGTGCGCGTCCTGTACTCATTGCTGCTGATGTGGAGGTTAGGTTGAGCTCAGCCCCTCATGCCTCGAGGCTCAGTCCGTCCCTGGCACGGCATAGGTTAGACGGCGGTGAAACTCCGCCACCCCCTGCATTACTCATCCTACTCCTCCACTCTGAGCGCAGACTGGCATCTATGTGTGTGTTTTGGAGTGTAAATCACGACTGTACTCCAGCTGCAGCTCAGTGTGACTAGGGGCGAATAGGCCAGGCAGGCCGAGCCATGTTGTGTTTATAGCCGCTGAGCCAGACGTACTGCTGATTCAGCCCAAGGTCTCCCCATACAGAGTGAGTAACAGCAGGGCTGCACACACTGTCTTCTGAAGGCACGCATAGACTACACACAGACAGGCAGATTCATTTTTATTAGATCCTCTCTGTCCCAGTCTGCATAGTTTTTCACTGTGCTGTCTTTATTTCTCACATGAGACCCAATCCTTTTTTGTTCTGATACTGAAGTCACTTGATTCATGATCCCACTCCACTTTGTTTTGGGGCCATATGGGTGATGTAATCCAGACCCCAGACAGCATCCTGTTGGTCCACAGCAGATGAGCCCTCCTGACCGCTCTGTCAGCAAGCCTAAAGAACAAGGTGTCAACATCTAGACACCTCAATCAGCATCTGTGTTTTGTCACCCCCACACACAGCAACAGCATGAAGCCCGTGTCCTGTTTCACACCTCCATGTTGTCCCAGGAGGATGAAGTAGAGAGCCATGACCAGGCTTGTCCATTTGCCCAAAACGCTCACACATTGTGACACCCTGCCTTGCAGCACCTCCACATTAGCTGCTCCATCAGACCTAACACCTCCACTTTTTGCTTCGCATTTGTGCTCCAGCTGCATGGGTGTGTAGAATCTGTGGCTTCAGGTGTGGTTGTCCTTCAGCCATGTGTGCATCTTCCTGTCTCAGTGAATCTCCCCTGTGAATGTGCACACATGCATGAAGAATAGCCACAGGTTTGATTTCAGCGTCAGAGCGCTTCTTTGTCTTAACTGAAACTGGTGAACATGTTACTCTTTTCTGCCCTATTAGACCAATCAACATATGGGTAGCAGTTGCACCCCACCCCCCAGTGGTGCTCAATATACAGGTTTCAGTTTAAACATCTGCTTGAGCGTGTCACAGTGCTCCCACTATTGATATTCTAATTGATCACCTCCCCCAGTTCAGCTGATGAGACTGATAATGACTCTGTTTGAAGCAAAGACCAGAGAGCATTGCTGCAGAGCAGAGACTCCTTTGATTGATTAGCTAACAAGAAATAACCAAGTAATAATTACTTTGTAGTTTGTTTATTAAAAGTACATTTAACAGTTAGTCTGTTGGTTTCGAGCATTTTAGTACCTGATACCAGACTTGATAAAAGTTAAGACAAAATAGTCTTTTTTTATGTTGGGGCTGCAACAGTGATTAGTGTGATGAGTTTTAGTTCTAATAAGTGGTGTTATTACTTTACATCAGAAACATTACAGCATTAATTTTCAACTGGAGCATGTGCAAAGGTTATTTGTTTTGTTTTTTTTAAGTCATCATGAATGTAGCACATATTAATGATTATAGTAACAAAGTAAAACAAAGTTAGAATTGAGGCTGCATTTTCACTGGTTTTTGCACTTTTATGGCAGTTTTATCAGTCTGACTTAAAAGTAAAGTTTTGGTGTACTGCTGCACATAAATATTTTAAGGGGTTCATATTTATGTATATTTGACCTTTATTTTCTTCTTTTTCTGTGTATTTTCATTTATAGTCATCAGGGATGCGACTAATGTTTGTATTCATTATCAATTAATCTATCAGCTAATTTTTCAATTAATCTTTTTGTCAATAACATGTCGGAAAATACTGAAATTTGTCCAGTGCAGTGTCCCAGAGCCAGTCTTCAAGTTGCTCATTTTGTTTGATCTACAGCCCAAAAACACAGATATTCAATTTAAAAAGATGAAACAGAGAAAAGTAGTAAATCCTCAAATTGGAGAAACTGGAACCAAAAAATGATTTTCTACTAATTGTTTCAGATAAATGTACTGTTCAACAAGTACTATATTTTATAATTGCCTGTACTGTTGTCTTTGATTGTCAAACTAATTGTTGTTTTATAGGCAAATATGAAAATTTATTGCCAATAATGTTTGCCATGTGTTTATGTGAAAAAAATTAATGTCTACTTTAAAGTTCTTACAGTATCAGCTTTTTGACCTTCAAATATGACATTTTGTACAGAACTCAAAAATTCATTACTCAGGATTTCCTGCAAACCTTAACCCAGTTCCCTGAAAAAAACCCATATTATGTTAGACAAGGTTCAGTCGTCACCCAGCTTTCATTTGTCCTCATCAGAGTTGTCTGTGTCAACTCCGTTTAGCAGTAAGCTTTACCCATGATCTTAAAAATTCTCACTACTGTTTTCACTCTGAGTGGATGGATCAACAGAGCCTGCGGGCGGCTTCTCCTCATTTCCAAGTAAACCCGATACCGCCTGATCTGCAGCCATGGGGGCTGAGCAGAGGTTCGCTCCTCCCCTGTCTCGCTTCCCAGTATAAAGCCCTCCCTTCCTCAGTCAACCTCAGACTGAAGTTTAGAGAGTGTGTGAGGGGACCGTTCAGAGAGCCCCGTCCCACGAGGGAGGAAAAAGAAGACGCATAGGGGGAAGGTGTATTTATTTATTTAGATTTTTTTCACTCTCACGCATCCCTTGATTTTCAACTTTTTTTTCTCTGATGTGGATTACTTGGAACTGACTCGCCAGGATTAAAAAAGAGACATTGTGGTTTTACTGAAAGCTATGGTGGCTTACGATGAACTGGGTAGCTTGGTGCCTATCAAACGGACGTTGCAAGTGATAGACTACCAGAACCAAGCCAACAAAGAGTCAGAGGTGAGATGTGAAAACACACATGATGGTTGGTGATATTTCTGCTTTGTTTGACTGTTGCCTATGTCTTTGTGTTGCCTGTGTCTTTGAGTAAATGTTTGACCAGAACTCATTTAGATGAAGTCATATCTTTGTGTCAGATTGTGAGTGAATCAGCGCCTAACCCTGCTTTATCTCTCTTGGGCACACAGTGTTTTGTGTGTGTTCGTGCGTGTGCTTGTAAGATGAGACTTTGAACTTTGTGTCTGGGCACTAAAAACAATGCTTGAGATACTGCCTAACTTGGAAAAGTTAATCATTGGATAACGCTGCACCTATGAAGTTGTAAGTAGTGAGCTGACCCCCCCCCTCAGTTTTGTGTATTCCACGTCAGGCAGTTCAGCCATGGTGGGATATGGAGATCAGGGCAGCAGACTCAAAGTACTAGAAACAGTGAAGCAGCAGGGGGTAAACTCTCAGTCAACAACCCTGCATCCTTTCAGTTCAGCCCTGTTTAGGATTACTTTGGTTTTGACCTCTGACATTTGGAGTCAAACAGGTTATCTCTGATGCAAATTCAGCAGAGCAGCCTGAGAGCATTCCTTCAGCTGCAAACACAATAAAAGGGACGCAGGTGTTGAAATCTAGGTGTGCTCTCTGAACTTATCAAAGTGACCACTTCTGCTCCTTCCTTCCTGTTTGCTGGTTTCTCTTTCGGAAGAGATTTCAGGAAGATGTGTTGTCATTGACAGTAAACCACTTGATAAAGGAGAAGTCTCAGGACAATTCATGAAGTGAGTCCTATTCTCACATAATTGCACAATTGGAAGCACCCTTTTAGTTAACACAAGTTTTATCGCCCTGTGCTGACACATTGATGACCCCGGCTCTTTCATTTATGGGCTTGCTGTTCTGTTCTCAGCTCCTATCAGCTCAAGCTGTGGTGTAATCGCAGAGACACATCTGGGGTATTAGCTCGCAGCACACATGAAGTCACATCAAAGGGAAAGCACAGGAAGAGAGCTTCTGGGATCTTTAAAAGAAACTCCTGATCTTTATGAGGTTGTAATCTTAGGTTAGGAGTTTAAGGAGCACACCGCACATGTATAATATGTATGTCTGGAGGGTCACTGTTCCACTGATGATAGTTATTCGAAGCATGGGTAGGGTTAGGGGTTAGCAGTAGCACAAATCCCGGATCCGCCTGGTTTCCTGAAGTGAGCCAGACACGCTGCAACTCTCCAGAGTTCCCAGGTCAAACTACCAGGAATAGCAACTTTCTCAGTCTGTCTGTTTCACTTTACAGCTGATAAACAAAGAGTGGGACTAGGGGCTTTTTGTTATTCTGGGGCCAGTTCCAAAAGGTCAGGAAGGGCACAATGGCCAATGTAATTTCCCAAAATTGAGTTTGGAAACGCCACCCTCCTGTAACTTGCTTTTTACTTTAATTTTTTTGTCTACTGAATTTAAATGGTCTTGCATTAGAGTCAGTCTAGTCTAGTCCCAACAGACAATCAAAAAATTCTGTCTTTGCATGTAGACCACAGTCAAAGCAGTTGACTTATGGAATATCTTTGCTGCTCACTGCCACTAGAGGGCTTTCTTAGTTCTTAATGCTGTCTGGCTGTCCTGGTCCAATGTGGAGACCCAGACCACAGCAGACCGTGACTCGACCGCAGCCACAGCAGTTCACAGGCCACACCAGACTGTGCGGATCTGTTCCACAGCTGTGTCCGCAGAGCCCGGAGCCTCAATGGCTGCTCTGTTTCCCAGATTCGCTGAGCCAAGGCAAAATCCCATTTGGCCTGAGTCAGGAGAAAGCACAAGCAGCTATTAGCAGTGCGGCGCTCGATTTTAGCTGCCTCATTAGTGTGAAGTTCTTAAAATGAAAAATGTTTTGCGGGGAGTCCAAACTTTAAATGAAATGCTAATTATGGTCGTGGTTGTCTCATCGTGTCATGTTTTTGAAAAGGCTCTACGGGCTTAAATCATTACCTCAGATCTTCAGCTCTTTGATTTCTGGGACTGTTGTTGTTGGCACCAGGCCAAGCAGCTCTTTTCCCAGTCTCAGGGTTTGGTGAGGGGAGTGGGGGGGGGGTTACCTGGCCCAGGTGTAGTGCAGCTCTCACGCAAGGCCTGTTGAAGAACCTGTCTTGACTCGCAGCCATAAACACCACTGCTCGCCCCCTGCGACGCTGTGCTGTGTAAACACCTGACAGGGGACAGATTCACTGTTGTTATGACTGCTGGTCCATTCCCCAACTCACAGCAGCAGTCTGTTTTACTCAACAGTCCTGACACACTGGCACACTGTACTAACTGTCTCTCTGGGAAAGACAGTTAAAGAGCTGGAGCAATCAGGAAGCATTTATCTCACACTGTTTGAGTGATGGTACAAATCCACTCTCAAGTGGATTTGTAGCTGTTGTCAGTCCAGATAGTAGCAGAGGTTGTGTGGGGAGGGGTGTTCAACAGCTGAGAGCAAGGTCTCGTGCATTCCTGGCATTCCTCCAGACCCCCTTCCCCTCCAGATCAGCAGTCAAAAAGGGTCTTTGTGTTCAGTGGGCTGGCCTGACTCAAGACTCTTCACATGATGGAGCCAACAGCTGCTGGAGCTGCTTCCTTCTCCTCAGTATCTCTGTCTGTCCTCTGTCCGCCAGCCTGTCTGCCTGCGGCTCAAGCTCGGCTCCAGCTACTCCTATTTCCACGCCCCAAAGCAGGGAGTGGAGTCAATAATTCAGGATTTATGACTTTTTTCATCACAAGGAGTCACAAGGGAGCTCCTGGACTTACAGCTGAGGTCTGAATCTCAGAGTTGGCATAACTGATCGATTCGTTGTGTATTGCTGCACACACAATGAAAAGATAGGATGATTAAATTGCCTGACTAATCTCTCCTTCCATTTTTCTTTTGCATCTGTAGGAACCCAGCAACAAGCGTGTCCGTCCTCTCGGCAGGGTGACGTCACTAGCCAACCTCATCTCTCCGGTGAAGAATGGGGCCGTCCGGCGCTTCGGCCAAACCATCCAGGTAAGCTCCTGTGATATCCCACAAAAAGGGGACTCCTCGGGGCAAGGGACACCTCTTCGCTTTTCTGCATGTTGCACGACACAACCTGACTTCCACCTGCAACATGTCTGACATCTTGGGGTGTCCTCTTTCCCGTGTGCAGGCCTCGTTCCGGAGCGATGGCAAGTCGCCGGGCATGCCCCAGAAGCCTTGCAGCAAGGCAGCGGCCCCCACACCACCCAAAAGGAGGAACAGCACACTGTGGTCGGAGACGCTAGACGTCCACCAGAAAGGAACTTTCTCCACCAAAGAGATCAAGCGACAGGAGGTGAGAATCAATACTGAGACATGAAAGAAATGGCAAGCAAATTGTAGTTGGAACACTAAGTCAGAAATCCAGACAGTAGTGAATCATATCTGTCTACCACACTAGTTTCACATATCCCTGCGCTATTTGTGTCAAATAGTCTAAATGGGGCTAAAAGCCATCCCGGGATCATTTCCCAGTCTGTGTAAACTCGCATACACCTGGCAAGCCAACAAACTAGCATTCTCCTGCCCTACCTCCCCACTTGCCCTGCATATGTCAGACATATTAGCCAACTGTCAGATGCCATAAACTTTGTACAGTTTTAAACACAGAGAGCAAGAAAGAGAAGGAGAGAGCAGCCAGATAGATTTCAGAGTTTACCTCAGCCACTTGGCACCAGCGCAGTTTTAGATTTAGTCTCATTGCTGTCGGTTGCAATAATGTAATGACATCCTGATTCATGTGTTTTGCTAAAAAAGTATCTTTTTGTGCCTCCTCCTCCCTTTCCTCAGGCCATATTTGAGCTGTCTCGTGGAGAACAGGACCTAATTGAGGACCTCCAGCTCGCACGCAAGGTTTGTACTTTTAAATCTCTAAGGGAGTACATATAAAGCAAACAGATTAAATCAAAGTCTGGCAGGCTTTCCACATAGCCAAGCCAGAAACTATAAAAAGACAGGAACTATTCCTCTGTCTTTCCCTTGTACCCCAAAAGCTCTTTGAGACTTATTCTTAGCATCCACCCCTGCTTTGCCTGATGTTGTTATTTGACCATTTTGGTTCTGCTCCCGTACACAGGCGTACCATGACCCGATGCTGAAACTCTCCATTATGTCCGAGGAGGAGCTCACTCACATCTTTGGCAACCTGGATGCCTACATTCCTCTGCATGAGGACCTCCTGGCACAGCTCTCCAAAGCCACGGGGCCAGATGGGACTGTGGGCCAGATCGGGCAGATAGTTGTAAGCTGGGTAAGTATCATGTTACCAACTACCTCCACCTCTTTGATCCTTTAAAAACTCAACTGGATTTCCAGTGAGGGAGGCAGCATTAGTAAAAGTGTCCCACCTCCCCTTTAGCTGCCAAGGCTTAATGCCTACAAGGACTACTGTAGCAACCAGCTAGCAGCCAAGGCACTGCTGGACCAGAAGAAGCAGGACCGGCGGGTGCAGGACTTCCTGCAGCGTTGCCTTGAGTCGCCCTTCAGCAGGAAGCTGGACCTGTGGAGCTTCCTGGACATCCCACGCTCTCGCCTCGTCAAGTACCCACTGCTGCTCAAAGAGATAATGAAACACACTCCACCAGAGCACCCAGATGCTGCCAGCCTGGAGGATGCAGTAAGTAAAGGACACAGATTTAACACAGGACATGGCATTGTGCTTATCTTTTGGTTATCTTAAAACATGGCTGAAGTTAATGTTGTGATTCCCTGTGTGTTCAGATCACCATCATCCAGAGTGTGCTGTCTGACATTAACATGAAGAAGGGAGAGTCTGAGTGCCAGTACTACATTGACAAGTTGGAGTATCTGGATGACAGGCAGAGAGACCCTCTCATTGAGCAGTGCAAGAGCCTGCTGTGTCATGGGGAACTACGTAACAAGAGTGGCACGGTGAGCAAAACACAATCACTTTCCTCTCATCAACACATTGCTCCTTTGGCTTCCTCTTCACTCATCAACACATGCTTTACATCCCATTTAAGGCAATCAGACTATAACTGCCTGCTTCACTGCCCCCCAACCAACCTATGATTTAATCATACGACTATGAATTTTGATAACAGTAAACATCTTCCAGAAAATGTCAGTGCTCTGGTTATAATTTTTTGTTTGTTTTTGTTTCAGAAGCTGCATGTGTTCCTGTTCACCAAGCTGCTGGTTCTGACCCGCCCCGTCACCAGGAATGAGCGCCACTGTTTCCAGGTTTACCGGCAGCCAATCCCAGTGCAGGATCTTGTGCTGGAGGACCTGCAGGATGGAGACGTCAGAATGGGTGGCTCTTTCAGAGGTGCTTTCAGCAACGCTGACAAAGGTGAGGCTTATGTCAAAGTCATAACGTTTCTAGAAGCTAATGTAAGGATATAGATTGTCCTTTGTCAAATATGTCAGTTTGCTCATTCGATTTTTTTTCACCACTTTTTCCACAGCCAAGAACATTTTCCGTGTGCGTTCCCAAGACCCAAGCCAGGCACAGTCCCACACACTGCAGGTGAATGATGTCTTCCACAAGCAGCAGTGGCTCAACTGCCTCCGCAGTGCCATTTCCGTCCACCGGCCCCTCAGCGAGCCCTCCACGCCATCCCCGCCTGCAAGCGACGCTCGCTCCAAGCGCCGCCCTTCCTCCGTCTCCGCCATCGTCCACATGGAGGAAGCGGATGAGAACTGCCCACAGCTGACCTCTCAGTCCGCCCCCAACTCACCATGCAACAGCTCAACTCCCAGCCCCACCACCTCGTCCTCTTCATCCTGCTCGTCATCTTCGTCGACGACATCATCATCTTCGTCGTCGCCACTGTCCTCACCCACATCACATAAAACCAAAAAGGACAAGAAGTCTCTGTGTTCTTTAGGGAAGAGAAAAGAGACTATGGTGTGAACTGAGGTCAAAGAAGAAAATGGACTCTTGGCCGGACTTTTTTTTGTACATAAATCTTAAAAAACAAACAACGTGGAGAAGCGTGGGACTTGTATTTATGTGTGTCTGCGTGCGTGCGTATTATTACAACAGTGTTCTGTGTTACTGTCCTCTTTGGCAGCTATTTACCGTACCCCTCCATCCGAGTGCATCCCACAGAGACACAGTATTCTGGAGAGAAGTGCACGGCTTCCACCAGCTCTAAAAAGGGAAGCATAATGAGAGGCAAACGCACATTTCACACATGGATCTATGTGTGTCATGAGTTTGTTGATTTCTTGAAGATAGAGGTGGTGCATTCAATCCTGTTTACTATTAATTTGATATTTAAGCAAATATTTTAGACCTTTCGGGGGGCCGATGAAAGATTTACATTTTTATATTCTAAAATGTATTGTAGTATTTTTTTAGGTATCATAACGCAGCACTGTTTTAGCTTTTAGGTGAAATTATTTGAAAATTGGAGCATGTTTAGCAGGCAAGAAAGGAAGAGAATTCCCAAAAACTATGAGATGTTCTACACAAAGCTACAAATTTCTCTGTAAAAGATGATGATTTTTAGATCAATCAAAAGATGCGTCTAATTTTTATACATTCCTTTAATGACAGATGTTAGGACCGGGACACTATTTTATTTTTTGCATTTACTGCAGTCAGTGGCATTAATTTAAATCCAGTAACAGATGAGATTTTGGTTTCTCTGTTACAGCAAAGACATTGCTATGAAGTCAAGTGTTAGCAAATCCTCCGATGTCAAAATCATGTCAGAGAAGAGATGAGTTTTGTTTTGAAACAAAATTTTGAACTGAGCCATGTTGGTTTTTAAAAAGCTGACTTTTAACATCACTTTTCAGTGTAGCATCTTGCATGGAGCTTTAGTTGTGGACACTGCTTGCACCAGTAGAGGCAGCAGGATGTATTTACCTGTCCTGAGCAACAGGACAGTTAAAGATGTAAAGGACTGGTTGATGAATATATGAGAATGTTGTTGAAGGCAGAAGAGAAAAGAGTAAAGATGGATAAAGCTATGTTTTGGAACTGATATAGATCGTCACAGTGCAAGATGATAAAGTCCATTAACTTTCTGTATAAGTTAATGTGATATCTTGCTCACAGATGGATGATAGATGGTAAAAATCAAGTGAGTGTAAACGATGGAACGAAGTATGTAGGGGAAGGGAGACAAAAAGGAAAGTTTTTGTATGTGTGAACACGATGCTTTTGTTGTTCAAGTGGAAAAAATGAAAGCGAAAAGGGCAATGTGTTTGCCATGACCTGTATGTAATTAACAGAACAATAAAGATCTGTGTAAGATTTGCAACTGAACTTTTGCTTTCATGTCTATTTTTCTTCACTCGCGTTAGCTCAACATTTTGAGATGAGCTTTTATTTGCTTTCTTGTCAACTTAGATGATGATGCCAGTCATGTCTGCACGCTGAATATGAACTTATGAATATAATCAAAATGACATCTATTGTGTCTCTAATCAGTGAGCCTCAGATGTGCTGGTGTTTTCCTTGTCCTCATTGGGCTAGGTCGTATGACTCACATGACACTGAATAGAGGAGTGCCCCAAATGAAGGCAGAAGGAGATACCTATTGATTTATGGTCGTGCTTAACTCTTAACTAAACAGTCAGTTCCATGTAGGTGCCAAAAAAAACATTTCCAGGATTTGCTTTTTCAAACTGCTGCTCCCTGTTTGAACGGTCTTGTTTGCAGACAGAGTGGCTTTATTGATGGAAACACCTCACTTTGTCAGACCTGTGATTTCCATTTGAAAGACCTGACAAATGGTCCACAAGAGCCTGTCAAACATTTTAATAAACATTCTGGGTTTAAAGGATTTATGTTCATACTGGTGTGTAATTGGGCGATGATGCAAGATAAGTGATCATTAGAAAGAAGCAAAAAAGAGAGACCTCTTCATGTCAGTCTTCACTGTGAGCTTTTTGAGGGTGTCTTTGCTGGAACGCAGCAGATTTTCTTCCCCTTTTAATTTGTCTGCTTGGCAGAATCCAGTAATGGCCTCATGTCTGCTTCTCAGAAACGGAGAGCATTCTCCAAACATTCGCTCATGCTCTCCACACAGTCTCCCATTTACTTTAACAGAAGTTGAACATGTACCAGCATTACTTTTGGTGAAATTGGTGCTGTTAAGTTCCTGGAAGGTAGCTGGGTCTTTGACGAGAGTCAAATCTGCAGCGACTGTAAACAGAGAAGCAGAGAAAATAAAACCACCTCCCAGCCACATTATTAAACCCATATCCTCGTCATGAACTTTGACCCTTACCAGAGCTGATTTTGGGTCTTTTTTAGGTTCTTGTCTGACAATACAGTTATACACCTACAACATCCATGGTTGCATTCTGTGCAAGACTTTGTTGCATGTCCCCTCCCTCCATCTTGAATGTCTGCTGTCATTAAAGACTAAAATGCCATGTCATAAAAGAGAAAACTGCAGAGCCTAGACCAGTGACAGGAGTAAAGCTATTATGGGGAAAACCAATTCTCTGGAAAAATCTGAAAATCACAGTGCTGATGGGGAAGAGTCGAGTTGCATAATATTAGTTCTGAAAGACAGAATGGCAGGATCAAAAAGATATTAAAAAAGCAGCACCAAACAAACGATTGGTTCAATGAACTCATGCAGAAAGATGATTAGCCACATATGATCATGCAATAATTAAAAAAAAGAAAAACACTCTGAACAATGAACAAGATTAAAGCAGAAAGACAGAGCAGAAAAACACCAATCTTATCTTAGCAATGACCTTTGACCTGTGCCTACCTGTTCACCTATGAAGGCCATTATTGTGAAAGCATCATATGGAAGGTCCTCCGTTTTCAGACGGGTTAAAACTCCAGAACTACTTTCTTAAAAATACAACTTACAGAGTTTGCTCATCTGATGGTGGTTTAAAGTTGAAAAACAACAGTGTTTTTGTTGAAACCACCAACTGAGTGGTCTTTATTTTTGTTTGCCTTTCATTCGTGCAAAGGAAGAGAGTGGTTGTTTATTTGATTGTTGGAGGCGTTGATGAGCAAACGAATGAAGTGACTGAGGTTGTTTTTAAGATGCCACACACTCTGTTAATTTCACCAGCTGCTGTTACATAACAAAGTGGCTCTTTTGGATCTTCTTGCACTTTATGTAACAAACACATGCAGCTTTTAACCAGCACCATAAATTTCACTTTAATCTTAAACAGCAAAATAAGCCAGCTGAGAACCAGTCCAGATCAATCAGTAACCTCCCACGCTGAAAAATGAAGCCAACACAGAAGTGCCAAAAGCTGCACTTCCTCGTATAAACACGAAGGGGCAGGCTCCAAAGGGGAGTCGGTTACATTTGACCCCCCATGTTAAAATGTCAGACTTTAGCACAGAAGAAAACATGTTTACAGCCTGGTACAAAAAATGGTTTTAGTCTCTTCAGCTGATTTTCCCCTTCATGACAACTGTACAGGGTGGTGAATTAAACACTTGCTTAAAATCTAAAATTATGCATAATTAAGAGTGATATCACCTTTATTGACAGCTGCCTGCTGATTGGCTCCAAACACGGAGCTCATTCAGTCACTGAACTTCGTCTGTGTTTGTGCTGTTTTTGCCTTTTGGATCATTTTTTAGACAAATACCGGATAAATAACACGGTTGCTGTGCAGTTAATTGCACTAACTGGGGCTCCTGCTTTTTCGTTTACTAGTAAGTAGCCAGCTAATGAATTAGCATCGGGCTCCAGCTAGCTACCGCCAGCTGTGTGGTGTCTCTGTCCGGGACGTCTGCGCTGTTTTCTCGGTGAGTTTGTTCTGGTGTTTGTGGAGCTGCTTGTTGGCTGGAGTTTGACTATGCTGCCATGTTGACTGTGTTTCTCTCAGGGGAGACAGTGGAGGTTGAGCTAAGCTAACGGGAGCATCTGGTAGCTTCAGTTATTAAACCTGCTGAAGTCAAAACATAATAACAAGTGTTATAATTTATGGTGTTAATACTTTTGAATAAAAGGCGTCAGTGTGAACCGGAGTCAGCCGACATCACCACTGCCAAGATGGAAGACACTCTTCAGAAATCTACAGTGACGTCATGGAGACTACGTCCACATTTTATACAGTCTATGGTCCAGACACAAACACATAAGGACCCCCCTCCAGTATGCCAGAAACCTCTCTCTCAGCAGCTCATCTGTGCTTTAACAGAGCTGTAGTCCGAATTATTGATGGACGCAGACAGCTGAGTCTCCTGTCAGTGATCCGTCACCGCCACATCCTTTGACACTCGTCTGCCTCGCCAACACACCCTGACAGACACAAACTGCCTGCAGGTTCAGTATCTGAGCTACAGCCAGCGGAAGAGACTCACCACAAAAGATCAGATAAACCAGGGGAAGCAAAAACTTCCCTGACTGGTTCGACTCAGTCTACTTGTTTCTCTTTTCACCATAACTACAATGTGTGGAGTGACACCTAATTGTGGGCAGGAGGTAACGTGACAGTGAGCTTAGGTGGTGGAATTCACCTCTGGCATTGTGGGGGATCTGAATAAATCATTTTTAGGAATGAAAAAATAAAACAAATAAAATTTACATCCATATTGGTTTTTAGACTTTGTGGTTGGCTTTCCAAATACCTGGAGCTGTATTCATTTTCTTTGAATCCACATCAACACCGAAATGAAGTCAGCATTTCAATTAATCATCTCAGAAGTGTGATGAATTTGCTGAATTGCTTAAATGACGACATGTAAAGTGACAGGGGTCATTCATGGTGACAAACCCACAGAGAATTATCACCCTGCAATTAGCCTCAGCTCTATAAAGTCTTTGAAGTTTTAGCATCTTTGAACTCATTGTTTTGGTTTCAAGGCCGCAATTTTACCATTTTGGTTCGCTGTCACCAAAAGGCAGACAGACGAGCTAAAAAGCAGATATTTTCTGCTGGGTGTGTAAGCAGGCGACTTTTTGATGCTAGCACATTAGCCATGTCAAGCTAATGTCCATCTTGTTTTGTCGCCCCCAATTGGCCTAAAAACAACTGCAGCTTTAAGTTTTTTGCTACCTAAAACTCTTTTAAACTGTATTATATTTGGACACAATTAAGCCATTAAAATTGATTTCAAGGCCAAATGTTCGATGTTTAGTTCATACTGATGATACGCGATAAATACAATGTTTTATGTGTTTTAAGTTTTTAGAAAATTAGCTGTTCATTGATTTTTTTTTCAAAACATCAATGTGGATTAACGGAATAGTTTGATATTTTGGGAAACATACTTAATTGCATTCTTGCTGAAAGTTAGATGAAAAAAATCAACATCACAGATTAAAAAAAACAAGACATACAAGTTTCTTTGGACAGAGCCAGGCTAGCTGTTGTTCAGACTTAATGCTAAGCTAAGCTAACTGACTGCTGGCTCGCTTCATATTTAGCTTTCTGACATGAGGGTGGAATTACTCCTGTTGAGCACTTTTCTAAAATCATAAAAACATTAATCCGTCTTCATCCAGTACTGAGGATTAAAGGGAAACATGATTGTTTCCGCCGAGTGAGGAAAATCTTGCTGTTTGGAGGGATATTTAGGAGCTAATTTAGCTGGGACAAAGGCCAGTCCAAACTTCCAAAAAATTGCTTTGCCAGTGAAGGAAATTGTCGACAAAAATCTCGACATGCAAAGACTGTTTGGACAAAAATGATCTCATAAAACAGCTGCAGAAAAACACCCGCTGCAGCACATTTCATGGAGCACAACAGGACACTGCGGCTTGTTGAAGGCCCTCCGTCAAGACTACGTGGGTGATGAATTCATTTGGCTCATGCATGGTATAAAGGCCACATAGCCCCACACAGACTGGACATAATATAACAGAGGGATTGTCTATGAGATTAACATGCAGACAAGCTGTTAAACTTCTCTGCATCTTCAAATTCTTCTGTATCTGTAACATCTGTTCTATCACCTGTGCAGTAGATGCTGGAGGGCACAGGAAACTCCCTGGATATGAAACCTTCAGATCAGTTTGCCAAATCCACACCCACAACCAATAACACAACAAGCTCAAGAGAAAATCTGACCGGCAAAGTAGCGCTCGGGGGAAACCTCAGAGGGCTGGAGGTCAAACGGGTTCACAGCACCCCTCCATCAGAAACGTCCACTCCATGTTTATGTCAAAATACACTCTGTTCTGCTCCTCCTGCCGGACCACGAACCCGTTCAGTCATCACTCACACGCTGCCGAAAGGAGCTGTCAGCTCCATGAGCTCCTCTCAGACAAACATCGCCTTGTCTCAGGGATTTTCTTTCGCCTTAGGAGATGACATGTGAGGGTGGGAAAGAAAAAAACCTCCAATTAATGGCTCACTAAAATGTTCATGTATTTTAAAAAGGATGATGGAAATGTTTCCCCTGGGGGATGTTTTACACAAAGCAAAAGCAGGGCTGAACGTGGTACTGTGTGACCAAGTTCTGTCTGTTACAGCAGGAGCTTGTTTTGAACTTATAAAGGTCGACTTTTAACACTCTTTGTCTCATAAACTAAGTAAAATATCTGCTCATACAAGTGGGCAGATTATCAGCTGTAGGATTCCAAAGGTGAAAGTTCTGTTTGGAACCACTGATCCAAGTCTGTTTGACTTTTTGATAAGAAAGAAAGCAGCAGATAATATACACACATTTAGTTCAACACTTTTTAATATAAACACTTTCTTTACTCTCATGCAACAGAGAATTGATATCCCATTTAGAAATGAATGTTTTTGGAAGACAGAATCCATGGAGCCTGTCTTGAGTCTCTGAGTCCAAAATCTTGGTGAAGAAAACACAGCTCAAATACTTAAAACCCTTCAGGACTAAATGAGCATGCAATACAGAAAGTTGAATTAAAACTATGCAGAAGTATAAAGTGAGATAATGCAAATGTTGAAAGAACTTTTAAATTCATAAGCAATAAAACATATCTTTGCTTAAGTCAATGCATCCAGTATTTTTGCTTTAGCTTTAGCTACATATTCCTGTGTAACTGACATGATGGCATCTCAATGAATGGATGAATGGATTACCATTATTCTGTATATGTAGCCTGAATCAACTCATTTTAGGATCAGTTTGGTTAATAACAGTCAATAATAATGGTTATCTACTATAAGTTGTTAATGTGATGTTTCACCTCTCTCCAACCAAAAAACAGCTTTACAACAGACCAAATAATACTATGCTTGCTTTAATTACTTAAGTTTAATTAAAACTCTGAAGGCCTAAAGCTAACAAACTAGCCTTTGTGCACAGCAGAATGAGCCAGTGTTCCGGTCGAGAGAAAATGTGAAACAAATGTGCACAAGTGGGTGTGAGATATTCATGCGTTGCTCCTAGATATTGCTTTCTGTGCTGGAGGGAGATTCGGGCTTTCTTTCATTTCCTCTTGAAGAGGCCTGCGGCTTTTGCAGATATGACACAGTGGCCGCTCATTCGGAGCTGACTGCAGTTTTGCTTGGACGTCGGTGACGCCAAACCTGGGAGTGAGTGATGGCTGTGCACACGCTGACACTGAGGTAAAGTACAGCGGACAGCAGAGGGGATTTGAAGGCACATGACCTGCCAAGAGCGGTATAATAACTTACAAACAAGATGGTTATCAAGACGCATTTTTCCATATTACTTTGAGTGAGAGCACATGCAGGTTATATTTGGGATGAATGCCTCTGCTTTGATTTAGCTTTTCCCTCAGTCACGAGAGCTATCAAACAGGAATCTGCTCCACATATCAAACATTCACCAACAGATTAGGCAAAGTCTAAAATAGCGGCTTGGCAACCTCCTTTGCTTTGCCTCACCAGACTGACTCACTCTGTCAGGTATGAATGCTCCTCGGTCGAGCGCTCTGTTTTTAAACCTGTCACCGGACTGTTTACTGTTCTCTTCCCCCCGTCCAAGCCTCCAAATGTTCGAGAAGAGATTAGCTGAGAAACGAGGCCCTCTGGTCTCAAGGAAACCCGAGAATCTCAGATTATCTCTGATTATACCGAGCGCTGGTCGCTCTGCAGCCCCTTGCTCACTGCACCACAACCCATAAATGGTCCTGCAATTTTCCATGTCTGCATCAGGAGCCACAGTTCATTTTCCATGCGAGACGCTCCAGCAACTTCCTGGCTCGGGACCCGGTGCAGTATGATTTGCCATAAATACTCTTTCATATCTCCAGTGGGAATTGAAACAGCAACATTCCCAGGTAATGGTTATGGTTATGAAACTCCACGAGTGGTGCATGAGGTGATTTCTCCAATTTTGCAGTGATGGAGGATTCTTATCTCTTTGGATAAGGACCTGAGTTTGTGTGAATGAAGAAAACCATTACCTTAGGTTTATTGAACCTGTCAAAGTTTGCAGTGTCCAGAGGAGGAACAAAAGTATCTTGTGTAACCCTGGACATAATGTTAGGAGCTGGCAAATACTTCTGAGCATGAGTTTAGCTTTGCACGCACATACCAAGGATAACTCTGCTTTTGGGCCATCATTTGGCCAAAGATAACAATGGACTCAATGGATGTAATTAGCTGTCAAACATTTGTACAAATTACACACAAACCTGACATCAGCCAAACGCCACCAGCTAAAAGTATTTTGGAGGAGAAATTGAAAGTTTAGGGTAAAATTATTACCCGACTGTGGTTTGTAAATATCCATCACAGTTTATACCTGACATCTTACTTCACTTTTGAGTTATGTGCCGTTAGGTGGCATTTCAGGTGAGCTCACTTTTGGGTTTACCTCAGCATGAAAAGATTTGGATCAGTGGTTCCAAATTCTTTTCGCTTGTGACCCTTTAAAACAAAGCAACGTCCACATGCAACCCCAGTCAGTCATTTCTTTCATTGCTTCATCTGTTTAATTTTTCCAAAGATTTGAGAAAAACAATTGGGTGCACCAGAAATATGTTTTCTTTTCTGCTTTTCTGTCCTTTAAATCAGATGAGTCTTGTGGTTGTCTGGACCCCAGATAGATAATCAGGCCAATCCGTTGGTTTACAACCTTCGTGTTCCCGGATCTCAGCAATTACCTTGGTTAGTATAATGTAATCATAACCAATAGAAATAATGGCCAAAACAACAAGAATAAGGGCCAAGTTGCAATAAACAGAACTTAAATTAAAAAATGCTAAATGGTGCACAAACACAGATCTATTAAAAATCTCTTCACATCATACTTGACCTATTCTCCAAACATTATATAACTGTATTAAATAACCAGATGGCGTGATCAAACGTGGTTTAAAATCTAATTACAGGTTACTGTTTACAACATTACCATACTGGCAGCAGCTGCTTCTCAACTCATAGCATCAAGGTGAGCGCACGTTTTACCCCATCACTAACGTGTTATGTAAGGCCTTTGAAAACGTGTGTGTGTATGTGTTTTGTGTGTGTGTGTGTTCACATTTGATCGCCCTCTGTATATATAAGATGAGGGCTGTGAGGATGCAGCCTCATAAAAGAGGGATTCGGGAAGTGATTTATCTTTGTTTTGAGTGACAATTACATCTGAGTACACATCATCTCAGTAATAAAACATTGTTTAGGCAAGAAGCGCTTATCTGATAAAGCTTTTTCAGTGCTATATAACACTAAAAAAATTGGCCTTTGTATGTCTTGTTTGAGACCGATTTCATTCTTCATATCCTTCCCTTTGTGCAGAATCCAAACATAACATGTGTTACATTTATATTTTAGGCTTTTAGCCGACGTCATACTCAGAATGCAGCTGCATGATAAGTTTGAATTGTAACATCACTTAAATACATCAAAGAGGGCAAAGGCGAGATTTATACTGCCCCAAAAGAAAGGAAGGAAAGCAATTCAATAAAGACTTATAACATAAATTAAAAGAGTAAAAATAGTAATAAATAATGGCATGAAGTTCATTCCATCTGGAGGATGTCAGGAGGGAAGGGAATCTGCTGTTTATAATGCCTTTCTCTCCTTTCACCAGAACAAAATGTACCATCCGTCATTCCTTTAAAAATATACTCTAAACCACAGACAAAACACCGAGAGGGACGAGTGGGAAACCTGGAGTTGAATTTATAGATACATACAGGATAGCCTTTCTCAAGACCACACGGATCCTATCTGACCGCCTCGGCCCAGAAGGAAATCTGTAAGATCGTACCCCCCAGAGGCATTTCCTCCAAGCTGTGTGGTCCCCCCCAAACGACTGAGATCTTTAACCAAAACAGGGGCTGATTATCATAATTACGAGCAAAGTTCAACACTGATCCCTCGGCCTGATCTCTCCCCCCAATTGTCCAAACTGGTGTTAGAAGTTTAGGGAGAGAGGACAGAGCGTAGACTTGATCCAGAGAGATCCGTGTCCACAGAAATTATGTTGTTCTTGGACTTTGACACATCCAGTTTCTTATCACGTTCCTCCTCCTGACTGCAGGGGCAGGTTTGGAAGGTCTAAGCACAGACAATTCATTCAGTAATTTCAAGGTACTGAAACGTCAAACTGAAATTTGAATTCTCCTCACACAGACACAGTATAGCACTGACACTGTATAACAACGATGTGGTTTAAAAATGATGTAGCATCCATTACCACCACTGTCAGAATCTACACATCCCATTAGCAAATAACGGAGAAAAGCATGGAAAACGTGTTGGTGGCTGCGTCTCTCCTCCCCTCCACCATCCCACTCCTCAGTCGTACATAACAGTATTCTTGTTAGACAAAACAGTGAAGCGGCCGTGAACCAGGGGAACATTGTTTTGCTGAAATCCCATGTGGCTCTGCTCCCCACCCACAGTCTGGCTGCCTGCTTGCTCCTCTCTATAGACATGGATAAAGATCCTGCAAGTATGACAACTCAAAAAAAAAAAAATCCTGAAAGATGCATGTTTTGTTCCTTTTTCTGAACTCTACAGTAGACAGCGAAACAGCTGGGATAAAGATCGGAGAGGTGTTGGGCTGGATGTCAAAGCGCTGGTCCTCATCGTCACCACCAGCCTCATCCCTATTTTATCTCCCATTCCAAGTGAAATGAGGTGGCCGACAGTTACGTAAACTCTACGATCCATTTCCAGACGGCTGCTCCACTTTCCAACATCAAAGAAAGCTGGTATCCATTTAGTGAAACTATGTGTTCTGGTGATCACAGATCCTCCATTAAAACCTGGGGACATAATGTCCCTGAGGACGCCACAGCAGGCACAACTAATCCTCTCTGTGTCCTTATACTCTGTCTGAATGGGTCCCTCTTTTCTATTTGAGCAGCTTCATTATGTCAGATTTCCAGACAAGCTCATGTAGTCCAGACCGACCTGGTGGAGTTCAAGACCAAGGACCTGTTTAAGAAGGCAATGTCAGGCTGTGAACACAGTTTGCATGGTGCTAGAGGGGAAATCAGTGCTTTAAGTCAAGATGCAGAGTGTTTGCAAAGGTCATAATGCCAGTATTATCAGTGAAACTGAAGGTCTGTTTGGTCAGTGACGTCCACAGCAGATGGATGAGCTGGCAAACTCAGGAGGAGAACTGGAAAAAGTTCAGTATCAGTGTATTTTGTTTGTTGACAATATTTGCTTGTGGCAAGTAAAGCATTAGATCACTGAAAGTACTTGGTTAAGGTTAGGGGGAAAAAATATACATTTGGAAAGAAATGATTTTCTGATGTTCAGTGATTGTGATGAACTCAGGTGCTTTCTTGTAGCTGATGATGTCACCGGTGATAGATCAGCAACAGGTGCGGGATGTTTCCATGTTATATTGAAGTAGGGTCCAAAGGTCAGTAATAAACTCATTGGAGCTTTTTGTGCGGCCATCTGTTAAACATTTGATTAATAATAGCTGAGGATGTTTTTTTCAAACATGTTATTAAAAAAATACTTAGGACTTGAAAGCAAGTTTTCAGAGGCTTTACTATATGTCATGAAATAATAAAAACATAATTTCCATGACCTTAAGTCTCCATCAAGTTAAGAGATGCTGGTGACATTTATAGGTAAATTGCTCTGAGGTCGGACGGTCAGACCTGATGTGAATGGACCTGAGAATAACTTGATCCAGTCTGATCTGTCTGCTTGGATCCACTCAGGTGTTAGATGGTAGACAGATCGCAGACAGGTGGCAATACAGCAGGACTCTACTTGACCCAATTAGACTAAAATCAACAGGTGTCATGGGTCGGGCCTCTGTTACTTGGAGTCGATTGGACCCATGAAGACCTTTATTGCTGTGATGTCGGGGCAAACATTAAAGTCAAGCCCTACATTTTTCTCAACTGCACACGATCAAAGTCGTACATTCAAGGCCTGCTCAAGCAGCGTGGGAACCCTGCTGTGAGCTCTGGCAAGAATACCTGAGATGCAGATGTAAAATACCACCTGTCGCTCGGGACGGCAGTGAAAATGACAGCTGACATTTACCAAGCCTATCAGCTGTAATTTACTCCTCACATCAGCATTGTCCCATATCAATCAGCAGGAACTGGCATCCGCTCAGTTTAATTCACTTCTCAGGGTGTGGAGAAAAATACAAACTGGTTGTAATTATGTTTCATAACCAGAATTTATGTAACACTGAAACTTATTTACAGCCTTGTATTTACTCTGTTTATTCTCTTTTTTATTAGAACAAGGAGAGGCTGCTTTGATCCACGGCGTGACTACAAGTCGAACTGAGGAAACTGAGCATAGTGGGTCATCAGGGCGGTTAGAACATTCTTCCACCAGACAACCGAGGCTTGCTGAAGTATCCTCGAGAAAACCACTCGATGTCCAAACTAGCAGCTAGGAGACCTAAATCACCTGCGCTCGTAAAATCTGTCAAGATAGGTTTCACAACACCTACGCATCGGGCTGCGGGGCGTGGATGCGGCCGCCCGGCTGCAGCTGTGCGGGTCGCACGGTCAAGGTCAGAGGTGGAGAGGTGAGGGTCAGGATTTACTGGACATGTTAGAAGGGAATGTAGGTTTCACAGCATAGGTGGGCAAGGTGCCAGGCACTTCAGTTTTTTCAGTTTCATAGGGAGCAGGAATTCATCTGGCCTGCATCACTGTTTGTTATAGACTGAGACGGGTTTTAAAGGGACAAAAAGGGACAACAGAGGGAAATGCTGCATCGGATTTAAGACAGTAGCTATGCTGTGTGTGTGCAGCTGTTTGTCATGATCATCATCAGGGTGTGTTTTCCAGTTCACTCAGAATATGAAGTTGATTTTTGCTTTGTGCCATTTTAAAGTAAAAATGTTCATTTTTCCATCATAAATGCCTTTTGTAAATATTACTACACACACAATTCTTATTTTTGATTCTTTCCTGTCTCCCTACTTTTTGTGATCTCCTTGTTTTTATTTACTTATTGAATGAGCGATTTGGCAAATGTCAAAACTGAGTCTCCACCAGCGAGTTCTCGGGTCTGCAGGAATTTAGATTACTGCCTCTATCAGGAACCACACAGATCTCGGCATCCCGACCCTGACCTACTGGCCTCGTGAAAATATGTGGTTGCTACTTCTGCTGTCGTCACTTGTTTGCGTGTGTGTGTGAGACAGAGAGAGAGAGAGAGGCTGTGGCTTTGGGCGTGAGTGTGTTGAAGAAACAAAACAAAGCTCATCAGTTATGTTGGTCAGCAGTTTGGTGTGTGGTTGGGAAGTCTTTGTGCTGAGAACTTTCTGCCACAGTCACACCCACAGTGTGTTTTATTTTGCCCTGAGTGGACACGTTTACTTTTGCTAGATTCACTTTGCCATGATGAAAGTGATTCCATTCACATTTTTATTAATATTTCTCAAGGATCTGATTGCAGACATGACATAAAGAGGAGACAGAGGGAATGTGATACTTGAAGTGCAGCAAGACACTTGGGAGTGTGACTTTGATCAAAACGCACATTTCAGTCTTCTCAGGTCATCTCACTTTAATGAGTATTCATGCAATGCAATTTTTCAAGCTAATATCTAACAGTTGATTTATTATTTGAGCCATTAACTGTCTTCCCATTGTGAATAGTAATTTGGAGTTTATCTAGTCTTGGTCTTGAGATGTTTTGTCTCCAACTTGTCTTGTCTTGTGTACGTTTTGATTTGGACTCCTCTTGGTCTCATGTGTCCTTTGACTTATGTCTTTTGACATGGACTTGTCCCAGTCTTACATGTGTTTTGACCATGACCTGTCTTCGTCATGTGAGTAGACTTGTCCCTTTCCTGCCCGCCATTACTGGCTGCTCAAGATATCATACTTTCATAGTTAGTTTGCAACATTGTGCAAGAATTTTTCAGTTCTAATAAAGGATTATTTATTTTGTTATCAGTTCAGCAAATGATTCAATATTTAGGGAAATTTGCATTGTTTCTGTCTTATTTTAGACTTTTCTAAATCCACTCACAGTTGACTCTCACTGCAAGAGTAAGACAACAGTATGAAGACAAGTGAATGAGCACTCATTTTTATTTCTTTGGTCTTGACTTGGTCTTAAGCCCATTTGAATTTGGACTTATTCACCTCACCGCTTGGATTTGGACTAGTGAACCAGGCTAGGACTGCACCTGACATCAATCATACACATATGCTGTTTGTTTCAATGTAGTTAAATTAAATTAGTAGAATTGAATTTAAGGCATTTTGGGGGTTTTTTGGAGGGGGGTCATTTCCTTTAGTTACTTTAATTTATGTCAGGTTTATTGGGCACACCTGTAAAATATATCTTATGCAACAAGAAATAGAATCAGGAAAAAAAAATCAATATTTATAAAGTTTATTAGGTTTGCTTTTGTTCAGTCCTGTTCAAGTCCTAGTCAGTATTCGCATTCGATCGCATTATATTGAAAGCAGCTTTGACACTTTACCTTCACATTTGACAGTCAGTATAGACAGTAGCAGTAAATGTGGGGTATGCCACGCAACAACACTATCAAACTGTGGACGTTGCTATTATGTGGTGAGCACCATTTTGCTACCAGGGCACCCCTTGAAAGTTGTTTCTAATATTCTGTTTCCAACGTGTATGTAATTGGCATGGGCAAAACATTAGAATTGCCTTCTGATAAATACACAGTGCAATCACACCAATGACTACAGCCTGCAAAATCACCCTTGTGTTAACTCAATCAACTGCGAAAGAGCACACCACATTTTTGCTGTCAGAGGCAGTGCAGTTATTCAGTGCCACAGGAGCTTTGAATGAAATTCCTTACCTGCTCTTAATGAACCAAACTGCAGGTAAAATGGCCCCAGGTTTTAAATAACCTGCTCTATAAATGCTTGGTGTGAACACGTCTTAACGCATTAGTGCTGGGAAGCAGCCACCCTGGATGTCAGCGAGGTCACAGATGACTCCATCGGTGACTCCCGAGTCGAGCCGCTCTCCTCCAGCCTGTTGCATGTCAGCCTCCTGAGAGCCACCTGGACCTCCTCCACCACCCCGGGGAACGAGCTTGCATTATTCAAGCCATTACTCACTCCGGTGCTGGATTACTCACACCTTCACTCGCTCTCTCTCCCTTTTCACACCAGAAGATTCTTTGTGCGAGAGCAGAAGCGGGAGCAGGAGCAGGAGCAGGAGCAGGAGCCGGAGCCGGAGCCGGGTCCCTGCCGACAAACACACCTCTCGCCTGCAGTGATGAACAGAAACAAAGCTGGACTTTCTCATCCATCCAGTGACAGAGACAGCACCGAATCCTAAACAGTTATGTAACTTCTAAAACATTAAGCCGCGCCCCAAATAATGGTGCTGCCACATGAAAAAGCCCTGCCACAAGCAAAGATATCAGATTCCTTAAAGGCTTTCACAGAAGAATGATGATAGTGACAGTTAGATTGTGAAAACAAGGGTGTCTGTATAATCTGTAAATGAGTCAAGGTTGACTGCATTTAACCTACTTTAACCTACAATATTGTTGTTTTCCTTCTAGACTGATGTTTTATTCCAGCCTCATTTGAATAAAATGCCATTGTCTTAGTCACAGAACAGTCAGGGTAACCAGATATGGCGTGTTTTGAAATGCTCCTCACCTTGAACTGTACAGCTTGTTCAGACTGAGTGCGATGCAAATTTAGGCACAGCACAAATGTTTCTAGGTCAATCCAAATGAAGGTGAAAAGAAAAAGAAAAACGAGTTGTTGCTGAGATCAAATATAAAATAAAATACAAGTGTCACTACTTTGTTAGAAACTAAGTGAGAGAAAGAAAAGGATGAGAAGCTCAAGCATGAAAGCAAAGCTGAATGAAAACTGAAATGACTTTCTCTTTGGTAATGTCGACCATATTCACCATCTCAGTTCAGTGTGTTAGCATGCAAACAATTACCGATTAGTCCTAAGTACAAAGGCGAATGAGGCTGTCATTAGTTTTACAGGTGTTTGGTCATAAACCAAAGACCAAGTTAATATTTGACCTGATGAAGGTTCTAGATTTGAGAGGGCCATCATCAAAGTCATTCGCACTGTTCTGGAGACCATGAATGTCTGTACAAAATTTCCTCCAAGAATTGTTGAAACTTTTAAATCTGCCTTTAGGTTGTGCACTATAATGTGTGTGTAAATAGATTTCAGTATGTAAAACATAAAGATAAAATGAGAGTCTTGTCTTTGATACACGCAGCAACATTGTGACTGGAAGTAGGTCATAGGCTTTGCATTATACTGTACACATGTCATGTGTCTGTATCTAGATTTATTCTGAAATTAAATTGGTGGCTTAATTTAGGAGGAAGCTTTTTTTCCAGTCTAAACATTGGAAGCACAGATACTGAGTGAGTGTTGCGTTCATCCAATCAGATGTAGGAGGGTTCATGTTGACCTCTGAGTAAATCAAAGAACTGTCATTGATAAATACTTTCAGTCCAATAGAGCATCTCCGCCTGAGGGGGAAATGTTGGTGATGCATGCGCTTAAATCTCCAACCAGCTTTTTGTTCTGCTCTGTAGCTCCAGAAGATGACATCACAGAGAAGTTCAAAGCCTGCGAGAGGTGAACTCACCCACCCTGCGCTGACTGCACCTCCACACCTGGCTCAGGTTGCCTCTCAGCCACCGAGCCTCTTTTTGTGTCACTGGATGTTTCTGGGACAAGTTTCAACAATGTCTTTTTGTCTCACCAGCAGGTTCATCTGTTCCTCTGAAGTGACAGCGCAGGTGATGAGGTAAGTACCAGGAGGAAGATAAAAAAGCCTGAGATTAGCTTGAGAGGAAGTGAGGCATCCTATGGTGCGCTGGATGTGTCTGAAAAACAGGGCCCACGGGTTGGAAGGGAGAATAGGTCTTAAAGCCCGTGCCCACTGTCCAATCCAGTCCAACACAAAAGTAGTGCAATAACTCCTAACTGGGCCACTAAGGGCCCCTCTGCGGCCCCATTGTTGCTGTTACTTAACCTTTACCGTGTTGCCGCTCTTGCAATGGCAGCGATAAGTGAGTTTGAAGAAATGATTGACAGCTGATAGAGTCCGACATGACGCAGGCTCCTCAGGAAGATTGTTCCAAAGTCTAGCAGACGAAGATTGATCACCTTTTGTTTTTCTTCTCAGACTTTGAATCTGCTCTCACGGGCCTGTCTGAGCACTCGGGGCTGTCATGTGGTTAAACTGGGTCTTTCCTGCCTTGGAAACAGCAGTGAGTTGAGACGAAGTGACATGACATTCATCTCCTGGATCATCAAAAGCACAAGACAATGTGGAGAGAAAACGTCAGAGCCACAATGACAATATACAGTTGAAATCTTAATTTAACAAGGGTACATGTGCACTTAAAGGAAAATTGATTTCAACCTAACAAATTTCCCATGAATATGACTAATGTGCCTTTATGGGTTCTGCTAACTTTACACTCTACCGCTTTGTTGCAGAGATTCGGGGGAAATAAGCTGTGTATGCTTCCTACAAGTTTCCAAATAAACATGGTTTTTACATGAATCATTTCACTTGTCTCTGAGTCCGATCCAAAGTAAACACAGGAAGTAGCCCCCTGGAACGGCTATTATGCCTAACTGCATATGGATCTATGCCAGGTTGAGATAAATCTTTCTTTAACAGGACACTTTCATAGTTAACGAGCAAACAAATTCAAAGGTAAGCAGGCAGGAATCAGAAATCAGTCTGAGTAATCTCCTTTATACGATCATGTGTTTGACAAAGTGTTGAACCTCTCTCCATCCTCGCTTGTGAACGACTGAGTCTTTCCAGGATGCTCCTTTCATACCCAATCATGATACTATCACCTGTTACCAATGAACCTGTTTACCTGTGGAATGATCCAAACAGGTGTTTTTGGATCAGTCCACAACTTTCACAGTCATGAAGTTGATACTGTACTGTCATTAAAAATGTAACTTAGTATAAATGCAAATCACAAACATCTGCTGCTTATCTCGACAAGTAAAATGTATTTTGTATGTATTGCAATTTTTAAGGAGTCTGATCCTCTTGCCTCTCTGACAGAGGAGTATAATGTGGTTAGTGTACTCCTTAAATTGTGCCCCTGCTTCCATTCTACTGTGGCTATTACAGCCAATAAAACAATATACAGTGTTTCTCTCTGTATCTCTTATCAACAATGTCCACACATGCTTCATAATTATGTGTGCTGCTTTTATATTAAATTGTTTGCGAGCCTAATTGTAATTATTGTGTGTGTGCCTCGACAATGTTGCTGAGACCTGTCTGAGGGCATAAATCCTTAATGAACATCTAGTGAATGACGACATGTTCAGCACTGGTGTGTTTTGTGTATTAATGTCTTGCAAGGAATGTTCTTGCCACATTGTGGTAGCACAATATCAAAGGGTTGTCATGTCTTATGTATATATATGTGTGTGTGTGTGTGTGTGTGTGGCTTGTATATTAGTATGCAATTAGAGTAGAGTAAATGTACAGAAATAATGGTGTGTAGCTTTCTTCATGGTTACCTACCATTCGTCTGTTTATGTCTGTTATTCTATTCTTTTTTTCAATGAATGGTTGAGAAAAAAGTTTGTATGTAACTGTGGAATATATAAAATCTTCCAGACTCAAAGTCACAAAGAGGCCCTGCTACTGTAATACTAATGACATCTCTGTTGTGGTGTTCACACTACATACCCAAATAAGTAGCTGAGTCAGATACACAGTCTCTACATCTCCTCATCCTCCCATTCAGTCCAACATGTCACAAGCAATTACCTGGAAAACATAATGTAGATGTTTTGTCGGGAGATTTGATGTAATTGAGCCGACTTGGCAAAAATCGGAAGCGGAAACGTTGAAGAAAAACACGGCGAGTTCCTCATCAGTCTAATGACAGTGACCTCTCTTCTACCCAACACAACAGTATGGACTCATGAATAAAGTGTCCAGTGGGGGTAAACTATGTTCATAGGAGCCTGGGGAATTCTCATAAAACTGGAAAAGGAAAACAGCAATAAAAGGTAATTTTAATTTCTCTGCTTGCTGATTGCTACGATACGCATTCTGTTGTTTTTCATTAAATGGTCGTTAGATGAAGTCATGGTTGATGGATGTTATTATCTCTAATTATTAAAAGGTAGTCATAGTTCATTTCCTCTCGGCTTCCAGCAGTATGGGAAGAAAATTGGCAGCGTTGCACTGATTTTGGTTAAGGGGAAGGGTTGTGGAAAAAAAGGGACCCCCCCCCCTCACAGAAGTACACAGTCACTCACTATCAAAGTTAATTTAATAGTAATTTCAATCAAGAATTTTTAAGAACATTTACACCATCCTCTATGTTATACATTGTATCTGTACATGCATTTTCAGTTGGATTGGTTCTGCGCTTTGAGAATTAAAGCAGCAACAGTGATTCTACTGGCACAGCTAATCCTGAGGAACACCAACAATACAGGAACACACACCCGAACATTTGATGTCGTGGCAGCGACAGCATTGACATTAATAAATCAACAGAGCAATAGTGAGACATGTATAGCTATAATGGCTGCTGTGTATGGCTGTACTTTGTGAATATGATTGGACCTTACTAATCAGCTGGTTGCCAAATCTTCCCCTGAAGTCTAGCTGCTGCTCTACTTCCTCCTGCGACCTGCACTCATGACCTGTCACTCTGCTCCCCTTTGTTCTCAATTAACCGCCAGCAATCGAGCAATGACTGATCGGTGCAGCTGATCTGCGACACGCTGCAGCCAAGTCGTAGGTCTCTGTAAACTAATCCTCCGTGGTGTGGATATGACCGCCGTGAGAAAAGCGATGGGAAAACTCCCTTTCCCTCTCAGCTTTATCCACGGCAATGAGAACGGCAGTGGGAGCAGGCTCGTCCAGCCCTGCAGCGGTGGCAGACTCTTCTGTCAGGATAAGGAGGGAGAGTGTTAGGCCCATTGTTGAGCTGATAAGATTGCTGATATGTTGGTTGTAACGTAGGATATTGTGTCACTTTTGTATAAGTTGCGGCAATATTTGACTGTGATCCAACAGAGATGTGGCGTCTGCTGATTAACTTTATCAGTCAATACACAGATAAAATCAGAGGTGATGAGTGACTGTGTTCCAAACTCTTCTTCAGAAGTTTATGTAGCTGCTTAACCTGATGCACTAATAAGCAGAAATATAAGTAACTGGTTTCTTGGCTGGAAAAAAAATGACCAGCATGCCAACATTTCCAAAAAGGTAAGCGAATGCAGATGAGAACTACATGTGGATGTTCCATTGAAATACTTTAAGTTTCTTATCTTTCGTGTTGATGAGCTGTTGGTAGGATGAGTGCAAGGGTTGCAGGAGTTATAATGTTTAGCTGCTTGCATCAAGCTGAATCGTGACAGTGAACCAGATTTAACTCAACAAGTCAGCAAACAGGTAACAAGTGTCTTTTGCACTAATCTGGCTTTTGATGGGAAACTTTGCTAATTCTGCACATTAAAGGTGGTGACACCTGTAGCCATCTCTAATCAATCGAATGATTCATATGTAACTTACACTAATGTAAATTTTGTAATAAAACCTTCCAGCTTGACTAAAAGAGACTACAAGACAATAATCAAAATCAGGTGGCTTCATGCAAAGTCATAGATTAGCTGTTCTGCTGTTTGCTGAAAGCTTTGGCACCAGAGTTGCTGATTTCTCCGACCCCTTGTTTGAGCCTTGTGACAAATGTCACGACTATCTGAGCGGCATCAGTTACTTCCTGCACTCGGGTTGCTCCAGCTCAAATGGCACTTGCCGGGAGGTGAGAGATCGGGGTCGACATGAATGTGCCTGAAACATGAATCAGCTCCGCAACCAGATAGAGAGCTACGCAGCTGAAATCCAGAGAGGTCTACTGACTGCACGGAAAACAACACCACCTGTGACACGATGCTGAATACTTGAAAATACTTATTCAAAGATTTTCCCATCTCTGATATGATTTTCATGATAAAACTATTTCTGTTCTTTGACTGATACAGAAAATCCTCCAGAAAAAAATTAACTGTATCATCACAAAATACAAGATTGTGGAGGTGCAGTAAAAAAAAAAAAAGCAAATGAAAATCTTGCAGATTGCAATTTTGCAAATTTTAGGAAATACAACATATTAGACATTTTAGAAATTGGAACTGATTATTGACAGTGAAACATCTGGTAAATGATATTTAACTGATCTAATACAATCAAAGTAGCTTAATTGATTAAAGACAACATCAAATATAAAAAGAAAGTTGGTCCAGTAGTATTTCGTAGTCCCTTTTTCCATAAGGTAATAGTATGATATCTGCATGTGAAACAGGCAGCACATGGCCGATACCTGCACCGTCAGTGATGTGTCAACAGAGTCATGGTGGTCTGATATTTTTACTCTGAAGATTTCTGGGAATGTGAGCAGTTAATGCTGTGGGAACTTTTCTCAGAAACCAGAAGGTCATCACCTGCTCGGATATAAACATTAAAATCACACCCTTTACCAATGGAATGTCCTGACCTGTGAGACAAAGCTGTGCGTCATCAACAGCCGCAGTTGACATGAAAAACAGAAGCTATGTCACACATCAGTTTGCAGACAGTGCGCAAGTGTTGCAGACACCTTATTATGTTCGTAGCCCTTTTTCATGACAATGCAGCAGAACATTGATCTGAAGTTTCAAAAAACTCTGGAAATAAGTAACAATTATGGACGGCATCAGCACAGGCCTGAAAGAGCATTACATGGGAAGATACAAAGTGTCATGTTGTTGAATTGAGCTTCACTTAGGCTTTATTAGACAGTCTGCAAGAATTCAAACCAAATATTAAATATAATGTCTTACTTTAGCAGATTTGACAGCCTTTGATTTGGTCCCCTAAAACTGCAGAAAGTGCTAAGATGCACCCAATGTAGAGGTAAATCCCTTCAAATTAAAAGTCAGCACTTTAATTCTAACAAAAAACTTACTGCTTATCAAATGAATAAACACAAAAAAACAACACATTCCTGATAATGCCAGATCCCACTAAACACCATTTACACTTATAGTGCGGCTTGTCTCAAAAAAACATGCTCACAGCCCTGATGCGTCATATGTGTTGTGGGTTAAAATTTCCCAGAGCGAGCTGAGGTGTTCAGTTGTGACTCACACCCATGTGAAATTCATGAAGACATAACAAGGCTGAGACGCAGAGAAAAAGGACGAGACATCGGAAGGCCGCGACCTTCGTATCAGCAGATAAGATAAACACCTCTCAGTGTGTTTTATTCTCTTTGCTCACACAGGACAGAACAGTCCTCGAATGTCTGTGCGCACTAAATCGTGTCCTTCCCTCTGATGATGACTATGATGATCTGTGCTGCGTTTAAGGACAGACAAATGTTGAACTGCCAACGAATAAGAAAGCAAGTGACTTAAATACACAGTTGCTCCCAGCTGATGAACAGGATCAACAAATCTTTGTATACGATCTTTAAACTTAGGTCAACATTTACTACTGAATGAATATGTGGGCGACAGGGTGGAGCCTGGGTGGTAAGAGCACGTCAACCACAACCGTGTGTCATGGCGTTATCTGTCAATCAAGTTAATACGCCCCCGCACATCCTAACGAAATAATTCTTGTGAAGCCACACACAATGAAAGAGCTCCTGAGACAGATATATTGATTGACATCTCCACCCAGACTCGCAGACATGTAAACATGCAACACGTAAAAGCTTTCAACCGGAGCCACATCGCAGAACTTGATATGAGAATGTGACAGACTCCAAAGTAGTAGATTCTAACTCCAGCTGAGATTAAGTGGACTGAGGACGCTCTTCCTCAGATCCACCGTGTTTCACGTTTGTCCACGTTGCAACCACAAGCCCCCGGCTCCTGCAGACGAGGGGGTGACAGTTGCTGCTCTTTGAGTGATTTCGTGTTGATCAGACATTCAAACATCTGTGCTCCAGGATAAAATGAGGGTACTTAGGGTTTAAAAATAAAAGCTGATTCGATGAGTGGGGTCTGTAACAAATATTTGGTGAATAGTTTTGACGTTTAGTTGTTTATAATTGTTTGAATTATTAATAGTGTGTTAACTGTTTGCCTAAAAATGGGCTCTGCGTTGTACAGAAAGATTTTTCGAGTTCTCGTTCAACTCCTCAACCTGAAGTTTTCAAGCTCTTGAACCTTGAAGTTGACCTTCAAGTGTTTTATGCCTGTCAGCTTTGACAGCAGTGGCTCTCTGCATGCCTTGACTGACTGTCCCTGCAACGCTCCGAGGAAACAGAGTGTCATGTGTCAGAAAACCGGTTCATGGAGATAAATGTGCCTGTTAGTGAGCTCATGTCTCACTCAACAATGTGTCGATTGTCTGGCTCGTCCTGCCACAAGTGTACATATTTATTACTGAAAATGGGCTTGTTGTTAAACTGCGTTGAAGATAAAACTGCAGATAAACCAAAGAGAAAACAATGAGCAGCCAGTGGGAAGACAATACTGAAGCCAAAAGCCTGCATGCAGAGTCATGAGGGGTGTTTGTCGAGCCCTGTGGTCAGATTTCACAGGGCGCCACCTCATATGATCCAGCGGACAATCGAGGGGATCTGTGGCGTTGCTGCTCTCAGAAATGGGTTTTAACATTATTTTAGGGCTTTTAAGCAGCGTTGTCACTCAGAGACTAAGGGTCCGGTCCTTGATGACTTCAGGCCCTGTACCTGTCACCTGTCTCAGTCTCAATGGATCTAGTACTATTTCTCCTCTGTGCTTTTCTTTTATTGCTTTTGCTGTGTATCCTGCCAATGAGAGGATTGTAAACTTTCTGAAAATCACTGCATCTCTCTAACCCTCTGTTTGCTTGTTCTCTCTCTCCATACTGGACTTGAACATCTGTTGACATCAATTGCATGTCCGTCTGTCCTGAAGAGGGATCCCTTCTGTGTTGCTCTGACAAAGGCAAATTTGTGATTTGTCTTATTAGGCCCTAGAAATAAAACTGACTTGACTTTAGGTTAGCTCACCAACTAGCCCTGCAAGTAGTCCCTGCATCTCCAGCACCACCTATTTTAGGATGGAAGCAGTGATTATGCTGTGCCACTCTGTGGTGTGACCACAGACAAGAACCAGGCAACTGGTTTTTGGGGGGGGGTTTGCAATTTGGAAAAATCTCAATCCTTCATTACATGGTGAAAACAGAAAGTATCTGCTTCTTGCGCGAGTTGCTGCTCTTGTTCAGAGAAGACACTGAACCTCCTGCAACAGCTGCTGGATGCATTACTCTTCCCTCACTCCTTCTCTCCCTCAGACAAAACAAGGCAGCACTGAAAGCCTTGATTAAAGCACTTCCTGTCTGACTGACCCGGAGGATCAAGGGGCTCAGAGACAGCTCGGGTATTATTTTACCCGCACAGCTCTGAGCTGACTTCTTCCAGCGAAGTTTACTGCTGAAATTGGAGAGCGGCTGCAGAGGAGGAACACAGCGAGGGTGAAGAAGTGTGTGGGCGTTCATGGTAGCGAGGTTGAGCAGATGAGGAAAGGATCTTATCTTTGGATTTTGTATTTTAAAACAAAAAAACTTCGCAAGAAGTTAAAACAAGAAAACTTTGCAGAAATAAAGGAATAGATCAAGATAGACAAGATAGATCTAAACAAAGCAGACATATTTAATTGTCCTCATGAGATTTGTGTGCAGCCCCTTGTTGCCTATAAAGTGCACCTTATGTAAGAGTTGTGTAATAGCAGCAGAGTTTATCTCCTCTGACAGATTTACTTAAAGTTTGTTGAGGAGTGCAGTGGGTGGGAAGAGGGCCGCCGTCACACGTCTGGCTTCGTTTTCCCCTCACGCCCTGAGTCAGCAGAGGCCGCTCCCTCGGGCGGGAAGTTTCATCTGATCCGTCTCGCTGCAGCGGCTGGAGGACCACCGGCCCGCCGAGGTGACGGACGCTCCTGTCTGGTTCTGTGGCAGTTTCACGATGTAATGAAAGCATTTTCCTGACCCGGGTGAGCAGTGCAAGTCATGAATTCACAATTCAAGGCGAGGAAACCAAAGGGGGAAGTCTGATCACATAGTTGCAGCACACGATTCACACTGCATTGCGTGACTATGTTTCACACAGTTCTGCTCGAGAAGACAGATGTGCACTTCAGATAAGATCAGCTCGGGAAGAGGCTGGACGTCATGGCGCTAGCAGCTCTAAGTTATAATCCTTGATATTTTAAATCAAACCAGTGGTTACTGGTGGAAACAACAAGTGTGTTTTACCAAGATGTTTCTTTCCCTTGTGTGGCCTTGAGCAACTACTCTGTCAGAAATGCATCTGACTGGATGATCTTTTTTTATGGTTTGATAATGCTTACCTTGTGATTGCAGTGTCCCCAGTTTGAGTCTGGCAGGGCACCATGCCAGACCTCACATGTCATCCTCTCTCTCTCTACTCTAATTTCCTGTTAACTCTCCACTGTATTCTCTCCAGTAAAGACAGAAAATGCCCCCAAAATCATATGTTTACAGTACCACTGGTTTCTCCTATCAAAGTGTCCTTGAGCAAGCCACTAAATAGCCCAAAAACCCAATAGCTGTCAATGGTTGGGCTGGTAGCTAACCTAAACCCGCTGCCATCATTGTGTGTATGTGGATGTCTGGGAGTGTGTGAGTAAGAGGCAAATTGGAAAAAGCACTATCTAGTCAAATTACGAATAACCATTTCCTCTAAATTATTCTGCAGAATAGAGGCATATTTTGCCAATAATGACAGAAACTACAAGGCAAGTAACTAAAGCTGTCAAATCAAGTGCGCTAAGTACAATATTTGCTTTCCATTATCATGTTCTTTGTATAAAGCTTCGGAAAACATTTATTTAAGATCTGTCTGCTTGGTTGAGACGGTTTGCATCATTTTAATCATGCTCAGGTTTTTGTATCACGTTAATTTCCATGCTCCTCATCAGTTCAGTTGTGTAACTTGTGGGAAGATCATCCTTGGAAGCCGAGTGTTTATACACCAGCAGACTCTGTTTTTGCTGTCTGCCTGATCACAACTACCAAGTCACACTAAGGCCAAAGATACACTTACTGCCCCTACACTGCCCCTACTGTTGATGTGCATGTTGCATCTTGCAAGGTGAGGACGTGCACGACCGATTCTCCAAACAGACTCAGGATATGAGTGGCTTGTAGTTAAAAGCAAGTATATCCCCGGCCTAACTCTCATCACCACTTCTTAAACACCACTGCATGCCGGTGCAGGTAGGTAAGACTTTAAGAGGTCACAAGGTGAAGCAGGAGCTCCCCTGCAGCCTGGCACTTCTTTACCTCCATTCATGAGTCACTCCACGGTTGGCTTTTGTAACACCAGGGAGGCGTAACTGTGGCGAGTGGGGGCCAAAGCACAGCCAAGTCAAATGTTGTTTTTTAACTTGAGGTCGAGACTAAAGGCTCAACAGAGAGCACCAAAAAAACTCTGCCTTCCATATCGTCATACTGGTGTTATTTACTGGTTTCGCTGCCTAAGTGGTGGCTGTGGTTTGGTAATTAACTCTGGCAGAGAGGAGAGTACATACTGTTCTTCGCCCACACTGACATCAGCATGCCGGGTTGCCAGGTAAGAGCCGCTGTTTTGCTCTTTCTGCCTGCGAAACGCCGAATGGAAACACACATGCGCCCGTCAACTTTGAGTAACATTCTGATTTTCAACAAAGCTGCATTGTAAATCATTTTGTTTTCATTTTTGTCAGATTGTGCATTGCGCATTTTTTGGCCGTTTTGTAATACGAATTTGGTTACACAATCCGTCGTCTGCTCATCAGTCTGGCTTTTGTTTTGGCCTTCGTGACAGATCTGAGAGAGATCATGTTTCTTATTTGTGCGTATTGGTATTCTTTAGTATTTGTTTTTAATATTTTTTCCATTTTAATGCTTGTTTCTTGTGTCAAAACTGGGTTTTAGTTCTGAATCACTCAAAAAGCCAGCATTAAAAAGCCAGTTAACTGTGGGCAAATCTTGGCACAAATATATATGTGAGATTATTGGATATCGAGATTAATGTATGTATTTTTTTGATGACTGGCTTAATGATTTAGATTTCCCTACATTTTCTCTCTGCTTTGCCCTTCTACTTCTTCTTTCTTCGCCCTGTTTCTTCAAAAGAATTCTGGGTTTTTATTCTCGTCAGGGCTGAAAATCCTCTGTCAAAGCCTTTAGCCCATGCTGGGTCAGAGGAGCTCTGAAATCCAGATTGATGAAACTGCTTTAGGGTTGGCCTCTCTTTAAAGCGGAGTGACCCACTGTACTGTGGTAAAATTGAACGAATTGCCCAAGAAAATGAAATTTCATTGCAGGGTTTACAGCCTGCTTTGGTAGGAAAGCCACCATCATATCAGCAGCAGATGACGCTGACCGACTGTTACCCGACGTTCAATATGAGAGTGCTATCTGGAAACCAATATTGTGTGCTAACCCTGTCATATTACAAGATTTCTCATCAAAGGAGGAGGAAAAGTGAAGGATGAATATGTGCTCACAGTCTTCTTCAGCCCGCTGTATATTGAACACTGCTCAGGTTCATATTAGCTTTACTGTGGTCTCTGCTGCAGGGCATATGGACGCACGACTCGCGTGCCCTGCAAAAGTCATTTTCTTATTTCTTACTTCCCAAAGTTTTATTTTCTGTTAAGCTGCGCTAAATGATATTTGTGTCTGAATAATGTCTAATGAAAAGGGTGTTGTTCATAATGCCAAACTCACTTTGAATTATCATTAACTCCGCAGTTCCCCTCACTTGTATGGAGCGTTTTATTGTCTTTGAGCTCCTCATTTTGGTTTCTGATTCTGACTCTCACCATTCTCAACAGCCTTGTTTCCAGCAGCAGCAGAAAAGACAGATAAACCCACTGTACAGTACCTGAATGCAAAGATATGAAAAACACAGTGGATCATTTAGCAGTTAAAGAGACAGATCTTCTTCTCTGAATTTGTTGGGGACAAAAAACAGAGCATAAGGAGAGTGAATATTAAATTTAGATTCATCAGATCACCAGAAACACGATTCTGAAACCATGTCTGCTGAATATGTAAATAGTCACCTGTTTGCTAACAGTACGACGCACATGCTGAAGTTCACATATGTAAGTCTTTATACCTTGTTCCACTGGCAAATAACATTTGTTGATGCTTTAAAGAAATGTGATTCCAAAATATTCTTAAAATATATTAACCTTACGCCGAAAATCTGCTGTACTATATTGTACTTTTAAACCAATGACTGACCACGATGTTTTGCAGCGTGACTGCTGACTCCAGATCTATTTGCATCTGTTTCTCTTCCTCATTCCCTCTAAACGGAGTGAGACAATGAGCAGAAATACACCTCCTCCAAATACACTGCACACACCTCATGCTGATTTAAAAAGCAGGTTACATCACACTAAAACCTGCTTGTTCTTTCAATAGAGCACTCTTTTATGAGGATAGTGTTTTAGAACAATACAGCCCTGAAGGACACACACACACACACACACACACACAGGAACAATCTGCATGAGTTCACTGTTTATAAATGGATGAGTTGTCCTGTGTGGCTCCTCTGTCACCATGCAGGATGTGTGTCCACTCCCTGGTTTCTGTCTCTTATCATCCCCCCCATCGTTCCGCTGTCTACCGCTTTACAAATAACCCGCTGCTGTTTTTGTCCCTGCAAACGTCTTGCTGCAGTCGCTGCAAGTACCCACCAGCCCCTCTGATCTCTGGCCGCAGATATAGCACAACAGGTCTTCGAGGAGGTGAGGGCGAAACGGAGGAACAAGCCTTTGCCACCTGCGATCGTCTGTCAAGACAAAAAACAGGCCACACAGACAGCCGGCATGCCGAGGTACACATGTGATCTGGTTTATTGTTGTCTGGCCAAGGTCGAAACCATTTACTGTCTGATAAACTACTGTATGCTGACCTTAATGAAACCGAGATAACATCACGTTTGCAGCCATCCAAGGAAAATGATTGCTGTCGTGACAATAAATCTGCTGTTTTCATGTAAACCTAAAGGGCCACCAACTTCACATGTGAGGTTTAGTTTGCTCATCGTGGAGAGTGCTACAGTTAATGCAGTTACGTAATGTCGTCAGTCTTCTGGAGGAGGGGATGATGAAAATGAAAAAAAAAAAGCACTGATGATTTCATTAAGATTATAGCATGGGCATGGAGACTACAACATTTTAAAAGAAAGCCTCTGCTACAACCTGGGGCATTGGACTTTGAAAGACATGAGCGCTTGCCAATGAGGGTTTCATGATGATGATATGCTATTAGTTGCATTATGGGAAATGCAGCCAATTTTGGAGCTTCACCCATTTATAAGTCATGGTACTTCAACCTCTGCTGCTTTTATTTTGACCGTTTGTTTTTATGTGTTTCTAACAGCATTGTAAAAGTGCAATACTAATTTGCTGGACAACTTTAAAACGCCTGTAATCTTTTTAATTTTAGGATCATAAGCAATGCTAAAACCTGCTTGTGAGTTGAAAAGTTCCCCGTCGTGGGACTAAAGGAATATCTTATCTTATCTTGTGTGAAAGTCATAACAATATATTTTGGGAAATAAACATTATAATAAGACATTTCTTTTGCCATTCAAACTTCAAAGCATATTTTATTGCACAGATAATAAAAAGAACTGTGGTAAGGTGACAAAAATTGATTTTGTTCCAGTGCAGTTAAGAAATTTGTACTGAATTTGTAAGAATTTTCTGTCTGTGAATAAAGCAAAATAAAATGTCACAAAAGGACACGAGAAAAAATCTGAAAGAATTTAAAGCACGGCTAAAATGTCCCTGAGCATCATATATATACATGTATACAATCCTGTTTCTAAAAAAGTTAGAACACTCTAAAACATAAATAAAATGTGATCATTTGCTCATCCTTTTTTACAACAGTACAAAGACAACATATCTAATATTTTTTTTTTCTAAATTTCTGCTTATTCTGAATTTGATGACAGCAACACATTTCAAACAAGTTGGGACAGGAGCAACAAAAGACTGAAAGTTGTGGACTGATTGGATCATTCCACAGGTAAACAGGTTCATTGGTAACAGGTGATAGCATCATGATTGGGTCTGAAAGGTTCATCCTGGAAAGACTCAGTCATTCACAAGTGAGGACAGTATGGATGCAGAGTAGTTCACATTTCACTGTGTCCTACAGGCTGAAGAGGATCCCAAGTCATCCAGGTCATGGTTATCCAGGAGGGTTGAATCTAGAGCAACTGGACTTGGTTGTAGATACCTGAAAATTGTGGTCTCTCATTTAGGGGCTTTCTTTAGTTCTAACTAACTTTGTTGGTGCTTCTACCTTTTGTAATGACAGTCATTCGAATTGCTTCAGTCCCCTGAGGCCAAGTGTGAATGATTGTTCAAACTCCTGGTGGGTGTCTCTACTTTGATGTAAATAGCCTCTTTCACCCACATCTGTCCTCCCTCTCCAAAATATGTCCGCTGTTGTCCTCCAAAGACTGCCTCTTCTCTTTCAGGTGAAGAATCTTGAGTAGGTGAGGTCTCAGTCTTGACCTGAGGAGTTGGCCCTCCTGTGCTGAACTGTTCTAACATTTACACTTTTACATGTGTACATTTATAAATACATTTTCTGAGTACTGTTTGCAAACTTGCTTCCCCCTTGAGTGTCAATGCAAATCTCATGTTTAAAAAAAAAGACATAAAAAAAATCATACCAAAACAAGCTGAAAGGCCTTAAAGTGGATGCTTTCTGCTGTATGTGCACAGTAGCACACATAATGAACACACTGATGTGCACACAGTGAAAGCATGTCAGTGTTATTTGAGGAGAGCGGGCTGTCCTCGCCCATGTGGGAAATGAATGTGCTGGGGATTTTACACAGCTGCCAACCAAGAATTTCAGGTCTGGAAGGCGTCAATAAAGAGAGGTCAGCGTGTCCCGGCCAGAGGTGAGCAGCTTTTCCTCCTGTTGATCTGATGTTTTTCAACCTTCAGTTACAGGTTGATCGAATCCTGTTTAGCTGTTATCTGCTCTCTTCAATGATTTGTGCCGAGGATTTTTGTTATGTTCTAGACTGACTAAACATCTAAGCTGCTAATGCATGTTCACTCCTCAAAATGGAAGATGTGATCTACTCACCAGGTGCAGGGGTATTTTTAGCACCTAAAAATAAGGACTGAACTGGGGCATAGCACTTGAAATCTGTCTGTGTTATTGGGATGTGGCCTACTTTAGAGATCCAGGCTTCCATGTCCACTCTGGTTTTAAACAACGTTTAGCGCCATTACAATGTCTGAGGAGGCTTAATGTATACAGCAGGTTTTAAAAGCAAGTCGAGCAGAGGTCACGCTGAAGAATCCTATACAGTAGATTAAAGTGTGTGTGTCAGTGGGGCTCTTTGATGTGGGATCAGTGCGACTCCAGCTGGGTTACGAGCCACGGGGAGTCCTGCAGGAGAGCAGCAGCTGCTGTTGTCATCAGGAGCTTTGCTGAACCACGCCGCTCCTCCTCTGTGCACACACTGTGTACAGCGTGCTGCGCAGTTTGCTCACGTGCACGCCAGCGCTTTCGTTGTAACCTGATTAAGGCAACATTTCAGTCATTACAAGCGTCATGTAAAACACTGGCACCACGTAACCAGATCTGTTGTGACGAAGCTGGAATACTCATCAGTCTTTTGAACTGTTATGGAGCATATGCAACAAAACCAAAATTGAAAAAAAAACTGAACTAGTTGTTTAATTGTGTTTAGAGCTGCACTCATGAATGCTTTTTTATCTAACTTTAAGCATGTCTAACTTCATGGCTCCATCTTTCCCCCTGTGTGGTTTTTGTGCTGAGAGAGAAGGAGGTGAACAGTTAGAGGCACTGAACACGTCAAAACAGGAAAATGATGAATACGAGGTTTGAACATCTATAAGTGAAGCTTTAATATCCTTATTCATCAAACACATCCTGTCAACTTGGTCTAGAAATTGTCTCACTACTGTTTTAACACAATGCAGTCAGTTGGGCCTTCAAATATCAGGATTCAGGTCTTACCTTCAAACCACATCACAAATTCACAAAAATAATTTTCAATTCACAAAAAATAAGGTGGCTTCCTCCTTTAACACATCCACTGTCCTCTAAGCAAACACCCTAAATCTTGCCGGACAGCTGCTGTGACTGCCTTATTGTCACCTGTAGACCACAGGGCGTGTGCAGATTTACCTTGTTGTGTTTTTGTGATTTTTTTCACAGGAAGCATTAACACACACCTAACGCACACCTGAGAGCCTCTAAACACATAAAACATGCTGAAGCTATTCAGGCAGAACAAACATTTGCATTGCTGGAAATCAGTGATGCTTAAAGAGCAAAATCTTATTGGTCCAGATGAATTTATTCTGACACCGACGGTTTGTGGATGTGTCTATTTTACAATATCTGAATAGGTGTGCTCACGTGTGTCACGTGCACAGGAAGGAAAGAAGCCAGGATTTAACTGAGTAAACACTGACACCACCAACCCCGGCGTAGGATGTGTGTGATTAGTGTTGTGTCATTTAGATAGTACAAGTGTGGGACGTTACATTCTTCATACACAGTCGTGTTTGAGCAAATGTGTCATTATGTGTTCAGCGGGCTTTTGTGTGTTCTTACTCACTTCATGAACTAACGAACACGGCTGCTGCAATGGCAGCACATTCATTGTTCACACACACCAAATACAACTCAATACACCAAATTGTGATAGAAATTTTACACATCCATTTAATTACTGCGTTTAACAAAAACACGTATCCTGCACCACATCATGTCACATCCTGAGGGAGTAAACAAGGTTGAAGGTGTCTCCTTTGTTGTTTTGATACTTTTTTCATTAATTAATTGGAACTACTTTCTCAGAGGAAAATGGATCAATATCAATCTCATGTATGTGCATGAAGTTTGCACTGGAGCAGTTTAAAAATAGGACTGTAAACATCTCTAAAGCTCACTGACTAATTAACAACCTCGTGCTAATTACTGAGTTTTACTGTTAAACAGAATTCTAGCTGCTGCATAAGAATCAGGAAACATTATTATAACTTGAGCTCACAACACTAAACATGTATTTATTTTTCTTATCAATACATGAAAGTAAGTTCTTTACAGTTTTTCTTCTGTGTGTTGTTTTGCTGAACTTGTGCCTCTGTGCTTTGAGCTCGAGTTGCAGTGTGTAACCCAACCTGCTGCTGCAACATGCATGAAGTCACATTTGTTCGCATTGTGTACACATGTGTTCACCGCCTGCACAGAAATGATCATAACCCGGGGAGCGTATCAGTTATGGTCTTTTCCTTTTTCTCATGGGAAAAGCGATAGTGAATGACGCACACGCGCAAAACAACACACACATTTCTAATCCCAACTCTTTGCAGTCCCACAGTAGGACAGATGATGTCATTCACCTGTGCTGCCATTGGGCGACAAAGGCTCTTTTGTGCCTGTTCAAACACACACACACAACTCATACACATACACACATGCTCACTCTTCTTCCTGTGTGGCTCACGTGAGCAGATGGAATTGAATGCACATGTGGCTCCTCTGTGCAGGGGCGAGCGGGGGCATTTATCATTTGTTTGCTGTCTCATTCATCAAACGTGGGGAACAGTAACAGCTGCCGTGTTGTCACAGAGTCACCTCTCACTTTGTAAGCCGAGTTAACGAGACGAATCAGGCCGGGTCAGGAGGAGGGCGACAGGTTCCCTTTCAGACATTTGAAGAATTTGGATTTCTGAATGAGACATCTGGCTGCCTGAACATGGTCCATTCTAAGGGACTGTAAAAATCTGGACAGTTAGGGAGCGTGTATGAATGAATAAATGCAATTTGTAAATATATATGTGAGTTGTTCCTTCCAACCTTTTGAGTGCAGATTGTAGAAACTGTTTGCTGTATATGTGAGTTGATGATCAAACTGTTGAAATAACCGCTGGTTTATTGTGGATAAAATCATGTGATGTCTTCATCATCTGATGTTGACTGGTGCACATTCCTCGCTGCTGCCGTAGATATGCATACAAGGTCCAGTGGCTCATAATGACCAAACAGGGCGATCATTCAGCCAAATGATCTGCAGTGATGATATTAAAGTTAATGATTTGCACTTTATCGTTAACATTGCATCAGTATCATTATATTAATGATGGATCAAATGAGTACATGCTTTTAGCTCTATGTAGTTTTTTGCCATCTTTCACTTCACTGTTTGCAGACATGAACATGAACAAACATCAAGTGGCCAGAAACACGACATGACGACATAACTCTGACTACTGAATGTGTAAATCTGCAGCTCATTTTCTTTTTGGTGTTTATTTTCTGTTTGTTCTGCTGCTCCCAAGTGGCAAAAAAATGCTACTTTAATTACCAATTATGGGTTTTCAAAGGTCAAATTACTAAAATGACCAAGCTGTTTCAGTAAAGATCAACTGATTTGTGGTAATGTGATTAACGGAAAATTCATTTGGGAATATACACTGCTAAAACACAATGTAAACTGACATCATTAGGGCCTTAAGGTGGCTCCTGTTTTATTACCTGATATTGAGTCTTATAGAGGTTCCCTGTATCAAAACTTTTTTCCATACAGGTGGTCTGAAAGTGGCCTTTATACAGATTTATAGACCCATAGCATCATTCTGTTCTCTGTCCTAGCTTTCCTGTCTCAAAGGGCGATTTAATCTGTTGTTGATATTGAGCATCCAAAAGGAGGAAATGATCGTCCCTGGTACCTGCTCCTCAACTCTAAGCATGGTGTTGTAAAAAAAAATCACACCTGCCCTATCAAACTTTGATATCACTTTAAAGCACAACAGGTGTAAAGATATGACTGAGATTAGCCTGCCATTACGTGCAGTGGGAGTGTGTGCCTGCACGTACGCTAACACACAGACACGCATGTCCACCCGCGGGGTGGAAAGCTGTGGGAGAGTCACATGTTTCTATGGCCAGCGACATTGAGGATGTTGTTTTAACTTTGATATCATAACCGAGAAATGAGGTTGTAAAGTGACAGATGTCTTAAGACACAGTGTGTTTTCCCACTACAGTCATTCATTATAACTCTATATAGCTACACAAGAATTCAACTTTAATTAGTCATCTACATTTAAATATGTTCCTGTTTGTATTTTCACTCTCTCGCTATTTAATAAAACACAACAGTAAATGAAACCTGCACCAGTTCTGGAAGGTTTTTTTTTCATTCTCAGTTATTATTTCAAAAACAATATCTTCAATGTTACTGAACATAGAAACATGCAACTCTCCCAATGAACCTAACAATCCTACAGGGTTATGTTATATCAGTTTTAATGAGCTCAACTTTCTTCATTGTTGCGTAACGGACAGGCCTAAGTACCACAACACCAATGAGTCTGGTGCCATGAAGAAGAAGCTAAATCAAATCAAAAATATAATAGACCACAGAGGGAGTTCCATTAGTCCGCTGACACATGGGCACTTTTTTGAAAATTATAAATTCAATGTCAATAATAAAAGTTATAACATAAACATACAGTATGTTCTCATTAATACGCTCATCCACAACTTAAACACAACCCGCAACCGAGCATGAGCTAATGAGACATACAGCAGGTAAAATAAGTATCGAACACATCAACATTTTTCTCAGTAAATATATTTCTAATGGGGCTCGTAATAAAAATTTCACCAGTTGTCAGCAACAACTCACGCAATCCACACATGCAAAGAAATCAAACCATAGATGTACATAAATTATGTGTAATAATGTGAAATGACACAGGGAAAAAGTCTTGAACACATGAGGAAAGGCAGGAAAGCCAAGACACCAGCTGACATCTATCAGTGATTAGAGAACAATCCTGCCTCTTGTCAGTGCAAATTAATATCAGCTGGTTCCGGCCCAACTGATGGCCCATGAAAAGATGTCTCATTACCAAGGCGTCACACAAGAAACATCTCATGATGGGTAAAAGCAAAGAGCTCTCTCAAGACCCTCCAACATTGTTGTTGCCAAACATACTGATGGCGTTGATTACAGAAGGATTTCTGAACTTCTGAATGTTCCAGTGAGCACTGTCGGGGCCATAATCCAGAAGTGGAAAGAACATCATTTCACCATAAACTGACCAAGGATGACTTGTAGAGATCTTCATGAAAATTTCATGTCAATAGCACCTTTAGAAATATATTTACTGAAAAAATTGGTGACGTGTTCAATACTTATTTTACCCACTGTAAGTATTGGACGTTCAGGGTTGATTGGATTTAAAATACGATTTCAAACGGCTTCTGTTTCTGCCAACTGAGAGACATCCATGTAGGAAAAGGAAAATATAAGATGTAGATGTAAAAGATAAATTAAATGCTGGTTTTGTACTCTGTTTCCTGGTAGATTTTCCCACCTTTAGTTGTTATTGTCAGCCAAATTAGAAAGTAGGCCAAAAGGTACAGGCTTATGAAACATCAGTCAGTCATATGAACCAAACAAACATATCAACACATTGTCCTCAAAACAGTAGGTCGATACTGACTAACTACTTCTGGCTACTCCCAGTGTTTGCTTGGTGTGTTTGCTACATCATCTGTGGGGAGACTGTTACATCAGAGGCCCAGGTGCTGCCTCACACTGCAAAAACAGGGTAACTGTTCAGTAAATGCAATCATCTGTCAATCAAACAGAGTGGGTGGGACTGTCAGGCGTCCCTCGGATTTTCAGTGGATGCAGTTTTTGATATGTTTTGTAATGGTGCTCCTCTCTAGATCTGTTCAGCCATGCACTACTCATTATTGTTTTTATTCCAAGCAAATTAGAAATATAAATATAAAACACATCACTTCCTGTGTTTCAGATTTTTGTAATGAGGAACTGAGGAACTAGAAATAGAAACTGAATCATATTTAAACGTGAATGACGACTTAAAGCTGAACTGAAATTGATGATTCTGCATGTGTTGTGTGTCCATTGCTCATAAGTGAATGAAACAGTTTTACTAGGAAAACTGTCGACTGGAGGACGTCATAGTCCTGGAAAAAAAAGAAGCTGCTTAATGGTGATACAAGATGGTTTTCCCTATTGTTGCCATCCAATCTTTACAAGTCAGCTTTTAGTTACCACATCATGTTCATATATGAAAGGGAAGCGCTCTCTAAACATTCAGAAAAATAACCAAGTCAGGATGCAACTATCACCAACAATGAAACACTGAGAGAGAAAGTTTTTGAAACATGATTTTTTGATAGTGGAACCACATAATACCCTTACACCTATTAACCTGTGCATCTGTTTTTCATCTACATCAACACGTCATCTAAGAAAACAGACTAGTCAAAGTCACCAGAGTAGCAAAGGTTGAAATATGAGATTACAGTTTTATTGACCTTCTGTATTTGGAGCACCCGGGTGATAAAAACTGCAGAGTCAGTGAATTTCTTAATGTAGTTCATGTCAAGGACCTCTGGGTGTCCTGCAGCTGGTTTGCGGGTGCTGTGTTTGAGCCGGGTGAGCTCATGCTCTGCCGCCCTCAGCCGTCCCCCACCTCCTCCTCATCCCCCACCTCACATGTGAGGCAGCAGGCCGAGGTTTAGATCAGCTGAAAGGCATGAGCTCATGTAAACTGCAGCTCCATCACACTCTATATATTAGCCCGAGCCGCGGAGTAATGGGGGGGCTAATCCAAACACTGATAGGGAAGGACCACCCTCTCATGTGAGAATCTGCCACAGCTCTTGCAGTGAATTAAGGGAGGGTGAGCTTGTGTGTGTGGATACGAAGGGGTGCGATGGTGAGTAAATGTTTGGACCAATGTGCTCTCTCTCCGTTGCGGGGCAGGTTAACAGCTCCACAAACACACACAGCTCCTGCCTGGTTTTCACAAAACTACTTTTTGATCAATGCACAGAGGCGTTCCTCGAAGCCAAGTCCGGCCTGTTTATCTCTTCAACAGTCAAGTCCATTTTATGCCAACTTGTGAAATGTTGCAAACACTAAAATGAGAGTTAAGCATGTTTCCATTAGTGGGTTTGAATGAAAAGGCAGGATTCCTGAATGTGAAGAGTTCCTTAATGTCACATCTACAAGGAAAATTTTTAGTAATGGATTCCCAGGTTTCGGAAAATCTGTCAGAGCTTTCTCATGTGGGCAGGAGTTGGCCTGACTTCATGCTTTCATTTGAAGACAAAAACAAAGAAATTCCCTTTTTTAATATTTTATTTTAATGGTCCAGCTAATAGCTATATAACCATGACCAGTGACTTATACTTAGTGCAAGTGAACACATCTTTATTAAGAGGGTCTAAAGCCCTCAGCGAGTGTTATTTAAGTGTCTTCATTCATACTAATTCAAAACCATTGTTTGTACTCAATGTATGCAAATCAACAAAAGTAAAAACCTCAGCATCGATCACTTACAAAAGCTCAATTTGCAATCTCAAGAAAGCATAATTGATATTGCTATTTCCACACAGCTTTTCCAAATCTTAGTTTAAGAACAAATAACCCAGAAACTCAGCTCCTCTGTTTCTCTTCCAAGACACTTCTGTTTCTCAGTGAAACTACTTTTCACTAAGAGGTTTGGAGGTGACGGTTTGTCTGCCCTGTGTTTAACCATGTGAACAGCCTATACTTGACATGTTTGAGTCCGCTGGAGGTGGAAGTGGCTTCTCACAGTCCCGGCGTTTATTTTACCTTGAGGGGAGGAGGAAAAGGTTTCGGTGACAGAGGAGAAACTGACCTGTGGGCTCTTATCTCAGTGGGCCAAAGGCTGACAGGTTTCACAGCAGCAGAGCCGACGGAGAGCTGAGCTGCCCTGAACACTGAAAGACATGTTACACTAAAAAAAATTGAACAAATCAAACTTGTTTAAACTGGACTTCAAATGAGGCTTAGAAACTGAAAACAGGGAAAACCGTCTTGTATCAATATTCAGCAGCTTCGTTTTTTCCAGGACTGTGACGTGCTCCAGTTGATAGTGTGTTTCCCCGCTAAAACTGATTCATTTACGAGTTGCAGTATCATCAAAAAGTGAGAAAAAATTTCAATTTCAGTTCAGCTTTAAGTCGTCATTCACATTTAAATGTGTTTCTGTTTCTATTTCTACTCTCTTGCTATTTAATAAGACACATCAGTAAATGAAACCTGCACTATATCCACTTCATTTTTCCAGCAACACTCAGTATAAAGTAGTTCCTCATTACAAAAAATCTGAAACACAGGAAGTGATGTGTTTTATATTTATATTTCTAATTTGCTTGGAATAAAAACAATAATGAGTAGTGCATGGCTGAACAGATCTAGAAAGGAGCACCATTACAAAACATATCAAAAACTGCATCCACTGAAAATCCGAGGGACGCCTGACAGTCCCACCCACTCTGTTTGATTGACAGATGATTGCATTTATTGAACAGTTACCCTGTTTTTGCAGTGTGAGGCAGCACCTGGGCCTCTGATGTAACAGTCTCCCCACAGATGATGTAGCAAACACACCAAGCAAACACTGGGAGTAGCCAGAAGTAGTTAGTTAGTATCGACCTACTGTTTTGAGGACAGTGTGTTGAAATGTTTGTTTGACTGATCCAATTGTTCCTGTTGCATTGTGTCACAAGCCTGTACCTTTTGGCCTACTTTCTACTTTGACTGGCGGGAAACGCTACCTGAATGAGCTGTGCACATAATCCATCAAACAAACAGAGCATAAAACTGGCATTGAATTTATTAAGAATCAAAAACATCTACGTCTTATATCTTGCTTTTCCTACAAAGTCTCCCTCTGATTGTCTGTCTAAATTCAAATCTTTTTTTTTCCCTCCAACCTTGAATTACATGGATTATTATTTCCATACTTGCATTACAGGCTTCCAATGACACCTGTGATGAGGAAAAAAATATAACTGTGTAATCGGTTATGAGACACCTTTTCATAGGCTATCAGTTGTGACTGAGCCAGCTGATACTAATTTGCACTGACAATTTTAAGGGAAGTGGGATTGTATAAAAAGTCAATGAGCAAATAAGCAAATTCACTGGTCGGTGCATGTCGCTGCCTATCTTACAGCCAATGTCTGTAAAGGTGGCACATGTGGCTGTTTGGGGTGAATGAGCACGAATGGTCGAACAGCCTTAAGAGCTTTAAGAAATTAAGAAGCCTTAAGAAATAGCTTTCCATACCCTGATCTTCAACCATTTCCCTTCTCAATCATTTCCATCTATACACACATGAGTGGTGTCAGGTTGTGTAGTGAAAGTGTCTCGCTACACCAGAAAGTGACAGAGTGACATTTTGTGTTCGTGTGAAATAAGTGATGGAGGTTAACGTATCAGGGCAAGTTTGCTGTGTGTAAACTTGGATTAGATAATGTGATTCCGCTTATATGATTCCTCCAGTCTGGTTCTTTCCAGGTCCTCAAAGGTCAGCACTGTCAAGACCATGTGGTCAGTGGCTGAAATGTGTGTGTCAGTTTCTCCAAAGTGGAGCTTTATGCAACAGCTGCGCACACATTTACTTCACCTCTGTAAGCATTGCTGTGATTCCATTGACATGAACTGATTCAATGTTCAGTGCGTTGTTTTCAAATTTGAAACACTTAATGTTTGTGTAACCAGGTCCTAAACCTGTATTCAGACCAAAAATAGCACTTATCCATTAAACAGCTCATGCCTCTCATTGTTCACAGGGAAGAAAACTTTCTCCTTTGCCAATTGTTGTACTCAAATATAACAGAATGACTCATGTTTAGATTTTCCAAAAATGCACTGCATCACAATATTGGTGCACTCGCTCGTACCCCAGACAATCCTCCTCTGGGGATCTAACCAGTACAACACTATGAGTCATTCTGTCAAACTACAGGTTCAACCTGATCGCTGGGTGTTTTCTTTGGTCCGCGGTGTACAAGTTTGCTTTGCACCATGTTTGTATCTGGTTCATAGACATTCACGTCGTCTGACTTCAAATTGCGTGTTGTGAACTAGACTCACACTGACTCAGAAGCACAGAGCTTCGGTCACAACAGGTGTTCTGTGTTCGACTGACGGTGAACACCTGCAGTGACATCACTCAGAGGGGGTGTGGCCATATAGAGGCCTAAACTGTTTGGTAGCCATGGTGATTAGTGTTAGGACTTTATTCATGAAAATAGCCATTGTAGATGAACTGTTCCTAAGTCAATGTTCTTATCCTAACTTAAGACAGGAAAAGGAGACTGTGTGTGCTATCTAACCCACTACTTTTCTTTTATTTACCAAGTTAATGTTGTTGTAAATTTCCCAAAAACAACATTAGAAAAAAGTTGAAGGAGGTTGTTTTGCTCGGTGAGATGAGAAAAGCAGCGTGGGTTCTAGGAAACAGATATGAAAGTTGATAAGCGATGTTGGATCGAGTATTTAGGATTTCCTAACCTGAGGTAAGACAGGATGATATAAGATGAGATTGGTTTCCTTAAAGTTAGGATTTGCTTCTGTAACACCGAATTGGAAAAAATCCTATCTTTCCTACCTTAGCAAAAGACTTCAGTAATATAGCCCCAGTCCTAAATTAGAGCTCTGTAGATAAGCTAAAAAATGTGTGTCCAATCTTAAATTGCGCAACACTGACACACTGTTCATACTGTCACAACAGAAGTAGTACTGATGTTATTATTGTGGATTTGAATGTGCTTTTCCTTTAAATAAGAGTAAGGACTCCATCAGCCACATCATGACATTGGCTGGTAGCTTCTGCGCAATGTGCTGCAGTTGAGCCCTTAATTAGCTATCTAGCACACACACATAGACATACATTTTATACATTATGTTTTCGTGTGTGTGTATTTCTGAAGTGCTTAAAGAAATGATTTCAGCAGGGGGTTGTACATACAGTAGCAAGCCACTGCTGTGATAAGCCCCAGTCTAAGCGTCCAGTTTGTTTTTAAGCACTGGGTTCACAGCAGGCTGCTATTGATGGAGGCAGAGCACTTTGGAAATGAAAAGTGCATTTGAAGCCCCCTTATGAAGCTGCATTCCTGAGTAATCCGGAGGAGATCTGCACTGCAAGGCGCCCCGATCTCCCCATGCAGGGCAGAAAAACAGACTGGGAGGGCTGAAGCAAGGGGAGAGAACCTGAGTTAAAGGGTAATTCATAAGCCTTATGTTTATACACAGTACATGTTGATGTCAGGTGAGAGCATATATCAAGAGACATCTCAGGAACTAAGAAAAACACACAGCATTGTATATTTCAGTTTATCCGGCGGATGGAATTTTTTCAGTCCTCAGACGAGCATTTGATCCTTTATTTGCAGTTAAACACGGAAATCACTGGAGTTAGCGTTGAAGTTTCCCAAGACAATAATGCATTCACTATGGAAAGAAAAAAACTATATCTGGGTCAACTGTCGATATTTTCTTTAAAAAGGAGCTCAATTCAGCCATCATTCATTTCATTATTTACACCTGAGCTTTTCAAATTCTGATCTTCTGGATAAAATCTGTATTGTATTTTTTTTTAACAAACACCACAGCTTGATGATGATGCAGCACCTCAATGATTCACCGAGTCACAAACCTAAATTTCATAGCACAAAATTGCTTTCAGCCAGTTGCACATTTGGGGAGCTGTTTCGTCATCATCAGACAAGTTCTGCAGATGCTAAACCACACCACCTATAGGGCAGGACAGCTATATGCATGTTTATGTGTGTTTCCGTTCCACCTGTTTTATGTCCATTTTCAGTTTGCACAGACTTAAATAAATCCTGACATATATGAAGCGTGGGCTTAACCGTCACTCAAGCTCGGAAAAGATGAAAAACGGTGGCAGACAAAAACATCAGATGTGTAGACCGATGAAAGGGAGGCTGCTGGGGATGGAGGTGAGAGCACGTGGATGGGTGGAGAGGGGAGCATGTATGCGGAGGCACTGCCCTGTTTCTTCAGAGAGGACAGGCCCAGTCATCATCCGGACCTCAGTGATCCCTGCTTTTATCTGTTTTGGCTCATTCTTTCCATCTCAGCCCAGCCCAGCAATGATAGTCCTGCTGCCTGTAATGTTGACGCAGCAAAGCCTTCCTTTGATTTGCTGTGAAAGTAGGTCAAAAGACAACACGCAGGCGGAGGACGGAGGTGCAGGGGAGAGGTGGGTCTGGATGCGAGCTAACTGACATAGAGACAAGAAGGAGAACACTGAGGGGTAATTGACATTTTATTGCTGAAATTTGATCACCCCCTTTGCGGCTCATCCCAAAGCAGGCCTCTCTTGTCACGGGCTACACAGACAACGTCGAACGCGAAGCCACCCAGGCAGCAGCCATGCAGCCAAACCCAGAGTTCAGCTTGATCCATCTGCAAACAGATGACACTCCTGTAAACAAAGCCGGGGGGGGGAGCTCTTTCAAATCCTTCAAAGCCTGTAATGCAAGGCGCTCACGTGAAACACTGTAAACTGTAAATGAGACTTTAACTCATGTCCTGCTCTGCAGTGACCTGGTCCACGAGATGTTTCTCTGCATCTGAAGATGCAGAAAGAAACAGACCAGCTGACCTTGCATGCACTAATGAATAACCTTATTCAAGTAGCGAACACATTTGCAAGAGTTATTCAATTATTCCACAGCATAAATTCACTAACCAGGGTTCACCAAAACTGAACTCTATGCAAAATCATGCATTTACTTTCTCTGTCTCTGCAAGTGAATCCACAGATGCAGAGATTCTCCAGAAATGAATTACTCTGTTTTTGACTGGGCCCAAACCCTACTGAAACTCAAACCTACTTTTTAAAATCATTCAACCTCTATTTGCATCTTTTTGATCTTAACGGTTAAGTACTGTGGGTCAAAATGTTACCATTCATAAGTCCTTTCTGGCCGTTTATGACCCGGGGTTCCTGCCTGCGCTGAGATCGCTGACACAAGAGAAGAGTGCCAAATTTGAAAGTAGTTCAGCGCAGAGCTTTAGGAAAAGCTCTCTCAGCGTTTTTCGCTAAGCCTCTCTAAAAACCTCCCTGGCTCCTGCACCTACAGAGCTGTTGTATAACCTTTACACTCACCAGAACACACACACACACACACACACACACTGTTGAACCATGTGACGAGAGAGCCTATGAGGGGGGGTTAGAACAAGGGAAAGCCTATTTTTGAAAGTCATTCACCACGGGACTCAATTAGCACTTCATCTAAAGGCCGGAGGACGGGGTCGACATATGTTCCCTCCCTTCCTGTGTTTCCTGAGGAAAGGCTGAAGTGAGTTGACTCTGTACAGCGGCGGTCTGGGCCTTTCCTCTTGAACCAGTCTTCTCCAACACAGGTCAAAACCAGAGGATGGTTTTTGATTTCTTTTACTGCCTCTTCTTCGTCTTCTCACTGGGTTCCGAGGCTTCAGACTGTCTCACTGGCCCGACTGCGTCTCCTCCGTCTTCACTCGCTCTTGCGCTCTAATTTCCTGCACGATGTCCTGAAAATAGCCCACATTTGGCTGGCTGATGTGCTGAGCCTTTGTCTGCCTTCGCTGCCAAAAATCCCATATGTTTAAGCTCCACTTGTACGTCTCAGATTATCACTGTGCCGACTGCCTCTCATTTTCCCCTCACTTTCTCTGTCAAGTCTGGCGTTCTCCAAGAGCGCAGACATTTTTAACCGAGAAATCGAAAAAGCTTCATGCTATACAATCCTCCCTTCCTTCTCTCGTTTCAGCATGAAGTCTGATGGCAAAAGGCTGAGTTTAATGGCCAAATATGTAGTATATGTTTATCACTGCATTATAAAGAGACATCAGTCATCAGTCATGATATTCTTCTGATGTTTTTCTTTTTGCCTTTGTTTTTTTTTCTTTGTGGCCTTTCACCTGCTTTGAACAAGAAAATTTTGTGAAAGTTTGTGAAAAATCTCTCCAGCTGGCAAGTGACTGATAGTGTAAGTGTCTCAGTTTCTAATTAGCCATCAAGTCTTCATTTATAAATGTTAATAAATGCAAAGTAAAGGATCTTACAATTCTCTGCAATTCTAAATATACGTCGCCAACAATTTGATTCTCCATTAGTAAATATCTTATTAAGGTTAATAAAACTAATAATTCTTCATGAAAGTGCTACAAAGTGCTAAATTGCCACCTTATTATACTAGTAATCGTAAACTTTTGATTTTTACAGGCGGTGCTCGGAGGCTATTCCACCCAAGCATAAAAACATTATTGTAAGAATGAGTTACTAATTACATTGTTATTCCTGAAGTCACAAGAAAAGTCAGGAGGTGATTTCTGGACCAACATGCTGGATGGGCAGACGGATCATTGGACCAATGTTGCTAAGGTTCTGCAACTGGCCATATTTGTAAGATCTTTTGTCATTTTCTAGTTGGTTAATGCTATTTAGCCAATAGCTGCTAGGTTTGTTATAGTTAGATTTGGCCTTTAATGTGGCCAATTTGACAAGCAAAGCTGTATCACCAAGTCGGGAAATGGGTCCCAGAATTTCAGGCTCATTATGCCCCAAATGGTTTGTGCTAATTTAATTGACAATGTATTTGGGAATATCACAACTGACACAATAAAGGCCTTGAGTTGGGTTCTGTCTAACTTCCTCATTTTAAGGCCCTGTCTGAAAATGGCCCTCGAGTCGAAGCGTTAGGATCTTTATTCTCCCAGTTTTGTTCTTATATGTTGCATATTTCAGAATCCCAACACAGAAAACCTGAAACATTGGAGAAATGTGGGGTTACTTTATTATTTTTGCCCCTGGGCACTAAAGCAGGTTAAATCAGCTGTATTGACAATGTGGAGCTGTTTATTACATCTGTTAACATCATGTGGGATAAAACACGCAAGATGGCAGCTGCCACTCTTGTTGTAGTTCTACTAACAGGGCTTTGAAGAGTAACTGGCAGTTTCCTCAATGATGACAGAGACAAACAAGGCCGAGCATTTTTTGTTTTCATTCTCCATATAAAGGGGAAGGTGTCAAACATTAGATATCACCTAGGAACAAGGACCTCTGTGCATTGTTAGAGGTCATTAGACAGCATGAAGTCTTCAAGGTTTCCTCATGGTAGAGTTCTTCTCCTTACAGAAGTAATTGGACATCATGCCCTGCGGATGAAGAACTTGTCTAAATACAGGCAGACAGGTTTGGAAGAACTAATTTACGCTCTTTCTTAGAACTGGAACTGGAGATTACTCAAGGCATTCAAATGTATCACTGATTTATTCACCGAGCACGATGTCGTACGAGCAGGTTGGTTTTTGGTTCTTTGCCTTCGCACTGATCTACCCAGAAGCCCTTGGCATGTTTACACACTCAGACCTAGCTCCTTGCTGAGCAGTGTGTTGCTCTCCTGTCTGAGCTGAGTTTTTCCAGATCCTCACACTCGGCGTTGTTTTGCTCTCTCTGTCTCTCTCCTTTGTTGCAGCCTGTCATGTGTTTGGCATCAGTAATCTGGCCAAGCTCAGAGCTGTAATGTGTGTTTTCGGGGTTCTCTCTCTCTCTCTCTCTCTCTCACGTGCCCTCGTTGCAGTCTGTTTTTCCCCTCTTGTCTGCAGGAAGTGTGCGTGTCCTCGCTGTAAGTAGATCAGTTGCCTCTTCTGCAGGTCGAGGTGACCTCTGACCCCTACACTCTGACCTGCCAACCGCACACATGGACTCTCTCGTCCCTCTGTGTCCACATACACACATTGCCTTTGTTCACTCATCGGGGATCACAACCCCTCATTTGTGGGTGTGTGTGGGTATTTTAGGCACCGCTGCCCCCGTTTAGCCTGCAGAGGTGCATTACAGGTTGTTGTCCCAAATGTAACCCTCCCGCCTTCTGCTCGCACACCTCACATCACCTCATCGCGGCTCCCATGATTCACAGGGATATAATGAAGGGCAATTACTTCTGATTTAGCCTTAACACGAAACAGTAACACCTGCCAAACAATACTGAGGGATAATAGCAGGATACAACAGAAGCAAGGCTCAATGTACTTTTACTGGTAGTTCTTCGGTGTAAATATTATAATTACCTGTCAGGAGACTGTCTCAATCAGGGCCTTTTGAGCGTGTGACTGTTGTCAAGGTGTTTGGGAAAAGTCAAAGCTTTAACTCGTGATTATTGGTTTTTGGATTTTTAAGTTTTTACAGTTATTTTTCAGGTGCCGTTTCTTACAGTTATCAGTAAGACACAAAGAGATCTAGAGTAAAGGATTCATTTGTTTGGTCTCACTTCAAGCAAGTTTCATTTTTACTAATAAATGTTAACTTGTGTTATGTGTATGTTAGCAAAAAGAATAGCTTTAAATGTATCTTTCTGTAACGACAGCAGCAGCTTTAGGGCTAAAGTTGTCGGCTGTTGCTTTGTCCCACCTGTAATTTGAGCTCTCCGTACATTACTCAGTGACTCCTTATTGTTAGTCTATACATTGTTGTTTCGCTGGGACTAATAAAGGAATATCTTATCTTATCTTACCTCAAAAAATAACTTGTGTCCAAAAACAGTATTACACTTTTGAAATAAGGAAGAATCAGCACAATAGCTGCAGCATCATTATAGTTTATTTCCTCACACAAAAAGAGAGGATAATTTAAACTTCAGTCCGACTTCAAGATGATAAGTACGTGTGTTAACGTTTGAAAACTCACTCGAAATCACCACCTTGCCTCCAGATGCATCTTTTTGGCTGCGTGTTATCTTTGCAAACAAGTGGGAATCATTGTGTGTGTGTTGGTTTTTGTGCGTCTGTTCATGCCAGTTGTGTAATGGCCTGGTACAGCTTGTGTGCATCTTTATCTGATAAGCTGTATTACTTCATACCACCTCCCTGATCGCTCCCTGTCTTGCTTCACTCTCCTGATTCCCATTGGAGGCTGTAAACCAAGCGGGGAGCTCAACTCCTCGCACAAAATCCTCCCTTTGTGAGCAGCTGAAGCAGGTGAGCCAGAGGTACCATTTGTCTGTCACTGCACAGATTGTGACCTGCCAACATACCTGGACTACAATGGCCCTCACAGAAAGCCTGGAGGTTACAGCACATGGAGCTGATCTGTAGACAAAGCTGTAATGTTATGAACCAGCATGTCGGGCTGTAATTGCTCTTCAATAACCACAATGAAGACCAGTGCAGTTTTATAACATGAGGTTTGTGTGTGTGTTTAATGATCGTTCTCTGTCCTCCAAGTAACTGTTCAGAGCCAGACAACAATACAAGGTCTATACTGGTTGAATGTCTACCTTGTACTGTTTATTTGACTCTTGTAGTCTGATTCCCTTAATAATCTCACAAACAATCTCAACAGCTCAAAATGCTTGACTTTGTCACTTCTCTTACGACCCAAAAATGCCCACGAAGAAAGTCATTGCCAAAAGTCCATACCCATGTACTTCATGTTAATGTTCTCTAATATAGAACATTAATTTTAATAAATCCACAGTTTCTGTTTGAAACTGTTGCTTAACTTACACAAAATACCACTGCCATTCAGTGCTGATGATATTCTGAATTTCTTACACCAATAAGATTGACTCTGTTAGCCATTGTTCTATACTCCTCTCAGAACAATGGCTATGGACTCTCCAATACAGATGCAAGCACTGCGACTCAGACCAACTGCACTCTTTCACAGTTTGAAATATTTTGGTAACTGCTATCAAACCTACACTTTGCATATTACACCCTATAGCATCTAATTTTTTAAGGAACTCAATGTATGACCTAAGTTAGAATATTCAATCTCTGAATCTTCCGGTGTAACATTTGGTGTAGATCAGGGATTGGTCCTTGGCCCTGTACTCTTTGCTTTCTATAAGCTTCCCCTTGGTGACATAATTTGCATATTTAGTGTTTTAACCCAAGGCTGTTCCATCTGATATTTTAGGTGTCTTGTGCATTTTTTATATGTTTCCCAGAAAAACAACCTGATATATATTGTGCCTTACTGCACTTACTAGAGTGACATAATCTTCACTCAAGGTCAACTTGCTCGCCTTTGACCATAACACACAGGCTTCATCAGCAGATTAAGTTTGGTCAGTTGTTACGTGCTCTATGTGACACTGTTGCATTTGCCAAAAGCACAAATGAATATATAAGAAATTAAATTAAGAAGAATTGATGATAAAATACCGAAACAGAATTTTGTTTTCGGCTGAAGAAAACTCCAACAAGCACACAAACTGTCTTTGGGTTTTCACTGTGTGGGTTGTTGTGTCAGTTGAGATTTTTGAGGTGAGACATGGGCTTCTCTGAACCACAGCTACCCAGAATCCCCTCTGCATACATGAAGACCGTCCACGTGTGCTATTAAAGAAGCACACTAGCGGCTTTTCCGTTGACATGACATGGCCCTAGTTCTCCTGATCACCCCTGTCTCTCTGTAAAACTATCAAAACCCAAAATGTCAAAGTGAGCTTGATTCAAATAAAAGAATAATTTTTTGCAGGTTGGCAACTCTGAAAGACCCCAGAATGCATTTTTCTAAAATATGTCTGAAAAAGCCTTTTGTCTGTGAAAAAAAACGCATCCTGAGGCTATTTGGAAGCAACAACAGTCAGTAAGCTGAATTTATTCTTCAGCCCGAACTGTGATCCAAACCTTGTCAGTCTGTTCTTCTTCTTCCTTGTTGCTTTTAAACACACGTGGCTCTGCAGAACGAATGTCTAGGAGTCCTCCCAAACCCCAGTCGTTTGGCTTTAACAACCACTCTACTCTGCGTCCTCTCTCGTGGACTACAGTTTAATGTACCCCCCCCCCACTCCTCCTCCTCCCCACCGTCCTCCCTCAGGTCCTCAGTCAGTGCGGCCTGGCGCTCTGACAGACAGAGCTCACGCCGCACTGAACAATGGCTGGCGTCCGACATGCTCTGGCAGACTGGGAAGCTGTAATCACAGGATGGAGTAATCCCGACAGGCATTTTTTTGTGTATGTATGTGTGAGCGGTCCTTTTTTAAAGCTACTGTATCTGTTCATGTGCAAGCATGTGTGTGGGTGTTTAACTCTGTCCCAGAAGGTTTCTCTGAGTGCTGTTAAAGGTCGGCACGGTTCGGCGATCCAACGCGACCGCAGCGATGACCGTTTCTGACCGGAATTCTTTCTCTGGCCCGCGGCTCTGTCTGACGGTAGCCGGTTGCAACAGCAGCCTCAGATCTCCAGCTGACAGTCGGCTGAAGTGATCCCTGGTGGCTGGGGGTGGAGGGCAGATGTCCAGCACTCGGCCTGCAAATGAGCCAAACAACATGCTTGACTCCCTCAAACGCATGACCGGGGATTGCTAGATTTATTTCTCACTTGCTGTCAGCCAGATCAGGTTTATTCTGTGTCTTCTCACATATTTACATCTACTCTCATTTATCTTCTCAACAACTTATCCCTGATCTATAATGTATACATCAGGTTTTGGGAGGTTGTCTTGACCTCTGGATTAACAGATCTGTTACGTGATAGACTCTAGAGTCACCCTTGTGTCCCAAGGATGTATTAAAGGAAATTTGGTTTATTGGGTCTTATTTTCATAGCTGTATATGTAATTTCTATCTGTTATGATAAGCACTATATGTACTCACGAAAAGAAATTGCTGAGATCTTGGAGCACGGCATCATTGCAACTATTAAGTCCAACATGGCAAGAAACACAAGCAGTATGAGGTAACTTGCCCCAGTTTACCACTATCATTTATTTCATTATTGAGCATTTCAGTACAACTTACTGCTGGTAAACATGGACATTTTTGACTTCATGTAATGAACAAAATCTTTGAGGTTTTGCTGAACTGCGTCCCTGCTGCTGATCTAAGCTCCTTTTCACACTCCTCTCTGTTTTTCTTTCTCTCCAACACTCCCTGTACAAACACAGTTTGCACTAATAATCCTGACACAGCCCAATTTAATTGGGCTTTCATTTCCTACGCAGGGGAATCACACACACACACACACGCACACACACAGTCAGCACTGGTTCAGGGGTTATTTATTTGACCTTGTTTCTAATGCATGCAGCAGACAGGTTTAAAAGCCCTGGCAGCTCCACATGGTAAAATGACTTACAGCAGCCATGAAAAGATTCAGTTTCCTGCTCCTCTGAGAGCAGCTAATAGACCCACAGATCTGGCACATCAAACACTCACACACACACACACACACACACACACACACACACACACACACACACACACACACACATGCAGTCCTTTGGTCTTGTATGGTGGTTACGTGCTACACCACTGAGAACTTTCTCCTCTTTTTCACAAATGATCTCTTTTTCCAGCCTTAGCTTCCAGTTCGATCCCCCTCCCCCTTCCCACAATGCCCCTGTCAGCCACACAGACGTTCCAACACCCCTAGGTGTCCCACTGTGTCCACTCCAAATAAAATCTTGAGGACGGACTCTTTATTTTCTGCCTGTGGCCGGTAATAAAAACACTGTCAGACAACTTTAAGATAGAGTGAATATTATGCACTGTATTTATGGTACTGTTGATAAATTCAGCCAAATTGGTTGAGGGATTGTACACTGAGCTGTCGCCACTGTAAATCTCCGACTTCATGATTTTATCCTCAATTAGTTTTATTCAGCACAAGAGTAACTTATCTCCTGATGCAGCAATAAAAGTCTCTTGTGAAGCTTATGATGTAAGCTGGCCTTTGCTGCAACATAGGGCCCCAAGTGTGTAAGCTTTCTTTTTTATTATTATTTAAATTAAGTGGATGGATTTGAGCTAATTGAGAGTGTCTCATATTATGTGACAATATGTGTGAAAATCCTCCGTAACACATTTTTAATTTAGATCTGAATTTAGCTACAAATTTAGAGCCAAAGGTCAAACATCTTGTCCAGCTACAGTCACTGCAACCAATTTGGGAAATGAATCTCTAGTTATTATTCTAATTATATATTAATATGTTTGCTTATGCAGTTTACTAAGGAAAGATCAATCGGAAGAAAGATGGGAAGAAATAAAAATGTTGGCCAGCAATGTGAAGCATCTTCATTAAGTGTAGGCCCATATGAAGACAGGAGAGAGGACAGGACCTAAATGTGTGTTGTGGTGGAGTAGAGCCAACAGGTGGTTGATGGAAACTTTCAGTTGAAGCTCCCTTGATATCCTGGAGGTCAAGTTGATGGTTGTGAGGAGGTGGACTGCACAATAGCAGAATTACAACAGAATTGCCATGACATTTAAAAACAGTCATTTGGGACTGATTGGGTCGAGGAGCACAGGCAGAAGGTTCATTGGTCAGTTGTAGTGAAGCCGGAATTGTGAATGTAGGGACTTGGAAAGCAGAAGTGAAGGAGAAAAAGAGAACAGCAGGAAACAGCAGAAATTCATCAGCAAAGAGCTGAATGTGAAGGAAGAGATCTTTCATTGAACTGACCAAAGCTTCATGAGTGTAAAGCTCTTCAAAAAGGCTTTAAGCATTAAACTGCAGAGGTTCACAATATTTTGTCCACCCTCTTGGAGTAGGCTACTATGAATGTAGGAAACAGTACAAAGGACTTCTTGCTCTCTAATTCATGCCCTGTCTAACAATATAAGTCAGCCTCTTGCATTTTCTATATAACAGGAATAAATTCTGGCAGCGAGGTGGGACGACAGCAGTAATTACCAGCGCAGTTTCCCATATTCCAGGAATCTTTTAGGAATGAGTCACTATCTAGAAATAAGGCGGCTGGCTGCACTTCAATCGAGTGAACTAAACTTAGAATATTCTTGCAAACAAGTTGATTTGTATTGGAAACATGAGACGTAAACTGATGAAGCCATGACAAGACTAAAAGGTGTACAGATTATTATGTAGTATACTAATGTTGCAGTACTGCTTCGACTATTTAAAACTTCACACTGCAACAACTCCCTCGCTATAAATGATCAAGATATTATTTATTCTAGGGAAATGTGCTCATATCAAACGCAAAGGTGGGAGGCACAAACCAAAATAACTTGATAAAAACTAGACAAAACATTATAGGACATTAAAATTGGGGGGAAAAAGTATGCACAATTATATAGACATTGAGGATAAAAGGTCCTTAAACTATATTATTTGGTTTAAAGTTCACTCTTGATCTTGGCAACAGCAGCTACTTGCAATGCTTTTGAAGGAAAAACTTCAAAAAAACCTGCCTTTACAGCCTTTGAGCAGTAAAAGAACAAATGCAAAAAGTCTGGCTAAGATAAAAACCTGCAGTAGTAAGACTGATGTTAACCTCCAGGCAAAGCTAATGGTGAGATCTGGACGGGCCCGGCGCTGCAGTGAAAAGCCTCCTTTGTCTCGTAGCCTCAGACCTTGTCCGGCCTCATGTTTCTAATGGCTCTCCTGGAAGTCGGAGCGTGTGGCTGACGTAACATGAAATTAAATGTCTCACCAAAGCAGATGTTGGACGAAGACTGGCTGAAAAAGACGTGTGTGACTGGAAGTAAAACTTTAAACAGGAAAGGAGAGAGAATTAGGTACGAGACGTGTGTTTGCGTGTGCAGAGATTTGTCTGTTTTGCTGTTCGTGCACTTCATGGGAACCATTCAGACGTTTTTCTCCACTAACTGTCAGGCTAAGGATGGTGATGCCAGACAGACAGTTGGTCTATCAACACTGAACCAAGATATTAGCAACTACAAATTACCATGAAATGTTGTGTTATGAACATGCAGCACATGGTCCAGACAATTTTTGTGCAATTTTAATGCCAGCAAACTAAACTTGTAACTTTGTTGCTGAGAAATGCAACAGTGAATTTCAAGACAAGCAACAGTCAGATTTTGCATTATATGATGACATAAATAAGATAAACTACAATTTCAATCCAACCAACCAACAGCTCAAAGAGTGACCCCATCAATTATTGGACATATTTCTCCAGAAATGTGCTCCCTGTAACTAATGAGATTTGGAAAGCAGGCTTCTGTGTGTGTGTGTGTGCGCGCGCAGTGAACACACCTTGTGCATGTGTCAGGCATTAGGTGCTAAACCTTGGATCAAAGGCTCCGGACAGCGGCGGATCTGTCTGGGTTTTGTCATTGTTTCCACCCAGACAGCGAAGTGTGTAAAGCTGCAGGTGAGGCCTGTCAGACCAAGGAGTCTTCCAAAGGATACTGGGAAATCCAGAAGGCGGGCAGCTGTTTTCCATCTTTAACGTATGGACGCGCTGGAGCAGGGAGAGACTGAACCGTGGAAACACCAGATCAGACGGAGCGAGAGGTGTGAGGCCAGGAAGGAAAAAGGAGAATTATCCCAGCAGGAGTTTGACGGAAAGTGACGGGCAGGAGAAGTTCAGTGTCAACATGCACAAACACAAGGGCCAATAAGGAATGACCTTTATCGATCTCCATCTTGTTCACTATGATAGAGACGAGTCAGTGTTGAATTCAGTGTTGCTGGTTCAGTATAAAACTAGGCCTGTATCAGCACTGTTTACAAAGTTAAAGCTGCTTTATTCAATGCTAATATCATATATAAGTATTGATAAAAGTGTGATTCATCATGATAAACCCACAGGGAATTATTCCCACACTGCATTTCCTCTCAACTCTATGGAGCATTTTAGTTTTGGATGAATAGGTCACTTTATCTTTTACTGGTTTGGAGAACCAAAGAAAGGCTCAGGTGCGGATCCAAAAGCTGCAGCTGGTGAAGAATCAGAATCAGATGAGAATCAGAGTTTGGGCCAGAAATTTAGATTTGAAAATCAGTGTTTTGTTCAGCACTCATAAAACCTCGGAACTGTTTCACCAATGGAAAACAAATTTTACAATTTGTTACCACAGGAGTGCATAAATTACATTTGCTCTGTTCTCCTCGAATAATTCTCAAAAGAAAATTGATAGCGAAGGTTTAAATACATTTAGTGGTGCAAAAAGGTTTACAGTAGCTCCTACAGAAAGCGCAGGGAAAATGTCTGCTGGGTCTTTAATCAATTTGCACTCAAAACCTGTATGTAATTACTGGTTGATTTATGAAGTAGCAGCTCTTTACACAGTCAGTGCCTGGGTTTGCCCTCCAGGCATTCTGCTACCACAGCTACACTGTTCCCATCCTCCTCAGAACTCTATAAAATCCTGCTCATAAGAGTTTACATGGCCGAGAAATTTGGTCTCTATTGCAAAATCCACCCACCTGTGTCAATCAGATTGTAACCTGATGAAAGATTTTATCAGCTCTAGCTAGATCGTTAACTATCACTAATTCTCAATGGCTGTTTTTTTTTAAAGTTGTCTGCAGCTTGTTTCGACACCATGAACCAGAACCACGTGAAATTGTCTTAAGAATGCAGTTTCTTACATGATACCCTGCTAAAGCACTGACGCAAAAGCTATATTGTATGTCCCAGACAAACAGTCAGCATCCTCACTAGTCAATGCACGTACAGAGGAGATGTGGAAAAGAACAGCACTGTATGATAAAGACAAGTTCTAACAGCATCCCTGAGTGGGCTGACTTGGACAAACACAAGATTTATGCTTTATAACTTGTTGAGAATTGATTTTAGAATAAGGACCAAGCAATGTTTGACAAATCTGACACTATCTCATGTGCTGAGTTTGCATGTTGAACTGTAAAATTCCCGAAAAGAGCAGTAGCATATGAGGAAATAAAGAGTGGACGTGCCACTCCTGAATGGGCCTTTGTGCAAAGGTTTAGCAACAAACACTAGAGCAGACAAAAACACTATCAAAGCATAACACTTCACTGCTACAGTAGGTGGAGAAATCCCAAACCTGGGAGAGCTAGTTATGCCTAGTTATGGTTGAAGTTATATAGTTACAGTATATATTCGCATTGTTTCCTTGCAGCATGATATCAAATGTGGGGTTGGGAACTACTGCTTATAGTTTTAGTGAACATTATTAATGCTTAAGAAAACAATGCAAAGAGGCTACATGTCACTACACACATATAGGAGAGTGACTTGCCTATCAATCTCAGAGACACTACATGTAATAATCACTTCAGAAGCATTGACGATTTTATGTAACTGTATGTTTTGCTAAATGCTGCAAAAACTCTGAACAGAGTCACATTTGGATTATACAAATCTAGCATTCTGGAATTCTCCATGTCTTAATATAATTATACATAATCTGTTCAGGTTATCTGAAAATTCTGTTTAAACACGAAATTCTTATTCGGAGTCTTAACTCAGTTTACGTCAAAATAAAGCAGTCCATGTAAACAGACTCGGTGATTTAACACAAAGCCAGTAATCTGTAAAGATTAATACGCATACACACTGTGGCACGCAAGTTACACACACACACAGCAGTCTTATCCAAGCTACCAGACATTTTCTCTGTCAGAGTGTCTGCGGAGGGATTATGTAACCAAAGTAACAAATGATGGATGTGGTTGGCAGAAAGAAACAAAGTCTGTCATTCCAGGGACGCCATAATCCAATCTCATCTCCTTTAATAACCATTATGAGCACAAAACAGAGAGCAGGACCTCTCACTGCAGGCATGACACATCTGATCTGTGCTGGGTTTGTTATATAAAGTCAAGCGCATGTGGAAAAAAATGGTTCTCTGTAGTGTGGGAACAGGTTTAAACGTGTCACTTACATATATGTCACTTAATTCAAGGAAAACCCCAACTGTGAATCTTTCCCTCAGCCTGATTCAATAAGAATCAACTGAAACATCTGTATATCATGTCCCATTGTCATACACGTATCTCCAAGATTTAAAAGAATTCTCAACTACAAAGAGGACTCGCAAACGCCAAAAGCTATTTTTCCATCTCCCTTTGAACTGTTTCCAGGTAGATTTCCCCTCTAACATTAACTGGACGTCCTCGCTCTATTTAGGTTTGCAGCGGATGTCAGCTGCGCTAAGTTTGCAACTTTCTGACAAGCTGTCAAAGCCCCTGCCGCTGACCTGCTTTTTAAGAATTTGACCTTTGGCCCTTTCTGGCAGGGCCCGAAAGCCCGAGGACAGCGCACCTGCCTGACCCCGCACCTCCATGTGTGCGACGCACAGACAGCGACACCGAAATATCTCTGTCAACAGTTTCTTAGCGTGCAAATGAATTTCCCTGAAACTGATCTGCTTGAAAAACCCTGAAGAATTTTAATTGTCTTGTAAAATATGCATAGAGGGTTTTCCTTCAAAAACTGACACTCGCTAATAAAGCCGCAGCAATGTTTAAGGCTGCCAGCTGGCGAAGCGTCCTCTGTGCTTCTCTTTCTTTATTCGGCGCTCTCTATGCTGCATCTGCTCTCGACACAGCAATACACACTGCACTATATGAACATAAACATTCATACAGTGACTATAACCGTGTTTGTACTTTTGTACTGTTCATAGATTTGGATGTGTGGACCTGCTCTCACAAGTAAGGCACATGCACGCAGTACTGCTTTGTAGTTACACTAGCAGCAGTATTGGTCTTGCTATCAAATTTTGCCACGGTCTGCAGAGCGTGAGCAACAATAACTTTGACAACATTTTGTCCAGCGCCATCTGCAGGTCAAAATCTGTCCAGGCCTTTGGACAAACTGAGACTGACCCGTGACAAATGCACGGACGGATCAGCCTCGGCAATTTAGTGCAAGAATTGCATGTTAGCATGTTAACACGTGCACATGGTAAACATTATACCTGCTGAATAGCACGTCAGCGTGTTCGAGTTAGCATTTCAAAGCACCACTATGCAGTAGTATTTCCTCATGAGCTAAGTTTCCATCTAAATTTTGTACAAACTTTGAATGAACTGTGAATGTGTTATTTGAATATTATGACATTGACATTGACGACATTGAGAGTTAGTGGCACTAATTCTCCAGTTAATGCATTAATTTGCATTTTCTTTTGCCTATTTGGAAATTTGTTTAAAATTTGCTCAAAGTCTGGATGGAAATTGGATTCATAACAAGGGGCCATGAGGTTCTTCTGGAGGTGAAACAACACCTTTATGTTGGTCATTCTTTCATTTTTACCACCATCACTGTTTTCTGTTTTGGGAATGAAGGAACATGCAAAGAAAAGTTTGGGAGGGTGAAAGAAAAATATAGAAAGTTAACAGAGAGGCTCCATTTTCTAATTCTTGATAAATAATGAGATACTTTTTTACAATATAGTTCATGATGCCTTTGCACACAAACTTTGCTGTGCTACACACACAGGCTATGGGCTTGGACTTGTTCACATATTCGCACACACTTCTCCCTCTTTCATGCAATAACAGCCGAGTTGTTCACACTCTCTCTTCAATTGCCAGTTCAGACACACACTCCCCAGCCTCTGATGGAAAACTGCAGTCTGTTCACATCGTTATTCCATATTTTGGCTGCGGCTATCCCAATATCTTTCACCGCCGTGGCAATTGCATTAACAGACGGCCAGCACCGCGCTGCACGGCCACAATGCAAGGAATCCAGACATTACCCAATATCCTGAGAGGGTCCGGGGGGAAACACGCTGCTCATTTACTACAGACATGCCAATACACGGTGTGACTGGTCGACAGGTCTGCGGTTTAAAGGCACAAGGGAGATTTATCAGGCTGGACATGAAAGACACATTGAAAGACATGTCAATGTTTTCTCTGTAGAGAGGACCAGAGAGTGGAAAAATCCACTAGTGGTCATTTACACGATTATATTCATCTGGGACAGTCAGTGCACGTCTGGAACTAATTTTGTGATTAGATGTTAGAATTTAGCACCAAAGTAGCCTCAGCCAACAACGAAAGAGTGAATTGCCAAGACAGTCCGGTTTGCAACTGCATTGCATTCTGGTCTATTTTCTGCCACTACAAATGTAAAGAGCGAGGTGTCCCCACCACCTCTCCAACAAATGTATTCCTGGGTAATTGTAAAACAATTGTGAAAACGGCAGTTCTACGAAGAAGCCCTTGCTATTATCTTGACGGCCAAATCCACAACAAAACTGAATATTTACTGTTTAGTCTTTAAAGGATAATTGCAGTTTATTATAGGTTGGGTCTTATTTTCATAGTTTTGGTAATTGTGCCCGCCTCTAATAATAACTTTGTACTCACCAAGTTAATTTCTGAGTTCTGGGAACACAGCAACATCACCATGTTTTGAGATCTCAGCAATTACTTTGGTGAGTAGAATGTGGCCAAAGGTCAAATCTACAAAAATAAGATGTTGCAAATAAATTAGATGAGAGTTGCAATTATGAAGAATTATCATTAAAGCTGCACTTATCAGTGTGAAAGGTTTCTGTTTGTGACAATCCCACAGAGAATAATCACCCCAACTCAGCCATTTCCTGCAGCTCCACAGAGCATTTTAGCATCTTTCAGCTCATTGTTTTGGTTTTATGAAGCACAACTTCACCGTTTTGGTTCATTGTCACTGCTTTCATCAGCCTGGTTTCTAGCACTATGCTTTCATGGAAACCAAAACAGAGCTATAAGGAGAGAGAATGATGGACTTACATTCACATGGACACAAACAAAACTCCTGTTAGACATATCAAATTTATAATACATTACTGTTGTGTTTACACCTTGTTCTGTTTCCTAAAGAGTCCAAAAATCAATTAATACAGCTGTTGAATACAGTGTGTGTGTGTGTGTGTGTGTGTGTGTGTTTAGGAATGTAAAACAAAGAACAGATACCCCCGACCAGCTCTCCTGATGTCTGAGCCAGCTGGCTGACCCTCTCACTCCCTCCACCTCGAACCGCTAACCCGGTGCCCTTTCACCTCAACCTCCCTCACACTCCTTGCACGCACATAAATACACTCAGGGGGAGTCGTACTAGAAGTGGGTTACTGTCAAGTGGTGGTGGTGGTGGTGGTGTGGACAGTTTCCAGGAATCACACTCACCCATTTCCCTGCTCTCTTATCCTTCACTGATTTTCCAGTTTGCACAGCGAGAGTCTGGAAAGTGTGAGTAAGCATTTCCTGTGGAAAACTGTATTTTCAATACAGTAATTTGGCTTCTGCAGCCGCGCCACTGTTAACAGACAGAAACAGTAGGAGAGAGGAGATGTGGAGAGAAAAGAAAAACGCCGTGCCAACTGGGAGATGACAGATCTGCATATAACTTTGAGTGCTAATAGAGAGGGGCAGTGGTCAGGTCAGGGTCTCTGCAGCTCAGGGTCAAAGGTCAACATTGTGAGGACGCTGCACAAGGTCTGCACTATTAAAGAGATATTTATGGAGCCATTAGCTCAGAGTGAGGAATTAGCCTGCAAGTCAAAGACACGATTGGGACACATGGGTGTGCAGATATAGTGAAGACGAGATTAAAAGTAGGCACACACACGCAGGTCAGCAGTTTTAAAAGTAAAACCCAACATGATATAAAGCCACTATGAGTAGAATTTACACACACTTTTAACATCTTTCCAGTTATTGGTATTTTTAACATTTTGAGGCTTTCTTCAACTCGACAGCTCACCAATGAGCAGATCGTATCTTGTTTATCTGCACAAAAATGAAAGTGTAAAAATGATTAGTTGGGGTTTCGTGAGCGTTACGTGCTGCTCTGTCACCACAGCTGTTCAAGAAATTCACTTTTTTATTCACATTAATCAAACAAGATATGACATCTTAATTCGTTTTCAGAGATGCTGATTTTTTTACCTTTAGACAGAGCAAGGCTAACAGCTAAAGGTTTCCAGTGTTTGTGCTAAACGAAGCTCTGCAGCTTCATATTTAGCCACAAGACACGAGAGTGACATCGATCTTCTCATTGAACTCCTGGCAAGAAAGTGTATTTATCCAAACTGTAGGACTATTCTTAAGTTTGTATGTACTCAGTCTTTTTGCGTTTGACTTTTTATTAAAGAATCACATATTTTGAACACAGCTCTTCATCTTTTGTTCTGACGATTCAGCCAGGAGAGTTTGAGACGTTCCAAGCTTTTGAAGTGCTCCAACTATCAGTCACCTAATGCTGTCTATGCAGAAAGTTAACAAGACTTTTACTCCTCAGCTTATGCAACTTTATGGAAGTTGGATAAAACTTAAATGAAAATCAGGTTTTCAACCTTGTTAACATGTCCATGGGATGTTTTAATATGCTACAAGACATTGTATGAGTGACATAAGTGCACTAATGTGCAGTGTGCTAATGCATAGATTCAGACAGCCAGGGTTTCATATGTAACATACCTATGGAACCAACCGTGTCAACTTGTGGGGTGGGGCTTTGCATATCATGAAATACAGAAAATACATGACTATTCTGATGCAACTTGTGGAACTGGTTTCCGGTTCGAACATGTACGACTGAATTACTCCTATATTGCTATTATGTAATGTACAGTAGCAAGCAAAACAAGCAGCAGCATGCTCAAGCTGCAGGGGGTTGGAGCCAGAGGGGGCGCTGTTTGCATCTTCATAGATCATTACATTTTAAATGGAGGCAAATGCGTAGGGTTATATCTAAGCCATCTAAAGAAATGAAGGGATTTTTTTTTCATAAAAGGAAACATTTGAACATGTAATTCTGATGACTCTTAGTTGCTCTTGTCACTAAGATGAAGACAAGCTGTAAAGGTTTCATGCTTCAGTACCTCCAGGAATGTTTATCACCCAGATCCACTGTGTTCGACCTTATCACCAACAGATAAACACACCAGACAGTAAATTAAGCAGTCAGTCCATACCGCCAACCCAAAATAATGAGGTTGAGGCACGTGAGGGTTGAAAGCAGAGCAGGACTGCCACAGGTGTAAACCGTTCTTCTCAGCACCTCGCAGGCGCCAGGCTGATATGTTCAGGCTAATCTCATCTTCCTATAAACTATTATTACAGTTTAAAGAGCAGGAGTGATTTAATGCTGCAGAAAAATGCTTTGTTGAATCAACCGTGAATCTTTGTTTTATTGCTGCCGCCTCGCAATGTACCCAAACACAAACACACGCACAAACCTACATTCAGCGAGGGTTCAGAGAGGCCTTCCCATCACTGCTGTTTTTCTGCAGACGCACACATGCATTTTCAATCTGTCACTGCCGCCATGTAGCATTTCTCTCTGACATGTTTTTCATCTATGGCAATGTTCTGAACGCATTCACATTCCTGACCTCGACTCACCTTCCGCCGCTCCGGTTTGTGGAGCAGGTTACAAAACAGTAGACACGGTTACAGAACAGTCTGGTGAAAACCAGACAGGCTGGGGTATTGAGAAAGAGATATGTGAATGAAAATGTCGAACTGAGGGGCTGTTTTTTTCATAAAGGTTACAGGTTCATTCTGACACGGAACAGCAAAAATGGAAAAGGCCCTGATGCTGAATTTACTAACTAACCAACTTTCTGCATCACGTCTGGTTTCCACATCCCATGAAGACTAAGGCACAACTTTACCTTCTTCCAAAGTGCAGTACGAAGGGAAAGAGGTCTTATAACTCTTATGTTATAAAGTTGAAATGAAACATTACAGCGTCAACACATTACAAAGACCACTTACATAGTAAAGTCATAGGGAAAGTCTTTACCACAACAGTTCTTTTTAGTGTGGCATACTATAAAACAGCAATGTTATACATATTGAAAACACACAAATCAGCAGTTTGGAAATATTTAAGAACTCCTATAAAAGCTCATTAATTGATAAGTCTGCATCTATGCTCCCTGGAAGAATAATAAAGTAATGAATAATTTTACTATTTTCAGTTTACAGTTTGCAGTTTGGTTAGATTTAAAAAAAAAAAAAAAAAGATGGTGGTTTCAGTACAAGTTTTTAGTTTCTATTTTTAGTTCATCATTCACTGCACAAAGAAACATTTCCATGACATGGCAACAAGAGTTATGCATTTATTTTTACTGCCCATTTGTCATGTGAGAAACTAGGTGACTCGCGATTGGAGCCAACAAATTAGGTAACGTTAAATCTGTATTTGCCAATATGTCTTGATTAACTCTGTTATTGTAAAAGAATGAGGTCATGTTCATTAGACACTGTTACATGGAGTTCTGTAAATAATGGGCGCTGGTTTAAAACATTAATTAATCCATTTACTGAGCCTGCGCTTCAACTGTCTCAACCTAAAATTAACCAATCAAAACAAGGATAGGCAGTAAACAAGACCTCAGTTAATGATCACATTGGCTAAAGCATTTACAACCTGAACTCTCTGGCTGTCCCACCACTGACATATCTCCCTCCTGGTGTGGAGGCGTGGCAACATACTAGGTCTGTGTTACAGTCCCAGTGTGACATCGCTGAGGTGATAAAGGTCTAATTAATAGCTGCTGGGGAGAGAAAAGCAGTCTGAACGGCACGGCACTACCTGCAGCACATTCTGTACTTTGGAGTTGTTTTTCAGGTTGAGGAACGGCCTTCCATCATCCAGGCGCTTATGAGTTACACACACATCTATGACTCAACAATCATCTATGATTACATTAATTTTAATTTTAAGATCCCTGTAATGTTTGCAGGTCAACTAGTTTGGAAAAAAATGAAAACTGTGATTTGATTTGATGGCTGGTGTCTTATGTTTATAGTATGTCAGACACCCATATGTTGATTTGCATTTATGACCTCAAAAGTTGCACAGGTTTTTTGGAGGTCCATATCTATTCTTGGATAAACTGTTACCTGTAAAAGGCTCTGTAGCACATTTCAGCTATATTCGCTGAGTTTTGACTGTCAGCGATTTCATTCCATAGGTTGCATAACTGTTCTCAGGTTAGTTATACAACAGGCCTGCCTCGCCTTGAGCTGCCACATTGATATTTGGTTTTGATGGACTACAAGAAGGAGCTGCAGTGCAAAACAGTAGACGCAAGCACGGATGAAAAGTCTGTTCACGTACTTTGCCTCTAATTTCTCAGGATGAATGAATATGCTGAATGTTAAAGGGATGCAAATTTCACCTTCAGGTATTAAGTTCAACTTGACAGAAAAAATTAAGTGACAGACAGTTTACAGCTTTAGGAAGACTGTGTTCCCTCCGGCTGCTTCCTCAATGTTTGACTCTACATTTGTCCTGAAGATTGCAAGTCGTCTTTTGAAGAATGAATCTGAGCTCACTGAGTTTAGAGTCTAGTTTGATCATAATTTCTTCAAGTAACACATTTACATGAAGAGTCTGTCCTGCACAACCTGCAGGCTGATGACCGTAGGTGTTTCAGTTCGATGTCTGTCTGACAAGTAGGGCAAATCTGGGTGGAGCAGTGCTTGCTCTTTTAACAAGAAGTGACAGCCTCAGTAACTGATCTTCAAACACGTGTTGTGGTAGATGTGTTATGAGATATATGGCTCATAGGACATATTAAAGCCCTGGTCACACTATCGACCAGCACAGCAAAGCTTATCTCTATGTCCTCATGAAACAGAAGCTTGGTGATTATGGTTCCTTCCAAATTTTTTAACTCAAATGTAATGCTTTTTAAGATCCTTACAAGATCTCAACAAAGAAACTGCAATACCCTGTAGAGAACAAACAAATGCATGTTAGGCCTGGGTGAGTTTTATAACAATTTCTATACTAATATGATTACAATACAATCTTGTACTGTACCTGTTAACAACTATTCTGTTCTGCAGAGCAGTTCCTGCTTGTATGAAAATGGATTATGCAAAACAGCTAATAAGCTACAATTTCTCCAAGCTCTCCTTGCCCCCAAGGGTTTGCACTGACAAGACAGTTTGCTATTGCTCAATAGCACAAAGTTGTGGCACTACTTTGCTCTGTAAGCAAATACACTAATTGAAGCAGGGTTTTTTTTTTTTTTGCAGTGATTGATTTTAATTGCTGGTGCAACTGGAGCTTAAGCTGTAAAGAGAGATGTGTTTTGGAGCCTGAATGGCAGATCCCTCAGCATCACACTCCAATGTGATGTTTGTCACTTGGTTGCACACCCAGATCCATCGTAAAGTTGCCCAAGTAAAGACTTTCTACCTAATCATGATTTTCTAGACTCAAGATAAGAGGAAGGAGCAAACCCAAAAGGAAGCTGCGGAACATCACAGACACGCGTGCTTTTCTACAGGCTCAGCTTCAGATCTTGCATTGCCGTCCGTGTTTAGATAATATCTTAAACACCGATGTGGAAGCTTTCAATGCACGTTCACAATTTGATCATCCAAATGACATCTCTCATCCTGAGCGAAAAGGTTGAACGCCAACATGAATGGCACCCCACTATTTTGAGTAAGCTGTAAAAAAAAAGCATTGCAGAACTAATGTATGTTTCGTGTTAATCTAACATAATCTGTGCATTCAGTATCCTGATGCAAGGTCTAAACAGGGTCTAGACAAGGTCACTGACAGTCTAGTGGCTTCTAAAGGAAGAAAACAACCTTCTTTTTTTAAATCTCCAACTACAGAGAATTGGCGAGTAAACCCACTGTGAAGCAGGAAAAGTTTAGTCAGTCACTTTCCCTATAAAATACTAATGAGAAAAAATAAGTAAAAGTGAAGCAGGACAGCAGAGAGACGGCCAGTCCCTTGTCCAGGCCGTCTTGAACTTTCCTGGAAAAACAGAGCGAGCCGTCCGCTGGGCTTCAGCTGTGCAGGCATGCGTCACAGCAGCTGAAACACAAAGACGCAGACAGGGAAAGTGTCTGCGAAGGAAACTCTGCTGACTTCATTCGTACTGCAGTGGCTGAATTGGAGATTGGGCAACTCCAGGACGGGGGACTCCCTTCACAAAGTACAACCAGATGGCTCGGCCATCTAGCCGCTTTTGAAGTATCCCTGTGTATGAATGTGTGCGTGTGAGAGAGAGAGAGAGTGTAACCCCCGGCGTTGTCATCCAGACACACGTGAGTATTATTTTCTCAGACCAAAGCAGTCTGTGTTACTGTAAGTGTGGGACCAGACTTGAGGGTGGAGGCCAGAACCAGACTGGCTGGGATTCTCTGGACTCCTGCTGAAAACAATTAACTACAGCAAGAAGCCATTTAAAGAAGCCTTTCATTTACCAGTCTAATCAATAAATTACTATAATTAAAGTCATAATCATCTAAATCTGTTTTCACCAACATCCTTGCTGTGTTATTAAGTTATAATTTATAAGCTGCGTTTCCTGGGTATGTATCGGCTCTTTCCCAAAAGCACTTGTTTTTTTTTTTGTTTTTTTTTTTTTTCGCTGGTGCTGTGATGTTTTCTGTGGAATTTCTGTGGAGTCACATCTCGCTGTCTGACTCAAACAAGGCTGCAAGAGGTCAGTGTCTCATAGTCTTTAGAGGCCGCGTGAGTGCTTTAGAAAATCTTTGCTTGAGTCAATTCTGTACGGTTCACCCAAGAGAAAATGCTAAGAATAATCTTGGTATGGGAATTCTCGTATCCAAGACACCAAGCTGGCAAAAATACTAAAATGTTAAAATTCCCTTCTCCAGTTCTCTGAGCTGGCCATCTTTTTTCCTTTCCGCGCGGTTTCAGTTCCGGCAGGACGTTTGACGGAACTACAACAGCTGCTGTGTCAGATACTTCCGTTCATGGAGATTAGTCTTTCTTCAAAGTGTTCCTCCATTTCTACACGGCTTTCTGCAGCAAAGTAGTGGAATAATCTCATCCCACAGGTCACGGCTTCAGTCAGGATGTGCAAAAATCAAACACGATGCCTGAAAAATGTGCTCGATGTGCCTGATGATCAGGAGGCGTGAAAGATGCAAAGCAATACACGACCAATGAAGAGGACGGAAACAAAACGAGAAGGACAATTCAAATGCTGCATTTTTAATATTTTAGTGCGTATGAGGAGAATCAAGTTATTGGACTTAATCGCATAAAGGAAGATATATAAATGAGAACCACTATATCATGAATTTCTCTGTAGCTAGAAAGAGTTCCTGTCCCATAGCTGGCCATGGTTCTGGCTGTGATGCAAAAAAATGTTCATGTTATTCATGTTGTGGGCGGACAAAAACAAGCTGAAAATGCTGGTGCAGATGAATGGTATTTAACCTGAATTTGAGTATGTGTTTTCAATGTGTCCTTTCTATGGCAGAATAATTTCAATAACACACAGCCACCCTCAGAATTTCAATGGTCCAGATCCTGGTTAGTGCCCTTTTAATATGACATATCTGCCTATACTGAGTCCAGTCGCACATTTATTAGTCGCTGTTTACAAGAATGAAGTTTAAGGGCCGAGTATTTCACTGTTTCACACACAACCTTCCTTTGAAGTTGATGGCAAACCATAAGGTCAGCAACACTGTGAATCAGGAAAAGATTTCAGAGTTTTAATACACACCATCTCTCTTCAATATTGCCATGTTAACACCCTGGTTCACTGTAACTTCCTTGGCCAACTTGGTTCATTGTTGATTCCTGAGCTTAGCTTTACTGAGAGGAGACTTTTGTGTCTCACATCTGCAGCTCATTTCAGGGTGGTAATTTTCAGGCTGCAGTGTCTGAAGGGGGAGCGCAGCATTGGACCATCACGGCATCCAGCTCTGTTTATGTCTGACTCTCAAACAAAAGCCTTCCAGTTCCTGTCCGCTTAGCGCCTCAAATCCACAATCTACCCCTCCAATCTGCTCTGCTCTTTCTTTTCCTCCTCTCCTGTTTTACTGCCAAGATGTGATCCCCCTTCTGTTTACTGTGTAATGAGGAAGATCTGTTTCTCACGAGACTGAGAGAGCCGTTTCCTGACAGATGAAGTAAATCAGCGGGGCCGGATTAATTAGACACAAGCTGGAGAGTGACCACAGTTGCAGGAGCTTGTTTTCTCCTCGCCCTCTGGGCCTGTGCACATGCTGACTGGGGAAACACATTTCGGTGCTGGCTCACTGACACTCCAAGGATTCAGTTGATAAAATGATTTCTTTGTCCATGGCACGCCCTAGTGGTAAAGGAGTGCAACTGAGCTTACTGTTGGACATACTGTACTTTCCTCAATCCATAGTCTTGACTTGAACTCAGGTAAATTGGCACAATTTCAGCTGTAAACAATTTCATACTGAAATTCACAGACCTTTTCATTTTAGGAAACGGCCTCAAATTTGTTCCTCTAACTTATATTTTATACTAAAATTGTTATATATAACAAATAAGGGAGGTACTTAAGCTGCTTAATGTCTCACACAGTCACATATTTATACATCTTGTAATACTTGTTGTGCAGCTTTCACTCAGGTGGCAGGAGATGGAAACATGTGCAAATGTCCTTTGTATGAAAGCCAGACTCTTGCAAAAACATGAGGACAACAAACTGTTCAACAATAGAATTTATTCAGTAAATCAACATCATTTTTGTGGCATGATTCATCGCATTTTTGTAACATCTTTAACAGATAAATCGGTGTGCTTTGAACATCAGAGCAGATTAAAACTGACTTAAATAAGACAACATTTATACCCAGAGAACTGCTAATCCTGTTTAATCTGATGAACCAGCAGGAGAGTGTCAAAACAAACCAACCATTCATTTGTTCAACCTGAGGTTCAACATTCCTATTATGGAACAAGGACCATTCCTCATCTTAGATAACTGGACATTCCCTGCATGCCTGCCCTCCTCTCCTGTGCTTTTTCCAGTCCCTTCTGCAGACTTCAACTGCATTGAAAGCAAGCATGTTTTGTAGTGGTTATTTTAAGCCATAAGTAGAAACCCCATCTGTATCAGGGTCAGATATTTTAACAAGTCTTAAAGGGGGAGCGCTCCATGGGAAAGAGAGATCTGAGCTTCAGGGTTATTTACAGGCTAAGATTATAATGAGCCAGGCTGCATTTTTGTAGCATGAAAACTAGTCAAAATATCTTTCACTGATGGAAGATCAACTTTTAGGAATTTATATTTTGATTAAACAAAGTGCAACAGCTTGGCATATTTATGGAGTGCCGCAGACGAGCTCCGTATTCAGGCCAGCATCGTGCAGCCCGGGCACGTTTAGGGAGAGAGCCAAATGAGGGGAGTGAATCGAGAGATTTGGATGAGGTTCTGAAAGTTTGAAATATTGCTTTTGAACGCTTTGTAAAGATCTGTCAGACAAACAGTAAACACATAGGTGCAGACTTCCCTGAGAGCTGACAGATGGCCCCTTGCTCTTAAAAGCTGCGCGAGTTAACTGTTGGCGTTGGCAGCTCCAGACAAAAACAAAGGGTTTGGAAATTGTGAACTTAAAGACCCAAAAATCCTTAAGGGTGATGTCAGTAAACTGCACGTGGATGGTGTTTTATACTTTATGCCAAAGGGGAAAAGGGCAAGAGACAAAAAAGATCTCAAGACAGAGAGGTCGGTTTCATGGACGCACATTAAGGGATAGGACTAAAGGACCATACCAGCGGTTTTACTTGTATCACTCCATTTGTTACAGTCCATTTGTTACATGAGCTTTGCAATTGTACCAAATATTTTGAAAACTGATTTAAATTCACCATGACAATCATTTTCCAGACTTCCTGGTTTGCAGCCGGCCAGGGACATTTGATGCATATCATTCTCTGTCGCTTTCCTGTTATTTCTCTTCTGCCCACTATCTCATAAAATGCCCCCTTAAAAATAATTTAAAAACGAAAATGAAAAAACGCAGAGACTAGGACAAATAGGACAAGAAACCTGGCCAACCTACTGAGCTGCTAGCTCCCACTCAACTATGTAAAAGCATCTCAGACATATGTGGGACTGGCCGATCATCAAGGTAAACTGTCGTCCCGTTCAACTTCACATCACATCAAATTCTGGCCACATGCAGCTTTAAAATAAGATGATATCCTGCATTAAGGATTCGTGAATAAAGTTCACTGGTAGAGACGGAATGTGTTATCCTGTGCAAAGTCTCCATGAAGGTTACAACAGCCACAGCTTAAGTTAAGACCATCAGTCAGTAAAGAAGAAGAAGAAGAAGGCAGAGAAAATGTCACTAAACTATTAGTCTGATCTGAGGAGAAATGGAGAAGACTAACTTTTCATCTTGTAATTTTAACCCCACATCTTTAACGCATCTTCTGTTCTGGTGTTAAGCAGTAAATTATGTTCAGCTTCAGACAACAAAGTCATGAAGTGGATGTTTGACCTGATTCAACCTCCACAGACAAACACAAGTTATGAAACGTCCGAAACAGGTCAACTTTGAGGAGAGCCACTGAAGCAAAGTAAAGCACTTTACGGAATTCATAAACGACTTCCAGCACCTCATTCTAAAAATACCAAGACCTCACTGAGCTCTCTGGGTCCTCTCTATTAGCAGATTTAGTGGAGCAACAGACAAAGCTATATATAGGCAGCCAGGATTGCTGCTTCCTTGAAAATACAGCGTCTGTATCAAACAAAGGCCGTCGCCAAGCGTAGGGTGTGCACCACAGGAATCTGAGATGAAACCAAGCTGCATCTGCAACATGTCACTCTGAGTATCACTGTGACAACCACACAGCTTGGTATTCCTCTGGAGGTGACTTTAAAAAAAACAACCTTTAGTTATCCAGGCCATGTTGACTGATCAGTGTCTCATTTCACATTTGAACTGCCACTTAGCGTTTACAGTACGCCTGCGAGTTTAGTGATTTGCATGCACTTTCCCAGCAAATCCAGGATTCAATCCAGCAACTCTTAGTTGACCAAAAAAAAAAAAAAGATGTACTGATGTTACATCCATTACCAAACACTGTGCCACTTGTCTTCTTCTACTTCCCGAGCTGACACTTTTTTCCTCAGCTCGAATAAATATCTAAAATCATCTCTAATATTAGAAACACAGTCTTAGATTTCTATTTATTATAACAGCAAACATTAAATGTTATGTAAGACTTTTATTGCTGCAATTTATGGTTAAGATTACAGACTGGTGCCTCCATTGGGGACAACTAACCATAACTAAAACCTATCCTTCACACAGTGTGCCCATGTTTAACAAACCCAGTCTGTGACTGGGACAGTTTATAGTGAAGGAAACCAAAGAGGAGTATTTGGATTTCTATTTTCAGATTATCATTTCCTGTCAGCGGGTCCAAATCCCAGTATGTTTTCATACACGCTATAAAACAATACATATCAATAAACAGATCAAGGATGGGTCATAAGGTTAACTGTGACTGTGACATTGCCAATAGCTAATGAATCACAGCAAGTGTAGACAGGCTGTTAATGGCAACATCAAAGGCATTTGCTGCTGGCCCAAAAATGTTTTCCATCTTAACCGGCCCTGCTGTTGTATGTGTATAAAACACCACTTCGCATTAAGTTCAGTTAGTGATCTTTCTTGTGCACGCACATAAATCAGAACCCAGAACAGCATCAAAGTCCACACTAATATTTTTGCCTCTTAAGATGGTCACTGTGTCAGATTAGGTGACCCTACATCATAAATTCTTGCCGTGGCTTGGCCAAGAAACATGGCAGACCTCATGTCTTCACCTACAACATCAGTCTTCTTGCAGAAGAGTGCTCCTATGGGGCAACATCACATCATCATAGAAGTTATCAAACTAAGAGAAAAATTCAAACACAACTCTAAACTGTATCAGGACAATGTGAGACATCCTACATGCTGTGCCAGTTGTCCTCCACTATGACACACTACAAGGAATAAAACGAGCGAATGACGGGCCCAACGCTCATGTTCGTTCCACAATGTATCTGTGCAGTCAGGCCATTATAACAATGGTTCCCAAACTTTTTAAAAACAGGGCACCTACTCATGGGAATTTTTGTCATGACACCCCCTGTAAAGCTGTAAGCCAAATAGCTTTCACTGTACAGTCTGAATTTAGTTCTTTATGTGAGCTAATGTTCTGTTGTCTCAGATATTGTTGAGGGCGCTATTTCTAACAGCTGCACACTAGAGAAACTCATGAGTCGCATTACTATGACAACCAGCAACTGTGAGCTGTCATGTCATTAGCGGCACAACTGCAAATTTAACAGGTTTAAATACCCTCATTCTGATGTTATTTCCTGAATTTATATACAACCTTGATTCCAAAAAACGCTGTGCAGAACATAAATAAAACAGTTTGTGATCATTTGCTTTTTGACATATACTCAATTGAGAACAGTACAAAGACCTCATCAACGGCATTGATTTTTGTAAATATCTGCTTATTTGAATTTGATTCCAGCAACAAGTTTCATTCACCTGTTTCACACAAGTTGGGACAGGAGCAACAAAAGACTATGAGAGTTGTCCTGGAAAGACTCAGTCGTTCACAAGCGAGGATGGAGAAAGGTTCACCACTTTGTGAACACATGATTGGAAAAAAGATATTAATACATGGGCTCAGGAACACTTTGTAAATCCCTTGTCAGTAAAAACTGTTTGCAAATTATTGTATTGTGTTTTCATTTATGTTTTACACAGCGTCCCAACTTTGTGCAGTTGGGGTTGTGTTTTTAAATGTGGTGAAAGTTAGTAAAAAAACACTCATTAAGAAAACAAATGTTTCACCACCATGGCCTAATCTTGGAACTACCTTTGGGAACCAACACATTATTGGACTGATAGTCTGTAGTCTGATTCTGACTGACACGTATTCCAGTTCTGGTAATCAAAAATCAATGAAGGTGTTTGCATTATACTAATTCTTTAACTTAGTTAAAATATAATAAATAATTAACAAGTGTTAATTGGGCAAATACAGCACCTACATAGCTCCAATAGAAGAACTAGGATACTCCTCTGCCTCACTGTGTATTCTTGTACTTGCAAGTCCTGAGGAGAAAAAGCTGCTTTGAAAAGAAGCATGTGAGAACGTTGTGCTTGTAACTAAACTGTGTGTCTACTATAATTACATCCAATGTAGTGGCACCTTTGCTGTGTTTTCCTCAGAATTGTGCAGCAGCTCTGGGTCTTCAGTCTTTCTTTGACCTTCGATCCAACGCCTGCTCCAAGCGACACTCACTGATAGCAGAGGTAGCTGATGATGAGTTTTGGTATGTGCAGCTGACCCACGACCTTCAGAGCTCTGGTGCCCAGCTTCTTCCTCACTGCCAACCTGCTGAGCTGCTGCAGAGTCATGGGAGTGGCTACAGACAGAAAAAGAAAAGTACTGGTCCTTCTTGCAATGCACTGAAATGATTATCCTTTTTCAGTATGAACCCTTCTCCTTCTGACAGTACTTTTGCTGACTGGAGTCTTGTGTTCCTTATTTGGCAAATTCTGTATCTGTGATGAAGTTGCTTTTCTGTCTCTCAGTGATCTAAGCTTGATGCATTGAGTTTCTGACAGTGTGGTCACTTTAGGTTTGTTGATCGTGCTTTGGATACAACTGATCAAGTTTCAGCAAAGAGTTTTAAAGTGCACTGCCCCTTAGAAACATAGCTAGCCATAATAATTGACAGTGAGAAAGCTCCTCTTAGCTTAGAATAACAATTTGACTCCTGACACTTTCACTTAGTTCTGAAGTTTCCCACTATCACTATGCTACTTAATAAGTAATGATCTGCAGGGTTCTTGAGCCACAGTCATGTTTATAAGTGAGGAACACTGGCTGCAATGTAAGGTACTTGAACGAGCCTCTGATGAGTAGATCAGATCCATCAGAGTGCATACCTCAGGAAAGGAAACGACACAAGGACATGGCCTTCTAGACAAAGAACTTCAGTTGGTCAATGCTACAGATTTGCTTACATTTGATTGCTGACCCAGAAAGACTGCAGAATCCTAATATTTCTTCATTTTAAATGTAGTAACATATTGTGTTTTTAAATGTCTCTGAATCTTCAAACTTTCTGATTATTTCAACATTTAAGTGAAAATATTAGAGATTTATGTAAGAGTATGATTGGTAACTAAATGTAACTCTTTTTTTGAAAGTACTGAGATCTCACAATATAATTATTCTTTTAATATAAATATGGCATTTTGGAAATAGTCCCAACAGTTTTATACCCTCATCTGCTTGTATTAAAAGTCTAAAATCTGCTGTACATTCCCTTTCTATATAAAGCTACTTTCTATATATAGTTCACTAGCTCACTAGTCACTGCAATCAAGACTCCACTGTAAATCATCACCTTCTCATATGCATCCAGTTACAGTGGCTAACCTATATGTGCCCAACTGTATAAGCATCATTGTAAACAACAGGTGTCATCCGTCTGTCACTTCCTGAAAGTGAAATATGATCTTTGCTTGCCATCTGCTGGTGCTACGTTGACACTACACTGTTGGACAGGATTCAAGAAAACTTCACAAATTGGGAGATCTAAATGGTAAGGTTTGCTTTCCATGCAGCCCTGACTTTTGTGAATAACTTACTCTCATAAAACTGTAGGCAGGTGGCAGAGGGCGAGCCTGGTGTGGTGTAATCTACAGGTTTTCTGTTGTGCTGATCTCTGGCATAGATGTTGGCCCCGAACTCCACCAGTATCTCTATCATCTCAACTCGCATGTTTTTAGCAGCGTGGTGCAGCGGAGTCTCGTGCAGCCTGGCAGCATTCACTTTAGCACCTAAAAGGAAAGGGGCATTAATGTCAGGTCTTGAAGGATAAGGCTGGTAATATTCTATGTTTTTATTATTATAAACAAATCTCATTAAAAGACAAAAACCAACAATGTGTTGGTCCATCTCTCTACACTTTCTGACTTCACAACACTGTTTGTAGGCTCCAAGCCCAGCGGTTAAGTTTCAGCTGAGGTAGGAGGGGGTATTATTACAGGCCAGCTAACCTGTCCTCCAGTTATACCAGCATCAGAATTCAAAACCCAAACTCACCATGATCTTACTACATCAAAAACAGGGCTGAATTTAAAGCCATGTGAAATCTTGTCTGGTACATTTCCCTATCCTCCTTTGCACTGACGCTCACCGGCATTGAGCAGCACTTTAACACAGTCTGTGTGCTCGTTAGCACAAGCCACATGCAGTGGGGTCCCGTAGTAAAGGTCATACGCCTCCAGAGAAGCATCCATGGCAATCAGGAGCTTTACACAGTCTGAGTTTCCTGAACAATAACACAAAAGATTGTGTCACATAAGTTTCTTTATAAAGATTGATGTCAGGCTGAAACAGGAAAGTAACCCAATTTCACAGAAATAGAAAGGCATGTGAAGTAGGCTGAGGCACTCACCTCCCATGCAGGCCTCATGGAGGGGTGAGGCTGTGCGGGAGGTGAGGGCAGGGTTAGCCTTGGCGCCATGATCCAGCAAGAGCTTCACACACTCCAAACTACCAGACGAGCAGGCATCACACAGGGGGGTACTCCCATCTACGTTCCTCGCATCCACCTGAGATTTATCACATGACAAAGGATTATACACTGATGTACTTCAGCCTCTGCCCACAGAATCATATTTCCTCTCCCCATTCACCCAATTTGTCTAAAAACACTAACAAATTCCTTCTGTCTTTTCTTGATTTTTTTCCCTTTTAACTACATTTATTTTTTATTTTGTTACTTCTGTGTTCACTGAAATATAACCAGAGCATCATGGTTCTGAACATAAAGTTTGAATATTTTTAATTCATGAAATCTAAAAATTGGACATTTAGAGGTTAAGTTTATGCATATATAGGAATGCCAGCTGTTTTCTACAAGAGTTACCCATGATTTGGTGGATAGCCATCCATCTGTCTCCCTGGCTCACCTGGGCACCAGCATCCAGCAGCAGACGAACACACTGGGCCTGTCCGCGCAGGCAGGCTTCATGCAGTGGTGTGATGGAGTCCACCGCCACAACATTGACTGAAGCTCCACTTTTGATGAGGTGCTGCAGTTGGGAGACCTGGCCGAGGGACGCTGCCTTGTGCACCTCTGTCCTCTCTGACCAGCAACCTGCAGGGGAACAGGTCCCAACAGAATGTGTGAATAGAGATGGGTAGTAATTCAGTATTATATATACAGTAGGTACATCTTGATTGTGTTGCCTGTATTCTTTTTATTGTAACTGTGCTGTAAGTGTCTTGTTTAATACTTTAAGCAGCTTTCATGAAAGTTGCCATATAAATTATATGTCAATAGCAACAAATACAGTATATTATTGTCATTATTATTATTTTCTCTACCATCACATCCTAGCAAAAACATATTGACAACAAGAAGCACAAACTGACAAAACTTCTAATGACTGTCTCCTAAAATACTGAGATTGAGGAAGACATTTTAAACATAATTGATGTAACACTTAACATCAACACCTGACAACATGAAAATCAACTGTGTGTACAAATACACTTGATATTCAAATTTTAAACATACTACATGTTGAGTATGTTATGTTTGTTATGTGCTGTATATGTCAACACAGCATATTTCCAGTGTCATCTTCAGCATTACTCGAGGTTTTAATAGTTTTAGGTCAAAAGCTATTTTATACACACCTTCAAATGTAAAAAGGAGGAAGACAAGCTAATAGCAATAAAAGGAAGTTACATGTAACACAGTTGTTGTTAGCAGCTCGCTACAGTACAAATGCCGGGACTTGCTAGCTTGTTAGCCTGACAGTCCTACCATACATGCCGACTGGGTCAACATCCGAAAACGCGACAGTGTCACCGGCCATGTTGTCTTTACTTCCTGCCTGTTCTTCCTACTCACCGATGTCTCCGAAGAAATACGGCAGAGCATCTTCAGTTTCCATCCTTCGTCCCTTTTTCTTTCCGCGCAGAATTAACAGCGACGCGAGTTGTTTGTAAACAGCCGCGTCTTGGTGATGTTTACATGCGGCGGGAGTCACGTGACATACCTGGAAGTCGAAGCGCATACTGGGATATGAAGTGTTCACACCAAATAAAGTATTTCATGAACTATGAAGAATGCAGCAAGTGTTTATTTTACGTCAGGATAAATAATACTGTATAATACACAATATTATATTACAATACAAGGATATGTAGATAATTCAAGCAACAATGATGACGTAAATCCTGAGTCACATGACTTGCACTCAAGAAATATGGTGGATTTTGTAGCGTTCTAAATTATAACCAGAATAGTGTCCATAATGCCTTTTTAGAGATGTTATGTTTAAAATCCATTAATTCAATCAAATGATGTGGGATGATCACAGTATTGGAGGTATTTGTGGATGCGGTGGGATACGTCCAGCTGACCTATGACCTCTGAGGCTCTGGTTCCAAGCATCTTCCTCACAGTGATTCTACAAAGCTGCTGCAGGCTCAGAGGATTACCTTGTCGAGAAGAAGAGATTTTCATAAGACAAGTTAAGGTGATTCAACAGCAAAAACTGAGAAAGGAAAAAGATGGCTGCCAGCTCTCTGAAGCAGTGCATGTACTTACTTTCATAAAACGTGAGACAGGTGTAGGCAGGAGACGCAGGTGTTGTGTAGTCTACAGGCTTCCTTCCCAGGTTGTCGCTGGCATACACCTTGGCTCCAAATTGCACCAACAGCTCGATCATGTCCACCATGTTTACTCGTGCAGCATGGTGCAAAGCTGTCTCATGGAACTTAACTGAATTCACATTGGCACCTGCAGGAAGTTAGGATGAACTTAGGCCTCTTTGTTTGGATTTATGGGTTCATGACAGCTGAAATGATCTGAATGTTTTGATAGTTCCTGTAATTGTGATTAAGTAAAATCCACCCTCATACAGGGCTATTATAGGTGGCAACAAATCCTGCATTCCTGGGCTAATTTTGTTTGCTTAGTGGTGTGTTTTTCTTTGTCCTTCAGATACCAAACATGGAGTCAGTCTCTCAGAATCAAGGAGCAAGAAACTCCTTTCAGACACCAGCACAGTTTACAGCTTTCTGTTACAAGCAACTGAGTGGTGCCAGCAGCAGTTCCCAACTCAAGTGAATGTAGTATAAAATCATATATTCAACACTTCATCTTCCATACTTTTTACTTTTTTTAAGGGTGGATTTGTTCTTTAACACACTTTCTGACCTGCAGTCTTCTTGCTGACCTGCATTAAGCACCTCCTTGACACAGTCCACGTGTCCTTTAGCGCATGCGATGTGGAGGGGTGGACCAAAGTGGACGTCATATGCCTCCAGCTGGGCGCCACTGGCTATCATCAACTTCACTACTTCAACATTACCTGAGAGAAATGGAAAGTTTCACATACATTAAAGAAGTCTGATGGTTTATGACTGGTTGAACATTGTCTTATTGCAGCTGCAGATGTACCTTGTATGCAGGCCTCGTGCAGCGGCGAGGCGGTGAGAGCTGTGAGGGACGGGTTCACTTTGGCTCCGTACTCCAAAAGCAGCTTGGCACACTCCAGGCTGCCAGAAGCACACGCGTTACACAGTGGAGTGCTGCCGTGGATGGTCCGCACATCCACCTGGAGGAACCAGAGAAACAATTCTCATTTTATTTTTTATACAACTTCAGATTATTGTCAACATATGAGTGGGTTACAATTACTAGAAACCATCTCTACTATTACACACTCAAAGAGATATTAACTGAAATTCTTTACAAATCTCACAAAGGTAGTATTCATTCTGTTTTCAAAAGCATCATTTTATACTGCTGATCTTGATAAGATGTCACAAATTTCTTTTAGCATTCTATTTCTTCATATCTACACAAGTCAGGTTTGGTCCTCCATAGATGGGTGGCTGTACCATGGAGGCTTATCCCACCTGGGCTCCAGCCACCAGCAGCAGTCGGGCACAGTTAGGATGAGCCTGTAAGCAAGCTTCGTGGAGTGGGGTGATATTGTCCACTGTCACCATGTTGACAGATGCTCCACTTTCTATCAGCTGTTTGAGCTGCAGGGCTCTGCCGTGGGACGCTGCTTCATGCAGGGCAGTCCGGTCTGCCCAGAAGCCTGCAGACAGGAACACATGAACACTACTTTAACATATATATGGACACAACGAAAGCTTTGTTCAGTTTTTCTTTTGACATAAACATACTTGCACAAGTCTTTAAATGTACTCCATAAAACTAGTACTGGTACTAACTACATGTATGTATGTGTACATGTAAACATTATAAACATTACTTACTGTCTTTGCTCTGTTTAAAAACCTGCATGTTCATAAAAAATCTTTACTTTTACTAACTTTGCCTTGTTTGAACTGGTTGTGAAAAAAAGTATTTCAACCTGGATGGTAGGCAGAAGAAGAAGAAGAAGAAGAAGAAGAAAAGGCGGTACTGTTAAATAATAATTAGTCGTAGTAGCTGTATTAGCTATTAGCTTTTCAGCAATTTCTACAAAAACTACTTTATATTCTCTTATTTTCTAAGGTGTGTTTGCTCTGGCACTTCCTTCATCTCAATAAAACACTGAAGTCTGTTATTACATTTTTGTATTTATACACTTTTGCTGTTTATTACGTTCGTGATTGACACCGATGTATGATTTGAAGTAATAATACAGGCTAATAATATTAGACGTCAACAAAATCTGCATTCTTAAGGCAATTGACATTTGCTGATATGTAAGATATGAAAATGATCAACAGTGCTCACCGATATCGCATAGAAACGAGCGGCGCGCAGCTGTCACCTCCATGTTTTACCGGTAAACACTTTGTGCTGGGCTACGGGAGACAGCGCCTCTAGTGGTGAATGGCGAAACAGCAGAGGATTGTGGGAGTCGTAGTTTGCAAACCGGAGTTCCTCTTCTTCAAAATCTTGCATTACCGCTGCTGGTTTGAAAAAAAAAACTAAATTTTTCTATCTAATCTAAATTAAAACAATAAAAGTAATGAAAGTACTGCAAATAAAATATTACTGTTATAAATTGTAAATTCAAAAGCTGACAAATACACTAATTACCATCTACAAATCCCCTAAAGGACATTGAATATTATGATGCAACTATTTTAAATGTGCTTTCTTACAATAACCAGGAGCACATACAACTGTCAATAAATAACCAGTTGAAGTTAGTCTGAAGTTAAGGGATGATTCATCTTTGGCCTCATCTCACAAAAAGCTGCTGTGATCAGTAGAAATCTGGAGGTGTATTTTACTTATGTTGCATACATTCACTCCACACAAACAGTCTGAAATGTAAGACTTAATCAAACATTAACAATCAAACACAGCTTTGGTTTTTGACAAAGTTGTTTTTACTTTGCAGTAGAGAAATCATTTGAGCCCAAGAAGTTTTTGCTGTTTACAACAGAGGATATCACAGGGCTCTCATCAATTCAATACTGCTGCAGTACACATTTGGTCCTTCTTAAGCAATTACAGTCAACCATAGTTTCCATTAATCTGCTGTTAATGCTCAGGTCATCCATCACTTTGCATAATACAGGAACTAATATATCGCGTCTGATGCGTTATAGTAAATCAAGCTGTTGAAAACAGGTTCAGGTGGTTTATGCTGGACTAGTCTCTCTTGTGGCTTGGCTTACAGCAAGTGTCTGGCTGTGCTGGAGATCAAACAAGAAAGGGGTTAAAAAGACACAAAAAAATATCAAGCCCACAGGCCCCTTTAACCACTTTAATTTCAAAAATCTGACAGTTTAATCTGATGGCTGAGGTGCCACCTCACATTGTTGTCTGCTGTTGCTGGACCTGAACATACTTGAGGAACATTTACTCACATGATTTATTTCAGACACACAAAGCCAAGCCACCTCTCCTGCAGCCTGACATGAAAACATACCTGCAGAGATAGAACTGATTGATTTGGCATCTTTGGACTATCACCATCTTAACTTGATGAAGTAGAAGAAAGTAGGGTATAACTGTACATTAGGCATAATCATGTTAAGTGCAAGAACCATTTATTTGTGATTTGAAGAAGCATAGCTCCCTCCCTGAACCCTATCCAACAATACTATACCATATCTCTCTATATATCATGAACTTCCTCAATGGGCAAACCATATACTTGAATAATCAGCAAGCCCACTGGTGTGTACATTTTTGTGTAGGTTTTTTTCTATTTTAAGATTTCAGTTGTCGGCAGCGTTGTCTTTGATAATCAGGAGTGTAGCAGACGGTTCGCCTCTACTCCGCAGCATCACCAAAGATGTCCTGCTTCTTGCGCTCCATCTCGGCAAAGTCAAAGTCTGCGCCTGTCATCCTCCGGTAGATGTCCTTGATGTCGTCACAGGTGGTCTCAAAGTGAGTTGTGGCATCATATGAACGGGAGATGAAAATCTAGAGGGGAGAAAACAAGGTAAAATAGCAAAAAAGTGAAAATATGTATTCTTCCAAAAAAAAGGGAAAAAAAGCACTCATCTGTTACATTCAATGCTAATTATACACATACACATTAAACACATGATGAAGATAGTGAATGGGATGAATAAATTAAAAAAAAATCTAAATCTAATTTCTATCACTGTTTTTGAAACCTGGTCTGGTGTTTTGTTTTGTGGGGTATTTTAATGCTTTTATTATTAGAGATTTTACAGTAGTGAGACATCTGGAAATGTGGGAATCCCTGCCTGGATGCAAACTCAGACCTTAAATTACTTCTAATTATTCTATTACTTTTAAAAGTGGCACTGTATTTACTGCCATTTAGTTTTCCAATAATGACAGTAATGAGAAAAAGCTGGTAAATCACATCCAACAATTAAAGTAATTAAATTGGTAAATTGATTCTGCTGAGAGCTCTCAGTCTGTTTGAATACTGAGCTAACATTACCTGTTATAATTTCAGACTACCCAGACAAGCTGCTGCTCAGCTTTGAATGCCACAATTGAGGTGATTAAAATATTGATGCGATGTGTGTGTAGAAGAGATGTTGACTACTATTTACAATCCATTAGTGTACACAATAGATTATTCCAGCACAGACAGACTTCTCACTGTGCAGGTTCATTAAAAAAAAATTGCAATCCCTGCAAACTTTTTAAAATAGATCAAAACGGCACAGAGTGACATTTCTTCCTGCAACAAACCAACAGAGTATAGATACTGGCTTGGATTGCATGTTTACCAGGAAACAGCCAATAGTTTAATTTCGCAGTTGAGCTAGCTGACAAAATTAACATTTATACAGTGCAAACTAATCTAAAAAATGAGACACTTGCTAACAGCAGCATTGATCCCACCCTTGATTTTAAGGTGGACAAGGGAGGTTGAAGTGACTGGACTCTTTATTCTGACAGGGTCACTACTGCAACGGCATGCTCTGGCTCAAACCCTGAGCATGCATACAGTATATGATGTTCACTGTTAATTTTTCAAACAAGTTCTAAGTCTGCTACATTTCTATAAACTGAAGTGAATAGGAACAAATAGTTGCTCAAATGGTAAAAAAAAAACAAAAAAAAAGCATCATGAAAAGTAGCCAGTGTTATGAATGGCTTAAAACATGCAACAGCAGCGGTGTGGTCCTGTATTTTCCATTCAATCCCAGTGATCATACCTGGCTGTCAGTGCCCATGTCAGTGGGTGCATACTGGTCACTTATGCTGACAAACTTCTGCTCGATGGGCTCCAGTAGGTCCAGGGCTGGCTTGATCTCTTTCTCAGGGTCATTTGTCTCCACAGTGGTGCTGGCGATGGCGATATATTTACCCTGTGCCGCCACGTTGTGAGCAGAGGAGATCAAACAAACGTAGATGTCTAGAAACAGAAAAAGTAAAGTTAATGTCGGGTTGTTTGCCTGTGGATAAGTTAAAATATCATATTCACATCTGTCTAAGTGACAATGAATAGACAATGCATAATTAATGCATTACTGCAAGCTGAACCAAATAAAATGAACCGTTCTTAATGTCTAACAACCAGTCTGTTAATAGGTGAAAAATATATGGGAGGATTTCACTTGGTACTTCCGTACCAGAAGTAAAAAAAGATGAGAAACATTTGTACAGTAAAAATGAAAGAAAGGGGATACAAACACGATGCAGAGGCTTTACCGGCATAAAATAAAAAAATTAATAAATCTTGCTGATATAATTAGCCATCAGTTTTAATTAAGAAAATAAAGAAATGAAATGCTGTAAAATCTAAGTCATCTGCTCATTTCCTGTGTGCGCTCACCGTGCTTCCTGTTGACCTGATTCTGAGGGATGATGATCTGGCAAGAGTTGATGTCGCCGGTGTTGCCGATGGGGTGACTCAAGATGCAGATGGCTCTGATCACCTGACCTACTTTGGTGGTGAGATTCATAGCATAGCTGGGGTCGCAGATCAGCTGCTTGCACCTGGCAATCTATGGTGGGCAAACACAGTCAAAGGTCAGAGCATAAGTGATAGGTGTAATTCCTGAAGAAGTGAAATATAATTATGGGCAACATTTTTTCCTCTATTATACTGCATGGGAAGAGCGTATTAAGCCAAATAGTTTATGGGATCAAACAAGGAAATGGTATCAAGTGTTAAGTAGCCACAGATACAGGGCAATGCAAAACCCTGACCAAAATTTCTAATATTGTGAATTGTTGATTCCAAAGGTCATAAGGTTAAAGATGACACATTTCTTCAATATAATTGTATTAAATTTGACTCTTTTCCATTCTTACAGTTTCAAATAAAAAAAAAAAAAGGGTCTGAAAAAAGGTTAGGGTATCCTGCACAGTCAGTACTAAGTAATACACCCTTTTTGACAAGTATCATAGCTTGTAAACACTGTTTGTAGCCAGCTAGAGTCTTTCATTTCTTGTTTGGGTTTTCACTCATTCGTGTTTATAAAAGGATTCTATTTCTGTGAGATTCTTGGGCTGTCTTGCATGCTCTTTTGAGGTCTAGCCACAGATTTTTGCTTATGTTTAGCTCACAGGACTGTGAGGACCATGGCAAAACTTTCAGCTTGCACCTCTTGAGGTATTCTTTTGCTTTTTACAGATAGTTGCTTCCAGAATTTGCTGGTATTTAATTGAATCCATTCTTCCTCTACCAGTGAAATGTTCCCTATGCCACTGGTTGCAACATAAGCACCTGTGCTTCACAGTTGGAAAGGTGTCCTTTTCATGAAATTCCCTTTTCTCTTTGATTGATTCATCTGTCTAACAATCCTAGGAACAGTTCTCTCTCAGAGTTTTCCTGGTCTTCCAGACCTCAATGTGACCTCCACCATTCCTGTTAACTGCCATTTCTTAATTACAATATGAACTCCAAACACTTTGCTATCTTCTTTTTGCCTTCTCTTGGTCTGTGGGCATCAATTATCTTAATGTTTAAAGTGCTTAGAGGAGGCCATGGCTATTGATGTTGGGATAAGGTTTGAGGAGTCAGTATTCATAAAACTTGGAAATTAGCATCACTTGGCCTTTTCTAATGATGAATGAGAACATGTCATACCCTTAGCAAGCTAATTGAAATCTGGGTCCTTGGAAAAAGTTACCTGAGTGCTCAAATGTCTTTGGGTACCCAAACTTTTGTGTGGTGAGCTTTTCCATTTTGTGATGGGTGACAAAACGTAACAAGGCAATGCATTTCACCTCTGCTTTGACTGACTTTAAGTGATTCATGAGGGACAATGTGTTGTTGTTCTTGTCCCCCATAGGTTTGTCTGTACACTCATCCAAGTACAGTGAGTTACTCCTCACACAAGCAAGATACTTCAATGTCAGTTTATGCGCCTTTAAGCCAAAGCTCAAGTATTTTTAATCCTGCCCAATCCAGTTTCTGTAAAGTCAAATATCATATACAATGTCTCCATGGGCTTTACAGGCCACTCAAATAACAATGTTTAACATCCTACAAAACAAAATCACCTCACCTCTCCCTCAGACTTGACTCCCACCACCTTCCCATTCTCCACCACGATCTCCTCTATGGGCTTGTTCAACATATACGTCCCACCATAGATGGCACTCAGCCTAGAATGGAATGTGAGATGTTAATTCCTATTATCAAAAGATATGAGCTGAGTGAATGGTACAGAGCTATATGAAACTATACCCTATTAATAAAGTGACACAAGACTACATTTAATACTGAATCAATAAGTTGGATAGAGCTCTATACTATTTTTCTGTTAACAGGGACTCTGTACAAAAGTAGTGAATGTCATGTGAAGAAATTGTGCTGAAAAAGAAATAACCAAATAAATATCACAATTTACTGGGAAATCCCAACATTTATTTTAACATATATTTAAGTTCTGTCAGCACTTCCCTTCCCACTTTCAGCTCCTAGTTTAGTTCCTTTGCTTCTATAGTTACTGGAACATTTCGGTTGTAAAGAACTGTATTTTACACTTCTAATGCTGCTGTAATTTTCATAAGCTACTTCAAGCAGTTGCTGCACACAGATATTACACATATGTATGTGTATTAAATGAAGAGTGTCCTACCTGGCAAACCCTTGTGGCAGTTCTCCCAGGCCATACAGTGGGTAGAGGTATGGACTTTTGCCATATCTGGCCAGAGACTCACTGTAAAGTTTTATCCTGTTTATCGTTTCAATGCAGGGTTGATCCAGGTAACTGAGGAGAGAGAGATAGGGACCATTTAAAAATCTATAAACTGTACAATTTCACAAGGCTTACGGAGACATGGTATCACAATTCCGTGAAATAAAGATTTTTATGAAAATAACATTAACAAACAACTAGAAAAGAACACTGACTCGTCTGTGCGGTAGAGGGCAAGAGAGTGGCCAGTGAAGTCCATGACTTCCTGGCCCAGGCTGAACTTTTTGAAAATGTCCCTCATTGTCGTCTTGTTGGGATCGACGTCTTCCATGGTTTTGGGGTCGGCCTCATCAAAGTTGGCGATGAAGCTCAGGAACTTTTTGAAGCGTCTTTTCTCAAACAACCCCATCAAACCTTTAAGAGACAGAGTTCAGACTTTGAGCGGACCCATGTCGAAAGTAACAGAGTGAAAACCAAGCTTTACATCAATGCTGCATGCAACCAGCACCCGACAGTGTAATGTTTAGAAGCCAAACACCATTGCTAATTAAAATCAAGGACTAAAGAGAAAGGCAAAGATTTTTTGTAGCGGATCTTTAGAAAGACACAAATGCAGCAAATAAATAAAAAAACATTTCCTCTTTGGTTTCAAGTTGTCCACACATTTCATAATACCTGCTCAGTCATTTTCAGTGCATCCTCCAATAACTTACCAGATGCCAGAGCCTCAGTCTCAGTAGAGGGGACTTTATGGATTTTGCCCCCCTTGTACACAAAGCTGCCCTCAATCACTTTGAAATCCAGGTAGCGAGTCACCTGTGTGATCAGCAGCATGCGGACCAGCTGACCTGAGAAGGAGATGCAAACATCAGCATACTTTCACAAAAGCACAAAACAAAGGTATTACTTCATTCATTAAAACATTTATCAAAAATCAACACCCTTCAATTTTTAGCCCCTTCACTGATATTATTAGCTGCAGTGTTATTTGTGGTTCCTGTTACTACTTAAAGATAATAAAGGTCTAAATATTAAAAATTAATTGAACCATGAAACCTCTTTGCTGGATGGCAAAATATTCAACATACATCACAAATAAGCCAAAGCTCACCACTCTACTGGGAGCATGTGATATACAAGTGAGTGAACTAAGTATACCATTGGCCATAAGGAATTTAGGGATGAGGTCCACATTCCAATCCCGGCCTTTTCCCATTGACTCAGGAGGTTTGCCAGGAAGGTTGAAGCGCTTGTAGAGCTGCAGGGAGACACAGAACCAGAGTTGACTCACAAGCTGAAGCCAACAACTTACACTTACACCAGAGGATTGTTTCAGAAAGCGAGGTAACCATTCACAGAGCAACTCCACTCATTTTACGCATAGAAGTCTGTTTATGGGTGTTGAGGAGCACTACTACAGATGTGAAAAAAGTTGTACAAGGTCAAATGATGTCATTTGAGTCTGTGTCGGTTGGAGCAATGCTAAATCTTTGTGTTCCCTTTTAAAGCTGGGCTTGATGCAGTAAATCATCCCAATTCTCAAGACTATTTCATAAAAAAGGTTTGTATAGTCTTTCAGACTGTTACGGCCGCTACTCTTTTCCACCTTTTACTGTGTGTGTATGTGTGCGCTCCTAGTGATATCTCCTGTCTACAAAGCTGCCTGCACAGCCCCAGGATCCAGTTGCTCCACCTCTTTTGTCCTGATTGGTACAGCAGCAGAGCAGCGGACTAATCCCAGCCGTTCAATTAAGTCCAGCCCTACAAAAGCTCTGCCAGCCTGTCAGTCCGGGCTGACTGTTGGTGGCAGCTCGCCTCTGTGTTGGACAATTTGATAAAATTGTTAGAAAGCCGAGTTGTAGTTTTGCCTAGTGCTTTGTCGGGGGGCTGTTTCTGTTGTTGTTTGGTTTTTAGCTGGCTCAGGTATTTAGTTTTATTATTTACTTTTATTTTGGTTAGTTAAGGAACATAGTAGTTCTTAAAAAGTCCTCTTTTGGTTATATTTTGTTTTTGATTTAAACAGCACCCACTGGCCCTCTTCCTTGGTTTGTTTGAGTTGTGAACCTCTATCCTCTAATTTAAGTTACAATAAACTACTTTGCCCTTTTACCACCTTGGGTTTTGTGTTGCTTCCCTTTCCCCTGTGAGCTGGGTTATAACACAGACCAAGGCAAAATGAAGCTTCCACCATGTTGCACATATTTTTAGAGAGGCTGAGATGAAAAACTGGCCATCATAGTGAGAGGGGTAATGATAAAGCAGAAGTAGTTGTTGGTACAAGAGACCTACATAGAGGCTAAATAAGCAAAATAAAATATACATTCATTCATTTTTAAGATTTGTTTTGGCATGTTTGCCCTTTTTTGGGTAGCAGACAGTGTAGAGCAAAGGTTCCCAAACCGTCCTGCAATGAGGAAGCCATATAATTTGGCAAACAGTGATTTGAAAGATTTAAACAATAATGACTTGTCTAACCAATAATTATGTAACTTTGCAGAGTATAACAGGCCCATTTTTCAGTAATTCCTCATTACTAACACACACATTACTAACAGCAAAAAGAAAAGTTACTGATTTTTAAGTAAAAGAAGCTCACCATTACATCAGTCCATCTTCAGGACCTTTCATTACATAGTACAAAGTGGTGTGGTTACAAAATTAATTAAAAATGTTGGTTGATGTTTGGTTCATTTTTGTATGCTTATCCCTCGTTCTTATGCACTCCCTTTTCTCTGTCACTTGCTATCGGAACTTGAATAAATAGAAAGAAGACAGCCTGAACCACAACTTCAACTTGCATGATTTGTTACATGGACATTGCTGTCATTGCTGGCATACCCTCTGTTGCACCAGCTGTTAATTTCCTCATTACAGCTTTACCCATTCCCATAAATCACGCCTTAAGATACAAAGTAACTATTTAAATGTTTATTTATCACAGTTTCACACAGTCTGCAGTTTTTGCTCCCTTATGTCTACATTTCAAACCAGTCTGACCTCCTTAGTGTCACAAAGTAAAGCCAGAAGAGTCAAATATCAACTTACATCTTCAAGAGGCGTGATGGAGGCACTCTCAGCTCCATAGTAGGTGTTGCGGTCCATGTGCAGAACCTTTTTCCCCTTCACTGACATGATGCCTGATAAAATGCATTCCTGTTAAGAGAAAACAAAACAGAGGATGAATTAGATCAAGATCAACAGGATGCTGGGAAAATCCACAGATATCGCAAGCCCTTTTTCATCATGATTTCCCAAATACTGCCAACACTCCTCTCAGCTTGTATCAACATACAGTACAATCATCTTTGATTCTATGAAAAATAAGGCAGATGCTCTCAACAGTCTGTTTTTGTTCCCAAGCTTCAAAAGATTTAACCCATCTGTCACACCTTACACTTTTATCTCACAAGACGAATCAGTCTGTGTTACCACCATTTTAATGGTTCCATGGCTGCAGCTTTGTAGGGATAAACAATTTTGGCTGCATGCTGGTCCAGCTGGAACAGAGCGCACAAACAACTACAGCAGACAGGATTTAGAAATAAATAATTTACACCTACATGGATTAGTGGTTTTGTCTTCGTTGATTGCAATATTGTGATACACTGGGAAATTGTCATGTTTGATAACAGCAAAATCTAATCAAGACAGTGAGTATTTGTATCTGTGAGTTAATGTCAGAAGACTTTCCGCCACACTGGTGGGAAAAATGTATGATAGACAAGAGAGATGTGTGCTGTTTTACTCTGAAGCGCAATGATTGGGTTACAGAAGAAGGACTGATTTAAAAGCCATTGTTTTTGCCTCCATTGAGTTAAATGAAACGAGGCATGCTTGTCACCATAGAAATACAAGATTGTGATATTTATTGCCACTTCGGCAGTATCTGCTGTCTTCGCATCCAAACACAGCTCTGGAACAGCCTGCGTGTGGCACAGTAGCCATTAATGTTGAGATTGCTCGTGACCTGTAACCAATCAGAGACTACAGAATGGTGACAACAGACAGAGAGAGGTGGCTACATAAGAGCAATATCAAGTAGTGCATTTTCACAGGGCTTTCAGTCCCAGAGGCTTGGTAATGACAAGGGAAAAGGTGCATGTTTGCCAGAGTCTGGAATTCCCACAGACTGAAGGCCTTAATATGATTACAGCAGTGGGTTTGTAAATGCAGGAAAATACTGTGTGCACCATGTGACTGTGTGGCCTTTACTCCAAAACAAGTTCTACTACTGAATGACAGTTCAACTGGTTTCGCACATGACCAAAAAAACAATGCATCATAACTTTGACTGGGTAATGCCTACTACACTTCCTTTGTGCATATACTGTGGCCTGTGAAGATACAGGAAGCGACAGGTTTTATACCATTTGTTTCTTTTATTTAGGCTAAATCAGTATGACTCTTCTATTGCATAGTGGTACAGTCAACTTCTCTTATTTTAACCTTAACTTGGGTTAATCAAATCAATCTCACTCCATGCTGTAATTTCTAACATTACCTGTGGAGACTGATGAATTGCTTGAGAAAACAGTTAACAATAGAGTAACAGCCAAGTGAAAAAACAAGACAAAGTAAACAGGATGAAAGCTTAAGTAGAAAGTCAAAAGCTGTGAAATCTCCAACCTGAAATTCTGTTGACCACAACAGCCTTCAGTGTTGATAGGCTTTTACTTGAGACACAAATAGTGCTGTGGGCAGGACATTGAGTGAGACTACAGAGTGGTGACCACAGACAGTGTATACAGTTCTCACTTATTTGTCTTCCTATATTTTTAACAACAAGGAACATTTTTCTATTATATTCTAAGTTGATTTTTTTCTTATATGTACATTTACAGTACAGTTGCAACAGCAAAATCTCAGTTCTTTTGTGTATGTAAATTTTTTTGTTGTTTTGATTTCACACTTGCTTTGGCAATGCAAACATCAGTCTCCCATGCCAATAAAGTTCCTTTGAATCAAATTGAAAAGTAGATACATCAGAGCCAAAGTAGCATTTTTTAAAATTTCTTTAACTTAATTCAACTAGTTCAACCTAAATTTAACTAAACCACTAATCAGCCCCTTCATAACCTCAGTGACATATGTACTTCTCTACATCCTGCAACATCCAAACTAGCATAGGTGCTCTCCCAAAATAAAACATGCCACAGTGAAATCTGATCATGTCTATTTGTAAATGTCTAGGTTTCATTTACTGTATGAGCTTGCCATGCCACTGACGTGAACGACATATAGTGAGGCTACAGATAAACCTCTGGTGAAGACAGAGCAGTTCTGATGTGTCACTGTCATTCCTTTCGGGCGGCATGTGATCGGAGACGACCTGCTGCCGCTTACATAAATACAGGCTTTTACACAGAGCCAGGGGCAGCCTAGTCATCACTACCTCTGCCAGAAAGTAGTGGCCATGCTGACAGAGAGGAAAACACACTGATCCATCGTACAGTCAGGCAGAAAATTAAGCCAGTATAAAACATTGGGACCGGCGGCAAAGTCCTGGTTCAATTTTTAACACATAAGACCCATAAAAATCAGGAGGCCGAGAGGCAGCAAAGTCCAACACAGAGGACAAAAGCTGGATGGGTCTCTGCAGTTCAAAAAGATTCCATCACATGACAAGTAGACCATGACGGCACTAGCTTCGAATTTACTACACTGAAAATTTCCAATACACTTTCTAGTGTTTCAAGTCACAAGAATCTGTTGGATCTGTTGGGCTCATATGATCAACAGAGCTGGGAAATGACATAATCACCAGTTTTCTCAGAGGAGGAAAGTAACTAAGTATAGAGCTGAAAAAAATAAATCAATTAATTGTTCAGCGATCATTATCAAGCTGAATCTGTTTCCAGATTCTCTGATGTGAGGATTTGCTGCTTGTCTGCTTTATATAACTGTAAACTGAGTATCTTTGGGTTTTAGACTGTTGGTTGGACAAGGCATTTGAAGGCATTAACCTGGGCATTTTTCACTACTTTCCTAAGTTTATCAATAAAATAACAGATTAATAAATAATAAAAATGACTTTAGTTGCAACCCTAACTCAGTACAATCAATCACTACATCTTTATACTGTACTACTGTTCCAAACATTTGGACACTCTCAACCAATGGGTTTTATTAATTTCTACATTGTAGACATTGTAAACATGTGGGATTATGTGGTAAATAAAGTGTAAAACCAGAATATGTTTTATATTTCTAGCTTCTTTAAAATAGCCACCTTTTGCTTTGATGGCAGCTTTGCACACTTTGGCATTATCTCAACCAGCTTCATGTCACCTGCAATGATTTTCAATTATAAATTAATAAAATGAATGAATGAAAGAAAACACTATGATGAAACTGGCTCATGAAGTCCATTCCAAAAAAGGAAGACCATGAGTTACCTCTACTGATAAGTTCATTAATCTCCAGCCTCAGAAACTGCAAATTAACAGCACCTCAGATTAGACTCCACATAAATGCTTCACAGAGTTCAAGTAGGAGACACATCAACTGTTCAGAGGAGACTGTGTGAATCAGGTCTTCATCGTCAAATTGCCAAAAAGAAGCCACTACTGAGGAAGGCCAATGAGAGGAAGAGAATTGCCTGAGCCATTAAGCACAAGGAATGGACATTAGACCAGTAGAAATCTGTACTTTGGTCTGATGAGTCCAAATTTGAGATTTTTGGTTCCTGTGAAACACACAGAAGGTGAACAGATGGTATCTGTATCAAACCTCTGGGCTATGTAAGGGCTATTTAACCAAGGAGAGTGATGGAGTGCTCCATCAGATGACCTGGCCAGCACAATCACTCAACCTAAATCCAACTGACATCGTTTGGGATGATTTGGACCACAAAGTGAAGGAAAAGCAGCAAACAAGTACTCAGCACCTCTGGGAACTCCTTGATGCCTATTGGAAAACCATTCCAGGTGATGACCTCATGAAGCTAATTGAGAGAATGCCAAGAGTGTGTAAAGCTGCCATTAAAGCAAAAAGTGACTTCTTTAAAGAATCTAAGATATAAAACATATTCTGGATTGTTTATCACATAACTCAATATGTTTTCTTTCACAGTTTTGATGTCCTCGGTATTAGTCTACAATGGAGATAATAAAAATCAAGGAAGCCCACTAAATAAAAAAAAGTGTGTCCAAACTTTTGACTGCTACTGTATATTGTGTAAAGCTAAAACGTAGTTCACTGTACTCCACTGCATTCCTCTCTTAGTTAGACAGCAAGTTCTACATTCAAAACATGTGATGAGCTTATATAATTAAACAGGAATGTGCTGGCTTCAGGGGAATTTAGATTTTTATGACCATCATTTCTAGCAGTAATATAAAGTTAATAAAAAGTTAGTAATGCAAATCCTTGTTTTCTATGTTTCTGGTGATTGATCATCACTTGATTGGCAATGCCTGAAAGTTCTACTTGTGCAGACCTTCCTTACTCATTATTATTGTGTGTGCAGGCAAGCATTGTGTCCATTTCCTTTCCTTTAACACCACTTCCTCTTTTGCTAGGCACAAAGATAGCAGCAATTGTATAGTTCTATATATACCTATATTACTGGAGAATGCATTGAAAGAATTAGCTATTTTACTTGATATACTTTGGTATATTAAACTTTATACTACCAATAAAAACAAAAAATATTTTTTTCATAATCACAATTTCTTAACAAAACTTAACATCCTAAAAGGTCTTGTTTTCGCTGACCCACAGTCAATACATGTAGTTTACTATCGCTTAAGGTAAATAAGTGCAATAAATAAGATTTACCTTTATTCGTCCCACAGTGGGGAAATTCACAAATCCTCCAGTAAAAAGCTTTTCTGTAAATCAACTACAAAATAACAATAATGACTGACAAAATAATTGTTTCAGCTCTATTTAACTGAGTGCATCTATATTGTTACCAACATTTTTGAATGGCCAACCTATACTTTTCGCAGAATATTCAGTCAGTTCAGTTCTTCCTTGGGTAAATAAAAGATTTCTCCTTCACTAATATTTTTACCACTACCACTGGTGATTTTGCATGATTCCTCACCATGATCCTTGTTTATTCCTATACCCACAACCTCCTCAACCACTGAAATTGCTTCCTATTCGCTCTCTCGTCTTCAGGCGTCAAGCTGCTTACTTAGGATCACCAAGTGTATCATAATGTGAACCAGACTGCAACTAGGTACAGTTTGATAATTTGTGCCAAACCACTCCCCTCATGTGTCATTAGTAATGGACAGATGGGGAAAGCCCATCCCCCAACCACTTAGGCCATTAAAAATGCCAGGAGGACTACATAGAAAGGCAAAACTAGTCATCTCCATTCGAGATGTACAGGACCAGGATGAATTGATTTGACATTTAAAAATTGCATAAAAAGGTGACTTTGGCTAAAAGATGGTGAACAAAACAAGAGGGCATTCTCAAATAGCATGAGCTAATGTGAGTAAAATAACTTACACATAGTATGTTAGAACCTGTTTACTCTTTTGATTTTTGTCCTATTAGTATTCTGTGTAATTTGCTGATTTAGTAGGCAAAGCAATGCTGGTGTTAGTGTGTAACACGAAAGGGGAGGCTGTCAGATATACAGAAGTGAAGTCACCATTTTACATAACGGAACTAGAATCATGTGAAACTACACTGTGGTCTGCAGAGCTTTTTGGGCTGGCTAGCTGGCAGTCAGTCTAGCTCTGAGTTGACTGAGCTCACAGAGGACTTACAGTGTACTTTCGGTTCCTCAGTCTTGGTGGAACCACACCCAGATGTGAGCTAAATCAACACCCTGCCCACCAAAATGTAACTAACCCCCTCTCTGCTGGGCTGCTTTGGCCCTGCTACCTCTGCCTGTGCTGAGCCTGCAGCAAAACACTTTGTAAATCAGTGTGAGCTGTTACAAGAAACAGCAATTTACAGAAACAAACAATGCTGTGTTGAGCTGCACATAACAACAGCGTTTAAACTAAGCTTCTCCAACTTAAGATCAGTCCAGAAACTGCTATGAATGTACTGCCTTGAGGTTGACAGGAAGCTGCTCATTGACCTGCAGTAAAGTCCAGAAGATAGCACGGTAGTTGTCACGCTTCAGCCACGTAAAAGTGACAGCAAGTCAGGAGGCCTGTCAGGAGTACAGTTCTGTCTATTAGGCCATGGCATAGTTAATGCTGACAAAGTTCATTTCCGGGCAAACAAGATCTGCAGATACGGGAATAGCTCATAAAGTGGCACCTCACATTATGCTGGGACAGCTTCTTTTAGGCTTTTTAGTATGAAACTTAAAAGGGCGCAAAAAGTTTAAGTTCACGTCACAGGACAGCAGCCCATTGCTAAAGTTGCTAAAGTTTCAGACTGACAGTTATATAGTCCAAAGTAAAACAAGCTAGTTTGGATTAGCTCTCAGTCCGTTCTTTTCCCTAACTGTCTTTTCTTTAAGTCATTGAAAAAGTGCTGAAGTTCCGCTAACTTTGCGACAATTAACTTTATTAAAGGACTTCATTTTACTCCCGAATGCGGAAACTTCTGATGGCTCGAGTTAGTTCGTTAGCTTCTTACCGTCTGACTACTTTCATCAGATATCTTAGTGGCTCACATAATCTTAGCTAAAGTTACACTATGACTGAGACAAAGTCAACCACCAGCAGAACAGACAATGTGCACTAAAGATTAATCGGTGGAGCTGACACGTCGTTATTCCGCTGTTAGCAGGCTAATTACTTAGCTTAATTTAGGTCGGCTAACGTTAGGAGACTAATCATCCGCGTATAATCTTCTCTTCACTGACTAAAAGCTGCCCGAACTGGCGCAAAACTTCCAAATAACCGGTTAAATAACTGGGCTCATTGCATTCAAAGTCGACAGACCATTTACTAACCACGGCAACAGACTAAGACTTTGAATTTATCTTTTGTAAGTTAAGTATCGTTAATCTTCCAGATAGCATGGTGCTAACAGTTAGCTACTTTGCTCACAGTTTCCATGAACTAACAGGTAGTCGCTCGCTCTCGGTTAGCGGTTAAGCTAGCTACTTAGCGCTAGCTCCGCTGATTAGGCCCAGTTAGTTCAGAGCTAAACTGTCAAGCGCAAACTGCGTTGGTAACAGGTTGCCAATCATTTCCGCATCGTTTGAGTCTTTCTCACCGTGAGCCCGGTGCCCAGGACGATAACGTCGTATTCTTCATTCATTTTTCCAAACCTTTACTCCTCTGCTGCTGAATATCGGGAAAGAAGAAAATGGAGATCAGCGGGGCTGGAAGTGAGAAGGGGCTGCGGTTCAGCGTCAGGCGCCTCGAGGGGGCGTGGCTTCCCGCCTGTCAATCACTGGGAGGAAGAGGCGCAAAGTGTCTGGTCGAAAAATACCTGAGAGAAAATAGTTTAATCATGTGACTGTATTGACATCAGGCAATGCTGATCGACATGTTATAATAAACAACAAACTTTTTCTTTACTTCTCATACGAGCCTCTTACTGTATTGTATGTTTTATGTGCTGTGCATTTCTTAATATTAGTATTTATTGGACATTTAAAATTTGTATTGAATGAATTAATGAGTCATCTGGGTTTCTAAAACTGCAATTTTCCTAAAATAAATTAAGTTTTATAGATTTTCTTTCTAACCATAAGACCTATAATCACAAGCAGTGTAAGAAGTTATTTAACGTTGAATACTTATTACCCTTATATTCTGAGTGTTCCTAACTCCCATCACAGCAGCTTGTTGAATCAATAGTCCCTCTCATTCAATAACCCATTTTAGCAAGAACTCAAATGAAGTGTGATGATGTGTACTGCAATGTAGTGGCACTGCACTATTTGTGTTGCCAGAGTGGATTAGATTCATGGTCAACACACCTGTTAAGTAAACCCAGTGCCATTCATGAATTTAGCCACTGTATTGTTCACTCATGTCACGAGTCAGTCTGTATAGGATTGGTTATATGTCATATAGTCAGCCACCACACTAATAATAATTGTGGTACATACATACATACACTCAATACATTTATTTCATACATATTTACACGTATACACTGGTTTTTACAAACAGTACTTTCACACAAAGTAATACTGACCGGCCAGCCAAGACTGAATATGGAATGATCAGAGACTGCTGATGTTTAAAGCTTCGATTTTGTTTTGTATCTGACATCCCAGTAAGGCAAGCCAGAGGGCCATGATGATATCAAAATGTAGCCAGACAAAATCCCACGCAAGCAGGTGAGCGTATCTTTGGCACGTCCAATCATGTCTAAACATCAGCACATAGTTCTCCAAACAAGGTGCTTATTCCCATGCAGCAGAGTGGCTGGCCTTTTGGTATAAACACCATTATGGCCTTTATAAATTGTTTTTGAAGGCATTTTTCAGGTTATTGCAGTCCAAGTCAAGTCTCAAGTCACTAGCACTGAAGACAGATCTGATGTAAATATAACAGACTAAAGCAAAACTTTAATTCAAGTCATGTGACTTAAGTTCACATTCTGTCACTCAAGAATTCACTGCACATCACCAAAAGTAAAGAATTATTGTAATCCACACAATCTAAATGATGGTCTCCAATAACATGAAATGTTTCAGATTCTATTCTTTGCTTTAATTAATTACAAAGTCAATTGCAAAGCTGTGCTGTGTAACACTATGGGGTCATTCATAATGCATCTGGTAAGCCACACTCAAACACTCGCACTACGTCTGGTTTCTTGGCGAGCTGCCGTGCTGTTGTGCCAGATGCATCCTCTGAGTCTTTGAGTCCAAGCTGCAGGAGAGTCCTGGCTGCATCTGCATGCTGTCCGATGCAGGCCATATGAAGAGCTGGGGAGAGAAGAGAAAAGAAGGGGGTCGTAAGGGACCATATAGACAAATTACACCTGAAGTTTACAGATTGGTTTTCATAAACAACTCATTTACTGTCACTATTATAATATCTACTCTTTACTCTTTACTCAAGTTGATTTCCATGGTGTTGTAAAATGAAGAGTGAAAATTGTCCTCAAATCTTCTCAATTGATGTGACAGAGAAATACGTAAGATTTGAAACCACAATCTCAGGGGCTTTAGGTTTGTTAACAACAAAAAGATTTCACAAGCTCACCACTGCAGCTGGAGTGTGATGCTTACCAGTTCTTCCGTTTCTGTCCCGAACTTGAAGATCTGCCCCCAACTCCAGCAGTGTTTTTATTGTGGATGCGTGACCCTCCTGAAAAACACAGATGCAATGTAATTTATGACAAGTATGTCATGTCTGTCTTAGAAGAGGATTCGCTCTTTTGCTTTGTTGCACTTCCTTTTGGGTTTTTCCCAATCTGAGTTAAGGGCATAAGGATTGAGAGTGTTGTATGTTGTACAGATTGCAACACACTCTAAAATAAATTTGTGGTTTTGGGATGCACAAATATATTTGACTTTAATACATGTTTGGCAAACGAATTATAATTCAATTGATAAGCATCATCTGCCTAATGATCCTTCCATAACAGAGATAGTTCAGTCTGACAATGAAAGTCCCTGAGTTCATGTGTGAATTCCTGATACACTTCTCAAATTTAGCTTCCTTTTTAGGGTTAGATAATATTGTTTTTACAAATTTAATCACACAAAACACAGTAGAGAAATTTGTAAATCAATGATTCCTTGTAAACCAAGAGTACTGTCTTTTTCTGCCTTTAAGTTCACTGCTAGTGACCCTTTCAGTTTCTATTATTACACACACACAGTGAAATGTACATCACCATAAATATATGCTGTGTATGATTTGTCAATCTGTGTGCTATTACAGTTTATACATTACTTTAATGTAGCTATTTCAACCATTCATACATCACTTCTACTTAACTGTTTCAACTTCTCTGCTCACTAGTTTTCATGCATTCTCAAGACAATATTTTCAGGTGGCAAATTAGCTGAGTTATGCCACAATCTTTCCACCTATCCCCAATCAACAGCAGACGTACGCCCTAAGGTACAAGTAAACCTGGTCACTGATCTAACCTTTGCAGCGTAATGCAGGGCAGTGAGCTGGATGTCAGTCGCCCTCTGGTTCACGTCTACATTTAGGTCCCGCACCAGGTACCGCAGTGCCTCCTCCTGGCCGGTGACAGCGACCTGGTGCACCGGCTGAGCCCTGAGTGCATCAGCAGCTGTTGGAGATGCCTTCAGGGCACATGAGTCCGGTCATGATAGTACACATAAGTATCTCAGTTTCTACATAAGCTGAAACATCACTGCACTGAAATGCCTTCTTCTACCTGGTGCTTCTCTAAAAGGAGCCTGGCCACTGAAATGTGTCCATTTCTGACAGCATCCATGAAAGGTGTGACTCCACAGCTGTCAGTGCTGTCTGGGGTGTAGCCACATCTGGAACAAGACCGGTGAAGGTGAGGGTCAGTCAGGCAATGTTATTCGTGAGCTGCAAATCGTCATCAAGCTGATTTCTCTCAAAACAAGTAAAACAGAACATTGGGAAATTTGGGCAGTCTACAAACAGAATTGTAACACTTGCAATTATCATATATGTATAATATGTGAGTTTTATCTGGTGTATTTATTATTCTAGGAGGAAATTCTGAGGAAAAGGTCCAGGGATGCACTCACCAAAAGTCAGAAATGACATTGTATTTTCAGAGCTGACTGAAACATTTCACAAATTTTGCTTTCCATTTATTTTGGATTTTGGATATACAAAATTTCAACCTACCTCTCCAGCAAGATCCTAACAACCTCCTCACAGCCGTGCATTGCTGCATCATGAACAGAGAGAATATTGCAATATTACAATGAACGCAAGAGGAAAAAACAGATATTACTTTTGTCCTTCAGTGATCGACAAACACACTGGGAGATTTGGCCTCAACAGAATACCACACATTTAAGAGATTAGACATTCTGGGAAGACAACTGATTTTAACCAGGGTGAAGACAGGTTGTTTGTTTGCGTATGCCAGTTATAGCCACTTAGCCGGAGGACGCCTTACCAGCAGTGTGCAGCGGCGTCCTGCATGTCTTGCTCTCCGTCCTCCAGACATTTGGCGCAATGAGAAGCAGGTGCTGTATGACCAGAGGATCGCCCTCCCTGCAGGCGATGTGGAAGGAGTTCCAGCCATCTTTGTTTCTCAGTGAAGGGTCGGCACCGTGGCACAGAAGCTCCTGGATCACGCTGAGGTTCCTCCGAGTACAGGCCATCATCAGGGGAGTCCTGAGAGAGAAGAGGCAACACAGACACCTATTCTGACAAAGTGAAATCTACTGAAGATGGCTGTCACACTACAAGCTTACAAGCTAATACACAGTGATATTGTGTTTGTATAGTAAATGTATAAAGCAGACATACAGATCAGAAAAAAATAATTATTAAACATTTTATCAGAGAAAACAATGATCAAATCTCTCATTTTAACCTTTAAATAAACATCCAATAAACATTAAATTGTCAATTTCACGAGGTGTACAACATTTTGAAACCTTCACATTTTTTAAATGATGACATAATTAAATAGTGCATTAGCTCTAATAACAGATTAGACCTAGTTTGTATCCCCTAGTTTGTGACCTAGTTTGTATCCCTTTACAACACAAAAAACATATGAATGTGTTGTTACACATTTAAATACATAACAATGGAAGACAAGATGAATATGGATATAAATGTCTGATACTAAAACTTTTGATCTTATTTTATTCATTCATTAAGTCTATGTTGTTGAGGCACTGTACAATGATCACCTTGTTTAGACTAGGCAACAGTCACAAGTTGGGAAACTCGTTTAAACCCTTTTTTATTGTGCAGCCCGAGGAATGCTTTTTGATCTAGATGGAGTCTTAGAGGCATTTAGAAAAACCTTTTAACAGATGAAAGATGATCAGAGGTTTATCTTTAAGAAAAACTGAGGATTAGCTCTGTGAGTCAGAATCATAACACTTGGGAGGCACAACGTGGGCTAATATTTATGCCCACGTTGTATGCTCACATAAGGCAACTGTTATGTTTCTTTATCACTGTTTTCTTTGAATGCTTGACCTCCTGAACTAGAGTTTTGTAAAATAAACGTCTTGTCGACACATCAAAAAAGAACCTCTCCTTCGAGCCGGATTCGAACCAGCGACCTAAGGATTTCAGCGTCAAGCCTCTACAGTCCTCCGCTCTACCAACTGAGCTATCGAAGGGAGCTGACATCCACAGCAGCACCTTTACTTTTTAAAGCAGAAAACAAGCTGTTGACGTACATGTACATATATTTTTGGTTAGATTGGGATCAGATTAATATCCTCACCAGTCAGCCTTCTTCAGACTGTCCACCTTGGCTCCTTCCCGCAGCAGGTACCTGACACACGCCTGATGGCTCATGGACGCAGCTTCGTGCAGCGGCCTCTTGTAGTCGCTGTTGTACACCTCCACGTCCACTCCCACCCGCTGGATCAGGTACTCCACCAGGTCCAGGTGTCCGTGTCTGGCGGCGTAGTGCAGCAGGGTGTCTCCTGACCGGCCCCAGTGTTTGCTCCTGACGGTCTGAGCCGCCGCAGAGCCGCCTGATGATACCCGCTCCTCCACAGAGCTCAGCTGCCCGTCCTGAGTGAGCTTCACCAGCTGTTTGAAAGTCTGGTCGTCCATGCTGGAGGTTAGAGACAGCTACAGGAACACAAAGTTACCCAAGGATCAAAAAGAGAGAAACTAATAACGCTGAGATGAATGAAGAAATGCTGGAGAGACGTGTTTACTAGGATTAGTTCACAGAGTGGCACAAAATTAACTGGCCAACCATGACCTTTCACTGTGCACTATGCACAAAATACATGAAAAACTACTAAATTAAATGGTCAACCATGACCTTTCACTGTGCACTCTGCACAAACTAAATAACACATGAATACAAAATTAAGTGGCCAAACATGACCTTTCACTGTTTACTATGCACAAATAAATGAAAAAATGGATTATTATAAATTTAATATTATAAAATAAATCTTATATTATTGGAGTCTTTGTTTATAATATAATAAAATATATATATATAATAAATGTATAATATATAATAAAAGTTATAAATAAAAACATTTGGTGTGTTTAAAACTTTAACAAATGTTAATAGATTACTGTTTGTTGCACTTTTAGATTATAAGGAAGGCAGTTACATTAAGTATCAATGAATATGAAATAATTCATGAAAACATACATTCTTTTCATAGACTCCAGGAAGACGGTGTAAATGAGGACGGTTAAAAAAAACGTTTATAACAAACTTTAGACCAGAAGTTAAATATCATAAACCTTTAAACATAAAATGAACATTAACATAAAAATCTGTTTAACAACTTTTCATAGATTATTATCATTTATATCCACATGCCTACCAAATATGATCGCATCAAACAAATGTGATCGCTGTGGAAGGGAAGTTTTAGTCGTCCTTTCCGGCAGAGCGGCACCACGGTCATTATGGGTAATGTAGTTTTTTGATTACGTGCGCTTTTGCTCGCTAAAAAAAATTGTTTAAATCAGTTTTTTCATCCAGGATATAAACTTAGAAGTGATTTACCCACTATTACCATGATAAATGCTACTTCAGGTATATGTCAAAGCTCACTGTTAAAATAGAACATTTCTCACATTGTGGCTAAAAGTAAGAAACCTGATCCGGACGCTGTTTGACAGTGGATTTTAATTTTCACTATCACTGCACTGATTCTGTTTAATGTGCTGGGCCAATCTAGTTTCTGGCTAAATGACAGCGAGGAAATCAACGCTGAACAAGATGAGTCACATCTGGAGGGAGGAAGGAGGAGAGAAGTGGGTGAGGGTGAGTCTCAGTCCTCAGAGCTTTTACAACATGGACCATGAAGAGCAGGAATGAGACTGATCACAGTCACCAGCTTCTCTTTCTCTGTTAAGTACATTTCTGATATTTTTAATGTACTTTTAATTGTGCTATAATTTAAAAGGATGATCATTTACATACATCAAACCAACAGGGACACACCTCCTTAATTTATCTGTCTCATATCAATTTAATTTACTAAGATAATGCTGTTTCTCAAGTACATATGTTATTTATTGTATATTATGAAATATGTTTATTGTGTTTTGTATTATTTATGCAATCCTGTTGTATTGTTTGGCAGGAGAACTTTTTGTCCTGCTACACTGAAAAAAATATCCATCTTTCAAAGAATTTGGCTTTTTACTTGAGAAACAAGTGAAAGAATAAGAAAAGAAAAGTTGAAGGAAATCTGCAAATGCATGATGCATGTAACAGTTTTTTGTTGTTTCAATGCAATTCTGACCTTTTCTGTAATTAAAGGCTAGTTTTTTTAATGCACTGTAGCCCACAAGGAAAGTGATTTACCTTCTTTTAGCCTGTTTATTCACTAAGAAATTTCCCCTACACAACTTAACTCCATTGCACATCAGTGAAATATTGCACACCTTGTCTGTTGTTAGTGCATTTCAGTCCTTAAAAAAAGCTAAACCTATTTATCCAAGTTAGGAATTTTTTGCAGTGTGATGACTTAAGTGGTTTGGTTTGAACCCCCAACCCCCATTCACCACACTCACACACACACACACACACACACAGCTGTGCACAAACTTTTAGGAACTTCTACTGATGAAGAAAAAACAGTTTTCTATCTTGTAGGTAGCTGCTGCATGATCAAAAACTATTCATGCAGCATAAATGCTCAATGTCTTGAAGAAGCCATTTAAGGAAAATACAACAGAGAGTCTGATATTTAGTATAATTTATTTGGCAAATTCTCAAAAATAAAGTATTCATGTGGCATAAAATCATGTGGGAGTTCATATCTGTTGGTACAATTCTGCAAAAACATTGACAGTGTGACTATTAATGCACTGATGGTGGAGAACATGTCACATGTAAGCTCAATACATTGTGATGTGGAGATTCGCGAGTGGATTATTAATTGTTCGAGTGAAGGCCAGAGACAGTTTGTTGGGCAGTTCTTCTGGAAGGAGTGTATCTGGAGCAAATCAGCTCCAGATGTTTGGGGCTGCTCTCGACAGTGACAAACAAACCTGAAACAAAAGTACAACACACACTGCATGTCCTGTTTCATTTCAGCTGAGGAAGCACTGAAACGTAAAAATCAAACTACTCTACTATCACTGTAATAGTGTGACACTTAAACTGATGAGCAACTTAAAGTGTTTCCTGCTTTGACCACTTTACACTGAACAACCATGAATTATTAGGTCAGTGAGACCCACTGAGTAGGTGATAGATCAGAGAAGGACTGTGAAGCTGTGAGACAGATGAGATATGCATTTTGTTATTCATCGTGTAGCATTTCTATTACTGCTGTTATATAAATGCTTCAATGGCTGCGAGGCAAATAGATTCCTAGATGAAGCCCTGGCACCAGGAAGGAAGGAAGGGGTGCCTAAAATACAGCCACATGTGTCGTCCAGTGTCTCCTGGCATTGGGCCTCAGTGAGGTCGGGTCAGGAAGTGCAAAATATATGTCACAATCCAACCAATTGCTTTCAATCAAATCCATCCACACATGGAGCCCTATGTGATGACAGTTTCCCTATTTCTTGAGTCTCGAGATCTTTTCAATCCCTTGAATGTGATCACATGTTCACATATGTTCTCCATGAACAAAATAATCTCTCTTTGCATTTGTTCAATGCATTCTGCACTATAAAAAAAAAAAAATGTCCTATACAGCAAACAACAAAAATGTTACTCGTCCACAGTGTAATGTCAGTTAATTAAATAGAGAACATGAAGAGTATTTCCTGGTTTGAGAGGAACATTTTGGCTTAGGAGGAACTTCCTAATAAAATTAAAGTAGGGCAAAAAGAGGATGATTATTCTGTAGTATAGTGAGTAGAGTGATTATGTTAAAATACATGTATGTTGTAAAAATAGTGTGTGAGAAGTGAAAATATATGTATATTACAGAAGAGTGTGTTTGAATCAAAGTATTTTAAATACAAGTACATATCATTACATGTAATAATAATTTCTTTCATCCCACTCTGCTGCTGCTGCCACAGAGGAACTTTCCCTGATTGTCAAGAAAACTGTTGTTTCCGGGAACAATCTAGCTGAGAAATCAGTGTTTATCAGTGACACGGGCACAGAAAGCCATCGAAGGATTAGATCAAAATGAGAGCATATGGGCCGTTTGATACTTTAAAAGAAGGTTAAAGGTGGTATTCTGTAAAAAGCCATTTTGCACCAAATGAATAAGATTTTATCTCAAGGGTTCACTGTGGCCTCTCAGGTGTTCTACTGAGTTTTATTGTGTAAGGGATTATAAACGTGTTGTATGTGGTCATCAGATAAAGCTCACTGGGAGCTTATGATGAACACATTTTTAGCCCTTTTACTCACAGCGTAGAGATACAACACATGCATCGTTATTAAGGCCAAGCAATATTTCATCTTGGTTCTCTAGAAATGAACTTCTCTTCAGTGACTCAATAACTCTCTTTCTCTTTGTGGGTGTGTTTTTGCAGATGTCACTGGAAGCAAACATGAAATATGGCTCTCCTGAGAAAAAGTAAGTGAAAATGAAGTCTAATACAAACGTAATGGCTGATTTGTGGTTTCAAGTGTTATAATTTTACATGAGACAAAGAATAAATGCTCGTGTCTGTCATCTGTTCCCGTTGATGGCAGTAGCACGGACGACTCTGTTGCTTGTGGTTTAGCACTCATATCCACTATAAAGTACAGTGAGAAAGTTAAGTTTAGCTTGTGCGACCGTTGCCAGAAAAGAAACCCTCAAATTTCTCTCGGGCAAAGCTTCCTTGCATCTGCACCAAATGTGTGTGTGCTGGGGGAGGGTGTGATGACGTAACCAGATGAGAGGCCGTAAAGAGTTAAATTTCATTACTCCTAGTCTGTGTAACAGTGTGAGCTGAATGCTAAATACTTAGAGGAGTTTGCTTTGAAAATTATGCGTCATAATACAAAAACTGTAATAATTGCTTTTGTTTTTCAAGTTAAAACCTTCCTGATGTTTTATGAATGACATTTGAAGTTTGCCTTAAGATTTCTGTGCATGAGCTGATGAATCTTGACTGAGCAACCCAAACATTTATGCTAGAAAAATAAGGCCAAAAATTCAGTTTATAAAAAGAAATAAAAGTGGATCCTCAGCAGGTTAAGAATGACTATTAATAAATGACATTTTTACAATCAAATAAATAAAAGCGCATATGTGCAATCTTTTATCTGGGGCACTAAGTCCTGAATATTCAAGTGTAAAACTGCTGCTGAACAATTAGTTATGGCACCTGAAGAGGCACCAAAATGCTAAAAGTGTAAAGTAACTGGTTGCAGATGGGTATTTAATCTTCCTTTCTGTCTGGTCCACCTGACAGGCAGCTGGTTGAAAGAGTAAAACTTTATAGATATACATACTGTGTATTTCTGCTGCCATGAGAAGGAAACATTACAGCCAAATATCAACAGCTTTTTATGCTGATTTTTACTTTACATTGACATAATGTTTCTTATTCAAGTCTGAGAACATCAATAACATTATCATGTCTGTCCATTAAGTCTGCAGCAGATGCAGTTAGCCTAGTTTTGGTTTGGCATTAACCTCGTCAGAAAGCTAAATATGACACTAGTCCTTTAAGCCATTTATCAAGCAAAAATGCAGAACACTCTCTGCCTCCAGCTTCATTTACTGCTTTTCTTTGATGGACAAAACAATATGAAGACATCACCTTCAGCTTTGTGACTTTGTGATAAGCAATTTTCATTTTTGTCTGACATTTTATAGATTAAGCAACTGAAACATAAGAGGAGATGGATCAGTAATGAAAATGATATGTGGCTGTACTTATCAGGAGGGAAACTTCCACATGACGTACTGAGAGAGCCCATGTACACACACTGAGCTCCTGCCTCTCCATGTGTTTCAGTTAACCGGGTCCTCCTGGTGCTGCTGGTGCTGATGGTGTGCCTCCTCCTGCACAGCACACTGCTCAGAGCCTCCACTCGGCCCAAGGTCTCAGGTACACCCACACAGCTTTTATTCAAATCTTTAAATGTAAAGTCTGGCAATGTTTTATATTTTGCATCTTGTCAACAAATCCCATGAAAAGACCAAAATTGGTCTAAAGTACTGTGTGTGTATCAAAGCTTGATATATCTTTTTCCTCTGTCCCACAAAGTTCCATTATTGTCCAGAAACACATGTAATGAGCCACACTGTTGCACTGAGTAATATTTTCCTTTAATAATATGAACTCACACACTCACTAGTTTATTTGGACTCCACACACACACCATCCTGCTGCCCCAAATACTTAATACACCACTAAATGTGTCAAATGTTTTTGAGTATTAAAACCTACAGTATCCAGCTATTTAAGGAACTTATTGGGCCATATTTAAAAATCAAAATATATATGTATGACCTTGTTTTAAAGATGTATTTCCCTAGTAGGAAACAATGGACTAGGTCTGAGAGCAACTGTCAGTGTAGGGAAATAACTATGGACTATCTCTGGTTTTAGTTTGCGTAACATGAGTCTTTCTTCTAACAAATCCTGTAGTTGGCAAAAAACAACCAGAGAAAGTGGTGTACCACATTTTACCAGCATGAGTCGTCTATTTTACGTCACATCATTCTTATATGAAATCCAAAATGACACAACGCAATCTCAAACCTGAACCTCCCCTCTGACTCCTCTCAGATCACCGGAAGAGCGTTGAAAGTGCAGCTCGAGTTCCGGCAGTGAGGACGTCAGAGGCGGATAATGTCGTCCCCGTCATCATCTGTGCATCCGAGGAGCGTATGGGTGCGACCATGGCAACCATCAACAGCGTCAACAGCAACACAGATACCAGCGTGTTCTTCTATATCGTCACTCTTCGTGATGCCGTGAAACTGGCGAGGTTTGTCGCTCGTTTCCACTGTAAACATCAATCTTTAAATGTGCAATAAATTATGAGTTCTTATTCTGTAAAATTATTGCCTATCGTGATGGCTTTCATGCTTGTTTACCTGGTCTTACTTCCTCTGCATTTTCCCAGGCAGTACATAAAGAAGACTAAACTGAAAGGCATCAAGTATAAGATTCTGGAATTTAACCCCATGGTTCTACGAGGAAAGGTGAAGCCAGATTCCTCTCGACCTGATCTCTTACATCCAGTGAGTTCTGGGTTTGGTATTCTGGGTTTATGTATCAATACAGTGCCTCTGTTTCAAAGTGGGGAAATATCTTTGATTTTGTTTTTCAGCTCAACTTTGTGCGTTTTTACTTACCTCTGCTTGACATCAGCCATAAGAGGGTGATATACTTAGATGATGATGTCATTGTACAGGGTAAGTATGTGATCATGGTAGGAAAGAATCCATGTGAACATTTTTTATACTTTCTATCTTTCAGGATAAAATGTGTCAAGGTTGGCTGATTGATAAAAAAAATGTGTCTTTTTCAACAGAAAACCCCAAACACATAATAATGTATACTGTGTTGTAGCTGGACAAACTTAGGCCTATGAATACATAATTTTTCAGGATTCACATTATAATATCAGATGAGACTTTTGATCCTTGAGAGATCCTTTTGAACCTTTTGAATGGAATGAATAAAAAAATGAAATAAGAGATTAAAGAAATTAGAGAGGTGACATTAAAACCTGTACTCAATATATACACAATTATACATTAGACTATGTACGACTTAAGTGACTTGTGCAAAAAGTTTGTACAAAGAAGTCCAGTAGTGCAACTCCATGATGAGATGACAGAATATGGTGCAAATGTATAGGTAGAGGTATGAAAAATAAGTGCAATATACCATGAAATAAAGTACGTAATGTTAAAATGAAATATATATATGTATGTATATATGCTGCTTAAAAGCATTTCATTCTTTTCAGGCAACATTAAGGATCTGTTTAACATCAAACTGAAGCCAGGCCATGCTGCTGCTTTTGCCACTGACTGTGACCTGCCCTCCACACATGAGATGGTGCGCAGCATCGGCATGCAGGTGGATTTTATATCTTTCATCATTTAACTTTGTGTATTAATCCGCCGGTGTTTGGAGGCAATGAACACTTGTCTGAAAATGAAACCTGGGAAAAAACACATCTTTTAACTCAGAATTACACTATACCTTGGACCATTAGAGGAATTGATACTGAATGTAATATTCCCAGAGAGTTAACTTGAGTCGACTTTCCATAATAAAAATTTTTTCTAAAGATTTGGTAATTGAAATATGGCGTCCTCTCTGAGCTCATTCCATAGACAACCTACATGGGCTTCCTGGACTACAGGAAACAGGAAGTTAAAGATCTGGGCATCCACCCCAGAGACTGCTCTTTCAACCCTGGAGTGTTTGTGGCTGATATCAACGAATGGAAGAAACAGAAAATCACCAAACAGCTGGAGAAATGGATGGAGGAGAATTTCAGGTACGCACGGTGACCAGCAGTTTCTGGAAACCCTAACTGCATTTTGCCACATGTGCAGTTCAAAGATGAAGCTCACTTGTTGGCTTGGAAATAAGAGCCAGTGTATTCTGATGAAAATTCCTTAGGATCTCCTTCTCCTGGGTTCAAAAATGCAAGGTTACAAGATTCCAAACATGCATAACAAGGTGATTTTACTTTCATCTCAGAGATCATGTGTGAGAGAAATAGGACATACCTGGTTACAGATATCCTGCCCCCCCCCCTACTTTATAAACGCATGCTTCCCTGTGGTTGTTTCATCTGACAACGTTATGTCAATCTCAACAGCTATGCCGATGATAGATGATTATACATTGTTGTTCATCCAAAAATCTTTAGTGGCTTTAGTGGCTGTAATCCTCTTTCTTTCTTTCCTTTCAACATGAAGCACTTTGAACAGCATTTTGTTTATGTAGATTGTAACATAATACCAATACCAATTTTTATTTTTTAAGAATCTGCCTGATCAGAAACCCTCTTCCTCCTCTCTACCAGGCAGAACATATACAGCAGTGCCATGGCAGGAGGCGTGGCGACTCCACCCATGTTAATAGTGTTTCATGACAAATACACAACACTGGACCCACTGTGGCACGTCAGACACCTGGGTAAGATCATCACCTGGTCATGTAAAAAAAAAAGTCAGCCTTTTGTGAAATGAAGGTGAGTCGACTGTTAACTTTTCAATTCAATTCAATTTTATTTGTATTGCAGTAAATCACAACAGAAGCCATCTCTAGGAACCTCCCATACAGAGCAGGTCCAGACCATACTCTTTATAACATTATTTATAGAGACCCAACAATTCCCATCATGAGCAAGCACTTGGTGACAGCAGCGAGGAGAAACTTCCTTTTAACAGGCAGAAACCTCGGAACAGAACCAGGCTCTAAATGGGCAGCCATCTGCCGCAACCACTTGGGTTGAGAGAGAACTTTGTAACATATACTGTACATGATATGGGAATTTGGTGGTATTTTAATGAAATACTTTTCAATCAGTTTTTAATTCTCAAACTCTAACATACTAAAAATTAACCTAACCTAAACTTAAACTGCAGATGAATGACTGTCCCTCAAATGAGCCAGTCAGTAACAAATAAAGACAATGCAGTCATGTCATCTAATTTTAAAATGTCACCTCAGCTGTGACAGAAATTCAAAAAGAATAAACGTAAATAATAGGCTGATGAGCTATTGACCTTATGTGTAGTGCTAGCAACAGACTGAGGATCAGAATCAGAGGTGAATGTCACAGTCGTATGAATAGTGATGTGTGCACTTACCAGTGTACAAACTGAAATGCCTTTGAACAGCGATGCTTTTCTTAAAAAGTGAACAAACTACATAGACAGACCTACTAATCTTTAAACTGAACAAAGTACTTCTAATCAGCAAAGTAATTTATGACTTCCTCCTCTATGGGGCACATCCCTTATGTCTGCAGGGGCCCAGCAGAGGGCACATACTCTATACGCAGCATACTAGTTGTAGAGGGAAACTAATAATTATATATTACAAAAAATGTTAATGAAACAGTAAGTAACAAAAAGACAAGTAAGGGCAAGTGGAACAATTAACTCTACTACTTACTTGCAGACATAGAAAAACCTAAACTAAAATATTGTAGTACTCCCCTCGGGTCAATTTCAAAAACTTTTCCCATGTCCAGGCTGGAGTCCAGATGCCCGCTATTCAGAGAGCATCCTACAGGAGGCGCAGCTGCTGCACTGGAATGGCCCATTTAAACCATGGAATTACCCTGCTGTTCACCTGGATCTGTGGGAGAGATGGTTCATCCCGGACCCCTCCAAAAGGTTCTCCTTGGTACGACCTGAGAAAGACAGCTGAGGTCTGTGGATCGTACCATGTCTGAGCTACAAGGGGACTTGAAGGATGTGAGGTTCAGGACTTAGTTGAACAATGGTGGAATACTGAGGAATGTTCCTGAAAATAAGATGCTGTTGGTCGAACATTGTATGAGAAACAGTGTTGGTAGAAAGTGTTTGCAAAATATACAAAATGTGACTCTGCAGCAAATGACAGATACCTGTTGGTTAAAGATATTAGAATATTACTTTTTGGAATGTGTTCAAAGTGAAAAACTGAATACAGTGTTGATTCAAAGATTTTTGTATCTTTGTAAATTATGTTTTAAAAAGATCAAATGTGTTTCTATGCTAACTTGAAATAAATTTTCGGAACGCTCACATTTTCTCTTTTCTTTCATGTTTCAAATATGGCTCTGAAATCTTGAAGTAAAGAAAATACATCACTCTTTCTGAAATAATGTATAAACTCTGAATTTGTAGACTGCAATGAATGTCTCAAGTCTTCCAAGAGTTAGTGCACTGTTGCTTCTCTTCCACATGGAGGCGCCATAGATCCCTGTTTGGTCTCATTGGTGCAGTTGCTGACTTCACCTTTCAAAAAACTGGTTTTACTTAATTTGCATGAAAATTGATTTGTAGACTTCTTTTCCTCATTCAGAATTGGAAACTCTGCCTTACATTTTGTTCCATTTGTGTAATTCAGTCTGTTTTGGAGCACAACCAAAATGGAATGGAACTGACTATGGGTCAGAATTACAACACATATTCATGCTATATCTTGAAAATATAAACATATAGTATGGATGAATGCACAAAATATGTCAACCAAGAAATTGTGACATCATTGAAAAGCACTTAGACAAAACTCTGTAATGATAAGTGACATTATGGGGAATAGAGAAATGCCACTGTATGTCTGAAATTAAAAAAAAGTTTTAAAAGGAAACTTTTCATCACAAAAACTGGCAAAATAAAATCAAAAAAGATATCAATAAAAGTTGGCCACCATGAAAAAAGAATGATGAAAATAACACTTGATAGTAAAAGTAATAGCAATAGTTGGGTCAATTCATTCCATGATTTTTTTCATTATACTTTTCGTATTTTGGTGGGAGTTTTTGTCTGCATGTCTTTTCATAATGATCATTTAAATTTAGCCAACAACGGGTTGTATAATATCCCAGTTTTTTGGATTTGGGGATTTGTGTTCATAAAATATTTTAAAAAATTATTTCACAATTTGTTTATATATTTGATTTATGTATTACTTTATCAGCATTCAATTATATTGTTTTTTTGCCTCTACACACCCCAACAGAAGGGATGTTTCTGAATGACCTTTATGACCTTTGTTAGTAAATCAGAGACAATGTTATCTGTTATCTGAGCAATTTTTTAAAACTTCTATATAAATAATGTTCATAATTTTTACTATTATTGGACTTGTTTTTGGTGATGTGATATTTTTCTCTTGCTGACTTGTACCTCATTGCATGAGTGATCAATTATTGCTACTCTACTTTTTCTTTAGCTGTGCTGAGTACAGCTAGTTTGAATTTGAAACTCAAGCAAAAACTGTGGGAGTCTTTCATTTCAAGAAATTCTTTTTGTGTGACGTCACAGATTATGGTCTTAAATCTCAACCAAGGATTCATTCAGTGTTTTGCTTTCTTGCTCAAGCAGACAACAATTAATTTACCCAAATGTAATTCCTTATCAAAGATGCTGAATTCTCTGTATGCAATGCTCTGAGCTACAAATCATATGTACATTTTGAGAGGGAAATACTGTAGTACACCTCTGATTTGATTTTATTGCTTATTAGTTGTGGGAGTGGATGTCCTGTCTTATTATGTTCACTATTTCAGGAGTGATGTTTTTCTTACTGCTGTGTCATAGTCAAACTGGTTTATACATCCATCTAGCAATCTGGGTTTAAGGTCACAGGTACTTAGCTGTGTGTGTGTGTGTGTATACATGTTTTTCCCAGTGGGGATTTTAGTCTGACTACACACCAAGCCATGGGGACATCCTGTCACCGTGGGGACATAACCGAGGTCCCAATGGGTCCAGGTTGTTTTTTGAGGGTTAAGACTTGGTTAGAGGTTAGAGTTAGAGTAAGAGGCTAGGGAATGCATTATGTCAATGGAGTGTCCACATGAGAATAGAAAGACAAACGTGTGTGTGTGTGTGGGTGGGTGGGTTTGCTTATGTCCAAAAATTGGGGATATACACTAGACTCAAGACAAGTTGATTCGGGAAAGCAACGCAATTGGGGACAAAAAGTGATGTCCTCAATTTGGAAAACTGTGATTTTTAGGTCAACAGTTAAGGTTATTGTTAGGTTAAGGTTAGGGTTAGGTTAAGTTAAGTTTGTCTCCAGGAAATGAATGTAAGTCAAAGTAAATTCCCCAAAAGTGACATAAGTGTGTGTGTGTGTGTGTGTGTGTGTGTGTGTGTGTGTGTGTGTGTGTGGGTGGGTGGCTGTGTGTATACATGTTTTTATATCCCGGTGGGGACTTCAATCCATGGGGACATCCTGTCACCATGGGGACATAACCGAGGTCCTGATGGGTCCAGATTTTGTGTGTGTGCGTGTGTGTGTGTTTGAATTCATTCAAAGTATCAATCCCCCTTGATGCCTGTCTTGTAACATGATGACGGTTATCTGACGTGGGGAGCTGGCAGTGAACACATCAGAGGTGGTGGTGTTTGTCGTTTCACGTCACCGGGATGTCACGGTTCAAGTTCAGGTTGTTCACACGGCTTTGGCAGGATGCCAGTGCCTGAAAGTTATGAAAGTTATGTAGCAACCCGAAGGACGTTGAGGAAACACTCAGCTCTGGACACTTTGGATTCAGTAACAGTAATTCATTTAATCGGGTGATCTCAGTGAGACTCTCTTTTTATGTGTACAGCGGAAAAAATGCATCTCTAAAAAGGTCCAACATTAACAGTCTAAGTTTATCCAGTGAGGATGAGATGTTCCACTTTTAAAGTTCCTTGTTCTTTATTCCACTGACACGGTGCAAAGTACGAGAAAGCAGTCTTCAAAAGTTCAGCATTTATCAAATTGGCAAATCTTGATCAGATGAACTGTCCTGGTTTTGGTTTGTTCATTTAGTTATTTCACGGTTTCCTTGTTTCAGTGTGTTCGGTTGTTTTTACTTCCTGTCCTTGTCTCTTTCCCGCCCTTTAGATAGGCAATCAGTTGCACCTGTGTTCCTCCCTTTCTTGTGTATTTAAGTGTGTGTGTCCCTCTGTCTTTGTCAGTTTGTCCTTGTTCCTGGCCTCATGTGAGGTGCTCCAGTGTGATTCCTCGTGTCCTCCCTGCGTATTGGGTTTTGCCTTGTGTTTCCCTGAACCTTGCTTGTTTTTTGAAATCCCGGTTTGGATTAGTTTACCTGTTTGAACTGCTCTTTCTGCCTTTTTTTTTGTTAGTTCTTTTGATTTTTATTGATAAAATACTGAACTGCTCCAGCCCTGCCTCTAGTGTCTGCAGTTAAGGTCCTATTCCCTGATTACCCTGCATGCACATTGCAACATGAACAGTTTAAATGTGAGAAGAGAAGCAATCTGAGGCAGCTTTAGTGAAATGCATTTATTAACAAAAATGATAGTGTGTATAGTGATGAGAGCAGTATCTATCTCCTGGAATGAAATGCAGGATACAATGTTAAATTGCATTAGGTTGAGAGAAATAGAAAAAAAACGAGTGAAGAAAAAAGCTGAAAACTTTGCACTTTCTCCATTAACAGTAAAGGAACTGAATCCCACTGAATTGATGATCATACGACGGCTTTTCTGTTTTACACATCACCGCAGAGACTTAACAGAGAATCCAGTCATCAGTGTTAATAACTAGTGTGAGAAAAAAAAAAAAGGCTGTGCCCTGTGAGGAGACTATGTGTGAGCCTGCACGTATGCTGTCCACAGCTGGCAGACAGGGCAGGAGGAGCAGAGGCTGTGTGTGTGCGTGTGAGTGCGTGCGTGTGTGTGGAGCATGGCGTGGAGTCACGTTTATCTTGGGTTTATGGAGGCTGCAGATTGTGACGTCACTGCCGGTCGGACGGTTTTTCCACAGATCACTTTTGACCGCTCTGCCAAAAGGTCCTCTCAGAAGTTTAGACATTTGAAAGGAGAAAGGTTTGCCCACAGAAAGCCCAACCAAACAATGAATGCATCCTACTAATAAGTATTAAAATCAATAAAATGTATTCTATATTTTTCTTTTCAACAAACCACATGTGCTAGATATACCTCATTCCTCTGTGCCCCTGATTTGAAGAGTTGTTTTGCGGGCTCTTGGTGTCTTTTGACACTTTCATTCTCTCATTTAATTCCTGCTAACTCTTTCCGTGCTTTGCCCATCTCCTGAATCTGTTGTCTCAGATCATCATTTTGCTGGTTAATCCAGTTGAGATCTTTTCCTGTTTTCAGTGCATCATGGGTTTCACTCAAAGCTGTTATATTTCCACATCCCCCTGAGCCCTTGGATCTCCGCTTGCATGCAATCATTATGGAGCGTCATGACCTCCGTTGCCTCCTTCATTGCACTACGCATTTCCTCCAAAGTAGGCTTCGGAGGCTTTTGCAAAGCTCCCCAATTTCTCCCCTCAACGTCATTGTGTTGGCTTGCGGCTACGTACTCTGCTTTGATTTCACTACACCTGTCATCCAAGGCTTTGTCAGATAGTGCATTCTTAAGCTCCTGGATTTCTTATGAAAGTGTTGTTTTGAAGTAAACACGTTTTGTCTTGTGCTTCGTTATGATACCGCAAATGAATATTAGTATACAAGTCCCAGGGTGCACCTGGGACATACAGTAATTTGGACGTTACATAACCTTCGTTTTCCCAAGCCACAAAACACCGGAATAATGGCTAATCTTTTCAGATTCAAAACTGATAAGCAAAATGAAACTATATAATTGTGACCCATTTTGAGAGATTCATGTTTTCAGTAGGAACCAATGGGTGCCACAGACAAAGGTAGAAAATCAGATGGATGAACTTACACATTGCTGGTTTTGGTCTTTTGGAATACGCTGACATTAAGAAAATTATAGCCTCATCCTTTAAAGGTGATTGTCTCACATACCTGTACAGGCAGTGGAAGGGGGGCTGCTGTCAAACAGCTTCATACCAAAACTACATATTCTTCCATATATACCCTTGTGTTTCCCCGACAATATACATTCCCTCATAGCTTCCCTGTTACGTGTTATGTAATAAAGCTATTCTGACTGCCTGTGACTTACGACCGTAGAATGCTGTGATCTCTCCGAGGCTGAAAAGCTGTGAACCTACAGGACGTCTGAATTTCCACCATGCTATTACAGTCAATCACCGTCCAGCAGCAGAGATGTGGGGAAGACGGTTACCTCCCCCCCGGCCTCTCCGAGCACGCACACTGTGTTTGATGGAACAGCGTCATGTCTAGCCTCTAACATGAGCTGTTTCTCGTGTTCCCTCTGCGGCGATGCGTGGCTCGAATCCCGTGTTTGCTTCCATCCACATGCCAGTTTAAAGCAGCGTTCGCTGGAGGTAAACCGCGTTTCACCGACAGCCTTTAGCGGCAGCATTCATCTGCTTCCTGTGGTGATGTGTTATGAAAACCACATTGTGTTCTCTCTCTGTATACATTCAAAGTAAATGAAAAATGACCACAGGAATTATTGTGTGTTCTTGTCTGTGTGTATTTTTGCTTGCATGCATCTCGATGCATCCATTTTTTTCCATACTTTTTTTATGTGAAGTTTGGAATTTGACATACTCTGCAGGTGTGTGAGGCTTTGCATGGATCAGTTTAATTGCACAGTGGTTTGCCAAGGACGCTAACCTCTGTCTCAAATCCCTGCCCTGGCTCATCTGCTTAGATACAGGAACACGTTCCTGCTCATGCCAGTGACTCACCGTCATATTGCTGTGTCATCAAAAACAACCTAACACCAGATAACGACACAGTGTGATTCCTGAAAGCAGAATCAGTATGTAACTGGGCCAAAGGTCGAAAAGGCAAATGGTAATTGATAGAATAAAATCACATTGAGGAGTACTTGTTTGTCTGATGAAGCAGCTGAAAATATTTAGATTAGCCTTCTAAATAATGTATTATCTATTATTTTCATTATAAACTGTATATTCATTTATATTTCTAGGGATGCATGATATTGAATTTTTGCTGGACACCCAATATGCCGATATTTTCCAGTTCATTTCGGTCAATTGCCATGCTCATACTCATTTTTCACGCACCAAGACACCACAAAACCAGTGGCATCTTGCTAGAGGGCTTTAGCCCAAATCTAATTCATTAGCTGGTTATTTACTTGTAAACAAAAAAACAGAAGCAACTTTTGGACAATCATGTTATTCATCCATTGTTTGCATGATTATTCAAAAGGCAAAAACATCCCAAACAGCCAAAGCTGAGTGACTGAATGAGCTCCGTCTCTGAAGCAGCCAGCCAGCAGACAGCTGTTAGTCAAAGTGACCACACACTTAATCATGCATAAGAAGACAAGAAATTCACCCCCTGTACAGTTGCCATAAACAGGGAAAATAGCTATAAACACCAAAGACATTTTTTGTACCAAGCTGTAAACATGTTTTCTTCTGCTGTAAAGTTGAGCATTTTAGCATGGGGGTCTATGGGGATTGACTCCATTTTGCAGCCAGCCTCAAGTGACCATCCGAAGAACTGCAGTTTTTGGCATTTCTGTGTTGCTTGCTGCCAACACTGGGTCCAACTGTCTGCATCTAAAAACCAACTTCACTGCGGTGAATTGGAGCTGGTAGGGAAGAACACAGGGGAGATGAAACCAACGAAACACTGGGTGATCTGGGAATGCTGGAGACACTGGAAACTCTGGCGGACTGGAACAATCAGACAACTTACTGGGGAACACTAGAAACAAGGGGAAACACTAGAAACCTGAAACACTGGAAAACATGAAGCACTAGCGAGAAAGTGAGGGGGCATGGAAAGGGGAACACTGGAAAACAGGGGGAAAGACAGGGACACACTAGAAAGCACAAGAGTCCAAACCATATCACTCATGGTGGATTTGGATCATATGAATCACAAACTAGAAGCTGAGGAGGCCTTGAATCCAATCTCTAGTTATCTATCTACTTCTTTGTTATCTCAGTGTTATGCCAAATCTGTTGTCAGCTGACAGATAACCGCTGTGCATACTGTTCTGTATATCCACACTGGTCAAGTCACTGATAATTTTGTACAGACAGCGCATCAAACCATAGCTGACTGACGGACAAGCTACAGTCTTGTCCATTTGGATCATTTAATCATAGTCAAAACAGCTCACTGCTCGCTGTACATTCGACTTCTTATCCAGTCCGGCCTGCTGATACAGCCAATGTACAAGTCACACATTGTACTGCGTGCACTGCTGAATTCATCGTACCGCCTCGCAGACTTTCCAGGCTTTTAAAATCAACAACAGAATCATTTTGGTAATTCCAAAATGTGCTACAGTGAGCTCGAGAATTTACTGGATTATTAGTGTGTATACAGCACATGGGAGGTGTAGGTTTCAGAGCCACTGTGTAGGATACAATAAACTGCAAATCAGTGTGAAGTCAAAATGAAGCAACATTTTGAACAATGCCAGCTGAAGGCTTTAAAGCTTATTTGAGTCTCTTACAGAAGGTCATACTTCACAAATTATAAGGCACTACAATAAAATAAAAACTGATTTTGACTTGACTTTTTATAATGACTTGAATATCTAATTTTAATATATGTGGAAATAACACTTTTTTCCATTCCATTTCTATGAGCTTCGAGTACATACTCAATTATAGTTTTGTGGTACTTTTACTTTACTTTACCAGCACTACTTTTCAGCAGAAAACATTGTACTTTTTGCAATACTACTTTTTTTTTTCATGAATATTTTTCATAAAAAACAAATCACATAACGAGTAGTTTCACTTTTGATGCTTGAAATACATTTAGTGGCCTTTCAACTTTTACTTAAAGTGATCTCAAAGATTTTCATTTAATTAAATGTCTCTAAATTCACTATCCTTCGCTGATGAAAGTATTGCAATATTTATATATTTGCGGCCTTACTAACTGGGTGTGGCGACATCCAGAAAAAAAGTCTGTAATAAGTTACTGGTACTGCAAACCAAATATTTCTTACTGCTGCAGCTTCACATTAAAAGTATTTAATTTGCAAAATATGGGGTAACTTTTATTATAAAGAAGTCACAGGAAATGCAAAGCCTTTGTCAGTGAACTTTGTACTTAGCGCTATAATTCATCAAAAACGTGTCTACAAAACAAGACAACTGTCTTTTTCTGCAGTATTTTTTGACAGCATGTCAGTTTGAAATACTGCAGTATTTGTAATGGAACAAGAAGGAGCAGCCACAGTGAACTGGTAGATAAAGAGCTGCAGGCGACAAGCTGTAAATCTCCAACTTCTGTCCTTAGAGTCGTGCCGTGTGCAGCATAAAAATCATGCTTGGTCACAGAATGATGGAAAAAGGCAAATTATTGCCTGACTTCTTTATTAATACATCAACAGTTTGATTTGCTGCCCGCTCAATTCTGGCACTTCTAGTCCTAAACAATATTTGCTGTGACTACCAGTAACTAAAGGTGTCACCAAATCAACCAGGAGATTGCAGCTTTCAGTAAAGGATCTGAATCCGTCTTCTACCACTGCCTAGCTTTGTTCACAAAAACATTTCCACACCTCCTCGGTTGTCACTTTCCACATAGTGTCTGTGACGTTGGTGCATGCCTGGTGCAGCTGACAACGTAATCAGGTGTTTCTTGCGAGTCACTCTCAATATGAATATCAGCTGCATTCCAACGCTGTCAAATGAACAAACATGTGCATTTGAGCTTAACAGGTGTTTAAGCCTGAAGTATGTGCCTGGGCGTGTGTTGGAGATACGGTGTATGTCTGCTAGTTACATAAAGGCCGGCCCTGAGTCGTGTCATGTGCTGGAATGTTAATGTTATGACAGTGAAAGGGGGTCAGTGTGGATCCAGAGGCCTCTGTGGACAGGTGCATGAGGTGGGGACAGTATCTGCCTTCTGTCTGTTTACCACACTCACATGAATGGACGGTGTATAGCGTAAAAAACCTTCGCAGTCTGGTATAGAGAGGTTATCCTTTCCATTAATGAAAAAATGACTATTCATCAGTGATTATCCTTTTTAGGAAAAAACAGAATAAATAGGTCTAAATGACCCAATGGAAGAAATGTATAATAACAGAGTGAGATCATCTTTCCCTTGTGTCCTCTGGGCACCATGATGAAGTCACAGAGAATTATTAACCAACTCTTAAGCTCTTTGGGTGCTTTTTATAGTCTATTTTTGCTTCTTGGTTTGCTTGTTTGGCCTCCAAATTATACCTTCATCAACCCTCATTTCCAGTGGCGGTAAACAGCTGTTTTCAGCATCAACCCACAGTAGCTACCTGCACAACTCCAAATGACCAAGTAAGCAACTATCTGGAGAACATTTGCATCTAGTTCCTAAAGACCCAAATATGTTTCTTAGGAGTTGATGAGGAGCAAACCAGAGCTGCAAGAAGACTGAAAATTGGACTTTACTCTCATTTTAGCTCTGATTTGTTCTCCACCAACTCTTTGGCTTTTTCAATTAAAAGCTGTCTGTTTCTGCTGAAAACAAGATTTTCCTTTATTTCAAGTGGTGAGACCCACAAGTTATGACTTTGAAGGGCTCGTCCAGGATTTGAACCCGTGACCTTTTGTACCCAAAGCAAGAATCATATTCCTACACCAACGAGCCACAAGACACACACACACAACAGGCTGGTTCGAGCAATAAGAGTGAAGCAAAACAGTGCAGCGTGTAAAAACCGAAACAATGAGCTGAAAGATGCTAAAGCACTCCATAGAGCTGAGGGGCAGCTGCAGAGCTGGTGATAATGGAAACTGTCCAGAGTCTTTGCTAATCCATGTTCAGAAGGCTTCATACTGCTCTGAAGGAAAGACCTCCTAACTTGCACCAGCTGGATGTATCTGCACAAGTGGCCACAGAGCTTATACTTACTTTCCCTCTTTGCATATGACGTCTTCCAAGTCTCATAGGTTGGGGTCAGATCTTGATTTACACTCCGTATATTCTGTATGTGTAGGACTGCATTCCACTGAATGCTGTGGAACATTTTACTTCTCTTAAGTTTGTGCAGATCTGATGTGTGTAAAACCTTGTTAGGTATTTCTCTTTCTTTATGAGGCAGCATGAACCAGGTCTGGGCTCCCGCGACTTTCCACCGACTTAGAAATCACTGCAATAAGTCATCTATGTCCAGTCTGGTGATCTGGCCAACACTTCAGTTAGTGGTTTTCAGTGTAGACACAACATGTTTTTGAGCATCAAGATGTTTTCTACGCTTCTTTTTTTTTACCACTTGGTGGATGTTAGTTATTTTGCTGGTTTATAAAGTGAGGTAATCAGTCTATCATTACACGTGACTCAATGAGTCAACTAAAGGAGAGGAGAGGTTGTTCACTGGTATGTGACACAGTTTCTGCTGGCTGACATACATCAGCTGCAGGATGATATGACATGATTTCGTGCTGGTGAACTTTTTGGTATTTTTTATTTACACAGTGATAAAACGTGATAACAGAAAGGCACGGGGTCGAAATATAAACACAGAGCTTTTATAAACCCGAGGAGGGCCTTATAAAACCGTACTGAGGGTGTAAAAGGCAGCATTGCCGTTTAGATAAAACTCCAGTGATTTAGTGTTGTTGCACTTCCATGAAGTCAGGGGACTCACGAGACACATATTTGAAATAAATAAAATGAAATAAAAAATAGAATGGCTGGTCAATATTGATGCAGCAGAGCCTGAGATAGCCAGCGTCTCTGACGTGGGTCAATGTCCAAAAATACCATATCCTAAGGCAAGTCAATAGCTAGACAATGACATCTGCAGGGTTGATTTTCTAACTTTTTCCAACTCCACCCTTCATGTGTGAGATCTTTAAGTCTATTGCGTTAGCTTTTTTAGCTAATTAGCTTTTTTTTCTATAAGCATAAATCATGAATACATTCAGTTACTGCAAAAATATGAAATATGCGATAAAATAATCTTGATGCCTGTGAAATGTATAGTATATAAGGTCCAATAGTCTGAGACCACTAGTCAAGTGCCAAAGGGTTTGGCCAATAACAGTTTGAGTGAAAAGCTGAATCTTGTTCACGAATTTCAAAATATCTTCTATTCGTTATGTTCTTTTGCTTTATTGACAGCCTGCACTCGAGCTGGCATGGACTCCGCAGATTTGTGCAAAACCTGACGACCCATGTTATCCCAGCATGCTTTGACACTGTTGCAAAGAGCTTATCCCGATGCCACAGAATGTTTGACTTTCTCAAGTGCTCTTCAAGTGCCCTTTAAATGTTCAGTGGGGTTGAGGTCAGGTGACCGCGGAGGAGAGTCCATGACAGCGAGGACTCTTTGGTCTTCACATAGTTTTTGCAAAGCTTTGAGGTGTGTTTGAGGTCATTACCCTGCTGCAGTATGAATCCTTCTCCACAAGGCTGCAAAACAGAGGGTATAGCATGTCTCTGAAGAATGGAGTGGTCCTTCTCCTACATCAGGGTGTAGTCAATTCAATGCAGAATCGACAAAACACCCCCAGAGAAATATTCCCAGCACCATGTTTCACAGTCGGATTAATACACAGTGGAATCATTCTCCCTCCTGTTATTGCCATAAACCTCAAACTTGGATTCATCAGTAAAAAGGATTTTTTCCGGTCATCCACTGTGAAATGCTGGTATTTCTTAGCCCAACCAGAGCGTTTGTCCTTGTTTCCCCCCCCTTAGAAGAGGGTTAGAAATTGCTACTCATCCTCTGAGACGACTATAAGACAGTATATACTATATGGAAAAAAGTCCGTGGACATCTGATCATCACACCATGACCTTGTTTCAAGAATTTCAAATTTGTTTTGAGAATTTCCAAGTTTGGGACAATAAAGTCTATCTATCTATCTATCTATCTATCTATCTATCTTGTTGTCTTCTATAACTGTGGGCATTAATACGAAGTTTGCAGCTGTTAACAGCCAACAGTCTTCTGGAAGGCTTTCAACAAGATTTTGGAGCGTCTCTATGTGAATTTGTGCCCATTGAGCCAAAAGAGCATTTGTAGACTCTTAATGTCCAAACCCTGAAAAACAACCTCAGACCATTATCCCTATCCATCAGCCTTTACAGTTGGCAATATGCATTCTGGTGGGTAGAGTCCTCTTCTTGATATTCACCGAACCCCAACTCATCCATCAGACTACCAGATAGTGAAGCATGATTCATCATAGAACATGTTTCCACTGCTCCAGAGTCCAGCTGCGATGTGCTTCACATCACTCCAGCTGACGCTTGGCATGGCGCATGACGATGTGAGGCTTGTGTGCAGCTGCTCAGCAATGGAGACTCATTTCACGTCCTGTGTTGGTGTTGCTTCCAGAGGCAGCTTGGATCTCTGTAGTAGGTGGTGCAACAGATGATAGGTGACTTCATGGCTGAGCTGGCACTGTCCAAGGAAAAACCTGTGTAGATAAGTAGATATATAACGAATGCAGACACGAGTATGAAAATGATGTGAAAAAATGAAGTTGAGCTCAAGAGACTGGGAGAATCGATGACAAGATGCATTGAATATGTTCTGGAGGTAATGTTACGACCGTGCCTGGAACAGCGCTGAAGTACTGGAACAAGCACATCCAGAGCACTGGTATGTGACGATGCAGTCGGACTGTGGAAAAATGGCTTAACGACTGTAACATTAATGTCACTTAAGGCAAGCGCAGAGGGGAATGACTGGAACATTCAGGTGCAAATGGTCAACTCAGCCTTCTGCTTCCACAGCATCTTTGCCTTCAAGAAATGTGTTCAAAATAGAATTTGCTATTCGTTTAGTTAGAACGAGCGAGTGGAAATATATGAATTCTTAAATCCCCTTGTTCTCCTTCTCTCCTGTCCTTCACTGGATGAGAAATGAACCAATAACTTGTCCTCTGCTGAACATCCCCCTGTCACTCATTAACTCTGTCCAATCGACCTTTACTACTAACGTGGCTGCTGTCAGATGATGACCTGATTTGTGTTTCTCAATGTTTCATTCACATTGTTCCCTGCCCCCCATTAGATTTGTTAGTTTTGCTATTCTTGTAATGATTGACCTCTTTGAGGACTATTGGGCCAGAACAGTTTAGTCAAGGGCACAGTAACGTGGAGGAGGATGAAACTGATTATAAAGACTTAAAAAAAAAAAACCCCTGAATATTTAGAGCTCTTTGGAGCATTTTGAGTTGTCATTCTATCATGTACATCTTTATGTCTTTGGGAATACATGTAGACACACAAACACACACACTTAAATCATACTCCATACACCATCACACTACAGTATAGTTCTTTATTTTACAGAGTGAAGGATATTATCAAATAGGAACATTTAAACTACAGTTAAGACTTCCTCTCCTCCCATAAGGTCATGTTGAAGGAACAGCGGAAAAGATGAGATAAATAGTCTTTGGTGACATACAGATATTAACATACAAAGATAACTTAAATATTTTTTAAATAGTTTGGCTAAGTATATACAGGTGCACACAATGTTCACAGTCATCCTGACACCACATGGAGTGCACTGACATCTTCAAACACAGTCGCAGACAATCTCAAATGCAGTATTTACAAGTGAAACCTCATCCAACTTTCACAAGTTCATTATAATGGGTGAAATTCAAGAAACTATCACTAGCATGTTTGCATTAAAGTGCTTTCCTGTGACAGTAAAAGGAGTTCATGTGACTTTCAAGTGGAAAATCAGCAAAAACAAACCTACTGAGATCTACCTGCATCTACTGTATCTTACAAAACTAACAGAAACATTTTATACGCTAACTCTGCACTCATTCCACTTTGCAATAGAGAGCCATGAAAGGTCTGGCTGTTTCTATGGGGAGGTATTAGCGGTCATGCACAGTTTGCTCACACAACTCAACGTGACGCAATGTCTGACGTCACAAAAACATACTGCGCAAAAAAAGAGTGCAAGCACAATGGTCCAGAGCACAGATCAAACACAGTATCTTGATAGGCTACGTACAGCAGCTCAAACACATACGCGCACACACATTGTGTGTGAAATAATACATTTTAAAAAGCAGAGAGATCCACCAGGGTTTTAGAGCATTTGAAAAGCCTTTTAATGATCCGTCACGAGACATTGATTAGCTCCATTACAGCAGAGAGAATGGCATGTTTCATCTCAGCAAGCCTTTGAACAGATTAGATTTAAGACCAAAGAACCACCGATTACCCTGTGACCTCCAGGCCCCCATGATTACAGACAGAACAGAGAAGAGAGCCAGGATGGGGCTGAGAGACTAAATATAAAAAGAAAATGTTGATGAAAAAGAATTAGGCTAATGACACAAAGTAAAATCAGAAGACACCCATTAAGACATAAAAGAACACACTATTATATGACGTCGATCACATACTACAGAGCCATTTGATTTGTCAAGTATTGCCAGGTATTTGGTGAGTACAAACTATTAGGCTTTTGGAAATACCAAACTTTCATGTTTGTGAAATTAGATGCAAAATAACAAAGGTCAAAACAATTAATAATCTAAATGCCTGTGCACATCAATAAGAAAGTGTGGCAACAGCCAGGCCTGTATTCCTACTATAAAACAATTAACCACTCTAAAGTCTTAGAATAGAACTTTAGAAGTATGTAAATAATATAGAAGATAATTGTGCTCACCAAAGTAAGGGTTTTATAGATATGGTTGCATTTTTTAGAAAGTTTAAGGCCTGTTGCTTGATTAGTAGAACTTGACCTAAGTTATTCTCAGTCCATCATCCGCCCACCATTTCAGAGATGGATACATATATATATAGAAAAACAAAAGTCAGGGCATGCATATTTGCTAAGCTATTTTGCGTACATACATGAAGTTGGGCACTCTTACACCTAACATTTTGGTTGCTGTGGTCTCTCATTAGAAACCCGCAATGTAACAGTAGACCTTGTAGGCATCATCTAAGGACTAAGTTAAGCCCATTTAACGTTATGCATGGAAATAACACAGGTGCCCATTTCTGCCAACAAAAGTGTATATATACAACAATGTACTGTCAAGTATTGCCTATGGAAAATATAAGGAACAGCTGACCTTTGTCTCCTCATTCTTTCTCAGCATTACTGTTACCCACCATATCTCAAGGCAAATGTGTGGTTTTTTTTTAGAAGATTGGACTTACTATTGGTGGATTTGCCAACTTTTACAGCCTCATTATGATCTCCAATAGGGTAAGAGGGGAAAAGCTTTTAGTGACTTTAAATCACAGAAAATGATGCCCTAAAACATCTGCTGGATTACAACCTTCAGAGGAGCAGCTGGTTGGGAGAGGAAAAATATAGACACTCCAAGAAGACACTTATTTCTCAATTGAAAAAGGGTTTTCCAGAACTCCCTCAATCCAATTTGCTTGATTGGTGTCTTGCTATAAAGCATTTGCCCAATGTAATTATTTTGTCAAATGTAAGCAGATTTTTTTTGGCACAAGAACCACTTAAAAGGTTGGTTTAACAAAATTACAGAACAAAAAAACAACTTCTGACTAACCAAAGTAAAGCTACTTTTGGTTTTATTTGTCCAAGGTTTGTGTGTATGAGATTTCTACCTCCACAACGATACAACAGAGGGGAGTGGAATTTAGTCTGTGGTGCTCACAGCACAAGAAAAAAATTGTTCCTTTCAGAGTAAGAATCCATGTTACTCTGAACTACACTGCAATATTGGTGAGTTTTTTTTTTGTATTTTTGGTAAACCAACCCTTTAATATCTACAAAACTCAAGGCTGCATGTGTGCGTATATGTGGATGCCACATGCCTTGCTCTTTATTTATTACTGTTGAATGTGCAGACCATGGGAGGCTCAGGGCCCCCCTCCCCTGCTGTGGCGGTACATATGACTGAAGTGATTAGGTCAGTTTATTAAACTGCTGTCAACCCAAAGTCCTGACTTGCAAGGGGAACTTATGAATCACGTGAAAGGGCTAATATTTCAGACTTGGCCTCCAGCAGGGAAAATGCCAGCAGTGGTGTGACAGAGCCCTGATCCATGGCTCCAAGGTTCACTTTGCCACCTACTGTTTTGGCCAACAGGCCACTGTAATGTAACATTGAAACTGATCCTTTGGAAAGTCAGTTTCTGTGCAGATTCCTTCCAAGTCACTGGATGCTGACCCACTTCTTTTTCATTTTCGGCATGGCATGTATGTGGTTAAGTCCTGATTCAAAATGCTCTTAAACTCGGGTGTAACCCAAGTGCTGTGGCTGGTTTCAAATGTAAACTGTGGTCCTGAAAGAGAAAGTCCCGCTGAGTGACGCAGTTCAAGTGAATGCTCGTGGAATACTGCAGGGATGTCAGTGTTCACATTGAAATTGTATATGCAGTTGTCAAACGACCTGGGAGTTCCAAAGTTGACAAAAGGGGGCCACAGAAAGAGGTAAAAGGGTTCATTGGGTCATTTACAAGGTCTTTGGGAATACATTGGTTTTGACAGTGCTCTGGCTCTGAGTGGAGGTTGAAATCCACATTAGGGGCTTAAGTGTTTGATCAATGAGCCGCAGGATAACCACCAGCGGGAAGGTCAGTTGGCAGACAGGACCAGGCCACTGAACGGTGTTGAGGACAAGCCTTCATTCTTACATTAAACGGATTAAGATGTCAAACTGAGGTCTCTTGGCTTCTTTTCAGCGTTCAGGAGGGAGAACCAAAAAGACTTTGACGAGACTTGAACGTCCTTCAAAAGGCAAATGTTCTCAGGATGGTAGGAGAACTCAAACTGGGGGTTTCAAAGACGATCCAGTCCAGTCATAATCTTGAATGTGAATCTTCAAATCCAGCAATCAGCACAAAGAGTAGAGATGCACGACAGTCATTTAAGAGGGGTATAATTGTCATTTTGAGATACATAAGCAAATGGACCACATCAACTGCAATGCAAAGGCTACCAGTAACACATTCAGAGATAAATAAACGGATATATAGATAGACTTGCTGTGGGTGTCTGGAGGTGTCAACTAATTCATCCATAACTATGGGGGCTCCTGGGGTTGATGGGGGATGAGTCATCTCTGCCACTTTGACCAATGAGCTGATAGAGCCGGTGGCTGAGGTTCTGCACTTGGCATGTCCCCAGGACGCAACCCACTCTCATCAGCTGGGCATGGTGGGGGTAGTGGTGACCACCTCGTGATCCCGAGTGGACATGCCGGCGAACTCTCAGCACCCTCCTCTCGACCTGTGAGGCCTCAGTGGGTCGTGCCCACGCCAGACTTGGCAAGGCTGTTCTCACTCCTGAAGCTGGTTGGCGTCTTCGGAAAGCCAGCAGCCATTTTAGGGATTGGCTGGGAGCTGAAGAGGGGACAGCAAGGTGAGTCTGGCTTCCTGACGCTGAGGCTTTATCCTTTCTCTGGTCAATAAGCTTGTTAAAGAGGTCCAGCCTGAGGAGAAAAAAGAAATTAGGTGAAAAGTTGTCCTGGATCTATGCGAGTATCACTCATTCATTGGGATTAATACCACATCAAAAATGGACGTCTCACTATTTAGATGCACTTTTTAATGTAACATGCTGCAACACAAAGAGCTGATAAGAGAAAGAATGGAGGAGAATGCTGGTGCCTGGATGAATGAGGAGGCTCAACTTCACAATACCATCATAACAAGAGTAAAAGTCTGTCGCCATGTTTTTCTAGTAGTCTTTGATTTAATTGCTCACATCAGCATGGTGACAATAACAATACTAACATTCTGATGTTCACACAAGTTAAGGGATCAAGTTATTATAATTCATCCGATAATTGTTGAGTCATTTCACTAAAAACCAAAAACGTCAACCTCATAGTGGTGCTAGGAGAAAACTCCAAAGTCAGTAAGCTTCATCCTCTGGGGACCAGGAGAGTCTGTACAAAATTTGATGGTAATCCATCTAATTCAGTCTGGATAAAGTGGTGGACTGACTGACCAGCCATTCCAAGCTGGCATGGCTAATAAAACAGTGGCAACACAAAGAAACCTCTATGTCTAAAGTATTGCTGCACCTATGAATGGTAGAATAGGAAAGGCTGTTATATTTAAAAGAAAGAAATGTAGTCATGCATACATCTGCCAGCATTGTTACTATAACAACTGATGTTGTAAGGATACAGGTAATTCTGCAGAAATCCAATAAGCTGTGCAACGCAGCTTTGATAAATCAGTCATTTTTGTGTGCTGTCTGAACACAGCATGGCTCTCTGCACAGTCATCCATCCATGTTCATCTTTTAATGAGCTACATTTAAAGTTAATGACTTCACACAACGACGTGCTGAGTGAGCCTCGCTTATTACATTATACAATCAAAACCTGCACTTCGCTGCATTTTAATGCCGAGCTGGGTTTCAGTGGCAGCTCTAGGAGATTTAGCCTGGCCAGCCATGTCTCAGTGGTGCTGATGGGCTCCAGAGGAAAACGTTAAAATATCAGTTGAGAAATGAAATGAACATTTAGAGTTTTAGCTACATTACCAGTCGTTAGATTAGTAAATCAATTAAGGATATTGTGTCTGGAAAGAAAAGATGCTTATGAATTGTTCATGTCACTTTTCAGTGCTTGAATCTTAAATCCTTGTCATATAAAATACAAAAAACAGGTTTCTGCCGCACATCAGACTAAGTGGCCTGTTAAGATGGACAAGTTCTGCAGTGCGCTGGACCAGTGGGTACAGGCCGTTCAGCAAACACAGCGCCGACCAAAGCAGCCATCTGTTCATTGTTTGACAAAAACAGTCACTTCTCACAACTTGACCCTGCAGCTCCTCACTGAACTGTCACTGCTGTGTTTGTACAGCACAGTGTGACTCAAGTCCCTGAGTGTTAACCCATCACCGCCGCTGAAGATCATGGAGGAGCAAACAGGAAAGTGCTGTTGCACCTGGCAGCCAGAGATAAATAGGATGTAAATGTAATGAGATTTAAATAAGCATCGGGGCAAATATGGGCAAATATATCTGCCATTTGCTTTTCTGAGTCTGCATCAGGTTTGGAACTTTTTTTCCGTGTTCTGAGAGACAGAAGAAGTTTGTTCCACTTGAAATGCTGACGTGTTATTTCACCATGAAGACTTAATCATTTCTGAGGTTGAGATGTGAGACATCACAGCAGCAGCTTCTCTTACAGTCTGTGCTATGGCGGGTGTGGGACCCCCCTGTGAAATATGAAGCTTTCTGTTTGTTCAGACGGTTCAGCTGCCGGCTCACTGCTGACAGGTCTGGTAGGAGACCTGCTGCCCAACAGTGGCAGTGGCTGAATAAATAGTTGCGTAACGCCAGGCCACAGACGGAGGCGAGCACTATTTCCAGGACAGGCCTGGTGTGCCATGGTGCCACATCACCAAGTCACACCCACCTGCTATGCAGAGTAAAAGTCGCATTTGACTGCATATGAAAGCTATTTGCATGGGTCACAAGGCTGCAGTGGTGGTTATTTCTTACATTTAGAAAGAAATAAATGACCACAAACTGACTGCCACACAACAAACCAGGAGCCTTTGGGCCCCAGAAGGTCTGGAAGTCCGGGGCAGTTGCCCTCTTTGCCCGGTTGGTTATCCAACTTTGTTTATACAATATAGCGAGATTAAATTGTAAGCCCTGTAGAACAAGCTGTAATTTAAGAAAAGCTGTCCCTTTGCTATCCACGACACCACTGCTTTGACCTTTCACTAATAACCATTTAACTAATTGTCCACCCGGAACAAGGTCTGCTTTTTGGTTTTGGTTTTAGGTTACCATCACTCACAGCTGGACACAGCTCTTCTGGTTTTCAACATTTGCAATGAAATGGTTTTCTTTTTTATCTCACTTGAGGCCTTACATTTTTCTCTAAAGGCAAATTGAAATGTCATATTTCATGTAAATATGAATGTGAAGTATGTGTAATGAAGGGAAAAGACAAGGCCAAGAAGCAGCTCCAGTTACATCCTCCTAAAAAAAAACTTTATACTGCTTTTCTTTTTCTTCCACAAGTCAAAAAGAATCTTGCAGTTGAGAACTCTTTTACCCTGTCACATTTGATCTCACAAGACAAACTAATTTGGCTATTAAGAGCCTAATCCCACAACTCGAAAGTAATGGAGATCCCCATGATTGGCAGACGATCAAAGATAGCCAAGCTACTTTGTCTTTAATTGTTCTTCCTGCTGTGTTTTTTTGCTGCTTTGCGTGGCCTTAGCTTAAATGCTTTAAACCCAAAAAATACTTTTGACTGATTATGATTTCTAAGGATTTTACAGTTCAATGAAAGGCCAAGCTGATCCCGTTGTGCTGACTTGTTTGGTTTTTCTCTTGCATTAGCCTCACAGCATTGATGCCTTTAGTTCAAGGAATCAAAACTGAGTCTCCCCATGTTGATGGCAAGCTTCAGCTGCCATGCCCTCGCTGCAGAGGTTAAGCCCTCCCTTACCCTAAGGGCTGGGTTATGCTACAAAAAATAGTTTGTACTTTGTGTTGTCCAACGACATTGGAAGGCAAAAGTGTTTCTTCCAAACGGCCACACATGAAACCAGGAAAAGCGTCATTGAGAGAGGCAAAATGCAATGTTTGATTAAATATTTGACCATCTGACAAGTGCTTCTGATGAAGTATACTGGGCTGGCCAACTCTGCAGAGGGCAAGCCCTCCCTCACCCTAACCTCAGTACCATGCTGCTGATACACTACATGATTACCAGAGAGGCTGAAGCTTACCAAGGGCAGCCTTAATCAGCAGTAAATATGGCACATTCATTTGTAATCTTCCACTAGGTAACAGTGGGGAGATTGTTGTTAGCAAGAAACAGGACAAAAATAAAGGAAAGGTGATTTATGTCACATGAAACACTGGTCCCACTTGTACAAGAGCAGTCCTGCTTTCATAACCTCCTCAATGGGTTGTGATTTACTTTATGTAAGCAAAACGGGAGCATACTTAGTACAGCCAGTAAATTACACTGATGGACAGGATGGCGAGTTAAAAACTATGAGTTTGCTGTGAAGCCATATTATTGCAATGTGAGCAGACAAAACACTCGCAATCACATCATCAGACAATGGCAGTTTTCCTCAACCCTTAGAAGCTGCCTTTGCTTCCTTGAAACCTTTTCATCCACACTCCCACTATAAGCTGCTCCTCTTATATATAGATATACAGTACACATGCACATTCATGCCTCCACAACTGTGTGGCTTTCTGTGTTGAGTGGAAACCTGCTCTTTTAGGATGTAGAGAGTGGAATTTAGGTCTTAGCCATTAATCCACAGTGGAATTCTCTGCCTGCTTGGTCACAACTCCTCCTCACCCTCCTCAGCTTCAGTCAGACTGACTCCCATGTAGCCATATGACTGTTTATGCCATACATATGTATGTCCAAGCAGTCCAAGCAAAAACTCCTGTTTACATCATACAATGAATTAAGGAAGACATATGAGAAGAGGCCTCTCTTGAGATGATTTATAGCAGAGGCAATCCTGGTTTCAATCATTCTGGAAGCATGAAAGTGGTTTTATGAGATGTGTATGCTTGATGTATACTTGCTAAAGAGAGAGTAATCTTCTTGTTCCTTGATAGGGTGTAAACATGTCAGAATATAGATAGCACATCAAGAGGATGGACCCAAAGCCAACTACATGTGCAGAGTGGCTCAACAAACATCAACAACATCAATCAGGAAGCCACCCTGTGTGAGATGTTTCTCAGGTAAATATTATGTTAAGAGTACATTGGATGTCTGAACCCCACGCTGTCCAAATCCACGTTTAGAGTGGGTTAATGTTTTAACTAATCATTTGGGGAAAAACATGACTTTATTTGGCCTTGAAAGAGTTTGAACAAACTTGATTTCATAGCATATACAGAACACGGACTGAGGTCATGTCATTGTACCCTGGTCCACATGGAGCAGAGGCAGACTGGGTCGGTGTAACCTAAGCTTGACCGCAAATCAGCTTTACATGTCCTCCGCCTCAAAGCAATGAGCCACTTCCCACTTCTGGAATCTGTATTGTAAAGCGGCTTCGCTGCTAAAGCCATATTTAACTTATTGTTTGGCTGCGGATCCCAGTTATTTTCCCTTACAAAAAAACCCACAAGATGTTATGTAAAGCGACAATGAAGGGTATGCGTTCGCGTGTGATCTCAGGAACATGCAATTTCTCCTTGTTTGGAAAGGGCCGGTCAGGCATTGTTACGGCTTGTAAGTGGTCTTTTGCCGTGTCCTTATCAGGACACATAGGGACAACATGAACATGGACACAGAGCAGGGAAGGAATGACAGACATCTGAGTTCAGACACACTCAGTGTCCAACACGAGAAAAAAATTTGGAGTAGTCATGTCTGTTATTATCACAGTGTCAGTATCTGATGGTAACAGAACAGGGTGTGCTCTATGGCGTTAAGAGAAGAGGGAGAATTTACTGTCCTAACAAAAGGCAGACAGGATTTATGAGAGATGTGCAAAGTCAGAAATATGGGGGCTTGTGAAGCAGGAGAGGAAAAACATGTCCCATTGTGTTGTCAGAGTGAGAGACATTTGTATAGACTGTGATCGGTTACAGTGCTGAAGGACTTCATAAAAATGACACCACCCTATGACAGGCCCTCAGTGAGTGTATTTACATGCTCAACAATACTGGGAAGACTCAGCTTCAGGCACATGGTTTGAATTTGATATTTCTAATGGGATTTATATTAAATGTATCAATCTAGAATAAGTCTGATTTAAATAAGATCCATGTGGTTGCAGAGAAAAAGTACTAGGTCATGGTTTGACCGCAGCTGTGTGGCTTTTGACTTGGATGGGTGCACCGTAGAGCACAATTGTGTTTGTGGTGAGAGGTTAGTGAGGGATCATCATGGTCTTGTTGCTGATTTCTGGTTGGTCAGAGTTTAGTTGGGGTTATACCCCTCTGATGAGGCCACCCTGAGTCCATGTGTACGGGAATCGACGTATCTACACCCAGCTCAGACTCAACAGTGCAAACACAGCAGTGAACAGGGCTATGCCTTTCCAAAGTTGGTAAAACAAAAGAATTATCAAATTGACTAACTCTGAGAAAGATAAGCAGGTCAAGGTGTTCAAGGTGCCTTAGATTAATGATGTGAAAATTTAAAAAAATCCCCCATAGAACTATAGTTGAAGACAAAGGAGAGCAATGACCAATGAAAGACAAATACTTGGGGCAGTCGAATTATACAAATAATTTTTTTACTTATAGATCTCACTTTACTGCTGCATCAGTTTCTCTCAGACTGAGAGATAAATGCTGTTAATGCCCCAAACACTTTCAGAGTGAGATGGGAATCATGGGGGATTAGTGCTGGGCAGGTGTAGTGAAGGAGCATAACAGAGAGCAATTTCGCTTGGGTTTCAGCGGCAGGTGTTCACCATTTGAACACACACACTTTGACATACACGTGTCACATACACGGGAGGAAAGTTCTGCTCCCAGATCTTCTTTCACTGTTATATTATCAGTATTTGATGTTAAGTGCTTTCCTTAACCTTGCTGCATCTTTAAGATTTATTTCAGTTTTTCATTTTTCATTTTGACATACTTCTCCTCCTGCCACATCATATTCAATCATGTGAATTTCCTTTACTACTGTGTTAATCTAACTATAATCTCACGCTTTTTTAATCAAAAGCACCAACAAGGGGGCCGACCCAGGTGCTTAAGGTGCATATCAAATAACCACAAGGTCCATGGTTCAACTCCTGGGACCTTGTTTGTATGTGATAACCCCCTCTCTCCCCATGTTTTTGTCTATCTATAGTCACTGTCAAATAAAGGAAAAATGCCAAAAACAATTTAAAAATGGAACAAGGGATATCAGGTGATCTAATGGTCTAGGTCACAGACCAAGGCAACATCTCTGAGACCCATTTCACAAAAGCAACCACTTTCACACTGGACCCCCCAACACCCACTAACATCTGGCTTTTGTCGTCAGTGGGAAAGGGTACAATTAGCAATCATTCCTGGGTCAAGTGACTCTGCTTTCAAACACCACCAGTAATGTCACTGCAGTATTAATGATTTCTCAGTCGTTCTTGTCAGACAACATTTGCTTTGCTCGGTCACAACTTAAAGGTGACGCCTATTCAACAATGATTGTAGAAAATGGTCAGAGTAGACCTTCAGAGGGCCCATGCTTGCCTTTGTCCAGGGCCCCCAACATCCCAACACTGAGTCTCCCTCCCTACCAGTGCTCACGTTGAGCGAGCAGCTGTAGGTCCAAAATCCACCAGAAGAGGGCATTCACACACCAACTCACCCACATTCCTCCCTGCCCCTCAACAATGCAACTCCTCGAACATGTTGCATCGCTGGCAAGCCTCCCTCACACATCAACATGGGTAGACTGTGCTGTGTGTGTGTGTTGGACTGTTAGTAATCAAACTGGTTGTTAAGCTGTTGCCTAATGTTTAATGCAGGGCTTGCGATTAAAAGCTCTGCCACTTAAGGGGTGGAAAAGTACAGGTGGAACTCAGCGCCTGACAAGATCCTTTATAATAGTCCATGCTGGTATTTCTGGCCGGGCTATTCATGGAGACAAACTGGTTTTCCCTCCTCGGAAATAACAGTTTTCCACACAGAATCACGGGGAGATTACACCAAACAAAACCTCTATAAACAGTCACTCATGTGACGGCTGTTGAGATCGAGAAGTGGAGGAAGAAGAAGAAGCAGAGAAGAGAGAATCATCATTCTTACAAATGTTTAAGTTGCTCATAGGATTAAATGCATCAGTGGTGCCTATAAACCGACTTGGCTTATTCACTGATACAGTTAAATTTGAGTCACATTTACTGTAGATCTACTTTAGATACTTTAATTCCCATTTCACATTATAACCTGCATGACCTCATTATCACTTTAAACTTTAGCCTACTTTATACTTGACTAAAAGGAAGACTGAAAGTCTGCCATAGGAAATAGAGCTAAACTTGCTACTTAGGCTGCTGGTTGTATAATTTAAAAAATATATTTGATTGGGTCTCTTTAATGTTATAAATAGTTATAATTTGAATATGATATAGCAATGCCTGACAGTCACTTCTTCCATAGCTGCTCTGCTCTTCAGCTCATCTTCTCTCAGGAACAGATAGTGTCATCCTGTATCATGGCAGAGGCCTTGACCTTGCAGTCTACATTAGCCACTATCAGTCCGAAACAACACAGGACTTTCACTTGTACAAACAGCAACCCTGCCAAGATTTATTACACCCACCAGGCTAAACCAACCAGCCTTTAGCTGCGTCCGCTAAAACAATAAATTAGTGAAAAAGTGAAAGTTTTAACCATGAGCTAAGTATCAGTCATGTCTGCTTATATAAACAATACAAAACTTTGGAGAAATTGCTGCGCTTGTAGTTACGAAAAGGATGTTAGCTTAAAATTTTTGTCACGTGAAAGGACCTTAGCTTGAAATTTATGTTATGTTAAAGGACGTTAGCTTAAAAAATTATGTTACGATAACGTATGTTAGCTTAAAAATCATGTTAAAGGATGTTAGCTTAAAATTTTTGTCACGTGAAAGGACCTTAGCTTGAAATTTATGTTATGTTAAAGGACATTAGCTTAAAAAATTATGCTACGATAAAGTATGTTAGCTTAAAAAATCATGTTAAAGGATGTTAGCTTAAAATTTACGTTATGTTAAAGGATGTTAGCTTAAAATTTACGTCACGTTAACGGGCGTTAGCTTAAAATTGATTTCAAGCTAACATCCTTTTTCATAGCTTTTTGTGGCTTTGACACATTAAAAGCGGTCAGCACGTCGTTTAAAACTAATAACGGCATTATAACTAATTTAATAATGAATATAACATTATTTAACCCTTAACAAAGCAGGTTAAAGTGACCATTAAGCCTCCATGAGCAGCCTAACCACCAATGATATAACTTCACTGCGATGCAGCTCCAGGTGCGTTTATCAAGTATGTTTCAGGGTGGTGCTAAGCCAATCAGAAGCAAGGAGCGGTTCTTCATAGAGAAGTGGGGAGTCAGTCCTACCTGTTCCTGCCGGGAAGCTCCTGAGCCGGCAGCGCCAGCAGCTGCTGGAAGGAAACCAGGCTGATGCAATACACAGTAAGCGGGAGAAGGGACCGCATCTCCGGGCCAACTTCAGCTGTGCACCCGCTCTGGGAAGGAGGGGGCGAGCACGGGGCGAAGTTTGAAATCCCAGTGGCAGGAAAAAAAATGAAGAGGAAAAATAAATAATAAGAGGTCTTCCCAAATTGCTGGTGCAGGCTTCAGATCCAAAGTTGGCAGTGGGGGTTGCTGATGAAATCTCTGGAGAAAACAAAAGTAATAAGTGATTAATTATATTGTAGGAAATAATAAGAGAAAAGAGCCGGTGAAAGTGCATGAATTTATTCCCATTCATTTACACCTTTCAGTCAATGAGAAGCTTCAAACATTGCATTAAAAATGTTCCCACTTGATTCTTCATCTTCACATGAACTTCTGCACCATAATATGCACCAGATCAAGACTACATTTTCTAAAAAATAAAAGTCCAAAACTTCACTCCATTATGCAAAATACTTTATCAAACTGTTATAAATAAAAAGCACTCACAGCTTAAGTAAAGAAGAAGTGTTGCCTTCCTGGTGTTCACAGCTCAGAACGTGCTGCAAGGTTTTTTTCCCATGAATCCAAACGTGTTGGTCAAGATCAAGTTTTCCAGTGTGAAGCTGAGCGCCTGCTGACATTGTGGGTTTAAATAGTGAGTGGGCGGAGCTTAGGGAGGCAAAAGGTGCTGTCACATCATTATCTGCCATTCTCGGAATATCATGCACTGATGTGACTGGCAAGCACAAACCCAGGAAACACTGTGGTAGATTGTGTTTATTGATAAATTACTAATCCTTTGATGCATTTTGGAAAGATTTTTTTTAACAAACTAGATCACAGAAAAGTTTCATGATGTTGTTAAAGGTGCTGATATAAACCTTAAAGTATGTCAAGTTTATTCTAAAATGACTGTTGAGCAGCATAGACTTACTTTAAAGTCTTAAAGGAGGAGTTTTATAGAAATATTGTCATGTGATCTCACAATAGGTGCAAGTAGCATAAATTCACTACGAAACAGCCCACCATAAGGAAATCATAATACGATAAGATAAGCTAAGATAAGATATTCCTTTATTCGTCCCACAATGGGAAATTTCCAGTGTACAGCAAAGCAAAGAGGAAAGAGTAGATAAACAGGATGTAAAATTGAAGCCAAAGAAATATAAAAGTGTTAGCTGTATTAACAAATATACACTATAGAGAGGACAGATGAATTAAAGATTAAGAAATATTGCATAGTGATTTGAAATATTGCACAGTTCTTAATATATTGTAGTGATACAATATGAGTTCTAAAATATCATAAAATACATGAAAGTTCAACATAAAGCCATGGTTGAGCACCACAGAAACACTATAAGGTCCATCCCTGCAGGAATATCACTGATTGCTCATGCTGATAATATGATATTATAAATGTAGTACTATTCAGCACAAAGTACTTTACACTATCACAATCAACCATGTATATACCCAAGAAAAAAAGCTCAGTTTTCATGAATTTCTTGAGCAGTGTTTCTGGCCAAACCCTCCTCCTATCTCTTATCATCACCGACAGCCAAGTGTGTTAGAGAGATAAGACAGACAGAAAGACATACAGAAATCATCGCAGGACTATTTCTTAGTCACACCTCCGGTCCCATCGTGAAGTTTCATTGATAAATTTCCTGATCATTTTCCAGCGTATCGTTGTTGTCGCCAGTTCCTGAGAAGATTCAATCATTTGTCACGTGAACTTTACAGCTGATTTGAGATGTGTTTCAGACTAGTATTTAATTGATCAGGAGGGCATATATCATGTTGAAGTGGTCTTAAAAGTTGTTACCTAACTCTGACTCCATCACTATAAAGTTGTGCTTTGAAATCTGTTGGAACAGATATGAGACAGATATGTTACAAGTCTAAACATGCATCTTACAACTTTGTTTAATGACTCAGATGAATCCTATGCAGCGTATTTCACCTCATTAGTGAGGATTTTTTTGTACTGTGTCCAAGTTCCCTCCTTCCTTTCTAACTCAATTGACTGATCTAGTGTAACACATACCTGATCCTGGTTCAAATGCGGTTACACAACATTTACTTCTCAGGAAGCGGACACCTTTCCTGAAACTGGAAAAATACTGCATGTACATCCATGTACATGAGACAGCACAAGAAAAAAAAAACAGACTCCATGAGGAATACAAGCATGTGATGTTTATTATTTGTCTTCTGCTGATGCGAAAATCATCTCAGGAATTTAAACAAACATCAACTGCAGTAGATGTAAAGGCATGAGTTTCAGTCTGCAAAGGGCAAACATCGCAACAATTTGTGCCTCTTATATTATTATTACATTTGAGTCACAGGGCTAAGCATCCAATTTTCAGATAAATAATTTTTAATAAAACCCAGAAGGTCATTCAGCATCACTTACTGCTGTTCTGAAGGTATTTTCAGAATCTCAAAAACACATCTAACCACACGGATGAAAAGATACCCAGTTAGTTGCATGATTAAAAAAGTTTCAGTCTCATTTGTCTAATATTTGACCTGTGTATTCAAAATAATGGATTCGTATTTTGTTTGTCTTTTATAAAAGGAGCAGGGACAATTGCCAGGTCCAGCTACCTGGATGAGGAAATACAGCAACAACGTTTTAGTGCATCCATCAAGGTGGTTAGAAGAGACTGGGGATTCAGGAAATATTTGCAGAACAGCAGGAAGAGTTCGGAGTTTTCCAAGATTGCCAGATATTTACTTTTCAGAAAATGGGATGTTCTCAAATGTAATCATACATTAGAGGCACAAACTGAGGCTAAAACTGAAAATTTGACACGTGGCTTGAAAATCTCACAACTGTTTGACTTAAATAAGAAATCCATCCTGAAACACTTGAAAATTGACATAACAGTTATCGCTTGTGTATCATTTTTCTTCTTCCTATGTATTAACAAGGCAAATCTTAATTGCATCATGCAATACTAACATTTCCAGGAGCTGCAGAAGAAGCCTCAAATCAGCAAAAGGTTCAGTGATCTCAACTGCCGACCTAAATGTCAGCTTTTGTTTGAGTCCCGTGGTCCTGAAACGCTGCACTCGCAATCAAAGCAAAGGCACTGAGCCCAGTTTCTACACCTACAGGTTACATTTCGAGCCAAGTGGGCAGAGCAGAAGTCATTTAATTCCACGAAAACTTTAAACTTCACAAATCCATGATTTGTGACAGTGAGAAAAAAGTGCCACTGAAAATGAATTCCTCACAGTTCTGTGTATTATGCTGTATCATTATTGCCAACCCAGGACTTTAATGTTAATGTGCTACGTGATCCCTGCCTTGCGTGTAATGTGAAGCGTTGCGTGGGTGATATTCGTTCAGACAGATTTGTTAGTGATAGTTGCCAACTTCTCACCCCTGCCGCTATCGTCTTACAGCTCGGCTCTGCTCAGGCCTTCCTTTGATCGTTTCTCAGTAGTTATAACACCATCAGACTTAGTGCCACAGAATGACCTGCTAGTGACATACTAATCCAAGTTTGGCTATAATTAAAGAATCCTTGCCAAATCATTGCCAATTTGGGTTATGTTATTAATTCATTGTCTTCATTTTAGTGTTTTTGAAAATCAGTCATCATGGTGTTCACAGCAGTGTTGTAAGGTGAGTGTGGTTCTGCCCTGTGACCTTGACCTGACTGGACCTGATCTTCCTAGGGCTAATGCTAAAGTTAGGGTTGATTTATTCACATTGAATATTTCATATTGACTTTCAGCCATAGTCAACAAAGGTTCCTATTGACTTGGCTGTGATGACACAATATTCATAAAACATTTCCCAATATAGACAGCTGATAGTAACTCATTCATCACTCAGACTTGGTTGTGGAAACAGGTCACTTCTTCACTGATTCTGACCCGTTTATGTAAGAGTTCTCTGGCATGTGACACCAGCTGTACCCGCTGGGCTCTGAACAGAGGCTTCCTGTCGGGTTTGATCTCTCAATCGTGCGCTGGTTTTACTTTTGTTTTAGGCGGCAATTAGCAAACATGAGTACGTACTCTGTGGGGCCAGCCAACGCTGCACAGGACGGTTTTAAAAGAGGCTCCATCTGTGGCTTTGAAACTCGTCCAAAAAGGAAAGGTTTGGGGGACATAGTCAACTGATCAAAGGGCAGAGGGACCTTCGCTTGATTGTGCGGTGTTCTCTGTCTTGTCTTTGTTAATGTGAATCTTTGAATGGGTGAGACTGGGACATAGCCTCTTTTAAAGGTTGCGTAAACAGTGCAAGCAGTGTTGATTTGGCTCGGCACTCGATAAGGGGAAACACTGACCACACTGAAGCCAACTCTCACATGCATTAAAGTTCACTTTGAGGCAGAAAATATGTTAATATGCTCAAATCTAGTCACAACCACAAAGATCTACAATAGATGTTAAAGGTCACTGTCTTTTGTATCTGACTACTTTCTTCACGTGATGGTTTGAACGTTCAACACCAGTCTCACCTGGGCACTGTAATCTATAACAAACATTACTCATACAGGAAGAAATATTACTCAGTGGTGGATTAATCCACATGTGGCGCTCTCGTAAGCAGGACCGTGTGTGTGGTATTGAGTCAAAATAAACGGTGCGTTCATGGGTAATGTAGGAACGTGCAACAGTGTGACTCACTGATGTGTTTTTAATTGTTTTTTTACAACAATGGAGCTTATGCCACGGCGGAATAAGATTGATTGGTTTTAGATATGCACACAGTATTTGTTAGAGGATGAATTGTTGGTTTTGGTCTCTCCATTAGGACTTGTTGACAATGTAAGTAAGCAAGTAAGTAAGATGCAGAATGTCAACAGACTTTGAATATAGTCATTCTGTTATGGGAGAAGCTGCATAGTAGCTTTAAAGAACTGATTTGCCTCTGTTACGAAAACATTTTCTCAGTAAAGATGAGCTGATATCTTCCCATGCAGATAGTTTTGGTTTTGTTCATGCAAGTTTTGTGAGATCTGTCTCTGAGATATATGTTCAATGAATGAGGTGAATGTAGTTTTAAAAAGTTTCTGTTGGAACAAGAGACAGCTTCATTCATGATCTTAGAAACAGCAATTTGACAACAAAAAAAATCTTATCTCAGGTTCCACACAACAGTTTTTTCAAGAGAAGGGATGAAAGAAGATTTTTCAGGTACAAGTAATTTTGGTCACATGCTGACAACTGAGATAAGTCCATGCATTCAACGTGGAATGCAGTTGAAAGCTCTGAAAAAGGCACGTAAGTAGAGTTGAGTTAAAAAGTTTTCTTCAAGCTGTCAATGGCTTGTCTGTCGATGATGCAGAGTAGCATGGACACAGTTTTTAGAAAGAAATGTTGCTGATATTCTAAATGTCTTTTCTGCTAAGTGAAATTATATGTATTCATTTCATTTTTAGGGTGGAGGCAGAAATCTCAGAGACAGATATCTCAAAACTTGAACAGATAAAACCAAAACTATCTGCACAGCTAGACACCACTACTGTTTTGTTGTTTTTTTTAGAATTTGAGTGAACGAACCCTTTAATTTCTCTAGTAAACAGCTTCAGCCTGTGTACACACTTGTGCTGTAATGTGTTTTTTGGGGGGGTTAATGTGAAAAAGGCACATAAACAGCAGCTTGAGACTCAAGTGTCCTGGCTCTGAGTCGAGGTGGTTCAGGATACAAAACAAATTAATCGTCCCAGCAGAGGCAATGTGATCTGAAGTGGCTGAGCTAAAGGGCTTCATATCCAACCCCCAACACCTGCGGGTTTAAGGAGGACTTATGGCTGCTTTGGTTTCTCCTGTTTATGAGGAAACTACCAGCTCATGTATCTAAACAACAGCTTATCCCAAGTGCATGTTTGTCCTTCCCTGCAGCACCTGATCTGGCTGTGTTTTCTCAGGTCTCATGGCCAGAGATACTACATCCATTCTTATTCCCTGCTGATTATTGAAAGCCACGTTTACATCAATATTTGTAATATTTTAACAAAATGTTCTTGTGATCACTTCTTTATTCAGTCAGCAAAAACAGGCCGCACCTTATGGAGCACACCCTCCACTTCCTCCTCCCTCCTTGAACAAATAAGAGACACGGTCAGAGATAATGCACATAAATTGCAGCTTTTCTGAAGTGGCCATAATATCTGTGTTAATATCTGTGCTGTACTCTCTGTTATGGGTATTTCGGGCTGAATTAGCCGACCTCTTCTCACTGAGTCAGGTTCGTTCTGTCAGGAGCCACAGTGTTGTAGTCTAATGATTGCTGCCCCCTAGTGAACCTCATGCTCCATCAGCAGAATTCACTGCACGGCAGCTTCTGCTGGGAGTGAATCTGTTGTGATGCTTCCCATGAGGACTGGTGCAAGTTAATCTCCCAAATACAAAACAAATATCATTTACAGTATGTTTGGACATCAGAAACAAATATTATATCATGGTGTTGTCTTGGATTTGAAATAATTGTTGCACAAGTTAAATCCCTATGAAGAATCAATTCGGAGACATTTTCCCACTGTCGTGCTGTTACAATCCTCTTGGCTGCTTCAGTGACTTTATTTACATTGCTTGTTTGAGATGGTGTACAACCAAGTTTGTTGGAACGTCTTGTTGTCTCTGTCTGAGCCCTCAAAGTCGAGTTTGTTTGGCATGGCTGCTCACCAGTGCAGTGGTATGTAGGAGGAGACCTCTGAGGAGGGAGCTAACAGGACACTGTTCTGCCAGTTTTGTGCACAAGTGAGGGATTGGATTTCACTGTGGGAAAGATGATGGCGAAGGACAGAAGTGGCTGATAACAGCAGAGTTCGCAGAAATCACGGCACCCGATGACAAGAAAACTGAGAAAAACTGAGAAAAGGAGAAAAACATTCCTTTTCAACATTACAGTGTCCCTGTGCACAAAACCAGGTGCAGAAAGAAATGGTTCTCCCAGTCTGGCATGGAAGACCTTCGCTGGCCTGCACAGAAACCTGACTGATGAACTGGAACACCAAATTGAGCCAGGCCTTATCACCATTTTTTAAATTATAAAATGTTGAACAATCATGGGTGTGCTCTGCTGTTATCATCCACTTCTGCGTAGTGTAGATCATAGCAGGATTAGTGCCTAGTGGATGCATGTTGGCATCAGAACAAAGTATCGTACAGTATACTGCAAGAATGAAGATACAACTGATTACCTTGTAAATTTCCCCAACCTACAGTATTTTCTCAGTGTCTTATTATAAGCATTGGGATCTTGCATGGTCACAAAACTTTCTGCCAAACTTCAAATTGCAGTTGAGCAACATTTAAATCAAAATGTGTGTACAGTTGGTGGATTTTTTTTTATTGTTACCGGTAGTGTCAATCAAATCTCATTAAACCACACACACACTGATCCTAAAGAAGCAGATTAAAGCAGTTAAAATGAGACTATGTATGTATGTCCTTCTGTGTGGAGTTTGCATGTTCTCCCTGTGCAGCATGGGTTTTCACCGGGTACTCCGGCTTCCTCCCACAGTCCAAAAACATGCTGAGATTAATTGACTATTCTAAATTGTCCGTAGGTGTGAATGCGAGTGTGTGTGTGTTTGTTCTGTGTGTGGCCCTGCGATGGACTGGTGACCTGTCCAGGGTGTCCCCTGCCTTCGCCCTAAGTTGGCCGGGATAGACTCCAGCCCCCCCGTGACCCTGTAGAGGATTAAGCGGTGTACAGATAATTGATGGATGGATGGATGGAAAATAAAACAGTCATCATCCTACAAATGAATGAATGAATGAACAGTGTTACCTGGTCTGGTATGACGAGTCACTTATGTTGGCGAATGTTACCAAACTTAAGCTATGTGTAGCAGATATTACTGATTCAGTTCGCTGACTTTATGACTCTATTTGTGGCATGGTTGCACTGGCTGTTTTATCTCAGTCAGGTCAACTAATGATGACACCTTTAAATCATTAAAGCAAATAATTTAAGACAAGTTTGGGAAATTAGGGGAATTTTAATGTGCCATAATTCTGTAATTACCACCAGTGGTTATTCAGCAGAAATCACAATAATTAATAAATAATACCTGAATGTAATAATAATAAATATGCTTGGTGTGTGTGGACTAGGGCTTCAAGATGACAAATTAAAAACAGAAAGCTTGCGTTAAAGACTGGGGTGTGGTGCTTGCAGGATGAGGGTGTTTATGGTGCAGGGATAAGTCACGAGCATATCGAGTTGCATTATGAGAGGTGTAGGATCCAACGTTTGCAGAGCTTCACACATACAAAGGACGCGCATATCTCTGCCTCTGCTGCTTCAATTGTCTCTTGCAAGTCAACGAAATTTCATGAAAGTGTTAAACAAAACTGCTGGGTATCCTTTTAAACTAATCTATTATATGTATGCTTTCACCAATTAAACATGCAATGCAATACAATATTTTATTTTTTATCTTATGGCAGAAGAAACATAGCAAGTAACTGACACTGTCATGTATTTCTGTGGCCATCTACCTTGGGTGTTATGGGTAAAAACACATTAGTTGCATGTCAGGATTTACTGCAGTTTACGGTACACAGTCTTTTGCCACACTGCCTGTGTGTCTGCAGAAACAGATGAGCTCCAGTTACAGCAGTGAGACACATGAGACAGGGAGGTCTGTGTGTTTGTATATGGTTTATCATTCACCACAAAACACTGTCCAGCTAAACTGCGTGAGTTTCACAAGCTCCTCACCTCTGATGAGTGTAACTCAGTGGAGTGACAGTATCAAATGAACACTGCTGTGACTCTTTAAGCACCTGCTTGTCTCAGCTGTGGGGATTAAAATGATGGGTGCAATGCCTGCTTAATGAAGCGTTTGTGTGAGGGACGTAGCAATGTGCTATGCTTCACCTGAGCTGAAGGGAAGTTGACTGCTGGAATAACCCCATGAAGAGCTGTGATGTTCAAGAGGCCTTCAAACCACTTCCTGTCTGTTGGTTAGTCTACAGGAAGTCACATGGTTGCCGCATCCTGCACAGGGTGACTTTGTGCTCTGATTGGGCTGCAGGTGTGAGTAACACAGAATCAGTGACAGGACAGGTACCTCGCCTGCTTGCTTCTTCTTCTTTAATCCTCGACATTAAAAGTGACAAAAAAGAAAAAACCATGAGATGACGACAGAATACTAAAATAGAACATTCAAAGTTTACTGTGAGTGTAGCTCTGTACTTGCATGGTTATCTTACACTGCTGCTTTCAGTTCATGTTTGAAAGTCATTATAACACATATGAATATACATGAATGATCCAAAAAAAACCAGAACAAAAAACATAGGATTTCTATTATGTATTATAAACAATTTGAATTACACACATTTAGAGCTTCAACTACTAATCAGGAAGACAGAACATTAATCAGCAACTACTTTCGATAACTGATTCATCATTTCAGTCATTTAAGCAAAAATGTCTCTGGTTTCTGCATCACCAATGTAAAAATTTGTTACTTGCCCTAGTCATGATGGTGAAACTATGTTTTGGTTTTTGAGTGATGATCACAGAAAACCAGGAATTTGAAAACACAACCTTGAGCTCTTAAAAATCATAATTATAATTTTTCTCTATATTCTGACATTTTAAAGACTAAACCATTGATCAAGAAAGTAATCATCTGCTTAATCAATAACGCAAATAATTATTGGAGCTCAGTTCTTAAGTAAATGCAATGTACTTTCACCACTGGTCTGCCTTCGGCTTTAAGCTTGAACTGCTCTAAATTGACTCTAACTAACAGGAAGCTTAAAAAATGCAAATTATCCCTCTGCATCATCTCCTTGCTGATGAAAGAGGAACAACAAGAGGACAGGTGGTTTAGTGGTGACTGTGCGCATGGGTATTTGCAGAGTTCAAGTTCACGTAGCAAAGACACTACTGTGTGTATCTGTGTCCTAAGGGGAGAGTCTGGGGGAGGCTGAGCTGCTCCATCTCTCTACTCATCCGCTGCCTGTCTTTCTGGCAACTTGTCAAGTGTGGTTCAAGGTTAACGCCGTCTGTAAGAATCTAAACCACAGCAGTGACCTCAGTCTGAAAACAGTATTCACAAACCGGCTTGAGATGCCTGTTATCTCCTGTTAACATAGCTTTGAATTGTCAGAAGCCAAGTTTATCAAAGTGCAGCGCTGTCCTCCACTCACCCGGCACCGAGTGTCAGATAACGGTGTGAGAAAAAGAGGGAGACAAGTTGTTATTGAATGTTGGAAAAACAAAGCACTTCAAGAAAAACGTGACATCTCGTGCTCGGGATTGTTTTCAACCATAGAGTGAGAAGCACTTTAGGTCAAAGGTCACGGCGCAGGAAGTGTTGGTATTCTCTCGAGGCTGTTACAGTGCTGACAGCCAAGGACAGGCCACACGGATGTTGGCCATCAGGCCTTCCTCACATCCCACTCACATGCTATCTGCCTGTTCAAAGTGACCCGATCAAAGTTTTCTATGGCCGTACACAGCATAATTTAAGTGTTTCATGACCAAAAGTTCAACATTTTTCTGATAATCTATTACATTTCCTTCATTGAGGATACTCTGCTTGCTATAAAACGTTCCAACTAGAAGGATTGTCAGGGGAGAAAATATCTGAAATGAAAGAGATGAATGGAGTTTGGGAGATTATTTGGCTACAGAAAATTGGATTAATGCTGCCCAAGCAGTTTGGTGAAATCTATCTCGTTGACATTTTATGCTTCTTGAAGCTGTAAAAGGATGTTCCATTAACTAAAGTGGTTTGGCACTGTGGCTGTGCGTTTGGACATCTATAAAACTTGGGACTGTGTAATGGCTGAAATTTAATTTCAGCTTGAACGATGCCTTTAAACGACTACATGCTTTCAACATATCACTCAGGCTACTAATTCCCAAGCAAAACCTAAGCAGAGCTACATGATCCATGCTGGAGTTGGATCTTTCACCAAAGTCCTGGCTGCAACACAACAGAGTATATTACAGTGAACTTCTGCAGACTTAAACTCAACCACATCTCTTCCTGGCAATGTCCAAAACACATGCACAAATTACAAATGCACTCACACAAATCAATGGAAGATTGGGCTACATCCTCTCAAATGTCATTCTTGCATAGACCCAGATAGATAGATAGATAGATAGATAGATAGATAGAATTCAAAATTATAGTATTTTTTCTATCTACTTGCTGATTCATATTAAAAAATCTGAATCTATCCTTTAACTTTAGTTAGTATACTTTACATTCTCTAGAAACACAAACCATAAAATGAACAAAATTATGAATAAAGCACCCGTAAAATCCGGACCACACTCTGAGGCCAAACATCACACATGACTTCACCCACCTACTAATCAACCAATACATACGGTGGGTTCAGGAATCCCTTCTCTAAAACACAGAATGAGGTGAACAGATCATTCACCCCATCCAGTTCTACGTCAATCTCGCAGTGCTCCCTGTGGTGAACGTGCTGCCCCTCCCTATAGAGAGAAAGAAAAGGTTCAAGCTGCACCTCAACAAAGTGCCAAATTCCATAGGTTCCTTTGAGTGAGCGAGGGCTAACTGTCTAATTGGCACTCCAAATTACTTTGTAAATTTCCCCATTGTGGGACCAATAAAGGAATATCTTATCTTATTAAAGAGCAAAACAGAACTCTGACATTAATTTAACATCTTTATTTTTTAGATAAGTGGCAAAACTTTATATAAAATGCACCAGATTTAACCCATGTGAATTTTGACAGACAATTTCCATATGATATAATAAACCTTTTTTGTTATCTTCTCTAATTAAGAGACTGTTGCATGGATCAATTGTGGGCCCCTGAAATAATATTGCTCTTGGATGCCTGTATTAAAAGAAACCACTGGATCTTTTGAGGGTCAGCTAATAGACTCACCACCTTTTACCCCTCCAGCGACGGTCCTGTTGGGTTTATTCTAGGTTTTGGTCAGACTTTGGGCCCCTGAGCTGGTTTGGCTCCTCACATGGGACATTCCTGCCGAGCGGCCCCTCCCTGCCAGTCCCTCAGTGCGCAGACTCGCGGCTCTCCGCTGTCAGGGCAAGGCAGACTGACAGTATGGCGGCGGGGTGCAGCTGGAAGGATGCTACTGTCGCCCGTGATGTGTCTATCGCCGGCAGGACGTAAATGGACTATTGACGGCGAAAAGAGAAGAGGATTTAGCGAGAAAGGCCTGTCGCCGTGAGCTCCAAAGATGGCCAGGCTCGCCGACTACTTTTTAGTGGTCGGTTACGACCTCGACAAGCGAGGTGGGTGCTTGAGTTAGCCTGCCCTGCTAACTCTAACGGCGTATTATTAGCTGAACAGGAGGCGGGGAGGGGAGGGAGGCGGGGACGGACCGGGCCGCCGCTCATCACTGACTGAAGCTAAGCGCTGTCACCGGGCAGCTAGCCGTCAACTGTGGGCCGGGGACGCGCAGGCCTCACGGGATTAGTGTGCTTAAACGCTAGCCTGTCAGCTGGTGTCCCGCATTTCTGACGGGGGGAAGCATTGAATGCACAGCTCCACCGCAGTGCTTAACTTCAAGACATGTTTGAGCTTTAGCAAAACAAACAGTCGCACTCTGTTGACAGCAAACTTGGGCTAACTCTATTTGCTAAATGCTAACGTTAGCCGGGCTAGCTCTGAGGGGGGCTGGCTGCTTGGTCGACTGTGACCTAAGACGGATTTATTCAAGCGTTTCAAAGATTCAGCTGCATCTTCCTCAGTTGTGTCTCATTTACAAATCATAGAAGTGTCTCCATTTAAACGTGTTTTTTTTTTTTTTAAAGCAGGAGCTCACACAGATGTCAGTGTTGTGGCTGCAGGGTACTGAGTAGATACTTGGGACAGTTAGACCACTAAAACCCTGCTGATTTCCTCTTGGACTTTCTTTTAAGCCTGATTTTTAGCTGGAAATCGATGCTTCTCCTCGGCGGAGTTGCTGATTGTTTTCTTTGTCTGTGTTTTGTGTGGATTAACCCAGATGGCTTTGCCCCTCCCTGAGCCCCCTCGGACCGGAGCTCTGTTCCCTTGTGTTGTTGGGACGGGGTTTGGACCGTTATCTGAGCCCCCCTCCCTTCAGCCTGAGCCTTGCCCTAGATCTGTGTAGTATAATGGCCCGTTTAATCATGAAATATTCAGCCCGCCTATCGGATGGAAGCATGCAGCTTGTAACGTGGTACAGTCTTTTATTTAGAGTGGATTTTTGCCCATGATTTATTCAGAAGAGGCAAATTGTAACATCAGAAGCCCTCTGTGGCTAAAAGCAGGCACTGGCTTTTATTGCTGGCGTTCCTTGCATCACTTTTCTGATTGCATGAACGCACTTATTGCATTTTGCATTTTTTCTTTCAGAGGGGAGCGAATACAGGATGTTATAACGTGGACACTGCAAGCGCTGCAGAAACTCTCCTTCCTGCCTGAATGCAATGCAGAGCAGAGCAAGCCTGTAAAAAGCATCTGGGAACCAGACATTAAAGCCACAATGGCTTTAATGGATCAAGGCTCCCATGCCTTGTAAAACCAAACACTTAAGGGTGATGATGACTGTCAGCTTTACCCCACTACTACTCCCTCACTGTTTACAACAACTTTACTCAATACTAAGGTTTCTAGGTGGAGGTGGATTGTTCTGTTAAACCTCTCCACTAGCTGTGGTGACGTTACTCCCATAATTATCATCGCTGCCGTCTCATCACCAACTTCCTTAGTACATCCTCTGCAGTAAGATCAATACGATACTGCACAGTCTTTGCTTTTAAAACTACCTTATGCTCTTCTAGTTTTGTCTGGTTCCTGAGACATCGTTGCCAAGCTTCATAAAGAGATGGAGAGCAACTTTGCTATTTTGTACGTGGATGTTCCTCTCCAAAGCATGCTCATCAACCAATAATCAATATCTGCTACAGTGCCAGCATTCAATCTCAGGGGGTGGGGTCGAATTTGGAGTCTGATGCCCCAGATTTGCAAATATTTGTGCATGTGTATGATAATTTTTGGTTGTATTTTGATTATCCAGCTTTGTTGCGGCTCTCTCTCAGTGACTGTAAAGAAAACACTTGGCTACGAATCAAGAATGAACGGTCCTTGATTGTAAGAATACCAGGAATTCTGAAGCACAGTAGAGTTTCCTCTTGTGTCTAAATATTTCATGCATCCTGTCTACGTGTGTGTGTGTTTGAGTAAGTGCTCGTTGCTTGTCACTCAGTCAGTGGAATGTTTTGCAAGCGTGGGCACTGACAGGTTTTCAGGGCTGACATCATCGCTGCTCATCTGCCTCTCAGATCGCCGTCACAAACAGAAATGTTGTGGGTGTTTACAAGCACAACATCCTGCTGGCAGAACAGTTTTTCTACCCGCTGTCCTATGATTTCAGATGGAACTCTTGTTCCTTATTTACTTTTAAACACCCAGTGACAGTTTGGCTTGTCTAACAGACGCTAACCTGAGGGCAGAGCCTCGAATCTTCCATTCACCCTCTTAGTTTGTCTCTGAGGTGTCAGGTTGCTCACATTGTGCTCAACCTGAGTTATACTATCAGTAGATCTTACTTAGAGTCAAGATGGCTGCTCGTGGGTTGGGAAGAGTCCATAGTTGCCAGGGTGTGGTCCTCCTAGCAAGGGTCTCTTGAGAAACTACACAGCATGCCACTATGTTTTGACAGCGGTTCCTACACTGCATCGAGGACCCAGCAGCTAAATGGATACATAGTCCAAGACCCAAACAGGAAACTGGGGAGAGGACCCGAGGGAGACTTCTGTTTAGAGCGAGAATCCAGATTGTCTCCCTGTGCGTGTCTGAAAACCAAGAAAGGGGCGTGTGTTTGTGTGTGCGATTGTGTGAGACGGTCTCATTCAAGATGGAAGAGACACACATGCATTCACACACAAACACACACACAGACGCTAACATACAGGCTCTATTGTAGCTCCATCTGTGTGCCTCTGGCGGTGCAGTTTGAGGGTGTTGGTCGTTGCTCCGTCGGTCCTAAACAGCATGCGGGGTGGTTGTTTTCAGACTGGAGTGACAACTCTGGCACACAAATCCTCCATTGACGCCCAGCCTCTTCTACGCACACAATTACACAAATACACACACCCCTGCAGCTTGCAGTCAAGCTAGGGCCATTCACAACATTAAAGGCTAACAGGGACACAAAGAGGTGCACACATGGTGGACTTTCATTAAACATATTTCCCATGCAGCAATTCGCATGAATTTAGACCAGACATCAATTTGAACTCAAATTTCACAAATAGCGAAATTGTAACAATCTAATCTCTAAAAAAAGGTTATGTGCCATAAAGGGGAATGACACAGGAAAATTTTTTTGAACACACTAACTGAATACTTGCTGGAGAAGCCTTTCTTTGCAATGATAGTTTCAAGACACTTTCTGTACCAATAAACAAATCTCTCATAGTGTTCAGATTGGATTAGGAAATCTTTAAATCTTGAAGATTCGCTGATGATCTTCAGTTCCTTCCACAAGTCTTCTATTGAGTTTAAGTCTGGTGATTGACTGGGCCATTCCAACACCTTCGTTTTCTTCCTCTTGAACCAGTTGACAATCTCATTTGCGGTATGTTTTGGATTGTTTTCCTGCTGCAAGGTCCACCCGCGTGTCATCCACATCGTCCTGGTGGATGACAACAGATTCCTCTTAAGAATTTCCAGGTGCCAACCTGCTCATCAGGAGCAATATAGCCCTTTCTATCTAAAGTGCCCCACGATGACTATGCTCCATTCATCTTCCCTTTGATAATTTGGATTCTGCCAGTACCAGGACAAGAGAGAGGCAGTGTATATGCAGAGCAACTTTTCCTGGCACATTCTACTGTTGCCAGAAAGTTTAATTTTTGTCTCATCTGACCACACTACATTCTCCCAATATTCTACAGGTTTCTATTGTATATGGAGACTGTGGCGGTGGAGTGCCTTGCCTATTCTTTCTCTGTGAAGACTTCCTGCTCCTTCCAGGTCTTTCTGGAGTGGTCCTTGGCCCTTGGGCTACTCTTCTGACTAACTTTCTGATTACCTAGGTGGTTAAAAATGGGGGGAGCTTGTGTGTGGTTGGTTGATGATGGAGTGATGTTCCTTTCACTTGCAGATAATGGCGATGGTGCTTATGAGAACATGTAGAAGTTGCGAAATATGCCAGTAACCAGTGCCATTGCTATGTTGCTTAACATTTTTGTTGCACAGGTCTTGGGAAAGCTCTTTGCCTCTACCCTTCATGATGTTTCTTGCATGACAGCTCGGTAACAAATCATTTGCTCTCCTACGATAAATTTTTACCTTATTTTCCACGTTGTGATTCAGGGTTGGTGCCGTAAATCCTTCGGCCACCAAGGAGGATAAATGAGGCAGGATAAATTGGAAAAAGCAATTGAGCATTCATAGAATAACTGATCCAGACTCTTGCTCTATTATTGAAGTGAGGATATCCGTTATCAAGACAAAGCTATGACTGATTCATGTAGTGCTCACAGGTGCATTCAGTATTGAGAATGTAAATGCAGCAAGGGTCTACATGAGACTACATGAAGCTCAGAGGGGAAATAGAAACCTCTTAGATTGAAAGCAAGATGAAGCAAGTGAATGAGTGGAGGAGAGAGGAGTGTGTGTGATGCTGCCAGCAGTGCCTGCCTGTGGGCAGCCACTTCCTCCATCACCCCAGAGCAGGACTGCAGCCTTTCAGCCCCTCCAGAAATAGCCCTCACAATCTGCCTTTCATAGGGGGACAGAGTGATGCTGGGTCGTGGCCGTGGCTGTGGTGCACTGACGCTCATGTGTCTGTGTGTTGGCGTAAGCTGCTCTCCTCTCAGTCATTCAGATGGCTGCCTGAATGTTTGTGGCTGTCTCTGTGTATTTAATGTGTTACCAGGGCAACAGTTACCCCCCTGTGCGCTGTGGGTTATGGTGAGTGCCTGTCACATATTGACCAGTTAGTGACTAGTTGTGTACTATTAGATACTATTGTTTTTGCAGTGAAGGTAGCGGTGGCAATATTTTGTGGTCATATGCAGTCACTTCAAACTTTAGTAGTTCTGCACTAAAACACAGTTTTCTCCATAATTAATTTAAATTTTTTAAATGTTAGCTTTTGAAACTGCATGCTCTTAAAGGCAGGAGTCATCAGTTCTATTATGGCAGTAAAACAAACAAAAAATTCATAAATCATACTTGTGCAATTGAAAGGACAGGAAACATATTTGCAGGCTTTACAGACAGCTGTCATGGTGTTGTAGCCAGGGAGAAACTCCATCACTTCACTGTTGTAATGTTACACTAGTCCTTGTGTGTGTGTGTGTGTGTGTGTCTATGTCTATGTCTATCCAGTCTGTCTGCTGTGCTGAATACTTGTTATTCATGAGGAAGACGGTGGCCCCAGGGCCCCAACACTGCCCTCATTCCCTCATTCCTACTACACAGATACAGAGGAGAATTTGTGTGTGTGTGTGTGTGTGTGTGTGTGTGTGTGTGTGTGTGTGTGTGTGTGTGTGTGTGTGTGTGTGTGTGTGTGTGTGTGTGTGTGTGTACATGCGTGTGCGCTGGGAGTAGGGATGCACATATATACACGTGCTTCTTCAACGGTCCACAGGGGCCTGTAGACCGTTTCTGATGGCAGACACTTATTCTTCTGTCATATAATGTATATTGAATTTGTAATCCAAAGCTGTGTGGATCAGCTTTATATGTGTGTGTTTGTGTGTGTCTGTGTGTCTGCACCCTGGGGAGCAACAAAGGGCTTGGTCTTATGCCCTAGATTTAGATTGAGAGATACCCTGTTCAAGTAGTCAGTGTGTACACATTTAAATATTTATTGCAATTAAAATCATATTTGTGGTTCTTAAGGTAGTCTTAGTTACTTATTAATAAACACAGAAACACATGTTTAACACAATGACTATAGGCATGTTTAGGACTGAATACACTTTTATGTTGAAGTTAGATAAAAGACAAGACACCAAAAATATTAAACTAAACATTGTGTGTGTGTGTGTGTGTGTGTGTGTGTGTGTGTGTGTGTGTGTGTGTGTAATGGGGTGTTAGGGATGCCCTCCTCCTTCGTGCTTTGATGGTTTCCCTGGAATTCAGAGAATTTCTCTGTCCCCTCTCAGGACAAAGGCTGAGTCAGTGTTGCTCACAGTCAGCCTGTTGGTTCTCAAGGGAGCAATCATTTGAATCCCTGAGGGGTGATTCCAGCGTGTCCGGAGGAGTTTTGATTTGAAGATAGGGTTTTTTTAGGATTAGATGGTTGTGTAAGGCTGCTGTGGTCACTACGTCACTGCAACACCCTGATTGTGTCATGCTGTCCCATGTATTCACGGGATAAACACTTGCACATGTAATATTAATGCCCTTTTTGCTCTTTGCCCTTATTAGAGATAATATTGTTAGATATGTTTTTATATAAAACCCATCAAATTTCCATTTAAGTGTTTTTGTGCTCTTTAGTGCACAGTGCAGAATTTCTTCTTACTCTCCAGAGAAATCAGTATAGACTACAGAAGTTGCTGTAAGAACCTGAAGCCTTCATGAGTTTAACAAAGTTAAACCATTTTTTTAAGTGCAGCAGCGTGCATACTTATGTTATTGTAATTTGGTTTTATCTGGATCCAAAGCACTCACCAGCACTCTTTTCTAAAGCCAAATTTTCAACATTTTAGGTGCAATCTTCACTATCATAATCATAATCTTCACTAAAACTCTAAATATTATTTGTGTAAATAAATTATATTAGATCATTAAATCACTATATAAATGCATTTGAAACATTGAGCGAGTGACTGGTGGTAGGGGTTTCATCTTTATTAAGATGCCCTTCTAGTCAAATTTGTTACTCAGAAGAAGAAGAAGAAAAAAAGGAAATCTGCCTCCCTTACCCCCACTGTGCTTGCGCTAATCTTATGTGTCGCCTGTGATTGGTTTGTATCTGCAGATTAAATGCTGACTATAGGTCCAGACCTGTTTTGATGTCTTTATCACTGTACTGCATTTATAGCACATCTTAGCTGCTCTCCCCAAAATGGGTCTGTGTTGTTGAAAGGTTATACAGAGTATTGTTGAAGTCAGGGGCTCTAGATTTGTTGTATACTCTGGTTGTCAACTGCTAAGACAGGGAGATATGATGAAAGTATAACCTCATGCTGTTAGTACAAGTATGATTATAAACAAGTTGGAACGCTGGGTAAAATGTAAATAAAAACAGGAATCAGTCATTCACAAAAGAACTGTGTTTACTCCCAACATTTTTATTAAGTGTTCCTGAGCCCATGTATTAATCTCCTTTATACAACCATGTGTTTGACAAAGTGTTGAACCTCTCTCCATCCTCGCTTGTGAATGACTGAGTCTTTCCAGGATGAACCTTTCATACCCAGTCATGATACTATCACCTGTTACCAATGAACCTGTTTACCTGTGGAAGGATCCAAACAGGTGTTTTTGGATCAGTCCACAACTTTCACAGTCTTTTGTTGCTCCTGTCCCAACTTGTTTGAAATGTGTTGCTGCCATCCAGTAGCATAAGCAGTGTTATAAAACATTAAATATGTTGTCTGTTTTCAGTAGAGCATATGTCAGAAAGGATTGCCAAATGATCACAGTATGTTTTATTTATGTTTAACACAGCTTCCCAACTTTTTTGAAATTGGACTTTTAGGTGGCCTTAGATCATAAAAAGTCAGTCAGCTACACATTCAGCTCAGACCACGCTGTTTGCCTCCAGTCTCTTGGTCTGGTTCCTGTTTGGTTATGAGATATGCACATGTCTGTTTCTTGGCTATTGGTTGCCCAAGTAACGAGATGTAATTTCCGGGCCATGTGCGTGGGTGATTCATGCTGTGGTAGAGAAAGAGTTTTGGGGTTAATTTGCAACTGAATACGATCTTGCACTGGAATAAAGTGTTAATGGATGGAAGAAAAGTGTTTGGTTGAAATGATTAGAGGGATGTAATGTACTGCTAAGTAATGACAGAGGTCTGTGTGCCAGAAGATGAGTTGTGATTGAGTGCATTAGCCCACGTCCCATCATGTTTCCTGTTGCAGTATTCTGGGTTAGCAAACGGAAGTCTTGTTTGCATTGTGTTCTTGAGGAACTGCTTGCATTAAGTACATATTTCTTATGTTTCATTGTGTCTTTGGTGAATTATCAGGTTTATTAACATAGCCATATCCTCTGGTTAACTGTTACCACCCTCTTCTGAATCCTCCTCTGCTCTCGCCTTTCAAGTAACACTCACAAATGCCGGCTTATATGACAACACGGGTGTGTGCAGTGAATAATTTATTTAAACATTTTCTTGAGTATCTCATCATGCTGGTATCTTCCTTGTCCCCTTAAAACTCCTTTAGAGCCACAAGACTGAACTTGATCTGTGACAGCACCATGTCAGCATTCAGGCCGTGTGCCTTCCTCATCATGTGATCGTCATCCACTCATGAGTCCTAGATACTGCCCCCGATTTATGTCACTCTCATCCTGTCACTCTAGGATGTCAGACCAGCCTTAATGTTACATTTTGGCCACATAAGATAGCCTGCAATCTTTTTCTGACCTTGTCTTGACCTTTTCATTGACTTCTTAGATGTTTCTCTAGGCAACACTTACTTCAGAAAAAGCTTGATTCTGATCACTTTTTGAGACGTGACATTTCAGTCCACCACACTGACAGCTGACTGTTGTTGCTTCTCAACAAATTACATGTGTTATTATTGTACTAGTGGACCCGAATGATTCATAAATACCTTACTGCTATATTCTAAAATGTAGTTTCTGCAAATGAAATATAAAATACAAAGACGTGACTTCATTGTTCTGCTCAGGATGTTAGGACTCTCTTTACCTTAGCCTTTAACTAGCTAAGGCTTTCCTGATACAGGCCTGAAACTCTCTTTTGGCTTTGCCTCGCACTTATGCACAGCTGCACTTCTTTAAAATGTTGATTTTATGTATTCTATTTACTCTATTTCTAACTTTATTTTTTAGCATTATTATTCATTGGGATTTATTTTCCATTGTATGTCATGCTTTCTCATATGACTACTTGCAGGGCTAGTTGAACTACTGTAGCTGGCGTTGCTCACTGCTAACACACTAGGCAAGCGGGAACATGCTAGTGCTAGACAGTCACTATAGCTCTCTCAGGTTGTTTCTGTTTTCTCTGTGTTGTGCAATATGTGTCCCTGTGGCATTTTGTTTTCAGGATTGTACATTCTATTTATATATATATATGAATTACGTAAGAGAGGAAAAATAGTAGGTGGTTAGCGAGCTTGTTAGTTCAGTTGCTAATGGGATAATAACTTCACACAGTTTATTCAAAAGATTTATTTGTACTTTTGACACCTGTCTCATAACTGTCTTTATACTTGGACAGTGGAGGTTGAAATATAAGTGGATGGTGAGACATTGGCTGATCAGCTACAATAGCTTCCTCTATTTTGGACTCTCATGTCATCTTTTCCCTCAAAGCTCATTGCTATCAAAACAACTCACTATTGTTCAATGATGTGTATTTGTGTGTTCACCAAAATTGAACTCTGGGTGACAAATGTTCTGCTGATTTTCTTGGCCTTCTGTGCAAATCCAGATAGTGCAGTGCAGTGAAATTTTTTATAAACGCTTTTATAAACGCTGGTAACTGCACTTTTACTTCTTTTTCCTTTGACAAGTTGTGTGTTGGGAAGTGTTATTGCAGATACTGGCTCTGGGATTGTGGTTAAATTAATATTAGTAGTGTTTTGCCAGGTACTTTTCATGATTATTATTATTCAAAATGACCCTCGGCATCTGCCAGTTTCACTTCAAGTGGACTTCTAAAATCAAATGTCGTACTGAGATTTATTGTATGCAATGACGAACAATTCAAACTACTGTACTGATGTACTATTAAGGACAAGGATATGAATGACTAAACAAGCTGAAGTCTGTTTGTGTTTAGTGGAAGTTGAATCCTGGATACACTTTAGTCACTAACATTGTCCAGAGTGACTGGAAAGTAGATGGCCTGTGTTCTGTGAGCAGTGGCAGGTTTCCCCCACTCTGTTGGGTCTGTTTAGTGGCTCTGTCTAAAGAAGGGCACTCTTGCAGACAGCCATCTGTAGCTGTGAAGGTGAAATGAGAAGTGAAAAGAAATAAAGCATGTGTTCTTAATCAGCAGTCTGTGACATTTCGATTTAAGTTCGATCTGAAACGGCCTACTACCTAAAACTCAAATGGTTTAGTCACTCTAGCTGCTGTCCCTCTCTGAGGCCATTTCCTCTCCTGGAAAGCCTTTCTTTTTTGTTTTTGGGGTTCTGGTGGTGGAGAGGGAGGGCATTAGTTTTGCAGGAAGGATGTGAGTTTGCTGAAGAGCTTTTGCACAAAGAAAATGTCCCACATTGTCACCAGGGCGACGGCGGTTGCCAGATGGAGCAGGGTTTTTTTTTCACCCTCTTATTTGGTTTCTAAACAGCAGCCTCACTCAGACAGTAGGTTTTTAACATGGACTGGCTCATTTATTCATGCAGGATTATCATCTTTGCCATCATCTGATACCAAATTCAGACAGCTCTAAATGTCAGGTGTTACTTATTGATGTGCTGATCCTCTCTGTGGTGTTCAGTGACATAAAACTGTACTGTGTTTCCTCAGACCCAATGACAGGCCTCAGTCTGTAGTAAGTGACTCAGACTCCCTTCATATTACTCAACAAGACTGTCCTGCACGTGTGTGTATCAGAAAGTGCACAAGTGAGTGCCTGTGCATTCATGTATGAATAAATGTGTGTGTAATAGCAAACTGGGTGGACAGCAGAGAGAGCACTGTCAGAGGGTGTGGTATATTTGATATAATGATGTCATTGTTTTGTATGTTTTCACCCAAAGACTTCAACACTATGAATGTATCTGAGTTGTCATTTTAGCAGAGTGCAGATACTGTCATTGTGAAAGGTAATGCAGTGATGGCTGCTCTCACCTCATGTACACTCTGATTCCACTTAACCTGCAGTGCAGTTATGTAGCTGCAAGCTGGTCATGTGGCTCAAATTTAGAGATTAAACACATTATACCTGCAGAATTATTATATGTAAGCATAATAATTGCAGTTTTTTATTAGAGGCTGACTGATTACTCTTTGCCAATTCTCGATTCTATTAGTGGCCGATGGCTGCGCAGCCACTAACACTCATGTGGGCTCAATGCGCCAATTCAAGGTTATGTCATTGTGTATCTACGATAATTTATATTTGAATGAAAGTTAAAGTTATGTAAGACAGCTTTTTTTTGTAAATTATGAGCATGATAAGGTTATTGGTTGTAATATGACAATATTAATACATTAGACTGAAGATAACTGCTGCAAAAGCACTGGCACTCCCAAACTGTTATCATTATAAATTCACTATTGGTCGCCCTCTATTATATCTCATTTTTGTTTGTGCTTTGATTTACAAATGCAAGTTTTTTGTCATAAAAGGGTCCCAGAGCTTGGGAATAAACCTAAGTAGGAAAAGTGTGACGCCAGCAGCACAATGCATCAGTAAGATGTTGTTTCATTAGTGATAAGTCAACTTCCTCTCTTAGAAACTTATGCAGGAATGAGCTTGCTTTAGACCAAATTGTATACCTCCTTTTGTACATAGTTGCAAATCAGCACACACACATACTGTCCGCGCACACAAAGACGCGTGGAAACACACAAGGCTCAGAGCTCTTTTGTCCCGCCTACTGCAGTCACCGTGGAAACCGCCTGATGTCGTGTCACTGTGGTTTGGAAGCCTGCAAACGAGAAGCTGTGGTCTGGTTTAGCACAAGAGCATGACACACACACACTGAGCTACACACTGAATTCGACTCTGACTGCCATCATTCAGTGATCACATGACCGTCCGGTCTCTTTCCATCACTGTGACACACACACGCACACTGTGTGACCCACATTTCCTCCCCTGCTTTTCATCCTCTGCAGGCTTGCTTCTCTTTTTTCCCATTTTAAGCCTTTCTAATGTGACCTTTGTTTGACCAGGTGATCTTAGCATGTATATTATTTCTAAGAGGCGACCTGTTTCAAGATCAGACCGTCTCAGCTTCAGTGGTACCTCACTTGTGTTAATCAGTTGCTCTGTTCTGGTTGATTGTGGCTGGCAAGAGGCTCTGATTGTATCTGTGGTGTTGGTCTGCAGCAGATATTTTTCAAAATAAGATAAAAGAAACCTGCAAGTTGCTCATCATTGATAATTACTCTTTGGAGTAGCCAAAGTCTTGAAAACATAAATTCGACATTTTTGTGATCTCATGATCTATGACAAATAAGGTGAATTTATGATGCATTATTAGCAGATGCAGTTAGTAGTAGCTGCCTGGCTGTGCTGGAAGGGTTATGTTCGCTAACTAGTGATCTTAGCTGTTCACAGTCTGCACGTTGACAGAGTCTCTTTGGTTGCTCAGCATTGTCAGAAATGAATTCAGCGATTGCAACTTGCTGATTGTGTTGCTCACACTGTGAACACACAGCTGCTGTTACACTCCTTCCAAGTCATGAGGTGGATAAAACAACATCAACATAAAGTGCAGTATAACTTGGTATAAATTCATGTAAGGTTGGTGGTGATGAGACTGTAGTTTGTAGTGCTTTCAGTCAGTGTGACTTGTGGTCACTGTTTTTCCTTGTAAATGCTTTTTCTTTTTCTTGTCATGATTTTTGTTGTCATAACTTTGGAGACATGCGCTTATGGGTGCAGTGTGCATGCTGTTTGTGTGAGCTGTTGTTGTGAGGGAACAGATCTGTGAGAAAGCACGGCCAGAAGGACTTAATTTTAGTTGTCGCAATAAGACATGCATAGATAGGCTGTGCGGAGAAAATAAATGCAAGATGCAGTGAAGGAAATGTACTCGTAGAGTTCATGGTCACATCCTGGGTTTGAGATTTGAGGATATATGCTGAAGGAGGAAATCATCTAAATCAGACAGAGGATGTAAAGACAATCTGGCGCCAGACAAAAGGCAAAAAACATGAACTGTTGTGGCTATCATTCAAAACTTGCTACTGGTACCGGTACCTTGACTTTGATACTGGTTTCTGAACGATATGATTTTTTTGATGTCAATTTTATACAATCCATTTTAACAAAACGGAAATGACATTACACATTGCGGTATAATGACTCTCTTTAAAGGAGGAAGTTGTTCAAGGCCTTGGATATATAATAAAAATATCTATACAGTATATAAATAATATATATAAATGACTGTCAAAAGAAGCATTGATAAAAACAGTATGGCAGCAATACACAAGACAACCATCCACCATGTCAGGTGCATTTCTCTCCTTTTACCGATCAGTCTGTAAGCAACACTATGTTTGCTGTTGTGGAGAGGATGCACCGTGGCTTCCATCTCTGTGGATGATATGGTGAACATACTAACCGGCAGATACAGGTCAGCTGCACTTGCTAGCTAACAAGCAGCACAAAGCTCACTTAGTTATCTGGGCAGATAAGCAGCTGGCAGTAAAATAAAAACAGTGAGCTCTGTCTCTGGGCTTTCCTGCATGCCTCTATGACATGTAACTGTGGACAGCCAATCAGCAGCATTATTAAATCTCGGTACAAGCATTCTGCATACTTATTGGCTCGGTGACACTGATGAGATTTACTGCTTAGGTATCAAAGTTTGGCAGCGGGACCATAAAAGTATCAAAGTTCAGTACCCAGCACTATTGTGGTGTATAAGATGCAGCAACATAGTTGTAGAGATCATGATCAAAATGAAACTGATAGCCTTCCAGTCACTAACCTACTGTTGTTACAAAACAGATCTAGATGATAGCTGCATGCCACATCCTTGAAAGGTCATTCCACTCGTTTCACATTCCTCTTACACCGCAGACTGATAGAGCTTCTGGATACTGCTGTCTCACATCATTGACAGCTCTGTTATGCTGTCATGCCTGCAGACTCACTACTACCTTAACAGCAGCATTCTTTGGAGAGCTTTAACTTTTTTCACCTGCTATTTACAGACACCCAATATAGACGGTTTGCCAGATCTATTTGTGCATTTATTCTAGGCTGTATGATTGTGGTTGAAGGGAAATTCCAAGTAGTTTTGATGGTAAGAGAAATGTTAATTCAACAGCAGTGAGTGGTCCAAGTGAAATTAAGTGTGTAATGATGATTTTTGTGTGTATGCAGTTGTCATCAGGGTTTTGTGAAGACCCGGCTGTGTTTGGTAGCACACTGCTCTGCCATCAAAGAGCGGATCAGTCCATTGACACGCAATAGTATTTCTGCAGGAGCTGGAAAAAATTTGATTTAATAATGGGTAGTTTGATCCAAACAGCCTGAATAGCCAAAGACACATTCCAGCTACGGTAATGAATCCCAAAAAGTATGACAGCCCTGAATGGTTGAGCTCTTGTGCTAGATCTTCCTTTTTATTCAGTTTGTGTGTAGTCCAATAAGAACATTTCAGTCAATATAATATAATATATACATGTTAGCAGATGTCATAAAAACTGTATAAAATGTAATCTTACACCTGTATCATGTCCATATCTCTAATGAAGCTGCTTGTATGTATATGCCATGGCCATGTTAGGACTGGCCAAAGGACCACGTGATGTCTTGGCTTTGATCACTGCTGAATGTGCACGGTTGCTGCTTGAAATACTTGAGATTAGTTCTCTGTCCTTGAGACAACAGCAGCTAAAGTTACACTGAAGTGAGCCGTTGTTCTCTGTCTGATTCAGATACAAGGCTACAATGGCTTCAGCCATTTCTACACATGAGATCAAATACAAGATGCTGTAGTGTTTATCTCATCCTTGATCAGGTCAACCACTGACTGGTCTGTGTGGGTGAGAAAGCATTTATCTGTATGAATGAGGAAGCAGTGTGAGTTAGAGCCTGTGAAGACAATGAAACATTTGTCCTGCTCGTAGTTCATAATTAAATTTCTCTCGTGTTGTGTTAGGTTATGGATAAACTGCTGAAGTGTGGAAGCTATTATTCTTTTGCCATTTTTTGCATTTACTAAACAGCTTGAGATGCATTTCCACTTTCTTATGGGCAGGAGGAGGGCTGGCCCTGTTTTGCATCTAGTCCAGGAAATCCAAGACAGATTGAAGTCAGATTTGTGATCTGGCTAATGGGGATGCATGCAAGTGCAAATTTTCACTGAATACAAGACACTTGAAGTGCAAATGGGGCCCAAGGGCCTTAACAATTGAGATATCACACAAATCCCTCTTTATTAGTGCATGCAAGTCCAAAGAATTGCGGAAAAATTGAAAACACTAATAAGTAAGTAAGGTGTAAAATGATTTGTGCATAGTGTCAGTGTAAAGCTTATATAAAAGCTTTGTGTTATAACTAAACTAACTTTATTTTGTTCCTATAAGAGCTGATGAGTACTTCATTTTTAGAAGACCACAAACATCCCTTACACTTACATTAATTTAGAAGCTCTGAGATGACCTCTGTGCTCACAGTAACCTGCTTAGTGCCACTTCACAATCAATCTGTTGAACTTGTAGCCTTTGTTACAAGTAACATGCCATAGCTTAACATTTGAAATTGAGAATTTTATGTAGGGAGATGTTTTGGAATTTTGTTGATGTCATACAGTTTGTTCCTGATATAGCCTGATATAGCTCTTTATCTCTAAATATTCAACTAATTTTTTCTTCATGTGAAGCCCTGATTTGTGTCGTAGCTGCCCATATCAATCACCAAACAGATATGAGAAATTATGTCCGCCAGTGGATTAGTTATTTCAAAAAGAGCTTCTTCACCCCCTGGACAAACACTGAATTTCTGATTTCTGATCTAGCATGGGTTTGATGACAGAAGCCGTTTCAGCCCTGTTGCAAACAGGTGACATGGAAGTATTACTGCAGCTCCCTGCCAGGACCGACTCATAGCTCCCTGTTTGTTCTGTGTATGCTCCCCCCCCAGCTGCAGCTCTCTGCAGAAAGTGTTACAACTGCAGAGGTTACTTTCACTTTTTGTGGCCCGGTGGATTAGCCCAGAAAGACACTAAATGAGAGGCTACAGACTTGTAATTTTATTTCAGTTTTATGGGCTAGTCCAAGGCTGGCAGTGTGCTCCAACATTGCATTAGGAATATTCTCAGGCTGCTGATCGCACTGCTGGCAAACACTGAAACTCCAAGTGTGCTTCGCTGATAGTAAACCAGGCTAGACCATTGACCAACTGAGACTTGGTGTCAGCAGACATAACTCAAGTTCCTCAAAACAATAAATAAGCTCTATAGAACTTTGCATAATTGATCAGTTGCAAGTGACGGCATATTGAGGTGGTGGCTGGCTGTGGAAATGTTGAAATGACAGTTTGGCTGACAAGTTTGCCCACAGAGCAACGATTTAAGCCAAATTAAGTGAATCTTTTTGGTTGCAAGCTTGCTGCTTTGTACATGTATCAGATATGATTTCGTTTGATTTCAGGTGCTGCTGATGTAAGCACTGATGTATTGATCCTCTGAAGGTGGTCTACCTGATTGTGCTTTGGATACAAACCTTTTGAAACCTTTTGTCTAGCCGTGACTTGACACTGAGAAAGCCTCTCTTTGCATAGGATTTGAAAAATTTGATTCTTCACTCAAGTTTTTTATCAGTGAATTAATGGCACCTGGTGTTTGACTAACTTGCTAACAAGCTCATTGAAGGTTTTGAGTCCGTCAGTCATTTTTGTTAAGTGCCATCTGAATCAATGAGAAGTTGTTTCTTTGCCAAAAGAAAAATGTTTTAGTTTTTGCTGGTAGGAATATTCTGCCAATAACCACTGCTTATAATACTGTAACTTACTCAAACACAAAGAACACAACAGAAAGGAGCTGGTCTCTGGCAGGGCAGGATAAAAACACAATAGTCTGGACTTGGCTAGCTAGCCAGCTTCATGGAGGACAAATGCAAACATTTTTGTCTTTTTCTGTAATTTTCTCTTGCAGAACTAAAATATTTTGAAAGTTGTGTAGTACTTGAAAATTACGGTGGGTGTAATTAGTTTTGACCATTGCACGGCCACTATCTCACTCTGTGCCTTCTCATTTCTCTGTGTAATTGCTGTTTTTTTTAAAGTCAATTGGAAGCCTTTAAGTCTTGTTTACATTCTATAGATTCCTTTTGTGTACATGCACATTTTGTTGGTATCATTGGTCTAGATTAAATTAGCCTCTTGTGCCTCTTCGTGTATCTAGCATGAGCTGGGTGTAGTTTGTGTTGAGGGTTTTTTCAGGGGAAATGAGTACAGTGTCTAGTGTCTGTGGTCCTGAGGCCTGCGTGTCACTCCCAGAAGACTCATTTTCTGGCTCCTTCATGCACTCCTCCCTCAGCTGCAGGATGGCCTTCTTTGACTGGCTGGATAATCCCCACCCTGCCTGACTATTGGCTGATAATGTGTCTGCACACGCCTCAATTTGCACCGTCATACTCTGTGTATGCGTATGTATTCTCAGTGTGTATGTGTTCCTGACACACTTACATCTCATCATCCACAGACAACATATTGTTACAGAACATAATATAAGGCCACACCAGGAGACATGTGCACTGCTTTTTAAAATCAGTGTCTGTAAGGAGGTAGTTGTAAGGTGACAGCATGCATCAGCTCTGGTATATTGCACCAGAGGATTCATCACAGTGTACCAAGGGGGGTTGTCACATGTTTTTATGTGTCATAACAAATTCTCTCAGTCCTTTTAACCAGCAGTCTGTGAATTATTTTCACCTGTTCTAATAATTATCATGTGACAGTCCATTAAACACTATTTTGCAGCTCTATTGTGTAAAGGAGTCTGAATGTAGTTAGTTAGTTTTATGTTGACATTGCTGTTGCTTTCATGGGAAGCGCTTCATGGAATTCCCTTTCCAGGTTCCAGGTTTTGTTGATGCCAGAACACTTTAGAGCAGGTTGGGGTTCATGAATGAGGGCCAGTCAACTCCAAACTAAAAGGAAATTACCCTCCTGTCTTTGATGACATGATCCAAAAGCACCACTTCCACAAGCATCCACATATCCCTAGTTTGCAAGGGAGAGAGGATGACTCTAGTATTTCCCTGCGTGTTTTGGGAGCTGGCCTACTTTATGTTTGTGTATTGTCTCTGTGTGTCTGTGCCTCTGTTTTGGTTCCCTTGGCAAAGGCCCACAGGCTCTGTTGTTTTCTCTGAGGCAGCATTTAGTCCACACTGTCCAGGTTTGGTCGAAATGCTGGTGAAAATCTCTTTATTTAGCCTGGGTTTATATTTTGTTTTGTGCAGTTTTATGCTCGGTTTACATCCTTTGTATTGGGCGGATAAGTGTATTCTCTGTGCCGATGAATGCTGCCATTAAGCAGCCTCAGGGCTTCAGATGGAACTAAGCTGAAAAACGGGCTTGTGGTGGTTACATAAGTCTGCCTTTGCTCTGTCATTGTGCCACTGTGATGAGCCAGGCACTGGGCAACAGTGGAAATGGCCTCATTAACCAGCAGCAAATAAGAATTTTATCACATCTCACTATTGTTTAACATGCAGATATGGCCTCATTTATTTATTAAAGACCAACCATGATGATATGCACACATGAAAGCAGCTGTAACTAACAGCAACAACGAGTATCATACTTAATCCGCCAACTAATTTGTTGCCTCCAACTACTACTAGTACTACTAGTTTTGCTTTAATGAATGATTAACTGACTAATTGTTTCAGCTCTATGTTTGAGAATTTACTTGAATTGAATATTTAGACATGACGTTAAAGTTGATGTCCTGAACCACCTTCAGGTCTGAGATTAATATGGTCTTGCGTCCTCCAAACAAACTTCCTTGTCTTCTGTAACATCCAGATTTGCTATCTCACTGCATGTAGCATTTATTCAAAATGACATTAGGTCACAAGGGCAATGGAGAACACGTGCAATTCTATGACTATACACCAGTCTTCCAAAACATACATTTTCTTTTAGTGTGATTATTTGATATCATAGTTTATTTATGTGCCAGCATACAAATGATAAAACACAAGGAAGAAATAACAAGCGTCAGTGAGCTGATAAGGGTTTAGAATAGGAAAGGAAAGCTCAAAGGAGCTTATTTAAAGAAACAGACAACAAACCATCTAAATAACATGAACTGACCTCTGTATTTGTCCCTCTCTCTGACTCTGCAGTGGAAGGCGAAGGTCAAGGTCGCATTCTCCAGCGGTTTCCTGAGAAAGACTGGGAGGACAGCCCATTCCCACAAGGCATAGAGCTGGTAAGTCAACACTTACAGGCATGTTTCAGTGTAGCTCAGTGGCTACAACAAGACACTGAATCCAGTCAGGGTTACAGGTTCCATTCCCCGGGCAGCTCAATGGTTCGAGCAAGACATGCATTTTTCACACTCTGAACTATTTTGTGGTGAATTTTTGTGGTGTGAAGTGTTAAAATATCAGGTATAGATGAGTGAGTCTGTTGGAAGGTTTTAGCAGAAATAGAGAGTCAGCAGTCCTACAGTCGTGCTATTTTGAATGAAGCTTTTTATGCCTTTAATGAAACTGGTTCTTGTGGTTTATCAGAGTTGTTATATATAGACAGAAGGAAACATATTTTTCTTACACCAACAAGTGAGGAAACATTTGAACCTGATAACCATCATGGACCAATTCAACCCTGATGGCTTGATAAGAAACTGAGTTGGCAGGATGAACATGGTTTATAATGATCCACTGACCTCAATTCCACTATTGAGGCAAACCCTATTACTTGTAAGTCTCTAGTACCAAAATAATCAGTATGTTGCTTGTTCTGTCCAACAGTATTGTGGGGTGGAATGGACATTGTCTCTAAGGGTCACAAGTGGGGCTTTAGTCTTAAGCCTTGAAGAATACGTAAATATTTAATTAAAAGATATTTTGCTGAGACGAAACCAAAATAAATGTACAGTGGAGGAGGGATCTTAAGGGAATCTAGAGATAGGAGAAGGTTTGTTTAATTTGAATGGCTGTCTATGGGATTCTTTTGCACAAGTGCCAAAAATGAGACCGCAAGTTCAGAAACTGAGTAGGATTTGAGGAGGTAACATAGTATACTCAGCCACTTCCTGCATGTGGTTTATCTTATCTTATCTTATCTTATGTGCTTTACAATAAATGTATTTAAATGTCAAGGCAGTGAAGTGTTGACATTAACTAAGTAGTTGCTAATACCAGAAATTAACTTCATATGTTTTTATAATGTAAAATTTAGACATTTTGCTTTTGTGATTTTAGAAAATAAGAGCACTAATACCATGTCAGTATTAAGGGAGAAAGAGCCTGATTGCTGCATCCCGAATATTAATGCAGATCAGTTGTTGGGCCTGTTGGGTGAGCATGGATTCACACATTGATTAATAGGCTGGTTGAGTAACAACAGCATAACCTCTCTGTGAATCAGATGTTAAACAGATGACTGAAAATTGCTTCATAAATGGTTTTGGTCTGGATTAACATAAGATGAAAGAGTCCATCAAGTGGCACGTGTAACATGCATCCACATGCCAACTTTAGATCAAGTCCTGAAGTCAGTGAGGCAACTTTATGAATAATGGCCTTAACATAAGTGTTATATCTTAACAAAAAACACTGTTAATGACTGTTGACTTTTTTTGTTTGCTCACCTCAGTCAACACTTCAACACTATTGATTGCTCCATTAACATTTCATGTTTTGAAAGTAAATAATTGAAAGTCACATACTATAACTTAAGAGAGAAATGAGAGCAAAATGTACTTCCATGTCTTTTCACATCGTTCAGACAGAGCTTTGGTGGCTTTGTCATATTATTGAAGCAAATGGAAAGTTTTCAGAACCTGTTTTGTTGCGTTAGTTATAGCCCAGCCCAGGATGAATCACCCTGAGGTGCTGTAGGAACATGTGACCTACTATTGTCAGATATGTCACCCAGGTTGGTATGCACACTAATCTTTTTTTTTTTTCTTCTTCCTTCTTCCCCTTCTTCCCCTTCTTCCCATCACCATCTAATTCCAACCCATGTCCCTGTTTCCCTCTTCTGCCATCACCTTTTGACCTTTTTCATTTTCTCCCCCTCCTTCACCTCCTCTATAGTTCTGTCAGCCCAGCGGTTGGCAGCTGGTTCCTGAGCGACAGCCTGCCTCCTTCTTTGTAGCGGTTTTGACTGACATCAACTCAGACCGTCACTACTGTGCCTGCTTCACCTTCTGGGAGGGCCTGGACCACTCACAGGTGAGACAGATGTGACCTATACAATGTCTTGGTTGTTGGTGCAGCAGAAATGACATGATCCCTCACTGGTTTCCCATCCAGGCAGCAAGAGCTGTGCATGGCTGTGTGGCTATTTTGGCATAGTGGTCATGTGACACCCTGGGATGCATAAATATTTTTTGCCATTCACATCCTTTACAAAAGACTTCGAAACTAAAGAAAACATTATGAACTTTAAAAAAATAATTTTTAGATTAGCACAATTAATAATATTAGGTGCACTAAGTGTGTATTTAAAAGGTGTTAAGAGCTCTATCAAAACACTATTGTGCGACTCGTGCCTGGGAGGAATGGGGAGCAACTTTTTGGGACATGTGCTGAGTGAGCACTTTTTATTGGATTAAACAAAAATTCAGTGTTTACTACATCCATTGAGTCTTTATCTCAGCGTGATGTGACTGCAGTTTTATCTGTTCTTCCCTGTGTTCAGCTGCAAAAGGCCGAGACCAGTGAGGCAGATGAGGTTGATGAGGAGCCGGCCGTCGTCCAGTCAGCTCAGGTCTTTGCCCCCAAGAGCCTGGTGCTGGTGTCCCGACTGGACTACACCGAGGTGTTCAGGGTATGACACACACAACAACCATCCCTGCATCTTTTGTGGAGTATTAACATATCACCCATCACTTGGGATACACAAACAAAGACTAAAAGACAATACTGAACATACACATTTTTTTTACAAGCTAAACATTATTCTACTAATAGAAATTTTGTGACATGCCTTCTTATTTAAGAAATGGGCATTTAATAAAAGTACTATATAATAATAAAAAATATATTGCATGATATTGATTTTTTTTATATTTTGATAACATTTACTGCCTTACTATTACTGTCTATGTCTGGCCCTGTGGCATGTTGACCCTTGACCTATGTGTCCCTCCCCCTTGATTGAACAGAACTGCCTGGGTTTGATCTACACCGTCCATGTAGATGGCCTATCTGTCCCATTGGAAACGGTGATTGGAAATCTCCTCACTTGTGTCATCCCTATTGCTGGAGGCTCCCAGGTAACTGCTGACCATTTATCTCTATCTGGCAGACACCTGTACAAACTACACTGCCCTACAAAGGCAAAAGTCAACGATCGTGATTTGATGTCATGTTGACTAAAGCTGTTGTCAATAGCTCATCAAGATAAACTCTGACACCATCCCTCAGTCTCATTTCTTAAGCTGTTACAACTCTTCGGCTTTGCTGGGTGGTGTACACTCCTTATGTCACCCCGTGCCTCGCTCAGTAGCACTGCTTATTCAGGCAGCGAGCACTGTTAGTATAACACCTTGTTCAGCTAGCTCTGACTGCTGGCATTGCTAAATGTGCATCCACGTTAGCTTAGTGCAACACAAAAATGTTATTGGCGTGTTCACACCAAGCATGAAGTGAATTTTCAAGAGAAGTTTGACCGCATGGTCCGCCTGGAAACAATGCTCTGCAAAGCTCCGCGATACATGTGAATTTTTTGCTCAAGTTGAATATTTACAACTTATTTGCATCACTCCATTCGCATAATTCACATCTATTCGTAGCTTTGCATTGACTTTGTATGTAATTGTGCGTGTGAAAATTTCACTTTGCTTTCTGTGTGAACACATTGGCTCATTTTGCGTTTATAACCATATAAACAAACATGTTTCTTTTGCATAACATATGAGATACCAACTCAATATATATTTGTATACTTGCTGGATTTGTGAAATAACTCGGCCAGTGAGCAATAGTGTTTTTCCTTCATGCTGAAGTTACAGGACCATATGCACACATAACTTGTGAACTGCAGCATTGTGTGTTACTTGAGAGCACATTTGGGTTATTTTAAACAACTTATTTCTCATTACATTTTATGGAATTATCAATTGTCACTTTTTATTATTTCTCCCTCCCCTTAACACATTTTTTCATACATTTTGTAAGAACCATGTTTTGTTTTTGTTTTTTTTATCCCACCACCAGAAAACAGCGAATTCTTTCTGCTTTTTAACCACTTTCCTATGTGCAAGTAAACCAAATAAGTAAGTGTAATAGGTAGTGGTTATACAATTATTCATGCACATGGTGCACATACAGTAGGAAGTGTCTATTTTCTCTAAATGCACATCAGTTGAACCCTCCCACTGTGGTTTCCAGATGTTGTAACCCATGTGTGTCATTTTTGTGCACTCTACTGTACACTGGTTCCTCTGTGTTACAGATAAATGAGTCCCCAGTTTGTAGTTTAGAAAAGGTTCCTCAGGCCCTGGCCTGTGATTGGCTGCTGGCCTGTCTCCAGGTAACTTTACTGTTCTGCAAGCTTGACCAATCAACAACCAGCTCAATGTTATTGATTCTGTTAATCAAACAGACCAGAGTTGTTTTCTTTTCTTTAAGGAATGTGTTCTTTCTTGCAGTCATTTCAAATCATGCGTGATTGATGGCGCTTCAGCTATTTTTGACCTGCTTTTTTGTATGTTTTGTGATCAGGCAGTTTCCACAGGATCATGTTAATCATTTCAAACATTTCATTTGTTTTGATCTTTTAGTATGTTTGTTGTCAACTTGATTTGTTGCAGCTGTTAATAAGCATTTTAGAACATTGATTATTTTCAAGCTGTTTCCTCACTCTCATACACAGCCACACACACAAACACACATTCAAACCCGTTGCTGTGCAGGTCGTAGTTCAGTTGCTAGGTGTCCATATGGGATGACAGATGGCCTTCTACTGGGCAGCACAGCGTCTGAATGAGAGAATCAGATCTAATCAGTATTAACACACATACAGACCCAAACAGCTCTCCTCACACACTGGCACACATCTAAAAATACGAACACACGCAAAACTTAAAGCTTAGTCCTTTATAATTGTCTATCATACTGATGGACTCTGACTAAAATGTTATCATTGGTTCTATCATAAAGGTATATAATACCTAGAAATCAATGTAAAATGTAAGACATACACAGTCTCACTGTTTGTCTCTCTCAAACAAACATCCATATATGAGCACAGAGCCTGTTGAGGCCCTTACAAATGAGCTTGTACTGCTGCTACCCAGCCAAACACAAACAGTTCTGTTCTTCCGACTCAAGAGGAGGACAGGCCACTTGGAAAGGAATAACACACAATACACACTTACACTCATTCCTACAACTGTTGAATCACTTTTAAAAACTTTTCTATCAGCCAACCAAATGTCTGTCATTGATATAGAGTTTGGCTGTTAATGTCAACCTCTGCTCAAACACACAGCAAAATGACTTCAGCAACGTGACACTGAAACCTTTTGCCATGTGAATATGTGTTGGTGAAAATAGTTAGCATTATATAATTTTGTGTCTGGGTTAAAATTGTATGATTCTTCTTGCATGATCAGCCACACAGATTTTTTTTAAATTCAAACTTACTTCCAAATTGCACATAGCTTATCATTTTACTTGATTGAAGTTTCTCATAAAATTACCAAACAAGCATTTGTTAGTAGGGATGCCAATATGAGGAAATTTTCCCACCAGTTCGTAAACTCACAATGACACTGGTGTTACTACGATTACACCAGACATTTTACAAGGAAAAATATTCATCGAACTAAGCTCGTTTCGAATATCTACTTGTACATGCAGGATGTGACAGTCTGTCTTTGTATTTGTCCCTCCCCTCCTCCAATGTGATACTACTGACTACCATGGCAAGCCAATTTGGAGGCGAAATTAGTGAATGGTCAGTTTGACAAAATGTTGAATGACTGCAGACGTCTGAACTTTTGAACGACATTAATTGCTCTGGAAATGAGGCAGGCTGCCACATCAACGTCTACTGAGTATGACTGAAAGGGGTCTGAAGGTCTGCCATTTAACCGTGGCCTTCTTTTTGGAGTAAAGTGTCCACATTTATCTAAAAAGAATTAAAAGCTCCAGTGCATTCCAGCATTGCTGTGCAGCTTGTGAAATAACAGATTTTTTACAAGTGTATGACTAGGGAAGGTTGACCTGTACAATGTAACAACACTTAATTCATGTATCTGAGTAGCTTGCACAATCCTTATTTGAAGTGAACTTCAGGCTGTTGACCTGATATGAGAAATGTTGAATTGCAAAAGTAGAACTGCAGGGCGGCCTTCTGGTTTGGAAGGCCATCCATAACACAGAGAAGTGACAGACCACTGAGTTTTCATACATCCTTTTTCGCCAAGTCCCCTTGAACAATATAATCAGTCTCTGCAATCTGTACTCGATCCTGGACCTGTGTGTCTGAGAATGTGTGTGGTAGTTTCAGATTTGCCCATGGTCCGGGAAGACTTCTATTTAGTATGGAAGAAAGTCAAGTCCTCATCTTACCAACCATCAGGCTGTTACAGGAGCATGTTTAAATCTGTCTCTGTAATGGATTCATGTGACAGAGGGAATTCCAGTCCTTGTTTCTGGAAACTGTCTGTCGCACTGCCAAGTGCTCTGACTGTCAGAATTTGATTTAGGAGCAACACATTGGAACTTTAAGGCATAACTAACTGAAAAGCCACTTCAAACTGAAAGTTGTTCTGCTAAAGGTCATTGCCACTTTCTGTTAGTTATCACGTGTTTGTTTTCACATAGCTTGTAAACTTCAGGTTTTCCCCATTACTTCTTATCATTGCATCTTGTCGGTGAGTTTGAGGTTGGATGATGACTTCAGTGCAGGAACTCTGCTGCTTCCAGTATCATTTTGAGTACTTGATATGATTTAACTGTCACATGGTGTTTGAAAAGCCAAACCGTGGTCAGATGTTTTCAGGTTTGAAGTAAGAAGATCTCAGCTTTAGAAATTCCCGTATCACACCAGTGTTTGTTTTACAGTGTAATTTCAAAACCATGTGAGGATGTAGGAATTCATGTAGTTTTAATAGCTTCTGATAAATCCCCATTTTAACTTCGCGTCACTTACAAAAGACAAAAGCATTGCAGTGTGTGTGTGTGTGTGTGTGTGTAAAATGTGCAATGAACTGCATTAGTAAAAGTAATGTCATTTGCATACTTCCTTTCCCCTCTGTTCTATCATTACAGTTATATTAGATATATGTTGTGTTGTGTGTTGGAGTTAGGAGTAAAATGACATAATGAAGCATCTGTTGTGCTACTGAATGCTAAATGATGGTTTTACTTTGTTTTGCATGTGTGTCTCTCATGTCTAATTGCACTCATCCTATATTTTTACACAGCCGTCATCTTGCAGTTCATGTTTATGATGTTATTGTTTGTGCAGCTTACTTGTTTTGCCATGCTCATACATTACTGTCTTATTGTTGTCTTATTGGGCCTTCTGTGCCCTCACTCCTGTTGTATCTAACCTGTGTCTTATCCTGCGGGGTGTGTGTGTGTGTCTGTGTGTGTGTGTGTTTCTGCTGGGTGCTTGTGTAGCCGGGCCAGGAGGAGAGAGAGGAGAGTTTGGTACGCCAGCCTGACTTCATTCTCCCCTCGCCACCAGTCAGCTCTGAGCTTTTTAAGCTTCCTTTTCTCCATCCATTCCCCTCAGCCAATCCATGCACACCTGCTGTGGCAGGAGAACCAATCAAAATGCTTTCATACAGGCTCAATATGTGACCCACAACTGATCATTCATTTCATATTCAGTATGCATTTCATACAAGCCTCTCAACCTCCAAACATTCTGACTTAAATTGGGTTGTTTGATTCATGTAGCCACTGCAGTTCTGTTGAGGATTTTAAATTGAAACTAGAAACAGTAGTGAAATTACGATTCCACATTATACTAAGTGTATAAGATAAGTGTACTGTGAACAGCTTCAGGAAAGATGCATACGCAGGACTAATGCAATGTAATGAGGAGAAGCAAGAAGCCATTTAGATAGATTGAGGTAAATCTATGAGTAAGGAGTATCCTGTCAACCCGGAGCTGTTTTTCATAACCGCCTGGCACAATGTGGTTTATCTCACTTATGAGTTCTGCCTGTCAAGGACACTGCAAGATTCCATTTGTTCCCTGGCCCAAAGAGTGCATTCGCATAATAGCCTCATGGCTTTAATGTGGCATCCTCATAATTGTTCTAAATGTATCCACATGTCTTGAAGGCTACAGCCTCTCTTGTTTGTCAAAGTAGTAAACTAGCTAACCAACAGTTACAGTTTTGGACTCAGAAACTGGACAGGAAAGACTCAAGTCTCATTATCCTACTTATATCACTGTTACATGTCTGTGATTATTAACACTTTGCCTAATGTTGCTCTATTTAGTGTTTGTAAGCAGTGGATAAACCTGCAGTGAATGGTTTATAAAATACTATAATGTAGTTTTATGCAGCTATACAGACATTTTAAGGGTTTATTAATGGACAGTATTTGTTTTCATAGTTTGATAGTTTTCATGTGAAGACATATTTTATAGAAGCCATTTAGAACAGTGATGAAGATGCTGCATCAGACCCATGCATTTATGAATATGAATGATGCAGACCTCCAGCCTATCAGAACTGAGTATTCTCCCCGTCCATGTAAGTCAAGACTTTGCTCAACTGCCCCTTATTATCAACCCTCAAAAGCCAAACAATGAATTGAACACACCTGATGATCAGATGTTGGATCACAGTATTGAATTGCTAACAAGCTCGCCTATGGCTGCTGACGCTATTGCTGCTGCTGTAGAGAGCATGAAATAATGCTGCACCTTTTCCCTCCCAGCTAGCCTTGTACACACACAGACATACTGACTGGGTACATTTCATCTACTTTCAGACAAAGCCCTTTTTCAGAAATGAGTTGCTGATTCAAACTGGTTTACCCCACACCTCAGATGTCACTGATATATGAAAGTCCAGGTGTTGATACAAGTGCTTTCATATCATTTTGCTTTCTCTATACACACAAGGTTACAGAACTGGTAAAGCATAACTTGAAATGTGTTTTGGACTTATTTTAAGTAAAAATGATGGGTCCCAGATGTTTCGTATACATAAGAAATCATAAATGAAGTATGCTGTGCTTGTAAGTACCTTGTGCTGCAATGCTTAGTTATACTGCACTGTTATGCTCGTACTCTATTGATTATATTTTTGCAGTCTAAATCATCCCCATTTCCACTCTCGGATTGCTTGTTATCCAAACCGCATACAAATCAATATTTATTGGCTTTGTCTTCTGTCTGGAGCACAGCAGGATTTTAGAGTTACAAAGTCAATTTGGTAATCTGTAATGGATGACATAGTTATTAGACACAGTGTAGTGCAAATCAGAGATCTTGAATTTCCTGTAAAAAGCATATCTATGCTGTTATAACCTCTTTAAGAAAGACACTCTCACCAATCAATCTTCTTTCCTTTTGTGCTCACATTAAACTGCAGTGGAAAAATCGCCTGCGCATGACACCTGCCATGTGTGCTGGGATTTCTCTCTCCCATAAAGGCTCATTGACATGGTGGTGCTGGTGTTGTTTTGCAGTAAGGTCGTTGGCATGGAGTCCTGCCCAGCTCCATTCATGTCCTGATCAGCTGGAATGGCTTGTGTTTTTATTTGTGATGTACCTGCTAAGCTTCTGGGATTCTCCATCTCTCTGTCGCTGACTCACGCTGCCCTCTGGACACGCACAACTGATTAAACCACACTGTCAGAGCCTGATTTTCTCAGAAATAGCGTTCGTTCTTTGGTTTTCTCACCTCCCTTTTCAATCCATCTTTTCTCTCTTTCTCTCTCTTAATCTATAGAGGACAATAACGTTAGGTGCTGGCGACCGGCAAGTTATCCAGACCCCCATCGACGACTCGCTTCCTGTCAGTGGCAGCAGTGTGGCCCAGCTCTTCAGACAGCTTGGTATGGGCAATTACTCTAAAACCTCCATTACTTTAAAAAAAAAAAAAAAACAGGAAATGATGGAATACATTTTTTTATCATCTTACAGTATTTCCAGAAGTGCAGAGAAAGCCTGTTACTTTCCCTGATCAGGAATTACAACCTCAAGCAAAACCCCTGAATGTTGTTTCAATGTTTCGTCACAACAGATTTTTTCTAACTAACTTACTCTTCTACTGTTAGAAGCAATAATTTTGAATTTGGTCTCTGTCCTGGACTCTGTGTGATGCCTTGTCTGTGCTGTCTTCTCCCTCAGGTATAGTGAATGTGTTGTATCTTTTCTGTGCTGCCCTGACGGAACATAAGATCCTGTTCCTGTCCAGCAGCTACCAGAGACTAACAGACGCCTGCCGAGGACTGCTGGCCATCATGTTCCCCCTCAAATACAGGTGTGATCTCACCCTTCAGTCTCTCCGTGCTGTGTCTTTATATCTTTCTCTGGGCATTCTTTTTTTGGTGAAACATGGTGGCATGTACGGCTGGGTATAGTTATAACAGATGTGCTAAATATCTCTCCTGTGTGTTTCCCTTCAGCTTCACCTACGTTCCCATTCTGCCAGGGAAACTACTTGAGGTCCTGAGCACCCCCACCCCCTTCATCATTGGCGTCAATTCATTCTTTCGCTCGGAAACACAAGAATTGGTGGGTTCTCATTGCTACAATATGACAGAACAATGTAACAATGCTGCTGTATATTTGGATAAGAGTCACCAAAGACCATCATATGTTCACACATACAGATAATAAGACGCATAATGTCAGTCTTACCTTTGAGTCCGTATGTGTGAGCTGAGTGTAAAATTGATGACCACCAAACTAGAGCGCCTCTACCACTTCACTACTACTTCACTAAAAGCAGTAAGGGTAGTGCTTTCACAGTATCAATACTCTCCATACTACTTTTTCAGCTTCTTTATGTTAGATCTCGAAGTTTCCTGATGAAGACCCACTTTGTCCCTCATTCCCCACCAAAGTTGTTTTATGGGAGCTTATTGGCAGTGCATTCTGAAAGAGGAAGCAACCAGGGATGCAGTCTGAAGCAGCAGAAAATGTTGGCACATCACAGCCAGCTGGAGAACAAAATGCCAACTACACACAACACACTCCATCAACAGTAAACAAACAAACCAGTATCATTAAAAAACTCAGCATGTACTGCGTGGATAGGGTAGCTAGGCCACCTGCTGCCAGTGTCCAGCTGTGGGAAAGAAATGTAGTATAATAAAAGCAATCTTAGTGCATCATGTTCAATGTATTGTTCTATAGTTTAATGAACTTCATTATCAGACGGAGGAGGCCAAACATCTCTATGAAGAGCCCCTTTTGTATGCTTACATATATCCTCAGCTACTCTGACATGGAGTTTGGATTATGAGAATGTTTAATGTAAACTCTCACTGACCCATTAAGCAAAGGTTCATCTGTCTTTTAATAAACTGCCCCTGCTGCCAGCGGATTATTTGCTACCTGCCTGCCTTCTGATACAATACTCTTTACAAACCTTGCCAAGATGAATTCTGCCAATATACATGACAATAATTACTGTCTAAATCCCATGATCAAAGAAAATCTTTTGCTGATGTCTTATATTAAAGCCTGATGAGAGTGTAATGAACACTCCTGTTAGAGATGTCTGACTATATGCTGCTGTGTGCGCCTTGCTGTGCCGCCCTGATGGAGCCATTGTCTCACATCACAATGACGCACTGTGTTTTGTACAGTAGTCACACGGCCCAATTACCAATGTGAAAGCAGTCGTCAGGGTCATAGGTCAGAGGTTATTGTTTGGGCAGCCTCTCCTGGTGTCTGAAGGGAAATGTGAATGTTGTTTGATAGCTAGTGTCGTGTAATGAGCAGCTGTTGACAGAGACGTCTTTGTCTCTGCGTCTGTCTTTGAGTTGCTGTAAGCAGCTCATGTATCCTGCCCCTGTACTTTTATTAGCAGTTTCAGAAGAAAAGATGACAGGTGTGTGTATGTGTCTGTTTTTTTGTTTTTTTCAGTTGGACGTGATCATCGCCGACTTGGACGGCGGTACAGTCACCATCCCCGAGTGTGTCCACATCTCCCTGCTGCCTGAACCGCTCCTCCAGCAGACCCAGACTGTGCTGTCCATGGTAAGAGCTGCAGCCTAAACTTTCAACACGAACCACACCCTTAATACACACTACTAATGAGTACTGGGAAATCTCATGAACATCCAGTTGGTGGTTTCTGCCGAGCAATAAATTCCCCACTAGTGCTTTATGGGTTGAGATGCCAGGAAGCTCTTCAGGATTATGTTTTTCAGGTTTCATTTTGGTTTTGGTGGAGTTTAATTATATTTTTTTACAGATTTCCTTTGTAACAGATGCAAAATAAGAAAAACATCACAAATTGTCTCCCAAAGTGAAATGGGGTGATTAATTTTAGATAATCCATTGTCTGCTTGTCTGTTTCATTCATCGTTCACATACAACATGTATATTGTATGTGTGTATATTTCAGTCCATTTTTAAATCAGAAGATGCAGATTTTTACAAAACTGTACTTGTTTTAGCCATACTGTCATTTATTGAATTCAGATTACAATTGGGAGAGAAAATATATTAATTAATTTTTGAAGTTAAATGTTTTCTGTTTTTATTTTGGAGTTTAGTTTCCTTTTAGTTAAAGACTGGTGCCATGATGCTACCAGTTATAAGTTAATAAGTTATAACCATATCTTTCTCACATGCATAGTAAAAAATGAATCATAAATAGTCAATTACTATTCCTCCACTGTTGTTTTCATATCAAGGACTTGATATGATGATAATAATGTCAGTTCACAGTAAGCAAATTATTTTTATGTTTATCTGTGTAAGCACATAGTTTTCCAGCTTCCTTATTTCTATCTGTCATCTGTAGAAATGAATTTCTTTCTTGCTTCTCAGTGGAATTTGTTACTCATTTTATTGAAGGTCTCAGGCGGGCAGATCATAACGGAGCTGTTACAGGAAGCCGGCCTCAGCTTATGATCAACTTACTAGATAAACAGTGAATTGTTATGATTGCAGTCATGTCTAGAGCATAATAAGCAATAATGATTGAACACAATCTATCTGGGCTTGTCAGGAACCTGGTCATTTTTGATTTAATGTCTCAGATACACATTGGATATAATTAGAATTTTATGACACTGATTATGGGAAAACATGCTGTTGCAGTTGCAGCTGAATGCTCACATCAGCAGGCCAACATCCAATAGTTGTGGAGTTATTTCAGCCTGGACCACAGAGGTGGACTGATTGTTTTGCCATCCTTAGAGACATGCCACACATGCTAAGCTTATAAAATAAGATAAGATAAGATATATCTTTATTCGTCCCACAGTGGGGAAATTCACAAAACACATGACAGAGTTAAAGATTGAATCAGTGGTTCCCAGAATATTTGGCCCTTCACCCCTTACAAGAAAGCAGTGCCTAGTCGGGGCCCCTTGTCATGTTTTGAATGCCTATTCTTGCTAGACATTTGACCTTTAAACTTCTCACATGGTTTCATTTTGGTAATTATTTGATGCTCAAATAGGTAAAATGACTCAATATTTCAAAACAAAAGACAAAGATTTAAGAACATTTAAAAAAAAATTGACTACTGAGATTTGCAGCAGAACTTTGTTTTTTCTTCTCTCCTCTCCTGTTAATCTTCTCAAGGATGAATGAAATGGATTGTTTCTGGTTATCTTAATTGTCAGTTGTGGGGAAAATCCACCTATGTTTGTCATGATGCCCAGTCATCACTTCCTGGGTTGTCTGGTTTGATTGCAATCAGGTATAAAGCATGATGATTCACTTTATTTGATTATGATCTCTATAAGATGACAAGATGAGTTTCTGGTAAAAGAATAATAATAAACTTGCCACAAACCAGAGAAGAGTTTTTATGCTTCTGCGCTGGTGACAGCTGTGGCCGGAGGCATTTCATTTTCAGTCCATCCATCTGCCCCATTCTCATAGGAACGCCTTGAGGAAACTGATTATATTTTGGTGGTCAAAGCTCATGGTCACTGTGCCCTCTTTAAACACGTTTTTAGCCATTACCCATATTCATGTGCTAATTATGGCAAAATTTCACAGACATGTCTAATAGGATAAAATGATGAAGTGATGACATTTTGTATCCCAAGGCCAAATAGTGAACACATACAAGGAATTTGACTGTTTTTTGTTTCTCTCCATGAACACACAGTAATAGACATGCAGCAGTAGTCCAAGCTCATTGGTTTTGCTGATGTTGAGCTTCAGGTGACTGTCATTGCACCATGAGATGAAGCGCTCTGTCAGTCCTCTGTGCTCCTGTAAAATAGTCTCTAAGTGAAGACAGCAAAATTTTTCACTGGAATCATACATGTCAATATCATGATAACTTCCATATTGCCAAAAAATACACTTAATACCTTCCTTAAAAAGTCTTCACTACACACAGTATACTATATGAATCTGGGCAGACGTGGATCTGAGCTGCAACTTGACTGGTTGGCGGAGTCATACAACCACGAGGCGGTAATTCTAGTTGGGGAAGTGAGGTCACTGAGGCAGAGGGTAGGATGTGTTTATTTGCTGGAGCTGCTCTTTTTCAACTCAGATATGCCAAGTGTGTATTTGGATGCTGTGAGGAGCCAAAATTTTGGGAATCAAGCATGCTCTTCCCATGCATTCTCACAGCATTTGAAATATTTGTAATTTAAGAAATGCATTGACTTGTTTTTGTAACTTATCAAAATAGAAGCTGAAGATACAGTCCCTCTGACGTCAAGTAAAAAAGCAACAGTAAACTTTGCGGTTAGATGATGTGCTGCATGATGTGCATAGAAGAAATGCACATTTTATTCTATGTCACAGATGGCTCAAAATGTGTGGCTACTCATTAATATAATGATGCCCGGACACTACCACATTCTCTTAGTTATACTAACCCTGACATAACAAAATGATAGTGATATTAAATTCCCGCTTGTAGATAAATTTCAAAAAGCTTCAATTGTTCTCATCTTCTCGGCTTTGTCTCTTCATCCACACTAAGCCAATGAAAAATTCAATGTGGATGCATTCAAAAATGTCACGTTAGGTATTGTGTTGTGTGTGTAATGTGGTGTGCATCTGCTGTCTCAAGGAGCCAGCTCTTGCCCTATAAAAGATATTGAGGCAGTTGTCTCTTGACTTTGCATTTCATCTGGATGGGTGGATCTGAATACCACCATCTTACTGCATCTGCCATCTCATCTTTTGTTGTATTGGATCAACAGTTTATGTTCTGAGAATCATTCACTCAGCCACAATACTTACTGTGTGTATTTTTTATCTTAATTGTATTCTTTTAAGTGCTTTATTATGTTTAGTTTTAATCTATGCCAGTGTAAATGTGAAATAGTGCAGGAAATAAACCAGAGCCCTGCTGACATAATTTTGTGCCATGGATCCAATAAGACTGTTGTGTCATGTTATGGGGAGATTACAGTGTTTAGATTGAAATCTTTGATTACAGCCGTCATTCTACTGATAACTCTAATGCACAAGTTTTTAGAACTGCTTTCTCCCTCAAAGATAATATGTTTGATCCTGACAGCAGCTTTTTTTGTTCCTACCAACAGCTGTGTGTCAAAGTGTCCTCAAGCACGACACTGAACCTGGACCCACTGACTGGGGCATCTGCTAAATGCCTAAGATGACAAGGCTCAAAATAAACCAAGCTAATAGAAAGTGATTTTATTGTGAAATCTAGGGATAATCCCACATGTTTTTGTGTTGTGTTGGTGTTTCTGTCACTGTTTGTTCTGTGTGCTTTATGGCTTCTAACCTGGAGACTCTTGTGTGTTATGTTCCTTGCTCTGCACTGATGGAATGAGAGATGGAGGAGTTCACTGGATCATGGGCCTCTGTTCTCAGTCGGCAGAGCTGTGTGTACAGATGCCATACAGATTTATAAACTCAAGGATTGTTACCCCAGTTGAGCAGCTTTAGACCTGCTTAGTTTGTGGTTGGATTGCCTGGTCAGAGGACTAATGACCCAAACAGACCCAAAAGTATCTGTCGATCAGCTCAAAGGGACCTCACTCATTGAAACAAGAGAGAAGGACAGATAACTGCAAGGCTGGAAAACTGATCAGTGTATGTGTGTAGCAGGTTTTGCATTTGTTAATTGCCCGGAAACATTCTCTGGGAAAGGTAGAAACTGGGGGAAGGTTGCATGAATGATGATGATGTAGATTGTTGGGCAGCAACGTGAACTAGGGCTTAGCTGCTGTGCTCTCTGTACAGTTAGCTGAATGAATTTTCATGTAATGGCCTGAGGCCGAAGGCTGTTTCCAAGGTAAACCTGCTTTTTGCTGCTCATGGCTCTAATTTTGGCCAGTTGATCTGGTTCTTTTTGTTAAGCGCAAAAGGGCTTGAACCCAGAATCACCACTTGTGATTATATTTGGTCGTATTTTTCATATATTCACTATACACTATGTTTGTACAAAGAGGAATTAAAAGGTAACTTAACTTCTATAGCCACTACGGCTTAAAACAGGACTGTAACTAATAGTCAAGTCAAGTAGAAAATAGTCAAGAATGCCTGTTTCCATATTTCGTGATGACATCTTCAAATTTCTTTTTTTTTTTGGTCCAACAAACTCTTTAAACCTTAAGACATTTACATAACAACCGTGTAAAGCATCAAATCCCAACATTTGCCTGAGAAATTTGTCCTGTCATGCTGTTACGAGAAATTTGTCTCGGGTCTTGACTCAGTTACCCAAAATTCCACTGATGCAGCAGGAACAAGCTATAACAGGTAGTTTGATAGTTATTAATTTTGGCTTCATGTTTGTTGTAGGTTTTGGATCCAGAGTTAGAAGTCGCTGATCATGCCTTCCCCCCAGTTTCCACACAACCCTCCGCACTCAAGATCCAGGTAAGAAAAACACTCCTGAGCTCTGGGAAGTGTCATATTTATATAGGGGTTTTATAATGGTAAAGTTGAGGTGTAATAATGTTAAAGTCACTTTACTGTAATTATTGTGAGACATTAACCAAATGAAAAGGTTTCCAATTAGCTCCAGCGCTTTTTGTCCAGCCAGTAAAGTCAACACAATGACACATTAACTTCAAGAGACCTTTTAGTAGACAGCACAATGAATCACCAAGATGTCACCAGAGTAAGCTTGGTATAGTCAAAGTGCTCATACCCATACCCCCTGCTGCTCTGATCTGATGGCCCTAATGTCTAACCAGCTCGGTAGGTTTATATTTTATTCTTGGTGGCATTAAAAGGATGTTAAAAGGCCAAAAAATCTGACTGGATTAAATCTGCAGGTCCAGGATTCTTAAAGTTTTCCAGACTCTGTGTCCAGTTCAGTTCCTCACTCCATTACTCCTTCAGTTTTGTTGTGTGTGCGTGTTGGTGTTAACTTGATTGTTGTGTGTGTTACAGGATAAGGAGATCCGGGGAGTTTTCCTGTGGCTGTTTGCTCGTCTCTTTCAGGGCTACCGCTGGTGTTTACACATCATCCGCATTCACCCAGAACCAGTGATCCGCTTCCATAAGGTCTGTGAACAATATTGCATTAGAACTCTGACCAACCATCTGCGTGTTCTAAAGAGAAAAAGTCACTCCAAGAGAGAGGTCATCAGTGAGTCTCCTGAGCGAGACCTGCATCAGATTAGTGTAACTTGTGTTTCCACAGGCTGCCTTCCTGTGCCAGAGGGCGCTCACAGAGGATGACTTCCTCATGAAGGTGTTGGATGGCATGGCGTTTGCAGGCTTCGTGTCAGAGAGAGGGCCTCCTTACAGAGCCACTGACCTGTTTGATGACGTGAGTTTGATGACTGTGTCCAAAATGCCTCCCTTTTTACTATATAGAGCACCATAGTCACTTTCCACCATTTCGAGCGTCTGAATTCTGAGTGTATCTGTTTTAGTTTTGTGGTGATGCGATCAGGTGCAGTCTGAAGCCCTGTGAATTTAACATTCTTTGTTTCCTCATTATTTATTATCATTTGTCATCATTAAACATTTGTAAAGTAGATTTGTTTTTTTTGGAATATATGATTATCTATTTCAGTTTGTGAAAGATGATCTGACTGTTTAACTCGCGGTAATTGAACATACATGACTCGATATTCGAACGGTCGATGAAATTTTGAGGTCAGCTTACTCCTTTGTTCTGTTTCCACAGCTGGTGGCCAATCATGTGGAGCGGATACGACAAGAGGAGGCTTGTCCACACAAAGTCATGAACCATGTCAAGGAGCTGGCTGAGCAGCTCTTCAAAAATGTATGTTCTCTAGTGAAATTGACAAGGAATACTTAATACTCTCACTTTATTCTACTGGTTTCCTATCAGTCCTCTTTTTTCTCTAGTTTCTTCCTGAGAGACTCTTCTCCTTCACATTGTGGGCACAGTAAAAGTCTTTTCCTTCCTTTTTTCTTTTTCTCTCCCTCTCTCTTAACAAACTAATGGCAGGAGACATCTCCTCTCTTGTCGCTCTGTTTTCATTGAGATGATTCTTTGTTTTTCCTTATCTCACCAGTTTTCCTCTTTGTCCCCTCTTTACTCTCTCTCTGTCTTTCTGTCCCTCTAGGAGAATCCTTACCCCACTGTGGCGATGCACAAAGTCCAGCGGCCGTCAGAAAACAGCCAGACCACTGCACAGAATCAGACGCCCTTCCCTGGGCTTGACGACGTCGCGGTGCAGCTCTTCATTGACCATGCTGCCGCCAAGCTTAAGACTGCACCTCCTGTGGTCAAGGCAGAGCTCAAGGGCATGGTGCCATCTGGGCCCCCACTGGGTGAGCTGGGTGGTGGACTGAAACAGTGTTTATGTGTAAATTGGTTATTTGGTAAATTCCGGTTCATAAGAATGTTTGGATCATATTAATTTGAAATACGATAATGTGTAGCAGTGATTTTTTAAAATAAAACACCCAAAAAGAAATTGGCAAACACTTGACAAAAGTGCGACTGCTCCAGTTGCACCTCAAACTTCCTGTGTGAACTTTTCACTCAGACAGCCTGTCTCACAGTGTGTGTTTAATGGGGTTGAGCTCCTTGCTGCAGTGATGAATGAGTGTCTGATCACTTCTTCCTGCCTCCACAGGAGACATTGTGGACAAGAACGGCAATGTGATGGCTAACAGCGCCCGCAGACTGGAGGTGGTCAGGAACTGCATAACATACATCTTTGAGAACAAGATGCTGGAGGCCAAGAAGGTAAGAGCGACGTATCTCTTTATGAGCAGACTGACTGAACATTTGAGGAGAGTTTGGTTAATCAATCACAAAGCACTGCATACTGATTCAATCAGAAAAAATACTCTATTTGTTAACTAAAGTGCCCTCAACAAGTAAAGTTGCCTGTGTTTTTTTCAAAATGTGTTATTTGTCCTAATTTTATGTTGTTGGTTCGATTATTATGAAGTGATCCTGTTTGTGATTCAGTGTTGTGGTTGTTTTCATCTCCTCTGTCCAGTTAATGCCAGCTGTATTGCGGGCATTGAAGGGTCGGGCAGCCCGGGTTTGTTTGACCCAGGAACTCAATCAGCATGTCCTACAGAACCGAGCTGTGCTGGATGACCAGCAGTTTGACTACATTGTCCGAATGATGAACTGCACCCTACAGGTGAGCCTGCAAATACTAGAATATCACTAGAATCAATACTATAGCAAATAAAACCTTAAAATGACAGATACATCTTCCGTCATTTGTCATGGAAAATTTAAGTATTGCAAGAACACACAGAGATGTTGTGAGAATATAAATGTATAACAAAGGATATACTGTTGTAATGATAGAGCATCTTAATTTGGATTTACAATCCAATTACATTAAATTCTAGCAGATTATTGTCAGAACTGGAAGGGAAAAACAATGCAACAAAACAAAATGAGCTGCGGTTGCACATGGAGAGGAGACCAAGGGGAGAATTTACAATTGTTTGCAGCAGCTGATAGCGGCATGAATTGCACATCACGTGCAGATTCACAAAAAGATGTGCCATTGTGCCAATGATATTATAGTGCAAACACCCCCATAAAGTTTTGTAGCTGAGTGCGATTTGTCCTTGTTCTGCATCTATAATTGTCTTTGTGGCAAAATATGCAACATGCACTGAAAGTGTACAGGTGACGGCAACAGAGGGATGAACAGCAAAGATAAAATTAGCTTTTACAGGTGCTGGCAAAAGAATAAATGCTCCTTATCAACTCATACAAGGAAGTAGGAAAAGAGGGGAAGAGAGAGATAAAGAGAAGGACAAGGGAATGAATCACCTAAGGAGTAAACAGTGTGTGAAGTCTTTGCCAATTACCCGTCATGACACCCCTTATAAATGCGCTTACGTACCACCAACTCTCTGAAGACACTGATAATTTTCACTCTGAGTGTGGTTATTAGTGTTAGTGTTTGTGAACTTGTGGACTTTTTTTGCAAAGAGACTCATTTGCATGGAAAGCGGTCAATTGTGCGGCAAATGTAGACATATTACCCCTTTTAAGTACATACACGTATTTAAGGAGCACGAGGATGCTATTTGCTTGGCAGCACAGTCTTCTGACATTTCAGGTCACTTCTGACATTTCAGTTGGAATAATGATGCTAAGTAGACATAATTTGGAAGATTTAACATATGAGTGCTTGTTACTGATATACAGATATGTTCTGTTTAAAGATGTACATCATGAAGAGTAGAAGAGAATTTAAAGTAATGTGGATGCAATGAACAGTCCAACAATTAGCCTCAGATGATATATTTTAAATATAGCTCCGGTTTGCAAGTGTTCACATCATTCACTGTTTATCTGTTTTCAGGACTGCTCGCATATCGATGAACATGGAATTGCAGCTGCCCTCCTTCCACTGGTCACGGCCTTCTGCAGAGTAAGTTCACAACCAGCGTCACCAAAGTCATTCCACATTGTCCAAATTCAGCCTTAACCGCAGACAAGAACCCATTTACACCACTAAAAATCCAATGTTCCCTCATGTTTTAACAATTCACTGAGTGAGAGAATTTTGAGGTGAGCTGTTATTTGGTTGGTAGGACGTCTTTGTCTGAACATGCATACTCCATTTAAAGTGTCTTTTCTCTCTCATAAAAGTCTCTTTCTTTTCTTCTCCGACAGAAACTGGGCGCAGGCATCACTCAGTTTGCCTACAGCTGCGTGCAGGAGCACATGGTGTGGACCACCATGCAATTCTGGGAGGCCATGTTCTACAGCGACGTCCAGAACCACATCAGAGCTCTGTACCTGGAGACAGATGAGGGAGAGCAGCAGAACAACACTGTGAGCACCCACGTGGCACTTGACATGTTACCAGAGTGAACAAAGACATGATGAATGATGGTCTTGCTAATGAGTCAATCTCCCAACCTGCTGAGCACAGTGCCATTTTTGTCTTGAGATGATTAATCATTAATGAAGCTCCTTTGATTTGTTGTCAGGAGCAGCAGGACGGGTCAGGGAGTGGGAGAGAAATCAGCGCCTTGGAACTGGCATCAGAGCAGAACCGACTGTGGCCAACGCTCAGCAAGGAAATGCAGGCGGAGCGCGTGCAGAAGGAGGAGAGCACGGTGTTCAGCCAGGCCATCCACTACGCCAACAGGATGAGCTACCTGCTGCTGCCGCTGGACACCAGCAAGAACCGCCTGCTGAGGAGCTCTGGCCTCGGAGACGTGGAGAGCGTCAGCAACAGCTACGTCACAAACAGGTACGAACAGCTGTCAGAATTCATCAAGACTTGAAGGAATCAGAATATGGAAAATGTTCACTTCATCAGCATGTTGCTTTTCTAAAACTGGTTGTTTAGAATTTAGAACTATAAACTTCCAAAGCATTTATTTTTTGTTTTTTTGTCCTCTAGTATTGCAGGCAGCATGGCGGAAAGCTACGACACAGAGAGCGGCTTCGAAGATGCCGAGAGCTCAGACGTGGCTAACTCTGTGGTGCGCTTTATTAACCGCTTCGTAGACAAAGTGTGTAATGAGAGCGGCGTGACCAACGAGCACCTAAAGGCTCTCCACACCATGATACCAGGTATGGATACACCAAGAAGTGCCAGGCTCACTGATCCCTCTTTAAACCACAGAGAGCACACCAAAACACACCAAACTTCATTAAGAAATCTGTCACTTCTGCGCTCCTCCTTCATGCTTCTGTCTGTTTCTTCACAGATATTGTTCAGATGCACATCGAGACGTTAGACGCAGTCCACAGGGAGAGTAAGAGACTGCCTCCGATCCAAAAGGTAACCAATTCCTATTTTTACGTTCCACTGGACAAAGGCCATGCAGAACACCAGCCAGCCCCGCCCACTCCCCTCTCCACCAATCCCTACAGCTCAGGCTCACAGTGTCACGGCAGGTACGTCTGTCCACCAGAGACAGAACCGTGTGACTCACAGCACGCCTGAGCAGTGCATGCGGGGTTATTGCTCTCCCTTGTTGTGCCGTTTGGTCTCCGAGGCCCAGTGGAGCTCAGCCTGGCTGCTGCAGCAACCCGAGGCCCTGCAGAGCTGAGTGCCTTCAGTCTGAAGGGTGCTGTTAGTCCTGCGTGCAGTGTGTTGGAGAGGGACGGTGGCTATGCTGAACTTTATGTTTTTTCATTTTACTAAAGACTCAGCCCCCCCTCAGTGCTGTCTTGTCACGTGAGCAGAATCCAACATCTCCCTGCCTCTACTCTCACATTGTCCCGTCAGCATTTTTTTTGTTGCATGCAAGTTCATGTTCTAGTGAATATGACATTGTGGCTGTGCTAAAACACAAAAACAATTGTGTGCAGTTTACAGCTACAGGGGTCTCAGCAGTTAAATGCAGAGAAAGGAAACTCTGCCCTTTTTCCTCTGTATGACTACAGCTGGAGTGCGGACATATGTAGCTTTAGATGTTGTGCAATAGATTATGAAACAGGTTAGCAAAGTTGTAATTCATTTCCTATCAGAGGTGGAGTTCCTTGGGAAGCTCTCCAGGCCTCATTGGGGGAAGGGAAATGATGTAAGGGGCCAGAGGACAAAGCCAGCTTCATATTTCAAATTATTGGTAATCAGAAAAGCTCAGCAGTCCACAGTGCCTCTCAAGCTTTGGATTCTCAGGGACTGTTGAGTCCTTGTATTTTTTTAAGAAATATGAAATGAACATCCCATCCCATAAACACACCCAAATGAGTATTATTATACATTTCTTTTTGTGTATTTATCTTTTTGTTTGTAACATCATCTCTGCCAGGATCCCACCACTTGAGATCAACTGACATGTTTGTTATGCAACAATAATACAATCATTTCAACATTAGCCTCTGTCTAAACTTCTCAGACAGTGCAGGTCATCCTGCCAGAAACCTCCGCATGGTTGTGGACGCATGAGACTCTGAAGAGTGGAGTGCTTGTTTGGCCTTGTAATATAAACAGTGTATGCTGAAGAGCTGCGCTATTTCATTTTTTATTGTGTACTACAGTTGTAGGTGTCACATTTAATCAGCATGTTGCCATTTCATAGATGAATAATGGTCACTTGTATTATCTGCAATACCATCAGCATTATTTCTGTCTGTCTTTGTACAGCATTATTATGCTGCTGGACCTGAGTGTTTATACAGGGTTTCCACTGAAATATGAGGTGGTTTCTATCAGCACTTCATCTAAACCTTTTTTGCATGAAATAGAAAGAAAGAATGAAAGAAAGAAAATATGGAAACAGTGTGAAACTGTGCAGAAACTCTTCAACTCCGTCATGGAAAATAGTGATATTTTACATTAGTGCCACAGCTGGAATCCTCCGGTTTCACTTCTCCATCTTCTGTCCACTGCTGCATCATTAAAATTCCTCTTCTTTTCCTCTCTTTCTGTCTCTGTGCAGCCCAAGCTGCTGAGGCCAACACTTTTACCTGGCGAGGAGCTGGTGATGGATGCCATGCGGGTCCACCTGATCCCAGACGGCCGTGAGGAGGCCACAGGGGTGATGGGAGGTCCGCCTCTGCTCCCTGCCGAGGGCGCCATCTTCCTCACCACCTACCGGCTCATCTTCAAGGGCACGCCCTCCGACCCACTGGGTGAGAGATGATACACATACACAACATTGAAAGGCCTGAGCTTCTCCCTGTGTTCATGTCTGTGGTTCCTCTAAACCCTTTTCTTTGTCTTCCTCCTGCAGTGGGTGAGCAGGTGGTGACTCGGTCGTTTCCTATCGCCTCTCTGACCAAGGAGAAGAGGATCTCAGTCACTTTACCCATGGACCAGTTTGTCCAGGAGGGCCTACAGCTCCGGTCCTGCACCTTCCAGGTACTATTGTATTCTCAACTCCTATCATAAATATCAAGTTCCTATTTTTCTTTTTTTTCACTAGCTGTTCTTTTTCTCTGATTTTGCTGTTTCTGGCTGCCTGTAGCTGATGAAGATTGCGTTTGATGAGGAAGTCGCATCAGACCTGGCTGAGGTCTTCAGGAAGCACATGCACAAGCTGCGCTATCCTCAGCACGTCCAGGGCACCTTTGCCTTCACTGTGGGTCAGTGCGGGAAGATGGTGGTGGAGCACAAGACCAAGGACAAGAACCAGTCGCTAAAGTAAGGACTCATCTATTGTAGAATGAATTTGTCAGTGCTCAAACCGTTTTTATGCAAGACAAACTAGACCTACTTGCAATTTTGCTCCAAGGAACCATCCATCAGTAAGACAAGTATGTTGTCTATCAAGTAACTGACGGGCTGATAAATCAATCGTTACCTTTGAACCAGTCACATCCTTTGGGTCAAGCTCAGTGTCCATTACAGTGCAGTAACCCACCAGGTGACACAGATGAGTCTTCACATCTGTAACAGCTGAATTTACAGCTGTCCCAGCTGTTGCTCTCATGTTTGCCCCATTTACAGAGTTATTCATTTACACCTCGCTCAAGAATTTTCACCCCATATTTCACTAGGCTAAAGGTCATAAGCAGTTGCAATGTATTGTGTAACCAAGGTGGTAAAGCCAAGAACTTCTTTCCATCACAAGCATGTTAGGAGTTGTTTTAAACAGTGATTGTGATTGTGCCAGATTTTATCATTAATGTCACAAATGAACTGCAGTGCAATTCATTTTCTTCTTTTGCAGTCACATAAAAACTCTAGTTTTTCTTCACTTTGACCAATAGAAAGGTGCTCCCTTGTGGCTCATTAAAATAAATCAATTGTTCATGGTGCCCTCTGAAAATTACAGTAGCCATGGTAATGACAGTAACAGAGACCCACAGCGATGTCGTTACCATAAGTATGTCTCACTACAGTATATGGTGAAACCAGTATACAGGCAAATCTCTAGCCGAGGATAGCCCTGTGATTGTAAGGTGAATGTTCATCTGTGCTGGATAAGTAGAGAAGAAAAAAATACAAACCAACAAGGCCAAATTAAAGGCACATTATTGCCAAGCCTCTGCTCAGAAATGATCACGTTTTTACCCCTTTCAGGAAGTAGTAAAACTCTACTACTATTGCTACTACTACAACTCTGGAAAGATAACAGATAACAACCTGTTGTCGGATCACACTGATGTGCAGTTTGGCAAAAGTTTAACTAATCTGACTGCTGGCACTGGTTCGAGGCTCATTAAATTACATAAGATTGAGAAGGGAAAATAAATTGCAACAAAGTCAACAATATTCTGCAAACCTGCAGAAACTACAGTACATGTCGGTCTGTAAACAAAACCTGTCTCCCTTGTGTTTTGGCTTTCTGAATTGGCTTTGTACACACATTGTGTAGCAAAGACGGAATGTTTCCCTGCATGAGTGATGCACCTTAGGAAACAGGATCAGGAGCTGCCTTTATTCTTAAGCATTGCATGTATATGTAGTTACCTCTGTCACAGTGCATTAAGCCTTGAGTGTGAGTGTGAAAACATGCTCTCAGGCATAGAGTGAGTGTCCCACTCTGCTCTGACTGCTGCAGGAGAACTGGTTGGAGCTCTCACAGCAACAATGTGGAAGAGTTCATGAATATGATGCATTGAGAAAAGATTGCTGTAATCTTCCCTTTGGGTTTTTAATTATCATTTGATGTAGACCTTATGTAGCCTCACATGTTAGTTTGTGATTAATGTATTGGTAAATGCCCAAGTCTAGCCACAATGTGAATTTGTCTCGTCATTATTCAGTCTCAGCAACCAGCCCCCTGACTACACACACACACACACACACACACACACACACACACACAGAGTCATGTTTTCATACCTTCAGAGAACATTACATTGACTTACATGTACATTGACTTACCCTAATCATAACCACTACTTGCTGAACTAAGCCTTAACCCAACCCTAACCTTGACCCAAGACTTCACCTTAAAATGTAATGATTTACATTATAATATGACTGTGTAAACAGATTCATGTCCCCACAACATGAGCAATCTATGAGACACACACACACACACACACACACACACAGTGTTTTGCCCTCTTTCTTTTCTGGAGAATGAAAGCATGAGAGAAGCCTTTGAATAATTCATTAGTGGAAAATGTGGCAGCCGTTTTATCGGCCCTGTTGTTTCCATCTCTGCACTGTGTGTGTGCTAAAAACCCTCCATTCAGACATATTAACTAAGGCTCTGGCCGTGTGGCATGCTAACAACAACCACAACAACACACCAGTGAATTCGCTGCTGACAGTTATGGCTTGAGACGAACATTGAGTCAAATCAGCTCATTGTCTGGACACTGATTCAAGTCTAAATGCATATTTGTATGTTTAAAAGACCCAACAGGAAGTGGATACCAATGGATGACTTTGAATGGGATATGATGTAGAATCAGCACAGTGTAATGTAGCATAAAAATGTTAAACTGTCCCCTTTCTTCATCCCTCCTTCTCTTTGTCAGGACGCTTTCAAAAAACCTGGTGAAGAGCGCCAAGAGGACTATCGGCCGGCAGTATGTGACCAGGAAGAAGTATTCTCCCCCCACCTGGGAGAACCGGAGCAGCTTCCAGTCAGAGCTGGATGAGGATGAAATCTCCGGTAATCACAGTTTTATGCTCAGTTTACAGTGCTTACATAACCAAATAACATTTTAACTGCTTATAGCACGCACACACTTTTAACTGTCATTAAATGTGTCACAACTGTCATTATCCACTCCTTATCAAATTTTAACTGGTTTCACTACTTACTTGACATTCAACTGCTTTCATCTCATACTCTTCAAAAGATAATGTAATCGCTTTCCAGATTTACACTTCACTGCCTCATAAGGATATAGTGGAGTAATGACGTTCAGAGCAGAGAATGAAGTCGCACTTCCTGTCTGTGTGTGTTACTTGATATTTGAGGTAGCTAGCATTAGCAGGAAAGCTCGCAGGCTAATAATTATATTTCATGAATTTAGGGTTAGTCACTCAACAGATAGAAGAAATCGTTCCTTACGTTTCTAATGTACACAGAGGGAAAACAGAATATAAAGCCAGAATATTCTGTCTTTGTAAATTTAAGGGTTTATTTCGACCAAACTTTCGTTTCGTTTGACTGAAGCGTATTTTATGATGATCTGTGGGCTAAAATTGTCAGGTTTTTGTCAGTGGAGGCCGGTGGTTTTGAGGAGAGCTATAACGCTGTTTCTGGTTTGGGAGGAGGTGTGGCCACACGTCCATGCGATTTGATCTGAGATGCTAGTGCTCTAGTGTGACATCTAGTGGCAGTAAATGTTGTATATAGAACCTTTAACTGAGAGGTCATCAGCTTTTACACTAAAGTTGACATCTTGACTTTTGATACATACACTTCAGCACTTTATTCAGTGCTTACACTTAAAATGTGACTTGAGCTTCTTCCCATATTTGTGTTTCAACTGTCAATTCATCTTTAAGTGTTTCAGCTATTACAAATGTTTCAATCTGTGCTTTGTGTCACTGTGGCATTTTGCACATAAATTATATTTCATTAAGATTTCCAGCCCACCTGTAGCCTTATCACAGCCACGTTCTCCTTTGTGCCTCCACAGTTGCAGAGGAAGTGGACCAGAGCTCTCTCACCCTCTCCTCCACCATCCGCTCATCAGACAGACAGACCATGAGCAACGTTGTGGAGCGTGCCTGTTGCCGCGACTACCAGCGCCTGGGTCTGGGCACGCTCAGTAACAGCCTGACACGTTCTAAAAACGAACCTTTCAGGATTTCGACCGTCAACCGCATGTACACCGTCTGCAGGAGGTGAGACACCACTTGAAGACAACACACAGAGATGAGGGGTGACAGGTGGGTGTCATATGTGGGCAGCATCACCTCAGTGCTAAATACAATGTGTGTGTGTGTGTTTGTGTGTGCGTCACAGCTACCCCGGGCTGCTGATTGTGCCTCAGAGCATCCCAGACACGACCATCCAGAGAATCTGCCGCTGCTACCGGCAAAATCGCTTCCCCGTGGTTTGCTGGAGGAATTCACGAACAAAGGCCGTCCTGCTGCGGTCTGCAGGCCTCCACGCGAAGGGGGTGGTGGGCTTCTTCAAGTCCCCCAACGCCCCTACTGCAGGTAAAAAACAAAGATCTGTTTTAGACATCTAGTTGATCATTTATATAGTCTTGAACCTTTACATTACTAGGCAATGTTGCTTGTTGCTACAGTCTGTTACTCTGATCTAGATATTAGATGGAAAAGTTCCAAGATATTAAGAGCTAAGAGCTCAGGGAGAATACATTTTTGTCATGCCCCAAAAAATACACAGTACAGGAAGAACTGTACTCTTTTGCAGCTCATAATAAAATCAACCTAAAGATAAGGGTTTGTTTCTTCTCTGTGCAGTGCCCTCCCAGGCAGACTCCACCAGTCTGGAGCAAGAGAAATACCTGCAGGCCATCATCAGCTCCATGCCTTCTTACAGTGAGAGCAGCGGCAGGAACACACTCAGCGGCTTCACTTCCACGCATATGAGCACCTCTGGTGGGTGGACTAACACACACTGACACAGCATGATACTGTTAGAAGAGCCTCACTGATCACTGATGCCTTCTTCTGTCCACAGACTCCTCAGATAAGCTGAGGCAGCCCAAGATCGGCGCTCTGATGAAGCAGGTGATGGGCACCAAGGAGGATGTTCCTGGAACCTTCAGCAGGGGAGGTGAGATGTGTGTGTGTGTGTGTGTGTGTCCACATTGCTCCTGTAGTTTCTCTGTCAGCATTTGTTAGTCTCTTACAGTCCTGCTTTCAAAACAAAATGTGTGAATTGTGTTTCAAGTCTTAAATTTGTTTTTGAAACTGGGACTGGACCAGGAGGATGATGAATGAGTTAATTCATCCATTGTAGCTCATGTTTAGGGTGTGTGTGTGAGTGTGAAACCAAACACACTATGTGGTGTAGTTGTTTAACGGGCCATCTCTGTCGTTTGACCTCAGCTCTGGGTCAAAGGGCGAAAGTCATCTCCCTGTCTCAGCCCAAAGTGTCTGGCAAGGCCAGGAACCCTCCTAGAGGTACAGTAGGCCCTGCCCCTGTGCCTTTCCTCCACTCCTGTCTAACCAATCAGAACTCTTTCCCAGTAGCATCAGTGTGTTTGCCGTGGTTCCTGATAGTGTGCTGTCTCTGCGGACTAATGGTCTGTTGTTATTGCTTGTGTTTATCAGAGGCTTCTGTGTGTGCATGCTGCCACTGCAGCTCTGCCGTCTGACGTCCTGTTTGTTGTGTCCTGTTTGATTCTTCTTCTCTGTTTCATTATAATGTAGCTCTTGAGCCAGGTGTAGCAAACTGGACTGGGTAGTTTTCAGTCATTTCTGCCTTGTTTACTAGCATGGCTCCTAGTAGCTGTGGACTTTGTACACATCGGTGTGTTTTAAAGGATCATTCCAGTTTCTTCCAACTCAGCTTGTAATAAACCATAATGATTCTTTAATGGCTGATTAACATGGAAAGGGCTTCCACATGATGTTCAATGACTTACTTTTCTTTGCCACGATTCCTTTGAACACTCTGCTTTGTCTGTGTGTGTTTATTGCAGGTAAATGGGGTAGTATCAGAGGCAGTGGGCGTCTAAGTGCCTACAACCCAGACGTTGGGACGCGTCTGGCAGGGAAGGAATCTCCACAGCCCAACGGCGGGCCGAGTGAGGCGCTGTTTCTCCGGCAGCAGAAGGCCTACCTCTACATCATCGGAGACAAGGCCCAGCTCAAGGTAAGCAGTGACACACTCATTAACATGATGTTTAAAGGTTCAACCATGAAGGGTTGGAAAAATACAAATAAAAAAGTTTGGCAAAGACAAAAAGCACAAAATATGAAAGCAGTGCATGAATCTGCTTTGTTGTCGTGTTCAGGGAGGGAAGCAGGACTCGTTCCAGCAATGGGAGGTGGTTCCTATCGAGGTGTGTGACGTGCGACAGGTGAAGAACAGCTTCAAGAAGCTGATGAAGGCCTGCGTGCCGAGTTCCTCGACCTCTGACCCCAACATGACCTTCCAGCGCTGCCTGGAGGACTCTGAGTGGATGGCTCTGGTCAGTGCTCTCAGTAGTGCATTTACTGTCCCAGCTCATTTTGTGACTTGACTTTGTTGTTTCCACTGACCCTGCATCTGTGCATGTGTGTGTCCAGTTGCACAGGGTGCTGCAGGTGTCTGTCCTGGTGGTGGAGCTTCTGGATACGGGCTCGTCAGTCATGGTCAGCCTAGAGGATGGCTGGGACGTCACCACGCAGGTTTGACTGACACCCAGAAACTTTCTTACTGAAAGCTGTTTACTGAGCTGAGGTCTAGCGTTAATGTGGTGTGTGTGTATGTGCGCAGGTGGTGTCCCTGGTGCAGCTGCTGTCTGATCCATACTACCGAACCTTTGATGGCTTCCGGCTGCTGGTGGAGAAGGAGTGGCTGTCATTCGGCCACAGATTCAGCCACCGCGGAGCACAGACGCTGGGCAGCCAGAGCAGCGGCTTCACCCCCATCTTCCTGCAGTTCCTCGACTGTGTGCACCAGGTGGGTCTGCAGTGCTGTGCATGAGCCTTCAGTGTGATGATGCTGCCATTTTGAACAACAACAATGGTTGTCAGTCAATGAAAACATTTACCTCAGTTGATTAAGGCAGCAGAAATCATCTGCATGCAACCCACAATGAATGACTGCATCAGATTGTAAGATATTCAGATAAGATCTTCCTTTATTAGTCCCACAATGGGGACATTTACAACAAACAGGACATATCCATCCATATGTAATATAAATGGAACCATGTGCACGCTGGCTGTCAGCATCCCTTAATGGACCATACCCACCCCTTTAAACTGTAAGCTTAACCTTTCTCGCTGTCACTCCATCCTCAGATCCACCTCCAGTTCCCCATGGAGTTTGAGTTCAGTCAGTACTACCTGAAGTTCCTGGCCTACCACTACGTGTCCAACCGCTTCCGCACTTTCTTGCTAGACTCCGACTACGAACGCATAGAACTGGGTGAGAACATCTGCGTCTGCAGGGTGTCGCTCTGAAATGCTGTTGTTTATTCTGAGCAAATGTAACACTGCTTCAGAAATACAGTCATAGATACGGTGTGTGAGTTCCTGACAAGCCCTGTGTGTGTGCAGGAGTGCTGTATGAGGAGAAAGGTGAGAGGAAAAGCCCCCAGGTGTGTAAGTCTGTGTGGGACTACATCGACAGACTCAACAAGAAAACGCCCATCTTCTACAACTACATGTTCTCTCCTGAAGATGAGGAGGTGAGACCACTGCAACCTTTACCTGGGAATATTTAATACATTTTAGTTAATGATCATAGAAGCAATGAAACAATGGAGACTTCAGACTGAGTAACTGTGTGTTCCAGGTGCTGCGGCCATACACTTTCATCTCCAACCTGAAAGTGTGGGACTTCTACACAGAGGAGACCCTGTCAGAGGGGCCCTCCTACGACTGGGAGCTGAGGGGCCGGCAGGAGCGTGTGGCAGAGGAGACACCAGAGAAGCCGGAAACCAGCGGCCCGAAGTCGCAGCGACGCATTGTGTGGCCATGCTACGACAGCCTGAGCAAGGCAGTGCCCGACGCCATCACCAAGCTGCTGCAGGACCTGCAGAGTCTGGAGGCCGAACTGGGCCAGACGTCAGAGAAGTGGAAAGACATGTGGGACAAGATCAAGACCACACAGAGAACTGAGGCCAAACTGGAAAGCAAGGTGAGACCGATGGTTTCATTTTCCCCACCCAGTAAGATCTCCTTTAACACATTCGAAGTGTTGTATTCATGTGAGGCCCAAGTGTAATGGAACATGAATTCAGGGTAGTCAGTGAAAGAAATTTATCAATTTAGATACCAAATGTCTGGAATTAGGTAACTTTTTTTAAGTATCAAAGCGTGGATGTTGAACATTATTACATAATTAGGTGACACAAAGATGTGATCCACAGTCATCAGCTGTGTCTCCGTCACCATGTATTTACCAGAGACCTGACGGAACAACTGTGTGACAGGCTGTTTTAAATGAAATGTAAAGATGAAGACAAATGTTTCCCACTGTCTTGTGGTGAAAAATCAGATTGTAGTTAAGGAATTCTGGAGTAAACCATCACCTGCTTTAATTCCAACTCTCACCAAAGCTTTTCCTCCTTCCTCCTCAGCCGTCGTTTTCCAGCTCCTTGCTGATGTCGTCCAACCTGAGCCACCAGCGCCGTTCTCAGGGCGTCTACCTGCAGGAGAGCGGCGTGGGGTCCTCCATCAACCTGGCCCTGGACTGTGAGGCCAGCGCCACCTCCACGCCCGTCGCCGGTCGGGCCAGCACCAGCACGCTCTACAGCCAGTTCCAGAGCAGCGAGAGCGAGAACAGGTCTGTACCCACCATGCTGGCTTTGGAGAACGGGTCTGTGTGACAGTTTGTAATGGTTTTTAACGAGCATTAAGCACATCATCTGTTCCACTCTGTGGGTTATCAGGCAGTGAGGAACCAGCAGTTGAACTATTTTTCACCAGCACCAGTAGTCAAATACCAGTGTATGTCAGATCAGATAATCCTGAAAAAGTCAAACATCTCTCAATTTTTGTTTTGACTTTCTCCCCTCAGGAGTTTTGAAGGCATCCTGTTTAAGAAAGGGGCGCTGTTGAAACCATGGAAACCACGGTGGTTTGTGCTAGACAAGACTAAACATCAGGTAAGACGTTCAAGGCCACAATCTCTTCGAAAATTCACAAGAATTAGAGCAAAATATTTTATCTCTGTGGCTTGAACTATTGAGACATTTCTAATTGCATCTGTCTCTGTCCCCAGCTGAGATACTACGAGAGCAGGCAGGACAAGGAGTGTAAAGGGGTGATTGAGTTGGCTGATGTGGAGTCCGTCATTCCAGGAACGCCTGCCATGGGAGCACCGAAAAACATAGAGGAAAAAGCCTTCTTTGATGTAAGTTCACCTTCACTCAAGTCACTTTTAAACGTGTGGTCTGTTGCACTTTCACACAATGTGGGCAGAATAGAAAAACCTCATGATTCAAACACATTATTTTACGGCCAATTAGTCTCTGGATTGTTCTCTATAGTTCTCTTCATAAAGCATTGATTCATCTATTCATTCATTTGCTCCATAGCTTGTCAGAAAACTGTGAAAAATGTCGGGAACATTTTCGCAGAAACCAGGATGACAAATTTGTTGGACCAAGAGTCCGTAATCATCAAAGTGGATAATTTCTTGGACAATTTAGAAATCTATTACAGATGTGCATATTGACAGAAAATCTAGTGTTCCTCTCCTCAAATAGCCCTTCATTTTCCAGCATTATCTGTGGATCTCAACAGTGAACCCACATGTCATCTTATCTAGTTTTAATTGAAGCCCAAAAATGGGTCTTGATTCACCAAATGAACGCAAGTATATGCCTGACAAATGTGTCAATACAAGTGAGGCCGGCTGAACCCTGAGTTCAAATTGAATATAAAGCCAAACTGAGGTGACGCGGATGCACAAGGATAATGTAAAGAACAGATTTCATGGCGCCACAAATGGCGGTGAAGATGCTTCTCAACTTGGGAACCAATTTACCCTTATGCCAAATATAGCAAGGCAGAAATGTGCCTCACATTCAGTGCATGTTCATGTCACCAGCGTGTGTATATGTGCAGATACCTGGAATGAATCTTTCTCCTGTTGTCTTTCAGCTCAAGACAACCAAACGAGTGTACAACTTCTGTGCCCAGGACAGCCTGAACGCACAGCTGTGGATGGACAGTGTTCAGAGCTGCCTGTCAGACGCCTAGAGAGGAGGCAGGACGCTTTTAAGGAGCGATGCAACCAGGAACGAATGAGCAGTGCTGTGGCACCTGACGGACATCTCTGCCGGCCAATCCCAGTCGAACGGGGAGGGGAAGGAGCCTTTCACCACTTAAGCTCTGTTCTGTTTGCTAGTGTTGAACTAATAACCTTGTGTCACAATGTTTCAGTGTTTTTGTTATAAAAATGAGAAAAAGAAAAAAAACAAAAATGTCCCTGAAGAACCACTCGCTGTCGTCTCACCGAGCAGCCGCAGCCTCCCGCCTCCCCGACAGTCTGACCACTATGTGTGCTGGATGTCCGTATGCACAAAAACAATGCATATTAAAGCATGCCGTTGCTTTTCTCTGAGGCGTCCTGCAGCTCGGACCAGCATGAAGATCTTTCCAGACCCTCCACCTGTAAACCACAAGCCCCGCTCTCCCTCCCTACTAACCCCGCTCGCCCTTTATGACACTCCAGGGAGGAATGACGGAGGAGCTGCAGTCGCCATCGGCCCGGCCACGCCCAGGACTCGTTAGACTGCTCCGGAGAAGGATCGAAAAGATCGACTGGTGGGTTGAAGGACCAAAAGAACCCTGAGGAACACACATGCCGACAGCAAACGTTCTTCCTTCAGGTCCTCAGAGGTCTCCGCTCTCTTTGCCTCTCACTGCCTGATGTAGCCCGTTCGCAGTAAGTCAGGAAGTCTTCGAGGAATTTGAGCGTCTCGCTGCAGCTGCAAGGGGAGAGGGAGGGGAGGGGGGGTGCTCATCAACGGTTCATGAAGGATTTCATTTTCTTTTTTGTTTTTCAAAATCTCCAATTTGTACCAGAAAGAGATCAACGCTCATCACCTGCCGTCAGCAGGCTGATGATGATATACTGTGAAAGCCATGAATCAGTCGTAGAGATCAAACCAGGAGAGCCAGTCGGAGATTGGAGTCTGTCAGGTATTGAGTGTGTCGGTGAACTTTCATTGAGAGTGTTTACAAGTAGATACAACTTTCCCTCACTAAGCTAAACTCTGCTCTTCACCTGTGTGTTTTTAATCCGTACAACCACTATTAACATTCAGATTTTTTTTAAGGGATGCTGAAGGAAAAAGGAGGGATTTATTTTGTAGTGACGTCTTAAAAACAATCTATAGAAGGAGATCTGGAAGGTAGGAGACGAAGAGGAGGGATACTAATAAACAAGAGTGACATTGTGGGATGTTTTGGAGAGACTACAGTTTTTAGAGATGGACACTGACTCGCCACCGTACGCAAACGGTCAGAAACTGGATGTTTGTTAAAGGACAGTTCTGGTATTTTTCAACCTAGTTCTCATAAATCTGTCCATTATGACTATGGGTCATGCTAAAGTTGCACTCTGCACCTCTGTGGCTTGGTGGATTTGCATTTTCTGACTCTGGCAAACAACAGAATAACAAAACACACATATATATATTAGAAATTTTGGAATAAAATTTGGAAATACATGTTTTTTTCTTTGAACTGCAATGATACATTTTCTTGCTGGATGCATGTTTCTCATATTTTTTTTACAAATGGATGTGGTTTAAAAAAATTCTAAATTTAGCATGACTCATCAATCAGAATGGTCATAACAATGGAAATAAGACTGAGAAGAGACAGAATTTTTCTTTAATGATGCGGGGACAGGGAAAGTCAGCCAAACGTCTGAGAGTTGGTCACGTACAGACAAGGTTTTATCACATGCTGTTCAGACTCACTGTGACAGATGCAACACACCCCAGTGGCTTCTGCGCTGAAGCTTGTACATAGACGAGTCTACATCTGTTAGAGAGTTATAGAGAAACAGTATGTTTAGCTGGAAGGTTTCAAACATCACGTCACCTTTTTTTTTTTTTTAATTTTAATGTCATTGGTTCGTCTGACTGCCCCCCCCCCACCTTGTTTCACCCCTCTTCTCCACACACACAAACCACTCTGACCCACACTTAACACAAACCCTGCTATGTAAAATAAAGTTCTACTGCTGTCTTTGTTGAACATAAAATATGAAATTGTAGATTTTTTTTGTCTAATAACTCCCTTGTATATACTACTCCAGATTTGTATGTAACGTTTATGGTAGTAATTTATTTAACTTGTCTCCTCAGTAAGAAAGTTCCTCAAGCACCACTTTATTTTTAAATTAGGAATTCAATGTGCCATTTGTTTATTTCTGTATTAATGTGACTAATGCTTTTTTTTTTTTTTTTTGAAAAATGTACAAGTAAACCCTCAATGTCTTTTTTTTTTTTTTTTTTGGTAAACATTGTCCTTACTAAACACCAACCGTTAATACAAGAGTGGAAATGGTGTGTTCGTGGAAGAGGAAGCCTCCGGGCTGGTTTTTAAAGGCTGGTTGGATTTTACTGTGTTGCTCACCCACAGTGGTGGGATGATCTGGACGAAGATTACAGTCACAATAAATTTCACACACATGAGGTCCTTCCTGGTGCTGGGTTCTGCTGCTAGCTGCTTAATCAGACTACTTTTGTGGTATCCAAACAGTCAGTGACAAGATGGGCATTGTAACAAGTCAGGCTGCCTGAATGTGCTGTATGTCAGGAGTCTCCATAATTAACTGGAGGATACTGGCAAGTTCATTTAAAACGCACGGTGTAATAGTTCAAGATATTAATCAAAGATGCCAAACATACTAATATAACTTAATATAGTAATATGCTGTGTTCACAAACCTTTAAGAGTAACTTAAACCCAGGCTGGAAAGCAAAGTTTTTACTGCCCTCTGGTTGAAAGCTCATGTGTTGCACCTGTAACCACACCCAAGTGATGTCACGTTATACTGATGCATCACACCTGCATCAAGATGAGAAGCAGGGCTGCACCTAATGATCATTTTCTCAGTCAATTTTTGATCAATAAACTATTGTGTGGCATCTTCAAATGTATCTGTCCAAAAGTCCAAAAGTAGAGGATATTCAAATAACCAGTATAGCTGGTGATAAATTACTCTTTCAGTCACAGGATGGTTGTAACACTGGTTCTGTGAATAATTTATCCAGTTAACGGTTTGTTCTCGGGCAAGAGAAACTTCTGGACTCAACAGGAGTTCCTTCAGTCTGATTGTCATGTTCTCACTAAATACTTAATGGTACCATGTTAATTAAAAAATGAATGAATGAAGCATCTGTAGTTTCCTCTGGCAGATCAGACTGAATCACTGCTGTGTTGGTCTTAAGAGACGTCGGCATCCATTAACGGTTTGTCTGGTCACCAAGAAAACTGCAGTGCAACATCATGACCACACATCATTAAGTTTAAGGTGACCTTATGCATATTAAAATAATCTTCCCCTGAGGACCAGATGGACCAAAGTGGCAGCAGGAATGGCTGCAGCAGCCAGAACCCGCCTGTGGGAAGACTCAGTGTGTCCTTGTGTTTTGACTGCAGTCTCTATCCAGTCAGACCCAGCTCACCTTTTCACTCTAGTTTACTCATCTCTCTCCGTGGTAACGCTCTACAACAGTCAACAGCAACTGCATTAACCACAACAATATGACATAATCCTTTTTATTTATTTTTGTTCTTTTTTTTTTTTTTAATTAGAAATGACTCTCTGAGCCGGGTTATGTTGTCAATCATGTCATTATAGTTTTTAGAATCCAAATAAAAACTGTGGGTTTAAATGTTCATCTGTGCTGTGCGTGTATTGGTTATTTCACCAGATTCACCTCATAACACACCACATACATTTTAATATGTGCTAGTTTAGACTGGAGAGTCCAATATTCACTCTTTAGCTGCCAAATGCTCCTCAGTGGAGCATTCAAGGACACTCTGACACTGTACATGTTACTTTTCAACATCATCATAGCTAGAAATATGCTCAAGGCAGTTACTTGTTGACTGGGGTGATTCTTTAGCAAGTCTGCAAGCTGATTTTCATATTGTTCTGTAATATTAAAGCCAATGGACGCCATGAATTAAAAAAGAAAAACTAGATAAACCCTAAGATTTTGTACTACTTTGACCCAACTTTCAGTTAGTTTGTACCTCACAGACAGTGGTATGTTGTTGAGTGGCTCTGTAGCCAACCCTGACCTCTGACCTCCCTGTAGATTTGTACTCAGGACACAGTGGGCTTGTACAGACGATGTTTGACTGACATCTCCCTCACTCTCCCAACAGCTTTGTTGCACCTGTTGGGGTACAAATGACATCTTTATCATCCTTATGTGGAGTCCAATGATCTCTTAACTTCAACTTGAGCAACAGTCTTATCAACCAGAAGATCTGAAAACCCCTGTGGGGCTTTGCAGGCTCTTTAAACTGAATTTCTTTGACATGAAGAGGCAGCTGGATCTTTGCGGAGGTGGAAAGACAACAACCAGACGGGCAAAGCCAAGCTTTTGGTATTAATGTGGTCAACCAGACACTTTTAATTCAAATTTTTTTAACAATGGTCTTAGAACCTGATCGCTTTCAAATGATTTAACTAAGTACACCAAAGAGGCCAGGAGCTCTGCAGAGCTCTGCAGAACCCAGACCTGCCCTCTTTCCAATCCTGCTGCTCAGAGAAATAAAATTAAACTTAAAAAAAAAAAAAAAAAAAAAAAAAAAAAAAAAAAACCCATACAGCGTCACTCCAGATGCCACTCGCGCCCTGTGAGTAAGTGCTTGTTGGAGAGAGAGAGAGAAAGAGAGAGAAAAAAGGAACAGACAACAATAGTAATCTCGAGATTGCTTGTAAAATTACTTTTAAATGTAGATAATATTTGTATATAGGTATATAATGTTTGGTTGATTTAAGGGGAATAGCAATAAGAACTTAAAGGTCAATACAATCAGAAGGTCTTAGCTCACTAGCTAGGTCAACAGAGAACCAGTTATACATGCACTAAAAAGAAAAAGAAAATAAAATTTAAAAAATTGAAGGATCATGTTGAGATTATATCCAAATTCCTTTGCCCAAACCTACACCCAATGCCCAATGCTAGACTGATTCTTTTTAAAAGGAAATAATGTTGAATTTCATTTTTAAATAAAATGGCTAATTGACATTATTGCACATGAGCAAAAGACAGTAATACTATTAGAACTCTGTTCATCGACCTCCTCCTCCTCCTCCTCCTCCTCGACGGACTCTCCTGAAGCACTTCAAAACATTCAGAAACCTGGTGATGTACGACAACAAGAGATGTTTCATCAACAGCAACCAAAGAGAAAAAAAAAAAAAATCAGAAACAATGGATAAAAACCTTGATCTGGGTGAGCGGACAGATAAGACAGCCAGCAGAGATGAGGGTAGAACACTTACATTGTGCTATAATGTACAGTAAATGGCTGCATAAGTGCTTTTTCTTAAGCTTGAAGAAAAAAAAACATTTCCAAAAAAAGGTATTTATTGTTGAGGCATCATTAAAAGTTAGCCTGTGCTATCCATTCAGGGGTGATGATGTAAAATCCCGAGCAATGGGATTCCAACAGCTTTGAACAAGTAGGAGAGAAATCTTTCAGGACATAAAAAAATAATAATGATAATGATGTTACCCCTCTGATTCTGTCGTTTCAAAGATCGCTGCTACATTAAAACCGCACATAATTATGTGCAACATCAGAAAAAAGGCTTTGAAGATGATTCATCTACACTCCATTCTGTCTGTTTGGATTTGTTGTTGTTTTTTTTCCCGTTATTTTTCTTTTTTTTTTTTTTTTTTAACATGTTCCGCCGCCTCATTATTGGTGTTGATTGGCAGTGTCCAGGTCCAATAACATGGCAGAGTGATTCAGTAAAAACACCGTCGTTGCAGTGAGGTTATTTAGGGGAGTCACTCTGGAGGAGGCTGACAGTCCGCAGCACCGTCACTGATGGGTTTGGCTCGCGCTCAGACCGGCCCGTTAACCGACACTTCGTGGGGCGGTGGCGTTTCCTCCCTGTTAGGATAAGATCATTCTTTATTGATCCCCCAGAGAGGAAATTCAACAGTCACATACACACAAAAACCGAGAGGATGAGTTCATACTGTACGTGGGTTTAGCTGGGAGAAAGCACACAAGGATAAGGACAGTTGTTTGAATTTGATGCACAAAGTTATCAGCAGCTCATTTCAGCCCTCAGACAAAACATGTTTTTGACAGATAAAGCCATCAATAACTGTCAAAAACTATTCTTTTTTAACAGCTACACAGCTGGAACCACTTCCTGTAAAACACTGAGTAAACTAGGAGTGCAACCAACGATTATTTTCACAATCAGTTAAACTGCAGTTTCCTTTCTAATCAAGTAATCCTTTCAGCTATTTCTAAGCCCCTTTCCAAAAAACGGTCACCCAGCCTCCCACTTTATGTGTCACTTCGCATTAAGTCACACTCTCAGCTGCGGAGAGCTGTCCACATTAAGAGAAAATGTATAAATAAACACATTGTGTGACTTAGGTCTATACACTTTCAATATTCACTTGCTACAATGTGATAGAAATTTAGTCATCAGCCTATATTCTAATTTGATCAATTTGATTAACCTAAAATGTTCACCAAAGTTGGAAAATTGTTTTTGACTAGCAGCCAAATAACCTTAATGGAATTTTTGATTATATGATGGAGGAAAAGTTTTAGATTTTATAAAGCTCAATTATTTTTAATTCTTTTAAGACAGTGCATCAAAATCAGTGAAAATACACCACAACTACTAATCAAACAAACAGTCATTATTCGGTGGCCACTTACTTCCTGTCAGTCTGTGTGGTTACAGGTGAATCCTCAGCAGGCTGCTGCTCGGATGCTTTAGGAGGATCTGACAGAGAGAGTTTCTCCAGAGACACCGGACTCTCCTCACTGCAGGACACACACACAAACACAGGGATGCTCACAGTTACTAATGAGTCCACTCCAACACAGTTCCAGTACAGTTTGTGGGTTCAAGTCAACAGTGCACTTCTCTTTGTTCCATAGCTGATCTTTGATCCCATTGTAAAGGCAAAAAACACATTTTCTACTTTGGGCTCAATAAACAAAGCACTTCATTTAGCTTGTTTAGAAGTGTGTGGACGCACAGAGCGACAGTGCTGGTAATCAGCATTTATTACTCAGCACTCATTTCATGAGGAAAAAAAAAGGTTCAAAACCTGGACAACTGTGTCACTGTGTGAATCATCAGGGAAACCAAACAGTGTTACTTTTATTTCTACTAATATTATTGTGTGTGTGGGTGTGCATGTGCTAAAATAACAGACATATTTTGACCTTAATATTAAGGTGTGGTAACAAAAAGGACCTACAGAATATTTAATGGCATTGCTGTAACTGAAATAGTCATTTTTCACACTACTGGAAAAAGTAATAACATCTCATTTGCACTTGACCAGAAACTACCAAATTCTGTCACGTTACAAACTCCTTTTACTTTCTGAACTTGCAAATCTGAGTTTAAACTCAAGTTGGAGCAAAGTAGCAGAGAATCTCCCAGGATATACTTTACTTTGAAAGACAAAACTGGATGAATCCAGTCATTTCAAATCCCAGTCCAGTCTATAATTACTGCAATGTGGTAATTATGTTTCAAATATAGATGTTTATACACACACAGGCCAGCTTTTTGTGTATGGCTGCAGGGTGGACTGGTCAACAGGGGAGGATTTTACAACACTGCATCTGACAGCAAGGCTTTCGGCTAAAAGATGCGAACCTTTTGAGGTCAGCTGTCTTGTTGGTGGGGACGCAAGGTGCGATGGTGGAAGGAGCAGCACCAACGTTTTTGTCATCCTCCTCGCTGTCGGATCCCCCGGAGGAGCTGCTGTCTGAGGCCACGAGAGGAGCCTTCCTCCCTTCTCCCACCGGCCAAGCGCCAGAGGAGGCGCTAGCGTCTCCTGATACAAAGACAGAAAAATGTATTTGTTGTGTTTTTCAAATCAATTACATTGTAAGTTTGAAGTTGGAAATGTGTAAAGTTTAAGTGTGCATTCCGACAGACAGAAGTGTTTAAAGTGGTATTCAGCGAGTCAGCTGAGCTCGAAGGACGCAGTTAAACACTTACCACTCTTCTCGTGGTTTTGTTTGGCTTGTTTATCTGCATCACTGCTGCCTGAGTCCACAGGAGAGCTGCACCTGGGCTCAGTCTCTGTACTGTAGAACAAAGAATGACAACTGTTTTCATAGAATCTCATTTCTGTGACTGTATTTCTTGTCTAGTTTTAAAGAGTGGTCTGTGTTCAATATGTTCAATGTAATAAGACAATACAACTGTTAAATAGCACAGTTGTTATACAGAACTTTTGCTCTATAGGTTACAACTGAGAAGTTTTGATCCAGCAAGAATCTTCTGTTTCCTAGAATATATATATATTTCTGTTCATTTTCCCTTGAAGACCAACCTAGGAGACTAGCTAACTTGGGTCAACAGGTTTGCTTCTCACCCGGAGAAAGGCTGGAACTCAGTGAAGTTGGCCCAGCCAGTTCCCTGCGTCTCTGCTCCACTCCCCGCTGAGGTGTCCCACCCTGCTGGGGTTTGGGATGCTGCAGTCCCTCTAGAGTCCCTGAAATTTGCTGTCCAGCCTGGACCTAAAAACAAACAAACAAACAAACAAACAAAAAGACTCTTTCATGGCTGTTCATGGGTTTACATGACATTTGGCTGTGTCCTATGGGTAGACGCTGGCCTCTTATCTACCTGTATCTGATGTGTTCTGCTCGGAGTCCTCGTCCTCATCAGATTCAGATCCGCGGTCCCGCTCCCTGCCTCCATTCTCCATGCTGCTCCTGGAGCTGCCCTCGGAGGTTTGGGAAACCCCAAACCTGGAAGAGAGTGACAATGAACAGAAGTTGAGGAGAGATGAAAGGGTTAACAGATGGAAGACAGAAATGCTCAGTGTAGCTAAAACTGTGAGGGAACCAGAAACTAGAAATCATCGTGAGGCTTACCTTGTTCTGGATTTAACTTGTGTTGCATAGTTCATCTCCTTCTCCTCCCAAATGTCCTCCTCTTCTTCAGCATCATCGAATTGGCGTATCCTCTCTTTACAGCAGGCTTCAAAAGCAGCCGCATTGGCCTGTGTACAAACAGATACTTGGATGAAGTCCTAATTCTTTAACCATGCTCGCAGCAAATTGAGTTTGACATGTTTAAATAACAGTAAGACACAGACACCTGTAAAACACTTACACTATTATCATCAGCATCTAGATTGAAGTTTATTTCGGCAATTCTGTCAAATGTGGCACTGAGGAAAGAGAACAAGAAAAATGTTTAACTATAAGCCAACATGTGGGATAATTTTAAGTATGACACCTACACTGAAATATTAAAATAATGTAATAGAAATAAAATCACATAGCATAACTGAGAATCAGTAAAAATGTCTCTGAGCTCTGCTTCAGAGACATTTTCGCTCTGCTGACTAGGTATGTGATGCAGAGTTGTTAACAAATCTTGTTTCATTTTCCTTAAAGGGCAACAAGCTGTGCAAGACTTTCACTACTTACTTGATATTTTCATCATGTTCGCTGAACTCCTCATCGTTGAACCCAAACTGATCCACAAAGTTGGCAGTCATCTGTTGGATCTGATAGTCGGAGAAAGCCTGGGAACGACAACAGGCACTTTTTAAGGTGTTATCATTATGGACAGACAAAGTTACTAGAGATGGATATTTATTATTACAAGCAGTGAGGTGTAATTTTGTTTCCATGGTGGTGTCTGACCTACCTGCTGAAGAGACAGGTCGTTGGGGAAGGGGCTCTCCATATCGTCATCCTCACTGGACGAGTGCATGTTGTGGGTGCTTACCTGCACGACAGAGTGTTGAGGTTTTATGAACTTCTTACATTACACATTTGAACATCATGTTGCAATTTTAATGACAAATGCTGAGAAAATAAACTCGTGAAACGTAGGACAGAGAAAACTGTCAAATATTAGCAATTGTGCCTTAACGTGACAATAAGCAACAATCATTTTCTTTCTGTTGTGGAAAACAGATTTTCATTCTATCATCCTATGTTATCCGACAGTATACTACTGATACCATGCTTCTTACAATCCTACAAATGCATTTTCTTGCAGTACAGGACTATGCCATGACTAGTTCAGTTTCCTTCTACTGTGACCTTACTGTGGGGATGCTGTCATGCTTTAAATCTACAGTACCTAAAGTACCATCTGGGCCACTACTGTAGTTGTTTAATTAAAACAATGCTTCTGCTTCGTTGCGTATATTTTTAGGTTTATTAAATTACAAACATGAAAAGAAAAATCAAATTTCTGAGAGGATGGTACTGGCTGCTCTGACACTGTGCTGGGCTGCTTGGTCCTGTCCTGATTACACATCGGGCTAAAACTGGGAAAGAGGAAACGACAAGAAGTTAAAAGCAAGTTATTGATCCAGAGGACCCTGAGTGTTACTGAATGACAGCTCACCAGCTCTACTGTGTTCCTCCTGTTAGTCTCTCTCAGGGTCTCGTCCACGAAGCTCTCCCAGCGACCTCTGCAGTCTTCTGGAAGCTCTGTAAAAGCAGAGATATTAAGTTTCACCGACTCTTCAGTTAAAATAGTAACATATCTGGCATCAGGAATACTGCAATATGTGATTACCTTTGATGAGGTCAGTGATCTGGGCCTGTACCGGTCCTTTCTCCAAGTTCTGGACCACCATGTTGGAAATTCTGGTCAGATGACCCATGTTGCCTCTCCTGGTGCCGCCCTCAGCCCTGAGATTGACACTTACTATTACCTTCATTTGGCAAAGTAATTTTACTGCAACACCACAAATGCGCTTGTCATAACAAATCTGTAATACACTGATGTTGCAGCACACTACACACACACATTCAGAAAATTCTGATCAGAAACTGTTACCAATTTAAATATTGCTGCATATGTTTCTCTTTAATAATCACAGACTCAACATGGAAAATGAAAACACAGGAATGTTAAGTTTGGTTTTTTTGTAAGTACAATACATATTTAACAGGACATGCATAAACAGAAAATTCAGCTGCAGAGGTATAATGGAGCTTATAGTTATTAGTTGTAAACACATTCTTACTGTATTTTATCATTCTCCTCCCAGGCATCAAGGATCTTTTGTACCAGTTGACACTTCTGAAAGAGCTGAGGATTCAACAGAAACATAGAATGAATATGAGTGTGGAAACAAAACAGAAGGGAACACTTTGGGTGCAGCATGGCAAGTTCAGGACATCAAGCTGCTTAAGCCACCTACATGTGCCACGAGGGCATTGTGGATGGAGGTCTGTGGGTCACTGGTCCTGCCTGTCTCCACTGCCTCCCCCTGCCCTTCAGGGTTGGATGCTGCAGGCTTCCCATCGTGGTTCTGGAGGCCTGGGCTGGGCCGCTCCTCTGAGGAAGGATGGTTCAGGATAGCTGCCACACACAGCTCCACTTGGAAGTGCAAAAAGTTATTCCAGGAGTATTTGAAGAACAGATCCTATTCAGAAACAGAGATGGGAAGTAAAGTCAGTGACGTGCTACGACAGAGTTTACGCAAGAAGCAGCACTAAACTGAGTAGACACCTCCCTGAAGAGCATACGGTTGTCAATATGTACCAAGAGCAGTCAGTTTTTGAGCATATTAGCCAATTGCTGCAACTCCACATTAGTCTGTGCACCTCCAACATGGTTATCTAAAAAAAAGTCATAATGGTAATATCTGAAATAGAAATGGTTTGTCTCATGCCCCGATGTTGTTTAACCAGGACATCAGTGGAGGGTTTGAATCCCCTGTCTGACGAACTACACACAAAGCTTGATGGTCTTTCATGAACCTGCTCTAAATATACCCATTGCCCTTTGGTCAGGTGGTGCGATAACGGGTGCTTACCGACCTCATGAACCTTGTGCAAATCTGATGCAACTTTTTCAGATATAACACACACAAAATCAGGAAAAAGCATCCTTCTAAAAATGTATGAAAGCTCAAACACATCTTGCTCACTATGTCTGCAATGACAAAAAGGAGCTACACAGTTTCAATGTCCACAGTCAAGCCAGGCTTATCCTACCAGTAGTAGGTTCATGGTGGAAAGATTGCAGAGCTCCTGGCAGATACTGGGGGAACTGGTCTGCAGCAGGGCAGCCACCAGCCGGGCCACGTGAAGGCGGGCGTTCCCCAGTGGCTGCTCTAGAACGCCAACGGTTGTCAATATTGCACTTTTCTGCAGAGGGAATAAGAAAAGAACAGCAATGTGTATTGTCACAAAATGTTGTTTTGACACCAACACACAAGATTCCTGAGTTTCAATGCTCTAACTGCAGCAAATAGGAAAAACAAGGTTGAATAACAAAGTGTCTAGTGCCAATTCATCATCAGCTACTACAGTATTTTCAAAGGATATAAAATGCGTTAGCTAAAAGTGCTACCTGTTAACTTGAAAAAATACTTTTAAGATGGGATTACCCATAATCAATCAAATGCTAATCATGTAATATTTAATGTCGAAGCACTTTAGTTTACAAAGTATTTTGCGTAACTTGCGTAGCTTTACCTTGGGGGGATCCAGAAGAAGCTGCTGGAAGTCCTTTAAATGGGGCTCAATGGCATTTAAAATACTGCTGTTGACAGTGTAAGACCTTTCATAACCCTGAGAATACAGATCCATCAGCCCTTCCAACCTGGAAGACACAAGCAGACAAACCCATTCGCCCATTACTTTCGGTTACAATTCCACTTTTTCTAATTTAGTTCTGACTGATCTGAAAATCTTATTCTGTTTTTTTATATCGGCTGCCTTATTTTTTTGAAGCACTTTGTGACATTCTGCTGTTCAAAGGTGCTATATAAAGGAAGTTACTTCCTTACTTACTTGAAATGACAAAAATGCCAACTCAGTTACTGTGTCAGCATTATTTCTAGGTATAAGCAGCTTCAATTACTTTCCTGATACTGTGTAGGAGTAAATACAAAACAGATTTACAATGTGGAGGACCAGGACCCAGAGAACCCAAAATTAGCTACACTTTGACTCACCCAGACCTCCTGGTCTCCAGTAAGGTAAGTAGCACTTGAGTTCCGTTAACGATGGAGGCCTCATTCCTCTCACCCTCAAACATGTTCTTGAGGAGCCCCGCTACACTCTCCTGCCTGAAAGACAAAGGTTCAAACAGTAACAAATTTAAGGAACAAACTAGATGGTGACACACTGGTGTTCCTCTCTTAAAGCCAGCAAACCAGTGGTTCAATTTTTTTGCTATTGTTGATACTGAGGAGTTGAAGTTCATGGGTGAGATGTTGAACATCAAGGAAGCATAAATTCAAACTTGCACAAAAACCCAAACAGTACAACCAGGTGTTTGTATTAATAATAAAACCTGAGTTTTCTTTTTCTCCACTCCAGACTGGGACATTTGCAAATCTGTTGCAACAGCAAAATAGGAGTGTTTCAGTATGTTTACAATTTTTTCTTGTGTGCACATGAAAACATGAAAAGAACCTACCCATTACATGACAGTATTAACCAATAGCATTAACCAATGTTTGACTAACTGGCCACCAAGCAAATAACCAGTGAGATTTACTTTTCCTCCTTGAACTTTAATCAGCAGTCATTGTGAACTTACGACTCTAGTACAGCCAATAGTGGGTCAGCCTCCATATTCTCCTGCATCTGATTGGCCTGGTCTCGACTAAGGCGGATGATGTCACAAAGTGTTTGGGATGCATTTGATTGTCTCTGAAATGTAAATCACTGAATTAGAAACTCTAAATTAACAGATGATTTCTGTAAGTTGCATGTACAGACTTACAGCTTTCTCATCTGACAATGAGAGCATCATGTCAGCATAGTGACACTCACCTCCTCATCTTTGCCAGTATGGATGAGCTCTGTGAGTCTTTGTACCAACTTCTCCTCATTTAGCCACTTGGGAAAAAGATGAATGGTGTTACATACTTTAAAGGCTTTGAAAAGCTGGTGTTTACTTATGGGGAGTAAACATATTGACAAGACATATTGAGAGAGCTTACATGGAGGACCTCCTGCCTCAAGGGGGCAGGCTCCACACAACTGATGAGGCGAAGCAGTAGATCCATCATGGCAGAGGCGTCAATATGTTTCAGCACCAGACCAATGAAGCCTTCCTTTTTCTTTAGAAAGGTAATCACCTGGAAAATAAAACTGTGCTCAATACTTTTGGTTCCAAATAGCAGATCAATGCTCAGTAAATCTGAATGCGTGATCTATAACATCTTGTTTTTTCAAAATACCACACTTGTGTTTAGTATTGTAAGCCAGTATTTTGCTATGCCGTGCTTTTGATTGCTTATTTACAAGCTCTAATCAAAAAACAGATGCATGACCTTTTTCAGCATACCTGTTCGGTTTTCCTAGCAATGAGATTGCCGATGGTCTTGCTGAAGAAGCTGGCCAGGAGCGGGTTGAGGGGTGGGTCCTGCTCCAGGAAGTGATAAAGCATCTCAAGGAGAGACTCATCCCCGCCCAGCTTGTCGTTTATAATGGACACATCTGATGTGAGGAGCTCACAAGCGATGTTGGGAAACCTTATAAAAAATTTTAAAAAATGACAATGATGACTCTTTGTGCAATCAATGATATTTAAGTGGCATGATCTGAGCCTATGTGCCAAATGAACAATTCCAGTGGGAAAAGTCAGTGACTGGAGCAGCTGAAACAAGATGTAACAAAGTAAAATAAATACAATCAGAGCAGAAAAGCGTACTAAACACAGCCCGACAGCTACAACTCAATACATTATTTTGGCGGTTTCTTTTGTTTGAATCATACCAGGTGTGACAATATTGAAGTGACAAAGAACAGTAAGTTTAGTAGCAAATTATTAATTTACTCAATTTACTTGATCATTTCTATCATTTTTTAAAATCATATCATTTCCTATACTTACATGTAATCTAAAATATTGTTGGTTATCTGCCCCAAGAACTGAGCTAAGAACTAAACAATAACCAAGAACAAGAACTAAGTTAAGCACATAGTGCCCTGATGCCTCAAACTAATGAAAACTTATGGACAAATTTACCACTGAAAAGGGTTTGTACATCACAAAATTAAAACTGTTAATAAAAGAAATTCAGTAAGGATCTAACTTTGGAGCTTTTACCCAAGACATCTGACTTGTGGTTCATCAGAAGCTTGTTGAAACAATATTCTACATTTTCATTTTGGGGAATGTCTTTATTTCTTGCACGAGAACTCTTTCCAGTTGTCTAATAAAATGGACAACAACAAAACACAATATAAATTGTACCTTGTAATCAAACTAGTATAAAGTGTTTGTACTGACTATAACCATAAGCTGCATACCATCCTGAAACCTGTCACTAGTCACTGTCATCTTCTGTGAGGACTCACTTAAAGCGGCTCCTCTCCTCCAGGTCCGCAGGCGGCTCTGTGGTGATGAGGCTGACCAGCTCCTGCATGCAGTGGTCCTGGGAGAGGAAGAGGAGCAGCCGACGGTTTTGGGCCTTGCACTCCTGCAGGACGTCATCCTCCTCCATCAGCTCTCTCAGCGTCACGTCCTCCCTGTCCAGCAGCTGGTCGATGTGGGAGGTGGTGTGCAGGTCAAACTTCCAAAACATGGTGGCCGCTGGGACGGGGGACACAGCCCTGGGCCGTTGGACAACAGAGTGATGAGGGAGGGAAGGTAAAGGGGAAAAAAACAAAGAGGTGGAGGAGGATGAGGGGACAAAGAGAGGCCCAGTAGTGGCCAGAACAATAAGAGAAAGGGGTAGGAAAGGGAGGGGAAGATTGGACGCGTAGGTGGGGAAGGAAGCAGGGAAGAGAACTGATATAAACAAAGATGTAAACTAGAGGATTAAACCGAAAATAGCTGAAACAACAGAGCACTATCACTTGCAATATGTCCTTACAATTATTTTCAATAAGGAGAAAAGTTGTATTATTGTGATACAGCTAAATGTGGCAATACATCATGCATACAATGTAAAAAATATGGAAATGCTACACAGCAAATTGCTGACACATACCAGTGGATGAAATGTGGATATCTTTAATCAGACCTCCCCCACGGGCAGGCAGGCATTTGTGTTTGTGCAGACGACAGAGAGTGTGGTGAGGCCTGGCATTTATCAGCATGGGTCTCCTCTTAAAACGCAGGCCTCTTTAGGAGATGAGACACGCTGAAAGGCTCACCATAACCTGCACGACACAAAAAACAGAGATTAGTAATCAGCTGTGCAGCAAGATTTTAGGAGAACTGACACTGTGTGAACATACCATTGAGACAAAATTTTACATCAGCACAAATACTGTATGTGAATGTATACATGATGAGTTATAATGTATGTTTTGCATTGATGTTTTGCACCATTGTGAAGTGGTGTTGTCCCCATGTGTCAGCTCAGAGTTGGTGATATATCTCTGAGGTGAGTAACGGTATGTGCCGTTGAGTACAGGAGGTTTGATTCCTTACTGGCACACACGGAACAGAAATTCTGGAGCGCAAGTTTCATCCGGAAAGTACTGGCAGTGCACCAGTTGTTGTCTATCAGCTGTAGCATGCTAGTCAGCTTAGGTGGTTATCCAGGTTAAGGTCATGTTGTGCTGCTGCCAACTTCTCACAAACGAGATCCTCTGTATAGGAGCATCTCAGCCTCCTGTTTAGTTACAGTGAAAATGGACAAAGACGTCAAACGTGATCATTTACAGCAAAATCACCTGAAGGTGTTGATTAGTGGAATAAGACAAAAAGAGACTGGAGGGCCAGTAAGGAAACATGGAAAGGCAATTTATTATTTTGGCCTGTAAAATGTATTTGGTCAGTGGATTTTTTATCTACCAGTCCCCTTGGCCAGTGAATCAAAAAGAGAATTTCCGACACTGCATGTGTGATTATGTTGCTGAAATGCATACTTCAGTGATTTGATGATAAGTGTAAACGGCAACACTGGTTTAAAGCAAATATAGTTTTAAATAACCAGTTTGTGAGTAATGTGAAACAATGGCTGTCTAATAATCAGTTTGATGTTGATGAAGATTTTGATGTTAACACAGAAGGTTTTTAACATGTTCCTATGAAACACACAAAAACTAAAATTTATATTACGAAATCATCTGCTTCAAGTATGTCATCAGCTGAAAAGGCTGCATTGCTTCAGCATACTGCTGCGCTGGAGGCTAAACATGCATTGAGGTCGAGGAGGAGAACTTAAAAAGAAGAAAGGAGAAGTTACAGCTTGACACTGAACTAGCAGCTACCAATGCAATGATACAAGTGTTGGAAGGAACTGTTGTGTCTAGTCCTGCCAAAAGCAGGAGTGATGGCATGAACTCATATCTTGCCAAATCCAAAAACCACTCTACATTGCTATAGGCCTGGAAAATCCTCTGCTTAACAAAGGGAAAGCAACTGTTGAACCTACAAACACAGTGTCATCAGGGTTCGTACAGCCTTTTAGGAGTCAAAAGAGCACTTTTCAAGCACTTTCAAGGCAGCTAAACCAAAAACTTTCTGACTCTCAAATAATGTACAAAAATTAAAGTTTTCAGAATTCCCTTCTAACAACATCAATATGTATCATCACTTTTTTTATGCAATGGCGGATTTAACCCATATGGAAGACATGAACATCCAATCCAGCGTGCAGCTATTGATAATGAAGTTGCCGTACCAACTTTGGGAACGATGGAGAGCTGCAGCCTGTGAGCTCCAGAAGCAAAGAAGCTACAGATTTATGTTTCCAGACCTGGTTAATTTCATTGAAGGACAAATTTAAAAAAAAATAAGCTCCTCTATTTGGAGATAATCAAGACTCCAGAGTTGACACTGGTGAAAGGAGTTTAAAAGGCCAAATGTCAGAAGTATAAAGAAAGCATTTTTGCTACTGTAGCAGCTGTTAATACGACTGTGGAACAAGAACAACCACAAGGAAGTGGTGTGTCACCTGGCAATTCCAAGGAATTCTGTTTATGCAGTCAAGGAGCCCACCCGTTGGAGAATAGCAACAAGTTGAGCGTGATGAAGAGGAAGAGTGCCTTTCTAAAATGAGAAGGGATTCTGCTTTAGCTGTTTAAAAGTAGTAGACATGAGCCAAGACTGTAAAGGACCATTAATTTGCAATGTGTTCAATTATAAGCACCCAAGCATTTTTCATATTCATTTTAAAGAAAAAGAGAGCAAAAAAATTCAGTAACAGGAAGTGCCAGAGAGCAGTGCTCTCGTAACTATAGAATCATGTGGTCATACAGGTGCCGAAGAAGAGGATAACCATGTCCTTTAAATTGTGCCTGTGCAGGTGAAATTACAACAGAGTGATAAAATGGTGCAGACACACGCATTCTTAGCCCTTTAGTACAGCTGCCCTTTTGTACTGATGTTGAAGCAGTAAAACTTGACAGGAACCTGGAAGGGAATTACTTCTCACAAAGGGACAAAACAAAGTTGTGACTTGTGATGCATTTACAGGATTGGGAGTGATCAATTTCTTCACCTCCCAGAAGTAATCACTCAATGCCTGTGTCTAACGACTCTCCAAAGCGGGAAGAAGTACTGTAATGGCCATACTTTGACAACATCCAAATCAGGGAAATTGGCAGAGGTGGATCTGTTGATAGGTATCAATGTTCCACATCTCACAGAACATCCTGAGGTTATTAACAATGAGAAATGGACCGTATGCAGTGTGAACCCAATTAGGATGGGTCCTTCCTGGGAGAGCAAGAAGTGAAAATGACAACAGTGACATAGTTACAGCAAACAGAATTTCTGTTGCCAAGACAGATGAGCTCTTAGTGTCACAGTATAGTATAATCAAGACTTTAATGAAAACAGAGGAAAAACTTGAAGTATCAATGGAGGACCTGAAATTAATGGAACTTCAGGAAGGCCATTACAGTTTACCATTCAGAAATTAGTATATCACTATGCCTAACTGAGCAGTGTCGAATTTAAAGAAGTTCAAAGAGATCTGAAATATCAGAAAGACGACAGAGCTTTTTAAAGTCAAGGTTTTTTTGGTTTTTTTTTTTTTTTTATCTCTTTGCTGCTGTACAATGTAAATTTTCCCACTGTGGGACGAATAAAGGTTTATCTTATCTTATCAATAAAGGATATGTTAAGATTGTGGCACCACATCAACTACCCCGTAATGACAGCAAGGTGTGGTACCTCCCTCATTGTGGTGTGTCCCATCCCCAGTGTCACTTAACAGTCAACTACTGCAAGGCCCAGATCTCACCAACACTCTGCTTAGAGTTCATTTCCAATTCAGAGTAGAAAATGTGTCCTTAGTGGCAGATATACAAGTGATGTTCCATCAAGTCAGAGTGTCAGGTGTTTGTGGTGGTCTGAAGGAGAATGCACTAAAGACCCAGTAGAATATTGGACGCTAGTACATTTGTTTGGTGCCTCCTCATTGCCAAATTATGCACTGGAAATATCACTTTTCTAAACGTTATGTTCTCGTCACTGGTACCCGGTCTCCACAGCGGCCTTTCTGCTATGCTGTCCACACTCTGTGTGTGTGTGTGCGTAACCATTAGGAGCTGAGTCTCACACTAGCAAAGGAGAGGACAGAGAAGCTAGTGAGAACATAAATGACAGTAAAATGTGGTAGAGAACTATCAGTATAGTTTTTTTTCTCTCGCTTCATTCAGCTAAGATGCTGTGAAAAAAAATCACTTAGCCGCCACGCGTAAATGTTATAATAGTAGGGAAAACCCTGCTGTTGATCAGAGTGATTCAAAGGTTGCAGGAAAAATGGTAACAGAGATGACTCGGCTTAAAGCTGTACTTGGTGGTCAGCCAGTAACTGTAGAAGATGCTTCAAAAGTTGAGATAGAAATTATTTGTTTAAGCTAGAGACACCCTATGACTTGTTTCCAAACTCATTCTACAATATATTTAAAAACTGGACATGGTGAAAGAAACCATAGGTTGTCATCCCTCAGAAAGAAATACTGGATCACAAATACCAACTCAGCATGCGGAAAAACAATATCTGTTTGTGTTATATGCTGATGTTACCAAGGAAAGCTTGTAAAACAAAAAAAATGGTAGATTCACCACCAGAAGACTTATTCCAAGTATTCCATGGTCAAGCCCTATGGTGTCATATTTACTTGCATGGCAAGTAGAGCCATAAACCTTGCAGTAGCATATTCATTGGATACAGACTTGTGTATTAATGCTGTGAGAAGACTCGTGTCACCAAAGCCAAGTAGTCCACATACATTGTGACAATGGCTCAAACTTGGATTGGGCAGAAAGAGAGCTCAGAAATTATTAAATTAATTTAATTAAATTATTATTTGTCTTGTTAAGAAAGTGCTCTTCTTGGTTCTCCAACATGTGGATGATGAGGGTTTGCATGTCATCACTAGTGAAATGGAAGCCATTTTGAATGATCAACTTATCACACAGGTCTCTGATGATCCAAAAGACTTGGAGGCACTCACACCTAATCATCTGCTTTTGAAGTAGAAACCATTACTACCACCTGGACTTTTTAAAGATGATGATCTGTATCTCAATATATGGCAGACCTATTTTGGAAAATGTGGTAAAAGAAATACCTCCCAGTATTACAAGAGAAATGAAAGCGAATCCATCCAAAAATTTTCACTATTGGAAACTTGGTAATTATTATGGATCCCACTGCACAAGAGGATCATGGCTAATGAGGAAGATCATTGATACATTGATAGTTTTGTTTTGGAAATTGTTTATCACAAATAAAGAGCCACTGATTTAGAGTCAATGTGAGTATTCTTTTGGCTTCTTTTCTGAAAGACTTGTTCAAATTTTTTAATTATTATTATGCCACACCACTAGGGGACAGTAGCATGTTGATGCTGGGTCCCATCACACAATCAAGTGATAAATAGACACAGGTGTGTAGACTCATTGTGTTTGGACCATGGGAGATGTAATAGTTCTTACTGCAATATGGTATAATACAGACTTAGACAAGAAGTGACACAGAAACATGGGCTAGATTCTAAATATTGCATAAGTAAACTACATTCTGCAATCTACAACTGCAGCAAGACTGAGGAAGCAAGCGACAAAGGACTAACTAAAGGTATGCCTGTCAAGAACACGCTGTAGCATTTCTATCACCACCATGGCTACTGGTACTGGGACAAATAGTCACTAACTGGGCCAACTTTTCACAGCTGCACTATTGAAGAAAAATAAACAAAATAGAATTTAAAAATGTCAATCAAAAAGCATCACTCTGTCAGGGGCAAAATTTGTGATGCAGACATCCCCAATATTAACCTGCTTAACTTCACATCCCGCATTTTGGTGGGTCTATCATTACAAGATGACATTGCAAATTATGTTATTCAAACCAGTGAAAAAACAAACAAAAATTTAGGACTGAGGACCCACACATTTTAAAATGCTGTGTTGTCTCTTAAGCTTACAACAACGTAATGAGCTCAACCCAACATAATTACATTACGGTGCGCATACCTGCATCAATGAGGCATTAACTCAACACAGTGGGAATACTCACTGGCAAGTAAGACGGCTGTAATAATGAAGATTCCTTACAAGACAAAGTGACAAGGAAATTACATCCCTTAGGTTTAACAATACCAGTTTTGTGAACTTCTTCTATTTAATTTCATTTTACACAGTCGCTGTGTGCATTGTCATAACTCTATACTTAGAGACCTGTTGAACAAGATTAGGCCAGTATCCACTTCTCATGTCTCATCAGCACTGCAACAGAGGCTTTTACATGCCCATTATCAGATGGTGGTAAATGGAGAATCTTAAATGATGGAGAACAAGTATTTGATGCTTTTGTGGCGACACAAATATGTATGTAAGTTTGTTTTTCCTCGTGTTGTTACTGTGGCAGCTAGTCTGGACAACCTAACACACCAGCAGTGACAAAAAACAATTACATCCTCTGGCTTTGTCAAAGCTAACATGTCACTCTGAGCAACATGCTACCAACTGTTGATCATGGAAGTAAAACTGAAGGAGGAAATCAAAGTGCTTCCTCCTTTTTCTTTTCCTTTTTTTTTCCTGGGGAGGACCCTTCCCTGCACATGCAGCAGCAACAACAGTGTCCATCTGGCATACATTTACACAGTACACAAGTGCAATAATAACCCGCTGAATGCTCCCTGTGGACACTGAGCAGGAAAGCAAATGCTTGACTTTACATCCAAAATAGAACCCTCCAGGGGCAACCTCAACAAAAACAGTCTACTGGCACATATAACAGACGATGAAAAGAGGAACAATAGCACATAAGGGCATACATGTGGATGTTGTGAGCCAACAATAGTCTGTAATTAAGCAAGTTAAAAAGCAGTGAAATCAAGCAAAACGAAATTCCACCTGCACTTTTACATGAGTGCTCCTCTACTTACTGAATGTAAATAAAGATGCAACTGGTAGCTACTGAATGTTGTTTTCATGTCATTTGGTCGTGCATGTTGTACTAGATACCTCCTAGTCGTAAAACATGTACTACAAACGATGAACCAATCTGCAACAGTGCACTTCAGAGGACAAACAAAAGCTACAGTTTTTACTCAGCCTGTTGCTGCTTACTTGCACTTAGATTCACTGAAGTTTGAAAAATTAGGTCAACTGACCTGTATCTAATGTTTTATACACAGATGATGGTCTGAAAATACAGAAAGAGTTTTTTGTGAGAATAATGATTTTGCTTGTGCTTAATACTTGTGCATGGTGTATATGGAGTTAATGGTGCTTGTTCAATTCACTTTATCAACTATCTTTGTTTTGTGGGCTTTCATAAGCCATCGCTTTAGAGTTTAATTGCCAGAGATACATTGATGTATTTCAAAATGATAGATCAACCAATAACAGAAAAAAATTGTATCTGCATCCCTAGTTTGTAATATTAATTAGTGATATGTTGTTACATAAGGGGGGTGTCCCATTTTATTAAGACTGTCTAACAATGAGAGACACGCTGATGTGTAGCTAAAGAAATGTAAACTGAGTTGCCGTCGTCTTGGCATGAAGTGCACATCAACTGACTTGCGGCAGAGGCTCAGATTTCTGTTTACTTCAACTCCAGTGGAGGCACCACTACCAAATAATACAAGATATAAATACAACGTAGGTGTACCTTACACTGATTACATTCATCACGGTTAATTATTCCGCCGTTTAAACACGAGGTCACTTTCTTTTTTGGCCATCGATAACTATTGATCGATTTAAAGTAGACGGTGTGTAACGTTACTTGATTTCAGTAACTCAGCCAGGCTTCGCTGCTGCTGGCCTCCGAATGGCTGCAGTGAAGAACCCTACTTAGTTCACTACTTAGCTCATTATTTACTTGACAATGTCGAGCTTTAAAAAGATATGTAGCATCAAAAGGAACACCTTAGTGGGAAAGTTACGCTGATCTCGATGGTACACAACTATAAATGTTAAACTTAGCGACTATGTTACGTTAACTCAGTAGCATTAAGTGGTCCAACAGCTAAACAGATTTATTTGGCAAAGTTAGCCGATTAGCAAACATTAGTTTTGAATTTCTCAACGTTACCTAGCGATTTTTAAGGCACTAAGTTATCGATTTAGCAAATGAGTTAACGTTAACGTTAGTTCCTCCTTTCCTCTGATTAGCACGTAGCTAAGCTAATTAGCCACTAACAGTTAACGTGTAACGTTACTGGGCTGAGTTAGCCAACTTTAATCGCTCTCCAACTTGGGTTCAACTTTGTCGATGCAGCAGCAGAGTTAACGTTAGCTAACGGTTAGTTGCTCAAACTCATGACGATCTTTCCGCCCAGAACTTACCTGTGATTGAAAGTCCGCTGCTATTCCTTCCGTCTGTATGAGATTGTTGGTGGAGTTTTTCGTCAAGCCGCCAGCTACTAAGTCACTAGCTATCCAGCTAACTATCAGCTAGCTGTGTTAGCTAACACACATTAGCCTGTGAGCGAATACTGATTTGTTTTGAAGGGTCAGTCTGCGACAGCACAGGCTACTGCTAGCTAGCTCAACTTAGCCAACGTTAGTCAAATGTGGCTTTGAAGTCTATCAAATAAACACTTCCACAACATTAATGGCTACTTGACATTAATAGCAACACCTGTTATTGTAGATATAGAGTGTATGAATTGTACTCACGCACAAAGTAATTCAAACGCGGGGCTAAGTTTAGCATGCAAAGCAGGAAAAACTCAGTCATATTTTTCGAATCAAAATGGCGACATGGCTACGAGAGCGCGCAGTAGAGCTACACGGGGGACGTGCACTGACTTCAGGCAACGCACTGAGCTCAGCAAAGCATTGTGGAGTACTGAGTGATGCGACACTGTTCCCTCTACACATACAGTTCAACTAATACTCAGGTTCTAAGAGTCAGTACATAAGTTATTATTATAAATAATATTATTTGTTAGGATGCACTTATAGGGACCTATCTATAAAGAGTCATCATCATAATAAGGAAATATTTTGTTTATTCGTTGTTTTGTCTTGACCTCTGATCTTAAAACAAAAATAAGGTGTCCTGTCTATATTGTATAAGGTAGCACATGAAAACCATAAGGTCATAATCTCAATATTTGACATCACAGTTGTGTGACAAGTAGTAAAGCACTGTGGACTCTAAAATACTAAATCTGAGTAAGATAATCAGGACAGGCAGATTTGCAAAGTATTTTTTGAAGTAAGGTGAAGTGGGTTGAAAGAGAGTGAATGGCAGCAGTCACCAATTATTTTCATTACTGATTAATAAATATATAGTTTTTGGAGTCCATAAAATGTCAATAATGACAAATATCCAACACAATTTACGAGAGTGTATGAAAAGGACGTCTGTAATAATTTGAATTTATAAGCAGCCCCAATGTTTCAGAGGGCAATTTCAAGTTGTGCCATTTCAAATGGTTTTCCAGTCACTCATCTGAACATATCTTTCTTGGATCATATGACTGACAGAATGTAAACTAATAGAACAAAGGTCTGCTCATTTTCATTCAGGCTTGTCTGTTTCTCCACAGCAGCACAGATTTTCAAGTTTAATTTTTTTCATATTCAACTTTGATGTCTGAGGCTCACCAATCCAAAGGACTCGACTTGAATTTTTGGATCAGAATATGATCAACTGAAAATTAGCAGGTCAAATCTTTGATTTTGTGAACCCTAAAAGAATAATACTTGATGTCAAGTTTTTGAAACTGCACAACTTGAAATGACCTTTTTGGAAGGGAAATTCAAACCACCTAAATTCAGACAGATGGCTTTCAAAATAAAACATTTCTGTGCGGTTAATAAAGAGGTATTTACATTTCAACATAAAGTATTCAGAAATGATTACATTTCGCAATCAAATATTCAATTGTGTATAAGATTTAAATTCCTTATGGCTTTGCTTTTCTTACATATATCAGAGCGCAAAGTGATTTATTACAATTGCCAAGAAAACATTAATGATGTGAAACCAGAAATTCTTAAACATCAGGAGGAAAACGTCATAAAAATATAATTAGGGTTTGTTAATATTTCACCTAAATGGCCCTAAGCCATCAGACATTTAAAGTAGCAATTATTGATAAATTACCTCTTATTCTTTTGTCCTCTTGAAATGTTTGGCGTGTATTGTTTTTTCTCTTTCCTTAACATATTTTCTCCACTCCTCATCTTCATCTCACCCTCCCCTCACCCTTCCCCTCACTTATCCTCCTTCCCTCCTCTCTTCTTTCCTTTCCTCTCCCATGACCTCTTCTCCTCATGTATCCCACAATGCACTGTGTTCACTCGTTGGAACATGGACCAAAGCGGTAAGCAAAATGCCCAGCCGGGCCGACATTAGCAAACTTCTTTTATGCGATATGTTTTTCATTGAGCAGTTATAACTTTTAATGTACCAGCTCTTCAGATAACGACATATCACCCTCTTAGCAGACAGGTTTGCTACGGCCTCCTCTTATCTTCCAGAGCAGCGTTGAAGCTAGCATGAACCAGGCTAACGTTAGCTAAAAACAGGCTAGTAAAGCTATGTTCTCCAAAAGTTAACGTTAAGTTCTAAATGAACCTATAAGGTCACACGTAATGGCGCAACCGAGTTTACACAGCTACGATATTAAATGGCAAACATTGCAGTTTGCAAATGTTAGTAGGCGTGACCGCTACCTGCGATTGATTGGGGCGCGAATGCTACTTAACCAATGTTAGCATAATGCTAACTATGCTAGTTAAGACGTTGTAAGAGCTGGCATAACTAATGGAATGTCTTCAGGATATTTGCTGAAATTTATGAGCCTTCCCTCTTTCCTTTTTGGCTTTTAGTCCTCAAGCCCAACTTCTAAATTCATGATAGATGAATTTCGATGTGATAACAATGATCCAACTGGTTGGCTAAAGTTACAAGACTGTATCAGACGTTACTAGCTTTGAATTCAGCATTCTTGGACTACTCCAACCGTGAGAGCTTCGGCAGTGAGGATTTTCTTCAAAACGTGTCCCCTCAGTAACATTTCCAGCATAATAACGGATTGTTGATCGTTAATGTAATTTAATCTTTGTGGACAGGCAGGACCCAACATCATAGTGCATTTGCACATCCTGACTTCGAGCATCTTTCCTGTAAGCCAAGTTTAAAACACTGTCTCGTAGAAAGCTATGTTTCATTTCATTCATTTTACAGCAAACCTCACAAGATACCACAGAAGAAAGCATTTCAGTCATTTACAAGAATTATATCAAATGGGTGTTACTCTAGCAAAATGCTGCTTAATTTGGCCCTTGGAGGCATAGTAATTTGAAAGCCTTTAGAGGTTATTTACTAACAGCATTCCAAGACCCTCAAAAGCACAGTGAGTCTATACTACTTTTTTTTCCTCCAACAGACAATGATCTTCAAGGAAGCGATGGCTCTGGGAGTTTGGGCGGCCCAGATGTTCGCAGACGGATCCCCATCAAGCTCATATCCAAGCAGCCTTTAAGGAGCAAACCTCAGCCCCGCACGCAGAGACCCAGCAGCAGACCACCTAAAAGTGAGGCTGGAGACGATGGTAGGCACAGTCTGCACTACACCATGCCTCTTGGGGCTACATTTCAAGGACCTTAAAAAAAACCTTAAAAACAGCATTCTTAGTTGGACTCTCAGTGTGCATATTTAAAGTGTATTATTGTTAAATGCGGGTAGCAAAAATACAGTGTATATGATGTCCTAATGTTTTAACAATCTTAATTTTTTATCTTCGGTTTTATTGTGTTTAAACTCTTGAATTGAGCTAGACAACTGTTGTGACACAGGTCATAATCGCTATATAGGGATCACAAAACAACAAAAATGGCTCATAATGTTTGTTGAGACTGTCAGAGTAGGGAACATAGTTTCTTTTAGTCAGGGATGGCGAGGGTCAAAAGTTTGCTCTTTGCCAATGTAGTTTTGCCACATGTCATCATGCTGCTCAAGACTTGCAAAATTACAGAATTTTGTTTGTGTCAGATGTATTAGCAATTAATGCAACAACAAAAGTTTAGTGGCCCTGTCTTACTTTGGATTCTCCTAACAGGGGGTCTCAACGACTAGGATTGGTATTAGGGGTGGGCAAAATGGCTCTAAAATAATTACACAATATTTCAGGGTATTTCTGTGATCATGATATACTTGATGATATGAAAAAAATACTTAAAAAAATATTTAATTATCAGAACACAAAACTGCAAAAAATAAGTGTGATAGGTTTATATGTCAGCATAAATCTAACAGTTTGCCTTCAAATATTCAGTCAATATTATCATTATTTTCATGTAAATCTGGAAATAATCAGTTTGATTCAGAAGCATTTAAAAACATAAGAAGTTATGACATTTAAAAATAAGAAATATTTAAGATGATAGATTTCTAGGTCCACAATCAATTTTAAGGAATTGACTAGCTTAACTCCTTTGTTTTTAAAATAAATAAATAAATAAATAAATAATCAGATTTTCTTCAGTTGTGTCCCTTCTTCTTCATATACTCATTCAAGTAACTCAACCTGCAGTCAGCGTTCACCTGTTATAAATACGGCTGTGCCTCAAGCTTCAGCAGATCATTGATTTCTAAGTAGCATTGTGATAGTGGGAAACAGGGCAACAGAACTAAGTGCAAGTGTCAGAAGTGAAATTGTTATTCTGAGCAAAGAGATGCTTTCTCATGGTCAAATCGTGGCTAAATATAGTTTAGTGTAGGATTCACACTAGTGGTTGAGGTCTCCTCATACTCAACCGGCTGCTAGTTTTTTTTTGTTGTCACAGTCTTCTTGCACTTCTAACATATTCCTGTGTTTTGTTATACATCTGATATTTTGTAACCAAACCACTACCACACTACTGTAGTTGCTCCCTTTTTTGGAACCAACTTCTCCACATTAAAAATTATACTGTTATTATCATGGGCGATGTGATATAGCACACCCCTAATTGGGATCATGTGCGATTTGCAATACAAATGTATAAAATGGGATGAAAGTTTCTCTAATAACTGATGTTCTAGCAATTTTATAAATTGAAAACTGTGGCAACATGTGCAGTTTACATTTGCGCCACCAGTAGGTGCCAATGAATTATCTTGGTGACCATAATTGACCATAAACCAAAACCCAGACAATCTACAGATGATCTTACACAGTACAATACACTCTTCAGTTGTGATATCAAGCGCAGTAAGAACGAGCACAGTCTTGAAGTATTACTTAAACCCTGTTATTGTTTACTAAATTAAGGAAATACCAGGCTGCCTTGTTTTCCTATAACATTTGTTGTTAGTTGATCATGTTTGACATGTGACCTCTGAAACAAATGGAATAATATGCTCATATAATTTTAGTTGTTGATATTCTACAGATACCCATAATTATCAATAAATTGAAACTTGGTGCCAGCCCTGTTAAGGGCCTTGGTCGCTACCTTGTAGCAGTATCAGTTTTTCTACATTGCATCATTAATACTTGTCTGTTATGTATAACAGATAACTTTGGCTTCAAGCAAGAGGAGAGGTTTGATTGTGGAGCCAAAGCTGGTGATGTGTTTGCAAGTCAGAGGAGATTCCCCCAGCCACTGTTTTGGGACTACAAGGTACATCACGTGTATGGAGTGAAATGACACAGCCCATACACCATTTTCAGATGGATATTAATAACACTTTCTTTCTAATGTCTAGCACACTGTGCAGAATGTCTCTCTCCTGACAATCAGAACAATCTGATGTCAGACTGGTTTAAACAATCATCCTCCCTTTTATTTCCTGTGTGGGAAATTCTCAGATTCAGTCTACAAGAATGAGCAAACAAAAAACAATTCTAATATTTAACTGACTGTGTTTGAGAGTATTTCAATAGTATTTACTTGTGATTTTTAACTTTTTTTAACAGTTAAATTTGATTGGAGAACGGGATGAAGTACCCATTCACTTTTGTGATAAATGTGGTCTTCCTATCCAGCTATATGGGCGAATGGTATGTATCTGTATTCATTTACCCTCTGGGGATCTATAAAGAATATCTTGATAAACAGACTTTCTCCTCTGGCAGTCACAGAGAAATGTTCATGAGTAACTCGAAGTCCCTCTCTTTCTATCTCCTCAGATCCCATGCAAACATGTTTTCTGCTACGACTGTGCTTTGCTTCATGAGAAGAAAGGAGAAAAGATGTGTCCTGGGTGAGCTTTTCTAGAGACATTTAAACTATTTTAAATGTGTTCTGGTAAATACATGGGTCACAGGTGTTTTTGAAATATTCATATTGATGTGGCAGTATTTTGCTTAAAGGGGTACATTGTATTTTGTAATGTAGCTCCTCAGATGTGTTGTATTCCTACTTAGTGTCACTGTCCTTTTGTCCCTGTGTCGTCAGCCTCACTTTGTACAATTGCACCGACCCAGTGCAACGCATCGAGCAGTGCCAGCGTGGTTCCCTCTACATGTGCAGTGTAGTGCCGGGATGCAAGCGCACCTACCTGTCCCAGCGTGACCTGCAGGCCCATGTCAACCACCGCCACATGAGGGCAGCCAAGTCTTCCACTGGCCGTCAGGAGCCCGTGCACCTGCCCCCTGCATCTGAGGTCCCTGAGCGGTTCCGCGTGCCTCCACCTCACTTACCCAAGAACCATGTTCACCTCCCCAACCCGCTCCAGCACAGCAGTCATGACCCCTACAGTCAGCCGCCCCCTCCCACCTCACATGATGCACCACCTCCGACCTCCGGTCTTGGCCCTGAGACATTCCGCATCGCCACTGTAACAACCCGTAAACACAGCAATCTCATCACTGTGCCCATCCAAGATGACTCCTCTTCCTCTCGGGAGCCCCACTCTGGTGGGCCAGGCCCCACTCAGCCCCCCACCACCACCCTGGGGACTATCCTGGCCAGCCACCTGTAGTGTCCCACTCTCACCACATGATGGCACCACCGCAGCAACACTTTGGCCCCCCACCTCCCCCGCCTCCACCTATCAGCCACCCCATGCAGCATCCACCTCAGGCCTCTGGGACGCCACACATGGTGTACAACCAGGCCCCTCCTCCCCCCATGTCAACAGCTCCCCCACCAATCACACCACCACCAGGGCACATCATGGGCCAAATGCCCCCTTATATGAACCACCCACCCCCAGGACCTCCACCACAACATAGTGGCCCCCCTGTCAACGCCCCCCCACCTCATCATTACAACCCCAACTCCATGCAGCAGTTCCCTGAAGACCAGGGCACCCTCAGTCCCCCATTCAGCCAGCCAGGGGGGCTCAGTCCTGGGATGTGGCCCGCTCCAAGAGGGCCCCCACCGCCACGAATGCAGGGTCCTCCACCCCAGGGCCAGATGCCTGGACCACACCACCCAGATCAGGGCCGCTATCGGCCTTATTATCAGTAAACTGCCAACTGAATGAATGGACAACAGTCTGTGTCATTCTGTTCCATACCACTTGTCTGAATAATGTGATAGTAAACCTCAGGGTTACAGGATGTAGGACTTTCATTTTGATAAAACTGCCCCAAAGCAAATGTGTATGTGCTGCACATTTTAGTTAAGTGTACTGAACCTCCTGCTGAACATACAATAGACTTGGAGAAGAGCAGGAATGTCCCTTTTTTTTAATAGCGTATGGTAAATATTTCTGTATATATGTCGGCTGATTTCACGCATATGTACTGTACATTGGAAGACGCCAACTATGTCTCAATAAATTTTTAACAGCAGATTTGCATCTCATCTTTGTTTAATAGACTAAAGGATAGTCACCTGGTTCATTTGCTTTGGAGGTTATGAAGAACAACAATTAGGATTTTAACATTTTAAGCTTTCTAAGAAGACTTTTCATTTAGATTAAAACAGCTTTTATGAAAGAAGACGTGGCAATAACCAAACACATTACTTTTGTAGACATTTTGTCAGTCCCTTGGGTCTTTCTGGTTCTTTCAAGCTCATGTTCCCAGGTTGAGGTAATTTGTCTCAAATCTTTGTCATTTTGCTTTTCAATGAATATCAGAAATTAACACAGAACATGGTTAGTAATATAAAATGCTGTGTTCATACAGTCTGGTGTAGTAAACACTAAAGGACATTGTGCTTCCTCTTTATCATGGAATAGCTGCTACTTTAGCAGCTGTTCGTCTTCTTTGGGCCCTTTTATCACATACACACTATCAATGTTTGTTTAGAAAAAAGGTTCTCTTTCAAATATTGGACTGTATCTTAATATTGGAAGTGGAGTGATGCCTCACTTTTTCCAGCTTTGTTTATCTTAGCCTATAAATTTAGCTTGTGTTCAGGTACAATTCATTTTTAAAAATACTCTGAGTGAGGACTGGTTTTATCAATCTAGATACCACATATTTGCATTGTACTTAAGGTGCATTTGATTGACACAGTGAACACATTTAACACTCTTTATTACACCAAATACTTTTGTATCCTCATTTAATCTTGAAAATATATGTATTTATCAAAGAAACAGGCTGAAAAAAGACAGTAGAGACAAATGGAGCGTCCTGTGACAAAGACTAGATATAAAAATCACATGATTCACTTATTTAGACTTTTACAAAAATGTTGTGCCAATAAAACTAAGAAATCTATTTACCAGAAAAACTAAATGCAAAAAATGTGAATAGATAATATGGTGACTAGACTAAAATGAAACAGCTCATCATAAATTGTATGTAGTCTGGTTGAATGGTCTTTTTGAAAAGATCTTCCTGCAGACAGTTGTTCCTCTACATCTTGGTGTCTTTTAACTGCAAAAAAAAAAAAAAAAAAAACAGTTAATATGTTGAAGTGATGTGATGAAGTATCACATTCTGTTCTTACAGCAAACAACTTAGAAGTGACAGAAAACCAAATATTTGCCCTTCCAGTGTGTCATATATATCACACAATAAATGCATACATAAAAGAGAAATACATATTACAATATGAATTAGATTTTTTTTATTTATTTTTTTAATCTTCCATAATTCTCATCTAATTACATCAAGGGAATTGATTGATTATAATGACCCCCATGACCTTTCCTCTAGTGCCACCTTGAGGCTAAACCTAATTTTTTTGGCTCCATGATTTCTAACACTTTAGTACTGTGGGTCATAATCAGCACTGGGGCTTCTAGGAGCCAACAGAAGTGATTAAATCATATTTTTTGTCTTGTTGATAATATTAAGCATCCATATAGAAACCCAGTACATAAAAGAATGACACGTATGTAAATAGGTTTCCTTACCACCCTGCCTTTATTTGTGTCCTGGTGCTTTTCAAGCACATGCAGCATTACGTCATGGAGGGTTGGGTAGAATATGGAGGTCTGAATCTCATCATCGAAGAACTTGAATTTGTATAGTTGCTCCATGATGCCCGCTGTCAACACATGAGAAGGTATGAGGTTTTATGAGCGCTCGGTGTTTTCACGGATTTTTGAGTGTTGTGCTTTTAAGAAATATTAATGAAACTCACTGTCACAAGAAACAATGTAAACATCCACATCAATACGGATGAACTCTTTAAGTGCCTGTAGAGAAAACAGGGAGTGAGAGAAATGTATTATGATGGAAATCTGACATTTGTAAGCAACTGTTGTACATGTATGTGCATTGGCTATTTAATTGCAAATACACAATTTACATACTTATGTGTGATCTTGCATACAGTGGATTCCCAGGGCAAGTCTTTGTTAAGGTCTTGAAATTTTTTCAATTTTCTGTCAATTTTTTTTTTTTTTAGGAAAAATGTCAAAAATTCCCTGGTTACAGCTTTTAACTAAATTGAATACCTTTGGGTATTGATTTTGACTGATGGTTGGGCAATATTTTTTTAACATGGTGCCTTGGGGTTTGGGAAACAGCTTCACTACCACTGCGATTGATGAAACTCCAGTACTAAGATAAGATAAACCTTTACCACAGTGGGGAAATTCACAAATGACTATGTACCGCTTTGAGTCCCTTTAGAGCAGAGATGTCAAGGAAGGAGACAGCAGAGAAGTCAAGGATGAGGCTGTGGAGGTCCACTCTGGGAACTCCCAAGCGGACAGGAAGTTCAGAGTTCCAGTCAATGCGGAAGGGAAGATCCTTGACGTTAGTGGGCCGATCCAACTCTTCTATGTTCACGTCAGGCTCATCAGTCATCTGGCTGAATAGGTCCTCGAAGCTTTTCTGTTTTATAGATGTAGGTGAGGAGGCTTAAAGTTATTTGGAAGAACACCTGGAAGCATTCACTGGTTCAGTAGTTTCTGGTATGTTTGAGGTCTCACCTCTGTAATGTCATCATTCTTCAACAATTTCCAGATTTTCCTGAGAGCCTTGTTCCTCTTCCTCAAAATCCTCAGAGGTTTGAACCCAACCTGCAACAACCAAGTGTTGTCATTATGTTCATACACATCTGTTTTTATTAAAAACACAAACCGAAGCAAAGGAGGGAGTAGATGCATCGTACATACAGCTTCTACGAGCTTGTCCTTGAAGAACTCAATATTAGCGAAGAAGATAGGTGATGGTATCCTGAAGATTTTTACTCCCTCTGGTTCGAAAACCTGAGAAAGGAAGCATGATGAAGCACAAAGGTGATTCGGATTAATATCCCAACATGAACTGATACATTCAGTAGCGGTATATTTATTTGATTTCATTTAACATACTGACATGCAGGTAATTTTTGCGGTCCTTGTAGAGGTCAGTCCCTGGGATGTTAGCCAAGACACAACAGCGGGGGCTAGAAAGACATGAAGAGGGTTCAACATAATTATTGGTCTGTGCAGGTCAGGGGGTAGACTAATATCAGATGTCATAAATTACTGGTATTATTACAATTGAGTCCTGAAGATAACAGTGAGCAGCTCCACACCCAAGCCCACCGCCAGACCAATATCCAGTCCCAGCAGGATGGCACCCACACATGTTCCCACCCACACCACCTGCAGACAAACACCTGAGGTCAAACTAAGAGAACAGACTGGGCCAAGTAAATAACCAAGAAAATGCACTATGTTTTAGTTTTGGCACCAAACTATGAGACATTTTGAACACTTACACATTCTAGTTTGTCCCTCCACCACAAGTACCAGATTTCTCTGAACTGCATCAGCATGCCCTTCAGGTTGACAATGACCAAGGCACCCAGCACAGACTGGAGGGAAGTCAAATATTAAGGGTATGTATAAGAAAAAAAAACACATTTTAGACATTTTACAGTCATGACTGCGCTTTCTCCCATATATGAATCAACATGAGAGAAACATATAAAATTCTCTCTATAGATGAGGAACATAAACATTATTGGCATAAGCTGTTGCAATGCAGAGGCGAGTCTCACCGTGGGAAGCGGCTCCAGCAGGAAGCCAATGCCCACAGTTACAATCATGGCCATTATGGCTGAGAGTATGCCTGCTATCTGCATTTGTAAAAAAAAAAAAAAAAAAGTTAATGTTTGAATTTAACACACCAGTGAAGGAAACGATAATAATAAAAACAAGATTGTAAAGTGAGAAAACAGTAAATCTTTTTGGAGACAAAATTTCCTGCATGACCCAGTAAAGGTTTATGATCCAGGAAACAGACGCTGTATTTAAATGGTGAGATTTGTTTCCCGACCTGTGTTTTGCCTCCTGAGCTCTCCTGCACGGCTGACCTGGAGAGCGCCGTGCTGGCTGCAAATGACCTGAAGCTTGCACCAAATATGTTGCTCACCCCAAATGCAATGAGCTCCTGAGGATGAAATCATGCAAAAAAGTTAAGTTACCTCTCTGGCAATGACAGGGTTATGTTTTGACTTGAATGGTTCTGTTTGTCCTTGATATAAAACCAAGCATTCATTGTAACTTTATACCTTCATAACCAAAATTATAAGGAGACTTTTTCTCGCAGTGGCTGTGAATCAGTAACCAATTATCTCTTATTCCTCTGTCGGATAGACTATAGAGAATAGTGTTAATATATGTAACTCACCTGGTTCCCATCAATGGTGTAATCATGTTTGATAGAGTAGACCTTTGCTACAGAGAAAGCAACAGCAAACCCCACTATGGCCATAGGAAAGGCATCCACTGCGCTCTCTGTGAAGACTTCTACGCTGGGCGCCATGGGAGCCTCGTACCTGAAAGATTATTGTGTTTAATTGTGTATTTAAAGGACCTTAAAGTACTTTACTTAAGCACAATTTTAAAGTATTTCTGCTTTACCTGAGTACTCCCATTTTATGTTACTTACTTATGTTACTCAACTACAGTTCAGAGGGAAATTTTGTACCTTTTACCCCACTACATTTATCTGACAGCAGTAGTTACTAGTTACTTTTTATATCACGAGACTGTACATAAAAACTTATAATAAGATTATAAAATACATGACATCTTTAATGATTAAACCAGTGGTTCCCAACCTTTTTAGTTTCCGACTTCTGTCTGTTAAAGGTACAAGGTACAATATTTCACCAAAACTCATATTTGTGTAGCATAAAATTTTTAGTCAAAACGAGCTCGCTCAGGTTTATGCAGAACAAGTGCTCTTACTTTGAATATTTTAAGTGTATGTGTAGTAAAGTAAGTTTACATTTTGGTATTGGTACTTTTACTTAAGCAAAGGAGTGTTTCTTTGACCACTGGATCTAAATTACCTGACAAAATAGCAGTCAGCGTGATTTTTACCCATAATCTACTGATATACCTGCAAAACTTACCCATTAATCATTTCTCCAACAATTGTAACATTAAATCTCGTCTCGAAGTTAGCGCCATAGGACACCCCACAAGCTATGATCGTCTGTGTGAACAGAAAGGACACATGGGAGTTATAAGACAGGTCGTTCATCTCAGCTAATACTAAGTTGCCTTTTTGTTTGTTGCCAAAGTTGCTTAATTGTTGCATGGTAATGGTCCCTTTTCATGGGGTGCATTTTGACATGTCACAGCAGGAAAATAGTGGAAACAATGCAAAGTATACATGATTTGTGCAGGAGAGGTATTTTCCTTAAAGGTTTCTCTCACCATGATAACCTCTATGGGGATGGGAACAGGCAGCTTAGCTTTGTATTTGTCATTCAGCTCCTTAACAATGAACACCACAATCATGATCACTATGGACATCACCAGGTCACAGATGTTGGTGGAAGTGATCTGGCGAAAGACACTCTCCAGGGTCTGTGCAAAAAAGGTTTCATGTCACAATTCAGTAAGGCAAACCATGTGAAGATGTGACAGAAATCATAACTGAAAATTATCCTTTGACAGTTTTGCAACGCTGCTGATCACTTAAAAATGTACAACTCAAACATGTTACATTATGTGGACTTGAAGGTTTACCCAACCCCAATACAACAGAGGTGAGTGAAATTTTGTTTGATAGAATTGCATGAACAATAATATTATAACTTTAAGATCCATCCTGGACTTACATATATGATAGAGAGTGGTCCGCTGAAGCCTGGGACTACCAACCCAAGTACAAACTTGAGCTGGGACACCAGGATGTGGACAGCTGCTGCTGTGGTGAAGCCAGACACCAAAGTGTCAGACAGGTACACGACAATGAAGCCCACCTGCAGAAGACCCATGCCAAGCTGCATGGGATGGACGAAGAGAAATTAAGTTTAGGATGAAAACCCTTCCCAGAACATGCAGCATCACTGGTATGGAGAGGGGATCAAATCAACCTGGAAAATCCCCATGAGGAAGGTCAGAGAGGAGGCCACCACGACTCGCTGCTGCTCCTTGGTCAGGTTCATAAAGACCTCAAAGTCAGCTGGTGGTCCATCATCTGGAACCAGGCGGGTCACCACAGCTCCCACCATTAGGCTCAGGACTGGGAAGGAGCCTGCATGAAGGTGAAAGTTTTGGGAAGACACTGTTTAACCAAATCACATCCAATCAGACCTGCTTGTTTCAAAACGATAACATCCATAACTTTTCAGGCTTCTATAAGTGATATATTTGTGCTTGATGACATAAAGTCTATTTATTACTTTGGCACAGTTGGGGACAGATTACAGAGAAAAATAGTGAGAAATTGTAATAATAGATGGTTTAGAATTTGCAACAGTTCAGATCAAAATGCTTCAGCTGGGGTTGGAGGATCAAGTCAAGAGAAAAGAAAGAAAATATTTTATAGTGACTCTGCATGACTTACCAACAGATATGTGTCTTGAAGTACCAAGAAAGAAGTATATAAGCACGGGGAAGAAAGCTGTGTAGAGGCCGTAGCCCGGAGGCAATGAGGCCAGTAGAGAGAAGGCCAGTCCTGCGTGAGACCACAACAATGCAACAAAACACAGAACGAACATTTAAATAATAGTGGGTATTTTTCATGGAAAGGTAAAAAAGTTTCTGATACAGTCTTTGGGGAATCATGTCAGAACAGGCTTCCTGCAATCTGACTGAACTGTCATATCAGTAAATGAACTGCACTAATAGCCAATAATCAGCCAAAATATTGATCTTACCAAATGACACCATAACTACTTTTGACTTATGGATGGTTTGTATTGTATTTAACGACAAGCTTACTTGTCTATATTATGCATCTGCACTTCATGTTGCTGCTCTGACATTTGTATTTCACCATGAAGGATCTATAAAGTTTTCTCATCTTAAGCTAAATTTCTCGAAAGCATCAGTGATTTTAGTTGCTGTTGCAAGCAGCCATACATAGTCAGTGTCAACATTTTTCTTGTGGAACTATGGCCACAATCTTTCACCAAAGTTAGTCAGTGGTATTGGATGTTTTCAATGCACCAACAATAAGTGGACTCTGCAGTCACAGACTCAGGTTATCACTGTCCTGCTCTTCACCTTGCATAATGGCCACCAGCCCAGTGCTGACCCCGGACACCAAATCACCCAGCAGCCACTCTCTAAGATTGTAGATCTTCATCCAGCCGATGATGGGCAGAAGAGAGAGCACTGCATTCTTGACACGTTTTGAATCACAGCTGGATTTAAGAGAAATAAAAAAGCTCTTGCATTTTGTGTCTAAGGAAAAGTCTTTGTGTCTAAAGTTGCAGACAATTTCATCAGATTTCGCTTATTTTGCAGATGATTCAAAATCAAGACCGCAAAGTCAAATAATCACATCATCATCATCTGATCTCTAAAGAACTGGCCTTCACTTACGTCAGATACTCTTTCACATGGAGCCAGATGGGTTTGTGCGACTTGAGTATTCTCCGATGATCATCATCCAAGCTATTCTCAGAGTACACCGGTCTGACCACCGCATATGGTTTCCTCAAAGTCGCCATTGTCTGTGTCTGAAGTGTAATTCCAGTACAATATGAAAGGCTCTGGAGATAAATCCCTCAAGGAAGCTTTGCCCGTTGCTTCACGGCGGCTCTGAGTGTGAATCTAAACTGAGATCAGTCTCGTTGCTGTTTCAGTTTTGTCTTAACTCTGCTCAATCATTAACACAAGCAGATTTGTCATTCATTGTCTTTTATGTCATTTAATTCCAGAAGATGCAGCAATTTAAGAGAAGGTCCAAGCCCATCTGGGCAAAGACAATATTACAGTGGGTGTTAAGAGGAAGAAACTCTATGGCCTGAGTGGTATGGAGCAATAAACAGACGACCGAAATGTGATCTTAAATTTATTCTCCTTTTTTTTTTTATCACTACTAGATGATTGCACGTGAAGCTTAATCCAGCCTGGATGTCCAGTCAGAGTGATGGCCTTTTAACAGTATGAGGTTGGCACCCAAAACAAAACTTGCTTTCTGAATATTTTGCTTAAACATACATCAAAAGATGCACAGAAGCACTGAATGTTTAGAGGGATAAAACATTTATTTCAGCCACCGCACATTCAGTCCATATCACATTGCTTTGGTCCCAAACAAGGAACATTTCTTTGAGGACTGTGGCAAAAAGTTCATTGTGATGACAATAATAACAACTATAAAACATGTAAAATATATTGCACCTAAATTTTCTACAAATTCACTATATACAGTATAAAAAGCAATAGCATGAAATTTTATTTCTTACATTACAGTAAATACTGTATATGTAATGCATGATCTGTAAAACATTTACTTTTTTTTTTTCTTTGGTCTTTTTGGTGTTTTCTCCCAGAAATCATCATCTTCTCATTCACAAGTTAGAACTTGGTTTCTGGATCTGGAACCTGTGGGAGAAGAAGGAGTTGTGTTTCATTCTGTTCAGAAGCATGTGGAGCTATTAAAAATGTACTTTTACAAAAAAAAAAAAAAAAAAAAAAAAATTGACAGAACTGTCACATATGAAGAATGAGGATTTCCGGGTTGTAAAGATGTAAGATGTTTGCTGTTCCGGAAACATCAACCAATAAATGAAAGAAAAATATATAAAAATGCGAGATGTAGAGGACATGACTAAAATAAAGGAGATGAAAACTGCAGCAAGCACTGCTGCTCACAAATAGTAATGGATACATACATTTTTATCTCTGTTCCTCAAATTGGCTCCAGGGTGGTGAACTGTGACTGTTGTAACAATCTGCAGAACAACATTAGGATTTAAGTATTATATACATATTCACAACACTGTGTTATGTTGCATTTCGCTAGATAAAAAACTGTAAGCCTTGTCTTCTTTACCCTGTCATAGGCGGATTTCTCCTTTTCCAACTCTGGATGTTTCTCGAGGATGTGCAACAGGGCGTCGTGCAGTGTCAGGAAGAACATTGACGGTTGGACTTCATCATCGAAGAAGCAGCAGTCATGCAGTTTCTCCAGGATGTAAGCTACAGGTGAGGACAAGGAGTTCATTCAGAAGGAGGGAGGTTTGGAGGCAAAGAATGTGTCGTGCATGCCAACATGTTGTTTTTCTTTCAATACACGTTGTGACTAAGTGGGATATCATCTATTGTAAAACCAGGCAGCTGTTAGATTTGAGGCTACACAATATCAAATGAAGTGTATGCACAAGTTGCCAAACTAAAAAAGAAAGTAAAAAGAAAGCACTGGCACATTTTAAAAACTATAAGCTGTTTTGAAAGTCTAAATTCCCATGTCTCTTCTGCAGACTTAGTGGATGGACTTCACACACACAAGCAACACACTGTAATGTTAAATGACCGGTTTTGCTTTGAAAGAGTCAGGTATATTTTTGAATTTTCATTCTCAGAAATCCTTCATAACAAAATTGGATGTTACAAATAATGATGTGATGATATGAAAAGAGCGCTGTAGAGCTTTAGCTTCACAGATAGTGACGAACTCGTCACAGGTCTGTCTGAGTGTCTCCGGACTTGTGCATTGTTGGTTCATACTTACGATCACAAGCCACAATGTAGACCTCGACTTCGATCCGGATCAGCTCTTTCAGCATCTGCAAAAACAAACAAACAAACAAAAAAAAGTTCAAGATAATTAAAGGAACTACACACTTAAATGCGTTTTTGAGCTAAATTATGTGACTGGACTGTGATGAAACACATCAATGCTGGTTTTAATATTGACATCCTCACCTATTTTATAAAAAATCGGCATGGTTTAACTTGCTATTAATTCATCCTGAAACTTGCAAGTTCGGTGTTAATATAGAGTCAACTGTTTAAGACCTGTTAATGTCATGCAATTTCTAGAAATGAAAGAATCAGAACATCCTCTAATCAGAGGTGGGCGACCCACCTTGAGCCCTTGAGTGCTATTTTTTTTAAAAAGGATGATTAGAATTGAGTCCAGGCTGCTGCTGAGGACTATACATATATATACTCTATAGTTCGAACTTATGCTTATGACTGTAGAAGCATCACCGGACTGCATTCTTTCCCTTGATGATGATCCCATGAATAACAGCAGGGCAACGGCTACATACTGACACTGTCCCACAGACACACACACACCGCCTCAGCCTTTCTGACAGCATTAGTGAAATAACTGCTACTCACCATTTTGAGTCCCTTTAGAGCAGAGATGTCCAGGAAGGAGACAGCAGCAAAGTCCAGGATCAGGCTGTGGATGTTCACTGTGGGGACAACGATGTTGGCGGGAAGCTCAGCGTTCCAGTTGATCCGGGCAGGAAGGTCCTTGAAGTCAGTTGGCAGGTCCAGCTCCTCCATGTTGCTCTCATCCTCTGACTCCTTGATGGGTCCACATGTCGTATTCAGGAAGCCTGTCTGTGAAGGTGAAATACATTTGTTCATACATGTTCTCACTTTTCTTTGGTTTTCTCAGAGCTACAGCACATTCCAGTATATACAGTATTGGATGAAAGACAAAGGAGTCCATCAAGTCAATCACAAGTTTACATCAAACACAAATGCATCAGGCAAACTTGAGGTAATTTTAGCCAAGATTGTTTATGCCATCTTTTCTGTTCAACCTAGCTTTCAAGATGTTTTTTTTTTTTTAAAGTTCTCAATGGAAATGCGAGAATTTGCATATGACAATCTGAGATCACATGAAAACATAAAACTTTAAAAGACCTACATTTTCAACAATCTACCTTGGAGACTGTTTTTTTATTTTTTTTTATTTTGTCACCTTTTGTTCCATGTATTCAAAACAACATTTCTGATAGTTATGGGTTCAAACCGTAGTAGTTTCAGCCAGAAGTTAGAGTAGATAGCACTTCAAATGAGCCATACGAGTCGTGGCCCCTGCTGAGACCTGGTAATCCCAAAAGCGGGTCTTTGGTCTGGCCCCATCAGACACAATTAAAATTTGTAGTTAAGTTCCATTCGCTTCTTTTCAAATGCATTTTTGATTTGCAGCCAAAAAACTGGAGTGCAAATACCAGAAATTTGCACAAAAAAAAAAAGATTTACGCTTGGCAAAGGTGGAAGTGTTGGTGGATCACTAAAAGCAAAAGCACTTTGGAAACAGACTGGAAACTGGAAACTGTTGGAAAGAGATAATAAATCATGATGTACATGAAACATGTGACTTATGTCTGAAGAGAGGAAGACATCGAATCTGTGTGAGGCGAAGACGAGGCTGTAAAACACGATTACACCAGGCTTCCTCACATTAATACATGGGACAAACATAAATGTCAAATTTCATATGTCATGTTTTCTGCTTTGCTTCTGTTAGTTTGAGGTTTGACTAGAACTTAGCGCCCCCTCTTCTTCTGCAATGGCTTAATGGCACCTGACTGGAATGTTCACCACCAACTGTTTATTTCAATGCACCCACCTTGTAATATTCACATAACAGTAGAGGATAGAAGAGAAGCACGCCTTGATGTGAAGCACTGTATTTAATTTTGCTGCTTTTCTTGGAAGGCATGTTGTAAACCAACCACAACAAACCCTCATCTGCTCAACAGATCACTGACCTGTTATCATGTTCTCACGTTCGCTCACATCAGAGATAAGTGGAGGTGAACCTTGTACTCTGCCGAGCAAATACGATCACACTCCACAGCGTTTTAACTTAAGACTCAACATCATTATATTCATATTATCATATATTTCAGAAGGGATTTGCTGGTATTCAAGCGATAGTAATGTTATCAAACCAAAACAAGAATGAAGAACAATGACACAGTGAAAATGGAGTAACTGAGACTTTCATGGCATTGTGAAAGTGTTGCCAGAGAGAAAGTGAGTTATTGTTGTGACCGAACAAGGTCAAAGCTATCACTTACTGATGTCCACTGCAGGTCACCCTTCTTTAGCAGTTTCCGGATCATCCTCACAGCTTTATTCCTCTTTCTCAACACTCTCAATGGGTTAAATCCAACCTGAGAAGACATTAGAGGTCAAAGATAAGATTTATGAAGCTATGTTTTCTATCTGTCTCTTCACAAGATGACCTATTAAACATTTTTTACAACACCATTTATGATATTTTTCATTTCCCTATGCAATGTTATAAACTAAATTAGATCAACGCAATCTGTGGACAAAGTTGAACTTACGGCTTCCACCAGCTTGCTCCTGAAGAACTCAATGTTGGCAAAGAAGATTGGTGATGGTATCCTGAACATCTTCACTCCCTCTGGCTCATATATCTGGAGACAATCATTGCCATTTTACCCAATTCATACACAAAATCATCAAGTATAACTAGACTAGATTATTCCTTTAACATAGATTACAAAAGACGCCTGATAGAACACACACTTACATCAATATAGTCCTTTCTGTCTTTGTAGATATCCGTTCCGTGGATGTTGGCCAGCACGCTGCAACGAGGGCTGAAAACACAAAGAAATAAAAATTTCTAAAACTATTCTTTGCTGGCACCAAACTTTCTACCATTGAGTAACAAAAAGACTATTAAGGGCAAAAGTTTGCAAATGTCTGGTCAAAAACCAAAGATTTTACCAACTGTGTGTAATCTAAATTTCATGTCAACTCAATAGTTGTTGAGATGGAAAAGTCACCAAAAATCAACAAAGTCTTTAGCATATTGTGTCTTGTGTTAAACAAAATTTACTTTCAATCCATTTGAAATTCAATCCATTTAAATTGTGATGATTTGATGAAATTTTGCACCAAAAGTGAGCCAAAGTGTTTGATTACCAAAAGTGAAAACTGCATACTGCCAAGATTTGGTGGCCAGATACTTACAACTGAACCCTGAGGACGACACTGATCAGCTCTATACCGAGGCCTACAGCCAATCCAAGATCCAGCCCCAGCAAGATGGATGCAATGCAGGTACCTAACCACACCACCTGGACAAAGGTGGTATGAAACAGAAGAGTTATTCAGAAGGGGTAATATGTCATCTTTTTTTAATTGCTAAGTAGAAAATAAGCCTTTAAATGTAGAGATTTCTGAACATACACAGTCTGGTTTGTCCCTCCTCCACAGGTATGGGATTTCTCTAAACTGCATCAGCATGCCCTTCAGGTTGACGATGACCACAGCACCTAACACAGACTGTTAAAACAATGGGACAAAGGTCAGATTTCAGCCAGTCCAGACTTTGAAAGAATTTGTGTTGGCGGAGTTTGAGGGAGTTCTGAGGTTTACCTTCGGGAGCGGAGCCAGTAGGTGTCCGAGGGCCAATGTGACGACCATCACTATGATAGCTGACAGCAAACCAGCAATCTGAAAAGGACAGAGCAGGTATGTTAAATTGCAGAGATGAGGAATGCCTCGGTGGCACTTGTCTCAAATAGGCTTAACTGAAGTGTCCAAGACATAACTGGATCCCTTTGCTGCAGCATGTTGATCCCAGTTTATTATGCCTCAAAATAAAAGTCTGCTTTATTCCACTATCTCAATGAAACAAAAACTCAAGTAGGCCCTTTTGCCTTGAACAAATTTTAGTCTCATGAAATCATGTTTTAGTGAATCTGAGATACCACTCCTTCACTTTTCTATCTGAAGTTGTTTACCTGATAAGTATTGGTAGAGGATTATCACATTCCCCTCCCCAAACACTAGAGGTCAATGTTGCTCAGAATTTTTATTGGTCCCTCCGTGTGACAATGAATTCAATGAATTATCTTTCCTCTGGTCTCAAAACTACTTTTTAAGGTCTTGCACTAATTTCTAAAGAGTTAAAAAGTTAAGGAAATCATATTAATGTTTGTTTCTTCCACATAGTGCTAGCAGTGGTTCCACAGATTTTGCCTGTGGATATCTGTGTATTCTATCAACTTTGCATTTATTACTCACTTCACACATATAGGTTAGCCTTTTTTTGCCTTTGGAAAGTTAAGATAATAATTAAGTAAAATTAGTAATACCACAGCTCACTAACGCTTTTTACAAGTAAAATTTCTGCTTTCAAACCCTTTCTTAAGTAAAAATTGTATCTGCAAAATAAAGTTAAAGTAGAAGTACTTATAATAGAGTTAAACTATTATATTAAACTAAGCAACCTTTTAATGGTATAGCTTAAAGAAATGTTTTACTACTTTGTTTATTTTGCATTTAACCTACTTTTGAATTTGTATGTACAATGTTTATGTTTATTTCTCAAAATGTTGACATATTCCACTAAGTATTGTACTTGAGTAAATGTACTTAGTTACAGTCTACCACTGGTAAGGAAATAAAACATGTTACTCTTTTAAGTCTTGCTCATGAGATAGTCTGTCTTCAACCCGACACAATCTCACCACATTTTGTTTCAGATTTGACTAAACTTGTCTCAGGTTAGAGTTAGAGTTAAGTTTAGGATTAAGGCAAGTAAATCCAACATTAATTTACCTGAGTCTTGCCGCCTGTGCTCTCCTGCACTGCACTCCTGGAAAGAGCTGTACTCGCAGCAAAGGACCCAAAGGCAGCTCCAAAGATGTTGCTGGCTCCAAAAGCTATCAGCTCCTACAGCCGGGTCAGAGAGACACATCTTGTCATCTAAATCCTGATTAAAAGCGTAGAGTAGCTTTTTTTACGTCTTGTAAATCTTAGCATTGTTCCATACCTGGTTTCCATCTATGGTGTAGTCGTGTTTTACAGAATAGACTTTTGCCACGGAGAAGGCAACAGCAAAACCCACTATGGCTATGGGGAATGCATCCACTGCTGTTTCCTGGAAGATGTGTGTGTTTGGGGCCATCGGAGGCTCGTACCTGAGAATGGATGTTATGCGTTATCTTGAAATATGTCCGTAATATTTAACATAGGGGCTTTGACTAAGAATACCAGCTGATCATTAATTTACAATATAACAATTACCATAATGTCTGAAAAGTTGTCTTTACCCCAGCCTCCACAGTTTTTTAACATCATTTTAAACATCTATATTTTGTTAAAAACACTTTTTTTCATTGAAGATGTGTTTCATTGAGGATATGTTTCAGAGTTGATAAAACACTGTCTACAATGTTACATCAATATTAATGGGTGTATCTCTCTGAGATTTATGCCTACACCCCAATTAATTGGAAGTCAATGAAGTGTCATTTGTAGTGTTCACAACATTTAAAAATAATGTTTTGAAAAACCATGAACATTTCACTCCCACTGGAAACTTGGGTAAGCGTTGTCATGCTGCTCGCTGCCAAACACACAATCAGGACAAAGGCCCACTAGACAATGTTTCCTCTGAAATTCTGACCTTCATCTCACTCAACTGTTGCTGCTTTGACATTTAAACTGTGTCAATGCCATGGTCGCAGCACTGTCACCAAAAATATCACAAAATGCCCAACATGTGTGACGATCAGTTGGCATGATAGAAAATATCAAGGGCACTGACGGGCAGTTCAACAGGGAAAATGATCAGCTGAGATTGGCCTGAGACTGGTCCTATTATTTAGTGGGTGCTTAGCCTTGAAGTTTAATTACCAACGATGGTATTGCTATGCACATAACACACACAATTCCTTCATTTTCAGTTCTGTGGAAAATGTCTTACCCTTTTGGAATGTCGCCAACAACATCAACGCCATATCTGCTCTTGAAGTTGAATGCGTATGAAACTCCACATGTAATGACAGTCTGGTGAAGGAATAAAACAACGGACTGAAGTTGTTAGGTCTGAGTCACAGGATTATTGAGAGGTATTTATTAACTGCTGGTTTACAGATTGTGAGATGTTTCATTGGATTGGCATGGATGTGCCATAAATAATCTAATAATCAGATAAATGATTGTTAAGGACGGCACTCCTGTCCAGCACGGTGACAAAAAGTAATAATCAAAACCTGTGTTATCATTTTACTATTTATTTATTTATCCATTACTAACAAGCTTTCAAAGACCATGGAAACATTTATCAGTACATTGTGCAGTGTTACTCACCATAATAACCTCTATGGGGATAGGTACTGGCAGCTTGGATTTGAATCTGTCGTTGAGCTCCTTTACGATGAGCACCACCACCATGATCACCAACGAGATCACCACATCACAAACATTACTGGAGGTTATCTGATTGAAGATGTTCTCCAGGACCTGAAAAACACAAAAGTCGGGTCTAATAGATGAACACTCCTCAACTGTGATAAACAGTAAGAAGACTTTAAACTCTTCTGTGCTTACATATATGAGAGAGAGTGGTCCACTGAAGTTTGGGACTATCAGTCCTAACACAAACTTCAGCTGGGATATCAGGATGTGGATGGCAGCCGCTGTGGTGAAACCAGACACCAGCGTGTCAGACAGGTACATGGCGACAAAGCCCACCTGCAGGACACCCATCGCCAGCTGGAAGAGACAGAGAGATCATTAGGATGATGTGGTAGTCGATGAAACCCTCTTTATGAACAGAGAGGTCAGAGGTCAAATTAGGACACTGTGTCTGGACCTGGAGAGAGTTCAGATCCAGATACACTAAAGGTACACTAGTAGTACACAATGCAGTACACAATATTACAATTACATATACTACTAACCCCCATACTTTATCCGAATGCAGATGACAACATCTGGCTTGTGCACTGGGCATTATACGTTTTACATTCTGCATTCTCTGCAGAAGTATTCACACAGTGGTGACATAGAGGTTTTCTTCACCATGATCACCAAGTGCTTGCTCATGATGGGAATTGTTAGGTCTCAGTAAACAGAGTACGGTCTAGGTCCGCTCTATACGAAAAGTACTAGACTATGACTGATCCTAAGCTAAGTCAACTGTCCCCTGGCTTCATAAGTAACGGTCAGACACAAGAGTAGTATAAAATTGTGTAACTCTCTGCAAGACAGCGAGTAAGCATATTTCTTTATGCCTTTAAAGACCTCAGTATTATTACTTCTGGACTCACTCATAGGGTACTTTTAACTTGGCTGGATAATGTAAATTGTTTTTGCGTTTGGTTGTAAAATCTGCACAAATTGCCCTTGTCTTGCTCATTTAAAAATGCTTGCTGGAACAGGGCTTTGAAGCTTGATTGTTCTAAACGAATTTCCTAACCACTGTTTCCTTGCCACTTAAACACAAATATTTTATTCTGAACAGACAAATATTTATTGTGTTGAGAAGTTATCTCCAGTTGACCGGATAATCTGAGTGGCTGCGGTGAATGTGTCTCACCTGCATGATACCAGCGAGGAAGGTCACCGAAGAAGCCACCAGCACTCTCTGTTCATCAGTGGTCAGGTTTCCAAACCCTGTGATGTTGGCGGCCGGACCGTTGTCTGGGACCAGCCTGGTGACCACCGTGCCGATCATCAGAGACAAGACTGGGAACGGGCCTGTGAAGAAAGAGAGAGGGTGGCAGATTAGCTGAGTTGTGGCCTTTTGAGAGCAGTTAAGGATGGCAAGGATGTCACACACACACACACACACACACGCACGCACACGGCCTTACCCACTGAGATGTGTCTGGAGGTGCCCAGGAAAAAATAAATGACAACAGGGAAGAAGGCTGCGAAGAGTCCGTACCGGATGGGTAGAGAGGCCAGCAGACAGTAGGCCAGACCTGAAACACAAAATCATGCACATATTATATAGATTTACAGTCTGACGCTCTCGTTTCCTTCACTTCATTTCTCTGATGACGCACACTGCATTTTGTAATTTCCACACTTTGAAAATAAAAAGGACAATTTCTTTCAAATATCTTTGAAACTTAGAAAAAACATTAAAAATAATTTTTTGAGATGGCATAGAGGATGTGAAAAAATACTTACAGTACATTTAAAAAAAAAAAAAATCACGATTCCCTGTTTTTCTTATGTTTAATTTACCACAATCTGTAAACATAAAAACAGCATCTATTCTGAAATTAATTTATAATTCAAGGCCAAATGCTGAGAACTACTACTGTATATAGCTCAAATGATCATACATCTAACAACTCTGGGTTTGTTTCTATATTATCTCTGACCAGCTAATAAAATTCGGCCATATATTATAAACTCAGATAGCAGAGGACAGGGTGACTGTAAGGCTATCACATATTATACATGATAAGATAATAGATAAGAGCAGGTTTATTGCCATCCATCCATATACAGTAGTGTACTGTACATAGAGGATCAAAATCGTGTTTCTCCTGGTTTCTTGGGCAAATCAAACTGAATGAAACAAACATTAGATTATAATGTGCAAACAACAGAATATAAAGCAGGCATAAAAACAGGACCCAAAACAAGATACAGACATGTGGTGCAATACATGGGACATCTATACAACAGTTAAAGTAGAAAAATAGAAATGTGAATAGTATAGAAAAGTGTAGTGGTGCAACAGCAGCAGTAAAACAGGTTGTGGTTCCCTGAGGATATTTATGTAATATAGGATATTTATAGAGTAAAGGTGTAAGTAGTGATGGTCCAGTAAAGTGAGGAAGGATGTGAAGTGACAAGTGCAAGTATATATGTGTGTGTGTGTGTGTGTGTGTGTGTGTGTGTGTGTGTGTGGGGTTGATATGTTGAGGAGTCTGAAAAACACACAACACGTTAAAACCCATGACTAATGTGGGAAAGTCACAAATCAGTAACAAGATTCCCCTCCCCCAGGGAATGTTCAAACACAGGAGTTTTTTCTACCGATACCGACACTGTTTGATTAAGGATGCATTTCTCTACTCCCTTCAATCAGTTCATGCAGTGGGAATGAGGGTACCGATCATTAAGGAAGTTTCATTTGTATCTTCATTTCACACTCTGGCCAATTCTCTGCAAAGCTTCACTGAAATCTCTTATTTTTCTCCTCCTGTTTCTCCCACTTTGGATCGATCACTTTTAACTCTACTGTCACACTCGAGCCCTGCGACATGTTGCCAGCAGCCAGAGATGAGCCTCACCTCGCCTCGTAACATGTGGGAGGTGCACGATTTCATGATCCTGACCAATGAGAAGGAGGATGAGAATCCTTGCTGGTATCCCACCTGTGATACTGGTAATCAAACTCTCTGCTTTGGCGGGTGAGAATTTAACCTCTGCAGTCCCAAATCAGATGATGTTTCAGTTAAGTAAAATTTGACCTTTAATTATAACGGCCCTGTTGCACCAATAATTGGAACTTTCTGAACCTGTAATGGTGCTAAGACGCATCATGGGTTTTGTCAAAATGTGACTAGTGGTGTCAGAGATCATATATTATATCGACATACAGAACAGTCTCATGAATTTGTACCTGTTGTTTCCCATATTTGCCAGTGACATGAGGATATACACGATTGCATTCAGGCTGCTAATATGACTCTATTATGCCAGTTTGGTTTGAAGAAGAAACAGATACTGTGAAGTGAAAAGGCTTTTACCTTGCAGGACAGCTACCAGTCCAGTGCTGATACCGGACACGATGTCACTGAACAGCCACTCCTTGATCCGGTACATTTTCAGCCAGCCGATGATGGGCAGGAGAGAGAGAGCTGCATTCTTGGCTCGTTTGGCATCACATCTGCAATATCATAAATAAACGGAGCATTGAATGTTGAATAGATCAATGAAGCGATGGAAGGAACACCTACTCTCCGAGGCTCTACTGTAGGTATGTTTAGCTCATCTTTAAAAAACACACTTAAGATTTTAACCAAGTGAAATGAGAGTGATTGCAGTGTATTTAAACTCACTGTATGCTTTGGGATATTTCTTATATCAATCTGTCAATCAGTCAATGACAGGGTGAATGAGGCAACATCACGCTTTAAATAGAAAGCTTAACTTTCAGCTACTATGACAAAAAAAATTATTTTTTTAAACAGGAAATTGTTAGGCAATTCTAACAAGTAGAAACTAACAAGTAATTACACTTTCTACATACAATTTCTACAAAGCTCTTCCACACAGAAAGTCTTATAGGTGCTTTGAATCAAAAACTGGATGAGAACTGCACTTGCTTCATTTACCTCCTATATGAATTTACCAAAGTTGAGACACTGTGTAAAACGTACAAAGTGTTCCCGAGCCCATGTATTAATCTCCTTTATACAACCATGTGTTGACAAAGTGTTGAACCTCTCTCCATCCTCGCTTGTGAACGACTGAGTCTTTCATACCCAATCATGATCCTATCACCTGTTACCAATGAACCTGTTTACCTGTGGACTGATCCAAACAGGTGTTTTTGGATCAGTCCACAACTTTCAGTCTTTTGTTGCTCCTGTCCCAACTTGTTTGAAACATGTTGCTGCCATCAAATTCAGAATAAGCATATACCTCCAAAAATAATTGAAGTTAATGAGGTAAAACATTAAATATATTGTCGTTGTACTGCTTTCAGTTTTGTATATGTCAAAAAGGATTAGCAAATGACCACATTCTGTCTTATTTCTGTTTTTTAAAATGGGAGTTGTATATATGTTGTATTTAAAGTTATAATTATTCTGTAGTCGGCACAGTTTTAGAAATATAACTCAAAAAGCAAGAAGATACTCATTTTTCCCAGAAGAACTTTTCCCACTCTCCCCTTTTTGTTCATCATCTCATCATCAATAAAAGTCAGATTTCAAGGGTTAATTGTGCAGTGATCGCAACTCTAAAAGCCACACAGGAAACAAAAACCAAAATGTGTTCCTTACGTGAAGTACTGCTTGACGTGATTCAGCATGGTCTTGCGGTGCCTGTAGACTTTCACATGCTCCTCAGCGAAGGAGTCCTCCGAGTACAGTGGCCTGGTCACCACATACTGCTTAGCTCCCGGTCGCATCATCTTGCCTCTGCTGCCTGGAGCGCTGCTGCTTCCTCTCTATGGGGCTCTGAGATCCATTAATCACATTAGGTTAGGAAGAGGATCCTGCCTTGCCTTTTGAACATCACTTATCAAAGAACATTAACAGCAAACAACAAAGGTGCAGACCCTCAAATACAGGCAGAGAGCATGAGCCAGGTCAGGACCTGCACTGTCCTTGGGGGTGGATATTTGTCAGGCTGTATTTGAGCTCTAGAAACAGATTAACACCAGAGAGGCTTGTTTTGAATGTTAGCACCAAAATGTCTCAGCTCCCTTAATTTTCAAAGATTTTGTTTTCAGCACCTCTGCTTATAAAGAACCTCCAGTGTTCAAAAGGTCCACACTCAAAAGCTTATAAAAAGTAGTATTTTCTCTTTCCAGTAACTTTCACGCCCTTGAGTAATGTACAGCGGAGTGTCCCACATACCTGACAGTGTTGTAATCTCTCTCAAATCCGAATCTCTCCTCTCTCTCTCTTCCTCCTCCTCCAGCTCCTGGAGATCAACTGGGACCTCAGACAACTTTGCCATCAATAAATGCCACCTCTGCCGCTTATCACGACTGTAATTATTAACAACAATTATGATGAAGTCCCTGTTTCGCACAAATGCTGGACGCCCGCCTTATCCTTGACCATTGTTCTTACTGATATCTGTAACCCGCAACTTTCTGTGGAGGCTTTCCGCATTTGGAAGATAGGCCTATTGTACCGATTGGCAGGATAGGGAGGATGTGGACGGGGCAGACAGGACAGAACAGGACGGGTCATTGTTATGAAGTGGAAATCAAGTAGCTTTTCAGGATGGAAACACTGCTTAAGGACGGCTGCAGCGCTCCGCCGTGCACTTCAATGATAAAAATAGTCTGTGTGTTGGAGGAACCAAGATTGTTTGAGAAAAAAGCTCCAAGAGTCATATTGCAAAATTAATTTATCTAGCATGAATTAAGACATGCTGATTTTACAATAATCAGATCCCTGAAATGTATTAAATTTGAGCAAAATACAAGTTAAGAATCATGAGTCATCTTAACTGACCTTTAATGTTTTCCCTCGAAATAGTGGAAGGAAATGTCAATTCAAAGTGGTGAAAGTGGGGCAAGCCCCAGCTCATACAAGTTATATGGGCTCATCTAAGTATTATAATAAAGTTATAGTGAAGTTGTAAATGTATGGCTGAGGTCAGGTGAGTTCAGTCAGCCTTTGTTCTGTCGCACTCTCGGTGACAAATGCCAGCAGAGTGATTAATAACTGATAAATGCCGGAACAATGATCTGCTGTCGATAACGTCAAGGTCCACGAACTTCCACATTTATTTCCATTAATAAATCAATCTTCAGCCTATGCAACCAATTGGTTTCCTGCCTACAGGAATGACTTAGCATTATCTTTCCTCAGATGTTGACAGCTGGCCTATCATTAACCAATGACATCAATTTGAGGTGTGGCAGGTTGTATTTTAACATTGGTACCTTCAACATCGGACACTAGACAATTCACATCTGTATTATTTAGCATGAGCACAACTTTTCCAAACCAGTAGCTTCCAAATCTTAACTGTAACTTAACTATACTTAAGTTGCTGCATGTGGTTGTTGAGGGATTGACCAATTCAAAAAAATTAAAGTAAATGTCTTGCAGATGTGAAAATGATAAATGTCCCGTCAAACATCAAAACAAGACTAAAGCTATGTTCACACTGCAAACCTGGTGCTCAATTCAAATGTGCTGCTCAGATCCATTTTTTGTTTGGCTGTTCACTTTATTTTTTATATGTGGCCAATATTCAGTGTGAACTGATCATAATAACGCATAGTAAAATGAGACAGAAGGCTGCACCAGTGAATTTGTGAGATGATGATGACCAGGATGGGGATGTGGAGGAAGAGAGTTTTAATTATGGCATTTGTGGAGCAATGGCTGCTACTTCTGTACGGTGGTGTGTCTGGATGTGGAGTGGGAGTGGTGGGATCATTATGTGAAGACAGATATCCAAAATTTCAGGATGTCAAGGGCTACTTTTATCTGTCGACGCCTCTCCAAAGGACTCATATGGCGAGATACCATAGAGCCAAGGGATGGCTAGAGATTCATCATGTGTCTTACAAATCTACAGTGCATAGTTGTACAGTCATTTTGCAGGGACGACTCTGCTTGTTCTCATATTTGTAATGACACTGTTTTTGGTTGCTCTGACTTAAAATGTTGCTGTTTGACTGAGCTTCAGTAACCTAGTCCGAGGTGAGCTCGAAGGGGAACTACACCCTCAAATTCTGCTAGAATCCCCCCTGCCAGCACATTTGGAAATGTCCCTGTTGTGGGACAAATAAAGGAATATCTTTTAAAAATGCAACAGAGGAGTGGAGGGGGTAACAGCTGTTATCCACAACCCCGTGTGTAGTGTTTAATGTTACTACAGAAGAATACATTTCATTCATGTACTATTTTGTTTTATCCCCTTTTTCATCCCACTGTAGTTTGCAGGCCTGCTCTGACAACACAATGTGTGCCTTTATGGATCCGCTCATGTGATTCTCCCTGTGCCCTTTGTGCCCTATCTGTTGCTTATCAGACGGTACGGAATACTACGAACAGCAGCCAAAAAGAAAGAAAATCTCAGCAAATTCCAGAGAACAAGAACAACTTCAGCTACACAGAATGTCCTGGACTGTCCTGCTGGTGTGAACAGGATGTGGTGAGACAGATAGAGAGGATGTCAGGGAAGAGTAGGTTGGAGTAATGCTCGATGTCGCGACACTGAAAGGCTCCGACAGCCGTGACTGTTCTATTTACACAAGGCTGAGAAAAACACACATAATCTATCAATCTATTGCTACTGTGCACGAGTGAAACCGAGGTCCAAGAGGAAGCAGAATCAAAGGCAGAAAAACAGAGAAACTGAAGGAAGACATAAACGTCAAAGCTTAAGGCGGCATTTATTTTTATGCATGAATTTCAGTTTGTCATCTGTGGCTGTTGGAGGAGCTTTCTGAAGTCTGAGAAAGAACCATTCTTTTTTTTGATGCGTCTCTTCCATGTGTGGAAGCGGAATATTGAAAATGCAATACTAAATTACTGGAGTGTGTAAAGAGTCTGCTGGTCAAAATAAAAACACTGGATATGTAAGTTTAATTCTCTATACTGAGAATTAGTGCATAAGAACTAAAGTGCATTTCACCACAAATGAAAGTGAAATGAAAGCTGTGAAGCTCTTCATGAGGGAACCACAGGAATGTTTGTATTATTAGCCAGATACAGAAAGTGCACCTTTCACCTTTTCATTCCTGTCTTAAATTTTCACTTTCAATGAGCACAAATCAGCAGTTGATCAAAGTGGCTCGTGACACATCCCAGCACAATAAAAGTGGATTATCTTGGATTGTGCAATATGTTCACGGTCTATTGTAAAATTATGATGACTCCGTGTCACGTTTCACACTCACAGTTGCCAGTCACCTGTGGAGTAGCCGACACATATAGTTGCATAAACTCCTTACATAAAGCAGTTATTATGGAGTACTTGGGAACAGTGGTTTCAATGGGAGAAATGGTACAATTGTAACATCACTTTTTGTCTCAAACTAATTTGTGGTTATGGAAACATAAATACACACATACCATGCAACTAATTATACTCTTACTCACTTTCAAATGTTTTGGATAAGTATTAAGTTTTGGAAATATATCGATATATAGACCAGTATATATAGACAGATATAGTGGTTATACTTGCAGATTTGCATATCAAAGGAAAGTGGACTATTGGCCCTGGCGGAGGTCTGTGATCTTTGAGTGCCCTTTTACTTTTAAAGTATGAATTTCTTTGCATGCACATGCCGTAATAGACATTTTTCAAAATCATAGAAGAGAAAGCACAAACATTAATGATGGTTTTGTTCTCTTCCAGTGTCCCAGTAAAGCATGACAATGTGATGGTGAGCCTGCGTGACCCATACCAGGACTCTTCATGGAATTCAGCTATCATTTGTTTCATTATTCACACTTGTCAAAATGTCTCCTGTTTTTGTCCTTTTGTTTAATGTAGCCACATTATATCTTTTCTGTTTGTATTATACAGTAGGCATGACCTAGGATAAAGATCATGCAGAAACACTTTCAAGTGTACTGTAAAAAAGAGTCACATCTGATTTGCAAGTAGTAAGACATTTATTGCTCCATTGTAAACTGTTATCTCGTCTGACAGGAGGGTGTGAGGTTCACTCACACTTATAAGGATAGTTTTGATCGGACAGATAGAAAAGTTGAGAGAGATACAATATAGATATCCGGCATTAACCTTGTTTATGGGAACCACAAATGTTCATAATCTACAATATAAAGGCCAGATTTGACTATATGCTACTCAGACAAACCATCAAATTAAATGCAAGTAATTGAAGTCAAATGTTTGTGCACACTAAACGCTCTCAGCAAGTGAGGCTTGAGATGCGAGAGGTGTTTTTTTATGGCACAGACTTTAAACCCGTCATGGACAATAAATAGCGACAATCACTATGACCTAGAACCAACAGCAGACAACAGAACTGTGTACAAATATAACAGGTGCAGTCAAAGATTAATGCCAATGAACTGATAATGAAAATCTACTGCATGTTCTGGCTCCAGAAACATACTCAGCACACACAGTATAACAATTATGAAGTTAATAATTCAGCTAATAATGAAGTTAATAATTCAATATATCAAGATATCAGATAAATGAAGAGGTACAAATATTGAGTAGTTAAATGTCACTTACTGATGCAGACAGGTCACTGAGCTCATGATCAAGCCTCAAGTGTCTTTAAAACTGTGGTACTAATATTTATTTTCCACTAGTCTTTATATCTTTGCCGACTCGCTAAAAAATGCAAAAGTGTTTACACCAAATTTAGCATTCACCAGAGGACCGCAGATTGCTGTGGTGTACATTTAAAGTGCCTTTTCTTGGGGTTGGTGTGTGGGAGAAAAACCTGTGTATGTGTGCATGTTTGACTTTGTCAAAAAGACAAACACATTTTTGACCTGTTGTTAGCGGTGTTCTCTCACAGCTGCTGTAGCAATCATGTTTAAGGACAGAGTGAACGACGTTCCACCGTCAGTGAAGCAATGTTGATGCCTAGACCTTCAGAAGTTTCCACCCAGCAATGAATGCCAACAAAGGGTACAAAGTTTACCGGTCGACGTGGGCAGAGAAATATTGATAATAACAGTAAAAAAACAACCATAACAGCATAGTTTCAACCGTGAGTGGAAAGTCTTCATTCTACATCGTAAAAGCAAACCCACTGAATTTTGCTTCAGACTGTGGTAAGAAATGGAGTCAACATAAAATATGAGTAAACAAGATCCAGAAAAAAATCTACGTGCAGTAATAAAACAGTGAAGCACCATGACAAGGAGTCAATGTTTAATCAGCAAGGTCATTATCATTGTTTCATAATGCAAACTTCCAAAAAGTCAGAGTTGACCTTTAACCACCCCAATGTTATCAGTATATCCCTCACATTTCTCCTTGAATAGCTTTAAAGTTAGATTAGATGATCTGATAGAAGTCTGTAATTTCTGTATAGAAGAAGTTTACAAGAGAGAACTGTGTAATTTGGTAGCATTATGGGGGAAATAGAGACGATTGCAAGACGATTTTGGTCAGTTGTTGAACAAACTGCTGAACATGCAAAATATTAAAATTTGTGTTCAGGTAAGTCCACAATTCAACAATGCAAATGATTTTACACACATTAATAAATAATTTTAAAAATGTTCATGAAATGTAATACTATATAATAATAATAATTTGATGTTATATAATGCATAATGAGTTAATGTTTAATAATAGTCTAATATTAATATGTTAATTATTAAAAATAACATAATAACTTATAAAATAGTGTCACGTGGAAACTGTTTTGTAATTGGTGAAATGCAGCTCTACGGTGGCACAAGAGAAATTTCAATAATAATAATAATTACATGCTAACATTAATTAACATTAGTCAAAGCGAGCTGCCACTAATACTAGACCAAACCTGCAAAACCCTGTAGCTTATCTAACTGAGTATTATGAATTAATTTGAATTTCATTTGTTAGAGGAATACGTTATTTCTTCATTTCAACAGAATGTTCAAAGGTAAAAAAAAAATCTGCCTACTGACAGACAGACTTTGTTAAAGTTTTGCATCTGTCTCCCCTGTTTCACTCCTGATTCTTCTGCCTCCAACTTCATAGTAAATGAACAAATATGAGATTGGTCATTAAGAAAGTGTGCAATATGATGTTTTGAAACCAAAAGTGTGTTTTATATTTTCTATCACGGCACCAAAAAGGTGATCTGATGCATTTATTCTAGTGATCACAGAATTTTTCACTGCCTGAGGATAAAGATTACTCTTAACCCAAACCAAATGATAACGGCTGTATTGTTCTGTCCTCAGGGTCAGTGGTGTTTTCAGACGTCAGGTAGTCCAGCAGAGAGAGGAAACAAAGTGTTTACGCCTCAGGTCAACCACAGCCTGCATGTTGAGCAGTCCTCACCCGCAGATGAATGGTTTTCCATGTTTAGTCCTTTGTTCCAGTCCAAGCCCTCAACTCACACTCAGACAAGCGTTGGTGGACATTTGCTGTACGATATAAACATTGTGCTCGTGCCAGAAGATGTGGGTCAACTGAACAGAGATGGATTGATGTTAAAACCATCTGCTATTTTGTTTCATTGCTGCTGAAGCTGCTGGACTGATTAAAGGTGGTACATTTACCCTTCAAGCATCAATAAATCACTACAGTATTCATGATGTAAAAACATGGCTAAAATAACCGTGGGCCTCTTTTCACTGTCTACCACTATGTTGGATTTGGGCAAAGGCAAAGAGGGAAATATGGGCTAAATAGAACTGAGGCCTTCAGATTCTAAAAGACTGATTGATGCATGAGAATCATTCACAAGATTTTCTTCAGTGTGTGTAAAAGTCAAAGAAAAGGCAGACTGGTGTCAGAGAGGTCAAAAGTCACAGTTCATTTGGCTGTAATGATGTTTGAGAATGTCAAATTTCTAGGTGGATTCGGTTTAGGAGTTCCTTGTCTGAATCCAGTGTAACAAATTAAATATATACAAAAATGTGCAGGCTCTTTGATTAACTACCTTCCTTTTTCATTTCTTCATAATTTCATAATGTTATCAGTTTTCTTTTAAGTTATTATAGGAGTCATACCTGCTGATAGAAGCATTAGTGGCATGGCAATGTTCCTCTGCTGCACGTATTCATGGTTCCTCTAAGGACTTTGGTGATTCTCTGACTTTTCATCATTCTCTGATTTGTCCAATACTTTAAGCCTCAGCTATTCGTTGTGTTCTTTGACAAAAGATAAAATGACTCAAATCGCAGATACTGTATAAATAGTAAGAATGTTAAATAAAGGTGTGGTCTGTGACAAAGGATCCTTACAAAGCATTCGTCTCAGACAGCTTGACTGGAAAAACTCTGCAGCTTTTTTCATTTCCTCCTTTTTTCAGTGGAGAGTTAAAAACATGTGGTTCTCTGGTCTGTTGCTAACATGAGTGTAAAAACCTTTACTTTTAGTCAGATATGTTTGTGGGACCCACCTGACCCTAGCTCTCAAACACTTTATTTTACAATGAGCTTTGAACCATGTGATTCATACTGAGCCAGTCACATTTTATAGACTTGGGGTTATAATCTGTTGGCAGTCACTGGTACTGAAACATAAAATCACATTATTGAACATATATTGCCCACCTGGGGACAGTGTTAAATCAGTGTGTGTTGCTGCTGCAAAAAGAAAATGTCTATGATTAGAAACTTCAAATTCAGTGACTGGAGGATGGTTATAAATAATTATACTGGAGAAATGGAGAAATGGCTTTGTACACATTTTCTATGCAAATTTGAAGGCTCCTCTTTTTTTTTTTTTTATTTCCTTGATTTTTTTTTACACCCAAAAATCAAAGAACTAAACATTGCTGCCCTTGACAAATGTTTAACATGCTCAAATAATGGATAAATAAAGGCTTCTGGTACATGTTTATTAGTTGCAGATAGAAATCAATAAAAATGCCATTCTTGATTTAGTTTTGGAGTTGGATTATTGATATGTCCTGCTACATTACTGATTTTATTTGCAATTAAAACAGTTTAATGAGCATACACATTAAAACAATGTTTCTGTTGAGCTGCTGCATAACAGTTCCACATTACCACTGAACCAGTAAATCACATTTTAAAGAAACATAAAGGTGCCTTTAATATTTTATATACAGTGTGTATATCTAGTGCAATCTGTATGTCACCTATAAATTGCAAGTTGAGTGTTGCAGCGTAGAGCAGACAACCAGAAGTCTTCTTTGATTTGCCTTGTCTGCACTGATTTGTATCTATCTCCCCCTTGAGGGCCATCTTTTGTTACAACCACAGGGACATGCAGTAACACATGCTGAGTGTGTACAACTGGGCAATCTGCAGTGCACAAACTGAGCTCTCACATTTGCATTTTCATGCTTACGTTGAGAAACCAAAAGCTAATCCCAGTTCTAACATGAATCCTAAATGCGAATGCAAAGTCATTTTTATCAATGCTTGCAACACTTTCCTCATTTTATGCAGAAACTTCACTGGTGTCTTACAGCAACAATCGCCTCACGTGTTTATTGTGTGTGTGCACGTGTTTGTGTGAGAAAGCTGACAAAGAATTTTTTTTAAATCACACAGCAGTGTGAGTATGTCATCCTTGGATGGATATCAGTCTGTTTGAGCGTGACCAAATGGTGTGCGACTACAGATCACTCACATAAAGTATTAAAACAAATACTAGGATACAAGTTCTCTATGAGTTATATGGTACTTTTGACTGTAATTCCTCTGAAGAAAGTGTAAAGGGAACCAACAGACATTTGGCTGAACTACTGTTAATAACAAGTAAAAAAAAATCTATTACTGAACTGAAGTGGGCTAAGCTCTCCTGACAATGGACCAATGGCTAATAATCTTTGAAGAAATCTTCTTTATGGAAAACTGACACATATCTCAAGACTACAGGAAGCAGTCTTGTAAAAACTGTTGTGTGTTTTGAATGGATTCCTCATGTCACAGGGCAATTTTAGATATTACAGTTTATAAAATATAATGTATTGCTATAAATTAACTTATATTACACCAAAAAATTAAGTAGTTAGTATTAGCCCCCTCTTGACCGGCTACAATATTAAAGTGTACATGGCAAGGCCTCTGTAATAGTGATCAAATAATATGACATATAATAATGTAACACTGTCAGGAGCCATTGTAATGGAGTATTTCCCACATTGTGGTATTTTACTTGCACAAAGGATATGAATGGCTCTTCCTCTCTTCCGACACTGATTAGAATTCACAGATAATGTAAATGATGAAATTCAGTACCTGCACTCTTTAATGATCTTTCAGATAAAGAAACTGTAGATGTCACAGAAAACACTGTGGATATTTCACAGGCCAATGTTTCATGACTTTAATGCCGACACTGTATGTAATTAAATGCACTGGACTCATGGACCATTGTTTCTTCTGGCGGAACATATGTGAGCAGGTCTGCTGTATTACTTAGCAGCACAGAACAGGAAGTGCTCCCTCCCGGATAATGCTGGCGCCATGAGGCTTTTGGTCAATGATGTAAGATATGACCACTGTAGAAACATGGAGAAATTAATGCATTAAGCAACTGATTAACATTGAGATTCAGCAAACCATAATTATAAGCATTTTTTTATTCATAGTTATAAATATGCGTTTGTAATTGTTTGACCTGTCATCATCAACTATTCACTAACACCAACACTTCCATCTGGGGGGAGCAGGAAGTGGTCACCAGGTTTGAATGCTGAAAGACTTGGGGAAAAACTTGCATGACAACAATGTTCAGCCGCTTCTAATTTAAGCGGCCATAAACAATGTTTTTACTGCCCAATGGAACAAAACAACACTGTAAAGTATCCCTGGCTTGGAAATCACAGTCGACTCAATAATTGCTTCATGACATGCTCACAACTCGTTAACCTGGATGTTGTTTTTGACTCAGATGTATCCAGGCATTTGTACACTTTGCAAAAAACATCTAGTCTAGTGTCTAGGTGTGACACCTAGCGAAAGAAATGCTAACTATGGCTAAACACAGTGTCCCAGTAGTTCATCTGGTTGAGCATGTATCATGGCTGAGTTCTTACTGCAGTGGCCTGGGTTTGATTCCAGTCCAGGCCTTTGCTTCACGTCATCTCCCCTGCCTTTTCTGTCTCTTTCCAGCTATCACAAACAAACATAATAATTATTATTATTATAATAATAAGGAGCCTGATAAATAATCGTAACTTGGCTCAATGCACTGCAACTTAAGAAAGCACATGCAAATACAAAAAATACAATTTGATGTATGTTGATGATTTGATGTTGAAATACAGTTTGCTGAGGGTTTTAGCTAAGTTCAACAAGGCTGTTGTACTGTGGGGTATTACTGAGGCTGAGGTCATTGACCTCATCTAGCAAATGGTTGGCACTGATTCCATTCTAACCTATTGACCGACATGAAAGCTGGTTACAGTGACGTTTTTTTTTTTTTATTACGGCACTCCAAAGCTGTGGTGGAAAATCCCTAAGTACATTTATTTAAGTACTCTAAGTTGCAAATTTGAGGTACTTTATTATTCCCATTTGATGATGATACTTTATACTACTACTCTACATTTCAGAGAAAATTTTATATATATAACTATACCATATTTATCTGACAGAGTCACCAGTTACTTGAGCGACCCCTTACAAGAAAACTGTGTCTAGTTGGGGCTTCTTGTCATGTTTTGGGTGTCTATGAGTTGTTAGCAGCTCCATCAATAGTCATTTTCCCTCTAAACCTCTCACACTGTATAATTTAAATAAGTGTTCATAGTCCAAAGAGGTCGAATTTTTCCATATTGCACAAAAAATATTTCTGATACTTTAAGTACATCTTGCAGATATTACGTCTGCTCTTTCACTTATGTAAATGCAGGACTTTTAATTGTAATTGAGTATCTCTAAAATCTGAAAGTAAGAAGACCATTTTTTACATTGCACGTTTACATTTGTATTAATAGTCTTTTGCCAAATTGTGTTTGTATTTATTTTACTCTATTTTATTCTGTTTTATTTCATTATCCTCTTCAATCTTTTAATATCTTTAGTTCTTTTCTAACGCACATTCTTGCATAAAGCACTTTGAACTTTTTTTCTTACTTGACCAGTGACTTCGTTCTGTGAGACACAAAATCCATACAGTGACATATATATGATACACATGTTGGGTCTGCGGTCTTATTATTATATTATGATTAAACTCTACACAGTCTAGTGTGTAGTGTCATTTTCTCAACTCTTTGACTGTTACTGCCCCCTAATGGACACAAATTGTTAATACAGAAAGACAGATGACATCAATGCATTAAAGGTTTCACACCTGAAAGTCCGAACCAAAGTTCACGTTTTGATTACTCTGTTTACATTTGATTCACTTTGCAATTATGCAAAACGCACCATAGAACTATACATGACATACCTACGCCCTGTACGCAAGCTACGGCTCCCTTTACTTGCAATTGATTGGCTTGTAAATGGGCGTGCGTCTGACGTCAGCGTGTTGTTTATTTCAATTCATCCGACAGATGAATACAGCGACTGTACAGTTTTTTTCCCAACTGACTCGTTCTAAAGTCGTCGGACTAAATGTCAATTAAACATGGGCTAATTCACAAAATGATTGTGTGACTCATATTGCATAGACCAAATAATGAATTTAATTTAATGAAGGAACACGAAAGGACCAATATGATCAAGGAATTTAGGTGTTTAGGTGTAGTGACATGTATGAATAATTAACTTTCTTTAATTTTTCTGAAGATTTTCTCAAAAGTAAACCAGCAGCTGTGGAAGAAGAGTTCGGATATCTTACCTAAATAAAAGTACTAATACCACACTGTCAACATACTCCACCAGAAGTAAAAGTGCTACATTCAAAACTTTAGTTACGTAAAAGTATTATCAGGAAATTGACTTAAAGTATTAGAAGTCATTTTAAAATGTTTTACATATGATTAATATTCCTGCTGCATTAATGTGTATGATGCATTTTGCTGCTGTAGATGTTGACGGCTGAGCTCATACTGTTGGATAGTGTAACCTACAGCAATGCATCATATTCTATAAGATCATCATACGTTTCTAGCTCCACTGTCCTGTCAGAACCACGTATCTCTAAAAGGTTTTCATGAGCTCAGCCAGTTTTCAGCTTTGTGACAATGTGTTTTCCAGCTGGGTTCCAAGAGGGTTTTAAATAGTTTATTTAGTTTAAGGGATAGTAGAGTTTTCTAAACCTATAAAGGATCATTTAATCCTTCAGTTTATCAAACAAATTTAAATTCAAAATAACCAAATTTGGACATAGTTATACATAGTTTTCACTGGGCAAGAATCTGAGAAATAACTAGTACTAATATTGTCAGACAAATGTAGTGGAGTAAAAAGTATAGTATTTGCCTGTGACATGCAGTGGAGTAGAAGTAGCCTATGAAGTTACATAAAAAGGAAATAGACTAGTTGAGTAAAAGTAGCTTACACATCACCATCATCATCATCATGTGTTGGGAAACGGAAATCTTTGTTGGAGGGGTGTGGATTACAGTAAAGTGAGGTAACATGTGAGGAGGGGTGAGGAAGTATAATTATTTTTATTATTTTTTTATTTAATAAAAATGTTTATAGAATTGTTCAAAACTACACTGTGAAGAAATGTATATTCATTGTTTCATGATTTTGGAGCGCGAGAGAACAAACGAGTACCAGATGGACCACGTGACCAGTGTACGTCAGAGTACGACACTGGCGCTCCCTGCCCCCGCTCCCACCGCCAGAGATCCACAGGAGAGAAAGAGCGCTCACTCGGACACAGTTTTGAACACAATAATTTCACTTTCGTTACAGGCCCACGCCGGAGAGTCCATGCGGTAACATAATCTCTACTAAAATTTGATGATAAAATTTCCATGTCATCCAACCACACCTTTTTTTTCATCGACATCGACATCACTGTTGCTCTACTAAACTAAGTGTCACTATCAGTATTTATATGGGGTGGAAGTTTGGATTTGAACATTTTCAACAACAATAATCACACTGCCAAATGCATCAGTCTTACATCAAGAAATATGAAATCAAAGAAAAAGTGAAAACAAAACAAAGAATCTGACTAAACATTTAATTCTGGTTACATTTGATACCAAACACTTTTGATACTGTGTATAATGTCTAACACATTTTGGTTGGTACTCAAAATATACTGATGCTTGATATTGACCTGATTTTTGACTTCATTGTTGGTGGAACCTTCATGCTGGGAAATCTAGTTAAGATACAATTGAACAGTTGACTAAAATAACGTGAAAATTTATATCATTTTTAAAATATGGGGGCTATAAGATAATATTTTCCTTTATTTGTTTCACAGTGGGGAAATTTCTAGCAACTGGGAAATTCCCAGGACTCAGAGTGTAGTAGTCTTTTGTGTGCCTGTCTGTGGAGGGGAACTCAAAAGTCAAAACTGATTGCAGAGTGCTGATCACAGGCTGTCCTTTTTTCACATTACTTGCCATGATTGTCTGTCCACTGATGTCTTTTTTTGGACTGACTATTAACATAAAGCTAACATCTGCCAAATGTATAGGTAAATGATAAATAAATATGTAGAACTGAAACTCATGACTATAATAGGCCCACTCGCAGCATGTGGCCACATCAGCAGAGCGCATGCGTGAGGATCAGCGCCCATCTTTTCAGACCGGAAGGTGAGGAGAAATTCCCCTGTAGAGTAATTCCTCCTTTCATTGTAGACCATCTCTGGTCTATCATAAACGGTAGCTGTTGTCTGCTCCCCTCGAAGGACGTTGTCCTTGTTAAACTTTAACTCCGGAGGTCAGTTTATAATTTCACATCGTCCTTCAGCCAGCAGCATCACCAGGAGCTGGAGGAGCACTGAGGTAAGAGCCCGGGCTTTGCTAGCATCTTTACGTTAGCTTCAATTCTGAAGTGTGGAGAGCCAGAAAACCTCTCCTGTCACAGAGAGGACAGTTAAGTTAGACACAGGTTAATAGTTCTAACCAGAACATCACTGTTCTCATATTGAAATGTATTGAATCTCTGCTTGTCATTAATCAACATCATGTTAGCTAGCTAACCTCAGGGGAAACGGGAAGAGGCTCTCAGCTGTTTGTCAGGGAGTTGATTGAGTCTGGAGAACTGATGAGTCTCACTGTGAAGCAACAGAGAATGAAGCTGCTTCCTTTTATAATGATGACAGGAATATTAAAAAACACCTTAATACACTTGTTTACACGCTGTTGTAAAGTCTGCCTTACTATTGTAACAGGTAACCTTATAAAATTGTCTTCTCTAGCATCATTTTACATCATTTTACGAGTCAGTTATATTTCAGATCAGTTCACAAAGATACACTTTTAACATGGAAATGGCACAATTACCTAGCACTCAAAACACATATTACATAAAATCTTGAAAAGAAGAAACACTTGGCTGTTAAAAAGTTGTGAGTGTCACACATTTATCTTATAGCTCCTTAATTCAAATAGATCCATAGATGCTTATGTATGTGGATGATAAACTTTCATATAGAATGAAAGCTTTTTCAATCGCAGGAGATAATGTTATTCTATAAGTCGTTCAGAAACACTTTATACCACCTTTGTTGGCGGCCAGTTTTTGTCTGACTCTGAAGGCCAGCTGACAAACTGTCACATATACAGAACAAAACAAATATCAGATTTGCATATGTTACTGGTTTCATACATGTAGAAACACAAAGGCATGTGACTGCAGCACACTGCCGCGTCTCCTGCGAAACCTGTTATGCTCTGACGTACACAGAGGCCATATAATTTTGTACAGCCAACTTTGTAATTTAATCTAACAATAGATTAAAGGCAATGCAATCCATTTATTTGGCCAGACCAAATATTTGTTAAAAATCTGATAAAACCTTTACTCAAAGGTGGTAGCCTTGCAAATCTAACTGAAGTCTCTCTTATCAGCACAAAATGCACAAACACAAAGGCCTGCTTGGTTATCATCAGCCCCACTCTTATTATCTTTTAAAAGTGGCGAACCAAAAGACCATACAGTTAGTGTTGGAATAATATATGTCTTCTTTTTCCCACTGAATAGAAAGAGGAAGTGCAGACCGTTTAAGGTTGGAGTGGTAAAAGGAATGAAGATATTCTGGCCAGAACAATGACAGAGAAGAAAAAGTGGGGGAGATAGACGACAGATATACATCCAACACAATCAGCCCTCCTGCCTCTGTTATGGACCGAGAAGAAGCTGTGGCTCGGGAGGACGCAGACTCACAGCTGATGTACATGATAGAGCGTCCGGTCTATGATGAAGCCTTCATCCGGTCGCAGCTTCTCCACCGCAAAGAAAACTCCACCACCCTCCGACAAAGGCTGGCACAACAGTTCCGGTAAGGAGGAATTTACTGTGTGCATTGCAGATTTCCCCACTGAGGGACGAATAAAGGTTTATCGTATCTTATCTTATCTTATCTTTACATCTGGATTTGTCCTGCTGAACTGCTGCTCCTGTCGAGCAAATTGTTGAATCAGTGTAGGTAGATCCACACAAATAGAAAAAGGAAATATTCCTACAGGGCTCAATTAAGTAGATTTTTTTTATATGTAACTCATGAAATTGGTTGCAATAGGCAGCAAAAATCTCGGATTTGATAAGTAATGTCTATAAAGAAAAATGTGCATTTGATTAAGCAATTAGTAGATCAATAAACTTTCACCAACAATTGATCATGGATTAATAATTTCAGACATCTACATCTACATTTTATGTCATCAGAAACTGAATATCTTTGGATAGATGGTCAGACAAAACAAGCAGACATCACTTGTGTGGCGAAGGACATTTTTCACTATTTTCTGACAAGTGATTAGGCAATTAATCAATAAAACTGACATGTTCATTGATAATGAAAATATTCAGCCTTTAAGCATACATAGTATGGTTGCAGCTATTTAATTTAAAACTTCTTACCAGACTTATGCAGTATAATCAAAGTGGCAGATATCCACTTGAATGCTTACATTGATTATTTTATATATTTTTATTGAATATCCCAAGTATTTTTTTCCATTGAATTAGTTAATCGTTTAGCCCTTTACAATGTCAGCAAATGTGAAAATGCCTATTGCAATTTCCCAGAACCCAAAGTGGCATATTCAAACTTTTTATGTTTCATTTAAATATATTTGGCCTGAACAGTCCAAAGATATTTAATGAACAAACAGCTACAGTTAGTAATGAGCTTGGGTGCAGTTGTAATTGTAAGAATGAACAGCCTTTTAAAAAGTGCTTTTCTTCCTGCATATTTTACAGCCTGCCTGTGATCACCTGTCCTCTGGTTTTTATGGGTATTTGAACAATGAAACACTGTTAAAACATTTGGCTCAGTGTTAGATGTGAAATGACACAATTCCTGATTGAAGTATGAGAACTTTAATGTAATCACATCTCCTCCTCTCAGTGTACAAATAGACAAAAGGTAGATGATATCTGTGGCGGACTGCTTCTGTATTTCTGCCCTGGTATGTGAGTTTCCCATTGAATTTACAACGTCAATCTTACTAGTTCAGACCTGAGCTGTCTAACAGATCTTATTAATTATAGTAGCAGTTAGGACTAAAGATGTGTCTGTCTTAACATAAGTCAAAGAATAGAATTTAGAAAAATTTCTAATGTTGTGCTGTTTATTGGACACACTCGACAAGAGTGACTAACAACGAACCAGAAGTAAATTACTGGTTTGAATATCTCTGTATGGTAATTAAACTGATAAAAGGCAGTATAAAGACCGTGCATGTTGAGTCATCACCGTCATGTGCTGACATGAACTGATTCATTTTTCCAGTTCTCTTTTGACAACTTTAATTGCTTGGTAAAGCATAAGCCTCCCATCTCACTCATGAGAATTGTCTGTCTGGTTTTGGTAGGATGTGAGAATTAAGAAGTATATCTTGTCAGTGTTTACCTATAAAGATGTGCTAACTTTATGGGTATACAGGTGATTAGGAGTCAGGTGAGTGAAGCAAAAATATTTTCCCTTAATGAGGAAGAGGACTCTGTTGTATCTTACATGATGTGACCAAATATTCCCTTTTGGGGGGACAGGAACATGTATTCCAGGAGGGTTTTCTGTACTTAAAAAGATGTGTTTTCTGTGGTAAAGCATTATTATTATTTTTTATTACAAACTGATTACGTCTGTTTAATCCACTTGTCTCCTTTCATAGGTGTTCATCAGAGAAGGCCAAGGCGGCAGCTTTGAGCTTCCTGCCTATTCTAACATGGCTGCCATCTTATCCAGTCAAGCAGTACCTGTTTTCGGACGTGGTCTCAGGTCTCAGCACGGGAGTTGTGCAGCTCCCTCAAGGTCAGTGCCCTCCAGCATGCTTTATTTTTCACCCATGTGCATGTTTTAAAGCCTAACAAACATTTACAGATCGATGAAGCCAGCAATGTTATGTATTCCAAGGCTGTGTACAGTAGCCCTGAGCTAAGTTTGGCCACACTAGTCATCTGCGCTGACTTAAGGGTTAAATGTGCAAAGGGCCAGCTGCCAACTCCCAGGGAGTTGCTTTCAGCTTCACACTGTCTCTGTTTTGGTATCTCTGTAGCTGAGGTTGTAATGCAATCACTTGACTTCTGGGACTGTTCAGTTTATTTACATCTGTCTCTTTCCTCTGCTCCACAGGTCTAGCCTACGCTATGCTGGCTGCTGTGCCTCCAGTTTATGGTCTGTACTCCTCATTCTACCCTGTCCTGCTCTACACCTTCTTTGGCACGTCCAGACACATATCCATAGGTGAGAAATGAACTTCTTGTATTGGGTCATATTGGGCATTGGGTCAAAAATCAGCTTTTCTAAGCTGTGCCAATATGGAGCTTCCATAGAAACAACAAGGCAGCAAAAAGACACCTGATGGATCCCATGAACTATATAGCTGCCTTTTTTGTTGTTACCTTATGTTTCTGTGTGTAATGTTCTACAAGATTACATTAAACACTATACACCAAAAGTATGTCAGCATTCCTTAAATGCTTAGTATCACTCTTACTACAGCCCCATGTTCAATGCTTCAACATGTGGAGAAATCCAGAGCTTGACAGACCTTCCATGCTTAATTATTGTTTGCTAAGCTTTGATTGGACAATTACTGCTTGGGGGAGAGTTATGTGAACTGTCAACTGGAAGCATGTACAAATATTCCATACAATTAAATGTGATCCTAGATTTCATGATGACCCAACCTTTGGCACTTGATCGTTCTCTGGTGCAAAATTTCCAGGAAAGGTAATTGCCTTACTCTCTATTTTTTTTAAAAAAGAGAAAAGGACAAACATTAAGAGATTTACCTTGTTCCTTTTTTCCTTTTTCAGATAAAACTGCCAACTGTCTCTGTGTCACACACACACCCCTGGCATTTCACCCACCCCACTACTTTCTTTCCCAGAAAGGTTGCCAAGTCTACTCAAATGTCAGCTCTAAGCTATATGTCCATCTCACCAACGGGCACAATAAACTAAACTTGCTCAACCTTTTATAACAAAAGATCTGAACTGAAGTGCACAACAGGAAGCAGTTGGTTTCACTCCCTCTTCCACAGATCTTGCCTGATAACAGGTTGCTGTGGAAATGATGATCCCCTGACTTCCGGAAGAGAGTGAGAGGGAATAACTGGGCTGCTGTTCAAGTGTTGAGCAAGACAGCCTTTTCACTCAAAGGCATACACATACTTACACTCATGATACTGTACAGCACCTAGCCTGGACATAATTGGGGCTAAGGTGAAATCCGTCCATGATTCAGACATGAAGATGTTTGACAGAGGGTTGTTCTGTTTAGTTTGGTGTGGAGTGAAGGCCAACACTGATAAGAGACTGTGTGTCTGGGTGACTGATTGGGAGTTAAAGTAAGAATATAGGCGGTAGCAGGCATATTTCTACATATTATATGATAATCACAGTCTGGAGGTAAATCTGTTACTAAAACACAGAGATGTGACTCTGCTTGCTACAATTTCTATTTATATGGATATTTGAATAAAATGTCTGTTGTTATTATTTTTTTTTGTTCCCTTCTGCTGCTTACTCTCTGACGTGGCTTTATGTTAAGCATGGGTCGTGGGACAAACTGTTGCCAGTGTCAGTATGGCTTCATCACTTTGTTGTACCATCACACTTTGGCACAGTATTTAGAGGAAATTTTTTCTCACCCTGTGCTTTTGTATTCATCCTGGTCTAAATTAATGGTGGTCTTTAAGGCCGTCAGTGGCGTTTTCACGTAGCCAGATTGTTTTCCACAGTCAGTGCCAAGAAGAGTATGATGACCTCAAACTGCCAACCGTCCCTGTCCCAGGAGGCCAGCTCAATTAACTATCTGAAGATTCACAAGATACACACTGATCCAGATTAGGAGGTGTTTTGATGTGCTCTCTGTAGCCACAACTGACGTGAGCAGCAGGATTGTGGCCCCCCCCTCCCCTCATCTCACCCATCTGACTACTTTCTTTCCAAGTCATCTCAAATGTCAGCTCTAACCTTTAAGCCCATCTGACAGATGGGTGCGTTAAACCGAACCTGCTCAACCTTTTGAAACAAAAGATCTGATCTGACGTTGAAGCAGTTGGGTTGACTGTAAAATGGCCTCTGCCCAAACTTTAGCCTGGTAACAAGTCGCTGTGGAAATGATGACCCTTTAACTTCTGGCAGAGAGCGGCAGAGAATAACTGGGCTGCTGTTCAAGTGCAGAGCAAGATAGCCTTTTCACTCAAGGGGATACTGCACATGAGTGAGGGTGCAGGCACAAACCTGAACACACAGTTTATGTGCATGATTCCACAGTTACAGTGGACATCATAATACTCCAGAGAGCCAAGCCTGGAAAGATGAAGTATGCCCATGATTCAGCCATAATAGATTGACAGATGATGTTAAACAAAGTGCTCTGTTTCTGTGTGTGTGTGATCTGCAGGCACCTTTGCGGTAATAAGTCTGATGATCGGGGGTGTTGCAGTGAGAGAAGCCCCAGACTCCATGTTTTACGTCCTGCCTGCCAACGGATCCAACACGTCCGCTGTCCTGGATGTGGCGGCCCGTGATGCCAGGAGGGTGCAGGTGGCCGTTGTGCTCACAACCCTTGTGGGAATCATCCAGGTCAGCCTTGAAAAACAACCACCACATTCAGCCAGCAACTGAAAGCTGCTGTGGATTTGATCTGTCTGCCTTCAGCCCCCACAGAGTTTCTGTTGTTTCGTCAAAACATCACAGTAAAGTGATACAGCTCTCTGAAATCTTCTCACGCTCAAAAATCACTGTTTACCCAAAGGATGTCTGAATCACTGTTGATATATCCACACTTTGAAATTGATGTTTTTTAAACCAAACTGTTTACCTCATTCTTATCCTTATGCTTTCTTTTCCTTTTCCTTTCTTTCAGTTTGTCTTAGGTCTTCTCAGGTTTGGCTTTGTGGCGATCTACCTCACAGAGCCGCTGGTGCGAGGCTTCACTACAGCAGCATCCATACACGTCGTTGTCTCTCAGTTAAAATACCTGCTGGGTGTGAAAACACAGCGCTTCAGTGGGCCCCTCTCTGCTATCTATGTGAGTTTTAATGGCGTCTGGAGAATTTGTAGGTGGAAAGAGTGCAACAGGAGCCTCCCGTGTTCTGTGTTTGTTAAATGCAAAAAATATATTGCTTAAATCATCATAATTGATCACTGTCCGATTTCTCTTGCTCCAGAGCGTCAAGGCAGTACTCACTAACATCACCAGCACCAATGTCACCACTCTCATCCTGGGCCTTGTGTGCTTCGTCTTCCTGTACGTGGTCAAAGACCTCAACGAGCGCTTTAAGAAGAAACTGCCCATTCCAATTCCTGGAGAGATTATAGTGGTCATTGTGGCAACCGGCGTCTCATATGGCATGTCGTTATCGGGCAACTACAAGGTGGACGTGGTTGGGAAGATACCAACAGGGTAAGTTGTTATGTTCTCAGTTGTCAGCGGGATTTCTGGAATGTTTCATATCTTTTTTTGTATTAAAGTTGGGCTTTTAGGCTCTTGTTTGGGATGTACTAAGTGTTATCTCATGTGTTCTCAGGCTGCTCCCTCCTGCGGCCCCAGAGTTCTCCCTGTTACCAAGTCTGGTCACAGACTCCTTTGCTGTAGCGATTGTAGGATTCTCAATGGGAATCTCACTTTCCAAGATCTTTGCGCTGAAGCACGGCTACAGTGTAGACGGCAACCAGGTGAGTCTGAGCATGTGAGGTGCTACATATTGCAAATTCTGCCAAGCACGCTGACCTGACAATCGGTGTATTTACATGCACCTAAGTAACTAGGCTACAGTCAGAGAACTGTAACTGGTTTTTTTCTGTAACTGAGACTTAGAAACCTGATTTATGTTCTTGAGCAAATCTGATTTCTCTCTGGGTAACTGTGTTTCTAATCTGCTTTTTAAATGTGAGCATGTGACTTCAGACAGAGAAAAAGTTTCCAATGTTAAACAATTAACTCTTTGATTACATGGCTCGTTGGTCTAGGGGTATGATTCTCGCTTAGGGTGCGAGAGGTCCCGGGTTCAAATCCCGGACGAGCCCGCTTTTGTCCAGTTGATTTCATAACAAAAAATACCATATCATGAACTGGTCACAATTGTCTGTGTTGAATATGTTATGTTACAAAGCATGGTGCAGCCAGGTCTATGAGTCCCTGTCCATTAATTTGGGGCGGCTAGAGCTCCTGAGCTACGGCCGTGGTTGGTCCAGTTGGCCAGAGGGCTGTACTACGAAACAAGGTAACTGGCTTATCGGGGTAAGTTCAGGAATAACTTTGTGACGTCGGGGGTAACTTCCTGATTAACCCGTACTACGAAGGTGGATAGATTTCACTCAAGGTGTGTTGTCATGGCAATTTACGCTGCATCTCTAAACTGCTCGGAGCAGTTTATCTTCACGGTAAACTCGAGGTTACTCTGTGTAAGCCCCGCCCCTCCGCTACAATTGGTTGAGAAAAATGATTTGACATTTGGAAGAGCCAGTCGATGTCGGTGCACGGATTATGAGCGTCTCAGTCCGCAGGGCGATGGTGTTTAGAGACCGGAGCTCAGCCGGATGATGTTCTCTATGAAAGATATGGATTTCAGGATTTCTGCTGGGCTTCTGGGTCCAGACGTCTCCGCAGCCAGAGGCCGGAGTAAAGCCTCACTGTTGGACACACAGTTAATGACCAGGACGATTAATACACACCTTGATAGAATATTTGTATATTTCATCCTGACTTGTTGCAGCTGAAACGACTGTTAGATTGAAGTTCTTGTTAACAGCAGCTTTACATTCATACAGGTCGGTCTACAGCTGAGGAGCTTTAGGAGCAGATCTTCATTCATTAGCCTAGGGGAATGGCTTAGTTTCACAGATGGAGCCATGTGGAGGCTGGAACTGAATTATCCTCATTGGTTTCACATATTCACATTATTTAGATTTAGACTATTTTACGTGTCCTTACATCTCAATCATATTACAAATAAAATTCTTTACGTTTCTTTAAACTCTTCATATCCTGACATTATCAAAGTTCTTTCTTCCGGTGAAAATCACGGAGCACAAATCATCAAACAGAAACTGTGTCTGCGCTGCCGAACACGCCCCTTTCACACAAAAGCGCACAGACTCAGATTAAGTCAACACGGACTCAACAAACCAACATTTTGATCACCATTGTAGTACCGAGTAACTCCAGCTGAGACGACCAGAGTTTGTCAACCCCAACTTGCCTTGGTAACCCCGAGTTAAATCGGAGTAGGTTAAACTCTCTTCGTAGTACAGCCCACTGGCCCCTGCAGTCTAAGTGTCCTTGGGCAAGATACTGAAATCCCAAATTGATGGCTGTTCCATCAGTATGTGAATGGATAAAAGCATCTGCTAAATGAAATTGTAGAATTGTATTTGTACAACTGAGACACATTTGTGCTGTCAAAGCTGTGCTCTGTCTGTCTGCTACAACATACGCAGATGCAGAGTCTTCTATGTAATGCTTCTAAAAGGAGGTCAAATGTAGAGAGGAAATCTGATCACTGACCTGCTGCATGTCTACATGGATTTACAGTTACCAGGTTCTTACAGTGCACTGTTGTAAATGTACCGAATTTGGTCTGAGCCACAGTGTTTTTTTTTCCTATTTGGTGACATAGGATAAATATCCAAATAATGAATAGACCTTAGATCACTGAATATGCTGTATGTTACAATATCTGATTAGGTATGGAAAAATACGTCTGTCTTCACTGTCTGGAAATGAGACCTAACTTCACAGCATGACTGACCTACCTGTGCTTGATGTCGTAAATGACCCTGTCTGGAGTTCATTGTCATTTACTCTGTCAACATCTGAGACCAAACTTTTGTTTTTCAGGAACTGATTGCCCTCGGCCTGTGTAACTTCATCAGCTCTTTCTTCCAAACCTTTGCCGTCACTTGCTCCATGTCAAGGAGCCTGGTGCAGGAGAGCACTGGTGGAAAAACACAGGTGATGCACACAGACACTTCCACTATAGGAGCTATTATACTATATCTTAATAGACTAAATTGGTGTTGTAAAACCATAATTGGAATGAGAGATGATGCTGACAGTTATTGCTGTATTTGTCTTCAGATTGCAGGGCTACTGGCGTCTCTCGTGGTGCTGCTGGTGGTGGTGGCCATCGGTTTTGTTTTCCAGCCGCTCCCTCAGGTAGGTGAGGCTGTGGAACTTCCTGCTTCCTGTCTGGCAGCTTGGCGTCACAGGTGGAGATGCAGACGCTTTTATTTCCTTCTCAGTCTATTGAGCAAACAGTAGCTGACGGCTCCAATATTTAATACAGAATTCAAGTCACAAATTAATGCTTCATGTTTCACCTAATGAGATCGAAAGACTTCCAAGAGTCTTTTCTAATGTTTTTCTGTATAGTGTTGTTCTCATGTGGTATTGTCCTCTGTTCTGTGTCCCAGACTGCGCTGGCTGCCATCATCATGGTGAACCTGCTGGGGATGTTCAAACAGTTTAGAGATATTCCTACTCTGTGGAGGACCAGCAAGATCGAACTGGTCAGTCTGTCAAATATAACTCAGCATCAGAAATGTTAGCGTGCAGTACAGGTCCTCTGAAAACCTGAAAATGCTAAATGAGCTTGAAATGAAATTGTAACAGAGGCATCAGTTTAACACAAGTTGACAATTTGGAGGCAGTTGAATATTGTTAAATTTGTCTTTTTTTGGCTGATCCTCATTTAGTTATGATCTGTGTGGGCCCAGCTGCTGTTTATGTCTGAATCTGTGTGTGTCTCTTAATGGACTGGTCCACCTCTACTGTACAGCACAATTTAGAGAAACTGCTTTCTTTTTCTGTTTTATAGATTAGACTTTAAACCTCAGTCTGAGGTCAGTGTGGACAAACAGAGTTGGCTTGTGACGCAAGACAAATTTCAGAAGGAATCTGACAATGCAGGGCAATGTAATCTAATCAGTGTTCAGTTCAACGTCATTGTCCGCCTTGGAAAGAGAACCACGGAGAGTTGTGACCTTATAACCATGATGTGATTGTATATTTAGAATCTTTCCTCTCTCTTCTGTTTTTAGATGATATAAACATTTTAACTAGGTTTAAAGGACGTTAGAGGGATACCAGGCAGTACTTTTAAAGAGCTTAATACATGATTTGGAAATAACAATAGATCATTGTCAGATTCAATGTGATTGTCTTTCTTTAACTGAGGCACATGAGACATGATGACAGAGAGTGTGATTTAAAAAAAAACAAAAACCACCCAGTTTGTTCTGTGTCATATGAGGAGAAGAGGATGTAGCTGTTTGTATCCACCCTCTGCTGTAATGTGCCTTTCTGTTTCTTCCCTTTTTCTCTCTCAGGCCATCTGGCTGGTAGCCTTCGTGGCGTCTGTGCTGTTGGGCCTGGATTACGGCCTCCTGGTGGCCGTCACATTTGCCATTTTAACAGTCATCTACAGAACACAGAGGTACCCATAACAGGCTTGTGTTCAGTCTAAATCTGTGTTTATTTTTGTTCCCATCACATTACTATTCACTGAATAAACATGACGCCACATATCATAGCATTTAAATACATGTGTATAAACAGGTTTGAATAGTACTTTCAGGCCTGCTGACAGAAAAAGTGTTTCTGACCTTCCTCCTTGTCTTTCAGCCCTAAAAGTGCCATCCTGGGCCATGTTCCCGGCACAGGGCTGTACTGTGATGTGGATGAGTATGAAGAGGTGAGACTCTTAGAAGAGAAAACACTAGTCTGACTCTGAACGCAGGCTAAAAATGTCACACTGAGTCTGTTGGTCTGAACTAAACACGTAGGATTGGTGTTTTTGTTCCCAGGCGGCTGAATATGAGGGGATTAAGATTTTCCACTCCAACTCTTCAATCTACTTTGCTAACAGTGACCTTTATGTGAACACCCTCAAGGAGAAGGTAATCCTCGTCAGTGTGTGTGTGTGTTCATAAAGTTAAATAAAACTTAAGTTTAAAGTTAAGTAAAAATAAAGTTAAATAAAAGTTTTTGTGTCATTATGTATGCATGTTCTTTTCTTTCACCTCAAAAATCAGAGTTAAATGATATGATTAAAATGATTTAATGATACAATTAGCTTAAAAGATGAGATAGTAAATTTGATTCGTAAGCAAAGCATGACTGCATCAGTCCCTTTCTTTGCGGTCATCTGTCATTGTGCTGGTGGCTTTTAACAAAATGCACTTTTCTAAAAGTGCTACAAACAAAGCAAAGATATAAAAATATGTATTATTTTCCTGATCAGGTTAAAATTTGGAACCACACAAGCATGGACAAAACAAAGTGCCGACTAGACAGAGCAGCTGAAAAGGACACTACAAACTGTTTCTGGCCTGTCTGCTAATATTGATGATGCGTTTACAGACGGGAGTAAACCCTGAGCACTTACAAGCTGCCCGGAAAGCCCGGATGAAACAGAAGCAGAAGGCTAATGGCAACCAAAACTCTCCACTGAAGATTTGTGCCAAGGTGAGTCTGCGTTCCCTGCCTGGCTGCTTGTTGCGTATGTACATAGTCAGCTTTGTTGACCGTGTAAATATGCAGAATACTGTTATGTGTCTGTCACGTAGGGCCTTGTGTAAATCCTGGAGGAACTGAAAAAATTGTTTTCCCAGGCTGATATACGGTAGCAGGGAGTGACTGATCCCTTGGGAGCATTTAGCGGACGACGTTTCTCAGGCACTAAAAGGCAGTGATTACATTTTGTGAGAAATCCTGTGAAGAGAAAACTGCATTTATCCAACCAATGAATGACATAGGTCAGATGTAACATTGAAATGAAAAGACATCTTGTTAGCTAGGTAGACAAATGCAAAGCTTACACATGTATATTCATGCGTAGAATTTGTACTTTTCTGACTTCCCCTTCAAAATACATGCAAAAATGATTTACAGATTTACAAACGATGATGTTGAATTATAAATTCGTAAAGAACCTTTTTCTTTGATGGGTTCCAGTATGAGGAGCAGGGAGTGACCCATGAGGTTTTGTCCCATAACCATGTGGTGGAGGAGCAGAAGAATGGCCAGCTGGAGGACAGACACACCGAGTCGGACTTAGAGGAGGCTGTCTTCCTTGAACCTCTCAGCGCTGTCCACTCAGTCATCCTGGACTGGACGCCTGCCAGCTTCATCGACTCAGTGGGAGCCAAAGCCATCAAACAGGTTCTTCCCTTTTTTTTCAGTGGAGGATATTTTCAATATCAGATTCACTATAACAAGTGTAGATGTTAACTTTTAAGTTTAATTCCTGTGCTGCCTCAATGTCCTGCATCCTGATGTTCAGGATTTGACCTCAGTGAATAAGTCACTATCTGTCTCTGCAGGTTATTAAGGAATATGCAGCTGTGGATGTTCAGGTGGTCATAGCCGGCTGTAGCAGTAAGTAATCACGATGACCTTCTCTCTATTTGTTTAAAGCATAATTGTAGTACAGGGAAATATAGTAAGTGCTACTTCTTGAATCTGGAAATATGAAAACTGTCACAACCCATATTTACATGCAGGCCCCCTTTTTAAAATGCAGACTAACGTGGATAATGTTTTATGATTAAGAGGATCCTAATTAATGATGCCTCACCCAGATTAAACAGGTTTTTCTAATGTGGAAACATCTTATTCTCCATCAGTTGTGTATGTGAGGGATCATGAATATGTTTTCAAGGGATTTATAAAATTTGACAAATTCATCAATTGTTTTTTTTTTTTACTCTGCAGCCAGTTTATTAGATACACATGGCTACAACTAATAGAACAAAGGAATGATTTACTGCAACATTCTACTGTAGCTGTACTAACATTTTGTCCATCTCATTTATATCAGTGAGACTAGACATCCACCCCAGTATAACACGGTTCAACAGCAACACACGAACAGAACTTCTTGGAGCCAGAGTTTATCGCAGGGCTGTTGAATTGGACTGTATTTGTTTTATCTAGGCGGAGCTATTCAACTGACAATGGAGTTTCAATTGCTTGTAATAGTATTTGTTTCATGATCTGTTTTGCAATGGTTGATTTATTCATTTGTATTGCATTTTATTAGTCTGTCCCTATTGCCTATTAATTATCAATTCAAATCAATTCAACTGTTTTACATGCTTTCTATTAAAATATCCAACTGTTTGTCAGTAGTGGAGTAGAATGGCCAAGCTGAATGTATAATTTTTTTGCTGGTGGGCTGTGATCAGGTCCCTTAATGGTGCACTTGGCACAGCAAGAACACATAAATATGTATAAAATGGTCTGACTGATCTTGTGTCTCTGTTTCAATTTCCAAGGAAGCCTACTGTCTGAGCTGGACACCTTACAGTTTTTTACTGGCATCATTACTCCAGAGATTGTGTTCCCCACCGTCCACGATGCTGTGCTCCACTGTCAACACTCAAATTCCCGCTCGCCAGCTGCTGCAACCAATGAAACGACCTGAAGATGACGCCTGTAACCGAGGACAAACAGCGGCAGCAAGTTCCTGACTTGCAGATTCGAGAGGTCCCGCACCCTGTAGGAGGAGCTGTAGGAGTGATGAACTTATCTCCACTGATGTTCTAGCATCACAGGAGAGATGAACTGGACAATCATTCATATTGAATAGAGTGTTTGTTGCCCAGGTGGATGCTCTTCACTCTCAAGAGTCAACCTTTTTAACTCAAAGTGCCCAGAGCAACGGGATATGAGGCAGTTTTTATCCAATCAGAAATTCAGGATTCCCAGCTGACATTCCTACAGCCTTATTCCTCTGCATCCTCTCTGTCAGGAGTGGATTGCTTAGAGTTGCACTCTTAAATAAGTCTTTTTGTAGTTCTGCTAAAGTTCTTACTGCTCTGCTGGGAGAAAGACATTTTAAAGTAAGCTGCTAGTGCTGCTTTGGTCCAAATGACCTTAGTTAGAATGATTTCTGTCCAGTTGGTGGTGAAAACCTCCATGAAACTGACTAGAAGCTGTCTGTCATTATCATGCTGTATCAAATGTTTATGATTACTGAGAAGCCGTGTCCAGATGGATTAGAGTATTATGTCAGTTGTATTTCTGTGTGATTGTGTATTTAAACCAGCAAAAGCACTATCATTGGTCAACTTGCAGTGTCATGTTTGTTGTTACAGTATATCTTCATTGCTGTTTGAGTCTGAGTACAGCCTTGTATACTGTTGTAGAGTCTGTCAGTGCACATTTTAGCACAAGTGTTATATTTTTCAAAAGTTTGAGTTGTGCTGTTATTGTATAACAGAAGGCCTTTAAAGTTAACCTGTGGTTATTTGACACCGTGTAACAAAGCAATGACACTCAACTCTGGAATAAACTTTATTTTTAAGTGAACAAGAATGACAACAAAAAGGACAATATTTTTTGACAGTTCTCTGCTTTTTTTTTTTTGACCGTAAAAAGCCAATGCTGAAACTCTCACACACACTCAGTTGTAGGTCATGTATCTGGGGGTGGCGCTGAACTTGGCATAGGACTTGATGACCTTGTTAACGGCCTCCAGGAAGTCTTTCTCTGTGGCGATCTTCCTGCGAGCTCTGATGGCGAACATGCCTGCCTCTGTGCACACGCTGCGGATCTCAGCGCCTGGCAGGAAACATACATCAAATTCTGCTTACGGAACATCTTTCAGGACAAACAGGAAATTCTGTGTAGAAGTTCAGTCAGTCATGTAGCTAGACCCTTTAGATTTTTAAGTTTTGGGGGAGATGCTTATGTGGCCATGTTGCCATAAAGGACATTTGAAAGCTTTACTGTAAGAGTGTTGAGCAAAATATTTCCTCATACTCAAGTTAATTTATAGAGATGGTGTTGTCTTTATACATAGCTGAGACTTCATCTGTTGGATGAAGTAAAATAAGATTTCCCTTGACTCCATCTGTCTTGTGAAATGAAAATGTTATGTAACAAAAAATTAACTATTTTCATAACTGGTCTGTTATCAGCTTTGTGACAACATGCTATTAAATGGTTTATTCAACTTAGGAAGAATTACAATTCCCATAAAAGGAACATTTAATCCTTTTGGAGATACATGGTTTTGATTTGACAGCAACAACATGTTGTTATAGTGCACCCTTGTGGCCACACATCAGCACTACACTAGTGAACAAAAATAAAAGCGCTGGACTAACTGGGAGCTTCAGTGACCTTGCAATGATCATTTCAGAACAAGAAGGAGAAACTAATGTAAAATAGAATGACAGAAGAAAAGGCTGGAAAGTATAGTAAGAGAGTGGGTCTGTAGAGGACAAATGACAGTGCGGGGGTTGAATACTGCTGCGTCATTCTTACCGGTACTGTTGGGACAGAGGCGAGCGAGCAGCTCAAAGCGAATGTCTCTCTCCACACTCATAGAGCGGGCATGGATCTTAAAGATGTGGGTGCGACCCTGAAACACAGAACAAACAGGGGTGAGGCTAGTGGTTCATAAAAGACAAACAAATGGGAACGGCTACACGAGCAGAAAGAAAAAATTACAATTGCATGACTTGTCACGTTGTATAGTTTTATGGTCGATTTATGAGAATATGTCTTCATGTCCTGCACTTTTAACTAACCTCCAGATCAGGCAGGCTGAACTCGATCTTCCTGTCCAGACGTCCAGGTCTCATCAGGGCTGGGTCCAGGGTGTCTGGTCTGTTGGTGGCCATCAGCACTTTGATGTTGCCTCGAGGGTCGAAGCCGTCCAGCTGGTTGATGAGCTCCAGCATAGTCCTCTGGACCTCATTGTCTCCACCAGCACCGTCATCGAAACGAGCACCTGAAAGGTTAAAAAAAAAAGTTTCCATGTTAAGGTGGAAGAATGTAAGTGTTTATGGCAATATTCACTTCCTTAAAATTCAGGATAACATGATAGCAAGACAGAAATTGTACACACAGAAGGAAAGTTGCTCTACATCTAGCTAAAATGCTACACATTTTCATAACAATGTAATGTGATTTTAAGATATATTTTTTTAATTTAAATTACAGGTATGACACTGTTCTTCTATGAGATTTGAATGACCAATAATCTGTACAAGTATCTCTTGATGTTGCCCCGATGTGAACAGATCTTAACATAACATACAACAACAGAAAATGTACTGTGAATAAATTTTAACACATAAATGAATGAGACAGTGGGGTTAGTTTTACCTCCAATGGCATCAATTTCATCAAAGAAGATCAGACAAGCCTTCTTAGTTCTGGCCATCTCAAACAGTTCACGCACCATCCTGGCCCCCTACAAAATAGATATTTACATTTATTAGGACTCATAATCTAAACAGCTGCTATTCTTTGCCTGCTGTGTTTCTTCAACTCTTCTCACACTCACCTCTCCCACATACTTCTGCACCAGCTCAGAGCCGATGACTCTGATGAAGCAGGCGTCTGTCCTGTTAGCCACAGCACGAGCGCACAGAGTCTTTCCTGTGCCAGGTGGCCCAAACAGCAGCACACCTTTTGGAGGCTCAATACCCAGATTGACAAACCTCTCAGGCTGGTGAGCAGAGGACAAAGACAAACAGGATAATCAGTCAGGGTGGAGGCACGTACAGTCTATCACATGGCTGGGGTCTGAATTTAACACGTGCCAAATGCCAAATGTCAAACGCTGGTCAGTCAGGTTACAGTCTACCACATTTTGGTGTCATTTAGTGCTGCATGCCAAAACATCTGAGATAAAACCTTCAATTTTACTTTTATGTTTGATCCTGAATTACATTTAATAGCAAAGTAGGAGTTTGACGTCAAGACTTATTTTTTGGTCGGTTAAAAAATATGCTTGGACATTGGATTTTTTCCAGCTACCAGTCCCCTTGCTCTGTGAGTCAACAAATGTATTTCAGACACTGCACATGGCAGAGAAGAGCTGTTTTATTCATCACAGTCACTGTACTAAATGGACAAATTAACTTAGGTAATGATTATTTATAGAACAGTAGTGTGGTGACAGGTCTGACTAATAATAAAACTGGTGAATAAACAGTTGGTCTGAGTCTGGGTAAATGTGACTAGGAAAACTGCTGCCAGTGACTGAGCTGCAGGATAAACACTTACATGGAGCAGGGGGGTCTCGACCACTTCTCTAAGCTTCTCAATCTGCTCTTTACATCCACCAACATCACTGTAGGTCACATCAGGCTTCTCCTCAACCTACAACATGAGAACAAAGAGTTGGTTCAGCAGCTTATCTTGGAAATTGCAAAAGCCAACATTACAATTTTTCATGTAATTTTAGTAATAGCTGGAAGTTGGATGTCGTTTCTCAAAAAATAAATTGGGACAATGTTGGAAAAAAAGACAGATAATCTAAAAGCAGATCTTAAACGTCTAAATTTGTTGCATTGTTCTCATTACTGGGTCCTCAGTGGGTTTATTCAAATTAAAAAAACTTTGTATGTCCCCAGGGGGCAATTCAAACTCTCAGAGCAGTAAAACAAACAAAACAAAACTGGCATAGAGGAAACAATAAGATAAAAAGATCAGTACAATAACGATGGAACAGCAAAATGCTGAATGAATAAAGTCATTAAGATTATACCTGCATCATGGTGACAGTTGGGTCAATCTTAGGGGGCAGAGGAATGTGGATCTGATATTTGTTTCTGTCGACACTGGAAGAACAGAAGAGACACTAAATTTAGCAAATTGTTTCACAAGACATCCGACATAGATGTGACTTTTAAATGATATTAGGAACATTTAAAAAATACTTCTGTCTCACCCAACTCTCATGCCCTCTTCAATGTCAGTCGGGGCCACCTGGTCACTCAGGTCCACCACAAACTTGGCAAACTGTTTGACATTGATAATGTATTTGGGGTCCTCAGAGTCTGCATTGATGATCTTTGTGCATCTGTTTGAATAATACACAGAGAAACATATGGGACTCATAAATAGATGTACTGTACAAATGAAAGCAAAGATGTCTTTTGTATTGGAAAGGAACACTGTAAAACATTGTTTGTGAGTCATCACTGCAGAATATTTGTGAGGCAGGATGAATTTCATACAATTATTTTCAGTGAGAACTTTTCAGATGAATGCAGTAGGACAGAAGAGAAAGTTAACTCTGACACCAGATTATGTAAATATTTAGCAGGTTAAAAAAAAATATATGCTATAACTTCCAGAAAAATTAAGTCCTTGCTATAGCCAGAAGATGAAGTGGTTTTCCTCACAGACAATATGACATTCAATATTGTACAAATAATAGTCCTATACAAAGATACTGCCACATTATCTTGAACTTTGCCAAACAATTAAATGAACAGACTGTTAAACTATCAGCTGGTTTGCTTTACCTTGCTACCTGCAGTGGCTGTTCACTCTGCAGAGTCTGTTTGTCAGCAGCCAGATCCCAGAGTGCTGGAGGAGCCAGGCCTGTGTCTGATTCCTTAATGCCTGTCAAAGCCAAAAAACACAACCCAGCATCCAGTCAGAACATGTGAAGCAACTGGTTTACTGAGTAATACCAATACATTTTGCACGGTCCCCAAACACAGGGCCTTACTGTCAAGCTTATTTCTGGTTTCATCACCCACCTGTGAGCTCGTTGATCTTTTTGAGGAGCTGCTGGATGTCATCTTCTACTTGTTTGATCTGTCTGGAGTAGGTGCTTTGGCCCTGACGATGAACAGCAAGCGTCACATTAAAACAACTTTAAAAATAGTACAAATGTGAGCAAATTCACGGACAGATCTCAACTGCTAAGGCCATACTCACATATGTTTTCAGGAGGGCGATGTCCCCTTCATCCAAAGCTGAGAAGATGAAAACAACATAAATGAGTTTGCACAAACGGTGTCAGTGGGCCGCTAGCATTGTTGTCTACTGAGGCGATGTACGTACGTTTTATTTCATCGGGGGTTACACATTTTATAGCAACTGCTTTCACTGCAGACATCTTTAATGTTACATGTGCCAAACCATAATAGTTATCTGAACAAGTGGCAAAGAGTTACGGTTTGTTTTACGAACACAGCTAACGTTAGCTAAGTAGCTAATGTCGTTAGCTACATCCCTTTCAGCAGACCATTGACTAAGAAATTAATTTTACTATGTAGACGTAATGGTTACCTCTGATGGGTGCGTCATCTTTTTCCTCTTCCTTAGTCTTCCTTTGGTCTTCTCCTAAATAGTCCGGCATTTTTTAGTTATAGTATAAAGTATTTCTCACAATAAGACTAAGCTGCTTCGGCGAGCAAACTATACCATTACACAGCAGCTTTGAGCTTCCGCCGCTGTGCGCTACTCACCGGAAGTACAGGCCGGAATTGTATTTAAGATGTACCACCAATAAAAAAAAATATATATATATATTTGTCAAGCAAAAAACACTTTCTCATAATTATGATTCTTCATTGTAAATAATAGTTAAATCTTGCAATTTTTAATTAATACGAGTGCGTTTTCAGCAAAGAGGTACTGCTTCATGAAACGAAATGCGGAACGATAGTGCGGAGCAGTAATGACCACACGGAGCGGTTAACGGCGGCGGCGTGACAGAAGAGCTCGTTTTCGGATTGGTACTCGCATAGGGAGGCCCATGTGGTGTGTAAATGAGCGGGCCACAAACTTCAGCACTTTAGAAAGCTCCCACTTGGTCGTTTCGGCACCTGAATGTTCGTGTGCTCCGTTTTTCTAAGATGTTGTTAGAAGCGCTGGACGGTGATGAGACGGTTGTCTTTACAGCCGCTGCCGGTAAGACTGACAGAAGCCAGGGGAAGGTAGCTAGCTAAGCTACCAGTGATATATGTGAAGACTGTTGCTATACTCGTTAGCATGCCGCTAAAAGCAGACAGCAAGGACTAAGCTAGTACCAGCTAATTTTAGAGCTTGGAAGAGTCTCTTTATTCTTAATACTTATTGTTTATTCCAGTTGAGTTTTCCTGTGTTGTATAATGTAACCGAGCTGCTGCCCACTCATGGCTGCACTTGCTGCAGTAATTTATTAGAGCTCTTCACATTAGCTGCACACTTGCTAGTTGCTTGATATTTAACACATTCTCACACGTGTCAGACATTCATTACCGGACTGTTACAGAATGTCTGGACACCTGTTATACTTTCAGATAGTCTAAGCGGTCGCCATTTTTTTATGAGTACAAAAACAGCTATAGTTTTTCCTTATTAAAGGACAGTTTCACCAAACCACCCTCTGATCTGACTGGTGGCCTTTCATCCAGGTGGTTTTGGTGCAATTTGCAGAGCACCTGCAATATTGACTGTTGACACCTCAAATATATATTACTGTAGCTCATTGGCATTTAATAATGGTGCTCAGAGTCATGAAAAAGAATCTTGTCAAAGTATTTTAAAGTTTTCAGATTTGGTTAAATGTGTTCAAGAACAAATGTCACAAGCTCAATGTGGACCCTCAGGTCTGATGAGTCCACATTTCCAATTGGTGTTGGATATCATAGATGTCATTTTCTCCAGGCTAAAGAAGAAAAGGACCGTACAGATTGTCCATAAGCCGGCATTTGTGTCTTAGTGCCCATGGCATGGGTAACTTACACATCTGTGAATTCACCTTTAATGCTGAAAGCTACATACAGGTTTTTGGAGCAGCATGTGCTACCATCCAGACGATGCCTTTTTCAGGGGTGTCCCTGCTTATTTCAGCAAGACTATGCCAAGCTGCATTCTGCTTGTGTTACATCAGAGTGGCTTTGTAGTAAAAGAGTGTGGGCACTAGACTGGCCTGTCTGCAGTCCAGACCTGTCTCCCATTGAAAATGTGTGGTACATTATGAATTACAAAATACAACAAGGGAGAAGTTGTATATTAAGCAAGAATGGGAAATAATTTGACTGACAAAATTCCCAAACACTTACTGCGTTGTTAAAAGGAAAGGTGACACAGTGGTAAACATGCTCCTGTCCCAACATTTTTGAAATGTATTGTGGGAATCAAATTCCGAATTAGTGTATATTTACAAAAAAAAAGATAATTTTGAACATTGATATCTTGTCTTTGTACTACTTTCAATTCAATTTACAGCTAAAAATCAAATCAGGTTCCCAGTAGAAGGAAAAACACTAGGTTCAACCACAAAAGGAAAGCTCTGATGTGTTTAACTGTAGTCAAAGTCATGTACAAACAGAGTTTGCATCAGTTTAAATCCTCTTTTAAATATACGTTTTCAGTTTTAGTTATTAAAGGCCATTATGCTTCTTTGTACAGGGGACTGCTACAGCTGATAGTGTCAAATATCATCATATTGTTGTCTTGATGAGAAAGAGTTGAAAGAAACCTTTCTGTTCCCCCTCAGCCTCTGTGCAGGTCCAGGTGGAGCCTGTGGGGCGATGGTTTGAGGCCTATATGAAGAGGAGGAACAGGAGCACATCTGCGTCCTTCCAGGAGCTGGAGGAGGAAGAGGAGTCCTCAGAGGAGTCAGAGGATGAGGAGTTTCAGCTGGAGGAGTACCCAATGCTCCGAACACTTGACCCCAAAGACTGGAAGGTATCAGACTAAATCAGAAAATGTCCAACAAAGAGAACTTTCTGTTTCCTTTGCAGACCTGATGCATCACAGGAGGAGACACTCAATTCACAAAATCACTCAAAATCTGGTTTTTAATGTCACCCTGCAGTTTGGATTAGTTGAGGAAATACATACAATTTGATGAATTATCTGTTAACTGCAGTTGCTGCAATATGTCCTTTAATCGGCTGGAACCTCGTGTTCACAGCAGCTGCAGTGACACCTCATATGTAGTTAATTTATAAAATACTCAAAATCTAATCAATAAATGTGACATATCAGCTTGCCATTTGAACCCTTCGCTTACCTGTAACGTGTTTCTCAGAATCAAGATCACTATGCTGTCCTCGGGCTTGCACACTTGAGGTACAAAGCCACGCAGAAACAGATCAAAGCTGCCCGTGAGTATGCATCTTCTGCCTGCCCTTATGGATTGTTTCTCTAATTGGTGGAAATATATATAGTATTTTCATCATATTCTCTGGTGCTTCTCAACAGACAAAGCAATTGTGTTGAAGCACCATCCTGACAAGAGGAAAGCTGCAGGAGAACAGATTGTAGAAGGAGACAACGACTACTTCACCTGTATAACTAAAGGTATACAACGCTGCTTCTGATTGTGAACTGCACTGATGTTTTTTCTGGAGGGTCCTTAACTCACTGTCATCATTTTCTGTTTGTCATTGTTTGAACCTCAGCTATAGAAATCCTGTCGGACCCTGTGAAGAGGAGAGCCTTCGACAGCGTAGATCCTACCTTTGACAATGCAGTGCCTTCAAAGGGCGAAGGCAAGGAAAACTTTTTTGAGGTGTTCGCTCCCGTTTTTGAGAGAAATGCGAGATGGTCTTCCAAAAAGCATGTGCCCAAACTTGGAACCATGGAGTCCTCTTTCGAAGAAGTCGATAATTTTTACTCTTTTTGGTAAGTGGATTCTTCCTAGCTTCCTAGCAATAAATGTTGAGTTTATTCGAGAAATGTCAGAAAGATGGCATTTAGCTGTCTCAAAAACACAAGTTAAAGAAGAGAAAATGTTTTAACTTGGATGTCTATTTCTGTTAAAGGTACAACTTTGACTCATGGAGGGAATTCTCATACTTGGATGAAGAGGAAAAAGAAAAGGCAGAATGGTAAGCTTGTGTGTGTGTGTTGTGTGTGTGTGTGTGTGTGTCAGCAGTCCATTGTACTGAAACACAGCTCAGCTCCCGTGTTATAACTGAAGTGTCAGACTGAAATGTGTTATCTCTCCCTTGCAGTCGAGATGAGAGGAGATGGATTGAAAAGCAGAATCGAGCTTCCAGAGCTCAGAGGAAGAAGGAGGAGATGAACAGAATACGAACACTAGTTGGTACAGTCTCAGAGCCGGCACACACTGCAGGATGATGGAACAACTAAAAATATCATAAATCTACATTAGGCTATTAAATAGTTTGCCAAAAACTTCCCTGTATATGAAAACAGTCTATAACTATGGTGCATGGTCCTGGAAGTCAGTGCTGAAAATGAGTGACACTGATGAGATTTATTGCTTCACTGCAGATACTGCCTACAGCTGTGACCCTAGAATAAAGAAATTCAAAGAAGAAGAAAAAGCAAGGAAGGAGTCTGAGAAGAAGGCTAAAGCTGACGCCAAGAAGAGAGAGCAGGAGGAGAAGGAGCGAGTAAGTCTCATTCTAAACAGGACACCTGTCTATCACCTGTCCATTGACTGTCATCACCCCAACCTTTCAGTCTCGGTCAATACTTTGTCTCCCCACTCTATCTGTGACTCTTGAACCCATTGGTTCCTACTAATGACTAATAATTGAATATAATAACAGCTTGTCGCTGTTGTTTTTAGCAAACGTCACTTAAACAGGAGGAAGTGGTGCATGTGTAGGGGACTATTTTCAGCGGCAGGATTAATCCACTTATGATACTAAAGTGAGTAATTGGGGCAGCAGGACAGTGTATATGGGATTGAGTCAAAATAAACTACAGTGTGTGTGTTCATGGTAATGATGGAACATGTCACCCAGTGCAACAGTGTGGCTCATTGATGTGTTTTCAATGGTCTCTTTGACACCAATGAAGCTCTAGGGCACAGAGGGAAAAGATATACCAGGCTTTGATCTACACCACGACTTGTTAATGATTAAGGATGATATTTTACCCTTTCTAGTCTTTTTAAGTTTTTGGATTTTATTGAGACACCTAAATTGAACAAAGTCAAAATCTGCTCAACGTACCATAAACTGCTCACCAGCAGATGTCAAGCTTTAGATGGGTCAGGGTTTAGTTTTTTGAAATGATGGCACCTCTGGCAAACGTTCATCAGTCAGTTTTTGGTGTTTTCCAGGCCCGACAGGCGGAACTGGAGGCAGCTCGTTTGGTGAAGGAGAAGGAGGAAGAGGAGGCCAAGCAGGCAGCCCAGCAGGCCAAGAAGGAGAAAGAGATCCAGAAGAAGGCCATTAAGAAGGAGAGGCAGAAACTTCGGACTACCTGCAAGGTCATAGAAGCACTCTTAGTCTCAAACCTGAGACCTGCATTGATCATATTGCTTTAGTTAACGTTGTTTTCTGTCTCCATTGTTCTCACACCACAGAACTGGAATTACTTTGCTGACAATGAAGCTGACAGTGTGAAAATGATGGAGGAAGTGGAGAAGCTCTGTGATCGGCTGGAGCTGACAAGGTACAGTCAGCTACAAGATCATTACTTGGATGAATTTTAATGTTGTAATAAATAGGTCAGCTATTTAAGATCATCCGAGCCTTACAATGCTTTCAGGAACTAGAGCCCTAAGATGTGTATTTTATGATACTTGTCTGTTTCCAGTCTGCAGTCCCTGAATGAAATCCTGGCCTCAGGCTCAAAAGACGACAGTAAAGCAGCCGTGGAGAAGCAGGTAAAAAGGCACTGTGTTTTTAGCTGATAAAGGAAATACGCAGCAAAGATCGCCAGGAGACTCCACACATACCACCCTTCCTCACAAGTGTACAAACATACTGGCGTTCCTTGCTTTAGGTTCAGGAGGTGAACGCCCAGCTGCAGAGGGAGAGGGAGGCTGAGGTCCAGGCGAGGCAGGCGGCTCGCAGTGCCGACCAGGCCAGCGGAGGAGGAGGAGGAGGCGGGGGGAAGGGCTGGAACGAGGATGACCTCCAGCTGCTCATCAAAGCTGTCAACCTGTTCCCTGCTGGAACCAACGCCAGGTAGACACTCACATCATGTCTACACAGGATGCGATCAGGCACACTATTTAGTGTTTAAGTAATATAGTGCAAGTAAAACACAAAGTGTTACGATTATCTGTTCTATTAGACGTGTGGGAGACAGACAACTGAAAAATGCTGCTGAGAGGCTTCCTGTGCCAACATATCAGCAGTTAAACTAGCTAGATATGCATGTCAGGACAGAAAAGTACAGTGACCCTGGCCTTCATCATGGTGATGTGTCACATTTCAACAGTGGCAAAACATGCGCATGCATTAGTATGTGTTCTGTCATGACTGTCTTTGTATTTGAAAAGATTCTACACAACACAACGTGTCTTGTTTTTTGGTAGATTCAGACTCATTTTTTGTTTCTCCAAAACTTTTTCTTTGACTCTTTCTTTCTCTCACACAATTGATTCTCATTTCTGCTCCTTTACCTGTGCCCATTTTTTTTTTTTTTTTTTTTTAATGTTACTCAAAAAAAGAGAAGTGCTTGGTTTTTACAACAGATCTCCCTGCTGAAATACAGGTGAATTGTTGACGTGTAAAAAAAACCCAAAGTGGTTTGTTTTTCGTGATTGTGCAGCCCTGCTTTGACCTTCATTCAGAAAAAGGGACAAGTAAAACTTAGTTGTTTTTTCCCTTCCAGATGGGAAGTTATTGCCAACTATATGAACCTGCACTCCACCAGTGGCATGAAGAGGACCGCCAAAGACGTCATCAACAAAGCCAAGAATCTACAACGGCTAGGTGGGCTCACATATGAAGAAACTATGATTTACACAACCCTCTACATGTGGTCTTCAGGGCCACGCAGTTCTGCACTTGAATACACTACTGCTTATTAATTCTAGTTAAGACCTGTAGATGAGCTATTTAAGATTCATCTAGCATGTATGGGTGCAGAATAAATATTAATATAGTGTCTTGCAATATTTTTCGACCGTAGCACACTATCTGCCATACTGTTTTTGACTATTTTCCCATCAAATTGTCATCTCCACAGATCCACTGCAGAAAGATGAGATCAACAGAAAAGCCTTTGAGAAGTTCAAGAAGGAACACACATCAGTAGCGCCCTCCATAGACAACGCTGTGCCGTCAGAGAGATTTGATGGTGAGTGTATCTGTACGGCTACTCAGTGTCAGTCAGGTCAGCGTTATGCCTGGTGCACACTAGAGGATTTTCAAATTTTAACTGATTTTAAAAATGTGGGAGACCACAGATATGACAGATTTAACCAACCTTTAATATTTACACACACAACGGACGATCAAGTCAAGACACAGGACCACACTTGAGGTTTATACGAAATGATTTCAGAGTGGTGATTCCAGGGACTTGGGATTTCACAGAAACATCAGAAAAAACAAACATGGAGATGGACTGTTGTCACCAGCTGATTGCACTGTGTGTGCTGTGTTGTCCCTAAACAAAAAAAAAAATATTGAAGTATCCAACATCCAGTTGGTGATGCTTCCTGGTCAGTTCGCACTCACTGGCTTTTGTGGTTTTCTGCTCAGTATTCCATTGCTGTTCCTTTCACACTACAGGATCAATATTTATGATTCGAAATTGAGGAGAGTCCGATCCAGTTGGAAACATTAAGTTTATGTCTGTAAATCCCTCACACTACAGGATCATTTGGGCAGAAAATCTGTTCAGACCAGCCTCGAGTCCAAAACACCCCTGCAATTGTTGGGAGAGGCGAATCTGACAGGTGTTCTGCCACATTTTGCATCCTGACAGAAAAATGATTCCTTGAGTGGTGTGTCCTCACTGAGTGGTTAATTTGTACTTTGAAAGCAGGAAAAGTTTCTCAAGAAATTCAGAAGGAAATGTTACAAAAGTGACAAATATTCTGTGTAACAATGTGTCACATTAACCTGCTGTGTCGTCCCTCAGCCTCTGGTAGTGATGCTAATGCTGCCGCCTGGACCACAGAGGAACAGAAACTTCTGGAGCAAGCCCTAAAGACCTACCCAGTCAGCACACCTGAGCGGTGGGAGAAGATCGCTGCTGCCGTTCCAGGACGAAGCAAGAAAGACTGTATGAAGAGGTACAAGGTAAGATATGCTGGTCTGCTCTTTTCTGGGCAGGTTGTGAATGTTTCCAGCCAAAAGTAAATCCTCAATTGCCAGTTTATAAAGTGCAACTAGCTATTGTAGTTTGATAAATGAAGTTGTAATGATGCTCTACTGAGGTGTTTCTAATATTTTGTCCACCCCATTTATAAGGGTTGATTAAATAATAGAAACATTTCTACAGCACCACAGCTTCCAAAAAATGACTGGTATTCTAACAGATGCTTCTGTTACTCTGACAGGAACTGGTGGAGATGGTTAAAGCCAAGAAAGCTGCACAGGAACAAGTGGCAGCCAAGAGTAAAAAATGACAAGAACCACAAAGAATAGTATCTGTGTTATTTTAACATTATTGTGTTGGTCTTTAATTTTTATTATAAAATAAAAGAGGAAAAAAAATACTACAGTTGAGACTTAAATAGTGTGTTTGTTTATAAGCTGTACAGTTGATGGGTAATCCGGTGTCAGGGCAGGGCTGTTCAGCTTCTCATCCAGAACATTCCACTGCGGATCTGATTGTAGTCTGGCAGCTGTTCAATTGGACCTGAGACAAAAAAACAAGTTGGAGTTAATTGGAGTCATTAAATCTGTTTTGCACTAATCTTAAACAAAAACAGTTATTACAATGTGAGTTTTATTTTGTAGCTCTTAAATTGTTTCTTGGTTTTAACACTGTTCTCATTCAAATTAAGTGCTGGGAACAGACTGATATCCTAGAAACTGTCTAACTTCTGTAATTGTGTGATTTTCCTGTAAAAAGAGGGATTAGTAGCAATATTACCATTTAGATAATATGGCAAAAACAGACAGCTTGTTTACAACCTGGAAGATCATGTTTCTTGCCACGTTCCCAGATCTCAGCAATTATTTTGAGTACAATGTTATAACCAATGGAACTAGCTACACATAAAATCCAAGTTTAGCTTTTCTTTAAATACATTCAGAGCAATTGCAAAATGTTATATCATACATATAGGTGGCACACACATTTGAACATTGTGGTGTTTGATTAGTAGAAATGAATGAACCTTTTACATAATTTTACATGCAAGGCTCAAGAGTCCTCTTGAAATTAAATGGCTGGTTCTTGTGATATTAAGCTTCCTGGCCATGGTGCAAGTCCAAATATTGTCTGACAGTTTAATTTTATAGCAAACTCTCTCTGCTTGTTGCATGGTGGAAGAGGTCTCAAAATTATGTGCTGTACATAAATAGAGCAATTTAGAGTTACTCTGATAGCTATATCAGTTAATCTACTCAATGTAATGAGATAAAAGTAGTAAGATGGAAAAAGATTGCTACTTCTTCAGTTAGTAGTGGAATGGCCTTTGATTTTAGACCTGTGTCATCATGCAGTGAAAGCATATAGATAATGGGGTGGAAACGAACTTGCCATAGAGAACTGAAACCAGTGTTAAAGACAACTGACAATATTTGGACATTATGGCCAGGCTAGAATAAAATGCCTGCTACAAAGTGTACATGATAAATAATACATGTTACTCTAAATCTATTCTGAAAAATCAGCAACGAACATCAACATACCAACTGCTGCGATGGCAGGAGCCTTGTTGAAGATATATTTTGTACACACGTCCTTGATGGTGTTGGCATCGATAGCCTGGTGAGGGGCACAAAAACAAACATTACATCATCTTTTATACCTTTATGTCCCGAGTTCCCATTAGCTTCAATAAAATATTATAGTTTATCAGCTGGAGCAAAGGCCCCATAAAATTGCACATTTCCTACTTTTACGATACATTTCTCTTTGAAACAGGATGTTGAGGCATAAAACGATCATTCCTGACTGTTTAACAATGCGAGCAAGACAATCATCAATACATTTAACACTTTTCACAAGGAAAAGGTTTAAGGCCTGAAGTATTTTGGCAAAAATATCAAACAATCAATATATCAATATCCCTCAGCTGTCTGGAGCTCTCTGAGGAACAATACCTAACAAAATCAGGAGTTTGTATTTTTGCTTTACTGATGTATCATTTTGAAAAAAAAATGCCATAGTTGACTCCTTGAATTCACAGTCCACTGAAAACCTTTAAATTAGATGTGGGAGACTATACATGCTTGGTGAATGGGTGAGACCTGACTGTGTCCACTCACATCAATTCTGGCCTCCAGCTCATGCAGAGGGATCCTGCGACTGTAGCACAGCATCTGTCTGCCGATGTCCTCACAGATAGGGGTGGATCCTGGGGAGCAGATAAACAGTTGATGTCAGTTAAAAGAGCTACATTGTGCTTCTCTGATCATCGGTGCAACATGGGGTGGTGCAGCATTTACCGTCCAGATGCAGGAGCATGTTCGTCTTGAGCAGATTTTTGGCCCGAGCCACCTCGCTCTCCGTCATGCTCGTGCAAAGAGACATCCTAACAGGAGGCAACAAGATTGATCATCCCACCAGAGCTCATCTAATGTTGAGCTGTTATGATCTCACGTGCATGTACTCACCATTCCATCTGGGTGAAGTGCATCATGTCTTTGATTGTGCCGGGCTCACACACCATGTAGAGTCCCCACAGGCCTGTGTCTGTGTAGCAGGTGTTGAAGGACTGGAAGCTGTGGCACAGGTTTCCCTGACAGGCCATCTGAGCCAGTTTACTGGACAGATTCTGGATTCACAGAGGACACAATCCAACAGGGAGGCTTACAAGATGGAGGTACGACCTGTGTGTGTTGCACTTTTTCCTCTCACCACATACAGACTCTTTTGTGTCTGCTTACAAATCCACTATTAGGAATATTCTGTTTACTTTTTTGAATGGGAAAATATAGAATTAGCCTGAGGCGGGTTTTATAGTGAAGTGTGAGAGAATCAGCATGAATGTGAAATAAGTCATCTCCTACAGAGAGACCAAGATCAAAATGATTTCTGGGACTACAAGAAAAATATTTTGTCATCATGAGATAACAAGCTTAGTTTCAGAAAGTTATTTTGGCATCAGAAGAAAACGTTTCCAATTTCGTGATCTCAAAACAATTCTCCTGTGACCCTGACATAATAAGCAGTTAACAATTTTTTTCTCACAATTACTAATAATTATTTTATTTACTAAAAACAAAACATTTTAGATAAAGATGAGGAAAAAAGTCCTGTGTACTAATTCTCAAAATACAGAAGAGTACAGCCAGTTTAGCTAGCAACTGAACTATATGCTCAACTGCTACTACCAAATGTATGTGTATATATGGCTGGCAGCTTTTAATGATGTGGCCTTGGTGTGCTAACATAAGAATTCTCAAGTTTTACATGCATACTTTTGATATTAAAACAAATGTCTTGTATCCTAAAACATTTGCACAAGTCAATAAATTTACCAAGAATTTAAAAAAAGCTGGATCAATAAACACGTGACATCACTTAACGAGAGTTTGCATCAATTAACTTGACCGTGAGATTTCAGCAGTACTCACCACACCACCACCGAACGAGCGGTCCCAGTTTCCAATGAGCGTGTTTGCCACCATGAGGGGGATGGTGTCAGGGTGTGACCAGCCAACCGCCTCCACTGCAATGGCAATATGAGCCAGAGGCATCTTGTCGTCACGTACACGGATCTGAAAGGACAGCACGACACACTCAGTGGTATCATTCCACTGTCAGTAATTCAACACTGTGCTATTCTAATCTCTATTCTGATTGACTGATCACATTTTATCAATAGAGCTCAAGACACTCAAAGATGGGGGAAACCCTGTGGTTAAGACACCAACCATGACCCTCAACATCCATTTCTCTCTCTCACTCCTTTCCTTAACAATGTGATGGTATTATCCTTTAATCTTACCTCACTTCCTGTGAAGTTGCATAGAGGAAGTGCTGGGGCTTCACCTTTATATCTGCCAGGAAGTTTTCCAAAATGATACTTGGCCAAATCAATGAGCTCATCGTGTGAAACTCCTGATCAAAAACACATGATAGAATGTCCTGAAGGTCAGAATAACCTTAAAGTCATATTTCACCTTGGTATGAATTCATGACTTTGGTTTGGGTTCATGCAAAACCAGCAGTTAATGTCAACTTATTTTAATTATTTAAAAAAATTAACATAACTTATATTAACAAAATCAATGAGGAGATAAACAGCTCTGACCTCCAGCAGCAGCCAGCACTATTCTGGGGCCTTTGTAGTGAGTAGTGATGTACTCCACCAGGTCTCCTCTGTTGATCGTCCTGCAATCAAACACAACTGACTTATAGCATTTCTAAAGTAAGTTTGATTGTCTGTTGGTAACATTTTTCATCTGCATGTCCTGAAGAGTGAAGCATTTAAAATGAACGTTTGTTCTTACTTGATGTTCTCGGTGGGGCCCAGGATGGTCCTGCCCAGAGCTGTGGACTGGTACGCAGTAGCATGCAGGTAATCAAAGACCACTTCCTGCAGATTGGTCTCCACTTCCTGCATCTCTCTGAGGATCACCCCTCGCTCCCTCTCGATCTCTGCCTCACCTAGCGTGCTGTTCTGGATGATGTCAGCCAGGATCTCCACAGCTTGGGAGGAAGAAAATGTAAACATCTTATTTGCATAAATGGAACTACTTTTTTTTTTTTTTTTTTTTAAATTTATTCCGACATATCAGTCTGTGGAGTTCACTGCATGTTGTGTTGTGCTATATTCTACTTTTTCAGTTTATTAACTTCATCAATCTCAATCTGTGATTTGCTACATTTTCCAGAATGCCTTTTGACAACACCCAGTAGATAAGTCTGAATTTGGTGCACTGAGCTGTGAGTTTTCCTTAAACTGTAATCAGCTTAAACTGTTTTGACTTTTTAGGATTTTTTAAATACTTAGTTACAAAGGAAATAACATCAACTTCAGTTGACTTTAGATGACATAATTAGACATTTCATGGTTTCTCCAGGACTCAAAGACATCTTGCTCACCTAACATGTCTCATGGCTGCACTTTAAACTGTCAATTAAGGGAACTAACATAGAAATCAGTCTTATCTATGATTGCAAAACATCTGTCTATGGTGACTCCACAAAGAAGACCTCACCCACGTAATCATCCTTATGGCCATCACTACATATCAGTGTGGTTTTCGCCTCACTGTAATACTCAGCTCCTCAGTCCTGCTGTACTGTACCTCGTGGGAGATCTTTAGAGAAAGCCTTGGCGTAATACACAGTTTGCTCTCGGGACGTGTAGGCGTTCAGGTGAGCCCCCATGTTCTCGATCTCCAACTCCAGATCCAGCTGGGAGCGCTTCCTGGTGCCCTATCACACACAAACACACGGGTGAACGAACCGTTGGATTGCATTACTGAAAACAAGACATATATCATATTACGTGTTTCTTTGTCACGAATATTATATTTATATTATTTTTTTAGCTATTGTAAACTGTCTTTCTAAAAGAAACAAAAATTAGAAGAAAAGTCCGGACAGATGTAAAAACTTTGTTGCACTGTTACCACCTCACCTTAAAAGCCATATGTTCCAGGAAATGTGCCGTGCCATTATTTCTCTCATTCTCGTAGCGACTGCCAGCATCTATCCAGAGGCCCACCTGGAAGAAGTCAGTAATGAATATATATGCCTTTTATATTGAAGGAGCTATACTCTTTATTAGGCATTAGAATAACCCCTTCATATGTACAAAATCAATTTGGAGGGGATCTTAGGAGACACGCCCACCTCTCTAAACTGAAAGCCTTCATAGTTCATACTTTGCTACAATATTCTGTCTGACTTCCTCTGACAATTTTTGGCTTTTCAGTCCTCTCTCCTTGTTTAGTGTGATGCACATAGTGAAGCAAAACAGCTGAATGTGAGTCAACTCTATTCTTGTTGAATATTTTTAGTTTGAAATACAAATTAAAGAAGAAACACCACCTGAAAATTATTATTTCCTGGACCTTCTAAAATATATGTGCTACCAATACTGTACACTGCAGTACATCTGTAAGATTTTTTTTGGCTTTTTTGATTTGCTCCCCCACAAACCACATGAAATACATATAAAGACAACAGTAGTTGAATTTCAATGAGTTCAAAATGTGCAACCAGTTTTGGTCATGACTGCATGAGGACGGCTTTGACAACTTTTTGACTTGAGAAGCTTGAATTTCTTTATTACGGCATTGGCTGTAAAGGATAATTGATTAATTAATTCTTTGCAAAATAAATAAATAAAGAGATTTGAAAACTAAACACTTCAAGTAAGAGTTGAATCAAAGGCAACTGTTACCTGGTTTGCCTTTGATTTAACTCTTACTTTAGTTCCATGACCTGGATGACTGAAAATCTTCACAGACGAAACTAAACACTGTCCCAATTTTATTTTATTCTTGTCTTTGTACTTTTCTGATTTATTATTGTAAATACATCAAAATAGCCAGGCCAAATAAACAACATGTGTGAGTGTGTGGTGTGTGTGTTTAGGGTGGGGATTTTAAACGTACTGTGCAGGTGGTAAGCCCAGCGTCCTCAGAAGCCACCCGGAGTCCGTTTTCTAAAGTGGTCACCTTGGTTTCAGGAACATTGAGGGCCACCTGTTGAGCAGCCTGAGTAGCCAACAGTCTGTGTGGTCCAGCTGTGAGCTGCAGATCGAGGACAGACAGGAATTAACTGCAAGTCATCATGATACTACAAATATAAGACAGTGCAGTGGTGTCAGCTGTTATGAGTCACCTGTCAGCGATAATGAACTTAATTTACTGTTTTACCGTATTACAGGCCAAATTTTAAACTTTCAGAATTCATCTTGTTAAAGCCGAGCACGTCGCAGCTATTAGCTAACTTTATCTGTTAGCAAACAGTGAGTCTGACGGGTCATACCGGGAGCTTTTCTTCCGTTAGACTGTGAACTGATAACTGTCAAGAAAATGTAGACGAAGAGTTACATCAAAAATATGACTGTAAACACTTTCTTCTTACCCTGCTTAAAGATTTTGTCTTCAGTAAATGGCTTTGGAGGAGATATCGCCCAGCAAGTGCGAGGCGCTGCACGGACGCCGCCATGTTGTTTATCTGTCACACAGCGCATGTGCCGTGCTCCCTGACGCAATCTGTACGCAACATCCGCCGGAGATGGCGAAATTACTTTATCTAAAAAATAAAAACCAGAAGACTTTTCGAGACTATTAAAAAGTGGATAGAAGTACTCCTATAGAAAATTCACAATATAAACAAAACTCATTATGGAAAAGAATAAACCTGAAATAATAGTGGATGAAAAAGATTTAAGGGGGTAACATTATATTTACATTTTATAAGTGGGTATAGCTAATGGATGGATGGAAACTAAGTAAATATTATTCAGCACACTTTGCTCATTTTATTACATTCTCACAATCGTACATGTTCCTAAATACACATTAACTTTGACTCTGACTATATAAAAATGTAAATAAGGTTTCATTTTCTAATAATATTGTGATATTGTCAAAGTATCTTAGTGTCTTACAAATATGCAGCAACAATGACAAACATTTCATTTTTCTTGGTTTCGAAGACTTTTTTGGTATTTAAATCAGAAAATCAAGTGTGCAGTATAATGTTCTGCATGATAATTGTAAATTGTAAAACGATTCCTAATTAATTAGTAGTCTTAGCACATAGTTAAGACATGCCTTTACAGTTTTTTTATTATATTAATTATACTTTGCCAGTATTAAGATTTACCCAGCATTTTATGAAGAAAGTGACTTTCTAGTTATTGTTCTTCCATGGTCACGTTTATTTTGAAAGGGTGTGACAGTTGTAGGGCGGAAGTGTGGCTTTAGCTTAGCGCGAATTTTCTTAAGAGGGTCTTAAGTTTGTCTATTGATTGACAAGCTCGTCCCAGTAGTTCGCAGTGAGTAGAAGAGCTAATCAAAGCTAAACTACTGCTCCATGCAGATCAGACAGTCGGCTTCTGTGTCACATATTTGAAGGTATTTCTATTTGAACACACTTTATTCTCTTATTAATATTAAGTTCTGTGCTGCTGCTAGCCGCTAATGGCGCAGAGTTAGCTAATATCGCTAATGACTGGCCATAACTTTAGCTGATGCATTTAAACTGCAGCCATTAACCTTATGTTTGCTTCTGTTTCCAGACGAGAAATGGCGGATGGCGGAGATCTAATGGACGGTGACCTGGAAGATGGAGAGCTCTCCGGGTCCAGCTCGGACACTGAGATGGGAACCGCCACAGCACAAACTCGACCCCAGGTTCCTCCATCTTTCAGCGGCCAGTCGTTCCACAACAGAGCCGCTCCGCAGCCCTCTGCCGCCGCCTACCGTAGCACCGGGAAGACCGCGGAGTCCAGTGACAGTGACCCGGACTCGTCGGACGAGGAGGCGGCTGTTTGGCGGCGGAAGCGCCAGAAAGTGTCTATCGCCCCCCAGCCGCCTGCCTGCACCACCCGGGCAGGGCCGACCCGCACGGCCGCCTTCGGCGAACTGGGAGGCCGCAAGGTGAACAACATCTGGGGCTCCGTGGTCCAGGAGCAGTGTCAGGACGCCATAGCTGCAGAGCTGGGCATATTTGGCATGGAAGGTGAAGTCAGCATGTCCAGCAGGAATGTGGAGACTTATAACTTTGTCCTGGCACGTAAGATCATGGAGAAGGAGAGGGAGATGGAGAAGGAGAAGGATGGAGAAGAAGTGAACATGCTGGATGCCCAGCTGGAGGAGTACATGAAGGGCGGGGAGAGGGAAGGAGGAGAAGGAGGTGAGGGAAAGAGGAAGAGGTCAGCTAAAGAGAGACTGGGCTCCAGGGCTGAGATGGACACCAAGGGCCGGTATGAGATCACAGAGGACGACCCTGAGGATAAGGTGGCGGATGAGATAGCACACAGGCTGCAAGAGCCTAAAAAAGACCTGATAGAGCGTGTTGTTAACGTCGTTGGGAAGAAAAAAGCCATAGAACTGCTGGGAGAGACCGCCACGCTGGAGGAGAACGGCGGCGTGTACACCATGGACGGCAGCAGACGACGGACGCCCGGCGGTGTGTATCTCAACCTGCTGAAGAACACACCCAGCATCACCAAGGCCCAGGTCAGGAAGATATTCTTAGAGGAACACCAGAAAGAGACCAAGAGCAAGAAGGCCGCCCAGAAGAGGAGGCGGCACATGGTGGCCAAGAAGATGAAGCAGGCCATCAGCACGCTGAACCTGCAGGAGCACGACGACGTCTCCAGGGAGACCTTCGCCAGCGACACCAATGAAGCCTTGGAGTCGTTGGAGGAGCCTGCAGAAGATGAGGGTCAGGAGGAAGCTGCTGTGGGCATCGAGGAGACAGCAGTGGTCTACAACTCTGTAGACCTGGAGGTCTTCTGAGACCTGAACTGAACTCTGGGAGGTCTGAACAAGACAGGACATTTTGTATCGGAATTAAAAACACTGTATAATTACTGTCTCCACTGAGTACAGAGTCACACCTGAGTGTCCTTTTTTTGTTTGTTTCTTACCTTAACAATAAAAGGAGAGCTTATGTTAACTGAAATACTGTTTTTGTTCAGTACTGCATGGATTTGTAGATTTCAGTTAAAATGATCAAAAACTTACCCAGTTTTTTTTTTTTAAAGCATATGGGAGTAACAGTGAAGCACTCTTGTTGATTTTCAATCATCGTAACTTTCTTTGTTATAATTTTCATTATAAGGTCTTGATTTATTAAATTAATTTGTGTGGCTGTATCTGGAATATAAATAAAAGTGATGGGTAAAATTACTTAAAAATTGTAATTGGTTTGCACGCTGGGCTTTTTCAATGCTGTTCATGATGAGAAAAATCATATTTAAGGATTATTTTCATTGTGATACAGGTTCAGTCCCTGTTTGAAAGTATTTTTAGCAGTTCAGGTTAGTTTGGGTCTCAGAGAACCAGGTTTTTGTGAAGAGTCAAAAGCAGAAAGATGAAGGCACAGTAATTTGGACAGCTTTTGTAGTGCATATATTTGTCCACTAGATGGCGGACATGTTCTGTCCCACAAAGACTCAAGGCCTTACGTTTTAATAAAGTAAGATAAAGTGTTGATTCCCATACAAGGAAATACTGACTCACTAATTAAATCAAGTAAGAAACATAAATAATAAATTCACAGAAGGAATATAAAAATGACTTTTAAAAGATTGGGATGGTGTAAATGAATAAAGTGTCTATAGATAGCAGCACATACAGTTGTATTGCATTTGCATGAGAATGTATCAAATTTGATGGATCAGGATCAGGTAGTTTATTGGTAATGCAAAGGATATCAGACAATGTCCTGGTTATTCTGCATTATCCACACATCAAAGAAAGAGTCACATGAAGACTCTGTTTTTTTTGAATTATCAAGAGTAACTAGGACATAGAATCAGCTGCATTTTAATTTACTTCATTAAAATTGTCAAGGCTATGAGCACCAAAAATAAAATTCCATCCAAACCTATTGAATTGGGGTGGAGGGAAAAATGAGCATATTAAACGAAAGCTTGGGGCAAGAGACACACCACTTGAGGTAAATGAAGAAATATGGTTTTTTTTTGGAAGTAGGGTTAATCAACTCTGAACAGAAACCATTCTTATTATGAAGGCAGGTGGTGATGAAGGCTGCCACGTATTCATATATTAGACAGGAGAGACAGGAGACTTTCATCTCCACCCACAACTCAAAACAAGTCTGCATTGATCAAATATATCAATTCCTAATAGAGTTACACTAATTAGCTGTGCTAAATCTTCATCGACTTGTTCAGGAAATCTGTTTTCCTAGAGGACAGGTAAAGAATGGCAGATCTGCACAGTCTTGCTACATCTTTATAAAATGGATTTATTCTTGCATGTACCAGACACAACAAGTGGGTGGCAGCAAAGGTCTCATTATGGTGGTCTGAACTTTACTTTTCTTGATAAAGCAATAAGTCAAATATGGGATGAACGTTTTGTCCTTGAGAGTGTTCTGAAACGAGTCCAGTGATCAGTATTTCATTTAGAGAGGTCCAAAAAAAAACTGCATTTAATTCCACTGCAAAGCTATTTTTACAATAGAAACACAAAAACACAAATGACTCATAAGCCATTCTTATATCGGGAAGAATTATTCATGACACTTTAGTTTGTGCCCCCGTTATTTCCTAATAATTCATTGAAAGTTTACTTGCATGAACTATGTAATTCAACTACTTAGAGTATAAGGAAAATGTTATTTTTAGTTATGCTGATTTCAAGCAAATGTTCACTATAACTGCTACATTTAAATAATTTTTTAAATCAAATTTCCATAAAATTTTGATTCATCATTAACGTGTTGCTCCTAACTTTATTCTACATATATGCTGAATTGTATTTGTATGTGCACTGAACAAAAGAAGATCTACATTTAGCAGTTCCTACTATCAACCCTCCCAGGTAAAAATCTGATATCAACTTTGGAGGGGACAATTACGTTAAATGAAATAATTAGTGTCATGTTTCCCACTTAATAGAAAAGTTCCAGTAAACGTCATTGTTGATGGAGTAACGTATATGGTCGATGCAAGCAGATTTAAAGAATGTAACAGAGTTGTTGACATTCATAGAACATCCAAGATGAGCGACAGAGAAAGGTGTGCAACAAGATCTGTTATGTTGCATTTCAAATCAGAAATCCTGCTTGACAAAGTATCCTTGGATCTTATCATTTACCCAGTAAGGCCTTTTGTTCCCAAACCCATTCAGTGCAGACGTGCTTGGAAATTTAGACACAGCTCATTTGTGTGCAGACATCATTTAGGTAGGTAGGTAGATAGATACTTCGTTCATCCCCTTGGGGAAATTCACCTTTTTTTTTTTGTTTATCTTTTTTTTTTATTTGTGGATACGTAGAGAAGATGAGATGTGCAGAAAAGAAGCCAAGTGAAATCATTGCAGAGGGAGTCATGAAGCATGACAAGTAGACTGTCCGAAGAGAACGAAAGAGACGGAGGTCATGAGGGTCAGGTCCAAGAGAGGGCAAAGCCACATGGAAGGAAAAGATTCAAGATGTAAGAGAGAACAAATCAGGTAGGAAGCATGATGAATATTGTTGTTGTAAGGACGAGATTAAGTTCTTAGCATTTCTGTCCACGGTGATTAAATGTCCTGCTGAGGCTGAAAGAATAGAAAATCTGAGAGAGTAGAATAGATATTGGCGTTATGAAAAAGTTTTTGGATATCATGGGAATTACTGGAGCCTAGATTGAGTAGGGTAGTTTAATTAAAGAATGGGGATGATGAAGGGTGGGGAAGATTTTCCTTTTGTTTATTTGGACTGATGGAAGAACAATGTGAGAAAACAGTTGGTGGCAATAATGCTCTGCCTGGTTGCAATTTGTCATTAAAAAGAAGGAGAAGCAAATGGGCTGTAAAAACCAAAAGAATGAGTTAAACAGGCTAAAAAGGTCTGAACTGCAGATTTGGGTGATTAATTCTCTGGTGTTTCGTCACTATGAGGTTACATACTTACACATACTTACATGATCCTTTGTCGACATAAACAAAATGATCACTGCAGCTTTAATGCTCCACGTAAACCAGGAACAGTAAACCAGCAGTTTACAATCCAACATTTGCTTAACAAATCTGAGTTTTCACTTGAGCTAAACAGACCTCAATAAACAAATGCCCCACCATCCTGCTAAAGCAGCTGCATCTGAATCAAAGTAAAAGTATACAGCTGCCCCACACAGCTCCAGGGGAGAATGAAAGCCTTTAATGGCGGCAGTGGGTTTGTCAGCTGAAGCGCCTTGGAAATGATCATTATCTCTGCTCATGGCTGCCACATGAAAGGCCCGGCATCGTGGCAGAAACATGTTTGATAATCCCACCACTTATGGCTGTTTCCATATTTGCTGGCGGACATGTCTCCTCTGATAAGCTGTCAGCGTGTACATCACGATTCCACGCGGCAATTAGGCAAGCTGATTAAGGTTCGCGAAAGGTGCGGAGATCAGTTCCCTGTAATTGAGTTTTGCTGTCACTTTATCCGGTCATGAGTAGGGTTTATCGGATTTGTTACCACAGAAGAAGAAGAAGGGCGTTCCCTGTTCATGTAATTGGCGAAAAGATGTGCGTTGTTTGCATTAATGGGCAAAGGCGATCAAAGCAGGATTATCAAAGAAACGTGTGAGGAGGTGACTGATGTTCTGTCTTGTCTTATTCATGTGGAATTGTTGCACGCAGTCTCTGGTCTCAGGACCTCTGTATCTGTCACCTGGCAACGAACTTGTTGCCTGGATACAACACGCTGTTTCTTATTTCCATTGGATCAAACAGGACCAGGGTTGAAAGACTTGTATCTTTGGATGGGGGGGTTGGAGGGTGGGGTGATGCCTGATGTCAGCATTCACAGAGGGTTGTCAACAAATATCGCTCCAGTAAATAAAATGGCTATGCTGGGTTTTTTTGTGCAGAACATTAGCATTTTTTTGACAGACACCACATCTCTTTGAGCATCTGCTCTTTGAGATCTGTCCACAATCACCGAGCTGCGTCATGGATGGACGGCTCACTGCCTAGTATGTCACAAATCAGGAAATCAGAGGAGGCTGTTCAAAGACTTTTTTCCTCCTCTAATGATCACACAAGCTGAAGTAAAATACAATCTAAGTTTGTCGGTGCACCCCTGCTGACCCATCCGAGCTAATCTTGGAGACGCTGACAGAGAGGGAAGAATGCAACCACCACAATTAGATGACGGATCAGGCAGAAAGAGGTTGCAATTTTCAATGTGTCTTCCTCTCACAGTAACGTGCTCTCTGAGCTACAGCAAGTGGCCAGAAGAACAGCGGTAAAGGCGAGTTAGATGACATCATCAGATGTCTGTTGAGAACAGGTGGTGACTCATCAGTTTCACCGAAACAAAGGCGATCAAGTTGGGAGGAGAAAAGAGACAGTGGATCACTTCATAAAGTATGGGATGATGTCACTTCAGTCCAAAGACTCTCCCATGTTCCTCTTATTGTTACTAAGGAACACTTTGGACGTCTTATGCACAACTAAACTTATCAAAGTTGTCTATTAGTTGCAGTGTTAACTCAATTTGTTTGTTGGTTTCTCTCATTGTAAATGGTAATGGAGACCAAGGGAAGTAGGAGTTCAATGTCCAATGTCTTTAGTGATCTAAATAATTGTTTTGCACTTGTCTAAAACCTAAACCCTTCCTTTACCTGTGACTTCAAGACTTGACCCAGAGAGACTTGAATCCTTATCAAATCTTTAATTCACAATCTCTCTCAGATAGCCTGTGCAAGCACTACAGGCATCTGCAAAGACAAAAAATATTGTGATGTATACAAATGTGCAAACTCAAACTTATTGCAAAAATTTTTATATGCTTGGCTGAGGTGGAAAAGTTGTTGTCTTGATGAAAGCAAACTATGACAAAGTTCAATGGAAACAGACTTGGCGAATGAATCATGGCACGGTTGTAGTTGTAGGTCCTTGTACATGAAAGACAAATAAAATGACCTTTTTTAAAATATTTCTATTTTGCAGCCATGATAAGACAAATGATAATCAGGTCAAATGAAGCATGAAATTGATCATAGCCCGACAAGAAATCCACACATCCAGTTCAAATTAAGTGCCATCCTTTCAAACCAAGCATGAAATTGATCATAGTGGCCAGAAATAAAGGAAGAGGAAAGTAATAATGTAAAATTGATGGCTTCCTTTCTGACAATAATAGCACTTATTATATGAGCTGAAATAATGACAGGTCTTTCAAAAAAAAAGCAATGTGTATAGTCCATCCCTTTTCTTTTTCAGACACTATCACAAAATAACTCAGGTGGTCAATATGGCAGAATTGTGCAGCATTACTGTCACAGAAAAAATGACCGCTATCGGTTTTAAGTGAAAGTCAGTGATGTATTTCTCGATACAGCAAAAAGTGGGAAGGTGAAAAATGACTTAAAGTCAGTATATAGTTTTGGGATACTGATTTGAACTCTGCATTAATCAATACTTTTATATTAGCAATAGGTCAAATGACTGATATTTCCCCCAAGTGTTTTTGGAGACCAAAACAAAGCAAAAATAGAGTGAATATTAAATTTTAAATAGACTTCCTGGTTTGCCAAATTGCCGGAAAACATGACTCCAAATGTTAATGTGCTGTTTCTGCTGCAAAAATTAGACTATTGTTTGCAAGTTTGCTGTACCAACTTTGTAAGGTCATATCCAAATGTCATTGTCATGTTAGCAGCTTGTTGTGTTGTCCCCTAGTGGCTAAAACATCTATTAATGCAGGTTCAAGAAATAGAAATAACATTTTCTTCTTGTCATTTACTCTTTAATCCCTCTACTGACCCTCATTATTGCTCTCATTGTTAGTTGCCTGTCTGGTGAATTAAAGATAATTCTGAAGTTGTACTGGAGGAGAGATAAAATCTAAATATAAACATGACAAATGAAGAGATTGGTGGGTTGTATTTTGGAAAGTTATGATAATGAGTCAGTGATTCTTTACTCACAGATATTAGAAACAGCTTGTGTTGCTGGATGCCTTGGCCAAGCTAAAACCAAGATGAGATTCAAGATAAGAAGAACCTAATGGGTGTGATGTACGTGGTGTCTGCATGCAGTGGGAGAATGAGTTTTGGTTGATGTTCAAGACACAGGGAAGAGTGAGTGGGTCTTTGTATAGTGTAAGCACAAGGCAGGAACCGATAAAAGAAATTCAAATTATAAATACAGCCACGAGTGGTGATTCCAGGTCTGAACCCTTTTGTGCTCAACAGAAAGAAGCGGTTCAATCGGCCAAAATTAAAGCTGCGAGCATCAACGAGCGGATTTCAGGCTTCACAAAGGTCAGCAGAGTCACATCAGCTGGTTTAATTCTGTTTAAAGAAGGAGTGAGAGCAGTCACACACTTGTTTCATCATCACAAAGCCTGCAGCATTTCAATAATTGCAGACCCTCCTTCATCAGATGTGAACAGAACTCAGTATGCATGCTCAGGAGACAGCCAAGGATAGATTAATCAAGGTTACTCAAAGGCATCTGGAGTTATGAGCAAATGTGTGATAGGCCACGCCCACTTGCACCAACCAATATGGCACTGTGGGTCAGGCTCAGAATGCTTTGGTAGACCTATTTCCAAACATGGACTAAACTTATGCACCAAGCTTTACGATGATTGGTCAAATGGTTACTGAGCTATGGCACAATTTCCTGCTAAGCCCTGCCCTTTGCAAACTTTCTTTGGTGATGGCGGCCTGGGAACGTCCTCAAATCTCAGTCCTGCAATGCTGTATACCAGTTTGGGGTTAATATCATCAAAATCCAAAAAGTTCAATTCATATTACTGTTTTTCAGGGAATGCAAATGAGCAAAAATCCATCAGGCAGACCTTTATGATCCCAGAAGTTTTTTATAGAGCGCACTGAGCTGGACTGTGTGTCCAATTTCAAGTCAATCGGACTTGAACGTGAGGGGCGTGGCCTTTCCAAATTGCATTTTTGGGTCTTAATTAGAGGTCCACCATCTGGCTAATTTGGCTCATGATTCTTGGGAGGCATTTGCACATCGCTTCCAGTTCTTGGACCCAGTTTCTAGTTCATTCCAGCTCAGGACAATTTGAGCTGTGGCGTAAAACAAATAATAATAAGAGGCTGCTACCCTCTCTGGGTTTGACCCCTAACAAAACTCAGTAGTGTTCTACCTCCTAATTATGCTTCCATACCCAGGTGAAATGATGAGAATAAAGTTAAATTGTGGACAGGTACAAAGCTACTCTGTCTGAATGCACCTTCAATGGCATCTTTTCACACAGACCTTGATGAAATATAACTGGTATCTTTTGAATCCTTTTCAGTCATGTTCCTCATGGCTTGATGTGGGTGGCCGTTTTTTTTAGTCGCGGTTTAGCAGCCAACTATGCCAGCACTATTTATGACTATCGCCTTAGAAAGCATCAAGTGCATATGACGTAACTCCAAACAAAAGCTGGCTTTTTTTATTCACACACAGAGTGGGTTAACACTCTGCTGTGACGTGGGATGACCTCGATTAGAGTTTCATAGAAAAAGAAATTGCTGAGAATATGACGAACCAAATTTGAGCGGTAGGTGTTTGGAAGGTGCAGCTCAGAGGGTAGAGCAAGGCATTAACACTGCCATGGTTAGAAGTTTGAGTCCTGCTTGTGCTGTTTTTCAGACTAATTGCAACAAGAGTCTCATCTGGATATAATTAGAATTATGTTTTGATGACAGGACTAAATACAGGCAAACACAACTGAAGACTACTTACAGAAACACATCAGAAGATATTAAACCAGTCTGTAAGATAGTACTATAACACACATCAAATGTATTGACTTCTTCCTCTTATCATTATTTAACTCTTTTAAATTCCTAATCCTCAAGATTTTCAGGAAATCAAATCCCATTTTATGTAATTTCTTTTTCTTTCTTTCTTTACATTTCTTTATGCAGTAGCCATTCAATGTATCTGCATTCATGTTCTATATGTGTAATTTAATAGAATTTTCAGATCATCAGATCATCTTTTCAAATAAAGGATTAAGACGGAGCAGTAGAGTAAAAATCTTGTTGTTTGAAATCAGATTGTGGTTGAAATTATATTCTGCTGCCTTCTTTATCAGAATTCTTTTGTTTTGTTATAAACAAACACACCAGCTACTCTTTGGTTGTCTTTCTGACAAAGTAGCTGCTCAGGGAGTATCAACCAAAAGGATTACAACTTTAATTAAATAACTTATACATAAAACAATCAAAACACACAAAAACAAAGGATTAGAGGAGAAACAATATCAATTTGACTAAAAAAAAAAGATTATTTAATGAATAATAATAATGAATAATTGTGATTTTTGAGGTTCAGTGTTGGATTGGATTATATTGAAAGATTCCTCTAATATTTTGTCTGCCCCCAATTACACAAGGATACAAACATTCCCTCTGATTTCCAGTCACACCTGCTGCACATCCACCACTCTGTAGCAGGCATGTCGTATTTAATAGACTTGCTTTTTAAGCTTTCGTACAGTGTGTGTTGAGGTGGGTGTGAATGAACGTGCGAGTGAGTTTCTCACAGTTATCTGAAGACCACTCACCACGATCACCGCTATAGTACACATCCCTTCTCTTTGAGAGACGACGGCACAGGACAGATGTGTCAACGAATGAGAAAGCCCTGTCAAGTACACAAAGTGACAGATTGCCCCAAGAACACCATTAACTGCGCAATTCAGGAAGAATGAGGGATCATTTGCATACAAATAGTGTGCCTATATGAATCGATGATGGATGAGCATGCCAGTATAGACTCCATCACTTTTTCTCCAGTTTTTTGTGCTTGAAGGACACGGCTTCATGGGAATCACACAGCGGAAAAATCTACAGTAAGTGGCAGACTGATGCAGATGTTTCTCTGAGGCAGAAATTATTCTGAAGGTTGAGTTGCAGTTCTGTAGGTTTTTGCTGGATAATCAACTTTCGAAAAAATTATTCCATGCTGCAAAAACATTTCTACATTGAATAAATCAGAAAAAAATTTGGGGCTTAGACAATTTTTTTTACTCAATCAATGACATAATTGTTCCTTTGAACCTGATACTGAACCTGTGTGAGTGCATGGCTGATGATCTCCTAATGAGCAAGCGTCACTTTCCAATCTGCCATGTGTATGAATATATGTGTGAATGCTTGCTCTTTAAAATAAAATAAAATATAATAAAACAGTTTATTGAAGAGATGTATTTTAACCATTGGGTCGTGTTTCACATTACACCTCTGTGGAGCACTTTATACTACGACAGTGGGGTCTATAAAACTGGAGAGTACAAAGAGCTAATGTGGTGACTCTTCTCCATTCTTGACTCCATTTCCTCAAAGATCAGCAATATCCAGATGGTTTGCAATTGGACGACAATGTAATTTCACATTTTAAAGCTTAAAATCTCACAAAGCATATTTTATAGCTCATTTGCTACATGCCTGTTGATCATTATTCCCAAGCCAAAAACAGAACAGCAATCAACTGAATTCTTATCTTTCTCATGCTGTCCAGATTTCCCTGTTGCTTGTCTTGCTGGTTTGGTTTTCCAGTCCTTTTCAGGGCCCATGTTTCACATCTCATACAACAGAGCTTCCCAACACCAACAGACCAACCTGGAAAACTTTTAAAATCAATTCACCACCTTAACTGCATTACTGCATAATTAGTCTACTTATCTAAAGCATGTTTCAAGTCTCAGCAAGCAGATTTGGAAAGAAGAAAGAAAAGATGGAAACAATGTATGATTGTTGCAATGCAAAGTATGAAAGTATCTAACAATGTAAGCAGTACAGCAATACATCTGATTTTTGATAAACTGGATAAAAACAGCATGGTTATGTAAATACAGTTTATCAAAAAATTTGTGGCCAATTTTTTAAAAATGATTTTATATGTGATAAAAAGTACTGTGATGTTGAAACAGTATCCACATGTTGTGCTTCAGTGTGTCTCCCCCTCCAGTCTACTGACATCTCTCTTTACAGGTCGTCTCTGCTAAATGATTTGGCTTGCACCAAGCGGCGGTGTCCTGGAACTGGATGGCAATCTCATTAATCTGCTGGGTGACTTCACAACCCCTGCCATTCTTCTCTGACTCTCAACTAATGGCCTTCTATTATGTCGGCCCGTGTGTAATCACCCAGGCTCACAGACCACTACGATTGCTTTGTTCCCATCATGGCCATGTAATTCTCTATGCACTGCACATGTCTCACATCAGTGAGAATGTACAGTAGGTCACTGGTAATGCATACTGTGAGACAGCATGAAGAAGAAAAGTTTTGGGTTTCCAATGTGTCTGCAGGTGACTGTCAGCTGTAAAAAGTTGGGCCAACATACACACTACTTAAAAGTCTGTTTTGGTCTCCACCAACTCTAATTTGATCCCTGGCCCCTCTGACTGAACTGAATTGAGTGTTTGTCTGTATGTATGTATGTGTGTGTGTGAATGAATGAGGGAAATATCATGGGGCTCTTTGTATCACCACCTATGGATATGTGTGTAAGTGTGGCTTGTGTTGTAAAGCACAGTTGGTGGACTAGATGGTGCAATATAAATGCAGTGCATTTACCATTTGTTAACTTTGTCTGTTATTTGGTGTTGTGCAGTAAGTCTACAGTTGGTTGGCACATTTAGAGACTCCGATTGTTGTAAAATCGATTAATGCAGCTTTAAGTTGTATCATATTTTCACTGTAAAATGGCAACACTGGGATCCAAAATTCTACCACAAACACTGAGCCCCACAGTCCACAGGCAAATTTCATCCTCCAACTGGGTCCAACATCCATGAGTAGGTGGAGTAGAGAGCCAAGGTGCTGAGTCAACCCAGAGAAATGTTTCGTTTTGATCATTGCTGGAAGAGTCTGAGTCAATCTGGCTTCCCGGTCAGCTGAGATGGCATGAGACACATTACAGCAGACATCCTGACAAAACAGGGAAAATATAAATTATTATTAAATCATGGGTGTCTTCATGGCCAAGAGAACTGTCCTCACTCTCTCCAGACAGATTTAGAGAACTGAGGCTGAGAGGAGAAAAGATAATGGAAAGGAAATCTTGTCCAGCATGTCTGAAGGTTGTGATTGGTCAGTAGTTTGCTGGGACACTGAGGGATATTGGAGACATATGTTGACTCCATTGCACATCAAACATGTAGATTCCATTGCAGTGTACAGCTTGAGGATGTGTGTCATCATTTAATAACAACCAATAAGGCATCAGGGAGGTAGACATTACAGTTAAAGACTACAATCATTGCAAATAATAATTTGAATAAAGTTTAATATCCTTCATTAGTATGTTAATTTTGTGTTTACTGAAGGCTTTGAGATGAAAGCTGTAACACACTTTTGGAAATGCTGCTTGCCCTGTTTTAATTTGAAAACTCCAGGATTGTGATTGTGATTGTAAATGTAGACAGGGCAGACACCCACATTCACTTCCTGAGTGGGTTCATTCAGCGTTTTCTTCTTCTGGAGGATCCAGCTTATCCCCTCATGCCATACCTCATGAAGAAATACCTCAATGGTGGAGTTACCACAGAGGAGCAGTACAATGGACTTTCACTTTGCAAGGCACGCATGGATTGTGATTGAATTTGTGCCTTTGAAGAGTAACCCTCACACCCTCCTGGTTCCTCAGGAGATGCTCTTGCAAGCATCAGTCCCATCTTGTTGAACCAGCTTGTATCAGTTGCCCTCTCTATTTCCCAAGTTCTGTTTGCTGCTGATATATCGCTTCCATATTGGCAGGGTTATTTATGGTGAGGCTCGTTGCTCATGGTAGCATCAGGGGCTGTGTTGGGTTGGACCTCCGAACTTGCTGCTAAGTTTGTATTGAGGTGATATTTCAGGCCTGAAGTGCTCTGTTGTATGAAAATGTCTTACTGCTCAAATTGCTCCTATCAAGAGAACAGTTCCATCCAGGCCTGATCTCCTCAGGCAGGTCAGTCCAAAGTCTAGGAGCACTGACTGCAAAGGCTCTCAGGCATCAAAGCATCACGCTTGTGTACTAATCTGGACCTTGGAACAACAAAGAGCGATGCATCCAAGGATCTTGGGGAGTGGGAAAGAATATAGGGCAAGAACAAGATCTGATAAATAAGTTTGGGAAACGCCTCTCAGGGCTTTATAAGCAATCAATTACATCTTGAAATCAATTCTAAAAGCAATGGGCAGCCAGTATTGAAGTTATTTAGTCTTTTATCTTATGAAAAAAAAGTAGCCCCTTTTTAACAGTCACTTGATCCTGGTGCAGGCAGAGGTTGTTTGTAGCAAGCACATAGGAGTAATAAGTATTTTTTCACATGCTTAAAGACAGTGCCAAGATGCATCCTCTCTGCAGGTTTCACATTTTATAGACAGTCCGGTGATCTTAATTCAAAATAACCGTTCCCTATTAATTCCAGTGTGGGAGAGGGGTGCACAGAGTACATCTACATGTTCAACACGATTAAGGATTCATTTTTCATATGAATTGCTCCTAATCTGTGCGACTCCTCTGTTTAACATTAATTGGCTCATTAAATCACTGCCAGCAGGCTGACACCAGTGTGAGATTAATAAGCTTGATGTCTGTGGTGTGGAGAAATCCTCACAGTTTCAGTTTCACAGCTGTAGTCTGGCTGGTGCGAAGGGTCACGGGCTGGATAAGGAACGTAGGTAAATTAAACAAATCTTTAAGCACACACACAAACTTCAATTAATCAGAAGTAGAAGCGCTGAAAGTGCGAGGTCAGAGAATTATTGTTCTTTTCAACAAATGAATCCCTGGTGTCTGCACCAAAAATAGCCAGTAGAGCAACACATCAGTCTACAAGGAAGCCGGATTAGCTGCTATATTAGTCACTGGGTCTCCACTACAGTCACACAAGTACCTCTGATTGCTTTTGTTTCCTCCCCCGGAAAATTACTGAAAGCCCATAACAGTGAGTAGGAACTGTATTACTGTACGTGGCTGCACAACACAAGCAAAGGGTCGTGTATTTGTTTCATTTGCATTTTGACAATTGCAACCATCGAGTTTTCTCAGCTTGAGACTTTGATCATTCTGCAGGAATGCCTTAAAGATGAGGGCAAGAAAGGTCGAACAAAGCACTTCCAGTTGCACTGTGGGACACGTAAGATCCAGCATTTGACAGTTTGATCCATACTACAAACGAAAAGAGAGCGACACCAAACAGTAAAGTTCTGGGTCATATAGTCACTATAAAGCTTCATAAAACTGAGAGGAGCTGCTGATTCAGCTGATAACCCTCCGTAGGTTCATTACTATAAGTGACCCCTTGCACATTGTCACATGATTGTCATTTGATAAACACAAACAGTGATACTGGCCGCTAGGGAAATTTGTGCACCCATACAATTTAGTCTGTCTCTTCTTCCCAAAAACTAAAAGCTGGAGAACAAACCTTTACAAAAGTACACCAGTTAGTATTAAACTTCAACAATCTAGGGGTGCTTGTGAGAGACAAACAAGGCTAGATCGAAATCTCGTACATGGCTGGGCTATGTACAGTCAGTGTGCTCCTGAGGACACATGTAAAGTTCATGTCCCTCAGTTTTTAACATAGACATAGCATAGAGTACAAATGTGTAGTCTCCAAGTCTAGTTTGAGATAGCTAACATAATACAACACACCTTTGTACATTGAAGGGGACTCCTGAGACTTAGTATTGCACTTATGTAGAGTTGGGGGACTTGTAGCAATCGAAGCAACAAACACATCTATATATACTTTTAGTCGCTTGTAAGGGTCAATCTCCAAAAAACACTGGAACACACATTTCCAACAACTAATAGCGTCTTTCCTTAGACACTTCCTGTCTGGTAAATACGCATATCTTTCAGACGACACACCCTCGGATCTTAATGCAGGTGTTCCTTTAAAAAAGTACTTGACAAAGCTTCTTCAGTTTTCCTTGTAAGTAGTGAGATGACATTACGACACTGCTTCTTGGCATTAAAACTATGCGGTCATTCCCTGTTAAGGCTTCAGCATGTGGTAGATGCTTTTGTTCATCAGGGACAAACAGCTGGCGACCTGACAGCCAACACTGCTTGAATGTCAGCAGCCAAAGGAAAATGCATTGTGTTTGGTCAGACATTGAGCAGTTAGAGTGGAATCACACTGGTAGAACCATCACATTACTACTATTGTGCTCATAAAATAATCTGTTTACTGTGCATATATATCCATGATTGAGACTGCAAAAACAAGACGATTCACCATCCCATGCATTGCAAGAATAATGTGGAATAAAATCTGCATTTCTACTTTACCAGGAAGCACAATCATGTTTCTGGCTCATCTCAAAATCAGTAGACATGTACCTCTTTAGTCACGTGGGTGCTTTTAAAACCTTCTTCCTGTGGTTCAGCAGTTTGCTCTGCATGCTGCACATATCTCCAGCGTTCCAAATACACAACGCAGCGTGTTTTATATCAACATATTCATAAATGCATAAATTACCATCAAAACTCACATCCCGAGGCAAGAAGGGAAAGTTGGGAGGCGAGAAAGTGTGACTGCCTGTTCTGTACATCAAACAAGCGTGACAGTTACCATTTCCATTCAGAAAAATAAATGCAGAGGGTTTTTTTTTTCTGAGGAAACAATCATGACAAACTGATTATTGGGATGAATGTTACACTGTGAGTAATACAAACATTTTATATAATATAAACGCCGTCATTGCAAGTATGTATGCATTTGTATTTTTGAGTCAAAGATGAAGTACTTCTAAACACACTCATTTTATTTAATTGACTTTATTCTGGTTCGCTGCATATTCCTGAAATCATTAAATAAATGTCTGAATCTCTTCATATTTCTGATGTTAATTGAATCAAACGGGTGGTGAGGCAATGTGACAGGAAGGATCGTGCCGAAGCTTTCTGAAAAGAAGACTTTAAGGTTAAGTGAAGCTCAAGACGCCCTTTAGGAATATGTAGTGATGCCATTGCTGCTTGAAGCAAAAAGAGTGTGTACTTGTATGAGAGCTTTTAATCAGACAGCGACAGAAACACTTCCTCTAAGGGTTCTCTTGACAACTGCATTTCAGTTATCATACTAAGTGCACTTACATAGTGAATTTAATATTGTTTTAGGAATAACTTCTTAATCGCAATGTTATTAATGTTAAGAAGCTGCTGTCTGTCCAATCCCAGTGTCTTTTTTTGAGTTTAATCTCTCATCTCTGTTGAACTAACAGACTAATGATTCCGTCAGGTTTAATGGCTTGAAATGAGTTCATTCTGGTTGATTTGTGAGATAATTGACATGATATGATGATGCTGAGAGAAGCTCATATGTGGCTTAAATAACAGTTCATTTGCAGCTATATATATATATATATATATATATATATATATACTTTTTATGATAATGTTGTGCAGTCCAGAGTAAAATATCTCCAAAGCTATTGGAAGGATTGGCGAAAATTGGCACAAAATTTTGTATGGTCATTTAGGCATAGTCATTTCAGCTATGGGTCAAAAACAAAGTTTGGACCTTAATTTTAATCTGTCTTACAAATTGGTTTTCTATCAGTACTGCTGAAGCCAATCCATATAAATGTCTGAAGGAGTTTTATGAGCAAATCAGTACAGACTCAATCTCACATATTTATGCAAATTGTGTCCACCAGGTCTGAACGTGGTACTGAATGTGAAAGGACATATCGAGCTAAAGCATCTGACAAGTCCTGTTAAATATCTGCGAGCAAATGATGATCACAAGAAATCATTAACAAATGGTAAGACCACAAACCAACAGCTGTAAAGTTTTTCGATCCAAGTCAAACTCATAGCATTTTGTAAAGGACTGGTTCAGGACCCATCAGCAAGCTGACAGACTTGTACTAGACTACATTGTAGGAACAGCTCATTTAAAAAATATATATATAAGAAATGAAGGTGAGCTAGTTAATTTTTTGGGACTGCGAACTTGTGACTATGAACGTGAATCATCCAAACGAAGAAAATGCAGATTAAAGTGTGTTTTCATCCACTGCTGTTATGCAAATATTAGGCAGAGGGCTGAATGAAATAAACAGCCGGTGGCGCTATTTCTCCACTCTGTACCATTGCAACCACTGCAGAAGAAGAGAACACTGTAGAAAACTTGATGGAAATATGAAAGCTACATTTGCAAGTGTAAAAAATCTTTTGCAGGATTTTTTAAAAATTTTTGACCTTTCCACTTAGTTTTTTTATGTGCAAATTGAAAATGCGTGGTTGGAAACCAACTTACTAACACATCTGCTTCTCAAGTAGAATAAAGACTCTGACGCAGTTATGTAAAGACTGAGCTGTAGATCGCAATTACACTGTGCACACCAGCAGTGGGTTACATACAGTAGCTATCACATAACTAAAGCAACACATGCAGAACAGATATAAGTCACACCCCAAAGCTTTACTACAAGCATTAAGCACCCCTCTCACACTTCCCCACATCATCAGCCGTGATCTAGAATTAAGACAGCGAGGTATTTTAGCAGAAAGGTGGAGGATGGATGCAGTCACATCTCTGCCTATCTGGCTCATGTAGTACTGGTGTGGCCTGGTGTAAACAGCATGTGGATAAATCCTGTGCTTGACAAATAAAATGAATTAAAAGAGAACCTGTCCAGATCCAGGAGTAACATGTCACAATGTAATGCATTACTGTAATTCCACTACTCATGGTAGATGAAAGTGTAACTAATACATTTTCAAATTAAATAACACAATTATGATTACTAAAATTTAAATGGGCTTGTTGCTTATTAATTTTGTCCTACGTGAAAATGTTGGACAACTGCGGTGGGTCGCAGACAAATGCAATCTAGGAACACTAGTCATTGCTGCCCTCTGGTGGCTGGGAGTATTAATAATTTCTATCACTACTGTCATAATGGGTACAATGAGATAAAATTTGACAGTTGTCTTGTCCCACACACTAACATAGTATTCCTACGTGTGCATCAGTAAAAGAGATGGAGCCCACATTTACTTTTATAAGACGTAACTGTTAAAGTAAGTTCAGTTACTTTTTAGAGAAGTAACGAGTAACGAATTACTACTCTTCAGTAACTTGGCCAACACTGGCCACCACGCAACACTTCTATGATCTGCGCTTCCAGAGCTGCCGTCCACACATGGTTAGGTTTGTGTCTGCCGTCATCAACCACCAATGACATCAAGATAAAACGACCCCGTCTCTGTCTGAACCGATGGCGTGGAGCTGCTGGCTCTGCGGCACAGCGATTAGACGTGCCTCCTTAAACCAGCTTCAGTAATGTAGCTCCCTTAGTCCCGAGGAGCAGAGTGGAAAATCCAAAGTGACTGGAATTATGTAAAGTAACACACTACCGGCTTTTTATAGAAAGGGACCGCCTCCCGTCGGCATGGTAACTGGTCGCCATAATTGGCCCCCCATTTCTGGTGGCGCGAACCACGGCATTCCTCCCTTCACTGTCTTGCGTTCTGGATAATCGAGGTGGTGACAGAGAGGTGAACGAATTCGTCTTCAGCTACTCAACAGGCTAATCAACACACACATTTTGCTTTCACCTGCTCATTGTTAATAGCATCCTACTACTCTGCTGTTTCCATGAAGCTTTAGCATTTGACCTGACCGTCTCATGGCATCAGCCGTGAACTGCCTGGGTAGTTGCCTTCTTATCAACCCGTTACATGTTGTTATTCCTCCTTGGGAACAACCTCAAAGTGTCCTCGATTTCATTTTTTGCCCTCACATGTGACACAGATTTGATATTTTCAAATCGGCATGAGCTTAAAAAAACAGCAGCCAAAGTCCCTTTTTCTACGTGTTGATCTGGGTCACATCTGGGAAATCCTCATGTTGGAGCAAGTGACCCACATGCGACTCGTATTTTTAACACAGATTGCAAAATTGTTGCTGTTGCCATGACGATAAGTAAATGTTAATTCACCTGAGACAGTTGTCGTAATTTTGGCTCCACAGAGGGCAATGAGACATGAATGGGAATGGGAAGAAAGAAAAACAGTGGTTTGATTGGTATTTGGGGAGATGTCTCACCTGAGATACTGAAACAGATGTGGTGTAAGACCTTCTTACACACACACACACATACATACACACATGTGCCACTGACAAGGATCTTGCTTCTTGTACATCATGTACCTGAAAATCTCACACAAACGATGCCGTCAAAACCATCACCATGTCTTTAATCCCATCTGCCAGCAGCTCTGCACACATTCATTACAGCTCCTCAGAGCACTCGGTAACTCAACACTGATACGCCACGCAGTCTATTTATTTGCACTGACAAGATAATATGCAGGCCTACAAAGCTCCGGAGTGTCATTCAACATTTAAAAACGACAGTGTGTAAACTGAGATTTTGGGCAAATTTGATTCACTGTGCTCTGTCAGTAACAAGTGTCGTTTTCAGATATATAAAAGGGGAAGCATTGCATTGTGGGGCAAAAAGTAGTATACGTGCTATGGACAACACTTTCTCATTTTGTTGTGGACATTATGAAGTGCATTATGTTATTTTTTTTGGAGTTCAAGTACACACAGTATAGGCCACTTGGAAATATGCATTTATATATTTTAGCCCAAATGGTAGAATCCTACCTTGACCTGAAGTATGAACAGTGTGGTCAAGATCAGCAGTATTCCAAACTCTATGAGATGGGTAAAAATAGAAACAGAAGGAAAGCCAAAAAACACAAAAACAAAGCAAAACACCACCTACAACAAAAAACCTTAGTAGGCTGCAGTCAAGAGCTCTAAAATCAGGGACGCATGCATGACAAAAACCAGACATGCGTGAATTCAGTTGTTTCAAAATGCACCACTGCATACCAGGCAGCAGCTCATCAATACACATTTCCTGTCTACATGTGTTTCCTGTCAACACATTTGACCCGATGAAGTAACCTACTGTGAGCGAGTCCAAAAAAAAACAACAGACATGAAGCGGCTACTTTGGTGTGCAAGGAGACATGTGGTTCAAGACATGTCGTTCGCATCCACATCTAGCAGAACAAACAGGTGTGTTTTATACAGGTTCCAAAAATTTTAATGATTCATTATATGATAAACATGAAAAGACTGAGGAGCACACAAATGTGGCAAAATCTAGTCAAACTTGAAAAGTAGAAAAACGATTTTTTCTAATAACATCTGCAGAGTTGCAGTCTGCTGAATTTTTGGGAGCTGCTCTTTGATGGACTGGAGGACATCACAAAAGCTGAGCAGGAGATGGCTTACATTGTGTCTGTGTATGCATGCGAGAGTTCATTCTCACATCTCAAAATATTAAAAGTGGGCCACTCTACATTAGGTCCCCAGCTGAAGTCCCACTTTGCCCATGTGGGGAGTGTTTCATGAAGTACTCCATTAAAAACTACATGGACATTGTCGAAATATAGAGGATTCAGTCTGTAGTGTTACCTTATGTATTTTTATCCAGAAAAATGTAAAATAGAATGGGTCTTACTTTTCACAGATGTTCTTATGTACATGCAAAGTTGGTGGCTTAGCTCTGTGCTCAAAGTCAATTCAAGGCCACCATAGTTTGACCTAGACTGTTTTGTGCATCGGTCCCAGTAAATGTCACCTTCTTCAAGATTTCCGAAAATGGAAATCTCTTTGCTTCTTCTTGCCTTGTCATTATTACGTGTTCAGACATCCTGAGTGTGAATGAGGAGCTGCAGCGGCAGCAGCTGACGCCTGCTGAATGGAGCTCTGCGATAGCTGGAGTCATCTGGAGTTTAGCAGAGACGGCGTCGTCACAGTCGACAAGCTCCCTGATGATCATCCGGGAGACATCAAAGGCAGAAATGAACTGTGTTGACAAGCCGCTCGCTGTCTTTTACACTCTGCTGATTGGAGGAAAGTGAAGAACATTCCAGCTTTATCAGCACCTTGTCCTCCCGGTCCTTCCAATCAAAGGTCAAAGGTTGAGTTTGATTCGGTTTTTTTTTGTTTGGTAATCAAATAACCTGGAACCTCCTTAACAAAAAGCATTACACAGCTTATGAGCAACTCTTAAAGGTAACTGTGCTGCAGAGTTTTCTCAGCTTTGTGATACAGGACTGTCTTGTTGCTAGGAAACATCCAAATAGATTTTTGACCCTGTTCATCTTTTTTTGTTGTTTCTTATCTGTATTGTCCAAAACGTGTCTGTCTGTTTTTGTTAGCGCCTGTCTCAAACACTTCCCGCATCAGTGATAACTGATGTGTTGATATCAAGGCTGGGTGGTAAGTCCACTGTAGGTCAGCTGGTTTGTGATGATTAGAGCATCTGCTAAAAATCTAGTTTTTAGACTTTTGTTATTTCACCTTGTGTTTAGAAACTGCATAATTCCAAATGAATTTAGCTTTAAACAACATGCCAAACAAAAATATATGTACAGGGCAAACATGTTGTCAGGTAGGAGGTCCGATAGGAACACTGTTTTTTAGGACTCTAAATAAAATGTATTTAATTTAATCGAATTAATGAAGATGCCATATGTATTCTATTGTGTGCACTGCACTTGATAGATATTTGTATGTGTATACTGATCCAAAGCTTATTTTTACCCTTGGGCGCCCAAGCACATTAATCTGGCCATGGTTCTATATATTCTCTCTCTTCCTCACACACATACACACAATTAGTTTTACTCTGTCACTGTATAATTAACTTAGCCTTATCTGTGTTAATGTTTGTTTTACTGCAAGGATACACAACGAGGAGTACAACACCTCTGTGTTAAACATCCTTTTCTACATGCAGTGATTTAAAATAACTGGGGCCTGATGCATATGTATTTGCATTTCCCACACATTAACTGGTACTTAGGAACAACATAAGGTGAGAATGTGCGCACCTCACACATAACGGAGCAGGCACACACACACACACACACACACACACACACACACACACACACACACACACACAGCTTCCCAGAGGGAGCTCAGTGTGATAATGCTCTAGCGCAAATGAAATAAGTTGAGAAGTTGAATCTAATATGCAGTGTTATTCTTTTAAGTCAATAATCACTTTTAGCACAAACATTTCTTAATACAATTTATGATGTCAAATGTGCATTATAAACTTTATTCTAATGACTGCTCAGTGTTACTAATATATTTTATTCTGCCTCTGATGTTTTAATTTTTTTCCATGTTATTACTTATTGTGAAGTGTGATCACAGATAACTACCATCTCATCCAAGAAGCTTGGTCAGTTCTGAACTGAAGAATTGTGCGTATACAGTTTGAGTTATAGGTTTATGTCCCTCCAACAAGATAAAAAACATGGACATACTGCTATAAAAGACAATAACTAGTTTAACTTTGTGGTATCTTATTTCCTGTGTATCTTTATAAAAATCCACCACAGCAACAATAAACCAACACTTCCACCTACAAACTCAGCACACGTTAGGATGGTGACCTTGCTTCCCCTTCCCTCCTCCTCAGTCCTCTCCTCTCCAGATTGTTTACCTCCTATCAGTGCCTTGCAAAACTCAGTTGTAATCTCTTTTTTTTTTCATTTCCTATTTTGCTTGAAGGCTGTTGTTGCATGACTGATGAACACCAGCTTGGAGCGGCGCAATAAAGATGCATCACGCAAATGACATGGCTCCTTCGTGATGCTGCGATGTCTTAATGTCTTTACCTCTTGGCATTTTCCATTTCAACCTGTTTGTGTAATTCTGCATGTATTCGTTTTACAGCTGTATATTAATGGGTTTTTAAAGTAACGGATTGCATACAAGGATAAAGACGTTTTGTCACTCTGACAGATCCTTCACTGGGATCATTCATATGGTTTCACTGTTGACCTTGTGGAGTCGGTGAGAGGTGTACAGTGTATCCACCTTCTGAATTTGCACGGAGTTCCATCACAGTCATGTCTATAATTATGGTAAACATCACTCTCCAGTGTAATATCACAACATGACACTGAGTCATATAAGTGGCAGATGTATTATCTTTGCATGATGCATGGCTTCTCAGCATGCAGCTCCTGCCAGTACACATACACACATTTTTGATGCTTTCACTGATGAATGCACCACTGGAGCTGTTAACACCCTCTGTATCACAGTCCAACCAGCAGGCTGATACAGGACATGTAGTTTGGAAATGAGGCAGGAAATAAGTGATATATGGAGCTGCTCTTCCTTCCAGGGAAGACATTACTGTTGAGAACTCAGCTGCACTGCAGGAAATTGATGACCAGCCGTCCTTCCCTGCCAACACTGATGCGACAATGCAGATTTGTTCTCCACAACATCAGGCATATATGTCAGGTTCTGGTCCAGGCTCTTATCATCTTGTGTCTAGATGACTCGCCCCTGGCTGGCGTGCCTGCATGTGCCATCCAACCCCTGCAGCTGATCCAGATCAGTGGGTCTTCTACCTTCAGCCCTTCAGAGGAGCAGAACCTATACACATCTTAGTCCATATTTGGATTAACCAGTTAGGCAACGTCACCACTGCCAAGATGGTGGTGGCCTCTTCAGAAATCTACGGGTGGCATTGCAGAGGCTCCCTGTTTTATACAGTCACGAACCACGTATCTCCAAAAACCTGTCATGAGCTCAGAAAAACAGCCTGTTTTCAGCTTTGTGACAATGTGTTTTCCAGCTGATCCAAGAGAACATTCAAATTCCAAAACCCCTAATTTGAAGATTTTCACTAGACAGGTAAGGTATGAGAAATTGTAATCTGAAAAGTAACCAGTAATTAAAGCTGTTAGACAAATGTAGTGGAGTAGAAGTATAAAGCTGCATGAAATGGGAATACTCAAGTTAAGTACAAGTAGCCTACCTTGAGCTTGTACTTAAGTACAGTACATGAGTAAATGTACTTAATTACATTTCACTTCTGTATTACAGCTCTAATATGGAGATATGAGTTAAGGAAAAAAATGCCACTCATTTACAATACAGCCAATTTAAAGAATCTAAAATAGTCTCGATAAAATTCCCCTTTGCTCTTACCAAACTATACTGGGAGAAGTGAAAATCGTGAACTGCCTTTTCTTTCTTTCTTAGTTCTGTGTCTCCCATTTATTGTCTCATTCTTCTTAAATTAAACTTAATTGAAAACATTATTCATTTGTATTCTGGTGTGTAAAACTAGTCTGGGTTAAGGATGATATGCACCTGTTCCCAACATTTACAACACGGCCTGACTTGCAAAAATGGGTCCTTCATCTTCAACACAACCAGAGCGAGTGAAAAAAAAAAAATCTGATTCATTGCGTAAGGAATCAGTAACAACGCTCTGCATGTTGATATCAGCCCTGCAGATTTCCCGCCGCTCTCCTAAACATAATGGTGGTCGGCGCTCCAGCTGTAATGTGAGAACAGCGAGTGGAGTAATAGCAGAGGCTGTCACTGGAACGGAGCGGCTGCTAAATGTTGTGAAGCGAACTGTTCGGGGTAATAATGATCTATTGAGCTCGGCCGTCACATGGAAGCTCCAGGTAATGAAGTAGAGAGATTTAAAGAAGACCTTCAGATGACTTCCACAGCGGGAGACGCTCTGTAATGGAGCTTGATTGAGTAATAAAACAAAAGCTTGTTCGGTGCCGGGGATGGTGGCATTTGCAGTGTGTGTGTGTGTGTGTGTGTGTGTGTGTGTGTGTGTGTGTGTGTGTGTTGATTGTTCTTCAGAGTAATAGCAGCTACTACACTTGAAGCCACAACATTCAGTACAGTATCAACACCGCTATTATCTCATGATTGTTTTTCGCTGTCTTTAACCCTGCACAGGAAACTGCAGGTGTCTTTCACTGCATGCATGCATATACAACCCCAATCATTACAAACCATCATTAAAATGATTGAAAAAGGGTAGAAGCACTATGGATGTGTGTGTACGTCAGAGCACTTGAATGCTGTTGCAACAAGAAAGGAAAGACAAGAAAAGAAAGAAAGGGCACAAAATAAATCTAATCTATCTTGGAGGGGCATTAATAGATAATGATTAATACAGTATTTCAAGCTTTACTTCACCATGTACTGGGCCAACAATGTGTAAATCAGAATTGTGAAAGCGTGATATTTTGGAATCACAAGAGTCAGTACTTTAATTATAACGTACATAATTAACAGTGCCTTCGACTGTAGGAGATGAAAGTTTCAGCCAGTGACTGTTGGTAACTAACATTCGTCTGCAAATTTCCTCAGCTGTGGTTGATTATCGAGAATACTGTAAGTTGGTGAAGCGACAAAAAGAAACTCTCAGCCCTTTTTCTCAGTGAACATGCACTGATGCTGCTCACTGTGGGTGCAGGTTCCTTGTGTTCAGCGAGCGAGAGGAGAGAGGCAGCATATTCAATCACCAGCAGCCAGACAGGAACTCAAAGTGTTCAGTGTCTGCTCTAAATGAAAGAACATGACCATGTAACTCAATTTTATCTTTCCACTTGATTTACAAAGGTTTATTTTCGTGTCCTATAGCCTGCATCAAATGATGAGATAATACTTGAATAATAATGATAATAGCTGATGCTGAAGCAGTTAGAGCCCATTCACGTCATTTTGAGGAAATGTTTTCCACCTTTAAAACGTCGGTGTGTACAGTGGCAGATGTTATTATATATTATATTTCATTATTTATAATATGTACTTATGATCATTTTGTATTATGAGTCAAATGTATTCTTCTAATTATGTCATAGGTCACAAAGTCACACACCCCCTTCCCCTGTGGTACTAGATTCTTCTGAAAGTTGTGAATGTTTGAGCATTTGAGACTGTAATTATAATATGTACTGCTAGATTATAAACTATTAGTCTCACGTAGTGCAGTCTTGGGTGGTGTATTATAACAAAAGTCTAATTTAGGCTATTTAGCACTTATCAAAACTAGCAATTAAAAAGTGCACATAAGTCAATAAATAAAGATATAATAAAGCCTAATTACAACCTGATGATAATGTTTGTTAGCCAGAGAAGTGAAATGTGTTCAGTCCAGGTATGTCACAGGTTAAAACTATTGTGAAGTTACATAAAACACAATTGTTTGGAACTCAGTATAATTATACCCCACATTGCTATTAGTAAAACATTTCACTGAGATATCAAGTGCAAAAGTGAGCATATGAATATGAATTTCTTCATCTGTGACATGTAGAAAGTGATCTGTGCACCTGCAATGAATGTGAGAAAGTCTAACTGACGTGTTGTGTTTGGGAGAGAAAAAAGTTTGCAACTCCCAAAGCATTTTTCTCTGTGACGTCAAATTCACTGTTGACACGTGTCACTATTTTCTTCAACTACAAATTCCATGGTCATAGGCGCTCAGTTGCTTTGCTTCCAATAATATCTTGTGTCATCATGTTAACGCTTGTGAAATGAAAATGTCATGAAATCGGTTCACAACAGCAGGTATGCCCACAGCACCACAGCTTAATTGTTAGTGATGTGTTGCTGAAGTGGTTAGTAGAGCATCAATCACTTTTTCAAATGTGTTCAAATTCAATGTAATTAACATTAGTTATACACAATTCATTGCAGTTTAGAAATATAGTCATAGTTTGCTTTGGAAGATAGTACCAGCTAAGGTTAGCGGCCATCCTTCAATCCGGTTGTTTAGTCTTCTGGCTCAGAAGTTATTCATGACTTGTGATGGATGGTCATCGCAATGTGTAGTGTGTGTAGGAGTTGCACAGGTCATATGGACTGAGGCTAGTGGTGACCGTGGATCTTTCAAGGAAAACAGGCTACCACTGCTCAGTCTGAGCTTTATTGGCAGTGGAGCAGACACCGCTACGTGATGCCAGCACAGTCTCATCTGTATTCATTCTGCTTCCTATGCATTGTGGTTTGAAAACACTGCTGTCTCCTTTCATCTGCAGCTTCATTTTCTATGTTCTCTAAGTTCATTTGCATTGTGGATATAGTCCTTTTATGTGACTTTAGGTCCCTTAAAATTTTAGGTGAGGCAGACAAGATTTAGCTCTTTTTCAAAAGTGGCAGGAGCAAAGAAGCTCGTGTAAAAGTGGGCGAATAAGTGAGTATAATTTTCAGTCATTTCATAAAAGCACAAATAATTGACATTAAAGTAGATATACAATATTCACCCTAATATAAACTGGGAGATTATTGCGCTACAAAAACTGAAATAGTGAAGTTTTGAAATAATCCCAAGTCTGAAAATAAATGGTTAAATTGCAGATTGTGCCATTGTCTTCTTTTTTTTTTCAGGAGAATGAGAACATAAAGCTCCACATGCTCCAATTGTGCCACCTCAGAATTTTGGAGACAGACAGGAAGTGAGCAGACAAAGGTGGAGGTATTCAGACCCTTTACTCAAGTAAAAATACTACTACCAAATGTACTTAATTAAAAGTAAAAGTACTCAAAAAATGCTTCTGTTATAGTTGTTTGAGGTGAAGAACTATTTTGTACAGGACTGCAACTAATGATTATTCTCATTATGGCTTAATCTGCTGATTATTTTCTCCATTAATTAATTAATTTACAGTTTAATACTATGACAATTACCATAATCAGAGCCCAAAGTGACACCTTTGCAATGCTTGTTTAGTCCAACTAATAGTCCAAACCTCAAGATGATTAAAAATATTAAAACATATATATAAGCTCTTCTTATGTTTAATGCAAAAATTACTAGTAACTAAAGCTGTCAGAAAAAGGTAGCAGAGTAAAAAGTGCAATATGTCCCTCTGAACTGCAGTGGAGTAGAAAGCAGGATGAAAAGAAACGACTCAAGTACTTAAGTACGGTACTTGAGAAAATGTATTTAGTTACATTGTGTCCTGGCAGTTGTCTGGTGTAAATGACAGACAGTCTGCAGACACGGTTGTCAAAATCTCCCAGCTAAAGCACATCATACCATCGTTTAGCTAATCTACTTAAAAGCTCTTAATCAGGGACTCCAGACTTGTGAAGCACTGTGTGAGACTAACATTAATGTAAGGAAAGTGTATTTTGTAATAACAGACACAAAAATATTAGTGAGTATATTATTAAGTATACCACTGATGTAATATCCTAGTAAATGTGCATATATATAAACACATCTTGTGTTAGAATATGCTGACTACAAACGCAGGCCTGGAGTTACATTTATACAAAACAATCTCAGTTTCATTGGTCAGAAAAAAATATATTTTTTTTCCTGAAATCATTCAGTCCTGCCATGTGCTGAGATTTCTGGCAAGGGTGTCATTTACAGGTCAGTGTAGCTAAAGGGATCAGGATAAAGTGGGGAGTTTAGAAATAGCATCACTCAGGCTGGTTAGAACCAGGGGTGGCTGGTAATCAGGTTATATTACACACGCAAGGAGAAATTTCTTTGCTCTAATCACAAAACAAAGTCACACTACGAGATTAGGTAACAGCACAATTATCTTGCCAGAGGAAAGCTATACACCCCTTTCTCTTTCACACACACAGATGGCTCTCTTTGACCTCTTTGTCCTTATGGAGAGGACATATTATAATGGGCCTTGTCCTTCCTGGTGACATTACAAAAGGTTTGTCTTTTCCTCATGCTGCTCAACAAAGATCCCCCATATTTGTAGTCACTGTTCTGTTCTGTCGTCACCTACTTCCTTTGTTTGTCTCAGAATCATTGATCATCTCAGATGGTAGCAATTGTTAGATTTGAATTTAATATAATCAAACAAATTTAAAATTTTGATTGCTCACATTGCCACTGACCCTGGGCCAGATTTGAGCTGAATCACTGTTAAAGCACCTGTATTCTGAATGTGAATATTTCAGTAATCTAAAGTGTGGTGATATGTTTTTTGTGTCTCGGTTAACGAACAACTGCATATCCAGAAAGTTGATTCCGGACAATGACTTACACTACAATATATAATACATTGCTTTGAAATCATGACTAACAGAGCTTGGCTGCAACCGGCAAGACTCAAATTAATGTTTAAAGCCACGTTCCAGCTTTCATTTTTCAAATTAATATGATATAATATTATGGTGAAAAGTAATAACTAGTTATTGCAACCAAGACTATTTGCTGGAGTGTGGTCACTCTTTTCTGACATATCGAGGTCAAGACACAACTGGATCAGTCAGCCAGTCTCGGTTAGACTCTAAAAGGTGTTTTTTCTTTGAAGTAACATCAAAAAACATGGACAGACAGCAGTACAGAGATATTATACTTTGAATGTCAAACACAAGAAAACTGAAAATAGATTCATTTGAAAGCAAAGGAGAGCGAGCTTTTTTCATTCCTGTGACTAGAAGATTTCTCATATGATTATTGCTTTACCATTCTGCCCGGTCACGAGCGACCCCTGAGACCCCTCTATCTGGTTTCCACTGGTTGCTGATAGAGGTCAGCAGAGCTCAGACAGATAAGGTGGTTGCTGAATACATTTGTTACATATTTGAATTTTAATCCTGAGCAAGTATCTGTCTGCTGAACCAAATGATGCCGCAGCTATGGATACTCCACTACTGCCTTTCTTTTAGCATAAGTAAACAGATGAGCAAGTTTATTGACGACAAAACTGAAATCCTACTACTTGGCCCTAAAATGAAAATAGAAATGCTGTTTAATAAAATTAACTCCCTGTATTAAATCCGAGGTTGCAAGACTTGGTGTGATCCTTGATTCAGATCTGAGCTTGGAGTCCCACATTAACAAAATGACAAAAACATAATTTCCACCTTAGAAACACAGCTGAAGTACCATTTATGCATCAAAAAGATGCTGGAAATGAATGTCTTCATTTTAGGCTGATTTAATTACTGTGCAATTATTGCCAGGAAGACACTGCTGTATCAACCAGCTTGGTTAGGTTTAGGGAAATATCATGGATTGGATTCAATCAACTTCTTGGTTAAGGTTAGGAAAACATTGTGATTTTGCTGTAAATTACTTAATTAAGGTGATTGGACCCTTGTCATCAGGATTACAATTGTAAACACTTTGATGGTGAAAAGAAACCAAAGTTGACAGTTGATAGGAAACAACAAGTTAATGTCCAATATTTTGCTGACCCATCCATCCACCTTTGATGTCTTTCCTTTGCAGAAAATGCTTAAAAAGATGTTAGAAATACAGAAATTTCAGGTATTGGGTTTGGCTCCTTAAACAGTTAGACTTTTTTTTTTGGTCGCATCAAACCTCTAAGACACAGATGGCTGAAATATGCCAGCGGAAAAGGTCACTTAGGCATTGGGAGTAACACAGAGACATGTTATTATTTCAGCATGGAGGAGAGGAATGGAAAAAAAACAGCATAGATGACAGTATCACTGCTACAAAACCAGCCATTATCTCCATTAACTGCTCCCAGTGTGACCTGCTGTGTGTGCTGGTGGTAACCATGCCAGCCACGGCCGGGAGAAGAGACAGCGCTGACATCATCAGAGAGGTCGAGTGTTCGCCTTCTGGGAAACCTCTGCAGCCCTCTGGACAGATCGATTTGGTTGACCCCCCCCCGGTGGGCTCGTTGGGTGCTCCCACTTTGCTGCCTCAGCCTGCCATCATTTACATTTTGATAGGTCTTTGCACACCATGACTACTGATTTCTATCAAGGTCAAATCTGCAACACCTTGAAGACAGAAGCAGAGAGGAAGAGAAGGAATCAGAGGTGATGGTGATGGAGGAGGATGGGACGCAGATAGAGACGCTGGGTGAATGACTGAAAGGACCGTGACGAGTCTGATTGGAGGGGCGAAATTGAGAATGAGCAGAGACGGGGGAGATGAAACAGAGGGAGGGAGCACACTGGGTCCACAGTGTGTGCAGTATTGTGAAAAATAAAGGCATGTGATTGAGAGAGATAGACGGTATAATTGCTGTTTTTGATGACTCAGACGATGGGGACAATGACGCCATGTGTGAGGTGTGTGGGTCGTGATCGGGGATGCTGCCTCCCACTTTGCTCCAATTAGTGAGACAAGTTCTCCACAACACCTACTCCAAACAATAAATAACACAAAATTAATTTATAATAATTCAAAGTTGAAGAGAAGGTAACAGTAACATAACAACAAACTGGATCCTGTCACCAATATTGAATAATGATCTTGGTAAAACATTATTAATTATTTATTTTATTTGTAAAGGACCACATGCAATATTAAAAATACATGTTACCATTTGATATATCGTTGATTTAGCTTAAAGCAAATTTTCATCTGCATTTATGTTTTCATTGTCAATTCTTGATCCTCCATCACAACTGGGGCTTTAGTGCTCTACCTGAACGAATGCTATGCCTCATTTTTAGACAACTTTTCCTTCATAGCCAGTATTTCATGTTTTCATTCATTTTCATTCTTTAAAAAATATATATGTTGTTTCCAATAAGTGGCAACCTTTTCACGTGAAGCCAAAGCAAAAGTGCAGTTCCTCTAATGGCCTCTACATGGCTCCAAAGAATCACTGACTTCATTATAGATAATGGGAAAACCCCAACTTCTCTATAGAAATACATACATTTTCTACCAATAGTCAATCAGCAGGTTTTGTTTAAATTATTATTATTGTTGCTATATATATATTTTTTACGTTTACGCCCACTGACATGTCTGCCTAAGTATGCTGTATCTCCAGTTTCCAGAGCTGCCACGATGGAAATGTTCCTCCAGATAAACAATGAGTATGATTTAACAGGGAGTTCAAGTAAACTGTGCATTAAGCCACACTCAAGAGGGGAACATAAATAAACATACAATACCTAACTGCAGCTGAGTCCATTTGCTTTCTTCATCAGTAAAGGGAATCTTAAATTCACTGTAAGAGTCAGATGCAGAGTATCTAATCTCCAAATCAAAGAAAGGAAACCATATCACTGATCCTCTTTAAACCTTTAGGGTATGGTTATTTATGTTCACTCAAAACAAGTTTTAGCTATCGCTGTACAAAACATTAAAGCCTGCTGGGTGTCACATGGCAAAACAGCACAGGATTGATTAGTCCAGAATAGCTGAGTCAGGTTCCTCTCTCATGATTTACATTTGTCTCAAATAACTGAAACCAATGTGATGTTACTAAGTCTTGTCTGAATACGATGCATGACCTTAAACTAGCAGAAGTCTGGCATTAATAGAACAGTCTTTGATCCTATCCATCTCCTCATCTCATTTTTTTGGGCATTTTTTCCTTGATTTGACAGAAGACAGCTTAGAGGCAGACAGGAAATGAGGCGTGAAAGAGCAGAGTAAAACACAACAGAGGTCCTCAGCTGAAATCAGACTCTTATGTGATATGTGCCTTGACCATTCGAACATCAGGATACCCGATACCCCCCAATCGACAGAAAATAATGTGCAATAATTTTGCCACTTGATTCATTGTAAGTCATTCATCAAGCAAAGAAAGCTTTTCTGTTTTGTAGCATTGTAAACAGAATTTTTGAGCTTTAAACTGTTTGTCAAAAGAGAGCAAGTCATTTCAAGAGATTACTTTCCCTTCTATGAAATTGTGATGGCCATTTTTTATGATTTTCTGTCATCTTATAGGTTAAAATGTTATTTGACTGTTCGACTGAAAATCAATCAATCAACAATTTCTTGATAAATGAAGAGAAAATGAATGCTACTTGCAGCCCTATTTTCTACAACAAATCAGTAGCTATTGAGACATTTTTTAATGTGTGCAGTAATAGCAGTTTCAAAGGTGGATAAATCGACATTTTTTAAAATAACAATGCCTCAAATGACTACGTGTAACATGACAGAGGTTGCTCATAAAGACAAACCAAGACAGGATTAGCACCGAACTCTGTAGCTCTATATGGCTTCAATGGAGCCTCTTTCAGCTTGTTGTTTTGGTTCTCAAACCCACACATTTATAATGTCTGATCTGTTCAGTCTTCATAACCAGCAGTTGCCAGCTGCTGTCAGCCAAAAAGGCTCTCATCAACACAGTCCATGCTGCTTGCCCAGCATCAAACAACAGACAAAGAGAGCAAATTATATCAAGTGTTGGTGGAGACCAGAACAGAGGTAAAAAAGAGAGTAATTATTGAGTTACATTTGTGAGGTGGCTCAAATGGAATGATACTGTTGCTCTGTGACTACTACCAATATGTCAGGTCTTTGTGTTCTGTCAGCTTGTTTGGGAGTTCTTCTGCCTCCTAGTGACTGTAATAATAACAATAATGATAAAAAAAATGTAATTTCAGAATGCAGGGAAAAACACAAAAGGCGTGAAATGAGACAGAGATCCATTGGTGTAATTGGATGACCTTGATACAGAGTGAAACTCCAGGAACTGAAACTGGCACACACACATACACCACACACACACACACACACACACACACACAAATATTGCACCCTCCAGCATGTATGTTATATCTATAGTGCACTAATGCACTTATCTCCAAAAAACACACACATACAGCTGTTAGTGTGTGTCCTCTCTTGAGGAACACTCACTACTGTGATCAGCACTAAAGCCTCAGAAATGTATATGCAATAATAGAATGCATTAGCCTGACACGTGATTGTTGTTTACTATCCATTTTTTGTCGTTCACAATGGTCGTTGCGATCCCATGATCACACTATGTCAATGAAACAAGTGTCATCTGCATAGATGATTACGTTCATCTATCATTACTGATCTTCTGTCAATTACTTACTAAATTACTTACTCTGTGGACAAAAAGACTTTCTGTGTCTCTTGCTCTACTAAAACATCTTCATTACATTTTAAAGAAGTGAATCCTTTATTCCCCATTAATTTATTTTTCATGGATGGAGAGAGAGGTCTGGGCTTTGAAGGGTAAACCATGAAAACTACACTCTCGACTGTCCCACATACATTTTCCAATCGTACCACGTACACTTGCTTTAATGTTCGCTGGTGGACTAAAAACACCACCTTTCTATCACAAAGGGCCATAATTCTTATTTTCCCTTGCAGTTTTTCTTGGACAAATAGCCAGTAAAACAGCTATAGCAAAAGAGACAAAGGCTTTTTGCCAGACACAAGACTAGACAGAACAGAGCTGAGGACAAGCCAGTGAGCATCAGTGATGGTGATGTGTGGTGTCATCCTCTGTCCTGCTGCATCTCAGACAGATGTCAGAGTGAAAGCAGGGAACCCGGAGCTGATGTCTCTGTACCCACTCACACACACAAAAAAACCAGACAGAACTGCCGCAGAGATACAGTCCGGTGGCTTGTGAACGTGTCTACTTTACAGTTCAGCTGATCATTTGAAGTGTAAATCATAAAGAAGTCAATTTTATCATTATTATTATTATTGTGTATTTTTACAGTGTCTGTCCTAGTTTAGAACGGACTGCTGGATAATAAATGCAATCCAGACCAGATGACACGGATATGACAATATAGTTTGTAAGGCAACATATTTTCAAATTTTTCAGTAATTTTTCCTATTATTAATTTTTCTTTTAGTGTGAGTCAATTTCAACATCACTGTCTGAAAATACTTAAATTAATGCACAATCACCACAAAAAAAAAAAGTTTATGTGTACAAGGAAATGTACTGAGAATTCCACCAAAATGAATTCCCTTGTCCAGGAAAACGCCAGTGGGAACGTGATTTTTAGCAGGTGCTTGCTGGTGAGTGTATGTACTACACCCCTGTGTGTTCAAGCACAAAGACCTTTGTATGGATAAAGATGCCTTGTTAAAACCTTATCACACAGTTGTCGTTGCTAAATACTAAAGTCCAACCTTGAAATGTTGTGAGTATGATAATATAGTCTCTCATTCCCATGAAAAATAAAAGCAGTGGAGAGGAGTGAACTTCATATTGCAAGCTGTCTGAACATTAAAATGTCATGCAGCCAGTTGTGAGTGTTCAGCATTAAACTACATAAATAGTTTAAGTTGTGCCAGACATTCATTGTTTATATTGTGTTGAGGCACCTTAAAAGACTTAAGACAATCAGTTTCCTCAAGTGAATTGAGTTGGCACAACAAAGTTTTAAGTTGTCACAACGACAACGTAATCATTTATTTATGTAAAGAACATGGATTTAAGTTAGTCTTACTTAATTCAGATAAATTCCATTGAACTCTTTGAGTTGCAAATAGTTTCCTCAAACAGTTTGGGTTCCACTAACTAAACTCTATGTTCACCAGTTAACACACATATTAGGTCTCTCAGGTTTTCCACGTTGGTTTGTGTTGTGTGTTTTATTCTGCTTCGCATTTCCGTCGCTGCTGTTTAATCATTTATTATTCCCCGTTGTACTTGATCGGAGACCTGCAATTATGTTTGTCAGTAGTGAATTTTAATACCTAACCCACTTTCATCTAAATTTCTCTTACATAATCCTTTTCATATCCTCTGCTGCTTTGTCCTGAGAGTGTGCCCTGTTGCCATGGTGATCTGAGAGGAGATGGATGCTGTTTGAAGGGCAAATGGGGGGCAAAGGCCTGAAATAAGAACGCAGCTGACTGTATCCGTGTGGAGATCGACCTCGCGGCTCTTCTCCTGTCCTCCCCTTCCTGTCTCTCTCACTTTCACACACACTCTGCAAAACTACACCTTCGAGATCCTAAAATAGAGGCACCTACTTGGGTGATGGAGAAACAAAGAGAGGCATCTGAGGGCAGGTTTTCACCAAAGACCAATTGCCTCCCTCGTTGGGGAAAAAGGAGGCCAGATAAGGACGAGGTAAGCCCGGTTATTCCTTCACACCTCCCTCCCCCAACTCGACTGAGTCTGAAGCTTCTCAATGACACACTCACACTTCTCCTTCAGTATGGAAAAACACACTTCACTAAGTTTGTTTTGTGAAAAACAGGTCCTCTCCTATTATTTACGTAATTTTCAAAATATACTTTACATGGCTCAAACTATATGTTTTCGACTTCTATTTTTGTTTTTTAGTTGGTTAAGTTAAAATTATTTTTGATTAAAGTAATATAAAGACTTATGTCACATTGATGTTTGTGTAACCTAAAGAACTGGAATTTCATTGCATGTCATTCCATCACTACACCTGGAAATGGATTAAGCTATTTTTCATGCATTTTAAAATTAAAGCAACATTTTTAAGTACATGATATTTGACGGATTGTGACAAATTATGAATGTCATTCCACTACTGGAGGGATTTCACTCACATGTTTGCCAGCTACGTTCACACACTTCAGCCTCAGGTGACTCCAACAACCCTTATGACTGTAGTTCCAACAGCAGGCGCACGAGCAAACCAGGTGGTATCAATGACCTTGGTAATGTCCCCACAGAGGTTAAAAACCTGAGACTCTCCACCAGCCAATTAGAACTGAAGAAGCACTTTGAATAAGAGGCAAAACATTTTCAAGTATTTACAACCAAGTCCAGCCGTCCTAGATTCAACCCTCCTTGGATAACCATGACCTGGATCTTCACAGACATATTTTTGTGCATTTGCTTCACATTAGGGACATTTTATAAGAAAAGATATTCATCAATGATGCTCAATATCTGTAGGGCACTTACTGTGATCTCTGGTAGAGCTTTCACTGCAAGGTACATTTTGGTAGCCTCACTCTTGTGTGTGTGTGTGTGTGTGTGTGTGTAGATTAGAGGTGTTGCTTTTATATGTTGCCGCCTTCATCAGACAGAGAGACAAACTTTACAGACTGCCTCATTATTGTTACCAGGTTCCCTGTTAGCAATGTGTCTAAATCTGAAATATTGCCAAATAGGCACTTATGCACTTTTCACTTTGACACCAAATCCTTCGCCATCGTCTTGTCGGTCAAGTCACTGTGAAATCTGACTCCTGAGACAATTTGAGTTTATAATTGTAAAGTATTGACAACACGCTTAGTATTTCACAAGTCAGATTTTTCTTATTTGATGAATACAGGTGCTGATAGGCAAAGCAAATAATGTAATCAGTGTTTAATCAGTGTCATCAATCATCAAGCTTCAACAATGTCTTCGCTGAACATATGTCATCATAAATGCATTTTAACACAACTCGAATTCTTTAAAAAAGCCATTATAAGTTCTGCAGCAGGAAGAAGAACAGCTCAAACCAGCTGCCGGAAACATCTGCCAGGTTTTATTTTTCTCATACAGACCAGGTGTGTGGGTTCTTCTCAATAAGCTCAGTGTTTACTCAGCAGTCACAAACACCAACTGCTAAACTGGCACACATTAGACTGTGATTCATTCAATTGACAAAAACTTTGTTCAGTTCATTTGCAAAAACCTTTACAAAGCGATTTACTGTACTTTCTGTTAATTTACACCAACATTTGTCCAAATAAATAACTTGAACTTTTTCACCATTGCAGATCAATATCTCAACTTGAGACCATTCTCACCGGTATAAATTCCTTTTCTCTGTGTTTACTTAACGGTTTATTTGAGCCAGATTTAGCTTGGAAATATACGTCGGGCATGGTCGACCATGTATGTAATAAAACGGCTTGAAGAAATCGGGTGCAGCTGAATTGGAGGGAGTGCAGCGTGAAGGATGGCCTAACCTCTGCTCACCATTCTTAAAACAGAGAAGTGCATTTCAGTATACTGAGGGTCTGTGTGCTGGTGTGTGTGTGTGAGTTTGAGGCAAACAGCAGAGCACTTCTGTGTAAGGTATGAAGTGTTATTTTGTGACATGGACCCGTACTTTGCATCATCTCAGACTCTGGTACTCTGCCAAATCATGGCCAGGAACCCAGAGTTGAGATGAAGATGTTTGCTGGAGGGAAAAGGAGACCCTGAGGTAACACTCACAGAGATGGTGAAGGGGAGTGTGTGTCTGAATATTTCAGGGAATGGGAAAGTGATCCTCCTCTGCTTGTGTTGTTTCTCTCTTTCTTCTGTTACATAGTCTGTACTGGAAGATATGATTGTTATTAATGTAGAAATGATTGTTAATAATTGTATGGCTATTAATAACCCAAATATGACTATATATTTCTGTTTCTTACACACATACACTGTATGTCTCCTGTAACACAGGAGAGCTGAGATTGTCAGTAATGACTTTTATTTTTGCACACAAGTCAAGGCAGCAGGTGAGGCAACACAAGAGAGTCTCTGAACCACAGGGAAGACAGGACAGTAGACTTAGCCTAGTCTCTTACTGTGAGGAAGAACAGGCAGACAAAACCAGGTACAGCCATGAAGAACAGGAACAGACAAAACCAGGAGCCTTGAAAAGGAAAAACATCAAGGACACAAGAGTGGCAGCTTTTATAGAGTCCTGATTGCTGAAAAGTCTTGGGAAAAACAGGTGGGTTGATAAGGTGGGAGTGGCAAGCAGGTGAGGTGGGCAGAGGCCGGGTCAGTGGAAAAATACTGGGACCAGAACATAGAACTAAAACAGGCAGAAACATGACAATACTCAGACAAGACTGACAGAACTAAGACATGAACTGAGGCAGAAAGAGTGAACTAAGAAGAAAGGCTGGACTAAGACGGAAAGACTGACAGAACAAAGACATGACTGACAGAACTAAGAAAGAACTAAGGCAAGTCTGAACTATGACACATTCACTTTTTAATTTACTCATAATAAAACACAAGGGAGCCTAACGGTACAAGAGAAGCACAAGATTCATTTATACAGTTGCTGTCTAAGAAAACAAGCAAGTGCAGGAACAGCCAGTACAAAAGTTCAGCTTTGGGTAATTGTTTTCAGCTGGTCGCTTCTGTTAACGGCTGCCTGCTAAACTGGCTCAACAGACACTCAATAAATGCTTGTACTCTCCTGTATATATTTCACAATGAACAACAACTTTTCAAAGCACGCGTTTGTTAGATAGCTTTTGGCCAGAGCTCCATATATGTGGGCAATACGGATAAAACCTTCTATCATGATTTATGTCATTTTACATTGCAATGTCACTATAGTGTGAAGTTATATACGAGGAACGAAACCTCGGTATAAATCTCTCGTTTATAGCATCTCATTGTATACATCATTTTATCACAATCCAAAGCTCCAGCATCCATTACGTAAGATCAGGCTGCCAGACAGCATTGTGTTAATGAGCAATGCTATCAGACAGTCGATCTCAGGAGATAAACAATACACTCAAATCTAAAGAATAGAGTTGACCCTTCTTCATTAAAGCTCTTAATGAAGAAGGGCTAAATAATAAAAAATAAAAATAGTCAGCAGTTATATTCAGTGTACATAAATGAGATGTTACATATATTGTGCATGCAGGTACAGGTGCAGGTGTGAAGTGGCCACACTAAAAATGTTTCCCTAGATATAAAAAGGCCGTCTTGTGCGCTGTAAATGTGAAGGCTTGCCAGCAAACATTCTGCCAGATGGCTTCCTCCCGAAGCATAGCTTACCCATATGTCAATCCACAGTAATGACTCCCATCAGGTTAGCAGACGGGAGAAAGGTTACGTGCTCAGCCATAGACTTCGAGTGATCAAAGAGACACTGGTGGGACTGATATAAAACATTTGGATGATGATGATGGCCTGGATTATGTTGTTTTAACAAACATTTCGAAAAAGAATGAATATAGAAGCACATGATTAATATCAAGCTGCATGCTGTCACATGAGGTGATGAATGATTTCTTTCTTCCTTTTGTACGACAAATCATGAGGAATGAGGCTGTCCTTTAATCTGATTGATCAGCTCAGGTCAAATGTTTGATTGTCTCATTCGTCATTTCTAGGGGCAGACAAGGACGGTCACTTGCCCTGTGTCTTATCTCGATCTCTACTGGTTCAAATCTGCCCGCAGTCGTTTGGCTTCAAAATGTCCGATTTACACTGGGAGCGTGTGTTTGCATGCTCGGATGACTAGAAGGACTTCCATTGCCAGATGAAAAGAAAGCATTTTCTATGGCTTAAGTTCTGCTGAAAGCTCCAAGGACGAACCTTTGTGCCGCGAGAGAAAATCTCGGCACCTTCAACTAAAGGTTAACAACGCAAATTCAATATGTCACGGTCTCCATGGATGCAAGATAAAGACTTTTTTTTTTATTAAAGGCGTACAGTAGGTTCACTTTGACTACAGCATATTTTTGAAGCGCCTTTTCATCCTGGTAGGTTGTCAGTTTGTGTAGAAAAAAACTCAGAAACCTTGCATTTATTGTTTTGTGATGAGACTATTTTAATTCTGTTGAAGCGAATAAAAAAAGTCATCTATGAAAATATGTGATTTTCATTTCTTTAGAAGTCAAAAGGAACTGGATGTACTGTCCTAAAGGTGTTTCAATGCTCATCCAGGCTTTGTTAGTTTTGCATAATCTGTAGAAATTATCAATCATTTCATCAGTTCTCCAAAAACTGATAAAGTCAACAGTTCTGCAGTATTGATAGGCTGAGGGATGATACCAATAAAGCAACAGCCTCTGTTGTACACAATCAACACCAATGCTTTAAAATGCAGATGTGTTCATTTGAATTATGTGACCTGAACTCAAATCACAAGTCTGACGATTTTAGATTTGACCTCAAAACCAAAACATTTGCCATACAGGCGTTTTCTATTGTGGCTAAGCTGCACCTCTACTCTTGATATCTGAAGATATTCAGAGCTTTGCTGGAATTACATAAAATTATCAAAAGTTCAAGATCTTAAAGGGTTTGGATTGGATGCACTACCTCAATTATGTCCCAGTTTATCGCATACAAATCTCATTGCCACTTTTCCATAATCTTTGACATGAGACTCTTAACGGCAATCAATTCATAGAAATGTGATGAGGTGATCAAGTAAATACTTGTGCATCTTATAGAACCTTTAGTAATTCATATAATTCAATGCACATACAACACCATTGAGTACATGACTAAAGTGTGTTTGGAGGAAAAGCACTGCGAACACAATGACAGGCATAGAAGTCAAGTCAAGGAAAACAACTTTGCCCGATACATGCTCAAGGGTATCTACAACTGTGCTGACAGGGGATTCCAGCAGGGGCCCAACATGAAAGCATGTACCATTTGTTACAGCATTTTGTTGCAAAAAGAAACCTGCACTTTCAAATCCATTAATAAGAACTACCCAAACTTTAGTTGTGTTTCATAGCAAAAAACTGTAAAATTGATTCTTCTTTTGCCTTTCCCATAATGCCTTGATGTCAGACTATTTCTCCTAACTTGATGCTCCAATTAGGTTTTCGCTAAACAATCTGGATGGCCCTTTTCCTCTTTAGCCACAATTTCCAAAAACAATTTGATTTGGACTCATCAGACCACAGCACATTTTTCCAGTTTGCTAGCAAGATAAGATCAAGTAATTCTTTATTGATCCCCCAGAGGGGAAATTTGGGAGTTCATCTCAGATGAGCGCAGAGTCTGTGGCATTTCTGGATGTTGTTGATATATGGCTTTCTTTCTCCATAGCAGAGTACTAAAAGGTGGACACCAGGGACTTTGATGCTCTCTTGCTTTGGCTTTTTCTGTTGTTGAGCAATTATAGAGTGTTTAAATGTTAAGTACTTGCATTTGTAGATACAGGGATAAACTGTGTTTTCCGACAATGATTTTCCAAAGCGTTCCAGCGCTCAAGTAGTAATATCCTTTATACTATCATGTTGGGTTTTAATGCAGTGCTGCCTGAGTGATTGAAGATCATGGGCAGATGGTGAAATCTTTAAATTCCTTGTAATTGTGTGTTGAGAAACACTGTTTTTAAACTGTTGGACTATTTGACCACAGAGTGTCTGACAAAGTGTTGAACCTCTCTCCATCCTTGCTTGCGAACGACTGAGTCTTTCCAGGATGAACCTTTCATACCCAATCATGATCCTATCACCAGTTACCAATTAACCTGTTTACCTGTGGACTGATCCAAACAGGTGTTTTTGGATCAGTCCACAACTCTCACAGTCTTTTGTTGCTCCTGTCCCGACTTGTTTGAAACATGTTGCTGCCATCAAATTCAGAATAAGCAGATATTTAGAAAAATCAATGAAGCTGATGGGGTCAAACATTAAATGTATTGTCCTTGTGCTGTTTTCAATTGAGTATATGTAAAAATGGTCAAATGCAAATGATCACATTCTGTGTTATTTACGTTTTACACAGCGTTCCAACTGTTTTGGAATCCAGGTTGTATGACAGAAGAGTAATTATAATGTTAGCAATTGCTCCCAGCACTTTCAGTGTTAAATACATCAAGAAGATACCACAATCTGGCATTTTTTATGAAAATAAAGGAAGCATAGTGGTATGTTTAACTTAATTCTAAAAAAACAACTGGCATTCACATACTGTCAGAGTACAGCTGCTGTGTTATGTCTCATTTGTCAAAATAACTCATACCATTTGTGAATGCTTTTGTATTCCAGCCTACATCCTGAGACGTGCCACCTTGGACGGTTGGACAGGAATCGATGAAACCAAACTGATGAAAGCTTTCATCAACAAGTGTCGGTCAAGAGCAGGCCACACACAGTCGTGACTTGTCAGAAACTGCTATGGCCTGTGGACTGCATTTTCTGTCTCTCACTTTGACTTTCACTCTCTCTCACTCTCAATCTCCTCATTTGATCAGTAGCCTGCACATGCAACTTGTTGGACTAAAAGATTTTCACTTTGTAAGTAATGTAAGTTGTGATGACCCCTGCTGTGTAATCTGGTGTTTGCTGTGTGATCCACCTGTCTCTCTGTTCACTCATCAGGTGGGTCATGAGTGTCACCTGGAACACCTGAGGGCCCCGGTGTGCTCCCAAGTTATTTACGCCTGGCTGCAGTGCAAGCTCTGGTCCTCTATCTGTCTGCAATCTCTCTCCCTCTCTGTCCTTTCTCCCTATAGGCACCTGTTTGTTTGGTTTAGTATGCTGCCCAAAGTGTATTTTTACATTGTGTATTGCACCTTAAAACACCCACACACATCCATCACTCATGCACACTTCAACCACTGACTCTACTGATATCCACACCCAACATTGAAATAATCCTTAGTGAAAGTTAAAGTTAGTAAAAGCTCATGCTGCCTTCTCATGTATAGCTTCAGTTAGACATTCTGTTCTTTTAACCTAAATTATTTTTCGCCACAGCTCCCAGTGCCTTCGATGAGGCTGATTTCTCAGTTCATGACATAGTCTTGTTTTAATGACTCATGTACAAATATTCCTTATTCTGTTGCTCCTTATTAGATCAAATGTATTGCCATGGACTGATGAGCACATCAAGTATCTCTCTGGTAGGAAGTCATACTTTTCCAATCTTATTACCAGCCATTCCCACAATCCCAAGATCCTTTTCTTGAAAATCAATTTATTAATCAGTCCACCTCTGAGCACACCTTTAGAAGAGTCCCCCAAAAGGTGTGAGGAGTTTGCCAAATTTCTTATTAGTAAAATTGCGAGGATCAGACTGCAAATTTCTCTGGTGTCCCAAGACCTTTCTCTCTCTCTTTCCCTACCTGACCCTGGGTCATATTACATCATTTTAATCTGCTACATGGATGATACTCAGCTTTATGTCCCCAGTGACCCAGTGATTCAGACTATTTGGTGAATGTTCTATCCTGCCTCTCAGACATTGCTGGATGTCACTCAGCTTCCTTAAACTAAATGATTCTAAGTTAATGATTTCCCCCCGTCAATATCAGCCCTGCTATCCAGTCAGATCTTGGTAGACTAGCATCAAACATGAAGCCCTCAGCCAGTAGCCTAGGCATGATTTTTGACTCATGCCTACCTTTTGAAAGTCACAAAAGTTGTTAAACTCTGCTCTGACTATCTCAAAATGAAGTCATTTGTATCTCAAGCAGACCTTGAAAGATCATTCATGAAAAATGAATGAGAAAACTTTGCTTTCTGTCTGAAAACCCTCAGATGTTCCACCCTGTTTACACACCCACAGTCCTTAGAGAAGGTCTAATCAAGCAAAATAAGTGAACACCCCTGTGTGAAGCAGCAGTAACACCAGGAACTCCTGACTTTCACTTGGACCTGAGCTGTTTGACTTATAAGTATTTAAAAGTTTGCTTTTGTTGCTTTTTGTTCACTGCTCTTAGTGCCGTAAATTACCCCTCAGGGATAAATAAAGTTCTTTGAATTGAATTGAATTGAAAGTTTAAATCATTACCATTAGAATCTATTGTATGTGACACAAATTCAACCTGTGATATCTGTGGACTTTTTGACCTCTAGTAGTGGAAGTCCACATTTCAGCCAACAGTTTCACATTGTTCCATCGATCTACAGCAACATTCCTGCAAAGACAGTGAAGAAGAAGACACCTAGCAATGGCTTTGCAAATATTTTGCAAGGAAGGAAATGCAACATGTTTCTTAGACCTAAAGGATTCACACAATGTCTTGCGGTGAGCAACCTAGCACGTACTGTAAGTTAAGATTTCTGGCAGCATTGAACACACCAGTCTGACATTCAGTGTGGAGATGTTGTGGCTGGCTCAAAGCAGGTATGTGATTGGGGAATATTGTAAATTAGAAGGAGAGGGGCAGGTCACACACATCAACACATTGCCAACGCTTGAGATTTCTTTGTGACTTACAAAGCAATTGCTTCACTCCTCCTCTGTATAAATGTTTCAAAAACTTTGGGGTGGTTAATATATTCAAAACTCTCAAGCTGTTCTCATAAATACATGCATATCTGAAACAGCCTCCACCAAGAAGCCTGAACTCCAGCCAAAATTCATGTTTCCAGAGTCTGATTTTAAAAAACAAAACTAAATCTCCTTCATTCAGGGCAATCTTTGCATTTAGAGTGAACCCACCTCGGCCGTCCGCAGCTACTTTGTGCTTCTGTTCGTTTTTTTTTTTTTTTCAAACCCTTCAGAGCAGAGTCATCACTGCGCACAGAGAGGTTGGTTTCTCTGCTTTTGAGATGCCACCATTTTAGCATTGCAATTCACCTCTGTGCCTGTTGCCAAGCAACTCCTGACACTTTGGGGATGCGGAGTGAATGCAGCAGTTGCAGTGGTATTTCTGCGTTGTTTTGCACCATGCACCTTAGGTTTTCATGTCAGCCACACTAAAACATGCGCAGCCTATAGAAATCCATAACTCCTGTTTGGGTGTATTTTCCAGAAAACAGAAGAGATGAAATAAGTATAGCTGGAGCTAATTGAACATGGAGACTATAGAGATGATGCTGCAGACTTTTAGTCCCCTTGTTGGGAGCAACACCCAACTTACTCACCCAATTAATTTGTTTACATCATACACATTAAGTTCACATTAATTACATTTTTACAGGGTTGGGTTCTGATAGCTGATTCAGTTTTGGATCCAAGTCCATGTTGGTAAAATACTCACTAAGCTCTGAGTTGAACAAGGTACCAAACATTGGGGTAGCAGCCTTCTCCATGTCAGCCATCACTTTTGTTGGTTGAAGTGTCACAGTGATGGCAGATCATATTAGCCTAACCTAACTAACAAGCTGGTGGCTGTACTCGACCAAAGGTCAACTGTTTGACAAAGAAGGATCACTTCTTAATGCGACTCTCCAACCAGGTGTGTACAGAGTGTTGAGTCCTCTCTGCAAAAACAATTTAGTTGATTGTGTTATTTCAGTTTCAGGATACAATATCCTCCAGTTAAACTTGTATTTATATATCAATAATTTAAGCCTATCAACTTCATAGTACTAACTGTAGACCACATCTGTACATCTCTACCGCCATGTCATATACAGTTTATCTCATTTACAGGTTTTACATTAATCAGGCTCCCTCAAAAACTGTAGTCTCCTTGTCAGTCGGCAAACGTTGACAAAGAATCTGAATCAAACCTTTGAGCTTTAGTTATTTTTAAGTTCAGTTCATTTAAAATGTTGAAAGGCTAATATAAATAGATTTAGTAAGTTATTCAAAAGGATTCAGCAGATCTGATATCAATCCAAACTGCATAAATTAATTTTCATGAAGAGAGCTGCACCAATGCTGGACTTGTGAACTTTACGTAAGAGTGATGTAATGTTTCTAAACTACCTCAAATACATATGCGGCATTTCTGTACATGTTAATATTTTGCTGACATGTACATCAAAATATGTGCAACAAGCTAATTCTTGCTCGATATATTGGCCTAGCTCTTTAGAGGCCTCAGTATTGGTTTCTCTGCATATGAAGTGTTTCAGACAGAGAGGAGTGCAAATTTGATGCTGGGTGCTGAGAGAGAGAGAGAGAGAGAGAGAGAGAGAGAGAGAGAGAGAGAGAGTATTTCCAGGGCGACAGGGAGAGGGAATTGACAGAGGGAAGAATTTTCAAGGATGGCAGGAGTCTCATTCAAATATCAGAGTCTACTCCATTTTATACTTCAAATTTAAAATATTCCAACCAATCTTCTTGACACAGACTTTCCCAATCCACATCTGAGCCGTCTCAAGTCTTACATCCCTTTGGAGCTGACCTGCTTCTCTGCATCAACATTCCTTGAAGGTCATTATTTTCTGTTCTTCATGGTCTCTCTCTCTCTCTCTACCTGCACTATGGGAGTGTTACTTCCCCGCTCAGGAGTCACTTGTTGGTCAAACACAGCTTTACCCTGTAAAACACAGCTGCCTATGAGCTTCGTGTGTAGCGGCTGTATTTACCCTCTGTGGCGGCTTGATGGATGTGGCACGAGCCTGCTGCCGCTTTAAATACTTCAACTACGTCTGCTTGAGAATTCTGCCGGAAAGGATGGACATGCTTCCTGCATAGTGTGCCCGAGGTGGAGGGGGGATTGGTGTGTGCACTATATTTAGGTTAGCTATAGACGCAGTTCCCTTTCTGTCTTTTTCTTTCTTTCCTTAGCACATTTGCCGGCTCTGAACTCTGTTTGTTTTATGTTTGTGGAGACAACTGCAATATGCAAGAGTTTAGTGTAAAGATGCACCTGTTTATTCAGCCAGAATCAAATACTGTGTCTACAAAGGATGAAAGGCCACATAAATATCTTACTGATAACTTGACAGTCGTAGCGACAAACTCAACTCAAAATCCAACCTTTGCCTCTTCTGCAGGATGTAAAGCTTCTGACTTGTGTAGATCGGAGTCCGAGGTTCCATACCGCACTCGCAATAGTCTACAAACTGAACTAATTCCACGTGGAATAAAGGAGGCAGGAGTGAAACATGAAAATCAACAAAATGTATTTTTACACCGCCAAAATACAACATCTCTACATGGAGTCCGACATCGCACTTACTTTTTCATACCATACCATATTGGTGGCAGGATGGGCCAATGGAGCACCAGATAAGACCCCAAAGACATATTCAGGGCAAGATAATACTTGCCTATTACACACTAAGTCAAATAGCCTTAAATCTAAACTAAATGTCATTTCTTTTATTAATAATACAACATTTGAACTGACTATAGGAAAACTGGAATAGTCACAAAATTTCTAGGCTAACCACTGCCAATACAACATTCAAGTAAAATTCAATAAGCAAAAAAAAATCAAGATATAATGGCTCTAACAACAGTGTTTATTTACAGTAAATTAACAGCGGCTGTTTTCCTTCGCACAGAGGTTTAAATTACAATCATATTTCCTTTGCTTTGCTTTCCATGTTGAGTAGCTGTTTCAATTTTAAATGGGTTTAATTAGCTTAGTAGGAGAATTTTCTCATAGAGCATTTAATCCTTTAGGGTTCTGTTCTGTTCTGCAAGAACGATGCAGTACTAAATGATTTTGTTAACAACATTTTTATGATAAAGATGATAGTAAGGTCAAGGGTCATGATCAACTGCACATGCTTGTGGTCATTAAACTCCTAACTCCCTAAATTGCCCAGCTGTTTTCAGTGCCATTTCCCTTCTCTTTCACATGTTCTCATGAGGGGAAAAGAAATATTTACTCAGTTTATAGAGGCTTTGCAAGTTACACCACAAATCTCCAAGGAACTACATCTGGCATTAGGAAGGCCTAGCAGACAGCTGTGTGAAAGACAGGAAAAATCTTCAAAGGTAGGGACTCCTGTTGAGGGCTGGGTCTCAGTTGTGATTAGGATGTGGATTTATTTAGCAGCAAACACAGCAACACAAGCATAGAAACAAATTGTCCAAGGTGAGATTTAGAAAACCTCTGGAGGCTTATAAAAAGGAATCTCACCTCAATATACATCATAAGCAAATATAAGAGTCATGTAATCCACGAAAATAAGCAAACGGGCAACCGGGGGATCAGAAAGCAAGCACATCATTTCACCTGTTGATCTTTTTACTTTACTTTTCTCTTTTAATCTCACATGTGATCAAGACTCGTTCACTTGGAACAGCGACCCACACCCCACCTGGACTGAGTAATCCAGTGTTTTTGGAAATGCCATTGCCTCAGACTTGGACGTGCTCACTCTTTTCCAAAAAATAGAAACTGAAAAATGAGTGTTTATTTTTGTGGAGGGCTGAAAACGAATGTTCTCTACTACTGTATTTTGCCACTGATGAGTCACGTTCCTCTAACTCCAATTTGGTTGATTGCCATGTTTTCATTTCATCTGAACTGTCACGTTCTCCCCTCGCAAAGTTGATGACCTCTACACCCAAGCAGCCCTCTCAACCCCTCTCTCCATGAACTAAAAACACAGAGGTAGGAGACCCCCACCCCCACCCCCCCTGACACTGGCAGGATGCGATGTGTGCCAAGATACATTCCTACCACTATCATCCCACTCACACTCAGACGGATGCTTTCAGCTATGAATATGATGCCAGAGATATTCAGCACTCACACACTGGTAATTAAGTGATGCTAATGAAACAAAGAGGCCTGAAATGCCTCAGGCCCAGAACCGGCCCACCGCAGCTGATAGTACAGCCGATAACTTTGTGGCACTGTTAATAAGTAGAGACCCTGCAACCACAAGGAGGACAGCAAATGGGGCAAACAGTAGCCTTGGCAAAGATTTGGGATCTATTTAATATTCATTTCCTTTTCACTGTGCTTTTAATAAAACACAAAGGTTGAGATGTTGTCTTCCTTGCTGCAATGGTATATTAGTTTTTTTAATCATTGCTGGACATTTGCATTTGCAAATAAACTAAATCTAAAACTCAAGTTAAACCAGATGAAGCCATGAATCATCTGTTTGAGGGATCTCATTACGCCGGCTGCCACTGCAGTTCAGCTGATTATCATCCAGAAAGAACAAATGCTCTGACAGCCTTACCAAGAAGGAGCACAACAGGCAGGAATGCACCGTGCTCTATGGGTCCAATTTACCCCTAAGAACACTGTCTACATTGTTATCAGCCACATTTGCTTGGTATATCTTTAATGAAACCTACAATGTGTTTTTTTTCTGCTGTGGTCACTTGTATATCCAAAAAGATAACTAAAATGTGCAAACAGAGGCCATGTCAGACTCTTAAGCAGCTTTTAATGGCTGTCCCAAAATGTCAATCAATTTGTCAGATGTCATTTTGACAATTCCTGGAAGACTGAAATTCTAAGGCCTGATTTGACTGAGGTCATTTTATGTGTCTTGGAGTCATTCAATAAAAAACACAGATGGATGGATCTTTGCATTACAAACAGATTCAAATTTGCTTAACGTAAAAGTAGAGTACAGCTTGATTTATACTTTTGCTATACTTTATTCTGCATTAGGATTAGTTTGGATTTTTTTTAAGTGGGGTGCTTGTCCACAGGCAGTGTATTACCTACAGTAGATGGTGGTCGACTTGCCTCCAGTTTGGACACGCAGAAGTATCAGCAAGGAAGCCAAGCAATATCATGCTGTGGATGGTGGCAGTAGCAAAATGCATTTACTTATTTCATAAACAGCCACAAAATGCAACATAAAAAGGACTAGATATTAGAGGATTTGTTTTTATTTACATCTATGGCTTTCCAAAATCTTGACGGGTTTGTAGAAGAGCTAGAAGTTAATTCTGTGTGATAATTGGCCTTTGCTTTTCTTAAGGAGGATGTGCATTTATTTCTGAGTTGTCTTAAATTCAGCCAGTGTGTTCCTTCACAAACACGCCTTACTGGAGCTCGGGCTTTGTCACATCATTGATAATTCTGTGGAGAACCAGGAGCGTGATGGATCTTGCAGTCCACCTACAAAGAAACTTCAAACTGTACAGCAGAAGAAGAGACCTTTTTTTTTCTGAAAAGTGGCTCCAAGATGTGCTGTGGAATGAATGATGAGTGCACCAAAATGTAGTGCAACATATGTCATTTGCATCCACATCTAGCAGACAATACAGGTGTGTTTTACACAGGCTCAAAGAAACTCATTCATATAAACACGAAAAGAATAAGGAGCACACCAATGTGGCACAAGCTACTGCTCACAAACAATCTAGTCGAGCTGAAAAGTCCAGTTGCTCACTTGATATTCAATAAAGCAGGAAGTGCCGGAAGCTGAAGAAGAGGACACTGAGGGAGACACAGAGAAGGCCACGCTATGTATGGGGTGAGTACCAAACACCATCTCTCATTCAACACATTCTCCTCATGGTCCACTGGCCAACCTCACATTCTTTCCTTTGGAATTACACATCTTTGCTTGTGTAATGTAGCTTATTAAAGCTCACTAACCCTCGGACAGCAGATGCTCTAGATTTTGCCATATTTCTCTTTTGGTCAGCGAGCCCAGTTGTCACTGCCTTGGCAATGTGCATACATGAATTTAGGTGGGCCTCAGAAGGAGCACTGAAGGGATGGGTATATCAACAGTCTTTCTCCAGAATATGTCTGTGAAGGTTCTCAGTCATCCAGGTCATGGTAGAGTTGAATCAAAGGCAATCATTGAAATGTGGACGCCCTAGGAGCTCACCTGGTAGTGTGAGTGCAAACCATGTATTAAGGTTCATCCCCTCTCTCTCTTTTTCCTGCCTCTCTCTCCAGCTTTCACGATCTAATTAAAGCAGAACTGCCAAAAATAATCTTCAAAAACTTCAAAAATTGAAATGCTTTTCTGTGATGTGCTAAAATGTAATTTAACAGCAGCAAAGAACAGAACACTCATAATGTCGGCAAATTGATTCATTATACAGTTACACAGCAATATCCTGCTATGGTTTGCCAACATTAACCACCATAAGTCAAGTAAGAGTGTAGAAGCAAAACTCCAGAGTGTATTGAATTGAGCAAGGCTGCATTTTCTCTCTGACGGTTTCAACTTTTCAATGTAAGATGATTGTGTTATTTCTATTTTTCAGAGGTTAAACAGTCTCACATTTAAAATTTATCTCAGCCTTCCTTGTCTTGCCTTTAATGCTTTAAATTAATAAATTAAAATTACAAGGACACCGTAAGCTGCATGTGTATGTGAGAGTCCAGTAAGAGCTTTGAAGCTGAAAAATTTCATGGTAACCAGACTGAAATCGGCCAACAACAATGAGATGTGTGAGACTGCAGGTGTTAGGATTGACATCTGCTTCATCCACACATATGTTAGTGGTATTGTGTGGCTGAATACACAGAGTGAGTGACTGATGCTGCTGGATCAGGGGTTCAAATTACACCAGAGACAACAATGCTGTGATGCTGCTACAAGGAAAAAATGTCATCCTGCACGTGCCTCATGAGGACCAACATTATTTTAGCTTGATTGGGTGTAAAAAGACAGAAGTAGGACAAATCATTCAACCAGTCAAGACAGATTAAGATTAGAGGTGGACAGTTATTTTAAACTGGAGGCTGAGGAGGGATGGAACCTGCACTGGCCAACCAATCAGAACAATAATTCTCTAATGGAGATTTCTCCCAAAATGGCCTCACCTGAAATAAAGAGTGTCTCCAGTAACATCAGAAAAAATCAGTCCATTTTCATTAAACATAATATTAGAGTTGTAAAAATTCAGGAAAGAATAGCAGTGGTGCTACATCACAAAACAAAGGCCACATATTTAACAAAGGAAGGTAATTGTTTAAAGTGCCATCAAGTGTTGATTAGACTCCGATCAGTTGATCAGTTTATAATAAAGCAGCAGATCAGCTGACTGATCACATCATAAATTCATTTTACAGTATTTAATCAGAGTGGTGATCACATTGTTGTAAAAAAAAAAGTTTGACAATCACCAGCTGGACACGTTTTAGCCATCAGAGTCTGCATCAAGTCAAAGTTATTTAAATGTCATATTGACGACATCCACTAACCCATCTCAGTCATTTGTTTTTAGTTGAGTCTTGTCATGAACTAAAATGTGGGACAAGTGGAAATTTTATCTCATTGGGGTCATCAGGCTTCTGTGGGTAGTGTACCAAATTTCACGGAACTCCATCCTGTAGTTTTCAAGGTAGTTGAATAAGTATTAGACTGACAGATAGACTGAAAGACCAACCAACACTGCCAATGAATTTGATTTTGTTTCTTGAGGCTTTATTTGAGGAAATTTGAGTGTCTTATATCTTACATCTCATCCACTCAGAAGCACAATCCAATAGAGAGAAAAGACTGAAGTCTTCCCTCCTGCCGGTCCTTACATCAAGAGCAGAACATAACACTAAGTAAAACAGTATGCCTGTGCATTTTTCTTTCTTAATTAAAGCCAAACTTAGGAGGTTTCTTAATTAACTTTGATTATGCAAAAGAAAGTTTTCTCTGACTTGAGGCTAATTTGGGTGTTTGAGGGTGGTAACCCTGTCTGACTTCTTTGAAGTAAGTCAGAATATAGGGTCATGCTTGACGAATGTCGCCGACTGATAACGAGACAGGTGATATTCTTTTTGTTAAGCAGGACCCTGGAGGTCCCCAGTGCTTAACTACACACGGATTAATAAACTGATAAGCTTAATGAATCCTGACTATCGGAGCAGGTGAAAAGGAGCTAATGGAAGTAATTACCTTGCCTGATCTGTCCGTTGGAGGGCAAGCCGGTCCTAATTTAGACGATAAAACACGGGATAAAACCCACTGTGTGGAGTGGAAATGAAATTTGCCATTTGTAACACATAATCTACATGGACACATTAGCTGCATGGCTAAGTGAGCAGGTTATGGGGCGATAAATGGTGATGAGCAAGTTGACTTTGAAAACAACAGGGGTCATGTTATTCCCCCCGTCCTGCTTCAACACTGTTTCTATGAATTGAAGCAAAGGACACACACATTAATAATTTCCCAGTTTGGGACGAATGAAGTATATCAATCTATCCTACACATACAGACAAAGTGTTGACCAATTGGTTGGCCAATATTTGTATGACCTATCTGATTGTCACTGGTGTTGCTTTTAGATCAATACTGAGTCTCTGTAGTGCTTGTTAAATTGGATGGCATGGTTGATTAACTCAAAGTGTCACTCACAACTAAAACCTAACCTATGAACGTGTGTGTGGGCAACACTGAATTCCTTTTCCTTCAGGAACCATGTCCTTCACTGCCCTTCAGTCTGCCTGTAATTGAAACATATGGATGTAGCTCAGCTGAGCGCTAACACGCTGACTCATGGGATTACGGGTTTAGCTTCACTGGTCGACTGACATTTGAAAGATGTGAGTGGGTGACAGCTTAACACCGTTGACATGAGCAGCGGCTGTTTGACCTAAATGGCTGTAAAGAAACCGTAGTCCCTGAACAGACTGAAATCTGCAGTGTGTCCATAACGTTATCCATAAAAGAGAAAAGCACAGCAGTGCATCCAGGCATGTGCTCTAAACTTCCAGACATACAGAGATACTGACTTTCAGAAGCTGTGCAATCAAGCCTTGAACCACAGTGTCTTTTTGAAGACTTTGTAAAATATATCTATCATGATAACGCCGTTTCTCCATGTTGAAAACTATTATTGTTGTTGTTAGCTGTCCACTGTTGATCCCATGATGCCTTGGGTTGGGCCTGTCAACCAATCACGTTATGTGTGATGTCCTACGACACGCATCAGAGTTCAGGGGTCACACCGACATGGGCCCCAGAGCATTGGTTATATGTTATCCTACTGCTAAATACTCCCAATTGCTGTTCAATAAAAAAATCATAAAACGTATTCACAGTAGTTGTCCAAGCTATTGAAAGACTCCAGTGTGACATAGTGTCAAAAGTGGAACTACTGTGAGCAAACAAAGCCATAGCTGTGAAATCTTATCAGCAAGAGGGGCGGTATAGTGGAATGAAATGCTATAAGCACATGGAATTAAAATCTAACTCCAACAGTTCACTTTAAACTTCTGCCATTGGTGTCTGTGTCTTATATATTTGCTTGAATGCTATCAGTACATTTGATATCAAGTATTCAAGCCTAGAAATAATGAATAATAAAAATGAGAGACATACAAAACAATCCATCATATGTTTCACGGAAACTGTAAACAAAGAAAGGGCCATTATGTCATAATATCAATGTTCTAATCCAGCCTGCTAGATCCCAGCCTGATTGCCGGCCTGCTAGCATCCAACTCACTAGCCTCCAGTGTTCAAGCCTCCAGTCTGTTAGCCTCCAGCATACTAGCCACCAGCATGTTAACCTTCACCCTGCACTCCAGACGATTAGGTTCGCATTCCTGACTCTGTCCTTAACTGGCTAGTCCGCCAGCCGGTCTGTCCTGAGTCAGCTAGCTCGTTACCTGCAGCTCCAGATTCTGCCTTCCCTGAGTCCCAGGAGCTTCCCATTAAACAACTGAGGAGCAACCCTGACATCCAGGTTAGGCGTAACACTTTCAAATTAGAACTGAGGCTGACTTGCTGGTATGTCTGTTTTTAGCAGAGAGATGGATGAAGGCAGTTTAGTGTTTTATTCACAATGCAGCTCTACATATTAGAGTTTGAAAAGAAAACATAGCCAGAAAAACTAGTACTTTTTTTTTTTTTCAAGTTTCACTATGAAATCCTTTGCATGTACTTTAGAAAAATTGCTGCCTGACATTAATCAGTCTGTGTTGTTAAACCACACATTATCTACACAAAAGGCAGAGCTCTCTCTGGATGAGTCTAATTTGAGCAGTGGGTGGAAATCTCATTTTTGAATGAAATTGTTCATCCTCTAGTACCTGCAAAGTTCAATTTTGTGTAATGTCATGGCCTCATCATACTGTAAGTGCGGATGAAATTGCTGTATGATGAATTACACACTGCGTTGACATTGGAGACATTGTCACAGCATTTGTTTGAGGGCTGTGACGGTAATTCAGCCAAAAAAATTGTAACAGGAATTTTTCCACTAAAATAGCACAGACAGTAGTTACATAAAGCCTTACGAGGGCTGTGGTCACATGTGACATTGTTTAGAGTGTACATTTTTGCCATGTGTTCATTGGTTTGTGAGATGTGCTGTACATTCTCTTTTTTAGATGTGTCTTTTTGGCCCAAGCTCAATGACAGAATAAAAAAAGTATATATATATATATATATATATATATAATTTATTGTAGAGACTGAAGTGAAGAGCATTTTAATGCACAATTACTTCATTCTACATACATCATTCTTATCAGTAATAATAACATTTATCTCACCAAGTTAATTAGTGAGATCAATACTGAAAACTTGTTAAAAATAGTCTGATGTGGCAAGAAACACAAATGATCCTTTTTAAGTTGGCATTATTGGATTTTATATGATTTTATAAGTATTTCGATTTTTGGGGCATTTACTGAAAACGCTAGATTTGCTAGAATTGCCATTTCTCGCATTCCACATTTCCAGATAACGTTTTATATCACAATATATATCAGTATTTAATAAATGATATATACTGAGAAAGAGGCTGTTGTCCACATTACCCAGCCCTAACCACGGAGCTGTCTTTGTTATCTGATCTGTGATGCTGAAAGAGCTCATTAAAGATTACAGTCAATGAACACAACATCTTGTTCCGGAAATAATGATCGTCAGCTACAGCCCTTCCATTTAAACACTTAGAGAGCTACCTCCTGCAACAGTACACCTTAACTGTGTATCTCCAAGTCATGAGAAGAAATAGGTCAGGAAACAGGTGTTGCTTAGCATGAGTAACTGGGTTATAGTATTTGGAAACAGACATAGCTGTCAGGTTTCTAAATGTCAGGTTTGGGCAGAACCAATGGCCATTCAGCTCTATTGTGATGGGATGAGTTAATGTCAGTATGTATAAACCTCGGTAAATCACACAGAAACCATCTAAAACATTACAATATTTTATTTGTCTTTTTGGATGAACTGCACCTTTACACCCACACTTCAAATGTACATTCTCTATCGTCATCTTCTCCGTTTTCGCTTCTCAACAGCATCATCTCTTTTTCACTTGTTAGCCGGCTAAACACTAATTAGACGGAGCTTGCAAGTTGTTGTTGAAGTTTGTGTTGCATAGCAACAACAATGATGCAAGCCTCCTCACAGCCTTTGAGCTCCTGCTCTCTGTGGCTCTAATGACGCTCCCAGGTCCGCTTTGTGCTCGAGCGGGGAATAAAGCCTCGGATCAGAACACGGGCTTATCTGCAAATGAGACGCTGCTTCTAAATGATGTCTATGAATTTATTTTTCCATCAGCAGGAAACAGAGAGACTAACTCCCTTTGCTCTAATAAGGACTAAACAGCAGTGAAAGCGGAGGGATAGTTGCTGTGCATATATCAGATCAGATAAGCACCCAGCCGTGCATCCCCTCGCTGGGCTCCGCTCCCCACCAGCAACAATAGACGGCTAAAAGACTGCTAAATTGTCCGGTGATTGCTTTTTCTCTCCTCTGTCCTTTTCCATAAACGGGGTGTAAGTGTTCAGTGACACACAGCTCTACCTGACAGCTGTGGTCACTCCTCGGGCTCACACTGGCATTTTCTCCCTCTCCTCGCTGTTTTCCTGCATGTTTGCTCAGACAGAAGCTGACAGGGAAAGTAAATGCCAGTTGGGCTAATACGTTGAAAGGTCTCTCTCCCTCTGTCTCTCTGTCCCTCTCAAACTCTTGTGTCTTTGTTTGCTCATGTATCTCCTTCTCTGTCATTGCATTTAGGGTTCCGATGGACCGTGACTGGGCAACTGAAGGATTTACAATAGTAGAGGTTTAAAAGTTTTTAAAAATGGAAATCTGAGGTATTCATGATGTTTACACATCAAGCATTGACTGGGGTGTATCATATTTCAGTACTTTCTATGTACTGACCAAAATATAGCTGTAGTACAGAGTATCTAAAACTGTTAAGTCCTGAAAGCAGGCTCTGACTGCTTGCTCAGATTTATATTACATATTCTCTGATCAGATGATAGTTCTGATAGCTCCTTATTCACACAATCATTTTGCCAATTTTAGACAGTAAGTTCCTATATGGCTGCTTTGACTCCTTAAAAAGAAGAGCTTGTAAAGGAAACATGCTTATAATCAAAAACTGCTATCTAAGATATCAAAATATTATTTTTGTGTTGGTAGTAAAACCTATTGAAGGTATTGTATAGGCCTGAGGATTAAACCACGACTGAAATCGTTATTTTTTTTAATGCTATATATTCTTAGATAATACCTTAACAGTGCATTCCCTGATTTGATTTTGTGCCCAATGGCCCCCAAATCCCCATATTTCCTTCCACCTGTCCTCCCAGACACAAGTCACAATTTTCAAGTCATCTACAGAGAACTGAGGGTGCTATGGGTTATCTTTGATTGTTTTAATATTAGTCTATTTTAAGCTCATACATGTTAGATTTTAATGTGATTATAGCATTTTGTAATCACTTTTGGTACAATGTTTTCTTAATGATCCTGGTGAAAAGTGTTGAGTGAAGAGTGTTGCAGATGAATTGAATCCATGAGGAAGGGGGTTAGTGATATACGCTGCTGTCCACTAGAGTGTGTTTTTAGATTTTAAAAAAATTCAATTTAAAAATTGAAATTTTGAAGTTGAAGACACCAATTGAAAATCTTGCTTTTGCTCACCTACTGTCACAATTCTGTCTCATTTCTGTCCTGTCCTGTCTGAGTCCTGTCCTTTTCTGTCTTGGTTCCTGCCTGTCTTAGTTCTCTCTGTCTTAGGTCTGTCTGCTTTAATTCTACATCCGTGTCACAGCACTTTTACACTGAAACTGCCTTTGCCTCAAATGACCTGCCAGCCACTCCCTCCACATCATCTTACCTGTGCATTCAGCTGTATTCAGTTACAAATCAGGACTCTATATAAGCCACTCCACTTCACTCAGACTTGCCAGATTGTCCTGCATCATGCCAGACTCTCCAGCTATCTTCATGGGACTTGTTGCCAGATCTGGCTGCTTTGGATAAACCTGCCCTGTCCCTATATTCGCCTCATCCTTCTGATCTTGTTCTGCTCAGGTGTTAATAGTTTCTTCTGCCTGTTTCCATGGCTGTTGCAGCGCTCTTGTGTTATGACTTGGCAGTGTAAGTTAATCTGTCTACTTAACAGTGGTTCTGAGAGACGCTGTCCGTGTGGCAAACCAGTCATTCTGTACATTTGACTTGACTACATCCATTTATTGAATCTGACAATAAAAGGTTATCATCTACTCTAACTGGTAGGTGTTGCAATTGAGTCCTACCCCACTCCCTGTTACACCTACATTGGTGTAATAAGTGGAACTAATGACTATTTTCTATTATTGACTGATCTACAAATTACTCTCTCAATGAAAATCCGCAAATAATCAAAAAACTTACCATCATAATTTCCCAAAACCCACATAGACATATTCATGTTTCTCGATCTGTCTGACCAACAGTCCCAAACCCAAAGATATCCAGTTGAATACATAGAAGACAGTGCTGCTGGACCCAGTTCATTTTTGGTATTTTTGTTTCTAACTGATTATGCAATTAACTAATTATCAAAATTGTTTCTTATTCATTTCTGCTCATTTACTATTGATGATTGATTAATCGACTAATTGTTTCAGCTCTGAGTGGTTTAGCCTTGCTGCAGTGATGTAGAAGTGGACTGAGGGTGGACAGGGTGTGAAATCTATCAATCTTGACGATCGCAACGTACCACAAAACACACACCAATCTAGAAAACAAATTTTCACGTAGAGTTTTTGCTCTCTTCCTCCAAATACAGTTTACAATTCAATTTATTAGCCCACTAATTTCCTCTGCATTCTGTTTCTCTTTCTTCCCCTTACCCACACACACACAGACACACACACACAAAGCTTGACTCAGTGCCAATTGGAAAAGGCCCAGATCATTTGATGGCTTTCTGTGAGGCAAAGTTGCCACTATCAAAGCGATTATGTTTCATTACAGTGGAAATGGGAGAGCAGGGTTTCCTGGCACCTAAAGATCAATAACCCCCCCTGCCCTCCCCAACACAGACTCACACACACATACACACTGGTACTTCTATACTTTGAGGACCCTCATTGACAGAATGCATTGCCTATCCCCTTACCCTAACCTTAACCATCACAACCACATGCCTAACCTTTACCCTAACACTAACCTAATCCTAACCTCACCCTAAAACCAAGTGTTATCCTTCAAACAGCCCCAGGAAGCTGTGAGGACCCTCGTGTCTGGCTACTTGGTTGTCTGTGTATGACCAGTTTGAATCTTCTGAGATTACAGGATGATGATTATTGTTTATTCTTTGCTGTTTCTTTTTCTTGTGTATCCGTCATCTCTTTGCATTACTCATGTGCCGATTGAATTTGAGCTTCCTGTGTACCTGTTGTCATGAGGAGCTGCAGGCATGAATGAGTTTTGTATGTTGATGGGGGCCGAGTTGCCTTGTTGGTCCAAAGGGCCACGGTGACTCAGGGTTTGTTGAGTCGCTGCTGGTATCTCACTGTGTTTGTACTGACTGTGGGATATATGTACTTAATATCAGCATCAATTTCCAATGTGGAAACATGACATGAAATAGGTGACATCAGTTCTACAGCATCGCTCCATATGGTGAAAAAGGGAGACAGTGAGAAAATCAGGATAGAAAAACAAGGCACGTACTCTAACTTGGGCACATGATCAGTTTATGGCTGTGTGGCTGCATTTAAATTGCAGCCATCTGAATTATTCACTGATCCGGGGAGGGGAGGGGGGGGTTATCTGCTGTAATTAGTGCTGTTCTTTAACCCAGCACAAGGCTCCAACCACTATGGAGTACATTACAATTTATCTCTGAGACCGCTTCTGGCGATAATCCAGCAGATAATTAAGAGCAGTAAAAATGGATTCTGTGAATTACAGCTCTGACACCTTTAATTCTATATCAAACATCCATTTTCTAACCCTCTTTGCTCTTTATCTCCCAAACATGAGATGACTAATGCAGAGCTAAAGTGTATTTCAGTTAAAAATTGTATTTCATGATTAAAGCAAAAAGTGTAAAGACACATGAATGTGGCATCTGTCATGTCTACAATAGGTTGCTGAAGGGATGTTTTGAAACTTTAATTTGGTTTAAGTGCTATTTCAGTTAGTCGAGACAGAAATTCCACTAAAGCAGGGTGTGACAGGCTGAGACCAATGTCAATCAAGCAAAAACAGACTCAATCATATCCCTATTAAAGGCATAAAATCTTAATGAAATTTTTACAACCCCAAGTCCAAAAAAAGTTGGGAATCTGTGTAAAACATAAATGAAACAGACTGTAAGTATTGGTGGACCGAGGCTGACTCAAGTGACCCACTTGAGGACATTTATCAGACTTCACACAGCTTGATCTGGAGACACTAAAGGCTTTAGGAATTTTTTTTCCACATACACTAAGTTCCACTTTCAACTTTTTTCTTTTCATTTCAATAAAATCAGTTTTCTTGAGTCGCCATCTAGTGGCCATGAGACGAACTATAGTAAATCTTTACTTTTGTTGGCCACTCGAAGAGTATGTCCATTGGTTAGCTATCCTGCTTAAGAGCTCTTCGACAGTGTGGAAATTATCTTAACGCTTGTAATACTTGGTTAAGGTGGAGGAGTTAATCATCTGGAATTTCAACTGCAAGTGCGTAATGAAGCATGTAGCCATTGACATGTGTTCCTCTTTTGTTACCACTACTATTCACACTTTTTTGGCGGTGCTCAGGAGGTGATACTACATGCTAGTCGACAGACGTGTAATTGCATCACAATCAGCCCGTGTCAGAGACCTTTCAGAAGGTGCTTAAGAAATATGTTCAAAAAGAAGAAAGAAAAAAGAAGATTTGTCAGTTTTGGGGATGCAACATACAGCCGTAACATTATAGAAAATTAATGTATGACAATGCTGAGTTCCTTTTGTAGAAAAGGGCTGCATGGAATTGAACTAATAACCTCTGAATCCTACCGGTTTTGTCGAGTGTTTCGTCAGACAACACAAATTCAGTCATGCAGAGAAAATACCATGCTTTAGAAAACTTACTGAAATGACACCAAACCTAAATGACACACAGGATTAATTAAACAACATCAGGCCTGTGGAGTCAATGAACACGGGCCACATACTACTGATTTTACTAAATTTCATCACACACTCAATTACAGTTGTCGAGTTTGGCGCAGGGAGAGATGCCGATGCCGGCTTGGATTAACACTCATGTGTGGTCCATTACAGGAACCACTGTGACAGCTGACAGCTTAATTGCCTGACATGGGTGAAACTGTGACAGTAGAAGAAAGACCAACATGAAATGCGTGAACTTGATCATTTAAAAACAATTCAATTCATTCAGCATTCATGCACAGCAAAAAATGGCCTCAGTTGTATTTATTTACAGTTTTCATATGAGCCACCATTCATAGCTGTGTGGAGCCACTCTGCTCACTCCTGTGCATACAGATGAAGACTCCAGCAGCCATTTTTCCTCTTTTATAATGGAGCACACGCCAATCTAGGTATTTGCTTTCTCATTTGTTTTGAGTGCGGTGGATTTTAAATGTCTTCTGTTAATTACACGTCAGCTGAGAGTCAGTGACTGCATGGAGATAAGCTGAGAATAGACGCTATCACACAATTTCAGTGTTCTCTCAGTAATTTGGCGCCTGAATGCACCGCAGCACAAATAAACAACAAGAACCAGAGAGACTCGTGGTGTTTAATGTTTTAGGCCAAATCCATTAAGGGGATGTCTTGCTACATTAGAACGTTACTTAAGCTGCACAACAGTATTGAAACACACACCAGATGTTATTTTCACAATTGTATGATGCTGAGGATTTCTTGTTTAATAAGATAAATAAAAGTTTGTTGCTTTTGAACTTTTTTTGAAAAGCACCTTTCATACAAGAAATGCAGCTTAAAGTGCTTCACAACAAAGGAATGACATGCACCAGTTGTGCAAGTGCTTCACATAAAAAAGATATACTAAGATATATAAAAAAACATAAATGAAAACAGAATAATCACTTGCAGCGGTTTTACAAAGTGTTCCTGAGCCCATGTATTAATCTCTTTTATACAATCATGTGTTTTACAAAGTGTTGAACCTCTCTCCATCCTCACTTGTGAACGACTGAGTCTTTCCAGGATGAACCTTTCATACCCAAACAGGTGTTTTCGGATCAGTCCACAACTTTCACAGTCTTTTGTTGCTCCTGTCCCAACTTGTTTGAAATGTTCCAAGCAGACAAACTACATTGGCTCAGCATAGCATCACTGAATCGCTAAAGCAAGTTGCACTTTGTCATATCATCAAGAGTCATAGAAACACCCTGAAACTTAATATTATTTTAGGGCCATATCGCCCACCCCTCATTCCTGGTATTGTGCATGATAGCTCACTGGCTATGAACAAATCTTAAATAGGACTTAAAGAAACCAAGCTCTGTTCCACCTGGGCTTTTCCTCCTATGACAAGCAAATGTCAGCCTTCAAAAATGTCTATTGTTACTAGTGGTGTAATGGAATGTAGCTGATCATTATTGGCAATCTGTAAGGCCCCCCACATTTGGCACACATGTATACCACAGACTCACTGAAGATTTTAACAATCATAGCATCAAATACACTTTCACTGCCACAGTTTTGCTCCTGTTTTTTTTTACAGTAGGCCCAATACTACTACTACCCTAACCATTCCCCCTTTTTTTTGCTGATCCGAAAAATTATCCAATCCGTGACTCAAAACCATGATATGATTTAAACTGTGAGGCTGAGAACTTGCACACAATAAGGCAGGCCCTGCACATCAATAGTACACCCACAGAGGTGATTCATGATTGTGACCTGAAAGCCCTCTGCTGATTTACATGCTCAGCTTGCCCTGTCAAAATATGAAGAAGAACTTGGCTCATATTTCTCAACAATATTAAAATATCACATAGTAAAAAGCTTCAGAGGTCACAGGTTTGCTGTTTGCCTTGCAGGAGCTTCACTGTGACAATGGGCTAAGAGCTCGTGAACCTCTGCGAGATCACAAATCCACCGTGCTAAATTTAGTTTGCTGATACGAGTGCCGCTCACAACTCCTGATGCAAGGGTGTGCACGGGCTTACCTTAGCTCGACTGGCTCATTAACACGCCGCTGGGTGCACGCAGCCTATGATCTCTCTCTGTGTAATGACATGGAGGCAGCTGAGCTGGATAAGAGGCTTCAGCTGATCAATGGGAAGGTCTGACGTGAAATATTTAATACTCCCCTCTCCCCCTGCTTAAGGCTGAAAGTGATTTTGGCAGTGGTACAGTATGCAAATACACTGAAAGTGAGAGGAGCTCGGGAGGTTCACATTTGAATTACAAAGTTAGGTAATCATATAACGGCAGACACTCCCATCTTCATTGAACAGACATTTCCCTGATCATTATGGTCTCATTCTGTCTTTGTCAATTTATTTCTCATCTGAGTTTATAGTCACAGTGACACCTTGGTCAGCTCCTGGCAGGCTCTGCTACCAGCACAGCGGCAAATTTATTTTACAGAACATAAAAGAAATTTGTGCTTATAGAGGTTGATCCACACACGTGATGTATCAAAACTGTGGAAGCATTTTCAGGTACTTTCATAGATGTTTGAAACTGCACATTTTCCCAAGGGAAACATTTGTTATAGCTTGTAATGGCAATGGCTCCTGTGTTCACATAGGAGATGTATACAAAAGAAGGAATCTCAAAAATATCCTACTCCATTTAATAAAACGTCACCTTCTCCCTTAGAATACAATTTTTTTTCCCACTAGACAGTCAGTGTCAGTGGAGGGTCTAGCTCATTGAACCACCTTGGGGCCAGCTGTCGACCCTGAAAGCAGTAAGTGGTGGGGTGTAGGAAAAAAGTCAAACAGGTCATCTACAAGTTCTAAGATTGTTCTGGCAACAAAGCTTAAAAATGTCTGATTTGTGGTATAAAACAACAAAACACACATCAACCACAGGGTGACATTTAGGCAAGAGATTTTCATTCACATCAGATAGAAACACTGCACATGATCCACACAAGCCTCTCATCCGTTTTCTTAAATATACACTACAATAAAGCTTTTAGTCTCATGCAGGGCACTACTGAATGCTAAAATGCATTCATTCATATCAAACATTACATAGCTTTCATGGAAATTATCTATCTACTGTCCATGACATACAAAAACTCATAGTGTTCAAGTTACCAATTTGAGCTAATTACAGCACAGAATAAGGGCGAGGGCGTTTCACATGTAGCTACTGTATCAGACCTTTCTACACAAGCTACAGACATTCACAGATCATACACAGTGATTCAACAACCACTGCATGCAAGATTAGGGATATTCCAAAGCGATTCACAAGTTAGAAAAGGAATAGTATCCTCCATAACAGCATTAACCTCAACTCAACTGAGCAGCAAGGAGTTGCATTAAATAGACACAGCCATGGTTGAAGCTTCAGAAACTCAGACAAACAGAGAATGTATTGTACTCACGGTGTTTGATGCTGAAGCCTCTCCTTTCCTTCATGATGGCGAAGTGGTCAATATCCATGTCCTATGTTGTAATTCCCTCTGTACCTGCTGCTTGTTGTGGGAATGTGGTGCAGGTGTTGACAGGAGCATCTCCTCCCTCCATGGCTGCTTACTGTCTACAGTCCAGTACGTCCCGGACAGAGACGCCACACAGGCGGCGGCAGCTGGCTGGAGGCCTTTAGCCCGATACTAATTCATTAGCTGGATATTTACAAGTAAACGAAAAAACGGGGCAGACTTTTTGACAGTCTGTTAGTTCAATTATCAGCACAGTAAGCCGCGTTATCCGGTATTTGTATTTGTATGAAAACTAACCCGAAAGTCAAAAACGCCAAAAACAGCTGAAATTTAGTGACTGAATGAGCTCCGTGTTTTTGGAGCCGACAGTCAGCAGACAGCTGTCAATCAAAGTGACGTCACGCTTCATTATGCATAATTTTAGATTTTAAACGCCTGTGGCATATAAAAAAATTCACCCCCCGTACAGTTGTCATGAAGAGGAAAATCATCTAAAGGGACCAAAACCGTTTTTTGTACCAGGCTGTAAACATGTTTTCTTCTGCTGTAAAGTTGGACAGTTTAAGAAATTCAATTGACTCCCTTTCGGAGCCTGCCTCAAGTGGCCCTTTGTGGAATTACAGCGTTTGGCACTTCCGCGTTGGCTTCATTTGTCAGACCTGGAGATTGCCACTTGAGATAAATGCGTTGGTTATATCCATATGCAGGATATTACAAAGAAAATGAATATCATGACAGTGACGGCAAGTTTGAGTCCTTAGCTTGAGAGAAATCAGTGTGTTTTAGTGGGGGCACGAGTGGCTTCAGGGCTTTTGTCACAGCCAGGGACACTGGCCCTCCTTGGACCCTCCACAGAACAAAATACCAAAAACCAAATTATGGTCTCAAATGCTTTTTCTCATTTCTACTAATGTGGGTGACACATTTAGAACTTAAACACAGATTTTTTTGAGGGCATGTTTGCTTTAAGTTTATAACTCCTCATAGTATTTGCCTGCTGTCTGATGTGTCCTCGAGTCATTGCCAGCTCTGCTCTGTGGCTGACCTCTGACCCCTTCGGTGCTCATATAAAGAAACTCTCCTTTTTCTTTTGGAGATCAATACCGCTCATATCTAGACACAAAACTCCTTTTCTTCCACAGTGGATTTTTTTTAATATATCTTTGGAGCTGCTCTTAGACTTTTTTTCACAGGACATCAGGGGTCATTGAAATCTCACCAACCTTCAGGAAGCAGTAAACAAATATTACAAAACATCTTTATGCAGCTGAAGAGAACATTTGCATAGCAGTGCCTCCCTCCATCCCTCTGCAGCTAAAAAAAGGATGAAAACTCAAAACTATGGAGGAGTACACATCAGTATCCCACATACTTACAGTTGTAAAGTGGTGGACAGGATGGCTGAAGGGCCAGTTTCCTGTGCGGCCGATGTGTGGACTCACTTCCTGCTGCAGCTGGAGTGTCTTTACAGCACAATCCACATTTCATCCTTGCAGTTTTGCTTTTCAATTATTATTATTATTTTTGTCTCCCAGAGCTGACGCTGGTATTTACAGCCCTCGCGTGTCCCAGCACTTAGCGCATGCTACTACACGCTGCCCTTGTGATTGTCAATAAGGGGCTCCATGTCAGCGTGTGAGTAATTTAGAGCGTTCTCGTGGCTTTTTGAGTACGCACCTGGAACAAAGCCTGTAAACAGAGCCCCCTCTCTACCGCCTGACTCACTCTGCCCTCGTCAGCTACGGCAGCCTCATTACATGGCACTTATCAGGATTTAAATGCCACAACGCAGCATGACAGCTCCAGAGCCCGGCGTCTTTCTTACACTTATACAGTGTGTATAAATATGCTGTACAAAGGCTGATAATCATCAGTGTCAGTTGTGCTTTTATCAACACATCTACAGGGAGCATCATTGTGTTAGTATACATTTTTATCAGATGTTATTTTAATGAGTCCTGTATTTTCTTCAACATGTCTTTTTTAAAATTGTACTGACATTTCATGAAGCTATAATGATAGGCGTTCAGTACTGAAGGTCATATTTTGTATTTAGTTGCAAGTATATCTGTATAACAGGAAATAATATGTTCCTTTAAAAACACTTACAACAATGTGTGTGTGGACTAGTACTATTCCATTTATTTAATTTTCCATTTAGTCACCCAACGTTAATCAAGATATTTTATCAGCTTGGCCTGATATTTCTTATAGATATTCATGGCCCCTCGTGAATGAATCTTATGCTGTGTCCTAATTCGGAAAGTGGTGTGGAAATCACCTTTTTATACAAGGAAATGCTACAATAATCTACATGTGCTGATTAGATTGCTGCTGCAAATTAAAGCCCCCATTACCACAAAGACTCAAGTCATCAGCGTGCTCTTCGGTGTATCATTTGTGTATTGTAGAGTTTGTACTATACGGCAATGAAATGACAGTGTGTGTGAAGCTGTCTTGCCTGCTTTTAAAACTAATGCTGCAAATAAAAAATAATAGAATGAAATAAACTATAGGAGCTACTCTATAGACACACACCTGTAAGGTGAGTCTGGGTGAAATATGTGTTTCTTTATCGTTCGCTGAATGAGAACCAAGAAGTTTTAACCAGCCTCTGATGCAATATTCATGTCACGAATTTGGTATTTTGGATTTTCAGCAGCTGGTAGTGTTCACCCCGCCCCCCTCCCCAGCCAGGGAGGTGGAGGGTGGGTGGATGGAGGAGGGGGAGAGGGAGATGGGCAAGGGGGGGCCTGTCCTGAAAAACACACTTCCAGCTCTGGCTGTTTACATCTCTTTGGCACGTCTGTGGCTGTTTCCATGGCAACGGGAGTAAAGATAGTTGGGATGTGTCAGAGATACAGTGTGCCAAGCGGTGCTGATTGCTGGATGCGAGTTGAAGAATGAACAGGATACGCAGGAAGTAGGAGAGGTCGGCGCCGGCTCTCCATTATCTCAGCCTGAACCTGTGGGAGAAATCAACACCGGCCGCCAGACAAATCTTCTGTTTTCAGGCACCGGCTGCTTTGTTTGCCTTTTACTCTCACTGGGAAATGACATTTACAGCTGCACTAGGCATGATGCTCGGGTTAAAGCACACCTGTGTTATTAGAGTAAATGATGAAGTGCAGCAGCAGTAACAGCCACCTACCCACTAACAGAGATGCTGCACATTTTACTGAATGACATTATGGTGTTAGTTATGGCCGAGGTCAATCGCTTCATATTTCACTTGCACTTTCAGAAATCATCATGTATAGTTTTTTATCCCTATTTCACATCTGAACTCTAAACAATAAGACAATCTGAGGCCTGATGTTCCAGCATCTGATTTTCCCATAACTGTGTGTACAGATCCAGTACTTGAATTTTCACTTCTTTGAAGAATAATAAAAAAAAAATCTGTAATGGCTCCATGTGTCTTGTTTCCCCTGCAGGATGAGCAGGCAGGATTTTCAAAAGAACTCAGCGAGTGATCAGAATTGTTAGCAGGTAATGGTCAGAAATCCTGCAGGAGGGTGGTGGGGAACAAAGAAGCCCTGACACACCTGCTCATGTCTCATTACAGGAAGATGACTAATCCAAATACTGTCCAGATAAAAATGGATCAACAAAAGATACAGTTTCTCTTCATTCAACTCTTTGGTTTCATTAGGCAGAAAACATAACAGACCACCTGGTTCAACAAACAGTATCCTATAATTTCCTCCATTATCTGGCACAGCAGTTATAGGTCAAATGGCGACAGTGCCTAACTGAACAGAACTGATAGACATTCATTTCTATTAATTACAAGTGTGACTCATTTTTCCTTCTACCAAGTGCAACAAAGGTCTGCTGGACATATAAAACAGCCAGACTTAGAATTCATTTTATGTAATGAATTCCAAATGCAATATTGAGATTACTTACACAACAAACTAAACCTTCTCAGAAATTTGTCTCCATCCTCTATTTCCTCTAAAATTAGTACCAAATTCTAAATTCTTTCCACAAAATTTGTGGGAAAAGTGTAAACCACGATCATGTTCTCTGTGGGTTAGAACCATTTTACAGAGCCGCAGACTCTGCAGACAAAAAATATACATCAAGGCCGTATTTTAGTACATCAAGCACTCTAAATGATATTGTGTGTTCGGGTTAATTTGTGTACATGAGATAAGTGTATGAACTACATTGAAGGCATAGGTAGGGTGTCCACATGCAAGTCTTAATCCAAGTATATCACTCTACCTAAACATGCACACAACTGTAGCTATGTGTGAGCTTCTGACTTAAAAAAACATAGTTCATTTTCTGACAATCATAGTTTATACCAAACTTCTGCCCTGAAGGCTATTTAAAAACAATGCAAATATTAGAGTAAAGGTCTGAGGTAATGCATGAACGTGAGCAAACCCATAGACAGTCACTGGATGTTTTAGACATAGCAGCCGGCACATAGCTCTTTTTATTTAGGGGATCGCTAACAGTGTTGTTCAGTGAGTTGTGTGGATCTTTACACTCAATGTAGTAAAACGTGGCCTCAATATATACATGATTCCTCTCTGGCCAGGGCTCTGTACATTTGAGATTAATTTTCACCGCCATCTGCGGCTGCCAGCGTTCCAAAATTTCCCTTTAAAGTATGTGATGAAACTCAAGGTTATGCTTGAAAGTTTAGTCTCTCCCTCTGAAACAGTAGCAGCTCATCCAAGAGCTTCCAAACACATCTCATGGCCTTCATCAGCAAATGGAATTTGCTCCTTTGTCATAAAACTTTAGTCACATAAAAACTCCAAACTGCAGCCACTGATGAAGACTGTGAGATGGGGTTGAAGGCTGTGGGAGTAAGTGAGTCTTGAAGATATTTTTTGTGATGCTGGACATGATTGACTACAGTCTGGCTTTTGTATTTGTAAAACAGAAGTGCTCTCAGCGCATCAATGAAACACATGTTTAAACAAATGACCACTTATCTTGTGCATGAACCCATATTTGGTTGTGAGTTGTCAAGTATTTTTCAGTAAACCCAAAATTGCTGTCAGGAAAGAAAGAGGTCACATGAAGCAAAGAAAAGAAACAATCAGTTAAAAGATAAATAGTTTATGTGAATCTCTCACATAGTATTTACTTTTACTCTATACACATTGTTTTGAACGTGATATACAGTATGTCATCTTATCTTTTTTTTTTTTTTTTTTTACAATTTGACATAATGGTTTTTTTCAGCATGCACTTTAGAATTCCAACAAAAGGCTCCACAAATACAGACTTCAAACTAGAATTTTTCCTCACATTAAAACATACAAAACATGAACTCGGATCAAAAGCCTGACAGTTTGAGGACACGATGGAGAAGCACAGCATCGGACTACCATGACTTTTACAGGTAAGAGCAATGTACTCAACAGTAAGACACAAAAATACATGTTCTGGATTCAAAAAAATAAACACCTTTTTTTTTTTTTTTTCAAGTTACAACGTCATCCTAAAAATACACAAAGAACGGTACCCCTTTGTCAATTCAAAGAGTAAAGCAGCGTGTGTACTACACGAGGAGGATTGTGGGTACAGGGTGACACTTGACAGCTAGCCAACAACTGCGCAGGTCGCATGGCACATACGTTGTGCCACCTGCCAGCCCTTCCTATCAGCTACTAGAGCCGCATTTTCAATCTGTTTACCTTTTGCCTTCTTGTTTTAATGGGCTGCTGAAATCACAGTGTGCATCGGCGCTTTTTGTTTTCGGGTGCTTATTGCAAATCCGATCTGATTGTTTGGGTACATGGGATTGCTACTGTGCAGATGTAGCCATTCTAGAAGTCCCACTTTATAACTTGGTAAACTTCTGCTACACTTTTGCTCCGCCCCCACAAGGGGAAAAAGTTTGGAAGAATCAAGTTATGCAGTTTTTTTTTAGCCACCAGGAGTTATGAGGAATAGTCTGGTAAGAATAATTTGGTTTGTGAAGAGGCAAACATCTGCAGCACAAATGCAGGGTAGTTGCATGTTGGATGCACAGCAGGGGGGGGGGGACTTCTACAACGGCGACTGCATCACAGGGGAACTCTGTCTCATTCAGGTTTGTGCTAAAACTAACTGGAAGTCCACTCATTGGTATCCGCTGACCTAGCCTTTCAAACTGCAGATCTTACCCTGGAGTTTTAGGATACACACACACATATTAACACACAGCAGAGCAATTAACCTACTGAAAATTACCAAGGGAAACAAAAGCAGAGATGACCATAATGTCACATTTATTCAACTTAGCACGTTTGTCTCTCTATACTGTATATACTGTATGTAGAATTTCATATATGAATACACTCCATTTTTAGAACACAAAGTGCCTCAACTGATACATCTTAATACACTTATTGCGAGGAGGGATACCACAGCAAGAAAAGTGATTGACGTTGAGTGTCACGGCGCAACTTAGCAACCAACCACCTTTTTACCTGACTCGCCATCAAAAGACAGATGTGTGAACGGAGCCGCTTGGCCCAGATGTGCTGTGTTGTTGTCTTATTTACAGGAGCGATATCTATACAGTAGATAGTCTCTTTTAAGGACGTGTCCAGTTTGCTTTGCTCTCCTTTTTTTTTCTCTCCGCAGTTCCAAAACAGGAAAACGAAAAGAGAAATCAGGAAAGCGTAAATGCTTGTCAAAGTCCTCCGAGGATTTCCTTTCGATCAATAAGTTCCTTTCCTGCTCACTGAGCCACAGGCTGGGCGGCTGTCAGTCAATGGTTTTTGCGTGCCTTCTCGTCCATACTGTCCTGTAGGAGTGGCCTTATGGCTCCAAATGGGGTCCTCCCACTGCAATAGGTCCTCTTACTGATGACTTATCCCACCGTCATTCAAATAGGAAATGAATTGTCTAAATAAAATATAAACATATCTCTAAATATCAGAAATGCATAATCTGTCTTTGTTGAGCATCATTTCAGAAGAACTTGCCATGCACAGACTGGCTATTTTCAATATATGCAAAAAAATGAGAACATAGTACAAATCTATGGTGCTTTTTCAGCATATATCCAACATTATAAAAGCTCTACTGTATATTGCAGTGGTTTAAGTGGGGGTGATTCAATAATTTGGTTGTACAGACAAAGAGAAATATTTGTAAGAGCTCTTCTTTTTTAATTGTTTGACTTTTTGCCGAGCTATGTGTAAGATGCATCTAGCTGTGAGCCAGTTGCTAAGCAACCATCTGCTACTGGTAAAGACATACTGTAGGGATGGGTGAGGTACATCTCTGCATGGTTATGTCTGCTGTCCAACACCTGTTGTGCATGGAGGCAATTGATGTATGTCATAAAAAAAGGTGAATGGATAAATGACAAAGGCTGCTTCAGTTTAATGTGAGATTTGATATGAGAGCTGTTCAGAGGGAATTCAGGGTAGTCTGTCTGCTTTGGGGATTGGAGAGCAGTTAGTAGCCCTTGGAGATGGCTGATGTGAGGTGTGAACTGTGCAGTTAAAAGAGCAGAAGTGGGAAAAGTTTGCAAACAACAACCAAATCTGCTCTTTGGGTGTAAATCAGGCAAATTTTAAAATAATCTGGTGGCACATGATGCAAAATACAGTGCATGCTTGTCCATGCTTGTCTCTGCAACCACATACAGGTGTCTCTTCTTAGGATTATTGAATAACCCCCGTTTCAGTACACACACAGAATAAGACAAATCCTAATTCATGGCCAAAGGGGTGAGAGGGTTATGCCCTACAATGTGACCCTCATACTGGTTCAGAAGGTTACCTTTTCACCATGGCGGTGCCTTCCCTCAAGCCATTAAGATAGAACGCTGCTCTCTGCTTGTGTGAAACCAGTAAAGACAACCTCTTTGCAGTTATCTGTGAGTAAACAACCAGAGACACAACAGCACTTTTGGTGGCACTCGATCAAAAGAAAAAAAAACAACCCAAAAACACAGAGGAAGTGGGGAGAAAGTTAATCGGAAATAGCAGCGTACATGCAGAGAGAAACGATCACCCAGCTGGCATTCTGTGTTTTGTAGTCTCCTTTGTGGATTGTTGGTGAAGCCAATGGCAAAATGAGATACACAATACAGGTCGAGTGCAGCCCCCTAACCCCCAACATAATAACATTAAATTAAAAAATACTGCTTCTCATATATATATATCTATATATATATACACTGTATATATATTTACAGTATATATATATTTCCTCAAGCTCTCCTCACTGCTGCCTCGTCCTTCTCCCCTCGCTACATTGCAGATGATGGTTACAGGATGATCCATGCAAAACCATGAGTCAAACATGAGGCCCCGCAGCAGGTGAAAAGTGACTGACTGCATGTGTGCTTGTGTGAGTCGAAACACAGTCCTGAAAGACAAATCCTCCGTCCCGACGCCGGTCCCTCCCGTCTCCATCCCAAAAATAAAGTAGCAAAACCAAAGACAAAGTCACAGTCTCATGAGGTTAAAATGAAGTGACATCTCTCTTTTTTTTTTTTTTTTTTGGAAGCACGTCTTTTTCAAGGTATCTAAATATAGCGACATCTAATATCCCTGATTATTAATTTGTCCTTTATTAAATAGTATGGCTGCTACTTCTGAAGCCACCAGTCAGAGTTCTTTTATTGCAAGTCTCAAAGTACGACAACATCGAACTAAAGGGAACTCCAAGTGACACAGGAGAACTGACTGACTAGTTACTTAAGGATGTAAGCTAAGCACATGTAGCCTCAAGGAAAAGGGGAAAGTGAGGAGTTGCTCAGGTTGCCCAAGCCACTAACATTAGTCTTAGCTACAAAGTTAAGTACTTATCCACTAGTCACAATATCTGGAACAGAGTTCAGATATAATACCAAAGGGGAGGTGGTTTGTTTGGGGGTAGAATGTCGGGTGGTTTTGGCCAAAGTGGCCCAGGGCTGGACGTCTCACAGTATGGAGGGGATGGGGGAGCGAGAGCGTCGCAGCGGGCAGGGCGACTCGTAGGGCGAGGTCACTGGAGACAACCTCAGGGCGTTACCAGCCATGCCTGCTATGTTGTTTAAGCTCCGGGATTTCTCATAGCCTTCAGATGAGGGGGGGCGACAGAGAGGTGGTGGTGGTGGAGGTGGTGGTGGTTGTGGTTGTGCAGGAACAGGACATGAACACACACACAGGCAGGCAGGCAGGCAGGCAGGCAGGCAACGATCCGAGTCCGAGCCAGCCGAGTGAACCGAGACAAGACAGGAGACAGGAGTGAGACAGAGCAACAGTAACATACTGTATGGTGAGTGCATGCACAGCACATTTCCTCACAATGACAGTAAGGCAGATTGGAGTCTTAAAGAGGCAAGTGTTTGGAGCCGGAGCTGCTCGAGAAGGAGAAATAAGCTCATTGGCTGTGTTCAATCCTCAATGGGTAGAGCCAAAGAACCACAGTCATAAGATGCATTCATCTACACTGGAAACTCTATCAGACCAGAAAAGATGCAGCGCAACATCCAACTGATACTTAAGATTAAGTTAAAGGTCCACAATTGTAGGTCATAAGTCACAGCTTGTTTAAAACAGCACACAAACAGGGAGCTGTTTTATTCTTCGCTCTCTAAAAGTAGGCTACTTAATTTGAAAAATATGACATTCACATCACCTCATTCAGGCTGTAATTACGAGCAGCCGAGTTAGGAAAAAAATCGCCTGAATCAGCCTTCTAGTTGTATACGTGTGAGTCATAGCTTGACTCACACATCATTCAGCAAAAATGTCAAACCCAGTATTAATTCTGATTCAGTCAATTCGGCTAATCAGAAAGGAGGTGTGTAGGCCATTTACTTGTATCTGCACACCTGGATGAGTGGAGCCATCACTAGTTACATCTGTGCTTTTCCTCCTGTGACACATTGTCCAAAGTGGCTGTGTTGTTATCCAACTCACATTTTCCTAATGTTATGTTAACATTCAAAAGGAGCTGAAGACTTTAAGACATTAGACCATGGCATGGCCACTGGCTTTATGCTGCATTAATGCCATGTTGGTAGAATATGAAAACCTCCTGTTATTCCATCTTGGGCACATTCATTTTTAGCTGATTTGATTGTAGTAGTGTAATTATTGGATTTCATTTAGAGGAAGCTGTCAGCCATGTGACTTTACAACCATTTTGCCTCTGACCTGATTTCGATCATTTTTTTCTGACTCAATGACTTGTAATTAGGTCGCATGATTTGGCATTAGCTGCACTTAAATGTTTGTTTGCCATTTATTTCCAGATAGCCGTGCCGGCCTGTAGCTACCTGCATTAGCCCAACATAATGAATGTAATGGTTATGAATGAATGAAATAATGAATTCAATTCTATTTCTATTTTGACCAATTTCTACGTTGCCTTTCAGAGCTGCCATTCAGCTAAAAATGGTTCTCTAGCTCCACCCACTCAGATTGTGTCCCTCCACCCCTCCACCCCCCCAACACCTTTGCGAATTGCCTGTGATTAAAATTCCAGTCTGCCAGAGTTAAGTGTGTAACACCATTAGTCAAATAAGAGATATTGGTATTCTTTAACTAGTAGGGTTGAAGAATAGAATCATAAATTAGCAGTCATTCATCTCAGGGCATCATCATTAGTATTTTCTCTCACAAGAAATTGATTAAAGACTATAAATCTTACTTAGGTCTAATGAATGGTGATAAATTTAGGAATTCTTATATAAACTGCTCATTCACATTGAGGCACACATTTCAAATATATAGACATTAAGACTACCAACATGCACATTATGTATCAAATACATCCGACTTGAAGTGTGTATGAATTCAGGTTGTACTCTGCACATACTGATGATGATGAGGATGATTAATTATCAATGCTTCAATTATTTGTACAGATTCACACTTTGCAACAGCTCAAACTTGTAAAAATGCAGCATGTGATGCACGCTGGCAAATTTGCATTCGGTCACTAGGTGCAAAATAAACAAGCAAGCCAAAGCAGCCAGATCATTAATGGAGCATGCCAATCAGCTGGCGTAAACACTGATGAGGAACAGCTAATGGAAACGTGGCCTCATTACCATACTGCATACGGCACCGTTTGTTTCTCTGAGGATAAGTGTGTGAATTAAGCCAGAGCTGTTTCAGAACCAGCCGAGCGGGCAGAACAAAGGGCGGCCTGGGCCTACGCCAACAGGTAGCACGAACTAGAAAGGACCCAATGTTTTATGCATTGGTGTCAGCATGGCGGCAAACTGCAACTGCCGACTGAAGCAGCGGAGACAAAGGCACAGCTGCTCGGACGCCTACGTGGAAAAACAAGACTGGCGAGGTGCCCTGCTGTGAGAGAGACCTCCATGATGTGCTCCCTGGAGGATCTGGACCACATGTACAGTGGTTGAACCTGCTAGTCTGTCTCAATACTCTTAAAAAAAACCATTGACAAATTTTTTTTTTTTTTTTTTTTAGCCTGATTTCAAAATAACAAGTAAATCTGAATGATGCATTATCTCATTAGAATTCTCACTAAATAGGAGCTGAAATTCAATTTAACGGAATCTTCAATTTAGAGAGTGGCACTCTCATGGTGTGATAGCATTGATTTGCCTGCTATAGAGTGAGTACAGTAACACTATGAGGCTATGGAGCAATAACATCGAGAGCAGGACATTTAGATAGCCTCCTGGAGAGGCAGTTAACTTCTGATAGAAGGCAATTAGCCAAGGCTTAGCACTTACACATTACAGTGCAGATTAACACAACATTAGTGCCTCAAGATGCTTGAGATAAAATGGAGGAATTAATCTAACAAACATGCTGGAATGTGGAATCTAAATATTATTTTAGTGGGGGCAAAAAAGAGAGTATTTTACAGAGATCTAATTTTGCTGCAGGGATCACCTATTGAATCAGCTGCAGTATGACCGTCTCTATTGTGTGAACTGCTCACTTCATACATTTTAGCGCGTGACCTTTTCTGCCTTTGAGATGGCATGCAACAGTAACAAGGCTGTCTGGTAATTCAGCAGATGTGAACTTCACGATGACCTTTAACTTGGGTCAAAGTGTTTGGAAGGTCAAGCCCTTTCTGAGTTTGACCTTTCCACTGACGCGCCGCTACGAGACTGAAGGTGATGACTGACAGGCAAATCATCTGGGCAAATCTGACAGCACCAATTTGAGGACAAATTTTGTTAATGACGTTTCTCATGGGAAACAATGTATATTGTTTCAATATCTAGTCAGTCTTTATTGTTTAGTTAACTTTCAACATCGTCCAATCATAAACTAGAATCAGATCATCCTGGTGGTGCTACCAGGGCCAACTCATTATGTTTGACATGGGCAAATTGACTTCTTCATTAATATACAACATTTAAATGCACAGTAACAATATTATTTAAAGGGCTTGACTGTTTACTAAACCTTCCCAAGCAGCAATTGGTAAATTACAGTTTAGCAACTGTAAGTAGGCACGGCAGGCCTGTCAAGCTTTGCATTTCTGTGCATGCTGAAGTGGTGTGCATGGAGCCGCAGTGAGAGTGATACTAAAGAGTAAGATTAGAAAGAGCCTCATCAGGACTGACACAGTCACTGCTTGGGAGCTTGTGTAACAATTGTCCCAGATGCTACTAGATCAGCGAGTTAGAGTTAGCGACTCTGTCATGCTTTTTGACGGATTTGGAAAAGTTTGCCCGAGATGGATTTGCCAGACTCATCTGTACATCTTCATCTTCAATAACTTTTCTCATGTAAACGTGAGTCACGCTGCTGAAAATACTAACAATAAAAGATGCATCTAACCTAACTTATTGTGTATTTCCTCAGTGAACTGAATAGAGTTTAAACATTACAGTACAACGTCAATGCTGCTCTTCTCTTATTTCCTTTCCCTTTAGCTTCATATCATGCGCATAGTCATTTGTTCTGAAGAAAACTTTCCACATATGCATGACCTTGCCTCTTTTTTTCTTTGTCTTCATGAAACTTTTAGAGTTAAATACTGCAAAAGATAGGATATATGCGACAGGTCTGATATGTGAGATAAAAACTTAGTTTGAATGCACTGTGTATTAACTGGTGATTAGCTCAGTGTTTTTCTAAGTAGCCTGTTGCAATGGAAGAAATGAAGAAGTCAAAATGTTTATGAGTTGGTGGGATTAAAATCTATTACCATTTTAATTCCTCTGAGTATAAGATATCTTAAATATTTGCTAGTGTATCATCACCTTAGGGGCAGATGATACACTGGGCAATTTATTTGGGAGCTGTAGATGGGCAATGAACCTGGCAACAGCCAAAAAAGTGAGACATAGGGTCAGAAATTTATTCAAGTGTTTCCAGGCAACAAGAAACATGAATAAATTGTGAAGAAAGCAACAGTTCTGAGTCAGCTGCATGGACACTGTTGACCCTCAGAATTGCCAAAAAAGTTGTGTCACTGCTGAGAGCTGCAACAGCAGATCCACAGGTTACATTACCTGAGCTGACTAGGCCTGAACAAACAGCGTTCCCCCCTCCAGGGATGTTGGTGTCCCAGTCACTAAGGATACGGATCAGCTGATGAGGATTTTGACTGATGTCTGTTTTAACATCTTTTCTTAAAACGTCTTGTTTGACATCCGTATTTTTTTTTTTTTTTTTTGGTAAAACATACAGATATAAAGTGCTCTGTGTGTTTTTCAATTCATTCAAAGAATATTTCACACATACTGAAAAACATAACTAGGAAATCCCTTTGAGATGAAACCTAACCCAGTCTTATAAGTGATGACTAATGAATCAGTATTGATGCACAATAGCAAGCATGGATTTCATAATGATTCTCTGAGACAAGAAAATATTGCATGGTTGTTAAAAGACTTTTATGAAGTGACTAACTCATCCACACTTTATCATATTTAATTAAAGGTCAATTAAATGATACTGAATTTCCACATGCAGTTACCTGTTTTTCGTAGGCCTCCATCTGTAGGGCAGGTGTAGTCGCTAGCAGCAAGCAGGAAGCACGTCCCCCCGCTTCGGCGATCCTGTTCCCGGTTGCTGGACCTTCGCATGGGGACCCTCTCCTCTGGAGACATGGTCAGGTCACTGCCCCCGCTGCAGTCTGCTGACAGCACTGCGAGAAGAAAGGCCAGGTTAGAGATAGGAAATATTTTTACTGGTTCCACTAATACATTGAGCATCCACTTTCTTCAATTCACAAAAATGATAATATTCTTACATAAAGGGTTATAGGCTTTGAATCCTGAGCAGTTGATTCAGTAATAAAAAAAAAAAAAATAAAGCTTTAAGCAATTAACTTACCATACCATTAAAACTTAAGGCATCAATAATCTCCTGATTTTCAACAGAGATACTAAATAATTAGATAATATGAGAGATATAAATTGTTTTAATCATATTCCTCCTTCCTAAGTTACAAGTTGCTGGGCAACTAAAAGTACTTTGCTCCAGTCTGGCTTTTAACCTTGTGCAACTTTAATGCCAGTAACATTTCTCTGCAGCAACCTTTCTTCAGTGGGAGTTTGCTTAAGCTCTTCTTTAATGTAATATTTCCACAATGAATAAAATATGATTTCTTATCAAGTCAGAGAGATAGCTTTTACTGTGTTTTATTATTTTGGGCAACATAAATAACTTGAACTGATTATGGGAGTGTGCTCTTTCATTGCTACAGCGCTAAAAAATTAGGTTAAAATTTGTGTCTTTAAAATTAGATTAATCTGTAAACGAAGCTAAATCTAAAATATCAAGGAGGAAGCTTAAACTGATAATCACGTCACATCATGCAGTACTAAATAGCAAAAGTATCGCGATGCTAATTTAAACAATTGTTTATATAAATTAAAGACACCTCAAATGATTTATTACCACAAAATGTAATATTTCACTTAAAACAAACCCTAAAACGTTACATTCACACATACTCTCTGGGAAACAATGAATGGGAAATGTACTTCCCTGGGGTATATTCTCAGCATAAGCAGAGAAAGGGCGCTTACGTGTGATGGAATAGAGAGTTTTCAGACTGGGGGGGGGGGGACAGGGGAATAACAGTCACAACAAACATCAAACAGCCTCCCACATAAAAAGCTTGCGCCAAATGTCACAGGCACCAACATGCAGGTCAAAGGTCAGACGGTGTGTGCAGCTCCAGTAGACTGGAAAGACATTGTTTTCTCATGAACTGATGAGAAATAATAAAAATCTGTCTTTACTTCTGGGACGTCTGCGTATGCTATACTTAAAAGATGAGGATTAGGTTCGTGTTTAAGATAAGATAAGATATTCCTTTATTAGACCCACAACAGGGAAAAAGGAATATCTTATCTTAATGTAAACATCAACCTAATCCTCATGTTTACATTATTCTCAACAAATTTCATGACACACGTGGAAGAGCCATACTGTTGCATTTGGATGACATACTCCATCATTCCAATGAAGGTGGAATCTGCGTCCCCAACCTCAATATTGTCTGCTGGACATGACAGAGACTGAAAATGCAGCGGCAGTTTAACAAATGGCAACGTCCATTGAAATGATGGAATATGACATCAGTGTGGCTCTTATGTGTCTTTAATAGTTTTTGTGTGACAGTGGAGGTCAATGACACAGAGGACTAATAGCAGGAGTAGGCTACACAGACAGTAGTAGGTTACTTCATTTTTGCTTCATAGAATTGGTTGAAAACGTAAATAACACAGTGTCGTCAGGTCTGTCAAACCTTCTGTTCTCTCATGGCGCAGTCAGTTTACAGTGGCAAATTTTTGCCTTCTTAATTACTTTTGAAACACTGAGTCCTTGATTTGAGACTGAGGCAGACAAAAGCAGGCTTCTAATGTAATGTCCACGCCTGAGTGAATTTCTATTAACAGTCAATAGCCAAAAGGTTAATTTATTTGGGTCCACATAAAAATTTTGAAATGAAAGCTTTCATATTAGTCTCAGATAATTTAATCCCAGAATAAATCCACGTATATGAGAAGCCCTATCACATGTGACTGAACATACAGTATATGTTAAATGGAGCCTCTCACATTGAAACATAAAGCATGAGGCAGTCTAAAGGGCATTGACGAGGAATGTAACCTTGCAGGCTGTGTATTTTGAATGACCTCTAAGGAAATCACGAGGGCGGCTAAACCAGATTGATTCTGTTTGTGCATTCAGTTGAGGCATGAATTATTCTATACTTATTAAATATAACATTCTGAGACCTAATAAACAAATAGACTGTGAAGAGCCCAGAGTATGCACCTACCCTGAGGAATGTCTGCGCTAGAATTCAAAGAAAGTCAGTGCATGGAGGTCGACACTAATTTCCATCAATATCAGATGTGTAAAAGTGAATTACTGACACGGGCCTAGAGGGAAAAACAGCCACCTACAGTCGGAACAACAAATGAACAATCCCTACTGGAAGAACGAGTTGGACACAAAGATTCTGAACTCTTATCAGCACAAGCTGTTTCACGCAACCATTTCCTCTTCTCAGTACCTTTTGCATTGCCTTCCTCATCACTGTGACAACCAGAGATGAAGGCTGCAAGGCAGGAGAGCTCAGGCGTCTGTGAGGGAGCTGCTGTGGTGCTCGAGTCTCCAGGGAAAAAACGTTTCTAGTCTCAGGGGGAATCTGTCAAATGGCCATTGCTTTCTACCTGAGATGAGGTCCCTTATGGATTCTCATTGCTGTCACTACATATATAAAACCATTCAGTGTAACCTGAACTTTACTACTGAGATGTGGTTGCTCATAATCTCCTCTCCCACATACCCTTGCTCTGTCCATATTGTCTTACCTGAGCGGTTGCGTTCTAGTACCCTGCTCCCTTTGACATGGCACAGGTCACCTTGAGTGCTGTTGCAGGTGGTGTTGAGATCAGCTTTGCAGTAGGTGGGGGACCCTCCCTGCACCACCTGAGGGATGTGTTTCTTCCTCTTCTTAGGCAGCTTCTGCTTGGCCATGGCCAGGGAGTAGTACATCCCAAAGTTATTCACAATAACAGGCACAGGCATGGCTATCGTCAGCACACCAGCCAAGGCGCACAACGCGCCCACGACCATGCCTGACCAGGTCTCTGGATACATGTCGCCATAGCCCAGTGTTGTCATGGTTACCACAGCCCACCAGAAGCCAATGGGGATGTTCTTGAACTTGGTGTGGAGGCTAGCAGTCGGGTCATTGGGCTTTGCGCCGATTCGTTCGGCATAGTAGATCATGGTTGCAAAAATTAACACTCCCAATGCCAGGAAGATGATGAGCAGCAGGAATTCATTGGTGCTGGCCCGTAACGTGTGGCCCAGCACCCTTAGCCCCACAAAATGACGTGTTAGCTTGAAAATACGCAGGATACGAACAAAGCGCACCACCCTGAGGAAACCCAACACATCCTTGGCAGCCTTTGAAGAAAGGCCACTTAGCCCTACCTCCAAGTAGAAAGGCAAGATAGCCACGAAGTCGATGATGTTGAGAACGCTCTTAACAAACTCCAACTTGACCGGGCAGAAGGTCACACGCACCAGGAACTCGATGGTGAACCAGAAGACGCAAACACCTTCCACGTATGTGAGCGCAGGGTCGGTTTCGATCTCGTACTGCGGGCCTGAGTCCGGCAAGCTGCTGTTCCGCATCAGCTCAGTCTTGTTGATGATGGTGTTGAAAGCCTCATGGGTCTCCAAGCAGAAAGTGGTGATGGAGACCAGGATGAAGAACAACGACGCAAAGGCAATAAACTACAGGAGAGGAAAGGAGAAAAAGAGAAAAACATGTTACTTTTCTCATTGTTTGAACCTTGAAATTCTGGCTCAGGATACACACAACATCATCAGTCCGTTCATTTACTCTTGAGGAAGCAAGTGAAATCAGACAAGTTTAATTAACTTACATCAATTTCAATGAACTCCATAGAGAGGAACAATCCATTAGCAAGAGCAACAAATAAACACACTTCCCCTAGTGGGACTGTAGCACGGGAATGCTGATGCAGTCTGATTTAATTTAATGCTGCTGGTATGTTGGGCGGTTGACAGTAAAGCAAGGATGAAAGTGGTTAACCCGACCTAAGAAACGTAAAAGTATAGAATCAAGGGGGAATTGAGAAAGCTCCTTATTTATGTGCATTGCATTTATTTAATGCTTTTGCATTTTGTGTTTTTGTGTTAATCTCATTGTCTCATATTACATTCACAGCATGTGATTTCTGCCTCCAGGGGTCTCCTAATGAAAACAACATTAAAAGGCAGTTTGACGACATTGAGGAGTAGCACAGGCATTAAAGTAGCAGCTATAGCAATGCTATACGTTGTTTCCAACTGTTTTGGCATGTGACCCCTTAAAATGAAGCCAGTTGTACTTCTGACTCCTTACCAGAGGTTGCATATCTGTACCAGGTGTGACCAGGTCAACTAAGGAATGATTTTTTCCCCTTGTCTCTAATCAACAATATAAAACTAAAAGTAGTAATAAACAAGAGAAAAAGCAATAAGCCAGATTTATCTTGCAACCCCCAGACTGGGACCTAGATCATTTGAACGCATAAAACCTCTGATCATTTAAAGGGCAATTATAGTCCATTCTCAAATAACTAATCATATGTTCTGCACAGTCCTTGAAAGAAATAGTTTTCATGAGCTACTTTACTTTACTTAATAGCTTTTTCTGATATGCGGGAAATGACATCTGATGCCTTTGTATAAGAATGGTCTTTGGCACCGGATGTGAATCTTGATCTGTGACAACTTCATCCATTAATGAAGGCCCAGAAAAAATGAGTAAGTTGACCTCGAGTCAAGATTATTATGTCAAAAAAACCCTAAAAGATCTAAAAAGTTAAATATTCAAACAATCAACCACAATCCTACCTTTAAGGTGGCTTCTAGGAAACATGGGGTGAAACTGTGAAACCCACTAAATAGTGCTTTTGGGTGCTATTTGGTAATCACTCCTTTCATATTTACTGCCAACATGAAGGAATACATATAAATAAGGACTTTTACTGGGACCCAATATACTCACCAGCTTTAGGCGAGGTGATAGGGAAGAAACAGCGTAATGTCATGGAATAGTGAATTTGTTAAAATGTCATTGGCAACAAAGGAAAGCAAGGGATGTGGACGTAAGAGTGGCGGTGAGAAAACACCTTTTAGAGCAAAGGCAATGGCACTGATAATAAGTCCAGAATGCATTGATATGAAGCACTGCCACTTAAGTCTGTTATTAATAGAAAGATCTATTCCAAAAAAATATAATAATAATTATAAGTAACTTTGATCATTGGTTGGCAAAATGATAGCATGTTGATGCACTGCAGCTGAATCTGCATGGTAAGAGTATTAGATGATGAGTCATACACAGATCTTGTTTTGTTTTGGTCTTCTTTTGCAAAGTGTTTATGGGACCACCTGTCAGATGCAGAGCTCGCATCCAGCTTTTTCCGCCGCCCTGGAAGAGGCTCAGGCTGGATCCGCAAAACATCCACGTCTTTCTCCGAGAGCTAGACGGAGCAGATTTCCACACACGCAGCCTACTACGCTCCTTCTCCACCTTCCTCCCACAATCCTTCCACTGGTGCGCTCTGCCTACTGAGCTCTAAAGAAGTCGTTTCACACCCTGCCTGGGTTTTGGATCGCATGACTCACGCACTCTCAAAATATCATTGCCACTATTTGGGTCGCCCCGCTCCTGAACTGCGTGCGTGCGTTCACTCGACTGCCGTTAGCATGCACTCTCTTCATGCATTATACATACATCTTTATCGTTTTATAAGCGTGTGTTTGCCCTGCTCATTCACAGGCCCGTGTTTAAGATACGGCATGTTGCGAGATGACAGTTTGATGAGATTACTCTGCATCATTCAGCAGTTACTCAGAACCACCGACTTTCTACTTTCAATTCAATGAAATATACAGTATGTGATTACACTGAATATGGTCTTCAATCCCTTTGAATCACTGTCAGCCATCTTCCTCTTCACAAAATGTTCACAAACGAAAAAGTTTTTGTCTTACTTTTCATGTCTTTTATAAACACTGAACTCGTCATTTTCTTTTATGTTTTAACCACTTTCCCTCAGCCTCATTATGTCTACTTGCACTTGGTAGGCAACATACAGGAGTGAATGTAGTGATAGTTTTCATGTTTCTAGCTCTAACATGGCTTGTGACTGCACTGCTTTGGTCTATTGAGGTTGCTGTCAATATAGATATTGGAGTGTTTTTCCTTCTCTGTAGACTGATAAGTTGTAGGTGGAAGCAAACAAGACACAATTCACGCTGTTGATCTCACTTGTAAACCTGTGCACTAACACTACGCAGTACAGTGTAGTGTATGTAAGCATTTGACTTTTATGACCGCATTTGTTGAGGAACATGATCATAAGATGCCGTAGAACCTGTTTCATGTCAAAAATAATAAAATCAAAATGCCTTTGCAACAGAAGTTGTAAACTGACAAACATAACTTTTCAACAAAATTAGACAGCTGGATGTCTTTTCCCCTGCAAAACACCAAAAGCACAGACTGCTCTGTGCTGTTAGCCTCTCAATTTATTAATTTCCTGATTAAAAATCCACTTTAACAATTTCTTGTGTTTCAGAAGATGGAATCCAAGTTTGCAGATTTATAATCATAAACTAGCAAAACACTGGCAAGGGTTTAGTAACCACATGCCACTTTCACACCCAAACTGTGGAGGTAAAATTTTCACAAAGCCTGTATCATAACATTTTCTCACACTTGTTTTGTGAGACTGAAGAACTTCAGTCAACTGCTGAGTGTAACCAGGCCAATCATCTCTACTCTCACAGACAGTGAATATACGTTTACTTGGAATGCATGTTTAGTTGGATTGGGCTACTAATAGAGGCATCGCTAGAGAGCACAACACATAAATCATCAGTCTAAATCAATGCAAAATAACAACTTGAAAATGTAAATTCTGAAGAACTAATGCCATTTTCATCTTGTCAGTTTCTGATTTGTACATACTCATAGATCACACCAACATGCAAGTTTTATCTACGACTGCAAAACATGGATCTTCCAATAAGCAGGTTACTCTTTACTAATATGGAAGTGGCTCAAAAGTCAAACAATATGAATGCCTCACATTTAATGTATATAGTGCTGCACTGTAATTTCAAGGTTTTTAACCCTCACACAGCTAACTCTGCAGTAAAACCATTTTGAGTTGTCCTATGACGTGAATGCTCACAGGTTGTAAACATTGGACCTGTCTCTACCATCCATTGCAAACAACATACATATGGCATAAGACCAAAATCTGGTACTAGTTTGTTTAGTGATTGACGAGGAGTAGAGAAATAATGCACCACATAACAACAAAATAATCCCAGAAATCCACGGTACACCGCTGACAGTCTTGATGAAAGAATTAGAGGTGTTAGTTTGGATTTTGCAATTCTCCGACTGCTGAGCTCCACCTTCTGTCTATCTCACCCCTCTCTCTGCCTTCATCTCTGCCTCCCTCTCATCGTGACATTGTCTGAGCTGGACTACCTGAGCTGTTTCCTTTGACTGCTCCGATGCTGCGCCAACTAATGACAACTGCCGTCTCGTGCTGGGCTGTAATTTTGTTGCGTTCATGTCTGCGGAGTGAGGATGTATCATCTCCCCAGCGCTCGCCGGCCTGTAACAGCTGAATCATGTCACATTAAACGAGCCAGACACCAAACACACATGCATACTCAGTCCTCTAGCATGCAGGTGCACACACTAATACCCCTGTTTATACACACACACATGCATGCACGCAGCCTCGCAAGGTTATTTATGACAGACATTAAAAATGCAAAGGCGCTACTCTACCATGTGATTGCAACAGGCACATGCTTCTCGACATCCTGATTTCCAGCACACACACACACACACACACACTCTGCATGCTAAATAAGTCCTGTATTTCTATAAATCGCTCTTTGAAGGCAGCGCTGGGCGGATGTAGCACAGACGGTCCATCTCTGAACAATGCAGATCTAATTTAGCCTGAGGACTCGCCCCATTTTCAGCCATCTTTTTCATCACATTTAAGGCTTTCAGCGTTAGACTTTCTCACTCTCTCTCACAGCTGATGACGTCTAAGGTGGCTGTGGCAGAGGTCACACCTGCGACCTTCATGTCTGCCTCTCAAAATGGGCCGTGAACAGCCATGTCTACATAGGAGAGACTACATCTATATACATATATACTGTTTTTGGACTGAGCACATCCATGCAACCCCTTTGCTAAGAACAAAGGGTACATTTTTTAGCACAATACTGATGAGAACGACAAGATTGCCAGAACAGGTTTGCTCTGTCCAAAACATTTGTATTGCAGACTGCAAAGAATATTTAGTCTCCATGGGCAACTAGCAAGGCATTACACTTAGTTATACTAGTACTGTATTGTAATTTGTATTATAAGAATGACTGAAATGTCAAGACTCTTTTTTCTGCCCTTACAAGACACCACTTGCTGTTGTTCATTCTTATTCATGATACACAACAACAGGCTAGATGATTCACAGTAAACACAGCAAACATGAAAGCTTCATTTTATTTGACCAAATTTCTTTTTTAGCGTTATTTCATTGTGCTCAAGTTGAATGTGTTCATCTCAGTGGTGCATCACATTAAGCTCAGATTCCTATCAGTCACTCGACACCCACAGGAAGAGCAGGAAGTCTGCCTGAGGAGAGAATCAATCACGAACATGCTTTGTTACACACGTTATTATCACATCCATGCTGTGTTAGTCCTTGTTAGTGAGGAAAAACTTGGCAGAAAGATGTCACATGACATGCATTTCAAACAGGTAGACGGCAATAAAAAGACATACTGCAATTTTACTTCTTTAAATGCTTCTTTCATAAGTTCCGACTCAGACTGTGTATCTTTTTAGATGTCTGTACAAATAGAGTGAGTTATTAGGATTGAACAGATTCAGTCAGCAGCCCTATCACCACTCCAAACACTGATGGGACGTGATTGCTGTCACAGTGCTGAAGCAGGGAGGCCTTCCTCATAATCACATCATTTTTCACAAGACGCCTCTGCCACTCCCTGGAACTCTGCCCGTCCGCGGCCGAGGGAAGAGACATGAGGAAAATGCCAGATCAAACAGCTTCGATCACACGATCCCCCGGCGGATTACATCTGCCACTTGGCCTGGAGCCGCCAGAGACGGCGGTCCAGGACGCTGACACTGGAGCTATGCAGCCTCAGGTTGTAAACAGTAACTGATACACCGGCACGGATGTCACATTAGAACGCTAATGGAAAGTAAAAACTTGATGAAAGGGCCTGTCAACGATCAGGGATAAATCAAATGTGACTAACCAGCAGCCTCTGGTCAGTTCATGTATGCTTAGTTCTCTAGAACCTACAGCAGATTAGACAATTTATTCCATAATTTAAAAAAAAAAGGGGTACGTCAAATAATCCTGCAAAAGAGCCAAGCACTAGTTTCGGTAATCAGAACTCATAATGGCCTTTTTTAAGTACAAAACATCCCCACATCATCTTAATACGTACACAACTTTACAGTCTATGATATAATGTGACTGACTTCAATAGCTTAATACAGACATAAAGGGTCTGCACAAGCAGACAGGCTGGAGCAGGCTGTCAGAACCAAACACTAGTATTGCCACAAGTCTAGCTGCTTAAATAATATCTAACCTCAAAGTAACTTTAACTTGATACAGACTCTGTTGAGTAAAACGTGTGTCCACAGAGTAGTGGTGATTTCTGCCCACCTGATTGTGACTTTGCAGCTCTGCTTGTTCAAATTTGATTGCTAACAACCAACCATAACCTTACATGGATGGACAATGACTGGGACAAAGGGTCTGCTCATCTACATGGAATCTACTTATAGATTACATGCATCATGTGGAGATGGATGCATTTCCACCTTTCCACCATCTGGCTAGAATCTTGCTAGAGTCTTCAACCACCTCCTCAGGTGGTTTCTTGGATGCATATACACCAGAGCTTCCAAGCCTCACACTTTGACCAAGACACTCACACACCACACCTCGTATTTCTCATGCTGCAAATACGAAGGTTAAGGTAGCACTTTTCACAGATTGTCCCTAAACGCATTGATCATCATCTGTTAGAACCGAAAGCGAACAACAGCAAATCATTGCAATGCATGTTCTGCAACTAACCTGCTGAGAATGAGTAGAACAAGGCTGCAGAGACTGCGATGTTAGCATTGTTCACATTACACAGCTCACTATGTCTGCGTTGCTGTCATACTGACATCACTCAACCATGGTTCAATATTCAGTGGATGAGCACCTTCATCATTGAACAACTTATCATTTCTATAGGGCGTGTGTGTGTGTGTGTGTGTGTGTGTGAACGGTGGGGGTGACTCAGTGGTGGAGGAAGTACTTAGAGCTTTTACTTAAGTAAAAGTACTAATACCACACTGTAAAAATACTCTGTTACAAGAAAATGTCCTTCACTGAAAATTTTACTTAAGCAAAAGTATGTAAGTATAATTTTTACTGTAGCTGGTTAAGGTGGAGTTCATTTTGAATTTTTTTTTATAGGACTGCAGTTTGGAGTTTGGTTTGTAAAAATTCTGAATAATAGTAAGAAATTTTGCTTGTTAAAAATAAGTCCAAACAATTGACATAATTGAAAGGAAAAGTAGCAAATCTTCACATTTGTGGAGCTGGAACCGTAAAATGTTCAAAATATGCATCAGTTTATCAAAGTAGTTGCCAATTAATTTTCTGTCAATTGATGGTTTCAGCTGTACTTGTACAAAACTGTTGGGTAGATGAATTTATAACAAATCGTCATATCTTATAAGCTCTTTATGTTTTGTGTGCATAATATCTTAATTTGTAAATAACTAGTAAATAAACCACGTAGTGAAATAAAAATTTAAGTATTTCCCTCAGATCTAATGGAGTAGAGGTGGAAAGTATCATAAAAAGACTCAAGTGAAATACAAATACCTCAAATTTTTACTTAAGAACAGTACTTGAGTAAATGTACTTAGTTACATTCCACCACTGGGGTGGCTCACAGATTTCAATCACTAACCACAGATTTCAGCCATGTTAACTGACAGGTATGCCATGGTCATTTGTTATTCAGGGTTAGGGTTAGTGGACAAATAAAATTAGTCTTTGATTGAACCCTGCCAGTATTTGAAATATTCTGTGGTGAATCCTGGTAGCTCCAGCACTCCCTCAGAAAGCTAAAAACAGATTGACCCTCATGGGGTCACACATTTTTTCCGTACATCCCTTCATCTGTTGGCAGAGTAACACGTTGGATGGGCAAACCTTGGCATCCTCCCACTGAAAAATCCCCCCCCTACACACACACAACCAGGCAGCCCATCACTCTGCCCAGGCTCTGTTTCAGAAACCGCCCTGCTGGCTCGGCCAATCAGAGCGCTCACTGCCCCCACCTCCTTGGGACTGCCACCATCTGTTTGACACTATGAGTGGAGGCTGTGCGTTCTGATCCTGGCCTGAGACCACCGTCCACCGCGAAGCTCCTTTGGCCCTCTGTAAGCCGCCGTGACATCACCAAGCTGAGGGGACCCCGGAGGAGTCCAAGAGGATCTCAAACACACACACACACACATGCACACACACATATACGTGTACACACTGACATAATTAAACCTGTGGGGTTTGGGGGTTTGAGCTCGTATGTGGTTTGCCTTCTGTTCTGCATGATTGCCCAGTTATAATTTCATTTTGGATTTAGGGCCTTTCCACTGTGTACACACATGAAGTCTGCAGACGTGATAAACTGCACGTCCACATGAATGCATCCATCACTGTGCAGTCTGACAGCGTACATGGAATAGTGTGGAGGGTAAATCCACCTTAAGCCTATTCACTTACATTTTTATCTTGCCTAGATAATACGGCATCTATTTCAAATATGGTTTACAATTATAACTAATTACTTTCTAAATGGTTATTACATCATTTACCAAAGCTTTATGGACCAGTTAAAAGCTATTATTATAAGAATTTTTTGGTTGCTTTGGCTGGTGTTTATTCTGCTGCAGCTTGACAGATGCTTTATCTTTTTATGTGCTCTGTAATTCATCCTCTAGTGGACAGACTGTCCATTGAAAGGCTGCGGGGCAACATGACCAACACATATGTATGAACAACTTATTACAATTTACAGTGTGACTGCAGACTGGGTGGACTGTTGTTCATTAAAGACTTATTAAGCTTTATAATTGCAGACTCATTCATCTTTTGTAGTGACACTTTATTAATGACTTTCAAACAAATATAAAGGCAAATTTATTAGAATGTGACAAACTTGTTTTTATAATGACTTTTTAACTGTTCTGCAAAGAATTTGTGTAGGATTTATTAACCATGAATTAAAGTTGCACTAATCAATATTTTTATATTAGCGGTGTAATGTGAAAGGTGTTGCTTGTAGTATGAAACCCACAGAGGATTATCACCTCACTCTGCAGTTCCCCACAGCGACAGGCGGCATGTTAGCATCTTTCAGCTCTTGTTTTGGATTTACTGTTTGGTAAGTTAGCGACTAGCTGGTGAAGCTAGTGGAGCATTTAGTCACTAACGAGACAGGCGTTTTTCTCAGGAGATCAAAACCTTAAGGGGAGTGAATATCAGACATGACTCTAAATTGCTGCCCCCAGGAGGCCACAAATAAAATAAGATAAAAAAAATGAATGCAGGTTTTCATTATTTACAATGTTTAAACCTTTTTATAAAGGCTGTTTCATTCCAAAGTGTTATCAATCTTATATTCATGATACAACACATATTCCGAGTCTGCACTCTTCAGAATCAGAATCAGAATCAAACTTATGTAAATTACATCAACATCTTTTAAGTTGAATGAAACAAAAACAAAATGATTCTTTACTGTAAAGGAGAGTTGCTTAATGTTGCTAAAGGTCACAGTTACCCCTATTTTACATTAAATGAACATCACTGATATACGTGCAGACATAAGGTTGCACACAGCCGGAGCTGTCCTTCCTGTCTCTCTGCTTGTGTCTCTCTCTCCCACAGACACACAGATCAGCTCCAGCTGGAAGCAGAGACCCCCGGCAAGAGATATCCCTCCGTCTGTTGCTGCGTGTCTGTCACTCAGTGGTGTTGTGTCTCTTCAAAGCGACCCCCCACCTCCTCCTCCGCATCGCCACCAACCCACGTTACTGACAACACACCAGGGAGCGACACTGATCACCTACTTAATGACAGGAGCATCTCTCTCTTTATGAATCTACCCTCCCTCCCTCTCTTCATGCTGCCTAGTGACCAAATGAACTGGAGATGTAAACAAAAGTCAAATAGACTCCACAACTGATTGTTTATGAGTCTTGGCAACATGTGGTGCCAACAGGTTGGAGGTTTTGGCAGCTGAATGGAGTTGACAAAAATGACTCCAACCTGATCTGCTAACTTTAGCTGAGCATTTGATCCAAACTGACCTAATGGTTTTAAGCTCAGCTTTCTGAGCAGTCGGCTCAAGTGCCTTCTCCACATCAGTATAAACCCTACACAGCATATGCACAGTGTGTGGACCTACACATCATTTTTAATGTCCACGTAATGTCTATGTATCTTGGAAAGGATAGGATGATGTGAAGTGTGCGAGTGACGCGGACTCTGGGTAGTCTGACATAAAACTGAGCGATACACACTTTAACATAAACTTAAGCAATTCAGTCAATTCTAACCTTAACAAGAGAGACAAACCGGACCAATTTTGAACTAAATTGGTATTGAGATGGTAAAGTACGGAGGCTCTAAAGGGACATGAGCAAAAAAAACCCTAAAAACAAAAAAACTAAACTTTCAGTATCTGGTGCTCACGAGAAACTATCTCATGCGCACAAATTACTCTTTCAGTTAGCTTTAGCCTAAAGAGCTGGGAAAAATGGCAGCAGAGGTGGATATGTTCACTTTCCTGAAAACACGACATATGCCTGATAGTGTCATCAACCTACTAAAGGATATTAAGGTAAATGATCTTGTCATTAACTCAGTGTGTACAAAACGTAGCAGGTCTATGGTCTCTTATACGCTCCAGGTACTCGGACCAGATACTTTCTTGTGAGCACGAGATACTGAAAGGTTGGGTTTTTTTGCCCATGTCCCTTTAGGGGCTCTATAGCAAAGCAACAGTCACTATGCAGATATGACATACATTTGGCTAATATACACATGCAGACTTGTGTTTTTCATCCTTGTTCAGGTTACATTGTGCTTGCTGAGTATAAAGGAGTATAAAGTATTAAATTAACTTAAACAATTATGAATAATATAATATTAATATATAGACAAAAGTGTAATGGTGCCCAATTACATTTTACATTGACACAATTAAGTTTTTAAGTACATTTCTTCACCATTCACCCTTGGTGGCCTTGGGCACAGTAAACAATATATCACAACCTCCATTGGAGTAAATGCTACCACTGCACATACAGCAATCCAGACAGCACTTATATTTCCCATCTCTTATTCGGCAAAACAAAACAGTGGTATGTAAATGAACTGCTTCAGATACGCTTGGAGTTGAACACACCCTCCCTCCCACTGGCTCACACAAAGAAACAGGCTGATCTTTGTGGTCACATGCACACGCAGCTCCTTCTGTTGTCTTTGTCACCTGCGTGCTTCTTAGACTGTAAGGAGGAGAGGTGATGAAAGCCACACACCAGCTCACACGCATTTTATTAATAGCTTTAAATCCCGGGGGCAACCGCTATACACAGTATCTACACACCACTGTCAGCCAATCGGGATCATTCACCAATTGCACAGGGAAATAGCACGTTCTTCACCAAAAGTGGCATCAATATACCAGAATGCAATGCAGTAAGACACGACGGGTAGAAACACTGTGAATCTGGAAATCGTGACTGGTAGTGTTGCTCTTTTTCTTTTTGTTCTTTCACGAGCTCAACTCACTGAAAGACAATAACAAAATAAAGAAGTCAATAACCGCTTCTTTTTCCTTCTTCGCTTCTTTGACCTCTGAAGTATGAATGAAGGGGAAATGGGCTGACAGGTCCTTATGTTTATTTATGCTGTTTTCTACTGCTGCACTCATTGTAATTCATTCTGGATAGGACAAGTCTGCTAAATACATTCAATACAAGTGTATTGAGGAGGCGAGTATAGATTCTTCTGAGTACATCATCATATTTTGTATAGTATAATGGCCAACAGTGTAGAGTATGTGGTCTCTTAAAAAATGAATGAAATCCAGACTAGAATTTTAACTTTAAGTAAAGCTCGTCTGCAGAGCGTGTTTGAAACGATGGACCACCTAACAGGTCCTGTGCGGTTACAGAACCTTTTGATGACTGTCTTCTAAAGAGCCCAGGCCATTAACTACACACACATCCAGCATATCAGCTTAGACATGCTGTGTGATAACTAAGCCAGCCTGTAGGAGGAGAGCCGGCGCAGGCTGGGAAGCAGACATGATGTGTGTATTTGCAAGTTCTGTCACATCACGCTTCCCCATTCTAAAATTAAACAGTGGTTAAATCAACATTATGCAGTGTAGTTAGCTGAATGGCTCATTTAAAGACCATCGTAGCGCATACATAATTAAACCGCCAAGTAATTGATTTCCATCTCAGTCTTATTCTATAGAGACAAGGCTGGATGATATTTCTTTTATTAAATAAAGCAGGATAAAAATAAAGCGAGTGCCTGGGAGGACAGTGATGAGTCCCAGGGAATATCAGAGACAGCAAAGAATAGGAGGATAGTAATGAATTGCCCTACATTACAATGAATTCCCCAAACAAAAGCATGTTTTTGTCATACACAGGGCTACACTTTTTTCCCTTGATCAGCTGCCGCCATGGTAACGGCACCTTTTCCTTTTTTTTTTTTTTTTTTTGACAGCTCAAGATGGTGAATCGCAAAGGGGAAAAAAATGGGAGGCAGAGGAGGCGGCAGAGGGGGAAATGAACGATTGCACTCTTGGGCAGGGAAAAGGGTTTCCCCTCTTTCTCACTCCCCGTCTCCCTTTCCCTGAACACGATAAAAGTTGTTTTTAGTACAGACAGATGACAAAACAAGAGCGGCTTTTGCTGTCACTCACTCAACTTAAAGGATGGGTTTCAATAAATTGTTTTTGTCGCTAATTTAGAATCAACAACTGACAGAGGAGCGGGCGTCGTCGAAAACAGATGCCAGACTCCTAACCAAAGGAAGAACAAAAACACAGAAGCGTTTCCACATGACAGGAGGATTTGCTGTTCCCCTCGTTCTCTCCGTTGCCATCTCCCCCGCTCACACACACGCTTCCTCCCGGTCCTCATTATACAGCTCGCCGTGACATGACAGCCAGCTCACTCGGGGAACCCGTCTAAACCCATAGCTTTTGGAAACTAACCAGATGCCGGGGCTAAAAATAGCCTATCAAAAATTTCCAGGCGTTCTAATTTGAATAATTCATTGTCACTTTAAGTCTGTGAAGTCAGCGTTGGAGGGGAGGGTGGGGGAGCTGAGGTATAGACAAATGAATCCCCGCCAGCCACTGTCGCCTTCATTTACACAGAGCGTCAAGGGTCAAGAGAAAGGCAGACTTAAAAATCCATCCTGCTCCATTTTGCACAAAGTGGAAGTGTTACTGATATCCAAACAATACAATGACCTTTAGCATTTTAAGGGACTTTTTACCAGTGTAGTCTCATAAGTAGTCAGTCAGTGTGTATGTGAAACAAACAAATGTTTGCATCATATCCTATGAGTGTTGTAGTATGAATAGATATGTTGAAGGTATAATGTAAGGTATAAAATGTATGAAACATTAAAAATGACTGGACCTAAAGACGACTTTATCATAACTGACGTCTGTAAGGTTTATGTTACATATTTAACTAACTAAACTTAACCCAAACAGACATGGTATCACAATGTTAACCATGTTCTTACTATTGTTACGTGACTATGATGACAAATGGCGAAGGGAATGCGGACGCCATTAAATGACGCGAAAAGCCTAATGCACACGGCGTTAAATGGCACGTGAAAAGTTTGAAAAGCGTGGACATGACACGAGAAATCATTAAAAGTGGTGTGCTATTTATACGCCATCCCATGAGATCATGTTGCACGGGCCTGTATTATTAAAATCAAAATGCTCCTCAGCTGTTGTTGCCTGTCAGTGTTGCCCCACAAACATGCCTGGTAGAAAAATAAAGGCATTTAAGAGAAAGATTAAAGTGAGCAGCGGGCAGACAGCATGTAAGCGCTTATCGTAGCATTGCTCAAAATAAAACAAAAGCTGCATTCAACCTCTCCAGTCAGACAAAAATACACCCGCTTGAAGATCCCAGGGAGACTGTGATACTAAATATAACCAACATGCCTCTCTCTCACTGCCTCTCTCTTTCATCTGTTTATCTGCCCATCAATATTTCAGCACTTTGCCTATAGCTCAGGCGTGCCATTGACTCACGAAAGCTGGCGTTTATGTGAGCACGTCTACAGTATAGCAGCATAAATACTGCATAAATATCAGCGATGACTGGGCTGATGGGTTCAGCGAGATTCCATCATGAGCAGCGTATCACCAGGATGTGACAGGACTGAGCTGAGGGCTGATGGTGATATGATGGAGGGGGGGGTTCTGATTTTGGTGGTTAGCAGGCATTTTTGCATGGAGCACTGAAACTGACAAAGTGGAGTTTATATTAAAGTTTATCAGACAAGTCAAAAATCTAACTGAAAACATCAATAACTGAAATGGAGTTCAAAGAGAAATATAACACTCCGCTTGTTTCATGCTGTTATTCTTTCATCTTTCTTCTTCATTCTTATTTTTCTTGGCTAAAAGTGTTTATGTAGCAAAAAACACAAGTCACCAAATTGGCAGGTGGGTTCCAAACTCCATCCTCTACTCAAAATGATACTCACTGATCGCAAGGTGTAATGCACTGTATTGAAATGTATGTTCTAAAATTTTCCAAAAATAAAAAAGTCACTCGTACGTCCATTTTTTTCCAGCACAACCACTTATGTGAGACAAAAGTTTGACTCACTGATCTATGGTCAATTCAGAAAATCCATCACTTTTTCAACATATGCAAAATCAATTAACATCTGTATCTCCACAGGTCTCTTGAAGGTAGATATCAAGTGTATTGATTGGTACTGGTATCTGCACTCGTATGTACTGATTCTAGAAAAAGGCTAAAGAGCACAACAATTATACATAAACAAAAGTTCTTGCCCTTCTTCCACCTATTAAGCTTTTACATGAAAGTGCCAGCAATCAAAATGGAAACACTGCAGCCTTAAACAATGTTAGAAACTCACTTGACTAGGTCAGAGCGGTCGTCAAATGTGGTGACTGACTGATACATGTTTTACTCTCAGTCCATTCAGTGTTCAGACAGTTCCCATACATGCCAAACTACAGCCTGTAAGGTGAACCATACCGAAGACGCTGCCTGGGGGCTTGCCACGCTCGTTCATGTACCACAGTCAGACAGTAGACCCTGTGCTTGTTATTCCTGCTGCCTGTGGACTTTGTCAAGACTCACTGCTGCAGTTTGGATGATTGTAAACTTTTAGCACCTGTTATTAGTGTTAGTAGTATTTTGCATTTTGATTTAAGAATTTTATTGCTTTCTTATTTCTACTACTGTCAAGATACAAAATACATATTGGTTGTAGATCTGTTATTTACTTAAATGACTCACACATAGCACACACATCAACACTTCCTGATTTCATTTGTTATCAGCTCCTCCAAACTTCCAAGAACACATACACACACACACACACACATCCTGTACTAATCACTGCTCTAGACATACATGGACATTTTATTATGCATAAGGAAATGTGGAGAGGAAAATGTTGCGTGGGAAAAATAGGGAACAATTTAATTATGAAAAAATGAAAAAGGAGAAATAGAAAAATTAAATGAGCAGGTCAGAGATAGAAGAGCAAAATGAATTAAGTTTTCATTCATTTTATCAACTGAAAATTATAAAGCTTTACATTTCTTTTTATTATCTAATCAATAAATAATGGATGTGGTTTTTAAATGTTAATCAGGTTTGTTTTGTTTTGTGGGCTTAGTAGTTGATTTACTTTGGAGGTTTTCGAGGCCTTCATTTTGGAATAAAACTCTACAGCGTATAGAAAATGAAAATTATCAAATGGATGTAAATGTTGGACATATTTTCTGTTGGACCAACATTTGAAACTTTCAACAGGCAGACAGCTTTATTTCTTCTCTTTCTTTAACATCGCAGTGGGATTGTACAATCTATCCCCTGCCCCAAAGCCACCCCAGTGTCTAAAGAAAGTTGCCACTATGCAAATCACTGCTAATCTTAATAGCCCAAAAGATGCCATTACATACACGCATTTCCCACTGAGGACACTGACTGCCCATATTCCCCACAAAAGATGAAATGCCTTTGATTCCGCGTTCAAATCCAGCTCCCAAATCCTCAGAGACTAAATGTGACATTAATCACATTTCAAGGCTGGGACACATCTGAGAGTCCGACATGATAATCTGAAACGGAGGAGGATCAGAAAGACAAAGCTCCAATGGAAGACGAGTTGCCTCATTTGACTTAACAGCCTTGATATTTCAGCGGTCCATGACGCGTTTGATTCGGTGTGGCACAAAGCGCTCCGGGCCCGGCTGTCTGTTAAGTTGAGGAAGCTCGGTCTGACAACAGGATCAGGAGCTGTTGTGTCAGTGGAGGTGGAGGAAGGCGGACATGCAAGGTGGTTTTTCGCTAGAAGTGCGGGAAGCAGAGTGGTTTAGTTACTTCATATTTGTGTAATGTGTGTTATTCTAGGTTGATTCAACACCGACTGCTTCTGTCAGGAAAAATATTGACAAGTTGAACATCCAGGTGGCTCAGGCGCACACTGTGAAAATCAGACATCTAAGGGGAATGTTTCTGGCATAAAAACCCATCTCTCACTACTTTGGCTACCTTGTAAAAGCAAAACAAACAAAAATAGCAGTGACAAATCATAGCAAGAAATTATGTGAAGCATAGAGTAGTAGTCTCAAGTTGCAGACAGCAAAAATAGTTGATAAATAGATATGGTGACTTAGTCAGTGACCATTGCGTTCATGACATCAGTTTTGAGACTTGACTTGAGAGAAACTTAAGTAAAATGCACACTTATGCTAATGAGATGCGGGCTGGCATGTAGACAAAAGGAACAAGAGGAAAGCCGGATGCTCATAACCTCAATACTTTTTTTTTTTTTTTTTAAACAACATTCCAGAGTTCACTATGTCTTGCTTTCTTCAGGATCATAATCACACAGATATATGGAATAATAAAATGTTAATAAGGCTGTCACAGACCAGCATCACAGGCAAACTATTAAATGTTATATAATTAGGCTGATGCATTCAAAGTTCTTGCTTTCAGGTATGTAAAAACACTTAACACTTTTGAAAGAAAAATACTGTCATTCACTTTAACGGTCAGTTTGCTGAATACTGAAATACTTGCTTTAGAAGACTTGAGTGTGACTTGACTTAGTCTTCTTTAGAGTAGAGAATGTTCTCTGTTTCTTTCTCTAATTTTCCCAATCATCTGCATTCATATGTATGTGGCACACACTGGCCCAAAAAGACTTTTTCCCAAGCACAAAGTTACAAAAGGTAAGATATGAATGAATATAAATGACGTTTGTATCATCAGAATTTAACTGGGGGGGTTGAGCTCAGGAATAAAATTTGGCTGTACCAGTCCAGCTCACTCAGGTCAGGTCATAGAGACATGAATATGAGCTGGGTTGGGGTCTTAGTTTAAAGCCTGCATAAAACTCTGACTTGCTTAAGTCTTGACATTTCAAGTTGAGGCTTGACTTGGATTTATTTTAATGGAGCTGAGACATGACTTGGATTTGGACGACAGAGGAATTACAGACTAAAACATGCCAAAGCACGAGGAAGGTTTTTTATGTGCCAACATTTGCACAAATAAGTCCACTATTTCTGCCACATGCATACTGGATTTCAGACTTCGTGCCCATTTCAAAACAGTATGTGTCGTTCTGTGTGATGGGCGTTTGGAAAAGAACACACTGCAGAGTAGTGTATTTAGCTTGGTAAAACACAGACTGGAGCGCTCCGTCCTCCAGTCATCCATTTGTAGATAAGTGGAGAGGAACATATGATTTGTGTGTGAGTCTGTGTGAATGTGTGCCTCTGTGTGTGTGTGTGTGTGTGTTTGCCGCCATGCTACAGTGTAAAAATTGATGTCAGTATCTGAGCTTTTTTCTGTTGTGATTAAAAGCATAGTTGGCAGGCATTTGCACAGCCCTCCCAAGCTTTCCTGAATTCATGAATACATTATTGTCATTTAAAAGAAACAAACATGCAATTATATGGAGAGTAGGAATAAAAGAGAGAAACAAGCCTAGTCAAACCCGCTACACATACCTCCTTTGTGTGTGACCGAGTTCACACACGGAGACTCGGAACACACACACCACTTCCCGCTGACTTCCGCAGCCATTCCCTTCAATCACAACCTGCTAGAAACAACATGTGCCGTCTCCAATAAATGAGCCTGTTATCTGTCACTTTGCTATTATTTGTGTTCTGATGAGCTTCCTGCTCCAGATTTCATCTGCTTAAATTAGCCAAAAGTGGCACCGAAGTGGGTCACACACAAATAGCTGGGCTGGCAGGGTCCGAGGCAGAGCAGTCTGGGGATAAAATTTCTCCTCCCTCGCCGTGGTACAGGTGGTACCAGACTATTGAAATTCAAGCCCAATCTGAGCTGTGGACATAAATGATCCAAGGTTGTTGTCTACCAAGTCAGCGGGGGAGAAGGTATTGTTCACCTCCAGGCTCTGATAAATAAACTATGGGGTGTGACATCTCGCATAGTGGTTCAAGGTCAAAGCTGATTGCTCTGGAATGGGGGCGCAGTTTTATGCAATTTTGCACTGCACTCATGAATTTTAGTGAAATAGAGCAGAGTGAAATATGTGAGACAGGTGCTTTAACCCTATAAAAGGATTTACTTGCAGGGGACAAGACTAAAAACAGGAAGCAGTGTGACCGTGAAGTAAAGGGAGAGGAAGTAAGGAGAGTAGAGGTCATGTGGTGAGGATGGCAGCTGGGAGGAGACAGTTACTAACAACTCTGACAGTTTAATTCCTGATTCATGCAAGGAATTTTAACACCGTAGGAGTTTTTACACATCTTCTATTTATGACTTAATCGTGACAGTGGAAAAGAAACTGTGCACTGTGTGGTTTGTTTCACTTCATTATTTAGTCTGACATCATGGTCTTGTGGAAATGTGGGCTGTTGATCAGTCTACACCGAGGCGCTATTTTGCAGGTATACATAGCTATAGTGAGCAGTACAACAAACAACACAAGACTTTAAGTTATCCAATCCATTAAATCTTCAAACTGGATAAGCAGAAGAACTCTGGGAATACCGAGACAGGCTCAGCAAGGGACTGTGATCTGGCTAAAATTGTCATTTATTAACAACATTGATCTTCAGGGCCTGACAGCAGAAAATGCTGCTTATGCTGCTTCTTTATGTATAGTACAGCATGCATTTTTTCCCTAAAAACATATCACTACTTACATACCTTCTTTTGGATGAAGCTCTGTCAATGTTACTGCATTATGCTGTTAATACAAACTTAACACTCGCTGTATCCATTTCAAATCAAAAGCCCTCTGGCGTTTTAATGGACAAAATTATTTTTAAACAAGGCTTTTACTGTGAAATACTTGCAAGAACATGACATGCAAGGTTCTCATACAACAATATACGCTACTGCCTATAACCTAAAAATATGATAAAATACTTTGATATTTTCTCAAGTGACAGGCCAAGTCTAATGTTATCTATCATTTTGAAGTTCCACTACTCTCTCATTCATGGGCTGTCTTTATGTTCCACTCAGAAGCGACTGAGTCACGTGCCATACCTAGTGGTAACAGCGTTTCCCACAGGATTTTGTGACACTGTTCTGAGGCCTGCTCTGCCAGAAGAGAATTTTGTACGTTTTAAAGCTAAATACAATCTGGTGCACTTTGAGAGCAAAATTAAGAGACAAGATCTATGAAGATATGCGTGCTTGCTCGTTTCAAAAGTTTATATAATCACTGCTCCTATAATGGCAAGATTACCTACATTAGTCACCTAAATGATGGTGAGGTCAGTTATAGGTATAGACCGACTCTATGAATAGTTTTATCATGTTGAGAATATTACACAGCAGTCAGGCAAACATCTCACTAATGAGATTCTGTTTTGAATGATTTCATATATTTTTGCCAAGCAAATGATGCCACATTCGAAAGATCCATTCTGAGGAAAAGTTGCAGTGCAGGCAGAGGTCAAGCTCATCCAATAGGCTCGGCTATGAAAATGTAGCGAAGCAAACTTTCATTTCCTGCAGGCTTTGTGCATGCAGCACAAGCTGGCCAAGTTTAACAGGCTGGCTTTGTAATGTTTCTTTGCGAATGCATCACAAATAAAGAAACTGCCAAAAGAGTGATGATGATGAATGAAAGGATGTTTTGCTGCCTTTTCATCTATACTCATTAATGTTAGCTGCAGACTAGAGAAAAAATTATTTAATTTACTGGGTAGATCAAAGACTACAAGCAGCAGCTATCTGCAACTTTTGGTGGATTGTTCTCATGCATGTTCCTCAATGCATGAGTTGATGTTGTGAATCAATCAGCACACCGTGAATATGACAACTTTGACCTCTCCATTTGTTTTTATTGGCTTTCTTGCGCCATACGTTCTTCATGATGATTGGAATTTGCAGCAATTAAAATGTACATGAATTTCACGTGGATTTTGCAAATTGCAAATATTCAATTTCCTCATTTGGAGAAAAAAGTGGCGGAGCATCGTTCCGGTACACCTCAGCAGCACCACGCTTATGATGGCACAGCTTAAAAGACACCCACAAAACATGGTAGACAGAGACAGAGTTTGTTCCAGTTTCAAATGGTCATGTAAAGAATTTAGCTATGTTAGAACAATGTTAACTATCACAAATAACTTGCAAAAACATTTTCTTTATTTGCTGTTGTGCTGTCAAGAAAAGAGTGTAAAATATTTTCGGCCTATTATGAAAGTGTGGCGGCCTACCAGACTCTAGCTAGTTAATGGGTAAAATTACCCGTACCCCCTCCAATCAAGTTTTTGGCTAAATATCAAACCAGCTTAAAAACGTTACACTGGCCTGACCATAGCGGAGGATATATCACAGGGAATGGTCGGACTCAATTGCAACACACAGAAACCTGGGATAGTCAGTAATGACCTTTATTTGCAGAAATAAAAGCAAACAGGCAGGTATATACCAATCTCTCAGAGGTAAGGTCTCTGAGCCACAGGAAAGCACAGATAAGATGGCTATGACTAAACCCACACTGTGGGGTTGTCACAAAGGAACGCCAAACAGCCACAGAGACGGGCAGACAAGAAACAAGAAGGCTGAGGCAGAACGGGAACAGAAGGCTGAGGCCAAATCCGGGATTACGACAAGGCAGGTAGATCAGAGGCAGGCAGACGACAGAGAGTCAATCTGGGAGAGTCTTGCATGGCGTGAAGGACAATCTGGCAATGAGTGAATGAACCGGTGAGGTTTAAATACTGTCCTGATTGGTCATTGAAAGCAGCTGGGAGCATAGGTGAACTGATGAGGTGGGAGTGGCTGGCAGGTGGGGTGAGTGGAAAAGTACTGGGGAATCAATGAATGACTGCAGAATTGTTCCTCGCAGAACTGTGACAATAGTAAAGTTCCTGAGTTATCGTCTGTGACAATTCATAATGTGAACTTTATCGTTTTGTATCTCAAAAATCCCAACAGTCTAATCTTTAGATGTGTTATCATTTCCACAGTAAAGGACTCAAATCGCTTGCTGTGTCTGCGTCTGATGAATTGAATCATGGTGAATGGTGGATCTCTCATTTTTGGAAGACAAACTCATCATACTCCGTCTGCTCCATTCACCGATTCCCACAGCAGATCAGCATTATTCAACATCTTCAGGTCCGCGGCTCTCGCCGAGAGACGAGGTAGGGAAAACCACTGTTGCTATGGCAATGAGGAACGTGTAAGTGGCGGTTGAGGAGCGCTGTGACAAAAGACAAGGCCAGATCCGACAATGCCTGCACCGATCAGCCCTGAGCTGAATGCTGATGTGTTTTGACAACACGACGTTCTCGAAACAACATTCAACCGGAGACTCGTACCTGAGACTCTTTACTCTCATTATATCTGGCAGCACTCAGTGCTTGTTATACCAACTGAACGCAGCAAGCATTCACACATTCAGACACTGGACAGAATGATGTGGCAGCCTGCGCCAAAGTAAAAGTAAAGACAACTTCTGTAGTCCATTGGTGCTGCCTTCAATGCTCAATGTAAGTTTTACATTGACATAGCACATTGTGAAAATATATGTACAGCTTTTATAAGCCTACATCTACTGATTTTGATATACTGTATTCAGCAGGTCCTCAAAATGCCAAAAAAAAGGTCATTTGTCACTGCCATCCAAAAGGACCCAATCATCCATCTGTATTGTAAATGTTTGGTTACATTTAGGAAACTAAAACTACTTGATTAAGGTTTGGGAAAGATCATGGTTAAAAACCTCTCAAAGACTGTTTGTGAGAGGAGATGTGAACTGCTGTCTCGGGTGTTAAAGTGAGACACATGCTCAGCCATCCACCCCCCTGGCTCCTGCTGCGTTTAGGTTTAACAAGATCAAGCTACTTCTGCTTTTGGGATAACAGTCACAGTAGGGTCTCTTGTCAGAAATAGCTAAACTGAAAAACTGTTTATTTTGATAAACTAATCTGGGTTGTAGACAGAAGTAAACTAACCTGCACAGACAGTAATGTATGAAAAGAATTTTGCTCTCTAGAACCTGTTAAATGTTGAAAATACAGACATTAAAATAATATTAAGTCAGATGTCTTTTTATCTGCAAATCACTAAAAACACACTTACTGTTCATTGTTGCTCTCAGCTGGTCCAACAATGAACAGTAACCCTCCAGGATCCATTAAATCACTTTCAGCCTCATAAAAAGCTGATGTTCCGTTAAACACAGTGTGTGTTTCATTTCATCACAATGCAACAAGTCATGGATTGCAAGTTTGATGATTTTGAAACATAAAACCAGCAAGTGAAGACAGCTAGGGATTATTTACTTCACAGCATTGTCACATTTATACAGTGTAGGTTGAACGAAAGCATTAATGTTACATTAATGTCATTTTCCCCCCAAAGCTTGTGTCATAATCAGTTTTTTGAGATTGAGTAGCTCACACTTTAACAAATGCTTCCTTCATCTATTGGAGACTGTCAGTGAAAATGTTCCTAGTTTGACTCTGCTGCTACAGTAATAAATAAATAAGTAATAAATAATCCTATAAACCTGCTGGCTTTCATAGGTGGTTTGTTAGCTGAATGACACTAATCAATTCTTATCATGTGTGTTAAAAAGGACTGACAGTTGCATTTATCTGCAGTTTTCTCACGTGGTGATCAGGTGAAACAAGCTAAAGAAAATGTTCTCCAAAATAGTGTCCTTTACCAATCAGTGTGATGAAACCACTCCCAGCGGGACTTCTGTTCTCACTGTGTTCCTCCATGTATCTGTCCCCAGCTGGACAGCAGGGAGGCCACTGCTGAAGTCTGATTGCAGGGCAGAGCTGGCTCCCGTCTAGCCCTCTCTCCCCCCTCAGGCAACTTGAAATTGCGGGTCCCACTTTGCTATTATGCTCAGCAAGATGGACGCCCACGGGCAAACTGCGAGTGAGTATAGCAGCGTGCCATATAGAGAAGTCCAGCCAGTGATATAATCCCTCGTGGGATTTACTGTTGACCCACTAAAGGTCACAGAGAATGTAATACAGGCAAGCTATAGAGTGTCATCATGGGCTTGAGTTTCAATATTGATGCCTGGGTGAAAATAGTGAAACAACTTCCAACATTTGTGTGTTGTTGGATATGCCTGACTCCTCGAGCCACGCGCTGCAACGTGATGAAATTAGAACACCGTTTGCGAGCCAAAGTAATAAACACACACATCTCGAAAAGGACATAGATTTGCAATCTCTGTTTAGACATCAAACAAGTGAGGGTCTGGTGAAAGCAACTGCTCAAACCCAACTGTTATACTGACATGAAAACAGATTTGTTTTCATTTTAGAGCTCATTCTGACTGCAACACCAAACACCTGTTTGACCATTTACTGCAAGAAATTTGTCTTGTTGGGAGCATTAACACTTTAACTGGCTGCGCTCCTCTCATAGAACTATAGTGAATCAGTCGACCATATGGTTGAGCGGGCAGTTAAATGGTTAATATAATATCATTGGAGGTACTGACAGGGGTATTCCTATGGTGGCCCTGTTAGTTCAACGCATTGCAACTTAAGAAAATGCATGCAAATAGACAAAACACAATCAAGTACAGAAACACTGCAAGGAGTCCAGGGGACACTAAAAAGTGATTGACAGCTGTTGTGCTGTCAAATGTGTTGTCAAATTGGTGAAGAATTCTTATTTTGCTTGACTACTTGCTTGTGTTTTTCTTAAATCAGAGTGTGCTGAGCTCTCCGGGGCCCTTGTATCTTCCTCCTTTTTAGGTGAAGACTAACCGGCTCCTTCTGCTCTCGGTCTTTGTGCCAAGCCTATATAATTTTCTACAGATGAAACTGATATTGACCCTACAACAAACTCTTAGTATGACAGCAAACAAGCCAACCCACCAAAATATCGAAATAAAGGAGCCCTTACAAACCCTTACACTACATGTTATTGAAAAAAGTAATCAAATTACTGTAACCCAACTCTGTAATAATTTACTGTCCAACACTTTTTGACGTTTCTGTAAAAGCTCCTCTTTCAGTGTTATCAAAGGTCACCTCATGTAACGTGAAGGTGTTGATGATCTGGATTTGGACCACCATCAATGACATTTTCTGAAATTGGAATTTGATGTCTCTGCCAAATGGAGAAGACATGGGCTGATTCTACAAGTCTCCTGGGCTTGACAAGCATAACAATGAATAAATTCATGTATGATGGAGCCGTAGTCACACTCCCCTCACTCCTCCACCAGCTCCAGGGAGACACACACACACACATAGGCAGACAGGAAGCCTAGAAACCTGAATGTTAATGCAAATGAAGGTCAAGGCAGTGGGTTTTTTCAGGCCTGTGCTGGTCTGGGATCTGAGCCTCGTGACTGGTGAGTGCCCCGCGGTTAAATGTGAAACACCACCTTTTCAATCTGACACAGCTCGTTTCCTGTGTCACAGGGAAATATAGCATTCAGTTTGTCTCTACCCATGGGAGCTATGTGCAAAATAATTGGCCAAGAGATGAATTATTTATCTGATGTGGTGTCTTAAGGCCTTGTGCTGGCACTACATATAATCATTTTAAGGTATGACACAAATTGAGTCTTCTACTGGTACTTACCACTTTACCACCTTGTGTCCATTCAAGCACGACAAAATTTCTGATTGTAAAGATGGAGATAAATGAATATGGATGACCTCTCAGTCAGCAGTAATCTGAATCTATTACTGTGAGTACATATGCGGTAGCAAAACGCTGAGAGCACTTATCAACAAGAGTCACAAATCAAACTAGCTTATTCCGGTGAGATGACCTCCACTCGACAGTGCGGCTAATCTGCAATACTGTTGGATGTCTGATGCAACAACCAGGAGGCTTTCACAGCCGTTTATTCTTCAAAAAGGGATCAAAGGCTTACGTCTGTTGCCACTACAGTAAATTTATTTGTGGCTTGCCTGCTGAATTATTCATATCAGATGTGTATTCTGGTCCTGACTGATCACTGAGGTAACAGTGTCATGTTGAAGCTCTCACTCAGTTGTAGAGGTGCAGAGGTGAATATCAGTCGTAATCAAACGTAATCAAATACTGTATATTAGAATGTCAACACTTATCTTTTGAAATATGTTTCAGAATTTTTGGAAACACCTCTTATTCTCAAATGGCAATTCATTTAATCCTTTAAACATTTTACATAAGAGGAATTATTTACTCCCATTTATTTCCCATTACTGGAGATTTGGTTTCAACTTGCCAATGAGGAGGCTTCACAACTAACCATATTAAACTTCAATACACACTTGGTTGTCTGCTTAGTCAGATATCTAACACTCATTATTCATTAAAGTAGTAAAGAGTTTTGGTGAGAGTTTTACCAAGGGTCCAGGTGATTAGTGTTTGGTGCAGGTCTAGACTCAATTCTAGCAGGACTCAATTCAGGTCAAACAAAATTAAATTCAGTGGTTATCAGTCAGATCTCAGGTCCGTGTGTCAATATCTCTAAAGTACAAAGTAAGCATAGCCACGAAGGTCAGGGTTAGTGTGATGTGAATTTTGTCATCTACTCACATCTACTAGGACCTGTGTCGATCGTGTGCTGATGTCTTGAAGACGTGAAGACCATATCCGTCGACTAAAGTGTAAACACATCTGCTTAGGCAGATGTCCAATTTAAAACAGTAAAACCACATGACCTGAGTAGACTCTCTGAGTCTCACAGAATGAGAGAAGTCAATCATATTGAGAAAGCTTCAAGCAACGACACTGAAGGCCAAGCAATCAGCCTGTTCTGAACATGCACGTTTTGCACTGCACGAGTGTTGATGAATCTGCACTCTCTGATTTGAGAAGTCCACTGTGTTTACCTTCATTGAGCAATGACTCCAGGCTGCTGCGGAATAACCACACACACCTCGACACACATCAGGCTGGTACAGCTTGGTATTCTGCCTTTGTATGCGAGAAACATCTGATTACAGTAGCTCATTAATCCTATACGTCACAGCCTCCTTTCCAACAAGAAAATAATAATTTCAGCGGGCTCATGGTTTATTCTTGAAATGCATTATGGTTATAATGCTGCCATATCACATTTTAAGATATTAAGTGACCATTTACAATGTGAAAAAAGTTATAACTGAAATAGTGCAGGCTAAAGTGATCATGCTTCACCAAACTGCTTTTTCTTCTATCATGATCGGACTAATTAAGAGTTAAAAAACCTCATACCATCTGCCTTTGGCTGCAGATTTGTGGTGTTGTGTGTTCACACAGTGCCACTCTGCAACATCCAGACAACAATGTAATCTTCTGAAGAAGTCTTTTAATCACCACACCCTCTGATCCATATTCCACTTCACCCAGCTCTTTTGCACTTTGCGCTGCTGAACCAAAATAGCAGGTGGAGACGCCCACACGGTCCGTGCGCCCAAGAGCTACCACTTTGCAATTGCACAATTAAAACAGGGCCCTTATTTTATAGTATGATGGATCTAAATAACACTCCATAGTTTCAACTTATTAATGTTGAGGTGTCGTGGCAGTGTGCCAAAAAGCTCTCTGGAATAAAATATACCATTAGTACAATAATTACATTTCTGTCAGAAGGCTGATTAGATACAAACCTACTGGGAGAAAGAGACAGAGATAAAGAGACAGCGAGTGCCTGATAACTAGTGATGCTAAAAGGGAGGCATAAAGAATGGAAGAGGGAAGGAAAAACAAGATAATAGAAATTATGAAAGCGGAGGGGGGGGGGAGAGAGAGAGAGTAAGACAGGGAGGGATGAGAATGAATGTGGCTCACACGCTACAATCCTGACCATCCATCGTTCAACCGTTCCTTGTTAAATAATACAGATAAGATGGAAAAGCTCTCATCGTCTGCATCCATTTAGCCAAATCGCACTCTATTGTAGAAAAAAAAATGTGCTTAATGATTCATGAAGCAGCTCCCATTACTATGACACCAACTTCGAGAGAAATTGTGAGCAATACGTGGAGAGGAGACAGAGGAGGAGCTGAACTGACTTTCTTTAGAAAAACAGAAAAAGGAGCAGGACTGTAGTTCTGGTGGACAAAAGAGCACACACCTTGTATGTGCCAGGTCATGGACGAGAGTCACATTTTTGACCTTCAATCCCCTTCTCTGTTGTACTGTCCAACAAAGACACAGCAGAGACCACCATTGGTTTGTTTTAAAGGTCAGAGGTCAGTACTGTGCTTCAAATGCAATTTCTCAAATTTCTGGGCAGCGCGGTGTCAGAGGTTCAACTGTACAGCCAGGAGGGTGCTATACATCGTCATACAACATTTGATGCCTTCTGATTGGTGGACATGTTGGGGGGGAAAAAAGTTGATTCACAGTAAAATCCCAATGGAGCTGTGGCATAAAGTTAATTTGTTCTAAACAGTAAAGAAACTTTAAGTAACTTTTGCACCACATGACCATTTGTAAACATACACATACTTTCCATGTTCTCAGAGATTCACTTGATGAGGACAGAGAATCCATTTATGTTGTTGCAACTTGTACCACCTCTCCAGCCCATATCATCACAACACTAGTAGTCACTGATTCCTAAGATGCATGTCTGGAGCTGAACCTGACCTCCCTATGGAGAACAAGAGCAAGAAATAAGGGACTTTTCCCCACAGGCATCAATAAGCGAGTCATTTACAATTACACAGAGTTTACTAGAAAGTAAAGTGTTGTTGTAATGGGTTGCATTATACAGTATGTCATGTTCTGGTCAGGTCAGGTTCTCCCTATACATACCCTATGTTGTACTAGATTGCAATGTCATCCAATATATCCCCAACGATGGCCAGAAAAATCACCTAAGGGCTGAATTAAAACCACCAATATGCACCTGAGAAAATCACAATTAAAATCAAACATTGTACTTCACAAAGATGGGATTTGTCGGAGATTGATAAAATTAGAATATTTTTTCTCATACCCATTCAATTACTGTTCTATAGCATTATCAGCCAGAGTCTAGTGTCTAGTAAAACACAGCAATGCCCACAAAATCTTTAAAAAGCCATAAAAGGCAAGTGTCAGTTCCTCACCGACTGACATTAACCTTTTCATGGCGATGCTGTGCCAAACAGCCGGCTGAGACAGCTCCCAGACTTCAGCAATTACAATAATGGGATTTATTATTTCCAATATTAATCTTGTATAATAAGGTTTGAAATTATGATAATCTGGATAAAGAGTGAGCAAACAGGCATCAATTTCACTACAGTGTGGCTTTGCATTAAATTAGCGCGTTCGCTCAACCTCAACATGCTGCCAGGCAACCTGCACAGCACAAACTGACATTTGGGAACAGCCAGCGTTTGGTGTGTTAGCACTGTACCATGCAGACAGTCTGGCACGCACTTGTAGACAGACACACACGCCATCAAAACCACCCGTTAGCACACACACACACACACACACACACACACACACACACACACACACACACACACACACACACACACACACACACAGAGACTGGTGCACAAGCAGACATACATCCCACTGCTACCCCTCACCCCCTCACTACCCAAGCACACACTCTGTCTCCGTCTCTCACACACACAAACACACACAGAGTCAGTGAGCTGCTTTTGCTGAAACACAGAAGAGCAGCCCCCAGTGGATAGATATCAACGCTAGGCATTATGGGTGAACCTATCTGCCGTTTCAGATCGAGTTAGGGCCAATTAGCCTGCAGGGAGTGAGAGGAGCCATCGCATAAGAAGCTGGTGAGAAGAACAGCACACAGAGGAACGAAGAAGCCCTCAAGGAGTGATTATAGTGGAGACTACTTCACCACACCAACAGCCCTACATAAACTTAAATCCTCATTTTCTAACCTAAAAAAGTGGATCCAAAAATAAAAATGACATTTTGCAAAACTCTCTATAAGTACATTTTGATAGTAGAATATCCTGCTAGAGGAGATTTTTCAATTTGTAAAACCAACAACTGATGACCGCACACAATTCATACACTGATGGCAGTCTGTAGTATTTGAACTTGTCTCTTAAATCTTTTATCACCTCAACTACTTTTGTAACTTTACCTTTGTACAACTGAGTGCAACACTATGAAATACCTTCACAGAGAGACTGTCCAAAAGTGTGTGCTGTTATTCCCAATAGGCTTGGGTGGTACATATTTTTTCAGACCTTCCTGACATTTCTCCAGGGTATACAATGTACGGTGCCATTTGCTTTTACGTAAAGCTGCTGGTGATAGAAGTCACTGCAGCATGAATGACATTGCCTTGCCCAGTATGCTGTGTGTCTAATATGCATTTAGCCAGCTTTGATAAATCTTGCTGGGTTTGGCTGGCTCACCTATATCATTAAACCCAAACTACTCCCAGACAGGAGCAGAGGCATTTTTTTTGTTTTTGCCAGTCCTGTAATGTTATTCCCACCACTCGCAGTCGCCATCTTTCTCAGCTCAGCTGCCTGTTCCACCAGTAGAGACAGACCTCTCGTGGCACTGCACTACAATACATCAACTCAAAGCAGCATCTCCGTATCAGTTGAATATAAGGAGGGGAGGTCTGTGTTTTGAAGCTATTGAAAATCAGAATTTCTAAAAACCCTGATATACCATAATGCTGCCCACGCTTTAATCGTCCCTCAGTGGGGAAATTCACAATTAACCATAACTCAACTTAATCCCAATCTGAAAGACTATCGCACCGCTCTCATTCCTCTCTGTCAGATTGGAGCCATCTCAAGCAGGTATGAGCGTTTTTTATCTTTGTACAAACTAGTTTCTTTTGAGCAAAGTAGCAGTACGGTTTTGAATCTTGTCCTGGTTTTGATCATATCCAGATTTGATATTTACATATTTACATTTTGGTTCAGTTGTTATCAATCGGTCGATGGACAGATAAGGGGGCAAGATCATAACCACTGTCTCCGTTTTAGTATGGTGCAAGGATGATACTGACCCAATGAAGGCCAAAAGATGCAGCTGACAGTTCTGGAAATTTAAGTGGAATAGTGGATTAGTAGGTGGACCTGGTAAATATATGGCAAATAGTAAGACATTTGTGACAAAGTTATGTTTCTTTCTTTTACTGACTAACTGCAACCTTACTTGAGTTAAGGACAAACAGTTGTACCACAGTTTCTGTATCTTACTTGTGTGCATGTCAACACATTCACTGCACATTTGGACACCGTGGTAAAATGCAGAATAGAGGTATATAAATATGCTAAACAATATTTCAACAATCTTCCATGTACCATTTTCAAGTCTCAAAATATATGTGATAACTATTCTTTGCAGTTCAAATGCTGCATGGTTACCAACTTAAAATAAAAATAGCCTTTTTCCATTTGGCCTCTTCAGAGTTCACGATGAGGGAAGTGTGTTGCTCAGGAACACTTCAGCAGGACAGATACTGTACTTGTCTACACGCACTGTACTTCAGCACGAACCAAGCAGCGTCGGTGTAGTGTGTAGGGACGCACAAACACAGAGTGAGGTGGAGGTGATCTAAGCGGTGAGGCAGGATGGATATAAACATCATTTGTTTTCCCTGAAGGTGACTGAGATAAGCAGCGCAGCAATGGATGGATGTGTGGAGTGAGAGGGCAGCCCTGCAGATTGATGTTGTGTTAACATGAAATGAATTGCCAGAGGGAGGGAAGCTGTATGGTGTTCTGGGATATGATAAGAGATCAAGCAGAGATGGAGGGTGAGGGTGTGTTTGTATGTGTGTGTGTGTGTGTGTGTGGGTACATGCATTGTTTGTGAATGAGCAGCTTGGAGAGTGAGTGGCATGCTGTCGTGTAGCAGTTTAATGGTAGTATCTGATGTATCTGCGCTGCATTTATGTGGAAGTCGAGAGAGAAAAAGTAGTGACAGAGAGGAGGAAGCCAAGCAAAAGTGAAAGAGACTCAGAAAGAGAAAGGCAAAAGAAGCAGGACTATTCTCACATTACCTAGCCTCCATCTGGGATCCTGCAGCTTTTTTTTTTTTTGCCTTTGACTCTCTCTCTCTGTCTCTATGTCCCCCCCTGTCTGTCTGTCTCTCCCCCCCAGTTGGTCTGGGTATCACCTTCTGTAATGAAAGCACACACTTTCCCTGTTCCCACTCCCCAACTTCTAAATGAGACCTGGGATCTGGCAAGGAAGCCATCGACATCCATCCCTCCCTCGACTCTCAAATGGGTTTGTGATTTCCAAGTTCTCTGCTGCCTCAAGGTCACGTCCATTCATGACCAGGGGGTTGGGTGGACGCGCAGAGGTCTGTGTGTCTGAGTATGTGTGTAGTAGGGCTATAATGATTGAGGAGATACAAGACTGAGGAAGACAGACAGGACTTAATTGGTGTTTACTCATCTATTCTCTTTTCGATCCGTCCAGCTCAGGACAAAGCCTTTGTCTCCGGTGGAAGCCGAGTTAAAGATCGAAATAGCAGCATATGCAACAGTGCAGCAAACAGTAATAAAAAATATTTCATTTGACAAAATAATCAGGGTAATGTTCTAGCTAGCTTTTAACAACATCTAAAGGTATTCATCAGACTGTCTTAACAGAACATCAGACTAATATTCTGTTAGACTGAGCTAACTCCATCTGCTGATGAAAAACATGGTAAGAGCCTCATTTTAAGCTCAGCTTAATGCTATTTTGTCAAGCTACTAATACAAAGATCAAGAACTCCCTTGCATGCACTTGTTTCTTTTACAGGTGAAAAAGTTAGTCTGACAAAATGCATATTACAAAATTAGTAGTGATGCTGTGTAAAACCTCAATAAAACTGAATGTGATCATTTGCCTCTTTGACATGTACTCAATAGAAAATAGAACAAACACAATGTATTTAATGTTTTACCTCATCAACTTCATTGATTTTTGTAAATCTATGCTTATTCTGAATGATGCCATCAAACAAGTTGGGACAGGAGCAAAAATAGACGGGGAAAGTAAAGGATATTACTACATGGGCTAAGGAACTCTTTGTAAAACCAACGTAAGTAAACAGTTTGTGTGCAAATGATTCCATTCTGGTTTTATTATATTTTGGAACTTTGCAACTTTTTTGGAATCAGGATAGTACAAGATTGGAAAATGTGTCCCATTAATGTTGATTTCAAATCATAGCACCCATTACCAAACTAACAATTACAACTATAGTAATGGTAGTAGTTGTTGTAATGAATTGATCATAATTAGAGTACTGGTGTGAACAGTAATAAACGTGAGAGTTGGAGCAGCAACTGCAGTAGTGACAGAAGAAGTACGGAATGAATAGTGCTTAATATAATTTGTAGCAGTAGCAGTTTTTGTAGCAGTCACAGGGGTGGTATCAGAGGACTCTGTTATAGAAACTGATTTTGCACCAGGTTCTATATCAGTTCATAACATGATAAATGACCAGTGAACAATGGACTTTTTCATGTGTAAATGGTGACCAATGAGGCTGTCTGTCGGTGTGGAGTGGACGCCACGGCTCACTGCACCTGGAGTGAAAAACACCTCACACATCATCCACCTCCACCTCCCGATGGCTTTCCTTCGATCTCAGTCAGTTCTTTAAAGCAACCCTTAAGGGAGACTGAGTGTGTGTTGTCACAGAGGCAGGTTAACAAAAGAAAAAGGCTTCTTGATTGACTTGAGGACTCCTGTGCTGTTTTAAATGAGTAGCATTATTGTGCTGCCCTTTAACATTTGACCCAACAGGAGGTTTGAATCTACTGAGGCAGAAAATTGGTTTGAGTATACAGTTACCCACAGCAACCAGGAGCTATGTTAGCAGGCACAGTGCTGTGCCTCACAAACATTTTCATTTGAACATCTTAATTAATGATGCACTCCTGTCTTAATGAGGAGAGCTGTATTTCATCGCTGTAAGAAATGCTCCAGGTGGTGTGCATGCAGATATTTTCATCATTATACATGTCATGATGCTCAATTATGATTAAGATTTGCATTTTAACTAGACTTTGCAGCCAATCTAGTCACAATATAATTGATTTTCCTAAACCACTAAAACATAAATGTCATGTTTTAACATCAGTCCGTTGGAGTCAAAGGGCCAAGCCTTCTTTCCATTCTCACCAATGTGTCGCTCATACTGACCATTGTTTCTGGAAGCATATATCCTTCAATGCCAGAATGAACAATACATAAGTCTACTGGTGTGAGTCAGGTACAGTGAGTTAAAAATCAATAAGGGGGCATGCAGTGAGCAAGGCTAACGTCCTGGTCCACCCCTCAGAGGGCCAATTGAGCTGCTGACTGCTGCCTTAGAGCTCCATTAATGCTCAATGCAATTACCTTTGTACATTTAAAGATGTCAATAAATGTGTATTGCAGCAGAGCAACTGCATCTGAAAGGAACAGTTTAGCATTTTGGGAAATATGTTTATTCATTTTCATGACACCCCCACAACCCTGCAAAGGATAAGCGGTTCTAGATAATGGATGGATTTTCTTGCCAGGATGGTTAGATGAGAAGATCGATAACATTCTCATATCTGTCTGTTAAATATGTAACTACAGCTTGGAGACGGTTAGCTTAGCTGAACATTGAGACTAGAAGAAGGCGGACACAGCTAGTAAGTAAATTTGTCTACCAGCACCTTAAAGCTCACTAACACATTACACCTTTAATCTGTACAAAACATGTTATGTGCCGTTCTATTCTTTATCCTAAGCTAGCTAACAGTCTCTTCATTGTAGTTTTGGAAGTACATTTATTAAAATGTGTAACTATTCCTTTAAGTAAATCCATGGTGGCCTCAACATTCAGCTTTGATAGCTGGTGTCATTAAAAGGGGGTACTCTCCATTGAGGAGAAGTAGTCCTGTGAATACTTGTGACAGTGAGGTCAACTGTCGTCATTGTGGATTATCCAGAATAATGGGGACGCTGTTTCTAAAAAGAGATGTCTTTTTTCCAAAGTTGTGAGCTCCACAAACAAAATTCCATTGAAAAAATGGCATTTTTTGTAAATTGGATCAACATGCCCTTTAATAAAACTTGAACTTCAAATGTCTGTAAAGATTTCTGTGAAACTGGAATAAATTGTTAGAGGAAGGAAAATTAGTGCATGGAATACCTGCAAATTGTGGGACGAAAACGAGAACATTTTTTGCCGCAGGCGCCTTATACACCGCAGGGATGGAAGGCATTTTATATACACTATTGTGCAATGCTCACAGGCACTATTAGACAGTTGGGAGAGACATGTTCTCATGGTGGAGGATATTTATGTCTTTGTGTTTGGCGGACAATGCCTTAGGGCCATGTGTGACAGGAAAAGATGAAGGAGACCCTGGAAGAAATGGAGAGCCTGGCTCCCCAATCTGGCGTGCAAAATAGTGGACCCTCTGGTTCCAGTAGATTGGCTTGAGATGACTTGGCACTCCAAACAAAGCTATTTCCGTCTTTCAGGCTCGCTTACTTCATCCTGATGACAAATGACCAGCGTCTGACCTCCCGTGGCAGCCATTTTACACCTTAACTCAATTCATTAATGTTCTAAAAATACCCGCATTCAAACCACAGCACACCTCCAGGGGTGTGAAGGTGGGAAAACAGAGAAGCCACGTGAGCAGCACAACAAACACCTGAAAAAAAAAGAAGAATTTCTGGCTATACATCCAGAACTCATGCTGTGTGTAGCAGGAAAACATAGCCAAACAGATGCTCTCACAGGGATCTTTGGTGTTTTATGCACCTGTGTGGCCTGGGAAGCAGAGCCACACTGTCTCGTTAAAAAGTGTGCAAAAGCTTTTCCCTCAAAGCAGACTAAAGAACGGGCTCTGCCAGCGGGATCAATGCCAGGCAGACTTGGAGCAACATGGCCACACATCTCGTCTTACCCTGCTTAGGGAGAGGATATGTACCATTTCAGTGGGGATTATATGGGAGATAAAGAACGCGAGGAGAGAATAATAAGAGAAGGAGTACAGAGGAGAGAGCACAAACAAACTGAATTTACATGTCTGCCAAAAGAACAGTTCAGCAGAAGTTTATGGGGTAAGAGGGACTTTGAATAATATGTTACATATGAAGATAATAATGTGCTTACAGGCTATTTCAGAAGACAGAATCATCTAAACGGCCCTTCATTTTCTGAGCACCGAAAGATTTCAAATGTATAATTACACAAAATGACCATCGCTAGCGGTGAGTCACTGATAGGTCATCAAGTGTCCAGCTTTGTGGCATCCTCAGATTACTCAGTCATTGAACAAATACTTCCCCAAGACAATGTCGAAGAGGGTGGGAAGATATGGGAGAGAAAGTTCACACAAGTTGAAACCTGGTCCACTTTATCCCAAAGAGGCACCACAATCACCCACCACCCCCTAAAGGTGTTCTAAGGGTGACTGAAGAATCTTCCTGCTGACAAAAAATCCTGCATATGGAAAAAGGTTGTGAATGTAGGCCAAAGTCAGTGAGACACAGAGCATAGAGAGAGCACCCGGTGACTTGCCTAGCTATGAGTTGGTCCCCAGCGTGTCTGTGTTTTCCGCCCCGGTGTTCTTCCTGTTCCTGACTGATCACCCCTGCTTCGTCTACAGGTGAGACTGCCTGCTCTGCTGCTCTCAACGGTACCTGAGCTGGGAATATGTGCTGGCGGGTGGAGTGACTTCTGAGGAACACAACTCAGACAACATGTGGCTGCAGCTGCATATCAGAGAGCAATTCTGCACACAGTAATGGGTGAAACTAGTGGAACTAAAGGAGATGGGGCACATCCAGAGCGAGAAAGGTCCCCTTTCTGGTCAATTTCCTCCTGAACTTAAATTTCCTATCTTCTTCCATCATGCTGACAGTTCTGACAAGTCACTTTGCTGCAGAGCTACTAATGTCTTGCTTGCTTATCAAAATTTATTTACATCTTGCTTTAACTTCTTCATCTAATGTTCATACCAATTAAATGACCATGCTGGTGGTTTTGCAGGTTTTGGTCCATTAACTTTAAATTAGATTTTATTTCCACTACTGCAGTCCATTTTCCAAAGGCTTCTTAAGTTTTCAGACAGCATCTCTAACTCCTAGAAAAAGCAACTTCAGAGAGAGTTGTGTGAGATGGGTCATCAAAGACAGTAAGCATGATTTTGATTTTTTTGTTTTAAGCATGTTGATTTTCATACTGCGCTGAAATGGACTGACACTAATTGAGTTCTAAAACTCTGACTGTTCAACATCACTACAACATCACCACACTGACTATGCATGATAGGCCTGTCAAGTTTTGAGTTTTAGTTCACTAGCTATCTAGATTTTGACCTGATGAAGATCTGACTGGGATTGAAACATTGTCTATTTAAATTAAAGTACTGTTTGGAGTCAGTATTCATCAGTGCTCATTTCCAATCATTTGGCACCTTCATCAGATGTGTTCCGTCTGATGTTTGCTATCTAGCTACAGCTAATAAAATCTGCCTACTACATTTATCATTTCAGGTGAGATCTAAAATGAGAAATCCTGCTCCGTCTTCAGTCAAGGACACATTGTTCCATAAATTACGCCAATTTTCAAGTGGCAAGTCTGCCACCATCGTCACTGTAGACTGTATACCAGGAATGCTACAATAGAAAACTTGACGGGTGTAGAAACAGTGACTATGAAAATCATTGGTGGCACTTGAGTTTGAACGGGATTATTGTCATCTGGCAACAATCTGGATGAAAGATGCGAGAATTCCATACACTGAATAATGTGCTCTGAACATGCTTGATGCCAGCAACAGACAGAAATTACTTCATTAGTTGCATCAAGGTTGTGATCCAGTACGTTGTCCAGGGGCATCAGAATTCCCCAGTGGCATCCCCACATAGTTATTAACACACATACACACACATAGAGGACATCCCAGAATGCTTGGAATGCATCCAGCTTCCCTTTATCCCTGACAAATTCATCTGTCTTGTCACAGCAGCCTACATTATTGTACCATTACGTGGCGACGGGTGGCTGTCCCAAATAAAAATTGATCCCACTGAAGAGTAATCATCTTAGGCCCATGGCTTTCTCTTTGTGATCGCTCAAACCCTTCTCCTGCTTTACTGAGGGCGACGCGTATTTGGAAACTGTGGAGAGGTAATAATAGACACCATCTTCCTTTTGTTCTTCCTCAGCTCCAGGCCTGCAGTTGGCTGCACAGAAAGGTGTCGCCACACCAAGTGGAGTCATTCGGGTTCTGTTGCCATTCAAAGCACTTAAACGTTAGACTTTCCGCTTTAACGGATATTGATTCAAGCCTCTTTTATTTATACAGCTTTGGAAGTTGCAGAAGTTCCACTTATGTTTGTTGAAACTTTGCTGCACTTGTATGAACCAAAAGGAATGTTTGCTTTTGTGAATCTGCCTTTAGTTAGGTGTGGTAGTTAATGGGTTAGGGGACACTGACATTTTCTGTGAATATTCTGTTGGATCTTTCTCCTGATCAAAAGACTTTGTTTTGTCACTCATGGGTCACCATATCTCTGGTTGTGTTGCTGCTTTTTTCAGTTCTTAATGGTTGCCAACACAGGTCAGTAAATCACCCATTCGTTACTTAACACCACTTAAACTGCTTCTATTGTTTGACCTGAAGGAAAGTACTCTCTGTACTAACACGGGCTAAATGCTGCCAAGGTGGGATCAAACATAAAATGACCCTGAATTTACTGGAAAGTCCAGAGGGTGAGTTTAGAAGCCGCTGACAGATGAAGATTCCAGGAATGAGATCGGGGTGAAGAAAGAAGTGTTACTTTGTAGTAGCACTTTGTAGACTTGGCACAAGTACACGGTGGCTCAGATGTGGTTCAGATCCGAGCCCTGTGGCTATCTCCCTCTGTCCCAGTGTCAAGAACTCCTCATACCCCATCCCTTCTCATGCTTAAACTCAAAACCTATCCTTTCTGCTGTACCATCCTTTAAATAGAAAATTGAACTGAATTGACCTCTCAGATAACTCTCAGTCTTTGCAGAGTTTGGTTTCACAGTGAAATATCCACTACTTGAGAAAATGATTACACAGTGGTTATTATTTTACAGAAAGTGAATGATGAAGGCGAGAAAATGATCATATTTTGCTTCCAAGAGTTGAGTTCAAATATCAGGTAAGTTCAGATGTACAAATCCATTTAGTACCAAATGACAAAAATCGTAATTGTGATCCTTCAATGTGATATGAATCCCAGTTATTGAAAATTGCTCCCTTTGAGTACAAATGTCTTTCAGTTACAGATATTAACTCCAAACTTGCGGAAAGCAAAAGAAAACACTGGTTCAAATTTCCTGTAGAGATCCGAAAACATAATCTCTGCTTGCCATCCAACATGCCAGACAGGCTAATTGCAGAGCGCCTCAAGCACTGACGCACTGATATCAATTCTTGCTTCCACCCATATCTGATAACAAAACAAAACAAGCTGTCCAGAACTGGTGCGTCACTTGTCTCGTCACCAAACATCTTTCAGATATTTCAAGACTGAGGGCCAAGGATGCTGTTATACATTTGAGAGCCAAGACTGTCATGGCAGTACAAGGCTGCATGGTGATTATTATGGGAACATCAGGTTGAGTGGGAACACAAGGCACTGTGGCAGGACAGCAGGTCACTGGATTTGCGCCCTACTCCATAATCACCTCTATTTGGAGGGGTTAAAAGAAGGGCCCATAAAACATGACCTTTTCCAAGGCTCTAATCGCTCCCCTCGTGGGCCAGGCGCCTTCCATTCCCAACATGACAGTTTAACAAGTCCCTTCTGACACCATCTCCTGTGTCCAGGGGCACTAAACACACCTAAGTACAGACTAGCAAGTCAAGGGAAAAAAAAGAAGGAGAAGGATGAAGGGCAGGAGGAGGACGCCCTGGCGCATGGTCAAAGTCAGTATCAGGGAGATCAAGACAGACGGAGAGAACAAGACATCGATAAGAATCAAACGTGTGCTTTAGTTCGCTTTGATCTCATCGTTAAATAAACTAGTGAGGGGGTAGAACAGATGTTGAAAGAACAACCTGCACCAACACCAAAAACACACTTTATATAGTCATTTATGGCCGTTTCCTGCATCATCCTGTGATTTTATTTAACTCTTCTCTGTCAGAGTATAGACTGCACCACAAAAGAGGCATGTTTACAGACAATTATAAGAACTGAAGGTACAAATACATTTCATGAATAAACCATGTGAACTAGTTTCATTCAACTCAGAAAGCTGTTGTGACTGACAAACACTGGCATATTCTTGGCTGCCCAGCATGTAAGCAGTTGGCTCACTGACGACAGTCATACAACAAATCACTCTGTGAACACTACACTACACTGTCACTACATCACCAAGCTTCTCCACATTTTTGGACGTTTTTTGTTACATAATTTGAAATCATTTTCATTTACAACACATGGCAAATAACTGCATGTGAATGGATAAAGTGTGCCAGGTATATGTTGAGCTTGAAGGTTTATTCTTTACCAAAAAAATACTGGGAATACTGATGACTGACAGAGGCAGTTTTACAGGGTGAGAGTTATAACGGAGTGACCCCAAGATAGATAGATAGATCAGATAAAAATGGTCCCAAAAATGAAGTGTATCTTAGTGAAAACGAGAAAATGATGTTGTAAATGTCACAGGGTGAACGATAGATTGAGGTTGAAATGGAGAGCATGTTGCCTCCAGTCCTAGCTCTACTCAGGCCTAACTGGGTCTGTGGGTCCTCTTTTCTTACAATGTTCCGATTTGTCCCATGTTCCCCCTGTCCTCTTGTACTACTTTATCATAACCTTTTAGACCTACTACCAGAATAGGTTCTTTATAAATAGTTCCCCACCACACACACAGACACCTGTGACCAAACACATATTAGTCTATCATACTGTCTGAAGGACATTATGCCCTGAGGTCGAAAACTTCCTCATGCTCTGCTACTTGTATCTATAGCTGCTAGGACCTGTTATGTTTCATGTTAAACCACAAGGCAGCACAGGAGCTCTGCAAACCTGTCAGTCACAATGATTGACAGCTTCAACAATGACTTAAATGGTTGGCATGACACTAAAAAAACACAATTCCTTGGAGGAAAACCAGTAATATCTATGCAAATTCAGTGGCATTTTGATGCACATGAATGATCATATTAACATGAAAACACTGAAATCTTACCTCAGCACTGGTATTACTTTAGCTCAGAGCAAGAATGTAAGCTACATTTAAAATGTATGGACTGACAAGCAAGCAGTTGGTACTGTTGGAAGCTGGTCAATGTCAGGGTGAAATAAAACTCCTCGATGGCCAATAGTTTATCAAGAAATCTGTGTAAAGTCTCCAGATTGGAGCATCAACTGAAGTCACATACAAGATAACAATCTACTGAAAGTTAAAGTTAACCTGCCCTGATACTGACCTTACTAAGCAGCTACTAAGCCACCATCTGCATATGCTTCACAATAAATGCATTTTAATATGAAGGTTGTGGTGGGCATTTACTGTGAAACCGGAAAATTTTGACAACATTAACATTTCACTAAGATTTACTCTACAGTATTTCTAAAAACACTGCACAGAGGTCATTTTGAAACATTGCACAAACAAAATGTTTTACAAATCTTAATGAAAGAACAGCTCAGTGAACAAGGACTGACATTACATCTGATTGACTTTGATTGGGCTTTTTAGCCAGTTCAAAAACACTGCGGAGGAGCTATATCATTTAGCAGGTTGGTTATAGTGTGTGCGAAATACAGAGACATGGACAGGTGGTTTGGTGAAGAGGCTAAATCATGTCAGAGCTGTGGGGTCTTAAAACAGTTGCTGGGCAAACGCCCTTTCTCTCCCTGGTTGTTTGCCACCTAAGCAGGTGGGCTGTTGGGTGTTAAGGGCGCTCAGGGCACTCCCCTGTTCCCACTTTCTGCTGAGTAACTTCACACATTGCAACCCATAAACAACTCCATGTAGAACAATTTTCAAAAAGCTTTGGACTTTTCTGTGACAGCTTGCCCTGGGAAACCTTTGGGGCAGAGTGGCTTACATAAGCAAATGAGCTATAATGGTTTTTGAAAAGATCTTAAAAAGGGGCAACCAGGCAACAACGTATTAACTTCTGAGGTGTCTACTCCTATCAGTCAGTCTCCTCCAATAATGTCTATGAGATGCTTGAAAACCCAAGCCACAGTCATTTCCTAGAACTTTGGTAGCAGCCCTTTATTGCCAATGAACCAGAAATAATTATGGAAATGCTTCCAAAATGCCAGGGCTCATGGGTTCAAGGAGAGAAATGTTTACATGTGACAGCCTGCAGTCTCTCACAGTTGGAAAATCGAGCATAACAAAATGGGCCAAGGTCAAACTGCAGATTGGACTGATATTCAGTGGGCAAGAAGTCCACAAGTCATTACAAAATCAAAGGTCTGTCTAATTTAACTAATGTATTTACAAGTTCATGTGCATGAGTTTAAGAGCCCTTGTTGACATGTAATTGGACAGTATGATTATAGTTGGTGCAGAGTGGTGCACTTACTGAAAAAAGCTAAATAACCACGGATACAAAGGGGAGAAAGGTAATCCATGAACAGTTTCTATAACTGCAGGGCTGCAAAAGGATTATCTCAATTAAGGTCTCTGCATAAATCTGTGTTGTGTCACCACATCTAAAAGCAAAAATGTTTCACACATCCACTCCTTGAAGGCATTCAGAGCGTTACACTTAGCTGTACACATGAAAAGTGTAAGTGGTTGTATCAAGAATGAAAGAATGAACTTGAAAAGAATCTTTTTGTAGCTTACTGCCGTTTCAATCAGGGTTTCAGATGCTGTTAATCAATCCCACAAGCACTTTGTTTTAAGTGTACTGTGGCCTTTATAAGGTGGCTACTAGCCTTTGATCAAAATAAGGCTAAGTATCTTTTTGATATATTTGGAGTACTTTCTTTAATTCCTTTAAAAAGAAACTATGTGTCAGCTAACCATGAGAACTGGGCTTAGAACTCTGATAAGGCTTCAGAGTCAGAACCGTTACATCCTGCAGCCAATCAGAACTGGGCAGTTTTAAAAAATCATCAAAATTGATCAATCAGAACCAGAGATATGATCATGTTTTAATCCTTCACTTCTTTACTTTTTTCTAACTCCAAACTCCCAGATTTTTTTCCACGTTCAATTTCAAGTCAATTCATTTAATTGATTTCAAGTCAATTTTCACTTGAGACTTCACACACTTCACGCAGCTCCCTCTAGAGACACATATTCATTACTGCTTGCCAGCACTGTAAACATACTTTGATGTGTAAAATCAGTGAAATTCCCCTTTAACATCCACCTCTGCAAAGAGCTTTGAGAAGTGAGACTGACCTGAACAGACACAGAGAAAACACCAACAGTGGTAGCAGCACGATGCTCCACCATTAATCGAGCGGGCGCAGTCATAAAAAGTAGCATATGTAGTGTTTGCTGCCACTTGCAGTTCACAGACTCTGACTGGCATCCAGACACATTTCTCTCCTGTAATAATTACAACACACCATGCCATCAGAGCTGATAGCGAGTCTGCTCGAATCCATTCAGGTTTTACATGTATTGCTACACGGACCCAAATCCCGTGGCAATACAGTGGTTACCCTACCCAGTGTTACACCTTACCCAGACTTTCCTAAACACAGGTTCAGTGTTTCGTTATGCCAACAGTCGAGCTGTACTATATCATATTATTCATAATAATATTGGTACAATATTTAATAAGATTCTCAAAAAATCTTATAGTGACAAAGTTAATATTCCAACTTGTTGACATAATGATGTCATACCGTTACGCACAGCAACAACAAGCACGGCTGAAAACAAAAGTAACATTACTACCAGCTCCACAGTGGAGGGGAGCAATTACAGTAGTGTAGAAGTGGTTTGGTTACAAAAGATCAGTACAACAAACGATGGTAACATGTCAGAAGTACAAGAAGACTGTAACAACAAAAGGGGGCAATACAACAAACTTTCTTCACAGTCTCAAGCAGAAGCACTTGGTTGAGTATGAGGAGAGCAAAAACACTCCCATGAGGAGAGCTCAACAGCTATTGTGAGCTCTAAACCAAGCTGACAAACAACATTGGCTCAGCATAGCATCAATGAATCTTCAGCAAGTTGTACTATTTATTTTGTCATATTGTCAAGAACATCATTAGCGCAGAAATATTGTGATATTACTTTAGGGCCATACTGCCCACCCCTTGTAACAGTGCTTTGTCTAACAATGACAAGCCAATATCACATTGTTTTAAGGAAAGTATACATGTGTATTTAATACAACCAGCAGCTCCTTGTATAGAACACCACAACTAGCTCTGAGTGTCACTCAACTCAAATTTGTTTGTATAAGAGCATCTGTCAAGTGCGGTAAATGTGCGGTAAAAATCTACCCTATGTGTGTGCAGTGTATATGCATGCTTGCACGCCTGTCTGTTGCTGCGGGCGGTGCATTGACGTTAGAGCCATCATGTGATGGTGAGCGTGGAGAGCCAGAGCTGCACAGATGGTGTCAAGGCAGGGCTCCTCCAGTGTCATGGCCCCCTTGCCGTCTGCGCTCACAGACAGGGAGCAAAAGATCAAAAGGGAGAGCAGAGACACTTTGGATGAGAGAGACATTGACTGGACTTACAAACACATCTTTGTAAAATGTAGAATCAGCCGTAGTAAAGATACCATCCTCTGACAGGATTTTCCTTTCCTTCCCTAATCAATGTGCAAGAGTTTTAGGAACATTACACAGGAGCTTATTGCAGCGGAAACCACTTGTTTCTAGTGATGAGAAATTATGAAAAGCAATTAATCACAAAGGATTTTGTTTGCAAAATAAAATTTCTTGCAGACATGAAATGCACTCCTGCATTTCCATACCATCAGTTTGTGTTAAAGCTTTAGCAGCTCACTGTCTTCTTTAGTAGAGTTCACTAAGTTGCCAAGGACCATTATAAAAGTATGAAAAATAATAATTTCATTCAAATCATATAAAATAAATCCTCTTCTATTGATGTACATAAGCGTCAACAGCGAAATATATCAGTATCAATGCAGGCATCTGCAATACACTGATATTGTATTGGATTAAAACCAAAATGTGTATCACCCACCACTAACCAGCACAGGTCTGAGTCATCGGAGATGTGTCAACGCTGAGACTGGAGTCTGCAAGGCTGTGTCAAAGAAGCAATGCTTTCACTCACGCAGAGCACAGTCATTTATTTTCAGATTATTTTGAACTATTTTCACCAACGCCTTGTTTTCATTTTTAAATCTCATTAACTTCTTGCTGTGCTCACATCAAATGTCCTTTTGCCGTCAGAGGAAATTGACAGCAGGAGGAAGCAGACAGGTCTGAAACGTTCCTGTGTGCAAGCTAACCTGATGCTGAAAGCTGAAGTGGGGGAGGGAAATGATAAGGATGAAGATGGAGCTTCTTTTCCTCTTACTCACATTAAGATAATCGCAGTGTTTGGAAAGCCACTTATGCACACTACTGTAAGTGTGTGCGCTTGCTTGCGAAAAAGAGACACTCTCTACAACGCCACTAGCCTCCTCCAGAACACTGCTTAAGTGACTTCTAATAGAAAGAGAGTCATGGTTCGAGGCAGAGCCTGGCAGAGAGTGAATAGCATAATTGCCTGTGTCTGAGGAGGGCGGGAATACGAGGGTGCTACAGAGGAGAGGGTTATATTTACATGCTGGGTTGTGAGAGCGAGCAGACACACCACGGCATTTAAATCTGACACCGCAGCCGGCGGCAAACCTGCAGATCTCACGCAGCGCCTGATTGTTTTTACCCCGATAAACGCTTGTTGCATAAATAGTGGATTGATATTGCAGTGCATGGAACATACTTTGCATGGAGTGCCAGCACATTAGAATGGATAACTTGCAGTCTCATATCACTTATTTATGGCACGAGTGAGCAGGTAAAGGTTTAGTCCCACTTTGTGGACTACCATTACTGTTGAGGTACAGAGCTAAGCATCAAAGTTTCCAAAAAATATATACCTGCCTAATTTAACAACACTTACCGCTGCTCTGAAGGTGCTCACAATCTGGTATCAAGAATCCTCAAAGACTACTTTAACATCTGCTGCTGAAAATATAAAAAACTGAAAATAACATGTACACTAATATAACCGATTTGGATTTGGAAAAAGAGGCGCAACTTGGCAGACAGGTCAAAAATCTTTTTTTTTTAAATAAAGATGGTTAAAAGGTTTTAGAGGATATGAAAATACCTTCTGAGAAGCGGCAAATGTTGTTAAAGACTTTCTGGGTTTTTCAAAAACTGTATCGGAGGCTAACGATAACACAAATCAGACACAAACAGGGGCTAGTAAAGGTTTATCATCTTTTAACTAGCATATTTTGACAACGTTGTAATGATCAAAAAAAGAAAGAATAATTCTAATTTAGTAATGCCACGTTAATCCCAACGATCACACAGACACAAAGTTAACCAGATGGAGGGGTCGACATCGCAAGTGATGGCTCAGCTCGTCTGTGATTTGATCAGTCCCTACGTTTTGTGACTCCGCACGTTAGTTACTCCATGTCCTAATTTCAGTCATGGAGGAGTGTATTGAGATTACAGGACTACCTGCTGCTGTTGGTTTGCAAAGTCAGGTCATTTGTCATTTCCCCATGTGGATCCATGACAGAGCGGCAGCCAACATTAGCTAGAACCCAGAATTAACAACAAGTAGTGTTGAGAGGGAATCACTGCTAATGTTGCAAGCTTATCTGACTGGCTTTCATTTTCCAAGCTTCTGAGTGGAAGCTAATTAGCCTAGCTTGCTAACTTGGACTACAAACAGAACAGCATGATGGGTCGTGGGTCAAAAGTTGAATGTTGTGGAAGAGTAGGCATCTTATAGTATAAATCAACGCTATGAGGGCTTGTTGAAAAAGGGGAAAAATACTTCTTGTAATAACATTTGTAGGCTATACATTCTATGACATTCTCCAGTCAGTGGCATATCAAAGAGTTTGACAGTGCGTCTCATAGAAAGACCAGCTTTCAGATTTGGGAGTTGTCAACCATTGCCACTCAGAGGCTTGTAGCTTAGTTTGCACAAATATGTCCCAACAGCATGAGCCTCTTTTGACACAAATTCTAAATTCAGTTTGACTTTAAGGTCGTTCAGCAGGGTGTCCTTCTTTTACTTTAAGACCGGATTATGTCATTATTTTTCAATGTGAACAGCTATTAACATTAGTTCTTACGAGCTCTGATGATATGAACTTTTGACCTGTTAACCTTTCTGAGCAGTAGCTGTCTACATATCCCAGAGACCTTGAGCCCTAGTCTCAGTGACTGACACTTGAGTATGGTTTAGTCTAACAAGGGTTCTGGCTTTCTGCTACCGCAAGCTCAAAGTGTAATGCTCCCAAAGTCAAGCTGTTTACCTCAAAATAAGACCCAGTTCAGCATCTGGGCGAACATGATATCTGAGGTCATTGAGATAAAAGTCAAGACACACAGTGACTTTGCTCTTTTTTACATCAGCTCCCTCTCCTGCTATCTGCCTTTCATCCTCCCTCCTTCTCATCCTCTCTTTTTACTCTTCAGTGCTTTAAATAAGCAAGAGGCTGCAGGTATTTTAAGGCAGTGCTATAGGAAACTAACCCCGCTCTGAGTTGACTTTGTTCATGAAATATGTTCCAAGTAAAGGTGGCACCTCTGGCAGATGGATCACCAAGGTAACAGATTTCTGCATTAAAGTCAAAACTTTGTGTCAACACTTGTCAAACAGAACTCAGCTATGACTAGAATTACAATTTGTAACAACTGATGCTCAAAACATATATGGTCCACATGGACTATAGCCTGTAGGTTGCCCTGCTTTTCTCAGCATTGTTCATCCATTTTCCTGTGAACTATGGGTAATCGTCCTTGCAAAGTCAGGTAAAGTCTGCAACTCAAGATAACTCTCTGGAAGATTGCAGAAAGTGTAATTAGACATCTGGATTCAGCTCAGGGTTTTAAGGATGAGAAGCACTGCAGTGTTTTCCCCCCATTGACCCCATCTGAAGTTGTGTCCTCTTCCTGTTTTTTTCACCTTTCAAGAAGAATTTCATCTTGTCAGCTCACTAGTCACAGGAGTACTACTCAGCGAAAACAGTTGGACAACATCTTTTGTGCCTTTTGAAGAGTTTTGTCAAGTCAAGAAGATGAATCACATGATTGGGTATGCTGACTTTGGCTTGCGAACTCGGGCAGAGAGTGAGCACGTATTACACGCTGGGCACATAGAGTTTGGAGTCCAATGAAAAACACTATCCAGTTGCATCATGGAAAATGTAGGATCCAGGGTTTTTGCAGCTTGACCTGTGATGAAAACTAAATGTTTGGATATCTCAGCCTCTGTTGTGTGGATTTGGACCAATCTCTTTTTAAATTTGTCTCTTGCAAGTCCCCAAATCTATAGAAGTGCAATGCTAAATTGCTGGACTACCTCTTTGTGATTCAGCAGATTTTCCACCAAGTATAAAATGCAATGATGATCAAGATGATCAAGTTTTTTTGTTACACTATTTTTTCAAATGGCTCGTACTTCATTGATTTTAATATGCAACAGTGCATGTAATGAAATATTTCAACTGGTTTCTACAGAGTAAAATACTTGCCTTTCTTTTTCAACATTGCAGTGTTGTTGCAAAGTGTCATTTTGATTTAGTTTCACTTATTCTTGTTTGAATTGTGCTTTTACCACAAGAACCTATTCTCCACAAAGCCAGTCAAGCTGCACTGAATTGAGTTGTGAAGCTTGGTGATGAATTAAACAACCATTTAGCCGAGACACGAGCTGACTTAAAAAACTCTTCCCTTCTGACAGGAGGCAGCAGTGGTAATTTAAGATATATCACATGCCAGGAGGCATTAGCGGCTGGCGCACAGTGGCATGCATCTGCTCAGACTCTCACCCTTACGGGAGAGCATCCTCCCTCGGCACGGCAGAGCCTGAGAGAAACACAGTTGTCCTTGGATAACAGCAGGCGTACTGCTGAGAGGCTGCATTTCTCGCGCTCGATCAGCGCTGAAGTCAAGCTCTTAAAATGGCTCCTCAGCCTGCGGGAGCAGATGCTTGGTTACCCTCTACGCCGAGCCGATCTGATTCCCACAGAATTCAGGTTAACTGTCACAGAGAAGCTTTCAAGGAACAGGTGTGAGAGCTCAGGCTGGAAGTGAGCTTCACAGTGATGTGTGCAATGAGAAATGATATGTTTGTACTCATTTTAGTTAACCTTATGTTGAGTAACTCATAACTGCAATTTCCAAGAGCTTCAATTCCTGACTCATTCTTAATATAGTAACAGCAACCTGTTGTGAGCAGGCAGACGGCTGGAAATAGCCGGTTAGACAGTTGCAAAAGAAGGAAAAAAACTATTTTAATTTGGGTCGTTGCAGATTGTATCAACTACTGATGACTATTGATTACTGATGCCCCTGCTAATTTTAAGATGCTTTATTTGTGTACATAGTGGACGGTGGGGCAAAATGTTTTGATGAATTGTTTAGACATCTTTATTCTACAGCAGTACCTTCCTAAATATGTATTTTAGCTTTAGACTAGAATATAATAGCCTACAGTATAATATAAAACACCACAGAATAATAAAGTAGCAAACAAACACATCTGTCTAGTCTGTTCTTAAACATTTTCTGTGTAGGACGGTGATTCACTGATTATAAAACCTTCAGTCAGGTGGGACCAATCAGTGAAATGACCTGCAGCAGCTTGGATCGCTCAATGGCACGCAGTCAGACATCACTGGGCTAGATGACGGCATTTGTACCATAAATGACTTTTAGAGTGTTATCAGATTAAATTAATTTTGGAGTCATTTATGGAAAGGGCCTGGGGTAATGTTCTCATCTCAGCTAGATTCCACTGAAGATGTGTGAGTCAATGACAAAATTGCTCATGTGGGAGTGAATCAGCATTGTACTTTGACACACGTGCAAAAAAAAAAGCTCTCTTCTCTACTTCCCATCACTTTGGCTTGAAAAATATTTACACTAAGATTAAGGTACATTCAAAAGAGCAGTTTTCATAAACTGAAGTAATTCAGTCTACACGTTTCTCCCACTCATGTTTTGAAATGAGTGATTGTACTCGACACCCACAGAGGGTTTTCACCAGCCATCAGCAAAGGCTGATATTAAGGGTGATATTCATTTTACAGACTAATATGAGTCATAACTGTACATAAACAGGATAGATGTGAGAGCTAATATAGAACCGTATCACTATCGCTTCACATCAGTGAGACCATCATCGATTTCAGGAAAGGCAGTGGTGGACGCGCTCCACTCTTCATTAATTGAGACACGGTGGAAAGAGTGTCCAGCTTTAAGTTCCTGGGCGTCCACAAGTCGGCGGATGTTTCATGGACTGTCAATACCACAGTGCTGATACAGAAGGCACATCAAAGGCTATACTTCCTGAGATCACTAAAGAAAGTGAACCTGAATAAAGATCTCCTTGTCACCTTCTACCGCTGCAGCATTTGAAAGCACCCTCACGTATTTCATCTCGACATGGTACACCAGCTGTGCCGCCACAGAGAGACAAGCTCTGCAGCAGGTCATCAACTGCGCCCAGAGAGTCATCGGAGCCCAGCTGCCACCTCTTGAAGCTATCTACAACTCCTGCTGTCTCCATAGAGCCACCACCATCTGCAATGACCCGACACATGCCTGCCACCACTTTTTCACTCTCCTGCCCTCCAGACAGAGTCTAGATAGGTGCGCCAGGGCCGGCACTGCCAGATTGAGGAACAGTTTTTTACCTCAGAGCAATAAATCTCCTGACCCAATCTGCCTGTAAGTTTTTACTCTCAAGTATACTCATGCATATGTCATTAACGTGAAGCTGTTATCATACCCGCACTGAACCGACATATTCACACTAATTGCACATATTATGCTGCATTTCTGCTATGCTCATCAAGAGACATCCAATACTGTGACCCATGCACACACATAACAGACACAATGCCTTACTTCTCTTCCATGCCTATTTACTTGTTTTTTAACCTTTTATATTTGCTATTCTTATTATTCACGTTTATATTTTATATATATATTGAGTGGTTCATCCACATTTTTGCTGCTTTTCCACACATTAATCCCGGCCTACTTTTAACCCCAACATTAACACTAATCCACACAAAGATAATAGTAACATATACACAATATTGTGATTAAATACTTATTAGTTACACATTCTAATCACTTTTGCTGGGTGGCTTGCTGGAGTAACACTGGTCTTGGGGCAGAGGCAGGTGATGTTAGATCACACATGAACTAATACTGGCACTGGCACTAGTAATTTGAGCTACTTCAGCCACAGGTTTGTGCAGTAGTGGTTCACAAAATGTGGGCATGAACTCACATGGATTCATGGATTGTTAATACTTTAAAATTAGTGATTTGCTCATACAAAAGCATCACTTTAATATGTCACAAACCCATGTCTAGGTTTAGTACAGGTCAGTCTTGAACAAACTTGCCCCGTATCCTTTTTAGCCACACTAGCAGCATGGCTCTATGGATTGCAACAGTGGTCCATCTGTCAGTCTGTCCTTCCACCACTTTTGTCCAGAAATAGACTGAAATAGATTCTAATTGGGAAGTGATTTCAATATGTTGCAATATGTATAGCATCTTTTGCTATTTGCTACCTCGGCATATTTTCAGCGCTCAAAGGTCAGGTGTAAATTTGGAAGGTGCATCCTCAAGCTGTCAATCATACACTCATGGTGCTAATTAATATATTTGGCTCAACCCACTGAGAGATATTCACTTTAAATGCCTACATTTTCCTGTGTTCTAATTTCACTACCCAAATGTAACAAAGTAACACAAGCTCAAAAGGACGCACTGGGCCATTAAACGTCGACCATTTTGTCATAAATCACTTTCCCAAAGCAAAAGAATGACCTTCCATGCTCAAAATGACTGTTCAAGTATCTTTTTAGAAATGCAATCCGAAATGAAAAATAACTTCCTAAAAGTTCAGTGTAGAGATAAGACCTTGGCATTAGAATCCACATGAGTGATTGATCCATTCTGTCCATGCATCATTTCATATTTCATATGTACAAGCCCAAATGAACTAGCATAACAATATAATAGCATCCTATTAGGAATACAGTCAATACTGTTTGGACTTTTTAAATTTCAGATTTTAGGAGCAAATTTATGTTTATTTATTAATTTGTCATAAAATGAATTAAGCTGCCCTAAATATGTGTTGTAAATGTTGTACTTTGAATTACACATTGATGTACCATTTTTGTTATTATAAATTAATAGACATTGCAAAGATGTTGAATAAGGTCCTGCTTGCTTTGCCGCAGTTTGCTTCCTGTACTTACAGACTAAATTTCAGTATTAGTTCTACATAAGCATATTGAATTCACTTGCTCACAAAAACCAACTCAACAAGTTGTGCTGGTCCTCATGAAACTCAAGGTTTGACCTTGTTGAGAAATGAGGAATTAGTTTTTAATAGATGTGGAGATAAAAATACAGAATGGTCTGAGAGTCATTCGGCCATTACTCTGGCTATCAAGGTCAGCTGATATCATACCCCAGATCATCAGTGTTAGTAAGTGTTGGATTTTGTGACACTTCTTACATTCACACTATTTCGATTTCATTTTAAAACCCATAACTTTTCCTACATTTACACCTAGTGTCCACATTATTCTAGCAATTTAGAACCCCTAAGACAGACATTCTGAAAACGCTGCTGACCACGTTTTTGTTTGAAAACTTGCCCTTCCCTGATTCGTCACACCCCTATCATGTGACCCTTTTCCGAAATCAAACGTCATCAGTCTGTATATGTCAATGAGTCCTGATGACCAGCAGTTAATTCAACATGGATAACATCTTATGCCTTGCTGACCTTGTTATCTATGATAGCAGGTGTTATGCAGTTAAATTCTGCATTTTATCATGCTACTACTGCCCACATGCACAGGAGGCAAACCATCACTGGCACGCTCATGCCCAGTGTAGGTGAATGGTCATGTGATGCATTTTCAGGCGTATTAGTCTGGACTGAGATTACTTCTGATCTGATCCTGCTAAAACTCTCATCTGGATCATGACCATTTTTGTTTTAAAATGCTGTCTCAAAATGAAAAAGTATTAGTCTGAACGTAGACATACTTGCAGAGTCAGTTGTGAGGTGATAGAGCTCTGGGGCAGCTGTTGACCAAACGAGTTAAAACAAATCGGATGCAAACTAGTAAATACTAGCACAGTGTCAATTGTTTATTTTAAGGCTCTTAAGGATAAATGACTTGGACAATTTTTCAGTTTACAGTGGAAATGCTGACTTAGATCTTGCTACTTAAAAAATGTATATCTGTATGACCACAACCTCTTGCAGTTGAAAACATAGCATATGTTTTTTTCCTAGGCCAGGCTAATGCAAGTCTGTCCTTCACGTTCCTCACGCCACAATTCAAACATCAAATTGGGAGACAAACCCACATACATTCAATCTCCTGAGGTACTTCATTAACGCCCAAAGCTATTGTGAATTGATCCAAGTAGGGAAATGGGGATTCCTAAGGGAAAAAAAAACCTTCCCTGAGATCCTATCAAGGGCAGGTGAATAATGAATCCTATCTTGCCAGCACTGACCCAGGTGTCCTTGTAAAAGACACCTGGGGCCAAACGATCCAGAAAAATTTACATTGCATGTCTACTTTCGAGCCTACACAGGAGCTCTTTAAGAAATTATTTGCTGATTTGCATTAATTGATTAGAATTGCTGCAGCAGGCTGTGAAATTGGATCAGTGTGCTCAAATGAGAAAAAGTGAAATTCTTTGTTACGTTCATACCTAGCGATAGGTTACAAATTTTCAACAGACTCTCAGTTCAGTTTTTTTGAAAAGTCCAGTTGGTTGCTTTTACACTTCAAACCAGTATGATTCTGAGACTGTTCTCAACTGAAAAATGACATCACCATCACAGATTCAGACAGATTCTCTAAAGGCATTCACGTTGTTGCACTGGAATGAAACATGACAAAAGTAAACAGGAGATTAAGAGAGAGGTTAAAATCCTGACTTTCTCCACATTATAAAAATTGTTGTCATTAAAATGACCAACAGGATCTTCAAAGGTCTCGTTATCGCAATTTCTTGATGTGATTTTCAAGACCTCTGTGACCTTAATGAGTTCTCACTACTCAAGCTAACTTCTCTATTGACCCGCCTGAGATGCCATCTGTCTTTCCTCTGGGCATTGGTGGAGGCATACAGTTTATAATTTGGAAATTCTGACATTAATTTGTCCTGAAAAGACACATGGAGAGCTAGTGCATTTCTTGGCAATAAGAAAGTGGGTGAAAGCCTCTTTGGCCAAATGGATTGGTTTCTGTGTGGCAAACATTTCATAAAATTCAGTGGATTAAACTTTTGCCCCCACAATTCCTACACTGGGCGCCTGATTTGCACTACAGGCTATCCCATGTGTGATGAAGCAAATTTGTCACTCCTAATATAAAAAGGATGCAGGGGGAATAGGACACATGGCAAATCGTGTTCAGTGGGGCTTCTCCATCAGCCACCGTGGATAAGAATGTGAGGTAAATGTCTAAAGTGTCTGTCTGCCTGAAACAGCTTTGAGAGTTGTTGCAAACATACAGTGAGAAGAGAGAGATCTCCTCAGGCATGGGCCCTTTAACCTCATCCTTCAGAGACAGGGACTCTATCTTTGTACCAGCAAACCCCTTGTGGCTCTTACTGAAGAGCAAACGCACCCAGGCGTGAATATCCTGCTCTGTCTGCGAGCCTGGTGAAGAGGAAGGGGCTGCAGGAGCTGGGTCCCAAGGAGCCTGAATCCAGTAGAGAATTACTAATAGGATTGGTTCTGCCAGGTCAGTATCAGTGAACCATAGAAGAAGACTCAGACAGACAATGACTCCCGAGCTGCTCTGTGGGGTTGGGGTCACCTCGCTTTTCAGATGGTCCACGAAGCCAATTTTAACAGAACAAGAAATGTTTTCTCCATACCATTTAAAAATGTGATTCCTAGTCTTCTAAAATGAATGCATTGAAGCAAAAATCTTCACTGGTATTTACATTAAACTTTTCTATGGACCACTTTACCTTTTAGTTGAAATAACCATCTAGAGCTTCAAAAGGAGGCAAAGGGGTAAGGTTGTTGTTTCTTTTCGAAATGGTTGTCCGCCATTAAAACATTCCAACTTCCAGCTAGAAGCCAAAGTGAGAGTTGTACAGCAGCCCCACACCACAGCTTGGTTTCCCGAAGACTCATAGGGATAGAGAAACATGCCGTGCTTGTATTAAAAATAAATCTGAGGCATACTCTTTATTCAATATGTTCAGCACACACTGTCCTCTTCTGCAGGCCCAGATCCTCAGAATTCAAATTCTTCACTGATGTACTTATAGTTACTTCTTAATACGAGGACTTGAGACAAGAAAGAGATCCACCATTTGGAAAACTGTGAAACCCATTTAAACTGTTTCTGGTTAAAAAAAAAAAAAAAAAGATACTTTTTGAAAATAATGCAGTCAAAATACACACTCTGGATCGAGAAATGTTAGGGATGTTAACTGACATTCCCTAACCATAACCCTGATAAGTGGTTGGTTGATTTTATGTGGTCATTACAAGCTAAAGTGTGTATAGTTTAGTGGGGTTCAAAAGTTTGAGACCAATCAAGATACTTCTATTTTGTATCTGCACAAAGATACAAACCAAAGGGTATAGCATGTCTTTGAAGAACGGAGTTGTGATTCTCTTTTGTCAGAGTGGAGTCAATTTGGTGCAGGTGTCCAACTCAAGAGGAGGCAAAACAACCAAAGACTTAAATATTCCCACCACCATGTTTCACTGATACACCATGGCATCATTCTCTCTATTGTTTGTCTCCTTAGATACACCCCTTTGTTACTGCCATGAATCTCAAACTTGGATTCATCAATAAATAGGACTTTTTCCAGACATCCAACGTGAAATGTTGGTATTTCTTAGCCTGCCCCGAGCAAGAACTTTTTCACTGGAGAGAGCTGCCTGCTGTGGAAATTAAGTTGATGAGAATGCTGAGACTGAACCAAAACAATGACCTGAAAGCTCCCCTTTCACATTATTGTAATTCAACTCTCTGTTAATATAAAAATATTGATTAGTGCATCTTTAAAAATTTACAAAAAAGCTACGAGGCATATTTCTGGAGTCCAAGCAAGCAGTTGTCATTCTGATGAATACCATAGTAGATATTTGAGGACAGATTAGTTAAGAGTATCTATGTCTATTCATATGGAAAAGATACACATTTTTCAATGTTTTCAAATACAAATGCCCGAAAAAAAAAAAATTCTAATTGAAATTACCACATAAATGTTGCATGGTTATTTAGTGCCCACAAAAAGCATTTTGCATGACTTTAGTCTTTATAAAATGACTGTAGGTTTTTATTGCTGTATAGTATTACCACAGTACCAACCACGAGCAAAATTTCTACATGATTTGAAAATGAATAACCATTTGGTGCAATGTTTTTCAAAATGAATACATACAGTCGCATTTAGAAAATAAACTCTCAATACAGTAGGATGTATACCACAACCGACTGCACGTATTTTTGTGAAGGGAGTTTGAAGGGAGTGGAGGATTGTTCAGCAGAGCATGAAGTCTACCTAACAATATTCTCCACATCAAATCAAACAAGCTGCAAGTCCCACGAGGAAAACTGTGAAGCAGGCTTGACTGGAAGAAGTTGACAGTTTGTTAAAGGTTCATCAGCAAAGGCAACTGATGTTCACAGTGTCTGACTTGGAGAAAGTTTATTTACACTTTTGCCATTTTGTGGATTTTAATCAAATCCCCACTTATCCTCAATGCTTCAAAAACATCAAGTCTACATCTTGTGCAAATTTCTGACTTGAGGAAATTTGCACAGAAAACAAACATTTTCCAGAGCTCCACTTCATGACGGACTGTGTTTTTGTGCCAGAGGGGATAGGCAGTGCAATGACCCTTCGTACAGTTAACTTTCCTTTCCAAGATACAACCTCCTGGGAGGTTTCTGTTACTGACTGCAGTCGATATCAGGCTGGCAGAGCATGCATTAGCATATGTCATCATCGTTGGCCAGAGAGACCCCTGACAATTCTGAAAGAAATTACATTAACAGTATTTACATTAACAGTTTCAGCTCCAAAGAGGCTGTAGTACTTGATTTAGGTCTCCAAGGTACCTTGAAGAGCTTTGAATTGTTTTTTTATGTGGTTCTCTCTGAGCTCACTGTCTTTGGCTTACAGTAGACAGCACAAATCAAGTCAATGATGAAAACACATTTGAGTAAGAACAGATAAATACAGAGAAGACATAACTTTATGCTGAAAGATCTGATACATATCTTGTTATCTGAGAGTTGGCTCTGCTTAGAATACTACAACACAAATCCTAAAAATTCAATATCCCAAGGCCCATGTTTTATTGTTGATACATTTACAACTAATAGCACTGGTTTCATGTTATGTATGTCAAAAGACAAAGATAGTAAAGAGACGTTTTACTGTTGTGGAGTTGCTAACTTTATTGTTAACTACAAATTAGACAACAGACATTTACCAATGAGGTCAACGTCTGGGCCCAGAGGAATGAAACAGTTCCTGTGTGCTTTCAGACAGCAAGATCACTCCACAAGAATGTTGACATATTGCATTTTGATCTTAGTCTACCCAAGGCCTGTGGCATACGCTATAAGTTGCTGCTATCCACCTACTCAAATCTCATCATGCAGAGCAATAGCAGGCTCTATCTTAAGGGTTAAGGCTGGCAATTCTCTATAGTCATGTACTTTATAAACAGTTCACAAAATATACAATCATTTTTTAAAAAGGCTCAGTAATTTCCAGCGGTAAATCATATATAAAGTGTGTGCATATAATTTGCTATAAACTGTAGTTTATACCAAATCTTACTCACAGAGAAGGACATAATTTGTCAGCGGCGGGTTAATCCACATTTGGTGTTCAAGTGAGTATTTACAGAAGCAGGACTGTGTATGTGGGACTGTGTCAAAAGAATTCTCTGGACAACAACTGAGCTCGATAGCACTGAGAACTATACATCAGTCTTTGGATACACACACAGTACTAGTTCTTAGTCGCTACAAACAATACAATACTAGTAGAATACGTTCATTGTTGGTTTTGAACTTTTCACAGGATTTCTGGACAATAAAAAAAAAAGAATATATAAAAACATCACCAGACTTAGAGTGTCCTTCAAAATAGCGGACCCCATTAGCAGTACGACATGATTAATAAAGTAGGTTCAGCTAACAAATATCATAAACATCTGAATCCAAGAAGAACTTTTATCAGTACGCATGGCGAGTGTGGCTCAGATTAGTATTACACATGTTGTAATTTCTCTCTCTTACATGTTTACTTTAATGTCCAAATCTGTTAGTACTTAAAAAAGCTGACCTATATTTTGTTTTTTCCAGGTTGTGAATCTCTTTTACGGTGTGTAGAGCATTGCTAGAGTTCAAACTGCAGCCATGAAACTCCTGTGTGATGCACTGGTTGAACTCTGTGAGATTCTGCATTACTTATTTGTTATCTGGCTTGAAATGCATCTACTCCGCTTTTCATTCTAAGTCCCTCTATCTGTCTGCCTCTCGCTCTGTCCACCTCTGATGTGTTGATTTGGCACCGTATGTCCTCTAATTGAGCCCTGCTTGCTCAGATGCAGCTGCATTAAACAGCAGATCCTCTTAAAAGCCTCAGTCTTTGAACCAGTGTAAATGATCAGTGGACAGAGCTGAAAGCCAGGGGTTTATCCAACAGGGCAACCAGGCACGCAATTAGCATCAGACGAAGTTACCAAGAAAACGGCAACATCCAGTTCATTACCATGCCTCGCTTTGTAGGGACAGAAAAATCGGCACAATTTACAGCTTCAATGGCAGCCAAAGCTGTCAAACAGGCCCAGCCCGCAACTAGTCACTATTATTACGAGATGACAACTCTTTCTGTGCATATCACGCTCCTGTCGTCTCCAAGCTGGTGTGACATTTTCAGCCTGACACTCATCTGTGTCTAGGAGTGCTATAAATGTGACCGTTGGCAGCTGAATAAGATGGTGTTGAGGATACAGTAAACACCTCTCTGAAAATGCAGCCTGACCTTTGCCTGCGAATTCTGGAAGGCTCTGTAGGTGCGTTCCTCCCAAATGTGAGTTAATCTAAGCAGCGGGAAAGAGTTTCTTCAGTACTTACTCCCTGGCTTAATGGGAAAAAAAGGTTTGAAGGCTGTGCAGCTTATTAAATTGCATCAGCCTTCAGTTGCTAAGTGACGGGATATCAAACCCTCAACAAACGAGGTAGACAGGAATATTTTTTTAATCTAAGAGCATATCACCTCACCATCTCCAGAATGGTGAGGTGACGTTGTATGAACAGAGAAAAGCTAGTTTTAACCTGATGCCAAAACATTTTTTTTGAGTATTCTTCAAACATTTTGATATATTATGATCACCAAAACTCACTCAAAGCCTTAAGTGTGCCGGGTGGCCCACTGACCAATGAAAATGAACTGACTGGGATTTTTTTGTTTTGTTTATACCACTTACAAAGGGCTTCACAGAGGGACAGATAAGCCAATTTTGTGTGATGGGATAAATTAGGCTGTTAGTAACAGAGAGAAGGCTTATCTTTGCGTGATGGTCTTTCAGGCTGTGCAAAGTGTAGTAGGATCAGACTGTGAGCAATGCAGGAGGAAACAACAATTAACTGAAGAGGAGCAAAAGTTGACGCAGAAATCCTGATCCCATGAATGTGTATTTCACCAAAAGAGCTTAAATGTGCTCTTCATGCTGTCCCTGGCAGGAGCAGTTTATGGTTTATGTTTATGAATTGACTGCATGATGGAAGAGGTTCCTACTGTTTAATGTTGTAACAAACTCTTTCAATTGTAACCAAAGTATAGACAAATAACATGCAGTTCCAAAACATCTGATTTATTTGTCATATAGGCCTGGTGTCAATCCAAGTTGTGCCAATTTAATGTAGTTAATAGGTTAAGCTAATAAGTCAGTTAATTTAAGAATAAAGAATTTCAAAGAAAGCTCAGTTATGGACCTTTTTTTTTTTATTCATTTTATGAATTTATTTTATGAAATTATTGAAATTATTATAAATTAGGTGTTGGACAACACTTGAAAAAATAATCTCAATTCAAAATCAATGCCCATCAAAAGAAAACAGCACAATTCCATGACAAGTGACTTCTGAGCAAACTCCATTTGCTGATGAAGAAGGTGTGCTATGGTTAATAGCGCCACAGCAAGCGAGTAAGTGGAGCTTGCTTTGACAATTGTTTAAATTGAAAATTGCAATTTAGATGTCTATTGGCAAATCACACACAAAAATCAGAACATCTGAAGAAATCCTGTCAAACCCATATGTCAATGTTAATAGAATCATAACATAATTTTCTCACATACTAAACGGCAACAGCTATAAATTGATTTCTGAAAAACATTGAACAATGTGGAAAAATGTTTAAGAGATTCACGGAAAACAATGGAAACATGGGGGTTCAGTTGGTTAAACCCGTGCTTAACCTGCTCTCATTGAACTCATGCTGCTCTCTGCAAGACAGCGAATCAGCCTCAGTCAGCCAACAGAGGCACAGAGTCAAGAAGCACAAATCAGTCTGAAAGTCTGATTTATTAATTACCTTTTAATGCATGAGCGTTAGGGTTGTGCAAATGGTGCCAGACAAAAGAACTTTCAGTAAATCCATTGTCCTTGGGAAGTGCTCAATCTTTTAGAGTGATTGGATAAGCATTAATTATTCAGCATTAAGCCCAAACAAACGCAGCGTCTCTTGTAGCTCACGTAGCTTGGGGGCCCCACATCAGGGCCCTCCTGGCAGTCGATGGGCAGTGCACGGAAGACAGATGGAGCACACCTTTAGCATGCATATCATCACATTCATAAATGCATGACACATAACTCTTATCTGACCCATTGCTAAGTGCACTTCTGACTCTGAAGCATATATATCTACTGTATAATCCAGTATGTGGCAGAGTGTTCTCTCGCTGAGATGGACATCAAAAGAACAAGACTTGTCTCCTTGTCTTTGATCCATTCCAGTTTCGGCGGCACTCCTCGCAGTCTTCACTCAATTTCTGTTTGCAAATTGAGCAATAAGGCTCATACAGCTCTAACACTCATATGTACTGTGTGAAACCACCACCATGTCTTCCATTTTGAGGTGACCGTCACAATGAAAAGTCTATAGTCACACATTTCCACTCCATACACAAAACATTTTAACACGATCTGATGACTAACCCATGTTTTTTCCCCCCAGGCGTGCACCTATAGAAACCCAGGCTGGATAATGTAGGTAGACAGTGGGTTGTAGTGAGTTAACATCACTCATATCAGATGCTTTGTTGAATTAACACCTGTAGAAACCTGTTAAAAACAAAACAAAGAGGAGCTCTGCTGTCATGGAAAGTCATGCATGCACTCATGCTTCAAAATGCTTCATTCGTAATCAAATGCATATCATGCCAACCGGTGTCTAAAGTCATCACAAATTTGCAAAACTGAGCTTTCTGAAAGCAGAGATAGGCTTTTTATCTGCCTATTCCATCAAGGACGAGGAGATCTCCATAGCAATGGTTACCCACAATCCATTACTCTTTTATCGTCTTTTTTTATAGGTGTCAGTACGTCATCCCTCCTGCCTCTCTCCATTTATACAGTTAAACTGAAGAAAACACAATGATTTGTTTATTTATAACCAAAAGAAGTAAGGTGGACGTCAGAGGACAAAGATTTTGAGCTAAAAATTCAAAATACTTGTGATAAAACACCTTAAAAGAGCATTATTCTTTTTAAAAGAGATTTCTAATTGCCTATGAATATTCTACAACTATTACAAATATTTTAAAAGGCCACCCAAAGGGAAGGAATCAGTCATAGAGACACAGTTTAAGGCCACAGAGTAACACCATCATCAAATCTGGCACTTTAATCTACTGCGTAATAATTCAATAGTCCCATTGCAAAAGAGAGAGAGAGAGCATGTTCTTCATTTTGAGTGTATGTGTGTGGGAGAGAAAGGGTGAGACCAACAGACAGATAGAGAGAGCAAGGCCTGATGGGATGCCGTATATAGCTAACAACTGGGAGGGAAGGGGTCCAATCATGCATACTGAACTAGTCTCCTTCATTAACTATCCAACAGGCCTCCTTCTTTCTCTTTTGCACGCACACAAAGACACATTCCTACATTTTAACATTTTTGTTGGTGGTGAATGAACAAATATCCACTATAGTCTGCTTCCATGAATTGATAAAGTACAATGGAGATAAAACTATTATATCCTGTTCACAAACCCTAGCATGAACAAAAACTTCTGAGATGGCTGAACCAGGCAGCAACCACTACCGCTGAGACAATATGTGACTTACAGCATAATTCAGATGCTTAAAACAACCTGAGTCATGTTTTTATAGTTTGCTGAGATCACAGAACATGGCCACATAAAAGTCTGTCAGGGGAAGATGATCAGGCAGGTTGTAAACAAGCTACCAACTAACTTTCTTTAGAGCTAAAACTAAAAGTGAGAATAACACAGTTACTGAGGGTCAAAGCTAAACAAGAAAGTTGGTTTGTAACCTGAAGAGTGTTTGCAACAGTTTGGGTAATAATTTTACCATTTGGCTCAATTAGTATGACTCAATAGGTCTGACTAACCTGGGCATTTGTTCACAATCTGATATTGAGTTGCTATTAAGTTCCTTTAAAAAAAAGCAAGACTAAGTAACTTTGGACTGTATTCTGTATTTGCCACAAGTGACCACAGGGGGCAATTTTAGCATAATGACATATTGAGTTTTCCTTCACTTTGCTCTTCACTGCTCATCAATTCTAATTGTTACTACCAGTAAGAGGAAGACTGTATTATACCTTTATATCCCATTTGTCTAATGTGTTTGTAATTTGGATAATCATTGTTCCATTAAGGGAATATAAGGCTTAAATAGAAGTATGTTTTGGCAGATGTTTGCGAGACTGACAGGTGCTTTAGCCTCTTACAGTCAGTCATGATGGTTGCTGCTTGCTTGCTTGCACCATCTTTCTGATCTGACTGCAACTGGATCTTGTAGCTATAGTAACTTCCAACAGCACCTATATATATTTCAAAACTTGCTTTCATACATGTACAGAGGAAGTCACAGATGTTATATATAATTTTTTTACAGTCAGTATGCTTAAGAAACTAACCAGAAACCTAAGTGGACTACCAGCGAAAAGAACGTCTCACACACCACATTACACAACTGACAGGTGATAAAGGCAAACTGCAGCGCATGAACACCACAGTGATGAGCGCTCAGCAACAAATACACCACCAAATGCTGAATAAAAACAAAGCAATCAAAATAAAGCAGACATGTCACACTTTAACAGAACCAAAGCTGTTAATGTGAAAGACTTCCTCATACTAACCTCTCTCCTAATTACCATAGCTGCAGCCCTCCACACTACTCTCGTACACTGAGCTATTATAGTCAACCAAAGCAGCACAGGATGATGATTGGCGGAGCAGATTAACGTGACTGGCAGCGGCTACAAACATGCCCAGCGGCATGCCGTCACCGCCCACGCTCGGGCAGCCATTTGCCCTGCTCTCCTACCCAGCGTCAGGTCTGCTGCTGTTTACACGTCAGATTCTATTTACTCAGTGAGGCCTTGCCGTCTGTTTGCAGTGGATCAGCCACATTTCCTGGCCTCCTACAACCTCAGACTCTGCACAATATGATTCAACAGGGCTTTCAGATGAGGCAGGCAGGCCCTTGTACACCTGTGGCTCTGGTTAGACGGGAACAAAAAGTAAAGATGCTATAGCACATCACCATGTGCCACCTCAGCAATAAGAAAGCAGTTAAAAGACATGCACGCATGGATCGGTTGTGTTAGTGACGCTCCAACACCCTTTTTTTGCATCGCTGCCTCAAAACTAACAAGCTAGCACATAAGGGGTTACTGAGCAATAAGGGTTCATGGTCGAGCAGGTTTCTGAAAACAATCAGTTTCACAGACCGGACGGATCTGAATGAAAACAGGCCGTGGTGATGAGCGATGATGTTGCCATGACAACAGGCAGGCTGAGCGTGCAGCCTGGCTTTGGTATCTTCAGGCGTGCAGCAGGCGGCACCCAGACGGTTTGGATTTTTAACCTCTTAAGTGGAAGAAAGCAAGCTGCAGTCTCAGATGGGATCATGGGAGGATGGGGGGATGCGTGGGTGAGGGTGAGGTGTGGGGAGGGGGGGGACTACAAAGTCAGGCATCAGCTAAACCTCTGCCTCAGAGCGCAGACATGGGAAATGAAAAAGGTTGTGGGTGTTAGTTCTTTTTTTGTTACCATCCCAATCCAGCAATGGCCAACTACAGAGATATGAGAGGGACAAACAAACAGATTAACACATAGGAGAACACATACACCTACACACACATACATAGAAAACACAATCATAAACATACAGGAAAATCAACCAGTAACTTTCACTCTATCTCACACAAACGAGTGAGCACACCGACAGCGACTGTTAAAAAAAACACACTGCATGCAGATTAAAGAGGCAGCATTGAGAGAAGAGGAGAGAGAACAGGATGGCTACAACAATAGAAACAGCGTGGGGAGCCCAGAGAAACACGCCTGCTACCGCTGACTGCTGGCACATGAACACTCATAGATGAGTTGGTTAAAGGGACAGATGAGACTTTTGGGTTGTTCGGCTTACCTGGAGAAACAAACTCATGAAAGGCTTCCTGGCAGCCACAGACAGCTGATCTCACATTAGTTATTATGCTGTTAATGAAGCTGCTGTTTATGGAAAATTGTTATACTGCAATTACTGGAAACAACTGAGACCATGTTGAAAAGGACTGCGGCTCTGTCATGCTGTTAGTGCTACTGCTTTCCAAAATTAAGACCACATTTCCCATACACCCTGTCACTACTGTTGCAAAGAGGGCATTTTTGCTTGCCCTCCCTCAGAACAGTTTAGGAGCTATGGACTTGTAAAAAAAATATTTTTGCAATATGCTTTTGCCACCATAAGCTAGTAGTAGAAACTCTGAATCAAAGTTTAAATAAATTTCCATGAAAGCACTGCAGTTTAATGAGTTTTATGAGGAAGGAAATGCAATTGACGTTTGTTAGACCTGATGGAGACGCACAGTGTGTTTTGGGGAGTAACTCTGAATGTAAATGTAACTCTTCTTGTCCTCGTTAAAAGGAGACTTACTGCAAACTATCGTTGAAGTCTTGGAGCAGGAACCATGTCTGGACATAAGAGGGCAAACATAAAATCCAGATATAAATCGCACAGTTAATTGATGTGTTCCATTCAACACACTGTCATCTCTCTCCTGTAACTATTTAATAGATAGAGTTACCACAAGATTTGATTGGCAGAATAGAGTTGGCCTACCTTATTTTATGCTAATACAAACCTTTACAATATAATGATTAAGAGCCTTTCTGCAAATGGTGATTGAGTACTATATGAGGATCAGTGTTCAGAAGTGCATGATCCATCCATCCGTTTTTATATTCACCACCACTCGGCTAAGTTTAATGTCATTTTTTGCTGTTAAAGAGCACTTTACAGTTAATGCTGCCCCCTCTACGGTGTCAGGGTCAAAGGTGAACTGTGTAAGACAACTGAGCTTTCCACTGACACGGGTTACCAGGCTGATATCACACCTTCCATTTCCATGGAGGATAATGCCGCATTACTCTCTCCTAACGCCTTGTCAGGAGGCTGATTAGTGCCCCCGAGAGCCTTCTTTTAGAGACACGCACACTCGCTTTCACACTAAACATCACTTCTCTTTCTCTCACACACATGCACAGAGCCCTTCTCTGTGTATGGGAGATGGATTCAAGGTTAACCAAAAGCCAGCTGGCCTTTAATAACAGAGCGAACGTTGAGGCATCACGGAGGAGCAGCATCTCTCTGCATGCTGCCACCGTGACACCAAAGTCAGGCCTAACATGGCTGGACGTGGAGCATCATCGCCATCAGGCAACGCAGTTCACAAGCAGGCAGGAGGGGTTTGAGGGCACTTATCGAAACAGATGCTTCTGTGTGGTATTGGTGACAGGGAAATGTGGCGTGACTTCATTTCTGTGTGTGCATACTGGGTGAGTGTTGGTGCAGGGAGACAGACGTATGCGCGTTGTAAATACAAGCACTCGGCTCCATCAACTCCCTTCTGCCAGTGAAGAGTCGCTGAAAGTAACTCAATATTTACCTCTGATACATCCCTGCTTGTTCCTCTGTCAGCAGAGTATTCGCCAAAAAACATTTTGGAGAAATTACCAATGAAATTTGGTGGAAGACCACGAAGAAAAGCAGATTTTGTGGTGGTCTACAGTTTCCCTTTAGAAATGAACAATTGTAAGCTGTGCCTGTAAAAAAAACTGAAATGTAATGTTGACATAACCTCCATAACCTTTAGCTTTGGTGTAATATTAAGTTGAAGTAGACTCTGAAAGTATAGTACACATCCTGTATCAGTATTTCTTTCACAAATAAAGATGTATCCCTAGCCTTGCTGAAAGTTTGCTGATGGATTGTGAGAGGAGGACAAGGGGTATGAGGTCAATTCCCAGACACAAGGTCAATGCCAATAACACCCTCACCACACACACACACAGCCCTACCCCTCCCCCTGTGTTAAAAGTGTAGATGGGAGACAGACTCTGGAATTGGGCGACAGAGGAAACAATTAAATATTGATTGAATCAACAGGCCACACTGACGCCAGTCACTGACTCATCACAAGAATTCTGGGAATACTTTAAGTCTAGCATAAGTGTACATTCGCGTCTCTGGAAAAACACTAAATCTGGGTGGTATCTTCAACAAGGGAATAGTTCAATGGTCAGACTGTCCTAAAATATATAGTATATCAAAGAAGTATATTTGTCTTAATTCCCACCATCCCCACAAAAAATATAAGGAATGATCAGTTACCAGTCATCAGTCATCTTCTCTCTAACACTGCTCCCCTTTCTCAAACTCATATAAAAGTCCATGTAGTCCTGTACAAACAGTGACCTGTAGACAATGAAGAGAAGGAATGACGTAAAATGAAACCAATGCAGTTCCTGTTGCTAAATTGCATTATGCTCACTTTTGGCTGGTATGAAATAAGGTCTATTCAACAGATGAGAAGGTTGGTTTGATTGTATTTAATCAAAGAATTATTAAAGATAATAATATTGGTTCTACTTCCACTGTAATTACCACTAAAGTAGGATAAATGCAGAATAAATGCATGTATGCAATAGTACTACATGGTAGCAGCTAATGAAGAAACAAAGAATTAAGAATATCTGACACTTTGAACTATTATTCACTGACCAATTATGACTATTGTGAAATATTTAAAAAATGGCCACACATAATTTAATAATTCATATCATGTAGTAGTTAGAGGCTAGATCCTTTCAAAATGCTGAGGGGAAGACTACCATGAACTACAAGTTAGACTAATATAATGGACTAATATCAGCTTCCAGAAAGAATTCAGTAATCAGTTCATAAGAAGATAATTTTAATCTAATGCTTAGGGTATGATAATCAGATTAAAAGCATGCAATGAAAACCTTTCCAGACTTCTGTCTGATTTAGAAAGACTTCAGTCTGTCAGGAGCATTTTGGCAACAGGGTACAGGTGGACTAACATTAGGACTGTACAGTTTTGGAAAAGCTCATCAAAGCAGTAATTATTTTCTCCTATACAGTATATTAGCACTATGATAAGGGACACACATGACACAGTGCCCTAACTGGTATATGCACATATTTAACACAGCGTGTTGCAAGCTGTGGTTTTATGGGATCATAACCCTGAGCTTGTCAAGCAACCACCGGGGACTCGGTTTCCACCTGCTTCCAGTCTTGATGCTATGCTATGATATCTATCTCCATATCCTGTACTGGTATTGATTTTTCATCCAAGTCTAAGCAAGAAAGTGAATAAGTGTATTTTCAAAAAATGCAGAACTATTCCTTTAAATGCTGTTTTGGAGGCTTCAGAGGCTGCAAGTAGGCAAATACCTAATACTATTTTTTGACATGAAATTATCAAATTTAAATACATAAGGAATGTCACTGCATAATATCAGCTACTAGAAATTCAAGTGAAAATTCAAATTCCAAACACTACTTTTGGTACATTGGTCCTTACAGAATAAAGTACATTTAATCACATAACCTGTACAGCAGAAAGCTGCTGCAGTGCTACTCTCTTTCAGGCTGTATCACCTCTGGCCATGCCCCAATCTGTGATGTCACAACAGGCACTTTGCCAATGACAGCAGATATAACACATCAGCAAATGTTTTCTTCCTTTTGTGACCCAGAAGTTAATATTTTAAAAAAGTCAAGTCAAGTCAGTCAAACCTGAGTAATTAAACATTTTAGCTTCAATGATTGTGTGTCACCAGTGAAAAGTGATATGTTGTGTATGTATGCTGCCTGTGACGTCATGAAGGCATTTACGTGGCTGCATTAATTTCCATTCACACAAATGACATCACAGCCAGCAGCCGTTCACTCCTGCCTGCCAATGAGGGATTGATTTGCTGTCCATTTTCCAGAATTCACCTGCAGCCTAAGGTGAGCTTAACAGAGTCTCTGTCCTTCACGGATAGTGGGGATCTCAGATGAAAGGTGATTTGATATGAGAGACAACTGTTGCAGACGTGGCCTCCTCTTGATACTGATAATGAAGTCCATTCAACACACTGGATTTTAACAATTGTAAAACTTCTAATGAATGAACAGATGACTGACATCCTAGTGTTAATAAAATGCACATCAGTTTTGTCGACTGGGATGTCTAATCTCAGCATGCATGCTGTCCATCCAGATAAAACCTGAAAATTTAAACTTGTTATTTGCCACACGCACAAACTAATGATGATCAAAAAGGAATGACAAAGATGCCACATGTGGCCTATAAGTTTACATCTCTCCTATTCCCAGCACGAGGCTCTGCACTAATTTTGGAAGAGATAACAGTCCCACACATATTTTTGTGTTTATCAGATATTGCATTTTCTTGGATGCAGTATGGAGGAAATAGAAGCACCAAATGAGACCTAAATGGGTAACTCACAAGCTGTGAGCGTTGAAATGACATTTCTAGAGCTGTAACCCAATAAACCCTTGCAACAGGAACAACAGAGTAACACAGACATGAGGATGCACGGCTAAAATAGACAGCATCAGAGTGCAACAAATGTAGGCTATAGCCTCTGTTTGGCACGGGCCTACACACCTAAAATACACCGCTGCTAAGAATATCCATCCTGACAGTGTTAACACCTTCAGCAAAAATCAGCTTTTTTTGAAGCGATAATTGCACCTGTTCCCAAATCAGGTTCTTAAAAAATGAGTCAGATTTTAGTCAGAAGAGAACAAAATATATGAGTGAAATTGAAAGAAAATGAAAGGTTGGAAGGAAAAGCAACTTTTTAGAGGAAAGGAAGTTTACAGCAACTTCTAAAAGACTTTGTCTGCTCTTTCAGGGAGGGTTTTGGTTAAGATCACTTGTTTCAGAGTGTGTTTCTGTGAATGAGTGAGTGAGGAGTGGAGCTGGGGGTCACTGTGCCCCGGACGCAGGTGCGCTCTTACCCTCGCCGCCCTGGAGGAGTAGGGATCCTCGAATAGATTCCAGATCACCGGCTGCCACTTCCTCCACAGACTCACGTTACCGTCGGCGGCCACGTCCTCGATGCCGAGCCTCTTCCCGATCTCGTCGTCCTCCTCCCCGTTGTCCACGTTGAGCTCGAACACGTCCAGCGCCTCCTCGGCGTCCCGGTGCTGCCGGTACGTCATCCAGCAGCACGGCTCCACGTCCGTCTCATCGATGCCCCAGAAGGAGAGCTCCTCCTCGAACAGCGGTCCGCACACATCCGCCGGGCAGTGGAGCTTCCCGGTGCGGTAGTAGTTGAGCACGTAGGCGAAGACGCCCGGGTGGCGGTCGAAGAAGTACTCGTTGGTCCGCGCGTTGTACTCGATGAAGCCGGGGACTTGTTGCAGCTGATCCAGCACGGAGTCGATGTCCGAGTCGGAGGCGAGCAGGGCCAGTCGCGTCCCCGGCAGGGTCTTCAGAGTGGTCTTGTAGGTTTCGTGCCTGGTGCCGCCGACGTTGAGGATTATCCTCTCGTTGTCGTCAAACTTGCCCATCGCTCTGTATCAGACATGACTTGATGTAGAAGCGGGGGGAAGTTGGCGAGTGCAGTCCGGAGGCAGCGGCGAGCCCACACACCCACAGTCCGTGTTCAGAGAGGCTCCGCGATCGTGGTGCGCAGCATCTCCCGGCTCCTCTCATCCGACGCTTTCGTGGCTATTTAAGGGGCCGCGGAGGATGTCCATCATTTATTAGGGCAGATTTCGGGGGAGTCAGTTTGTATCCCGCTCAGACAGTCGGTGCTCGGAGTGTTGAAGGATCTCCACCGGCGGCTCCACACAGACTGCGCCGCTGCCGCTGCGCGTCTCCGGCGTCCCTGCCCTCTCCAAGACGCACGACCAGCTCGTCAGCGTCGGCCGCGTTACTCCAAAACATGTAACGATCCCTTCAGAAAAAGTAATGTGTACTCATCACTCACACGGGAGCAGCTACACATTGAAGCGTCTGTAAGCTGCTGTTGCTTCTTTGCTTTAGAGGAGAAGTTGAGGGAAACAGATCATCTCCGGTTTCAGCTCGATGACAAACAAACTACAGGAGACATTTGCATCCTGAGACGGTGGTTCATGTCGTTTTAAGATGCTTTGTTTTAACTGCAGCAACCGATCAAGACACCGATTTTGGTTGTCGAGAATGAACAACAACCTGACTTAGAATTAAAAGCTGTGATACTTTTTAATTTGTGTCTCTGATTGTGATTTAATCCTTTCATCCTGCAGCAGGTCGTGTTAAGACAATTTTATCCTTAAATTGTTCTGATTACTACCTGGCATTACAGCTCTAATTGGATTCATTTATTCTTATCTGTTTGGGATATATGTGTGTTTAAGAGAAGAGGAAGGTGTTTCCTCTGGGTATCACAGAATGAGGGTACAGCCCTGCCTTTTGTTTTAAGCCTTCACATCCACCTGTGTGTATGAATAATAAGCAAGCATGGCTAAGACTGAGGTTTAATCCCTTCTGTTGCAACATCTTAACTGCTGAGTTGGCCTTGAACTAGTCCCTTTGATCCATGACACCAGGTACATGTGACCCATGACCTCCTGACTTTATAAGGCAACAATAGTGATGATGGTATAGAACTGAAAGTAGTCCATTTTTTCCAACAGACAATGACGCATTTATTTTGAGCATCCATTTTTAGGTCATTTTCCAAGCAAAAATGCCTCAAACCGACTGGGTCCAACTTCTCAAATGTGAATATTTGAGTATCTCATTCTAAATATCTTTGGGGTTTGGACTGTTGATGAGGACAAAACAAACAATATGTCAGTTAAGGCTTTGGCTTTCCCATTTGATCAACGTAACAATTAATCAATTAAGCCTGAAATTAATTTAAAGATAAATTAAGAATAAAAATGATCATTAGTTGCAGTCTTAGTATAAAGCAGCTGGCATACAAGTAGTATTAGTAGTACAAGAGGTAGAGGCAAAAGTAACAAGACTATTTATATGATTATCTCAGCACCTTCTATTCTATTAATATCGAGCACCTTTCACAGAGTCACGAAGTGCTTCACAGTCAAAGAAATAAAATCAATCAAAAACAAATAGAAACAAATAAATAAAACACAGACATGTCAGAGGTGGCGGTAGTTTGGAAAGGTCTCTCAAAAACATTGAACAAATATTAAATATGACAAAGTCATCAAAGCCAAAAGCTTAATCGCACAGGATGATGAGTGTGGGGAGGTGGAAGCTGGTGTGCCTCCTGTCAAATGCTGTTGGCATGAAGGTATGAGCAGAGTAAAAGTGAAAAGTGTCAGGTTATAAAGGCCACGCCGCACACCCGCATGGGTGTGATTTAATGATACAAGTCAGCTGGTAGCCAAGCAGGTGAAGAATGAGTCACTGATGGTGAGGCATGAAGGAAGCAAGTGAGATTTCAGTGTCTAACTGAACTAATGCGATGCTCCATTAATACCAATGTTTGTGGAAGTAATAGTAGCAGAGGCCATAGCAACAGCAGTGCTGAGAATAGAGGCAGCCAGCAGTATAGTATTAGTAGCACTGGATATAGAAGCATGCAGGGCCGCATTAACCTGCTAGGGAGCCACAGGGCAAAAATTAGCTCTGGTCCCCTCCTGATCGCCTCAATACCTCTCAATCTCTGTGAACTGTATGAAATCTTCATTATCTAACAGCTTTATTATATTTTGCCTACGGTACCAGAAGCCAAATAGGATTGCTATGCTGGAATACGATGCTACTCCAGGTCTGTTAGATTGTGGGAACAATGGGAGTTTACAAAAACCTATTTAACAATATGCACAATGTTGGCATAATATCAACTGAAATAATAAAGGTATTAAAAATTAATTTGTTTTGGAAACTGCCTTGTGGGAAGATAAAGTAAGACATTGAGTCAAATGACAACACCTGGCCCAGACAGCACAAACAGATGTGTACTCAATGTGCGGTCTTACACACCGACTGAGGTAGAAACCTCAGTCCTCAAGGGGGTGATAGAGAGCTAATCAGAGCGTTTCCATGACCACAGTAGTAAACAAACATGGCACCTGTGGAGTAATGTGTTTTCAAATGCTTTCCTGTCTGAAAGACAAAGTGAGGAAGTGTCAAAAATATGCTGATGCAAACAAACATGTTCAGCTAGAGCTTTGTCAAACTGGTCAGCCATGGTTGGTTGTTTTGCGCTGAAATGAACCAAAACAGAAGAGGTCAGGTTTCTCTTGTTGTTTCATGGTATATTTTTTGCAAATTTCCCCACTGTGGGACAAATAAGGGTATATCTTATTTTATCTTAGTGCCCCCTAGCTGCAACACTCCCGACTGCAGCAATGCGTGTAACAGAAACGTCTTGTGTGGACCATGTTTGTGCCCTTAGTCTGTTTGAAGGTTCACATGCCTCTTGACAAAAGTGTTGGTTCAGGCATTATCGCTCTATGTATTCTCCCACCATAAGATTAAATACAAGTTAGAGTGAGAGACGTTAAAAATCTCTGCACTCGTGAAACTGAATGGTGGAATTTGTGGATAAGAACAGACGCTGTCTACGATAAGGCCTGTCATCACACAGTGTACGAGGAAGAAAGAGTGACATCTTTAGGGATTCTTAGCACAGCTCAATCAACGAAGGAACGAAACACTGAAGGCAGCTCGCCTATAATTACATCCATCATTATTCCCTGATGTAAGGCTGCTTCGTACAACTGCAACCTCTGAGTAACCTAATTACTCATTACTTGTCTCGATCAAATCTGCTGAGGAAGGAGATCTCTATTGGTTTTAACCCTGGCTTTAAAAATAAATATAAACAATGAAAAAAGTGTTTTTTAGTTATTTGTAATCTTTTTAAAATTATAATTTAAAAGTTAACATACAGCACTGTTATGACCAAAGTTGCTGATGCTAATTTGACAGTAGATGCAGTGACGTGAAATCCACCTTGTGCCTTTAAAATATGAGTACTTTCTGTATATGTAGCTATCTGCAAGAATTAGATGGGACTGGAGTGGTGAGAAGAATAAGTTGGGTTAGAATTTACTGTTAATATTGAAGCAGACAGGACTGCTGGACAGCAAGAGTGACAAATGGTTTTAGTAAGGGTTAGGGTTTATTTACTTCAGTTCCATTAAACTACAATGAAAAAATAATGGAAACAAGCAGCAAATGCTGACTACAAAATGTCTCTTCATATGATCAGAACAGTCTTGAGTTGAGCTTTAAGGTTCTGATGTCTCTCAGCCCTTGCCAATGTCTTACTTGCTGAAGTCAAGTCAACTATGGTCAATCATAGTCTCTTACAGCACTTTAAAAAGCAATCTCAAAGTAAATTGACATTTGGGGGCTTTCTATTTATAATACAAAAAAGTTGATGTACTGTATGTTACAAATAATGAATAGTTTAAGAAATCATTGAAATCCCTAAATGCCCATGACATACAGTAAATGCTCCTTACAAACGTATGTAAACAACGACAGCAACTATCCACATCAAAATAACAATATTTTAAGTATTAAAACTGTAGTTATTGTAAGTGGATTGCCTTCAACTGTAGTGTAGCAAGGAGTGGAGTAGCACGACTGCAAATGCCAAAATCTGACAGACCCGTTGTACAGTCCCTTAAGAAACTAAAACATTTTACATCAATTACATTTTCAGTGTAGTTTCAGGTCAGGGTCAAACTCACTGGAATTATTACTGATCACCAACAGAGGTTTAGGTCATACGGTACATGAACTCTTTGAAAAGCATCTACTGTGGTGATATTACTCATTTTCCACGACCCGCTGCTTCCCATTTCAATTTAAAATGAAGCAGCTGGTGAATTTTGAATTTGGGGTGTTGAAGCCTTTTAATGTTTTACTAATGAGGCCATTCATCACAGAAGATGAAGTATTTGGGACTATAGTGGGTCAAGATGGTCCTTGCCTATAAACAGCCATCCTTGTACTGACCGATACAGGAAGCAAATAGGATTCAGAGTCTCTTTCCCCCTCTTCTCCCTCCCTGTAATATCTTCACTAAAAATAGAGCAGCCAGATTGCTGATCTTTATCGGGAACTGGAGAGAGAGAGAAAAAAAGAAAAGTCTATTGGAGAGCCAAGGTCCTTGGCAAGTCCATTTTCCCCAAGTAGAGCCACAGGAATAGTCCCAGAGGAGGCTGAAGGCCAGACAGGCAGCCTTGGCTGGTTTCAATTCAGGTTCACAATAACATCAATCAGAAATGCAAGAATAGGGTATGATATAATTATGTTCATTTTATTTGTAAGTAGTGGGTTCGGTGAAAAACGCCAGTTCCAATGTCTTATTTCAACCAATATTACACAGGAAAAAATCCTGCTTGATAAAAGAAAAACCTTATCTAGGCCACAGTAGAGGACAGGATTCTCCATATTCATTACAAGAAGTTGGAATTGATATAGAAAATGCTAAGGCAGTGGGACAAAAGAAATTTTGGTCAATAGAATAAAGACAAGGAGTAAATGATTGTATCATAGTTTGAGTTTCGGAGAAATTAATTGGATGATGATTAATACTATTGAAATGTATTCCTTTCACTGAACTGCAGAGCTGTGACCTTGTCAGACAGAGGCAGGGAGAGTTTTCTGCCCTTTCAGTCTGAACTTTCTGTACCGGCTGCACAGACTGTCTGCTGGGTTTATATCTGATGAAGCACAATACCTCTGCCTCCCTCCCGGAGGTCTGACAACACAATCCTGCTGACTTTGAAGACATCCAGGGACCAAAAGGACAGTGTCTTTGTCTGAAACCTAAAATAAAAGCTCTGCTTTTTCAAATGCCTCTTCAAATAATGACAAAAAATGAAAAGCTGACATGTTGATATCTTATTTCTCTCTCAGTAAGAGGGCAACATGACACCATATGAAGGCCCAAGGAGCCTTGTGTACCATCTTAATTCCTCTTGAGAGAATCTGAGGGGATACTGACATTTTTCTGACATATAAATAAAGGAAATAGACTGAACACTTACTCACTTACTCATCACTTATCACACAACTACATATTTGTTTAAAGGGTTCCTTGCACAAGACTCACAAGAGACCGATAAAACAAAGAATAGTCAAAATCAAAGCGTCCTGACTTTTCGTTCTTAGTATGGGGCAAGGTCCAAAAACACTTGAGCCTGCATTTCCCACAATGCCCCTGGCATCTTTTCTTTAGAGTCTCCCTGCCTGGTAGGCCTAAAGGTTGACATCTTTCAAATGCAATGCTACCATTTTGTTACCAGGCTTTCTGACAAAACTCTGTAGAAACCACATTAGATCATAACAAGACGACTTGCAAACAAATTTCGTTCCGTTTCACATTCATGCATTTCCTTCCTCAATAATCATTTGCAAATCTAATCTTCTGCACTCCATGTTTTGACAGTTTAGTGCTTTTTATGTGAAGTGGCAGCAGTAGGAAATATTGGGTTAGCATTTGCAGTAACCCAATACAGCTCTGAAACGGCTGTAGAAGAGTAAACAGTAAACAGTGAGGCTGTCAGCAAGATAAAATTACACAGGATGACATGCATGTATCATTTCCTGTAAAGCCCTCGTCGTTAAGTAGGCAATTTGAATTGAGCCCGGGAATGGGGAACTCGATCACTAACAAGGAAAATTAGATAGAGATAGATTGAATAGAGAGGTAATCACAAAATCTACACGGAATGGCTACTTAGAAATTTCAACCTGAAACAGTATCAAAATTTGATTTCATATATATGTATATCTATATAAATATGTTTGCTAGTTAGCTGTCTCCTTCCTTGCCTTTTGCTTCCGAATTTTGACATTTCTTATCATGCGTTACTGCCACTAAGTGTCAACAAGAGGGAAAAAAATCACAATGGTTGGGTCCATATAGTCAATCATTTTATCAATCAAAATTAAACAAGTCTCCTTCAATTTACCCTGCTTTATTCACCAACGCTTACATATACGATTGCCCAGGTTAAGGCAAGATAACCCACAATGTCTGGGGAATAAGAATAAGTCCATCACAGAGGCAACTACTGCAGAAACAATTACAGCCAAGTCATCAGATTGATCAAAGCGCATGTAAACTGTGTCAATAAGAATACAAAGCACTGCTGAGCCCTAGGGCTGATATGCTTGCTGCAATCATTTTGACTGATATTGTGATAGTGATATGAGTCCGTGGTCATTTTTGCGCTTCATTTTCAGTGAAAAAACAAAAATATAATGTTGATGTGATTTTTGTGGTCTATGCCAAACAAGCATGTTCCCTTACACCTGGAGAATATGATTTGCCAGCCGGGGCATCTCTGTAGCACCACAATGCTTCATTTATAAATGGTAAGTTGTGACACATTTTACTTCTATCAAGAAAATTGCAGCTTTGGATATTGCACTTGGCCATATTGCGATTTTGATAATATTTCGATTAATTGTTCAGCCCCACTGAGCGCTCTTTAAAACTTCAGTCCTTCCACATAAAACACATCATAAACACTTTAACACCCTCGAGAATGTTTTTTTTGGGTGTGATTAAAAGTTCAGTGTAGCCCTGAAGGGAGTGGTGGAGGGAATTATTTTTTTAAGCAGCCTGTGAAGGCTCTGCTCTGCAAACACTTTTAGCTCCATTCACAACCATGGAGTGTAATAAAAAAAAAAAACCCACATATTATCCTGCTAACTATGGGCCCTTGGATGGAATTAGGCAGAAATCCCAGTGGAAGAAAATTGAGCTGATTAAATGTTGCTTTCCTAATTGAGAGAGCCAAGCTAATTTGCGATGAATCCTAGATCTTTTTCCTCTACTGCATGAGAGGAAGTCATTAATAAACTCTGCATGTCTAATTATAAGTTATGACAAGAGGGGGTGGTTTATTTCACCAGGATTCTTTGGAAAAGTTTTCAAAAATATTTACATTTTGTTGGAATTAATAAGAAGGGGAGCTTGTACTTCAGTTTTTATGTTAACTGCACACTATTTTAAAGCTTTTCTGGAGAATCCTTCAACTAATAGATTTCTATTCATTGTATATCTAAAATAAATGAAACTGACTGTGTAGTATTTAGTATTAAATTGATATATTGATAAATAATGACATGCCCTCATCCCAAAGTGTCACAGTGTCAGAACTGTTTTACCTGAGTGCCTTTGCTGTAACAGTGTGCCTGTGGCGCCATCTGCTGGACATAGAGGCAGCATCAACGATTCCTTCAGTTTAAATCCAGAGCAGGGATTACATACTTCAGCTGTAAACTATAAAAGATGGAAATAAAATAAGTAATCTTGCTGAAAACATTAAAGACATTTTTAACTTTATGACTTTTGGAAATTACATCATCTTTTACTCACATAACTATTCGTAGAAACATATTTACGTATACACAAACCTATTTTGACCAGGGGTCGAAACACTATCTTTTTCACCTACTACTGTACATTACAGTCCTGAACAGTCTTTATTCTCTACTGTTCTTTACCTTTGTTCTTCAGTATTTGTTGTTCTTGTTCTTAGGACATTGTCAGGAATGAAAAAAGTCGATTCTCATTCTGAAAACAACCTTTCAAACCGACTGTACCTGTCGGGCAGACACACAACCGAAGTTAGCTACTGTTAGCTTGTGAACATATTGTAGCATTTCGCAGCTAAACAGCCGGATATTTAGCCCAGCAGTTAGTGGAGCAGGTAAATATTGGATTTTTAGTTTTTAAATATTGGACTTATATTTACCAGGTGGCCAGAAACACGCGTACAAATGAATGCTAATGTTGCACAGTGTCTGCTGGATATGTAAATAGACAATTGATAGCTAATCGATAGCTAACTGAAAGCTAACAGTTAGCCAAATCAACTTTAGAGGCGCTAATGACAGATGGCGTTCAAGGACGACTCAACAGTTGTGTGATTGCAGGGTTGGACAAGCTGTTCATTAAAAACACAAGACGATATTCATTAGATGTAGGTAGTGTAGGTTTTGTCTGACTTCAGGCATTCATATTTGTTTAGTTATCAGGCACTTCTGTATTATTAGGTGCCAAATTGGATATATTGGAATTTCTACTCAGTCCTTTTGGACAGGTGAAATTTGGGAAAACCCTATATGTCTTGAACGCAGCATTTATTTCAGAATAACTGATCTATGTGGGAATTTGAAACGTCTTCTTTGTATGAATTCTTCTAAAATATATTTTTAAATTTATTTTAATTATCAGTATATATACATTTTTTTAAAATTTATTATCAGTTTCATAAATCCACATAAGTTAAAGCTTAAATGTCCATCATCTGGTCAAAAGTCATGCAGACCAAGAGCATCACTTTTTTTAGTTGTTTTATTTTCTACTAAGTCGAGTTGAGTTTCCTCACTCAACCCCCACATGAAACACACAACATACAAGGGGGAGAACTCATACAAAACACTTTGAATAAATAAAGGCAAAGATTTGTGGTATACAAAATGTGGCGATAAATTCTATTTGTCAAACCTTGTGTCAGAATTCAGGAAAATATGAAGCGGACCCAAACATCCTGCAGTGTCAACAGGTCAAGTATTTACTCACTAATAAGGCAATGATTTGTGGGCTTCACAATAATAAGAGTTCATGCTTTGACCTTACGACACAATATATACTAAACTACTGGGGCATCTCACTGGGGCAAATGATTATTCTTATTTTAATGTGATTTTTACCTTTTAGCACATTTTATTATGTCAGTCTTTGGGCTACTATAATACACTGCAAAGTTAAATGACTCTGATGTCAACTGTGCAGTGCCAGTCTAACAGATTGTGACATATGATGTAAAAATCATCATTCAGACTGAGATTAATAACAAACCTAACTCTGGTGTTGTAGCCATAACTGCAGTCATGTTCGGTGTTAACTGAAATCAGCACAATTACAGCAAGATTTCTTTTCATTAAAAAAAAGGGGATCTTAATTCATTCATTGTTCATCTAGTTGGAGCATTTTGATAGTAGCCTAACTGCATGTTGTAACTGTATGTACAGAGAAACAACCTGAAAGCCTCCTCACAGTGACCTCTCACAAGGATTTCAAATCACAATTTCAAAAAAAGAATTATCAAAATATAAGGCAAAATGATAACTGAGTCCTTTTTTACCACATTGGCATCAAACAAACATAAAAACATGCTGAAAAAATTATTTTAAAAAGTAATGCAAGAGTGTAACAGTAGAAAAATGTAATGTGTTAATGTGTTCCTGGTTGATCAAATGATTGTAATTTTCCTCTTGAATAAATAAATTAAAACATCATGCAGTCACAATGTGCAGGTAAAAAAACCCCATAAAACAAAAACATGCAGTGTTGTGTTTTCATGTATTAACAACATGCCACAAGCCTGAGTTCACACTTCTACAATGTACATTATAATATTCTCCAATCACATACAGCAGCATTAGTGCCCATCCTTCTAGAATAAAAAATTAATTTGTATATATTAATAAAATATTAAAGTAGCATTGTTTAGGGAAAGAATTTCTGGACTTTTCATGAAATCATCCGTTTCAGCAATTTTCTCATACAGTGCAGGGTTAAGATGTAACAATGAAAGCTCATTGTCTCAAGATTAACAGACAGAGAAATGGGTTTTTCCAAGCTTATATCTTGTGGCGTTTATCATAGCGACATCAATGACATCAAAAGATCTTTTTCACTGCAGACATTTTTACTTGTCATAGTGGGAAAAGCAATGTAGAACAAATAATATTAACTTATTTAATTAAAAAGGTTTTGTTCAATTTAAGTGTCCCGGTAAGACATGTCAGTGAGCCAGCATGCACGATACCATGACCCCTCTGCTTGAATGGCATGCAGTCATGATTGTTATTACCATTATATCCTTTGTACAAGTTGTCAACCATGAGAAAGGAATTATAAAGGCAAATAAGCAGCAACGGGTGACATTGACCACAACCCCCTTTAATGTAGATTTTACTCCTCAAATGTCTGTTTTCAGCACAATGTCACTTACCTGATTATTTGCTGATTCTTTTTGGAAATGGAAAGAACCATTTAGAACATGTGAACCGCATTCTTTGCTGCCGTTAACAATACACAAAATTAGAGCGTCATCTGTTGGAAGAATGCTGTTCATCCTTCAAGCAGATGAAGAACCTATGACAGGGGAGAACTGAAGCTGTTCTGGAGGCTCTGGAGGTGGAACGACACCTTACCAAGACACTTAATGTTGGTTTAGCCATGAATTTGTCATCCATCTGTATGTCACCACAGATTCAGCCTCAAAAAGGGAACATCATCTAACATTTGCTGCAGATATGTAATCCCTCATATTTGCTGCTTGGTTAGTCATTAGCTGTGTTTCATTAGTTGTTCCCCTTCCCCTCATTCACTTACTTGATATTACGTAACAGAATACATGGCACAGAGGCCACAGCAGAAAGAAAGTGAGAGGTGCAGGGCATTTAAATGAAATGCACTTGCCCTTGTAGTCACGATGGATTGTCAGCCAGTTATGTGTGCAGCACTTTATTGTGCCTTGCAGGTACTTCACAATAAATACCGATGCCTTTCAGTGCAGAGTTCAATCTCTTCTTCTGACCCTTAAACACCATAATAACATAAACGATCACAATTGCGTGACCTCACATTATTATCATGTGAAATGGTGTGTGAACCAGCATAATTCAGTAACATAACAGCAACAATAATGGGGAAAGCAAATTCCATTGCATGACAGAAATTGAATGTCAACATGGTTACTCTGATTATCCAAATATTATTGTATTTACACCTGTAGATTGTTTGCTCGGGCTTTCTGTTTGTTCCGATCACAAACATCTGTTTGCTGCTCGTTGACATCACAGCGGAAGTGACGAGACACTGAAGAGCGGCCACTGTTGATGGTTCGCTCCCTTGGCCCAGAAAGGGTCACAAAGTTCGCTTGAGAGAAATGTTATGACACTTTCAAGGAGGGAAAGTGCAGAGGGGAAGTCAATGGGGGCATGTTGAACGACTAATGAAACAGCTTTTTTTGTAATGCACTCCTGTGATTAGCACAGCTGTTAAAAAGGTATGAAATAAAGTAGTGTCACTGAGAGGAAGAAAAACCCACTTCACCAGACCCTTTTGCACATAGTAAACTGCACCTATATGAGAAATAATAGCTGATACACTTTGATACGCACGTTGACCTTGTGCACATGACCTACTGTTTGTCTTGTCTTTGAGAGTGCAACAGGGGAAAAAAAGCCCTATGTGTTTACTGGTTCTTTCCTTATGTGTTTACTGGTTCTTGTCAATGCAATATATTTTTTTGATGAATATGTAGACAGCCTTTGGGAATGAAAGCCTTTCAGATAATAAATATTCATAATAATCTGTCACATTTCTGTACAGTGCAACAGTCCTGCGGTGAGTTCATTCAGGCCTGTTGCGTCGTCTGAGGCCTGACGCAGGCTGCTCCGCTCCAACCTCCTCAATGTTTGTCTCATACGACTCCTCTAGTGAAGGCATGAGCTCAGTGTCTTCCACTCCTTCTTCTTCCTCCTCCTCCTCCTCCTCCTCTTTATCGTCCTCCTCTTCCTCCACATTCCCTTCTTCCTCTGCTTCCCCGTCAGATTCCTCTGGAATGAGCTCCTTCATCTCTTCACCTTCTGTTGCAGCTTCGTCTTTCACTTCCAAACACTTTTGATAGACTTTTTCAGAAGCCTCTGCTGTTCCTGCTGAGCTCTGCTTTTCCACCAGAGAAGCTTCCACTGCAGAGGTGTCGTTGGCGCCGAGTGACTCAATGAGGTTGTCCAGATTACGCCCGCAGGATGCCTCTGAAAGTCACGAAACAAGTCATATAATGTTAACATTATACATTTATATAAATTAAATTAATATAAACAACATTTATATAAATTAATTTTTAATCACGAGTAAAACTACATGTGTAGATTCTCTCCTAAAAGTTGGTATTTCCATACAGTAAAGTACCAGTCAAAGAATAGCTGGACACAAACAAATTAAGGCCAGATGCTCAAAATGCCTGGTAAAAACTCTGAGGATAGGATTACCTGTATTATAACAGGTCACATAATAATTTCAGTATAATATGTATTTCCACATTACTAATTCCATCAGCACAACAGCATACAGATATATAATCTGCTGCTGAGTTTGTCTTTTAATCTGAAATATTCTTCTCATTCATTTCAATCAATTCTTTTCTGCTGTTTTTTGAATGCTTCCTTTCAACTGCTAGACATTTAATGTGAACTGTTTTTGTACTGATGAAATTAGTTCCGTGGAATGTTGTTGTGTACATAGTACTGAATTTATTTTAAAAATGTTTTACATTATGTTTGAAAATATACGGTATGACATTCAGCTGAACTGTAGTGAAAGGGGAATAAGGGGGATTTGAATCCACCATGCGCAGTTAGAGCTCAAGAGGTGGCAGGTCTCCAATGAAACCACACTTCAGCGGCAGTTGGCTTGCCTGTGGTTGGAGGTGTGATAGTAAAATCAGTAGGTATAGTGTTTGGTTGTAAAGAAAACCTGCGGATTCTGAAAGGAAAACACAGAAAAGCATCACATATCATATGAACTAACTAACTTATTTATATCAGCTAATATTAGCTTTACAAATTGCAAATATGACGCCTGATAAGTAATGAGAAATAGCTGTGCAGAAATGTCAAAGGTATGGCGATGGTAATTTAGAAACTGTGGGAAAGAGTGTTACCTTCACTTATGCAGTTTCATATATCACCCAGAACTACATGTAAAAAAAAAAAAAAGCAAAGTTAATGTGAACTTGCACGCAGTCAGTCATGAGACGCTGCTGCAAGCTTGTGTTCTCATCTTTTTTGCAAATTAGGACTTCAACCACATTCATAAGTGTAAATCAAATGCAAAACACTTTTCTAGCGATGTGTCTGCTCAAGTCGAATTTCAAATTGTGGTTCGTCGCAACAAGACACGCAACACTGATGCCACACCAACACAGTTTGCAAGCTGTGAGTGCAGAACTGAGGCATGGCTGTTGATGGCTGGCATTAACAGCATCTTATTATCTAGCTCACAGTTTGCCTTTTGGATTTTTATCTGGAAAATGCACCATCTGTTAGCATTCTGTATGTGCACATGCTAACATTGTTACAACAGGTTTGTGATGCCTGAGCTCACTGAGTGTGAATAGTAATTCCTAAAAGGAGATCTGAGAAAAAAAAAAAGTATAGCCTGTAGTGTGAATGCATTCAAAGACAGTCGATCAGCCCACCGTTGATGTTCAGGGGTGGACAGTCCATTCCTCTCTTCTTCATCAGATACCGGATGGTCTGGAGTTGAGACATGATCTCGTTCTTCTGCTCCTGGGCCACTGACTTCACACTGAAGAGAAATAAGAAGTGAAAAGTATATGAGGATGAAACATTTCATCTCAAAGGACCTACTATGAGCATAGTAAGAACTTTGTCCTTTAAAGGGAAATTTCACCACTTTTTATGTGGATGTCCAATTAGTGTTGCTGGTAAATGTCATAAAGTTCCTCAGTGCAGTACTACACTGACAAAGAAAGCTGAGTTCTCCTGCTGCAAAATCTGTTCCTCCAGCACCAGCGTCGTCGTGACAGGTATAGTGATATAGTTGGGCAATGAGGTGCAATGAAGAACCACAAGGGGCGTGCTCGCTGCCACTCAAAAACAAAACCTTGTTCTCTTCAATTGTGTTGCACAACCAGCCATGTTTTACAACTACTGAATATGACATTCAAGAATATGAGCGCAGAGGATGTTATGTACGAAGATACATTTGATTGGGTCTTGGCCGACTTGGATATTCGGTTGTATTTATTTGAGCCGGAGCATGGCCAAAGACATGCAGTGGAGAGAGGATATGGCATCAATCAAAGAACCTGAGCTGCTGAGAGAAAACAGCAACTGGTGGTACCTTTGCTCGAACTTTCCTCCGATGCCAGCAGAAACTCAATCATTCTGCTGCGATGAATTTGTCAACAGTTTGTGTGCGTTACTATGCATAAAAGTTTTACTCCTCACTGGGACAGCAGTGTGTTGCACACCTTCTTTAGGATCCCGAAGATAAACTTGAAAAGAAAACCAGCAGGGCCGACGGTGCAAAAGAGCATTGAGTAAGTGTTTTTGCCACCTAACACTATATTTTGGATAACAAAGTAATAGCTGTAGGCTCGGAAGGTGACACATGGCAATGTGGGTGTAGGCGTCAAAAATAAATCTATATTTCCTAATCTAATTGCTAATTTTAAAACACCTGGAAATTCTACACTCTTTCACAGTAATTAAATGACAGTGTTTACGACTGCCTCAAAGATGAAAAGCTGTGGACAATAGTATTTTTGAAGTGAAATGAAATTAAAGATTACCTCCCATGACCTTATTTTATACCACAAGCCTGCTGAAAAAAAAGGGATAGTGACAGCGGAGTAAAATGAGGATCGTGTTTCAAACCATTACGGTTTACACAAAGCATGAAGACATGACGTGGTGCACACACCTGGAGACCAGATCACATGCAAACCGACAGTGATCGACACTCACCAGTTGGTGAGCGGGTCCAGCTGGGTGAGGATGGAATTGAGCATCCTCTCTGTCTGCGCTAGCCTTTGTTCCAGCTCGTTCAACTGGTTCTCTGCACAAAAACAAACACGTACACACAAGAGGAATAAAAAGACCATATCTGAATCATTAACCAAACAGACAACACAGACATGCAAACAGAAATCCAAATGGAGGCGATACACACCTGCCTCCACCGATTTTTTGGCTCCTTTTGCAAATTTGTCTTTTTGTGCCTGGTCATCTGCAGACTTGATCTGTGAGTTGAAAAGAACAAAGCAATACAGATACCCATTTGATCGCCTTTAAAAGAAAAGAATGAAATCACAGGTATCTTTACTTACCTTCAAAAACTTGTAGGCCGCAAACACTCCAACTCCGATGGCATAGAGAGGCATCAGCGTGAACACGTAGCCCTTGTTGCTGTTGGATTTGTACTTGTCACTCTTCAGCTCTTGCTCCATCAGCTTCTTCATCTGCTGCATGTTCTCAGCCGTCTGAGGTGAACCGGGGGCGTTCACGTTGATGGGCTGACCTCTCACTGCGCCCGGGCCTGGACCTGCCGCTGCGTACAAATACATCACGGGGACAGATAGTGAGGTTTATTTGAAAAATTCATAAATTCATAAATGGGGCTTGTTTTCAGAAAATTGTTTCCTAAAGGAGATTTAAATGATCTAAGTACTAAACTGGTCCTGACTGGCCTAAACCAGTGTTAAAATCAATCTTCCAAACTGGAATGGTTTAGTTGTGAAGTCTGGCTGGTAAGTACAGTGTTAAACTGAGATTTCAGGGCAGCTCGGAGATGAAGGTGAAAACAGCCTTCTCGTATCAAACTCTGCACACACATCATTCTGCACGGAGAAGCTTTAACATCCAAGTGAAGGAACAATGAGCTAAACACATTTTTGAGTGGAGGTAGGACTTTAAAATCTGAGCTTATATCTTTTTCCGTTGAATCTCCACAGGATTTAAGTCATCATATGTTTCTAAAAGAACAGCAGTTAAAGTAAAGCTAATAAGCCGCTGGGGTCCTATTTGGTTATTCAAACATGATGAATTTCACTCAGTCACTTTCAGCACTTAAAACATAATACCAAAGATTTTTCTTTTGTACACACATCACTCACACAACACCTGAACCCACACTGATATGATTACAGCAAAGTGCTGCAATAACCTGAGCTAACAGAGTCTATTGTTGGTCTACAACATGCTGTTTTTTGCTTTGTTAATGGAAGTAGTTTTGTTTTTTGTTAGTCTGGTTAGCTCTGAATCGGCTTTACGAAGCACTCTGGTTCAGTTTGCTAGGCTCATTCAAGGCAGGTTTATGAAACACAACGCAGGAACATCAGGATTATGAAATGGCAGTGAAACAATATATTAGATTTGCTTTGATAAAATAATCTTAACTCAAGGTACATTTGCATGAAGTTACATTTTTTCAAAGTTGGTGAGTAACACTAAATGTAAACGTGTAAAATGTAACATTTTTGTTTAAAAGGAAACTCCATAGGGCATCTTTAAGTTTGAGCATAGGGACAATCTTTATTTCAGATGTAATCATGAACGAAAACATCTGCAACTTTTGTTCTTCCTAAAGAGGTATGGATCACATATACAGATATCATAGGTAGTTTCATAGATGACATTGAAATATATCTGTGTCTCTTTGAATTACTTGAGTTTTGATACCATATCATGTTGTGAGACACCTTGATGTTTTACTTAAGTTTTAACCATTTGAGATTATGCACAAATACAAGTAACGTCAAAGCATTTTTTTATATAACACCTACAAGGATCACATCTCTACACCTTTTGACTATCAGTTACAGTTCTCTTCCACAACTGAAGAAGCCTCTTGGATGAAAAGTGAAATCTCTAGTGGCCACAACTTTGAAATGTAAGATTGACATCAGGCAACAGCTGACAGCTGTTGGATCACACCTGGCAGACAGACCCATGCCAGATCCTTTACCCTGACTATGAGTGTGGAGCTAAAAAGTAAAACACACGAATACACTAAATACACACAGACATACTTTGATTCTAAAAAGAGGACTTTAGCTGACATTGTGAAAGGAGTCTAAATCAAGATACCATCTGATGACATCATTTCACACTGATGCTGATTTATAGCTTAAGAAGAAGGATGTGAATGTTTGTAGATATTGATTTTACTGTCCAACATCACTTTAACTGTGCAAAGTAGCTTGTGTTTAACAGTGGATTGTACCTTTAAAAGCTGAACAATCACAAGTTGATGTGTGGTGCAAAACCTCTTCAGTCTTGACCACAAACTGTGCCTGCAGTCTTCTGTCAGTGCCATTGACTGTATGGTCAGTGCTCACATTAGCTACAGTGGATAGTGTGGTGCGTTCAGGCTACATGACACATGCAGGAAAAAGGGCGTTCAGGAACCATGTTGTTGTATTTCATGTCCCTCTGCGACCAAAGAGACGTTTCCTACCTTTCCTGCTGTAACGAGAGTCAAACCTGGCGTCCTTGGCCCCGGTGCCACCGCCGCCGACGCCGAACAGCCTGGGCAGGACGACGAAGGTGAAGAGCACGGCCGTGAAAGCCAGAGCGACTTGTTGTGATGTTGACAGCACCATCTTGAAATCAACACACAACCGGAAGGAAGCAGCGACAGCCGCTGGGAGATGAACAGAGGAGAGGAGGAGAAGACGTTACACTGTCACACAGATGTACAGTGAAGCAATGTCAGATTTGAGATCTTAACACAGGCTGTTGTGCTCCAAACAGCTGTTCCCTGCCCCGCTGCAACAACAAGAACCGGACTTCCGGGAACGACGCTTTCATAATAAAAGCGTCTGCACTGATTCACAAAAATGAAGTCACTTCTTACTTGATTTGTTTTAGAAGCAACTTTTCATCAGGCTATTACTTAATATCGTATTTTTATAAGTGTACTATTTTATGTTTGATCACTTTAAAACTAAATCAATTAATCAAATTAAATGTTTTGCAACAAATAATGGGTGTACAAGGACTGTGAGAGAGCTTCAAATCTAGTTTCAAATCTACTCATCTGTATTGTTTTCCAGAGGGTAGATCAACAAACATGCAATTGCTGCAGAGACCCTTGAGGCCTGTCGGGAAACAGTGGGTTTTGTTAATATCCTCTCATGTCAGAAGGTGTGGTTGAGTTGTTTTGATCAGGCTCAACGCTGGTACAACATGACAAGCGTGCTGAATTACAATATTTTAGTATTTGGGAGGCATGTCTGCTTCTGTCTTCTTAGGAGGTGAAGTCTTCGCTGCAAGAGAGGATATGTTAATATGCCACGTAGATGTGCAATGAAATATACTATGTGAAATCTAACTGATGGGAACACTCATTGTTGGTAGAGATCTGTCCTATGCTGGCAGTATTATCTGGAAACATTTTGGAAAATAAACTTATTTGCTTTCTGGCAGAGAGTTAGGTGAGAAGATCAGTACCATTCTCCTACTGGACTGTTAAATATGAAGCTACAGCCAGGAGATGGTAGCCCTGTCCTAATGAGCTCAACACTTAACATGCATGGTGGGTAGTAACGCGTTTCATTTACTCCGTTACATGTACTTGAGGTTTTTTTTTGATAAATTGTACTTTTAAGAGTAGTTATTTTGCAGAATACTTTTACTCTTACTCGAGTAAATTTGTGAGAAAATGTATGTACTTTTACTCCGTTACTTTGGGCTACATGCTTGTCGTTACATTAATGTATCTATAAATAAATTGAGATGAGCTCAGACGCAGCTCTGCAGCTCTCGGCTGAGGAAACACATCCTTAACCAATCACAGCAGCAGCACCGCAGGTGGACGGAGGTGTGCCCCGCCCCTCCACGGCCCTCCTTCACCTCACTGGAGCTCAACAACATGGCAGAAGATGAGACACCGGCGTCTCACCGAGCTAGCCGGCTAACCCGCTGGTACCGGCCGGCTTCGGCGCCGGTTGCTTTAATAAGCCGGCGTAATGTTATATGTGAACATTTCAGCCTCCAGCCGATCACAGTCAGTCAGTTAAAATTTCTGTTTTAGCAATAATATAAATATAAATAATAACGTTTGAGATCACACACCGTCAAATTTGATGTTACTGTTTAGCTTCAAGCGCAACTCCTTTGAGGAACAGGTCAATGTCTCAGCTGATGTCAGTGGAAACAGTTTAGTAACTAAGTAATAAATTGCATCTGAAGTTACTCACTACTTGAGTAGTTTTTTTTACGAGGTACTTTTTTACTCTTACTCAAGTACTTATTTTTATGAGTACTTTTACATCTACTTGAGTCATCAATTATAAAGTAACAGTACTTTTACTTGAGTACCGTTGTTGTTTACTCTACCCACCACTGTTAACATGTCACATCTGGTTTGTAATTTATGCAAAAAGCAGCGTGTGAGAGCACCAAGTTGTGGTTTTGTGGTAGTTATGTGCCACACTATTGCATGACTATGATTTCTGGGAGTCTTGTCCTCACTGTGGTACATTGTGGTGTAGCAAGAAACATAATGTCAAATGTGCCTGTCTCATACATGCTGCTGTTATTGTGCAACCTTTAACTCTACTACTTCAAAAAAAAACACACATAATGGTATTCTTCATTTTACTGCATCATCAATTGATCTGTGCTTTTGGTGGGTGTGATTATAAAATTAAGAAAATATTCTGAATAAATACCAACAAATGAGTTACGGGCTTTTATTTTGAATGGCACATACCCAAACTCTCGCTCGTGGAAACCTATACAATCTACAGTCTACACAGTGAGGAAAGAGCGTGGCTGCCCCCTAGCGGATACTGCAGCTTTCTCTTGGGATAATGAAGCTTCATGGGGTGTGACCGTGTGACCCGACGTTGTTTTTCCTACTCACTCATGATAAGAAAAAAAAATTGCGTCTCAGGTTGAGGCATCTTATTTTAGCCGAAGTGTTGACTAACAGCAGAGACACATCTGCAACAGCAGGCAGAACTGCACATGCTCTGAAAACTGGAAGACAGAGAAAACAAAGTTTACATCAGGTATGAGGCTAGTAGCTTTTGTCTGACCCAGATTATTAAACAACAATTTAAAATTTTCAAGAAAAACACATTCATGTTATGTATCTGGTTTATTTTGTAAAGCAAAGGGAAAAAAAACTCTGAAGTTCTGGATCAGTGTCCAAAGAAAGAAGGTAAGTTTCTCTTAATTTCCCTTAATAATGTTTTACCTTTGGCAGCTTGTTCATTTGCTTTCTTCTACTCTCAGACATCAGTCGGCATCCTTTTTGTCTGCTTTAATCCTGGTAAAAAAAAGCAAAAGGCTTCAGTTGTAATTTTCCAACAAACTCATTAGTTACTGCAGTGTAATACTCAAGAATAGTTCTGTTGAAATCACATTATGTTCTCCTGTGTTCTCCTTTATTAACTCATAAAGTCACCAGTAAAGTTTTTTTTTCAGGGAGTAATGAAATGATACAGGACATGAAAAGCAGAACTAAAGGAAGATATATATTTTTTATTTTGTCCTGCAAGAAATGAAGCAGTTTGAGGACATATATAAAGATATGCTTTCAAATAACAAAAGCTCACATGTTCCCCAGTCTTTGTCTATTATGGAATAAAGACAAGTATGTGATGTGAATTTTAATCAGAATCAACAAGCAAGTGCGCATTTTAGAATAAGAATTTTGTTTTCCTGTCACGGAGGGGCATCTTGTAATATTACAGCATGCTTTGCAGATTTTAGAGACGTTTACCTTGGAATAATAATAATACATCTTGATCTTTCTTGGACCTCAAACAGATCCGACACAAATTCCTTTGTGTGAGTGTTTATGGCCCTAAATAATTGGGAAAATAGTGTGTGTTGTGAAATGTGTCCACACATTAACGTGTAATGTGTAATATTATGCTTTTGATACATTCACCTGTCATGCAGCTATCCCCCTGCTGATAGCAAATGAAAAAATAATTGCAATTTATCTGTAATTTGTTATTTTGTCCAAGTAATATTATTGACATATTTTTAAATAAATTATGGTGCCAAAACCCACAGTTCAACTTCACTTTTGAAGCCGGCTACTGGAAACACTCAACCTATATAATATCCAAAGTAACCATTGTAATTGGTCAGATTAACAGAGACAAAAGACAAAGACAAATGTGCTTTTATTTGGAGTTGACCACGCATCAATTTTACTATTGAAATGAAATGTTAAATGTATCTTGGGTTAAGCCATTACACAATATTCGCCCCGTATCTTATTAAAACATGTTTTGGCCAGGTGTGTGATCCTTATTTTGAATTTAGTCCGTCCACAAAATGCAGGCCTTAAAAACCAAAAACATTTTAACTTAAAAGAGGGGGTAATTTTCATAATATGATACATCTGTGTTTTTCATTTTTTTTAAAAATTTTTTTATCTATTATTATTTCCTGAATTTCCCCTCTGGGGGATCAATAAAGAATTATCTTATCTTATTTTGCAAAGCAGTGACTCTGCTTTTTGTAGATTTCCTTAATCCCAGAAGACGCCAGAAATATAACGAGGAACCTTAAATTACCTAAGGTAATTTTAAACTCATTTAACAGTTCCAGTGCTTTAATATTGAGTTCTGTATCACATTTAACCTGTTCTGACCATATTTCTTGATCAAATTAATATAAAACAATAAATACAAATATAATTAACAAAATGAAATACACAAAATATAATATATATATAAAGTATAATATAAATAAATATTTTTTAAAAACCATAATAAATGTGTTCTATGTGATCAACAACAGTGATCCCCCATAATTTTCCAGAAAGAAAGTTATGAAATGAGTCTTGGCTCTTAAGTTAAACTTGTATTATATGTATAGCTCCTTTCTCTGTCACCATTTCAGTTCTTTCTCAGTTGGACCCAGGAGCGAGACACAGACGAGGTAAAAAAAAAAAAGGTAAAAAAGGTAAAAAGGTAAAAAAGGATTTATTTAACAAAAGAACTCCAGGACAAATCAAAAGGTGACTAAACAGGAAGTCCAGGTGGTGTGGAGTTGCTTCAGTAGATGGAGGCGGGTGGGTGGGTGCTGAGGCTGGACGGCAGGAGACAAACTGGTGGAGCTGGTAGGGATGAACACAAGAGAAACAGGGAGCACTGGAAAAGCAAGAAAAACACTAGAAATGCTGGAACCACTGGAGAGCAGAGGCAAAGACAGGGAAACAGAGGGAAACACTGGAGGCACAGGAACCACAAAACTCTAGAAAACAGGGGACATGGAAAAGGGATGTACAAAGGGGTCGATCTGGCATCTTGCAGGTGGAATCAGAGGTCTTTTAAAGCTGCCAGTCGTTACTAGAAATTGTGGACAGCTGAGCTAAAGAGAGCCCCAGCACCTGAAGACCCCACCTCCAGCCACTGAAGCAATGCCTGAACAAAAAGACCAAACCAAAAGCACTGGAGTATACAACCAAACATGCACAGAAAACAAACCAGAAAACACCAAAATCAACCAAGACCCAAACCATGACATTCTCAACACTTTCTTAGCAGAGTTACAACAAGCAAACCCGACAAGATGATATTTTTCCCTAAACTTTTTGTTTCTTTTTTTAATTTTCTGACAAAAATATGATAAAACCCATGATTGGGGTGGACATTAGAGGAAGCGAAACATAGCTGTTTATGGATAAATCCTACTTTAATCACTGGCTAAATATTTGCTAGAGCTACGCCCATACGTTATAAAGCCAGTTGGTGATTTGTTAATTTTTAACAGGTGGGTGGTTCAGTGAGAGCGCTAACTTTGTCCCACACCACCGACCGACGCACACATGTACACCTCCCACGATGTCTTAAACATCTACAGTAAAAATCTGTAGTGATGTCTCAGATAGATCGTCAGCAGCACAAATGATCCTGAATGATCATCTGAATGATCATGGAAATAGAAAAGGAATTCTATAGGCAGCGGTGTGTTTCTATGATCCTCTCGCTCTTACGCAACGTTACTGCTTGTCACTTTGATCTTAAAGGTGATGCCACTTTATAGAGTATATAGGTTGGTGTTATAGATCCTAGATGAAACTTACAGAAGGGCAGAACTGAGAGAAAAAGGTACAATTACAAAGCGGTCTGCTACTGCAGCACCATGGACAGCGCCATGCATTTATCACTATACAGCACATACAAAAGCGAGTTGACCCAGTTTACTTAGACCTCTGTGGAGTTGTTAACTGCGTCATTGATACCACTTCGTATGCGGGTGCTCCTGGGTGTTAAACGACGGTCGTTGAGAGTCGTTTGGGAGTCACCTGATGCCAAGTGTGAATGACCATTAACACTGTCACATGAGGTCAAGTGGTTGTTTACTCTCCTGGGAAGAGATGAAAGAACAGCATTGTAGGTGGGAGACAGGTGATGTCTGAGGCCTCCTCCTCTGTTGAGTGATGGCTTCTCTACTTTGACGTAGATGGCCTCTTTCACTCCTCTTTCAAACCACCTATCTTCCCTGTCCAAAATGTGTACATTGTTGTCATTGAAAGAGTGTCCCTTTTCCTTGAGGTGGAGGAAAACTGCTGAGTCTTGGCCTGTGGTGTTGGCCCTCCTGTGTTGAGCCATCCATTTATTGAGTGGTTGTTTGGTTTCTCCTATGTATAAATCTGCGCAGTCCTCACTGCATTGGACAGCGTACACCAGGTTATACAGCACATAGGCTAGTGATAATTCAGGGCCGCGGGCGGGGCCAAAGCAAATCTCAGTCAGATAAAGGATTAATGAGTCAGATAAAGGGAAAATGAGTCAGAAGACTAGACTAATATATTCAACAATATTCAACCTGTCTTTGCTACTAGGGGATGGAGGATGGCAGGTTGGCAAGAGGGATGCATTTTGGTCATTTTGACCCCCCTTCTTGCCTCAAATTTCTTACTGATTATAGCTAGACTGAAACATTGAATGTGACTAAGCACAGGCGCTTCAAAACAAAGCGTCCCAGCTGTGATGCAATTAATCCGTCTGGTTCGGATTGTTCGCCGGCAGAAAATCCAAACTCTAACCACAAGGGTGTTGTCTCCGGTCGATCTTGCTCAAGAGAGTCTGTGAGCTCATGGAAGAAATTGTCACATTTCCGTGTGATTGCAAGCACAACAAAGCTGGTGACGGATTTGTGTCAGAGATGTGCTTTATAAGTGACATCTTTCATCATTTGAATGTGCTTAATCTAGGACTCTTTTGCATTTCAACCACTAAACTATTTACTACTTTTTTTCATCTGACCCCCGTCTTCAGCAAGTGCCACAGTCACTCAGGTAATGTTTGATTTTTTCAAATAAATGGTGGGACAACTTTGCAACAAGATTTGTTGACTTTGGCACGCCCAAAGAGTTGCTGCATTTCATGAGGGACCCACCAGCCATTGCATTTGATATTTCCCCCATAAGTGAGTTCCTGCAGCTGGAGATCATTGACACGCAAGCACCACCTGATTTGAAGCATGCACTTGAGAAAGACAGCTTCACAGAGTTTCGGACGAAGTGTACTGATGTGGAGAAATTAGGCTTGAATGGATGTGGTCCAGGTTAATTGATGTTTGTCTGCTTTAAATAAGTGAAATTCTTAATTGAAGATGAATAATAAGCAGACGGGAAATAAAAACGAGGGTTATAAATGTAAAAGGAACATATTAACTATATGCTGAATGAGCCAGTATTTATTTACTTTTATCTATATTTACCAAGGAGCCCTCATCCCTGGACAAAGATGGACAAATTGAAGTCATCCAAATATGTCCTTTGTACACAATTTGTCTTTGCTCCCTGCCGAGCTCACAATAATGCCACACCCTTCATGGCAAACAGCTGCACACGGTCAAGGCAATTTATGCATCATTCTGACAAGTTCACACTGACAAGTTCAGTTAATCTTTAACTCTGGCAGCCTCTTTCCTCTTTTCTGCTGTTTGCTTCTTTTCAAAATGTGTTTGTCCGTTGTGTCAAGTGTTCATGCATAATGAGAATAATAGCGCGGGGGAAATGTCTGGCCCCGGGCCCTTAGCTTTCTGATAATGTGGCCCCATAAACAAAATAGTTCTGCTTTTGAGGGTGACAGGAGGCTCGAGCCAGCAAACAACCACTCGCGCTCACATTCACGCCTGTCACACCTCTTGCTCCAGAGTCAAGTAACAGCTGACTGTGGAAGGAGACCCCACATAGAAAACATGCAGGCATGAAAGGCGTCAACCGGCCCACAGGTTCACACCTAGTACCTTGTTGCTGTGAGGCGACAGCGCTAACCACTGGTCCACCGCGCCTGTGATGTTAATTTATACATTTGAGCTGCAATGTGAATTTTCAGTTACTCTAACCTATTTAAGAATATACTTGAAATGAAGATTCTATTTTCCAACTCCTATCAATGATTATTTGTGTGTTGTGAGGATAAATAGACGAAGCTCATGCCTGAATCAAAAATTACACGATTTGTTAACAATAATGTAAACCTGCGAACAGACTTAAGAGTGACCTCCCGTCTAACCTGTTTGGCAACTCCTATCCATGGATTTGAATTTCATGCAAAACTGCAGAAAAAGGAGGGCATGCTACTAGTTGGCTTGAGAAAACCTGAAATTTGAGACCAGACAGGGTATCAGCAACAGCGTGAAGATGAGCAGTAACACGATGCGCTCTTGCCACAGTTTCCACAGATGGCCCCAAATGAGACGAGTGACAATGACTGAATACAGTTTAAAGAGAGGAGAGGGGACTTAAGCCTACTAGTTAATATTATTATGAAAGTTCCTTCCAATTTCTTTTTAGAAGTTTAAGTTTTAAAATTGCAGGAGCGTGTTTTAGAAAATCAGCTCGTGAATCCAGCTATGGAGAGAAATTAGCCCCAGAAAAAGGACCCCATGGCTCCCATTGGAATCGGTTCTCCCTGTAAGGTTATCTAAAGACAACAATCAAATAAACAACTGAGCTGAAATGGCCGTGAGGGACCGACATCTGAGAAAGGAGGGGACCAAGATGTGGAGTGGGAGGGAGGGAGGGAGGTTTATAAGAATGTGAGGACTGATCTAATTAGCCACAGAACTCTGTTGTCACTGCGGTCAATTGTGTATGATATTCATTCCTGTGCCAAAACCATTAAAGACATTTGGGTCTGATCAAAATGGGTGGAGCTATTGAATGTTTGGGGAAAACGCCTTTCCCACAAATTCCCAAATTTCTCTTTACCAACAGCACTTAAATGCAGCGTGCCTTTGTGGATCTGAGACTGAAAAGTTTCCACACACTCACGTAACTCAATCAGCTCAACTCAGTCGGCTGGTATTTGCTCGTGGATGGGACAAAACTTTTGTGAACACCATAAATTACTCAAATTATAATCACAAAAATACTTTAATCACACAACACTTCATATGTAGGAATAACTTGAAATACTTTTCTGAAGATACACGCGCACGTCTTTGTGCCCTCGCTGGACATGTTCATTATCTTTGGTGGTGTTTTTCAGTTGAGTTTGACTTCAGCTTTGCAATGAATGCAACCTTTGTTATTTACTCTGTCTTATCTAAGTTTGAAAACTCTAACCCAAAGCTAAACATTAATCCATAATTGAAGCATTCCAAGCTTTGTGAATTTCCCCACTGTGGGACAAATAAAGGTTAATCTTATCTAAATTGCACGGCTGATGTATTAATTCATGAGTTTCGTGGAACAGGTAGATAAACTTTATTTTAACCCTGTCCAGTGGCACCTGTCACACCTTTTTATCAGTCATTTTCATCATGCCACTAGACACAAATGCTTTACAGGTTTTTAACAATTAACTGAGAGGAAAGGTCATGTCATCGAACTCATCTGTGTTTGAACCAAAAATGTCTTATATTCTTCTGTTATAGTCGTTGGCATTGATGAGGACTAACTGGCTTTAGGAGAGTGTTTAGATTTTTTAGATTGCTTTCTTGTCAACGTAATGATGAGCCTATTTTTATATTTATATATTTTTTTCATAATTGATATTATATCATGAAAAATGAGTCCTGTCCTGAACATATTAGCTATGAAGTAATGTTGAAAGACAAATGAATGGATTCTTAGAGTGTTGTCATATGTGAACAGGAATCCATTGTCTTCACTTTTCTCCTGGATTGCATACGTGTGAATTCCTAGATTCCTAGATGGCTGGGTGTGTGGGACCGACCTCTGAGAGGGGAAGGGACCAAGAACTGGTATGGGAGGGATAGAGATTTACAAGAATGGGTGGGAGTGGGCTGTGGTGGAGTTTGCAATAATTAGCCACCAATTGTGTGTGTGTTGCAAACAGGGTAAACAGGGAATTGAACCCAAGGGCAAGACACTCAAGGCAGGAGTGGAGCTGTTTAATATTTTAATAAGGAGATTCCAAAGACTTAAAGATGATCAGGCAGACAAAGGTCAAAACCAAATGAAGCAGACCCGAACAGGCAAGCAAATCCAAACAAGAGGTGTCAAACTGAAACGTCCAAAACAAGCGAAGGAAGGCTTGACATGAGGCAAGGTACAACGATCAACTGGCCCCTTAGATGCACAAGGAAGGGAGGAACACAGGTGAAGCTTTTGTGAACACCTGTTGTTTCTTGATGTGTGTGTGATGAAAAGAAGTGACCACCGATGACACGTCTTCACTTGTGCACAAAAAAGACTTTATTACACAAAAAAAGAACAATGTCAAAAACCGGCTGAATCTGAGAGTCTCTGGTGCCAATTGTGAGGTCTCTCCTCTTCAGTCCAAACTGCTATCCTTATATGTGGTTTCTTTACCCCTTAAAACCACACCTTTTACAACCAGACCATTTGTTGAACATCTGCTAAAGTTGTAAAAGCGGGAATCTATTATCTTATCTTCTTTCTCAACCTTTAACCCTCAATTTAGAGAAAAACAAAAGTTCACATTACACAGAATAGCTGCAGGACAAATTAGTAGAACTAGAGAAAACATTCCATTAAATAACTACAAATCACATTAGTAGAGCTGGAAAGGATAATACACTACACACCAAAGCTCGCAACCTAACTCCTAACCCTAATGCACACACCTCCCAAATCTCAGCACGTTGAGCAGACCTGTGCATCCAGCAAGTTCAGGGGTTGATTCGAATCCTGTCGGGAGGTGTGTTTTCAAGAGATGAAAATAAAAATAAATGTACTATATAACAAGTATTTTAAAAAAAACGTATACAAGTGCGTGTGTGTTCACCACCAAGGCAGAGAACACAAATATATATTACTGTAGAGCATACAACAACCAGCAAGTACGACAATTGTCGTCTTGGTTAGATAATGAAAAAGTCAAAAGTGACGTTAGGTACGAAACAGGACGTGTTACTTCATTACCAAGTGAAATTATTTTTGAAAACGATGTTCAAGTCTTTTCACTTTCTCTTTTCCTTTATTTGTTGTTCTAATGAGACGACCCCAGAAGGGAAATCTTCAGTGGAACTTTTCACACCTCATAGAGATGCAGCCTGTGAAAAAAGTTAGGGAAGCAATGTTCTTCTCTCTGCTAAAACTTTAACTGCACTTACTATAGAATCTGTCTTTGATCTGGTGTCTAATTTCAGGTGAAATGACCTCTCAAAAAGCTCAGGTGTTGCTGTCGCTGGACGCCGACGCAGTGGACTCGCTCAAAGACGGAGTCAATTTCAAGAAGAATCCAGAGGACGGCAAATGTTACATCATATACAAGAGCAACGATGGCCTCAAAGCATGCAAGAACCAATGCAAACACCAAGGAGGGTTGTTCATCAAAGATATCGAAGACCTGGACGGCAGGTGAGATCATTCTGACGGAAGCACACATTGTGTTGCGTCGATCAGGTTTTTCAATACAGCTGACCGGCTGCTCTGTTCTCACAGGACTGTTAAATGCACTAAACACAACTGGAAGTTAAACGTGTCAACAATGAAATATGTGAATCCACCGGACAGCTTCTTGCAGGATGAGCTCGGTAAGTTCTGTTCTCTTTTGGTTTAAGGCTCCATCTGGAGTGCAGTTAAGTTTATGTGTTGGAGTTTGCAGCACAGCTCAGGTCAACAATCCGCGGCCTGCCATTAAGCACTATAACAAGGTCCACTGTCTTCTGGGAGTGCAGGAGCTGGCAGGTTTATTAAATCACAGGGATATACAGTTATGACATGTGTAAAGTTTAAACAAATATGACCCCACAGCACCACTATTTTTGGTCTGTCCTGTGTCAGCGACTCCTGTGTCCCAAACAAAGCTGTCCCTCACAAGCACTTTTACATTCTAGATAGGTTTGCGAGGACACAGGGTTGCACGGCTGTGAAATGACTGGGCTGCTTGACGGTTTTGGTTCTCCGTTTGAGGAATTTCAAGCTGCAATTATGCTAATGACTTTGCAACTTCCTGATTTCAATTGTTTATTTTTAAATTCATGTCTGTCGTGCGATAAAGGACGTCGATGAATATCTCTCATCACAGTTTGGAAATGAACACTGGCTCCAGTAAGAGTGATACTTGGTGTGCAAAGACTTTCTAAGCATTTTCAAAACCAAATACACAAAAGCAAAAGTATAAGGAATGGATTATTTGTATTAACATAAGCTGCAAACACCAGCATGTTCGGGTTAATGAAATTTATATTTAACACTTTATTAATCTCGTTTAGGGAAATTCAGTCTTTATGCTCTATTGTATGGTATTTTTCATTAAACACGCAGGCCTAAAATAGGCCACACACACATGCATTAGTGGAGAGATGTCAGAGTGACACTGACACATAGCAGGCGCTCAAAGCAGTTAGGGGGCCTCCCTCCTTGCTCAAGGGCACCTCAGCAGTGCCCATGAGGTCTACTGGTAACTGTAACATCGTCTGAGCTAGACTTGACTAATGCTCAGGAGAAGGTAGCGGAATTGCAATGGGACTTAATGAGACTTAACTGCAAGGAGGTACCACCCCCACATCCTCACACCCCTCAAAAGTAAATGTTACTCTTTCCACTTCTTCACACTGATTAAAAGTAAATATAGCAGGTGACATGTGGCCATGGCGTCATCTATTGATTTACCTGGAACAGATGGTTTCGGACTGTGAATGCAAAACCAGGATTGAACTTATCACTTTTAGATAAACAATGAAAGGCTCGTGTTTCATGGTTCAGTCTCTCATCTGTGACTCTCACACACAAACAATGGCAGGCTTTGTGGATCTCGGAGACGGCATTCATGAGACCTCGTGTTTGTGGTTATTAGATTGCAAGGCCACTGGAAGACACCCATTGCCTACTTCTTTGTTAAGACATTGACACCACCACCAGACACCCAAAGGTTTTGTTGCACCTTCCCTCGGAGGCAGTGCATGAGTGAATACTGTATGTGACAATAGAAGGGTATTCAGCCAACATCAGCATGAGCCTCTAAAGATATATTTTTTTCCATCCATCTACAGGGGAAAAAGTGTTTGTGATGATGGACCCATATCAGATTTAGCTACATATCAGAGCTGAATGATGTTCAGGAGGAAGAGGGTACGCACAGTTCAAGGACTATTCTCCAACAGTTGAATTTATTGATATAATCCTTGAAAATCTTTTACTTTTCAGCACTGTGTAAATGTAATGTATAAGGAAATAGGGCTGCTACAATTCGTCGAATAATTGATTAGTCAACTGACAGAAAATGTATCAACAATTTTGATCTTTTAAGTCAGTTGTAATGCAAAAATATTTCTGTTCCATGGTTCTCAGATGTGAGAATTTGCTGAGAATTTATATCATTATGGCTTGTTGTTTCTTGATGTGTTGATGAAAAGAAGTGACCACTGATGACACGTCTTAACTTGTGCATAAAAAGACTTTATTACACAAAAGAGAACAATGTCAAGAACCGGCCGAATCTGAGAGTCTCTGGTGCCAATGGTGAGATCTCTGTCTTTCAGCCCAAACTATTATCCTTATATGTGGTTTCTTATCTTTCAAGACCCTCACCTTTACACACACATAGTTGGTCAAACATCTGCTAAAGCTGTAAAAATGACACTCAACCTATGAACTCATCCTCCAACTAGCTTTTCTATGAACATAGGTTCAAATTTCACATGACAAGTGTACATCTCATAACAGGGTATGAAGAGGATAAGACACTACAGGCTTAAGTCATCTTAGGCACTTGCCTAAGAATAAATAATTATGAGCACTTTTCACTATTTCCTGACATTTTAAGACTAAAGGAATAATTAAGCAATAACCGACTTATGAATCAATGATGAAAATAGCCTTATTATGAAACGATGAGAAGGACAGAGAGCTGCTGATTCTACCCTCTGCTCATCGTCTCTGATGAATCCTGGGTCCTGCTCGCGACCCAGTCATCTCCACTCCATCCCATTACAATTTATTCTACACAATCTGGAACTCTCCTTTGCATCGACCAGCAAACCCCTCTCCACCCCACAAACAACACTAGCTTCCTCTTTTCTTCTCCTACCTACTTATTCTTTTGATAGTATCGTCTCCTACCATACAATACAATGCACAATAAAAGAACATCGCAAGGAAGTGTGTATATCCAACGGCCCATTCATTCCATGAATATGGAACATAGCTTCCTCATTGAACTCTACCCGCTTTGCTTTTTTAAATATCAGCTTATCTAGAATTTTAGGCGAAGGTGGAGGACTTGTTGCTGTGTTCAGAAGCTGCTTTTCTTGTCAGTTAGTGAGCACTTCTTTCTTCTCTTAAATTACAGATGATTAAAGTTGGACGTACTAACGCCTTTTGTGGTATTTTAATTCTGATAAATTTGAAATGTTGAGCATTTAATTTCAGATTATAATTGTGTTTTATTACTCTAGCCTCATATCATTAATCACGATCAGCTTTCATTGAAGCCACAGCGTGAGGTAAAAGTTCACACAAAAAGAAACTCTCTGTTGTGACTTGTGAGTTAATGTGTAAATCCTCAAATGAATTTATAGCTTTAGTTTGTTTCTGTGTCCAGCATGTGCCAGTGTGACAGGAGCCAAGTACCTGCCTGACATTTTTCTAAGGACTTAAATTAAATCTACATTTGAATTGTTCATCTCTCGTGTATATACATGCAGCCTTAGTAGATTTTTTTTGCTTGCAGGACATTTATTTTCGCTTACAAAGTACTTACAAAACTTTATGATTCCTGTGTTGGCTCCGTTTCCTTTTATGGCTTTTATGGATGCTCCTAACTGTAATGCTATCCAGAGCCAAGCCATAAGGTACATTCCTAGGGAACACAAACATACTGCTCAGGGGGCTACTGAAGGGGACGTGGGATGGGTGTCGTGTCTTAAAAAGGCAAGATGTGAGAAAGTTAAGATGCTTCTGCAATATTTTCTCGTTCTGATTTACGTTTTATTTTCAGGAACAATTTGCAGTCTAATATAAATATAAACTTAAACTTATACAGATCCATGAGGAACAACGGAAAGGAGAGCTCTCCAAAAAGTCAGAGCTCAGAAACTAAAATTCTAATCCAAAAAAGATTACTAGACATAACCTTATTCGAAACGTCATTTAAAGAAACCATAAATATGTGATCAATTATGAATAAAATATACTGCATATTGAGGTGTACAACAACCCTTTCAATGCCGTAATAAACATGAGGAATCATCCATCTACAGCATGTGTATGGAAATTCATTCATCTAACAGGGAGATGACTAGTACCATTATCGTTGTGGCTGATCCTACTTGAATAGAGCATGAACAAATCCCTTTCTTCGTGGGCTTGAGCTCAGCCATTTGCTCTCAATGAATTCATACTGCGTCTCCTGTTGTGTGCGTTGGTGTGGGCGGAGGTTAAAAAAGGTCAAACTGAATGCTAGTTATTTGCTTTGCGGAAATGTCGGCAAATAGGCTGGAGGAAGTATTCAAAGGCAAATCAGATTTCCGGCTTTGATAATTACGGCTAAATAATGCCAGTATGTCCAAATTTAAAAAATAATTGGCATCATGGTCTATATAATCTAATTATAAATATGAGGACTCCCCTCCTTTTCTAGGCCATCTTTCTGTCACTTGGGTTCTGCTTTCATAGCTACAAACTCTTATGGATACAGAATGTTCACCCAGTTTGTAGCTAAAATACATTGCGTGTCTGGGTAATAAAAAATAATAACTCAAGATAGTTATAGTAATCAAACGCGAAGACTTAAAGCCCCTGAAAGCTTGGTTTCAAATCTTTCTCTGTGTCATTTGGAATATTAAATATGTATGACTAAATAAGCAACAATCAAATGAGCTTCACACTCCAAAGCTGAGCTAATCTACATCACCAGGAATGTGTGGGTGTGGTTGGTTTGGTCAGATTTGATTGGCGGGGACAAAATATGCAATCAGCCCTCAACTTGTCCTCACAGGGCTTCTTGCAAAATATCTCACCGCTGTCATCAGAGTCATTTTCATAAATAAACCCGCTGCACGCTAACTGCTCAGCACCAAACAGCAGACAGACAAAGTGCACCAGAGACAAGCTGGTGAACATGGTGGAGGATTCAGCACACAGAGGAGAGTGAAAGTTGGATGTGTATTTCCTCAGGTGGCCAGAAACATGATCCAAAATGAATGCTAATATTGCTCATTACTTATAATATATTACTGTGTGATAATATGTCAGTATTGTTGTAAATCCAGCTAAATCCTGATTGTTGCATGGAAGTATGTGACATAATACTTTTTCCAACTGAGCCCTACCCACTGAGAAGAACACTGAAAAAAAAAAAAAAAAAAGAAATACAGACATCTGTGAACTCTCACAACTTGAGAAACCGCAGGCGACAGGACTGAATAGAGCGACACAGACGCAGGAACTTCATTAATTCATTGGTAAAACAAGCGGAGATCAAATGTAACCAGGGACACTAAACACTGGCACAGAGGTAGGGGAACACGCACGGACCAAATACACCAGGGAGGGAAGGATAATGAGTCAGTGAAACTCAATCGGAAGGGGGGGGGCAGACAATCACACAGGAGGAAAACACACAAAGGCAGGAAATGAGAGGAGAGATAAGTATATCTGATAAAACAGGAAGTAATGAATGAGTGACACGATGAAAAACGTAACCTAAGGAGCAGGGTGGGACCCCACCCGGACCCCACCCGGACCCCACCCGGACCCCACCCCATCGATTGAGAACAGTTGATTAGGTTTCTGGGGCTTTACAGTAGTTCAGTGCTCCCTTCTGTACTTACGCCCGCTGTGGTAGAACGACTACTGTCACTGTATAAAATATCGTCAGAACAATCTCCAAGAATAAGGGACAGAGTCAAAACTATCCTGCACGGTTCAGGAACATTTCCCTCCTTGCTTGGGAAGTGCATGCATGTAAATCAGGCATTCATTTACAGGACTGCGACAGATGTTCCTGGACACTAGAGATGTCTGCAAACAATATTGTACCGTGTAATAAAGACACATCCTATTTCATTGATGATCTATGTAAATACATTTACGTCACAGATGGAAGGGGAAAAAATGGTGTGTGTTCACCTGGCACTGGTTCACAGCCATAGTCCTTCTCTTCCTTGACCGCTTTCTGTACCTGCGTTTGAAAATGTAAAGAAACACACAATTAATAAATGCAGAAATGGATATAAAGGAGGTCACAGCTTTAAAGTGAGAGTTCAAAAAAACTTTAAACATTTGTGTGAAAGCTGGGCTAAAAACCTGGACTAACTCATTGTGTTTTTGATTTATGCCGAGTTCTTGACAGTCACTCTGCAATCTTGAGTCTGTAGGTTGGAGCCGTGAATCAAAATAATATTGCCATGTTAGTTAGTTAAGAATGTAAGTGACTTCTGCAAATTCTGACTGAGTGTATATTTTATGTCACACGCAGAAGTAGAGATTTTGGATGATGGGAGGCTTCAGCTGGTGGAGCTGAGACCCCCTGACCCCTGGCTGGCTGACCCTCGAGAGCCTCTGGAGCTCCAGGAAGGAGAAGTCAAAGTATGTATTCCAGTATGTATTGTAATTCGTCAAAAAACGCAGCGTTTAGAAAACATCCAAATTAAAATTTTGACCTGTTATAATTTAGTCTTGAGGAGACGTTTAAGGATTGCAGCAGAAAAAAACAAATGGCTGTTGACAACTGTGCACCCTTTTAAATATAATGAAATGTTATGGCACTACTTAAAGGTTTATTCAAACACAATAACGATATGACAAAAATCAACTACCACTAAATATCTAACATTTTGTAAAAAGACAAAGTCTTTTCTATAAAAAAGAAAAATGAATTCTCCACATCAGAAGATTTTATGTGTCTTCACTTGCACAGCTTCCAACTCTATTCACAGTTAATTAGTGTGGTCAGTTCTGCCTTTTGTGACACACGGGAATCATCAGGGTAATAAAGTGATATCTGCCACCTGTAAACCTGCGAACTTCCCTCCCAGGTGACGTACTTGACCCACGCGTGCATGGAGCTGCAGCTGGGGCCGAGGCGGTTCATGTTCGACCCGTGGTTGAAGGGCCCTGCGTTTGCCAGGGGCTGGTGGCTTCTCCACGAGCCTCCGGCCGACTCGCTGGACAGACTGTGTGCAGCGGACCTCATCTATGTCAGCCATATGCACTCTGACCACCTCAGGTAAACTGCGTGAGTGCTTAGTAGAAACTTTTTAATAGCATCTTGTCACTGACACGACAACAATGACAATTAATCTCACAACTTACTGACAGTTGAGTTAACCCCTTGTACACGTGAAGCTAGTTATAAGAATGTGATTGAAAAACATTGATGTCTGATTTCCGAGGCTGTGTAACAGAAAAGTCATGACAGCAATTAGGTCAGACCTAATAACGCTTCTGTGCTTCCAACACGGCACAAATCTAATGCAAGGCTCGCAGCGGCAAACACGCACAGATTAAAGGCATGTCTTCTTGGCTCTCTTTGCACAAGGCAAATGAAATCCATAGACCATGAACAGTGAATGAGCCAGATGAGTTGCTGGTTGTTATCTTGTTATGCCAGTCCTATACCACTCCCTCTCATGTGCCAGGTGCAAAAGGTCACTCAAGCATTATGACTCCTAATGCAAATATCATTTTGTGCCTAAATAAAGCTGAAGCTGATGAAGCTGAACATTTAACTTAACCAGCCGGAACTTAAACAGATAATAATACATGACAGTTAGAGCTGATTCTGAGATAGATGAAGGCAGCAGTAAAACATTTTCCAGAAGTGTTTATACTTGGAGTACAGGTGCATTGAAAAGCCAGATCCCTTGGTTCTTGCTCACCTTCACACAGCTGACCAATCACAGTGTAAAACAGGTGCCATTGTCGGATCATCAGTGATGAAAAACTCCCCTTAATCTGATCAGAATGGTGTTGGGGAGGTGGGTTTAGGAAGCTATTCAACCGTCTGACAAGCACTTCTGAAAAAGCAGTCTGGGCAGCTTTCAGCCCACCTGCACAGGGTTTGACAACCTGGCACGTGCACCTGCAAACCTCTGCAATTATGTAGTTGCCCAGTGCGTGCTTCTCAAAATTTCAAAGACTGCGGTCTGTGGCCACACAGCTTCTTGTTGAGGATTGCTCCTCTAGCATCACGTCCATTTTTGCCTCCTTCAAAGAAAACATCAGAAATAAGAGCCGACATATTTTTAAAGCTCAGAAGAATTCGGAATCATGTGCTGAACAATGACAACAGGCAGCAACTGTGGAATTTTTACAGACACATTGTTCCATAATAAATTGAATATTATTGGTATTACAATGATATTTTGTTTTACTTTCATGTCTCTTGAAACAGGATTTGCTTTTCAGAAACAGTGCATCAAGCAGGTGCACAAAATGCAAATACTCTAAAGTGCTATGATTAATTAATTTTGATTTAAGGGTTTCATGGAAGGAAGTGAAGTGAAAGTAAAAATACTGACAAGGCAACAGCATTTTCATTAGATGTCCAAGCAGTGTAGCTTTTCATCTTTCTTCTTTCATATTTTTCTCCTCCTCAACTGTTTGTGCAGCAAAAAATGTAACATCAAAATACTACTAAAATGACCTATTTATTACTACCATGAGTCATGTTCATCTGGTCTTCTGCTCAAAAAACGACTCAGTTTTTGTTGTTTTTTTCAAAATTCTTTTTTCCACATCTTGTCAGAAACCGCTGAGCCAGTTGTCCCGTCGTCTACAGACTTCACTGATCTTTAGGCGGTAAAGACATTTCCACACATTAATCTGTTTAAATTGTATAAGCCAATCAGTTTTTTAATAGAAAAAAAAGCAACATGTAGTCGTGTGAAACACGTCTTCATGTGACTACAACAAATGTTTCTGAAAGTAGATTTATATACCCCAATAAAGCATCAGCATATAGTGATGACCACAAGGAAATATTTAAGATCCTTTTTTTCTTTTTTTTGCCTTTTCTCAATTAAATATGAAACAAGCATCCAAATGCTAGCTGCTCTGCTTTTTTCTTTTACTGTTTAGTATGGAAGTGCATTGCATTCACCACACAAAACTGGACCACTCTCAGATGATGCAGCCGCCCCAACTTTCCATATTTTCACAGCCAAGTCAAACCGATCATGGTTTATGAATTTTCAATACTTTTTGACATATCCTTGATTGAAAACAGAGCAAAGGCAATATATTTAATGTTTGACCTCATCAACTTCAAATATTTTCTAAATAGCTGCTAATTCTGAATTTAATGGCAGCAACATGTCTCAAACAAGTTGGGACAGGAGCAACAAAAGACTGTGAAAGGTTCATCCTGGAAAGACTCAGTCGTTCACAAGCAAGGATGGAGAGAGGTTCACCACTTTGTGAACACATGGTTGGGTAAAGGAGATTACTACATAGACTCAGGAACACTTTGTGAAACTGTTGTCTGTAAACACAGTTTGTTTGCTTTCTGTTTGTATTTATGTGCATCCCAATGCCATGTAGGGATCTGACCCGTCCTGTATCTTTTCTAGTTACCCCACACTGAAGGTCCTGTCAGAGAGAAGGCCAGATGTCCCCATTTATGTCGGTGACACATCAAGACCTGTCTTTTGGTTAGTAAAGCGATGATGCTCAGTTTAATCCATTAAATCTATTATTTTATGACAGACATTTCAAATGTGTGTTAAATAGCCATTATCTTATTACTCACGTGCCCCTCTCTCTGTTTTGATGCAACAGGTATCTGGAGCAAAGCCAAGTCAAGCTGACCAACATCAATGTTGTTCCTTTCGGTGTCTGGCAAAATGTAAGGATGACAAATGACAAAAACTCTTTCAAAAATTGCGACATTACAAAATAATCAGGAATAATGATTTTATGAAATAAAAATACTTTAAAAAACATAATAATAGAAATGAAAAAAACTGCTACAGCAAAATGAATCCTGTAACTAATCACTACTTTGTCCCTTGGTTTCTATCAGATTGATGAACACCTGAGATTCATGATCCTGATGGATGGTGTTCATCCCGAAATGGACACCTGCATCATTGTGGAATATAAAGGTCCATGCTTCTCAACGACTTTCATATTTTAAATGCCATCACTAGAGTTGCAGAGTAAAAACATACATGATTGCAGGTCACATGATCCTGAACACCGTGGACTGCACCAGGCCAAACGGGGGCAGGCTACCACAGAATGTGGACCTCATGATGAGCGACTTTGCCGGGGGGGCATCTGGATTCCCCATGACCTTCTATGGAGGGAAATACAGTGGTGAGGCTCACTTCAGTGGTTAGAAATTTTACCTCACTGTCTCACTGTATTATAGTTAAGGTCGGATCTTTTAAAGATAGATCATGATATAACCTCAAGGAATTTTAAATTGAATAATTGAGTCTGTCCACTTTGGTCCATTTATTCTCACCTATAACGAACTACAGAAAGAGAAAGCTAGAATGTAAATGTAAAATTTGAAGTTTCACAAAAATAACTTTTTTTTTACAAGTGCACCTTTGTGACAGGTTTAAGTCAGGAAGTGATATTAGGTATCATGAATGAATGTGTTAAGTGCAGACGATTCAACTTCGAACTGATCTAAACTTAAAATGCAAATGTTCTTGCTAAATATAGGTACACATGGTCAGGTGTATTTGGTGTTCCACACTGATGGTGCATGTCTGTATCCAGAGTCCTGGAAGGCGGACTTCATCAAGAATGAAAGGAAGAAGCTGCTGAATTACAAAGCTCAGCTGGTGAAGTCCCTGCAGCCCAGGATCTACTGCCCCTTTGCCGGATACTTTGTGGAGGCTCATCCATCAGACAGGTAGAGTTTGCACAGAGCAGTTGGCCAGGATCTGTACAATATCAGCAGATGATAATTCAATTAAAGCCAAGGACAAATGGATTTGAATGTTTCCCTGATGTCACAGTTGGTCCTGAGGATATATTTAGACTCAGACTCGATTAAGGGTTGCACAAACAGTAACTATTGTACATGTACAAATCTACTCTTGGCCCTTCTAAAAGTGTGTTTGTCTATACCTCTACTGTGCGTGTGTGTGTGTGTGTGCAGATACATTAAGGATACAAATGTTAAAAACAGTGCAGCTGACCTCAACACGCTCATCAATAAGCTCACACCAGACATCAAGACATGGACGCCCAAGCCAGGCGCTGTGCTGGACCTCAGCCTCGCTCTGAGGGACCCCGCTAACAGGTTGATAACACCTCCAGCACTGTGTCTGTGTGTTTTATAACATGTCTGACTACGGGAAAGAAAAAGGATTGCTCCGTCAGTACAGTAAAAGTAGATAAGATCCAGCAGACTGTTTAGTTTTGGCCGTCATTTTGATTTGGTATAATAAGTTCTGTTCAGACCTGCTGAGATGTGCGATCATGTTCACTTTGCCACGATGAAGAAACACGAGGAGTGAGATGATCAGACAGGTTGCAAAACAGTTTATCCAGATTATCTAAACCACTTTATTTTGTGGTAAAACGAGAACAAGCACCACTGAGAACAATGCTGTTTCTTTATTGCCAGGATGACAACTTTTTCATGCAGCTTTAGCCTCGATTAGCTGCGTTAATTGCACATTTAAAACCCTTTTACATGGTTCATGTTTCAGAAGAAGTTAGTCCAACCAACTTGCATGAATTAGTCAGATAGCTAAAGCTGGTATAATTTGCGATAGCTTATTTGCCTGCTCAAAATGAGAAGCTGCATTTGTCTTATCTCTGTCTGAAATCAATGCATGGTGTCAAAAATTACTTTTTCGAATTTATGCTTTTTTAAATTTTGAGTGGTTAATCTGCCCCTGTTGTCACTGCCAACTGCATAAGTAGTATTATTACCAAAGTAATGATGGTCAAACTACAAAAACTCCACATTTTAATAAACTAAAATGATCCTTTAAACTGAGCATAAAACTTGTAAATTCTACATTTAATCTTATTTTTGTGAATATTTCCTTTACTACACCGCAAAACATAGTGAGGCCATCACCAATCCCCCAGCCAGTGCAAAAATCTACAAGGACAGCTGGGATTTCGACTTGTATGTGGATGAACTGAACAGCGCCATCAGCTGTGAGATATTTAAACATCAAAGCTGGATCCAGTTTTATTACACCTGGGCAGGCTTTCAAAACTACAACCTCGTTCTGCGGGTAAATATACCTGACCGCCAAGATCCTCTCTTCATCTACACTTTTGGCTCTTCCTTTGCAAAAACTTCCCTGAGCGCTGTCGCAAATCACTTGGGACACGCTTTGTGTCTTTTGCCGTGTTCTCCTTAAGCATCATGGTCAAGAGTCCTGGCTGAAGGATCTAAAGCTGTGCAAATATCCCAAATTCACTTCCAGCCCGTGACCTTTGTTGCATGTCCCCTCTTTCCTCTCATTTCCTATCACCCCTCTACGGCTACCAAAACAGCATTCTAAAAAGTCATATAATGCAGTTTGGTGAAACCTAACGATTCCATTTTAAAGGGTCAGTTCACCCAAATCTCAAAAGCTTCCAAAAGTAGCTTTTGAGATTTCCAGTGCCACGCCTTATAGAATGGAAGAGATCTGAATGTCACTTGTGCTTAGCATTGAAAACCCTCTGTGGATAATTCACAGACCTCACTGTGAACATTTTTCATGCGAACATTCTACAAAGAAATACTTCCTGTGATAAGTGACAGGTTTTAAAAATTGCATTGGGGCTGGGGGTGAGAGATCATGAAAAATAGATTCAAAGCGCAAAGCCAAAAGGCCAGCAAAGGGGAAGAGAAACTCCCACCTTCATTCATCACTGAACTCTGGGTGGTGGTGACACATATTCTCCAAGCACAGTTCTTTAAGGTTTAATTCTGTTGTCTTTCAAAATAAATGTAATGTAACTAATGTAAGAGTTCAGTTTGCAAGAAATTAATGGCATTTTTCCCTAAACAATCTTCTCCGTTTTCCCCTAAAACAGTTTTAAAATCATTCTTGAATTGCGCAGATGTTTAGAAAAATAATTCTGCAGGTATTTGGTGATAAATGTAATGATGATGGATGGACTGAGATTTTGAACTCATGGTGGTGCTAGAGGAAAAGTCTGGGGCTCACCAAATTTAAAAAGTTTCATTGAAAAATGTCATTGCAATCTAATGGTTGTTGAGCTATTTCATTGTGGACCAAAGTGGTGGACCAACATTGCTGCGTGGGCTAATAAAAATGAAACAATTTGACATAGTCCATTTTGAAAATTAACACAGGACAACTGGTGTTAGCGAGGTGCTCTGCAGGTTAGAAGCAGGGGATGAGTTTGTTCATATCACAGAAGCCTTTGCAATCACTCAGCTCAACACAGGACATGCAAGAACATTTGGAGGGTACATCATGCAACATCTTAAAGCCTCTGCTCTGTTTCCTCGTCACCTCTTTCCTTTCCTTCCAGCTTTGAGTGGTCCTCCCCAGCTGCTCTCTTTCTAAAGCCCTGGTCTGTTCTCCTGGGGATTGAGTTCATTATGAACTGAAAGCTGGTCCTACTCGCTGACCCACTCCTTCTTTCTCTCTGCTGCCCACGTGTTCAATGTAGACGTCCGTTTGATTAAATGCAAATTTCCCAACATGTGTATTCAAGGTGATTGAGACGGACGATAACTTTGAACCGCTCACTCGTGGCTACGACTACATGGTGGACTTTGCGGATCTGTCGTTCCCCACAGAGAGGCCTGGCAGAGAGCACTCCTACCTGGAGGTGAGACAGTAGAAAAGCAACACAGCGGCACGATAAAGCTGGAAACATTTAAATGTAACTATAAAACAATAATGTATTAGAAAATACTACAGAAACAGGAGAAATGAAAGATAAAATAATATGTAAGACTTTACACCACAACCACAAGATGTCATTAAGTTCCAGATGGTGCACCATGTTTTGGTGCAACATCTGTGTCTGCATGTCTGCCTAAATTATTAACAGCAGCCAGAACCAGTTCTAGCACGTACCCCCCCTCCCTGTCAAAACCACTTCTTGACATTCTGGTTTTTGTTCAGACTTAAACAAGATAAAACATGTTCATTATTGAGCTTTATAGGTGGTAGGTAGATAGACAGCCAGGCTGGCGTGAGAGATATGTCTATCTTCTCATCTAACTCTTGGAAAGAAAACAGGTGTATTTTCTGAAATTTCAATTCAAATATAACAGTTATGGTTTCTGAAACAGAAAAGTACTCAGGATGTTGGGGGGGACTATTAACTGGAATCTGGATCTGTACCACTTCATTTTCATCTTTAAGCTACCAATCTGAAACATTTTTTTGTAGCTTCCCAGTTCTTCCCTGAGGTGTTTGGTGAAATACATGTTGACTCATTGCATTGTACAGACTAACCACTGCTTGACAGGATATACCTTCGAGTAGTGTGTGAGCTTGCAAAACATGTACCTTATATCAATCGTCACTGCATTCCAAAGTAGAGTCATGCCTTTTGGAAAATGAAAACACCTATGCAAAGAATCACACGCACCTGATGTTTAGCTTCTTGCTTTGATAGAGGATGTGTCTTTTTTTCCCTCCCTGAAGATTAAAAACAGGATCGGGGTGATGAGGTACGTAGTGCTGCACGGCCGTCTCTGGGATGACCTGTACATCGGCTATCAGAACCGCATAAGCCGGGACCCGGACATCTACCACCACAAGTACAAAATGCTTTTTCTTACACACAGCACCATCAAGGTTCAGTAAAAAAAAAACAGATACACAAAAAACACAGACTACTGATCATAACAGAAGGGACCTTCATTATTTAAAAGGCATGGGTGTAATGAAATGTAGACATTCAGTCACAATGGTGAGACAGAGGGGCAACAGTGGAAGGACCCGATAGTCGAAACCGACAGGATGATTTCAGTGACTCATTGATGAAGAATGGCTTACAGGCAGGTACCAGTGAGCAGGTAGGCATGTAGGCAGGTTCAGATCCTGGTTCAGGTGGCAAAAGCTCAAAAGCAAACACTGACAGCAAGAAAGCAACTTTGCAACTTGGATAAACTAACTGAGTATAAGCAGGAATGGGGTGGTTAAGTATCTGCAGCGCTGATGTGGAAATGAGATGCAGGTGAGGAGGGGGGCGGGGAAGGCCAGGTGACTGCAGAGCGGATGAGGGAAGTGGGAACAGGTGCGTAGATGGGTGGGGCAGTCAGGTGATGTGGAAAGGAGGGAAGATCCGAGGGCATCTGGTGGACGGATGGAAAAACAAACAGTGAAAGGGCCAGACAGAAGGGGCATAGAGACAGACAATACAGAAATGTATTCAGTACATACATCACACACATTTTGTTATTTTTGAACCAAAGCAGCATTCACTTCCTTCTGGATCTCACGGTGCAGCAGGCTGAACTGACACTGACACTGAAGGAAATAAACTCCTCAGCTTACTCTTCAACTGGCCATGCAATGACTCTTACTTCTTACTCCTACTGTACACTTCAGCTGACACCTCCACTGCTTTCATCTTCTTATTGGTTAATTAAGATAAGATAAACCTTTATTCGTCCCCCAGTGGGGAAATTTACATAGTTATGAGTTCATTTGCTTTCAATGGACACTTCAGGCTCCATTTATCACACTTTGACAATTTCAGTTCACCTCAGTGCTTAACTTTTTAAATTCCTTTCAGCATTTACACTTCAACTTCCCTCAGTGCTTTCACTCAAATTAACAGTTCACTTTCATTTGGCTTCAACATTTGAACTGAAACTTCAAATTTTTTCTTTTAACTGCATTTCCAACTTCCCTCACTAACTGTATATTTATTATACTTCTTTCAGTGTTTCAATTGCTTGAAATCGTTCAAAAGCAAATTTTTGACTATGAGCACACATTTTTGCTTTCACTTTAACTTTGCTTTAAGATTTTAGAGTGATGTATTTATGAAACAGGTTTTTAATCTGATCAGTTTGCTTTGATATATATACGTATAACTTTAATCTGTCCTGTCGGTCTCCAGGTTCTGGAACCACTTCCAGACAGAGCTACCTGTTCATGGGCCAGACTGGGACCAGTTCCTGCAGTGGCAGACTTCCATCCAGGACACACCACAAGAGGAGCTGAAGACATGGAGCTACTGTGGCGTGTTATGAATAAGGCTTATTGGGACATGAAGATCAACTAACTGATTTTGATTGTTTAATTTACAACAACTTTCATGCTGGCCAGGTAGATAAAAGCGTAGTAATCTATCTCAGTTTAGCAGTTCACAACTTTTATTTCAAACTAACACACGTTAGGGGCATTACCAGCGAAGAGGAAAATTAATAACCAAATTAAAGATTAAGTAATTAAGTAATATATTATCAGTCAGATCTCTAAGGGCTTAATCTCTGTCTCTACTCCAAACTTTGAACGAACCTGTTTAGTAAGTGGAATGAGGTGAAAGAGTTCAATTTGTCGGGGGTCTGTAGATTAAAACACAAAGTAGTGGGGTCTTGCCATTTATCATAAAATGAAGTGGTTCAAATGAGGATACAATAAGTTTCCAAGAGAGTACAGGGAACATTCAGATTCTCTCTGTGAATCACAGCCAGTCCCCTTCCATGAAGTGAAATCCTAGGCTGCTGAAATTAATTAAAAACCAGGATGACAAGCGTCATTTGGTTCAACATAGTCATCTGGACTATAAAGAAGTGTAACTGCTATGATACAATAATATCATTGCAGAAAAAAATATTTATTTGCCAGTGATCTGACATTCAACAACTCAAACACTACTGAGTTGAGAGATGGCGATTGCACAGGAGGTATGAGGTGAGGCAGCAAGAAGTAACTGTGATTAGATTGTCTCTGTGTCAGTAGATTTTGGTATTGCACACTACTTTTCAGTCATTCTAACTAATGAATTAGTGGGGGAAAGAAAAACAAAGCCAGCACCAGGAGGACCCACACTGTTTTTGGACAGGGCTATGAGATGCACAGCCAGGATGCTGCAGGGTCCTGCTGGGGAAACCATCAATTAAGATTAAAAGCAATAAAGCTAATAAAATTCAATACATATATAAATTGAATAAAATTGAAACCAACCATTGTTAACCGAACTATTTACATAATCCAGCCACTGCGGTTTATTTGGATGGTTTCAGCACTGTCCTCCTCTGGTTGACGGTTCTCCCAGCAACACTAAAGCCCAGCCAATGTGACTGATTCTGGCCCCAATCCAAACATCATTTTTAAATGTTTGTCTGAGCATGGCATGATCTGTTGGGTTCCAACAATTCCCGTCCAGCTTGAGTCTGGCATCCACAGCCAGCAAACTAAAGGACAGAAGGGATGTGTCAGCTCCAGTAAGTTTTAGCCCAAGATGGGATACCATCCGTGTAATTCTTGCTGTGCAGTTTTAAATCGAAGGGGCCGAAAATCTGTTGAGGAGTCTTTCAGTGTAAAGTTGTGTTGATTCTGGCTGCAGGAGTTTGGTTTGTTTAACATGGCTTGAATGCGAATTGACAAGCTGCTATAACTCACACACACTGTACATGCTGACACAGATAGTTAATATAAAGTCAAGAGCAGTTTCATGGGATGGACAGGGTTAGATGGTTGCCCAAAATCACGTGATTTGATAAACATATGTATAAGCCCTCAAAGTCAGGATGATTCATCAAAAATATTCCAAATATTCAAAAAGAGAAAAGATGGGTTTTGATATACAAATACTACAAAAGTGTTTTTTTTTTGGGGTTTTTTTTTTTTTTACTGTACCCTTCAAGGAAGAAGAGAATCTTGGGAAATGAAGGAACTTCAATGTGTCAACACAGTGTAACTGCCACTTATAACTACAGTGGCTGCTTTTAGTATGTACGGTTGTAGAAGTTGCTAAGGCCTTTGTACTACATCATAAAAATGTTGTACGCTGTACTTCTCTGACCTTGTGCTGCTGAAGAAATGAAATAGATCATTTTCTGCAGTGTGACATTGCAAGACATATTGTTCCATGCCAAAACATCGGAACCAGATAATGGAGCTGGATTTGAAAAAGCTGTTGATGAGGATGGAACCACTCAGCCATAAAGATGAATGATTCTCCCTAACGAATAGTTATTATTGCACTAAAGCTAAAATGAGTCCTGCCTTGTCTGCTGTATATAATTTTTATGTTGTAATTGTTCTAAGTCATTTTGCAAGTACATCTGGTCAGAGAAGAATCAGACACAACTGATCACGTACTGAAACCGAGTTGTATTGTTCTTTTATTGAACCTATTTGTCATCAATAAGACAAGGGAAATAAATGTCATTGTAAGTCAACTTGTTTCTGAGAATAAAATGAATCACGTTTGACATTTGTGATGATAAAATAATAAAGGAAAACAGTCTAAACACAAAACTGAGGATTAAAAACACGGTTTTGTTGTGAAATGACTCCATAACAACTAATGTGCAAAAATAAAGAATAACTCATTATGATAACAATAATATAGACTGTGTCCAATTTTGGCCACAAGAACAGGTTGAAGTTATGTTTCATTGTACTCGGGATGTGAACAAATGCTACTCTTGTCTTTATCTATAGAGATCATATCAGATATAATCATATTGTGTATGTGCTTTGGACAAAGGTCACATAAAACATCGCTGCCGTCAGAACCTTTCGTATGATGCTTGGCCGGTGTATTCTACGTGAAGGTCTGGAGCTCCTGAACAATAGGATGTGGTGTGTCTTTCCCCATTCTGGTTCATTTGCACACAGCACAGCCGATTGCTGTTAGCTGTCTGTGCACTAACTGCAACTGCTGTGGTCCAGTGGTAAAGTAGTCTGAAGTGGAAGGTTGGGATTGTGGTTAACCATGAGAAACTACTTTTGGTCAGAAACAGGTTACCACAAGTGAGTCTTGAAAGCAGTCTGAGCAGCTGGGGAAGTTAACTGATGAGTTACTGGCGCAATCAATAACCCTGCTGCAGAGACATTATGATCGTTTTATGCTTAGGAAGCATAATAATGGCAGTCAGCATGCTGAAAAAGATATCCAGAGCTAGATGCAAAAATCTCTGTGCACATTCAAGATGGTAAATGTTATAGGCACTAGGTGGTGTAAGAGAAGACTAGAATATATGGAGAAGTTGCCATAGTGTTTTCAGAGTTAAGCTGTGTGTTGAAGAAACTAACAACTAGACAAAAAATTCCTTTCCCTGAGGAATACCATGAGTTGTAGTCGAAAGCTCCATTCAAAGTTACTTAGTGCACCTTGAATTTTTTTTGTAGCCAAAAATAAATAAATCTTCAGAAAAACATTTTGGTTTCTCTTTGTAGGCTTTAATTGGCAGTGGCATTTTAATTGCATTTAAATGTAACATCCATCATTTCTTGTCAGTAAATAATAAGAACATTGATTTCTTGTATAGATTACGTCCTGCAAACACAGGGGGAAGAAAATGATGGCAAGCTGCATGTGACGTTAGGGATTTAGGAGCGAGACACAGACAAGTGTGAAGGCTTGAAAGGATTTATTAACTAAAATCTTCAGGATACACAAGGAAACAAAAAGGTGATGAGAGGCTGGTGGAGCAGAGTTCCTTCAGTGGTCGGCGGCTGGGCGGTGGGTGGCTGGATGCTGAGGCTGAACTGGAGCAGGTAGGGAAGCACACAGGGAAGACAGAGCCAAGGAGACAGTGGTAGGAAAAGGGACGATCTGGCAGCTTGCAGGAGAATGAGAGGGGGTATTCATAGAGGTCAGATTGGATGCAGCTGTGGCCGCTGAGAGCCCCGGCACCTGAGGCCACACCTCCAGCCACTGAAGCAGTGCCTGAACAAAAACACTAAGGACACAACCCCAAACCAGAAACACTGGAGAATAAAACTAAAAAATGCCCAGAAGAATAAACCAAGAGGCCTAAAACATGATGCTGGAAAACCAAAAGCATTACTAAATAAAAAGAAGCATGAAAAGAGGTCAGACCTGTACTGTGTACATGTTCTTCCTGCTTTTTTTTTTCAATAAACGGGTTGAGTGTGAGAAATGACACATACTCTACTCTCAGTATAACCTCTATGAAACATCACATGCATCCTGTTCCTCTTGAGTGTGAAACTTCCTGTTGCATATGAAAGTGTATTTCACAAATCTTCTGCGCCTTCGCTTGTGGCGTTGCATATCTAGAGACATGGCGAGCAGGGTGGAGATGTTACTGTGGGCCTGGATTATCCTGGACTCGCGGGTGCGTTCGGTCTCGCTGCCAGAAATCACTGACGGGAACTTTGTTGATGAGTGCATGAGGGAGCACAACAGGGCACGGTCATCTGTCAGTCCAGCAGCAAGTGACATGCTGTACATGGTAGGCGTGATGGGAACTTCCAGTTCTCACTATCTCTCTCACTATCATAAGCAAATGACAAGTGCAGTGGTGAAAGGACCCCCTCAAACTCCACAGTGGGTGGACAAAATAACGTGAACATCTAATGGTTAAGGACTTCAAATTGTTGGTTTTAGATAGACAGAAAGGTTGATGGTTTGAATCCAAGGACCATCTGGGAAATAAGTAGAAATGAATACTTTGCCTATCAATAGTTTGTCTGCTGAGACAAGTGCATGTTTAAAGGGTCAGTTCACCAAAATTACAAAACAAATTCTCACTTACTTCTTGTGTGTGTTCAGCCATGCAGATAGTTTTGGTTTTACTGTTTTCACCCTTAAGCCCTGGTCCAACCAGTAAATGAAATAGAAAGATATCGCTGTGAAATTCATTTATTTTAATGGAATCTACGTTGTACAAAGTCAATTCACACAAGCCTTTCACATTAGGTTTAACATCAGTGAAAAGTGACGCATGAATTTTGCCCCATTTAGTAGCAAACATCTTGAAAATGCAGAACTTTGAGGAAAGAGCTAAAACAGAGGAAGTCTTCTTGGCTTATTAGCTGTATTGTACCATTAAGTTTAATCCAATCTGCACAAAAGAAGCAGGATTTTTAGACGTTTATAAGACAGGACTCGATAGTACACATCTCTTGAATGAATGAATGAAATTAAGAATGACTCCAGGCCCCTCCCTGAAAGCTTTTTGCTGAATTAAATTTAGTGGAATAAACGGCCATAACCAGAACACTGTTTTGGAAAATACACACTGCTGATCAAACTGCTGAAATTTCAAAACCTGGTCAAATATCACGAGGAAGCGAGAAGACTGTTTTTTTTTCTTCTGCATGAACCGACCCTAATTGAAAAAGAGGGGGTGATTATAAAGGCCAGCTGCTGCATACTCTTTGTCTCTGCTCCATCAGACATGGGATGAGGGCTTGGCCATTACTGCGAGAGCGTGGGCAAGACGCTGTCTGTTTGAACACAACATCTACCTCAAAGACGCCCGCCGTGTGCACCCTACCTTCGACTCTGTGGGAGAAAACTTATGGACAGGTTACTCACCGTCGACTTTTAATGTGACGCTTGCCATAAAACGTTGGGTGGATGAAAAACAACACTATGACTACAACAGCAATGGCTGCACAGACGTGTGTGGCCACTACACGCAGGTGTGTGCACTAATAACATGCTGGTGCTTTTACTGTTTGTGGTGAAATGTTTTAAAGAGATCGGGGCAAATAACTACCCGTAATGATTTATTTTCAGTCTGCATTGCTCACTTTAACCCTTTGTTGTCTCCAGGTTGTGTGGGCACGCAGCTACAAGGTTGGTTGTGCCGTCCAGCTGTGCCCAAATGGTGTCAAAAGCTTTGCCTCTAGAGAGGATGTCATTTTTGTGTGCAACTATGCTCCAGCGTAAGTTGAATACATCTAAGAAAATACACACTGCAACTCTGTGTTCACGACTTAGGAAACTGGCCCAAAGGCTGTTTTACAAAAAAGTGGCACCTGTTTTCTAAAAATTGTATTTTTCTCCTCTAACATTGAAAAGTTCTCCGCACATACTTTTATTTAACATTCCTCCGTTGTTGTTTGCGGTTCAGGCTGGGTTAAAAGTTTACAGTCTGCTTTCATGTGCAAAAAGGGAAGTGGTGATAGAGTACTGCAGCATGTTTTCACCACACCCAGTGAGGTTCAGCACATTCATGCAAATTTCCCCACTGTGGGACGAATAAAGGTTTATCTTATCTTATCTTATCTTATCTTAACCTTTTAAAACGTGAGGCTGGCAGTATTCTATGTTTTTCTTAAAATCAACATATTGCATGAAATTCAAATCAAAATAAAGTGTATTCTACTAACAAGTATTGTGTGTGTATATTAAGCCAGATATATCATCTTCCACTGGTCGACTTGTTCCTTCATCACCATGAACATACACACTGTGGTTCCTTTTGACTCAATCACACATACATCAAATGTGTATTAATCCACCCAACAAATTACACTATTGCATACTGGTCGTAGCATTTGATTAAAAACTACAGTAACCATCTGTGACAGGCATCAAAAAGAAACTATATATTTGTGACTTGTTATGTCTTCAGTAGGAACCAATGGGCTTGAGGACTTTGTTGGTTTGGGTCTTTGCTGACAATAAGAAACAGAATAATGCCAACCTTATCTTTTGAGCTTCACCATTTAGATCACATCTCAAAGCAAACAGTGGGTCACATACAGGCTAGAAGCAATTTTTACATTTGAAAAATTATTGAAATAATAAACACATTAATAAATAATGAGATGAGAAGGTGGACGGTTCAGAGCAAAGATGGCCCCAGAATGAACAAGAATTTCCTACCTATATTATGGTGTGGAAATTCTGTAAATAAGCCCAGAGAGTAGACTTGTCTTTGTGAGTTGATTGCAATAAGCTCTTGCACGAGGACCCAAACTGTACAACAAAGGGGTCTGTACTAGAGTGAGACACAGGGAGTGAGTTACGCAGAGACATCATGGCCTTGAACATTTCTGCAACAATCAAGCAGTTAATCACAAAGGCACAAAAGTATGAATTTTTCCACTACAATGGAAAACTGATTTGGCTTCCTCGTTCCTTATGCAGGGGTAACGTGAACAGAAGGAAACCGTATCAATCTCAAGAGGCAGCCTGCTCTGGATGTAAAGGCACCTGTGTGGAGAATCTCTGCCGTGAGTATTACCCTGTTGGTGATGAAAGAAAAAAACCTTCATATCCTGATTTTGAATATTTTGTTTTAAAAATCACTTAAACTCTATTTTCATTCAAACCACATTTTATTTCTTGGCCTTTTGTGTCCTGAGAGATTGTCACAGCTCCATCATTTCAAGACCACAAATTTAAGGAAGCCAAGACAAAAGGCCTTGTTTTAAGCATTTTTAATGGCACTGACTTTAACAAGCACCTTTTGTCCTAAAAAAAAAACATAGTTAAAATAATTAAAGTAAGAATTTCTAATGTGTCTTAATGTCTTTGCAGGCAGCCAAGAACGAGATTCACGGAAAAGTAAGTGGCGGCACATGAGCTGGAACATACGCACCCACACTTCGCTTAAAAGTAGTTCAAGTGTTACGTGGCGTTAGTAAAGAAATGAGTGATACATTTCACTGAATGCATCACAGTTAAAAGTGAGGAACTATTTCTTGTCACATAAACCTACCTACTAATACAGAAACCACTCTGTCTGACTTCATTTGTGTTTCCAGGCTACAACTGGAAACCAGACTGGGACCCTGTCTCGGACCCTGTCTCAGCTACCACTGGCTCCAACTATGTGATTATTCTGGTTGTCCGGCCCATTGCCCTCATCTTCACCTTCATCACAGCTTATGTAGTCCACCATTTTTACCCCAATGTCTTCTGCTATGAATAGACCACCTGTGGTTACCTGAAGGACATGGACTTAGTAAGCCAAGATGAAGATTTGAGTTTATTTTGTTTTTTGTCTAAACACATACATCATCTATTAAGAAGTACACGCATTTCACCCATCAGTGTCTTTGTAGAGACACAAGCGACACCGCTAGCCACAGGTTTAAGCCAGCAGATAGGAAACAAGCAACCTACTAACCTCAGGTTTGGAGAGAATATTGCATCCCAAAATGTTCAGAGGTACTACATTGGATTAAAGCTGCACTAATGAGTATACATATAAAATAATTAGTCAAGTCACTATATGAAATATAAAAGGAGTAATGAACCCACAGAAAATGATCATCCAACTCTGCAGTTCCCCTCAGCTCGACTCTATTTAAGCCTCTTTCAGCTCATTGTTTTGGTTTAGGGCATATGAAAAACAGAATTATGAAAAAGCTCTGGTAAATCCACTGTACATGACCTGTCCAGCACCAAATAGCAGACAGAACAGGTTAGCAATGAGCTAGTGAACATAGATTAGTAGTAGTTTAGTAGTGAAGGGCCAGATATTTCCATCAGGAGTTGGTGGAAAACAAAAAAAGAGCTTAGACAAGAGTGAAAACTGGACTAGATGCTTTACACAGACAAGATTTCATATGACTGCTAATCATGATAGCAACTGTTTGCCAACATGTCTGCCATGTCAACTTCATGATGTGATAATATATCAGTGTTGTGTTTACAGATTACAGATTTCTGCACTGCCCCCAAGTGGCAAAAAAAATAATCAATTAACAGTGATATTAATTCATTTATTAATATTAAAAAAGGTACAGTTCTGCAAAGCAAATAATGTGAATAGGATGATGTGGACTATAAACCTGTGTTTAAAGGTGTTGTCAAACCCCCCGTACTGTACCTCTACAATAAAGCTCCTGGAAAAATGTTTTCATGACCAAAAGCAATTAAGGCAAACCTAGAAAAATAAGATCCAGATTGTTGAAAATCATTCAATTGTACATTTCCATCTTATTAGGCCTGCCTGCTCCTGAACATAGCAGTCTCAAGGAAGGAGAGAATTACATTTTGGAACATATAAATACTGACCATACAAAATCTGGAAAATAGAAGACAAACTGAATATATGACTCACTGTATCACTCACTGGTGGTTTGTTCGTCTCCTTTAACTGAGAATTGATGGAAATGAACAGGAAATCCTCACAACAAAAATAGTTCATTAAAAACGTCCATGACAGTCTCTGATGGATTCATTTTGATCCGATCACACACACTGTACGTCTGACGTCACATGTTCCTGTGTCCTTGGAGTCCTTGCTCTGTCCGATTGGACAGCACAGCAAATACCATATCACATGGTACGTATTACAACAGTGGTGGTGTAAATGTGTGGTTAGCCTTTGTTTTTTGTTTTGTTCTTTTTCTTTTTGTTGGTGATGCTGTTGGAGGGAGGAGCTGGGTTCACTGGTGGAGCCCCCAGTTTCTTGGTTTTGGCTTTTTTCACTTTGTCCTTAATGGCCTCGATGTCCAGCTTGCCTTCTGTAGGAGCTGTGATGGAAACAAAGTCAACAAGGGTGGGACAGACGTTAGCTGTACTGTTACAGTGTACCGTTTCATATTTGCTTTTCTCTCAGATAAAGGCTTGTTCCTCTATTTTTACCTTTAGTGGTTTTCTTCATTAAAGGTTTCTCTTTTGGAGGAATGAAAGCTTTGTTGCGCTGTTCCTGCTTCTTGGTCAGTGCTTCTGCTTGTTTCACCTGAGAAAAAGGAACAATGACAGTCACACAACTGACAGTTCTCAGAATATGACAAAGCCCTTTCTCTCCCTAGTGAGTTTTGATTCTACAGTGATGCTGTAGGTTTAGGAAGGCTTGGACTTTCATAATGCTACATGGAATTAGAATATGCTAATCGAGCTGCTCTTTAATGAAACTGTAACCAAGCAAAAAAAAAAGGAAAGAAGAAAAAAAATTGGGGACTTTATTCCTGTCAGCTCATTCATGTGAGCAGGCACTGCAGCCCACCAGATGAATCCACTCAGTGCTCACCTTGATCTCTTCCATCTTCTTCCTCTTTTTCACACTTTCACGCAGGAAGAATTCTCCTGTGGCCAGCTCCTTGTCAACCTGCAAAGATGATCCAGAGTTAAAACCAATGGTAAAAGGGCTGCAACCAACATTTATTTTCATTATAATATGCCACAAATTAACAATTAATCGATCATTTAGTCTATAAAATATGCTAAAAATGCTCATCATAACCTCCCAGAGCCCAAAGTAACTTCTTCAAATTGCTTCTATTGTCCAAACAACAGCCCAGAACCTTCATTTACTATCATAAATGGCAAAGAAAAGCAAATCCGTACATTTAAAAAAATGTAATGTTTGACATTTTTGCGTGAAAAATGACTAAAACCATTAATCAATTATCAAAAGTTAGTCTGTTCTTAGTTTACAGGAAGGTCTTTTTTATTTTTTAACCAGACAGACCTTTTAAAAACCTGCTTTTAGTGTAGGGTTTTATAATACAGCATAATGCTGCATGAGGAGGTGCGCATGCATGTGATATGCGACATGTTTAGCTCTTGAAACAAGTAAGCAAAGTTCTGTCTTCTGACCTTGCTCTCTGGCTGTGATGGAGGGAACGGTGTGTACTCCTTCTTCACACTCTTCTTCTTAGGCTCCTTGCGCTTGGCTAGGTTCTTGTGGCGGAAATTGGGCAGGAAGCGTTCCCAGCTCTGCATCCGCAGGTCAGGGTCTTTGGACAGCTCCCGTTTGATCATCAGTGTCTGATGGTTCCCACAGTCACAGAATAGGGAAAGGGGTGGTGGAGTTGGGTGGAGTAAAAGTAATAAAAATGTGATACTTGTGTGATGTACTGTCATGCCATGTGGGACAATTTTGAAACAATTATCTTTATCAAAGACAGACAAGCAGCTGAGCAATCGTTGCTACAAGGCTCTCAAGGTCAAATGTGGTTTCAACTACTACTAGTCAACTACTAAAACCACCAATCAGTGCTGTCGACATGATTTTAGTCAACTTCACCAGAGTGACAGTAGTTACAAGCAATCCACCTATTTGGCATTGCATCCTGTAACACAATCAGACTCACAAAGGGATCAAAATGCAGCAGAAGCAGAGATATCACCTGTTTTATATAACACAGTGGTGGAAGTATTCAGATCTGCATTATGACTCTGATCTGATCAGCACAGCGCTGTTTGTAGGGTACATTCAGTACCTGTTTCCAAGACTAGTAATCATACATGATTAAACAAGACAGGCATGATGGCTGCTCCACCATGCTGTTTAATTAAGTTTAAAAAAGAAAACCTTGTGACTAGGTACAAATAGGTAGTAGTGAAAGCCCTAGTATCAACAGAGTGCTGCAGAGCATCGGCGGCTCTTTCATGCCCTCAGCTCCAGGTTGAGCCAACCTTGGCGTACAAACCCAGAGAGATTTAGTTCAGTCAGGAGATCAAGAACAAGGATGGAAAACATCTTCATTGAGCATGAATAGAGTCTGTCCAAACATTTCAATCTATCCGGGGCTTTTGAGCTGTGACCTGGCAGAAAGATACTGAAGCAGCCAGGTTTCTGTCAGCAGGTGGAACGTACCTTGATGTTGTAGATGGGATGAATGTTCTTCATCGTGTCCATCACCACTTTGCGTACCTGAACAACAGAGAAACAGACAAGGAAAAAAAAAAAAAATGCTTTTACATCCTCTGTTCTTTTATTTATTCTGATTTGTTTGTTCAGGCTTAAGAAAGATATTTTGATATTTAAAGATATAACATGATTTTAAAAAATGTACTAATAATGAACTTGCAAAAAACACTACTGAACTACTGAATACTACTGAACTCATTATTATGTCATTTCATCATTTTCAGAATAACTCAATAAAATTTCAGTTTCATTATAGACTTTGTAATTTTTTAAATGCTCCATTTCAAAAGCATATTTATTCCATAATGCCACTTTTTATGACATTGATGTTGACATCAGCCCATTTAAAAAAAACGATAAAATAGAATTTTAAGAGTTTTAAAATTTCTTAAACAATTTCACATATTGATTAATTTATACATTTTACACAATTTATTCATGTTATTAATAATAACTTAATTAGTTAATTTATTTAATACTGAACACTGTGGGGCTCCATTCCTATTGGCTCTACTCTTAATTCTATCTTTCTTTGCGGGATCATGTAACTATTTGCTGCTGCAACCACTCAGATTTCCCAACAGGGATCATTAGAGTTCTGCCTCAGCTCGATCTGAGCTCAACAGAGCCTAATTAAACTTCAGCACAGGAAACAGACAACGCACACAGAGAACAGTGGGCTCAGTTTTCGGATGTGAAGGGTTCTTTATGTTGTAATACACAGTGAATTGTGTACTGGAGGCCAGTTTCTCCACCATTTATATCTCCCACTAGACTCCTGTGTAGGGCTGAAGGGCTGCATGATATGCAAACAAAATCATATTGCAATTAATTTGACAGGCAATGCAAAATGACTCACAATTTAAGAGGGAATGCTAATTTTTGCATATAATTGTCACTGGACGAAAATCAATTTTTTCTGGGGTCTGTAGTAAACAAGCTTACGTCTTGCAGGCCGGGGCATCTCTGTAGCACCACAATGCTTCATTTATAAGTAGTATGTTGTGACACCTTCATCAAAAAACTGCAGCTCCTGCACTTTGCATATCGCACTTGGCCAAACAGTGTGAAAGTTCTCACCTCCTTCAGGCCATTGAAGGGCCCCAGGGCTGACACTGTGTTGCCCTGCACCATCACGTAGCAGTTGGTCAGCAACTCTAATGCCTGGAGAAAAGGGATAGAGAAACAACGTAAAGCATTTAACTCGTGACTTCAAAAGGAACGATCTGTTAACCGTGCTGATATGTTGTGTTAATGAAACAAACATTCAGCTATTGTGACTGGTTGGAAGCAACGCTGCCACCTAGTGACATTTATCCCAAAATGCACCACAGTGGCCACAGACCAAGTCCAGTGAACATACTCAGTAAGCACAACACTGAGGCTTTGAGCACACCGTAGTTCATTGTAAATCAAATCACACATTTCCTTCCTCATATTACACTTAGGTTTAAAGTTTTAAAGTTTACAGTGCAGAATTAGAATATTATGTTTGGAAAGAATACAATTCTATATTTTGGCTTTATTCTCAAAACCTCATTTTTTCCCTCTTCACAATGGCTCTAATACTCCAATTTTGCTGAGAATACAATTTTCACAGGTGCCTGATATCAAGCCCCTGGTTAACAGTTAAAAGCTCCACTGAGTTTCACTTGCTCCACATCTGTTTTTGACTCCATAGATGCTTATAAAGCGATATCCCAAAGGCGTGTGACAGGCATTATACTGCGTTTATGCTGCTCATTCGGAAGCCTTGTCAGCCTTGTTATGGAAGTAGGTTACCTGAGACGGCAATCAAACATTTTCTCAATAAAGCACGATCTCTGAAATAACTGTCGCTTCCCAGCAGGTGTAAGATGTGTTTGATGAAAGCTGGATTTTGGTGTGGGGCTCACTTTTAGGGTGGAGCCCTTGGGGCCAATCAGTCGCTGTCTTCGCTTCACAAACCGCTCTCTGTTCCTCACCAGGGTCCCAATTTTGATGATGTCACACGCCATGTCATCTTGTAATATCCGCACAGCCTGGAAGCAACAAACAGCACAAACAGGGAACTAAAACAACCTAATAAACAGAAATCAGCATCACTATTGTGTTTGCTACTGCTGTGATCAGACATCAAAAGTTTTTCAAAACAATGGGAGCCACCATCAGGAAGCAAAATCAATCTACATTTACCATGTGCTGCAAATGAGTGAACAAGACAGACAGTCTCCTGTATGTGAGCATATAGATCATTACCTGTTCAAATGGGACACTCCTGGCCAGCAATTTGATGAGATCTCTGGCTCTCACAATGGCATAAGGGTCAAACGTTTTCTTATTGGTGCAAACTGTGATGCTTCCCTCTATCAGGTCCAAAGAGGCTTTGATGTGCTGAGAATAACAAAACTCCATGTTACACAAAATGGCAACACCATGAGTTGTATAATCCAAAACAGTACAGGTCTACATTTCAGCCTCACCAGGCCTGAAGGCAGCAGTAATCCAGTCAGGTTAATGCTCATTGTCATGTGGATACTGAGGTTTGACGTCAAATACAGGTTTAAAAATAAATATTACTTTTACCAATTTGTTTTAATAATACTTCATTGACACTTTGATTACAATTAATATCTTCCTTCATCTGACATGCAACATTCTGCAGCAACAATATTATTATTTCTAAGAAGGTTAACCAATATTCAAAGTGAAATTATCAAGTAAATTACTGAAACATTTATGCACAGATTTTAATGGCAAAGATTTGTTTGCTTTTCTGTTTTAAGTAATCAAAAATTTTATATATTTGAGTTTGAGTGTTAATTATGATGAAATGTCTTGCAATTGTTGTCAATGAATAAATACAAAATGGTAATGTAATAGACATATAGACAAATTAACTACTTAATTCAATGACCTGCATGAATCTGTCGAATTATGTTATATTGTGTACTCCTGACTGGTCCTGTGTTTTGGATGTAGAATTGGATTCAGAAAGTTTATAGTCTGCCTTCCTCATTTTCTGTTTCAGGAAAAAGCTTGTGCTGTATCAGTGAACTTACTGTATCTCCTAGGGCTTTCTCCACCAGTGGCCAGCACTCTTTCAGGTAGGCTTCTCTGTATTTGGGGAAGAGGGTGGCGAAGCTGCTCTCCTCCAGCAGACCCCGGGGGTTGTCGTCTCTGGTGAACGTGGGCTCTTTCCATCCATCAGGAACAGTCAGGAGTTCAGATTCATCCACTGCACGACACATATCAGAACCACGGAAAGTTTGACATCTGTGTGCTTTTTTTTCATGCAACTCAAACACTCACACACTTTCCACATGTCCAACACAAATTAACAGGTTTTGGAAATCCAGCACCCTGTTGTATTTGTATTGTGGTTGTTTTAGGAGTGAACCTATGTTAGCTGTAGGACCCTGGTGTTTGCTTACAGGGCACAGTTATTTAAGAGGCTGCTTTTGGACAACACTGCACAGCCTTTTAACAAATATGTACAGAGAAAGATTAAAAGATGAAAGGCTCCCAGGTAGAACGGTGTTTGGTACCTAACAGTAGGAATCTTCTGTTCAAGAGGGATTCTTAATACAGAAAAATCTAATTATATGTGATGTCTTCTTTACAGACTTTGCAATGAGAAGGGAGACGAGGACATGCGGGCAATATGCAACAACCTGTGTGTCTGCAATGTCTGAACACAGCAAGACGACGAACATTATGTTTCTTCATGTACAAGCAAAGAACACAGGGATTATGTCCGTGCTACCTTTTAGAGGTCAATGTGTTTACAGCAGGGATTTGGGCTATGCTGTACACTCCACCACACAATCAACAAGTGTTTACAACACAGCTCACTTGCTAGCTTAAAGCTAATTCATGCGTGCCTTACAGCTGACATGTAAACACGCCAATTAGCCGACAAAGTTCAGCTCGTTTCATACTGAATGGATTCCTGGGTGTCGTTTAATAGTGCTCAACTCGGTAGGAAACATAACTCACCTTGGTTTTTGGTCTTTTTAGATTTTTTCCCTGTTTGTGCTTCACTCACGCTGTCTTCCGTCATGGGGGACGCCATTGTTGAGCAGGAGCGGAAGTGACGCAGAGACTCTTCCTCTCGTGAGAGCAGTCTTCTTCTTTCATACATTTCTATTTGAGTTGCAGCACCGCCACCTACTGGACTGTATAACAGCTTCACAGTTAAAAGCTATTTACATTTTCCACTCTACAACTCAGAGCCAGTTGTCAGGGTGAAGTTGAAATCCTTCCCTCATTGAACTATCTTAATCCTTTCTGACCTCCCCTGTCTTTCAACTGCACAGTTTATAATCATTGCACTAAAATCCTCTCTAGTCCATGCAGATGTACCGACCAACTCCATTTCTTTCCTGCTCCAGTTTCTTTGGCACCATTTTATTTTTTCTTTCCATTCTCCTAACATGTTCTGCTTTTCTGCTCTGATCTTATTTTGTACTTTGAGATCATCGGGCAGAGGTCTTATGTCTGTTCCAGAGGAAACAGAAAACTAAAGGGGACAAAGAGTTTGCGGTCTGAGCGCCGAGACTCTGGAGCGATTTGCTCGATCATTTTCTGTGTGGAGTCAGTGATCTCCTTTAAATCCCTTCTCAAAAAATACTTTCATCAGAGAGCCCTTCTTGATTTTACTGGAGTTGAACTTTCCTTTGAATCATCTTTTATTTCTTTTAAAAATGTTTTTTCTTTTCCTATTCTTACCCTTTCCTAGACTGCATTGGTGACTGACTGATGACTTGTCTGCTTTATTTTGCTGCCTTTGTGAAGCACTTTGTAACATGGATTATGAAAAGTGCTCTAAAAATAAAGATTATATTATGAGGGTCAAAAAAATACAGATACAAAGAACATGGCCTCTGTGTCCTTCTCTGAAGCCAGTTACAGATCTTAGGATACGTAGTTCACAGGCTAACAAGCTTTTAAAGAACATTTGATCACAAACTGACTCCAATTATAATATGCATTTCATTGTGTTACATGGGCCTATGATCCATTCACAGTTCGGCTATGCCATGCCTGTTAAATCATCATTATCTACTATTTATACATATTACATCATTATGTTTATGTATGATAATTGCATTTAAAAAGTAATCCTAAGAATAAACATTATCTCAAACAAATGAATCAGTGTTTGTATTTGTAAAATCTGGTTCTGTAATTTTCAAATGATTCTCATACCATTGGTTTGATCTTTTAGAACCTTAAATTTCAGCCTCGCCATTTCATGGGTCATCCTCATGCTGCATCTTCTTAAACAGATTTCATATGAAACACAGTATAAAATGAGTAAAGGAATTTCATAAGAATTAAGATAATTTATCACTTTTTAAATATTGTTCTGTGTCATTACAGTGAGCTGTCTCCATCACTAATAAAACACACTGACACATGGTGTTGAAAACACTTTATTGGAGCCGTAGTCGTTCATAGTAAGTCATGATTGCCTTGATTGCACTAACTGAGAGCACAGTTATTCCCAAGAAGCCTATTGATCCAGCCACAATGGAGATCATTGTCATGTGCTCTGCCCCTGCAAAGAGAAGGACACAAGTCCTTTCATTAACTCTACATTTAGTGTGCACATACATATACAGTAATGAAAACCCACAAAAGTTCAAACAAAACTATCAGTATACAGAAGGTCAGTCATTTCAATCTAATGGAAAAACCCAAAATATACAAAAGTCAGTGCAACATTGCATCAAGTAATGCCTGATGAAATTGAAATGACTAAAAATACCATAAATTGAAGCACAGCCTACAGAGTGTCACACACATCAAAACAGTCAGTTGCAGTAAGGGCTTGTGATGCTGCTCCTCTTTTTAGCCCATTTTTAACCTGACCCCTCAAAACATCGCGTGCACAAATCACGTAACAGTATCCTTAAGTATGGACTGAGGTGTTGCTCAGTTTCCTTGACATAAACTCACAGTATAACGGTGGGACTCCTGCCTTCGCCCTCCTGTTGACCACCAGAGGTCCAGCAGACACAACAGCAGCTCGTTTCCCTTTCCTGCCCGTCTGGTTCACTGACCTCCTGGAGCGCTGCCGGGTGGTGCAATTCTATATAAAAGATTAGAGTCAGTCAATTTTCACTCCTCTACATTTATTCACAACTATATTTAAAGATTAAGAATTCACATAAAAATCATAATCGCACTATTATATTTACCCAACAGTAGCCTGGAATAGTTAAACTGATCCACCTCGACAGTAGAATGTTAGTACATTCATGCATCAGTAATAATAACCCAATAATATAATATATAATAGTATAACACTCACACGGGCCATTTTTCTGAGTAATGAGTACTAACATGTTTGAATCTTTAAGTTCATTTTGCTAATTATACTTATGCACTTTTACTTAAAGGAGGAGGTGTAGCGTGAGCAGCGTGTTCGCAGAGCGGCCGCATGCGAGCTTCAGTCCTCCATCTGTGTCCACACAGGATGCATTCAGGCACAGAAGTGAGTGTAGGTCACCTGCTTTTTGGCAGCCCTTCAGTTTACCTTTGCGCAGTCTTCGTCATGTCCGCATATGTTGGCCAGGCAGTGAATGTAGAGGGGCAACCCTTTGGGCATGGTGAACATCTGAACGGAAAATCTGCTTTTCTGTGCCAGGCCGTTAACAGAGAGCCAGTGGAATGTGTTGTCGACAGGACAGCTGGGGACAAGAGAGGATGACATTTATTCTCACTATCACCCAAGGCAACTGAGGAAAAATCTAATACACACTGTAAAGCCACTTAAAATTTTATTTGAGCTTTGGGTTACCACCTTATAGTTATATGCTCCACTACACTCTATATCCTCCACTTAACCTTTATCTTAGTTGTTAAGACAGAGAAGTTTAGGAAGATAAGATATTCCTCTATTAGTCCCACAACTGGCAAATTTACAAGGAATGAAGCCTCAAAACTACATAAAAGTTCGTTTATGACATTACAGAATAGTAGCAAAGATTTTAAAGATGGAGCATCCTCCCCTTATGAATATATAGAACTAATGTAATATAGCACTAATGTTATCAAGCAACTGCATCAAGAAATTAAATTGATACGTCTGTCACATTTTCACCCACCCATCCTGAAGAAGAACACCCTGGACGCTGTCCTGTGGGTCGGTGCTCTCAGTGGCCCAGCACGACTCCACCTGCAGGAGCACGTCCGAAGCAAAAGTGTTGTTGGTCTGCAAGGTCACCTGGAAGAACAGGGTGTCGTCAAGCCCCAGGGTTATGGCGTCCCTGTAGCTGGAGGTGTACGACTCATCAGTGTAGAGGGTCATGGTCAGGCCCAGCAGCAGAGATGAGCTCAACTCCGCCAGGGAGAGGGTGGAGAGCCTGCGACGAAAGAAACAATGCATTTAGATGTTTCTGTCCTTCAGTGTGCCATCTGCAAATCAAGCAGAAGTGACAATGAAGATGTTTGCCTCACCACTCCATATCCACACCGACGTGAGCGTTGCGAACATAGTGTCGTGGGTAGACACACCTCCAGATGACTTTTAGATCCCGCCGGCTGATGGTATGCTCTTTGCTCAAGGTCACAGTCAGAGTGTTTTGGAACTCGATGTGGGTTTCGTTTACCTGTTCACACACACACACACACACACACACACACGTTAAATTAATACAGTGCACATTAATAAGGCAGAAGAGATCTGCTTCCACTAGGAGGTAGCAAAACACACTCTCTTGCATAAGTTTCTAAATATCACTTTCTATCAATCACCAAAATAAACATTTTGTAAGTAGAGCAGACAATGTATCTGTACATATGTTACTATCTACTACTACTACTCCATCACTAAGTCAGAAATGTTTTTATTACCTCTATCAGTCACTCACCCGCCGCTCGGTTCCACATTCAGAGGCTTTTCGTGAGGTGTGGAAGTAGTAGAACACCTCCCTCTCATCCACAGTGCACCGCCCATCGTTCAGCCTCACGTCAAACTCTCCACCCATGTACGAAGACAGGTATGGTTTTGCTATTCCACCAGTCACCAGTTTATCCAGACACTGGCTGAAAAGGCCATTTTCTGTTTCAAGACAAGTGACAGAGTCAAACAGTGAGAAGTGAGAACAGAGAGTGTCTGAACGTCACTGAAAGTCCCCAACGTCCCTTTACTAAATACAAGGTCAAATACACTTTTACAAAAGTTAGCATCCTAAGAGCCAATTCAACTTCTGTCATGTTTCTTGGTGGCTGGGCAAATGGTGATAGGAGTCACCCTGATTTTTGCGCATCATCCACAACATCATACAGTAAGCAGCAGGCTATAAACCCAAACACAAAGGTCACTCTGGGTGCAAGTTTTCTGCAGTGTTCATGGTAAAGAAGCTTCAGTATTATAATTCTGAGGTCCAAACGCACTGCATATAACAGACATACTCTGAGTTTGACAGCACTGATGTTGGGATATGCCACTTCACATGAGACTGTTAAAACAGACCTCTCACCTGTGAAATGTGTTTCACTGGATAAGATACATAACTTAAAAATGTTCACCATTGCAGACTGGATGTGACGCCACAGGAGGCTCGATGACGGAGCTCACGTCGTAGAAGCCATGTTTGCACACACAGGTGTAGGAGCCCAGAGTGTTGACGCACAGGGAATTACGGGGACACAAAGTTTGCCTGGAGGAAGCGCACAGATCGGGACCTGACAAAGAAAGCAAAGCAAAGAAATAACTCCCAGAAAATGAACTTGAGACTTTAACAAATTGAGCAGGTTCCTCAGCATCACCTACCGTCCCAGTAAATGACCCCATCTGTAACTGTGACGTTGCTGGTGTTCAAGGAGTGAACGTAATCCAGCTGATCCTGAACAGGCAGGGGCACGTCTTCTTCAGTTTGGGATGCATCAAAAGCCATGAACAGGATTTCTGTCTTGTCTGGCTCGTCCGCAGGTTCAAAGGTGGACAGCTCAACTCGGGCTGGCCGATCAAAGTCTTTAAACAGCGTCTGCAGCTGGAGGACACACGTGCAAAAGAGACAATGCTTCAAGGACGAGAAGGATACACTTACTGGAAGAAAATATGATTGGCTGGAATTTATTAGTCAAACACACTGACTTTTTTTTTATCTGACTGAAGAAGAAAAATGTGCTTAGTTCCAAAAATGAATATGTTTTTTAAGACAAAGAAGTATGTCCGTGTTTTGTGAATTTGAATCTCTCCTGTCAGCATGCTAACAATGCTAACATGCTGATGTTAAGGAGGTATAATGTTTGCCATGTACACATTCGGAAGCTGATTGGAATATCATTAGTTTTGCAGGGGTTGGATCATGAACCAAAATACTGAAAGGAAAAATTGGCCTGATGATAGATGAAAAGTAAGTCATTACAATTCATCCTCTGTGGACCATGAACATCTGTACAGAATTTCATGACCATCTGTCCAATAACTGTTGAGACAATTCAGCCGGGACCAAAGTGGCTGAGTGGCTAAAAACTATGAGATTTCATTTAGATCCGTCATTATTTTGTTATTCGCTAAAAGAGGAGAGTTTTGTGAGCTGTTAAGCATTTAAAAATATTTTTGTGAATTGTATGGATTTCATTGCCTCATGAAAATGGCAGACATTTTAATGGTGATGCTTCTTGACGTGTTTGTGTGCTTGGTGTCGCTAAGTCACTAAAACCACTGTATTAAAATTTGGATGAAAACTGGATCTGCAGACCATGATAACCCACCTTATCTTTGAAAATCTTCTCCATCGTGGCTCTTGGTTCCGACATGTCGGCCTGTAGATCCTTAGGCAGAGACCAGGGCACGACCATTGTGAGACCCATGCTGTAAATATCTAACTCCAGCTCTACAGAAGCCACAAAATGGAAACACAGTGGGCTGGGTTGATCATAAGAGAAATGAACAAACAAAAGTATATCATAATCAGATATAGGCCTACACTGGAGAATATGTTTCCTGTTATTCCAGCTTTCTTGATCAGTTATTTCACTCATTTGATATGTCAAACCAACAACACTACACAACTACAAGAGTCAGACTGACCTCGGTCATGACCAGGTCCAGCAGCCCTCACAAGGAGCTCCAGGGATGAATTAGTTCCCTCAAAATACACATGGGAATGTTCCGACTTCCACTGTCCGTCACACTCCTCCCACACATCGAGGGCGTAGGACTTCCCCTCCTCCAGCCCCGGGAGGTGCAGCTCTGTGTCAGTCACACGGCTGCTCTGCAGGGTGGTGCCGTTCTCCAGAGACAGTTCGTACAAAAAGGCCACCGCCGAGCGCTGCGTGGTGCTGGGCGTCCACAGGGCGGTGGAGTCATTAGTGCGATACCTGAGCTCAGACACACCCTGAGGTCCTGGACACACACAAGCGTGCATGAGGATAGATCAGACCGTGTACAAACTGAGATAGATACTGTGTATGTATTTTACACAAGGACAAGAACACATGCTGAGAAAAGGATTCAAGTACACAAACAATTATTTAAACTTCATAATTTCATAAAACAGTTAGTGAAAATTATGACCAGTCATTTTCCTAATAAAGGGTGAGTCACTGTTCATGGGAGGACTAACTCAATTCCCTCACTGTAATATCCAAGAGGCCAATTAAGGTCACATGGTCTGACTTCTGAGTCAAACTAATCATGTGAGTACCGTCTCTAGACATTCAAAGGCAGCGTTACACTATGCATGTGTGAATACACTTGATAGTCTGGATTTATACACATCAGTGGATTTGCTGCCATGTTTACTTTCTGACGCTCTGGATTAGGGACAGTCTGGCCCCTATACTGCTCTAAACTCTATGTTTTTCTGTATTCAGGGCAGTCCCAAACCAGACTCTTGTCTAACAGAGCCCTTATACAGTACCAGTCAAAAGTTTGAACACACCTTCTCATTCAATCATTCAATGGTCCAAGTTCTTGAAATTTCCTGGATTCACTGACCTTCATGTCTTAAAGTAATGATGGACTGTCATTTCTCTTTACTTAGTTGAGTGGTTCTTGCCATAATATCGATTAGAACAGTAGTGGAATAGGGCTATACCAACCCTACCTCTGCACAACACAACTGATGGTCTCAAAACACATCAAGAAGGCAAGAAAATCCACAAATTAACAACCTGTTAATTGAAAACCATTCCAGGTGACGACCTCATGAAGCTGATTGAGAGGATGCCGACAGCGTGCAAGGCTGCCATTAAAGCAAAAGGTGGCTACTAAAATATAAAAAACATATTGTGGTTTGTATGTGTTCCTTCATAGTTTTGAGATGGTGCATATTAACAGTAGTGTGTGTGTGTGTGGCCGTCATATCACACTCTACATCACCTGTGTGTGCCGTGACCGTCTTGACACTCATGACCACGCCATCTCCACACAGCGCCTCCACCTTGGCCCGGTACTGTTGGCAGGGCTGCAGCCCCTGCACAGTGTAGTTGGTGACGAGAGTGGTACCCTGCAGCGCCCCCTCGTGGTAGACTCTGAACGTAGAGATGGATGAGGTGTTTCTCACTTCCCAGTTCAGGGTGTAATTGTCGGGGCCAAATGATATCTGACACAAGGCCTCGATGCTGGAGTGGGCTAAGGAGCAAAGAGGGGATTATGTTAAGCATTATAGTCTTTTTTTTAAATGGACTCTTCGCAAGAACAAACAACAGCACTACATCAGCTGGTTGAAGGCAATGTTATCTTTAGGGTTTTTACAGGATCTGCTTGTTAGATTCTCTCAAATATAATATTTCATCTGCTTCTCTTGTGTCCAGTAGACTCTATTCTCTGCTTTAAGTTACTACAGCTGCAGTATCTACGGCTCTTTCACATGAGAGTCATTTTCTGGAATTAAATAGCATTAAGTGTTGCAAATATGTGTGTCTTGTGGTCAGTTAACTGGCAGCTCTCTAAAGTGAGACTATGACACTTGAGCTGAGCAACCACTGTGGCCACAAGGTAATTGTACACGGTAAAACATTGTGTAACTGTAGTACAAGGACAGAACAGTCACCAAACATCATTGCTTATCATTTCTAATTTTCATTTGTAGGAGAAAGAATGTGTTCTTCTTTCTCCTTTAACTTTGACAGTAGGTCAGCTGAAGTATTGCCTATCAATGAAAAGAAAAACAAAATATATTAAGACAATAAAATCATTTTGGATTCCACAGATAATACAGCAACTGTGCGTCTGTGCTCAGAAAACAAGGCACTGTAAACGACTCAACTCAATACACTGGTCTATCATGGGTTCAAATGGACAGAAGCGTTCATCAGCTCGTGCAGGACCCACCAGAGTTTCCGTCGTTCAGGACCATCTTGCTGTAGCGGGACTCCATCCCCGCCTGACAAACCGTCTGCAGGCCAAACTTAACCCTGCTGCAGGGCTGCAGGTCAGACAACATGAACGCAAACTCGTCCTCCCTGTGCCACAAGAGCACCTCCTCTGTGATGTGGTCTGTTCCATTGAGGTGGAAGGCGGTGAGGAGGAAGAGGGAGAACCTGCAGTTGTCAGGACAGTCCCAGGCCAAAGATACGCTGCTGCTGTTCCATGATGTCACCTTAAAGTCTTTGGGAACGTCTGGGTCTGGTGGAAAAAGGAAAACAGCAAAGCGTTTTTCAATCTCCATTAACAGCTTTTTTTGGCCACTTGAGGGCAGGAGAAACAAGTTGTAAGAACAACACAAAACAAAATAATAATTGCACTCACTTTACATTAATACATGCAGTTTTAGTTCATTACTTAACTAATTACTTTATACTATAATTTACTTTTACTATGATATGAAAATCAACTTGTGGACATAATACTTAAGATAAGAGCTGAAACAATTAGTTAACTAATCAGTCAATCAATAGAAAAAATCAGTCAGCAACAATTTTGATGGCAATGGCAAATATTTACTTGTCTCAGTCCCTAAATATGATTTCCTGTTTGTCTTTGTCTTGTAATAAACTGAATATATTTCTACATAAGACACATTGCTGTCTTTTTAAAAGTTAATTTGCACCATTAACATATTTCCATTCACCCCACATTGTACTGAGGTGGTAAAGGAAGTGTTTTAGATGGATATCTCAAAACTTGGACAAATAAAAGTAAAAGTATCTTCATGACCAGATATCCCAAGAGGTGAGTGAGAAATATGTTCAGCCACCCATTATTTCTGAATGTCTGCTAATCCATCCAACCACCAGTCCGTACCGGTAATAGTAGAGAGGCAGGTGAAGGACTGAGTGCCTGCAATCTCCACGCAGGCCACATAGGGGCTGCAGGAGTCCAGAGCTGTGAAGCTGTAGTGGTTGGCGGTGGTGGTGTCCATGCTGAGGGTGTTATAGGAGCCCCCGTCAGTGTGGAACAGGGTCGTGGTGTGGCTGTTGCCGACAGCCGGGCGGTTCTCCACCCAGGACACCAGCAACGTGGAAGAAGTCCTGGACTTGAGCTTGACGGGGAGACGCACAGTGTGGCCTGGGATGAGACCGAGTGGAGTTTCAGTCATACGAACATGAAAACAGAAATTGTGATTTAAAGCATTATTACAGCATAAATGATAAATACGAGAAGTTGCATACATGTGTTCAATGAAATTCAGTGCAGTCTAGATTGATATATTTTAGGGTAGTCTAAAATATCTAGACAACATGAATTAACTAAACATAGTCAGGAGGCAAGAGACACTACACAGTGACAAACAATGCCAAATCTAATAATGATACAGGCCTAATTAAATAGTTTCACATTTTGGCAATTATACTGCAGTTTCTTTCAGAGCCAGGCTAGACGTCCCCCCTCCTCCTCCGGTTATAATGCTAATCTAATTGGCTGCTGCTGTCCAACACAAAATCTGGCAGAAATTTGACACAATTCTAAAATTAGTCTGAGGCAACAAATTAAGTATTTGAGTTTTTTAAAATGGGCTGAATCTGTACAGCCTAGTCGTGCTAACCTAACCTCTAACCACAATATGCCCTGAAAGCAACCCTAAGCCCAAAATCATCCCCTTAAAAAACTGAGGGAAGGTCAACATCTAAGTTTAAAGACAAGGATACACTAAATACACTCAGGAAACAGATAATCTCACCAATTGCAAGGAAGAAGTTTTCATCCTGGTGGAAGAATAATGTGCCGTTTTCACATGCAAACACTTCAGTGGGACTCATCAACTCTAGGAAGCCCTGAAGAAAGAACAAGGGATCATCAGAGTGGGAAAAGGGAGGTGGACTGTGTATAAACATGAACATCCATCTGTATCAAATTGTGGTTTCATACATAAAACTGAAATGAAGAAGTACCTTAGTGGCACTTGTTGGTTGCTCTAAGGGTCTCTGCCGGCCTCTGATTTGAATGAACTTTGTCCCTTAGAAGAACACATTTCATTTAGCATGTAATGATCATTGATTCTAAGTAGATGAAATATATATTTAAAAAAAGTTAAAGATGCTTACGTGGGGTGATTTTTAAAGTCCATGCCTGAACAGAGCCTCCATACTTAAGTGTTAGTTTGTTTTCAACAGCTGGGGACATCGTCAGGGAGGTAACTTTACCTACCTTCCTGATGGATTTCAGTGCTGTGTCATTCAGCCATATGTTTCCATTTTGCCTGAAAGGATGGAAAATAATAAAGCTGCTGCTGCATCCCATTAAAAGCACATCTCTTAAAAGAGGTCATTTCATATTAAATAGAATCTGTTTAACGCTGCTTATCGGCACATGGACACATTTAGTAAAACTTCAGTTAATTAAACAGTTTTTCCTTTTACCAGCCACTCTTCAATTTAATATCCATCTGACACACTTAGTGAGTTTGCCCAAGGTGCAATGTGTGGACAGAAGTTTGTGGACACTGCATACACTTTTTTGGTTGGGGGGCTGTTTTTCCCTCAATTCCAATTAAGGGAAATCTTCGGTCCAGATTTGCAGATTAGCAGAGAAACAATAACTTGTGTTTCTGTAAATGGAGTTTGGTCTGAGGTTCTCTTCACAGAGCAGAGAACACACTTGATCAGACACAATGAAGCAATGAGTGAAATACTGTCAAAAACATCTTGTGTTTACCTTTCCAGAACATCGCCCTTGCTCACCCAGCATATTGAGAAGGAAATATCCTCACAACGTCCTGGAGGAAAATCAAAACTGTAACAAGCCGTACTTTATCTTAACTCAGTAATATGTCGGGTGCAGTGTGCTACTCACCAAACAATATGATATGAGGTGCCAGTATGAAAAAGATGAAGCAGTTCCTGGAAATATAAAAGCTGATTACTCTGCTGAATTCAAGTGAGGTAGTTGATATAAAAACAACTGTTGATACTTATCTTCTTACATTTTCTGTATAATTCCAGTAAAGGACAGCATGTTGTGTTTATTAAAGTCAAGGCTTGGCTGGAAATGACAGACACCTAATGAGGGACAGGTGTGTGCTGCCTTCACTCACCTGCTCAAACTCAAGTCCCTGGAGGTCCTTTGTTTTCCTATTAATAGCCATGCCATACATTTTAGTCTCTAATACTGATATCAATACTTTCAGAATTGTTGTGGCAACCTCATGAAGAACACACCACTTTCAAAATGATTAATAAAAAAATTGCTTTGCTTTTTCCTTAACAACTGATAGTCGCAAAAGCCACATTTCATTTCATTTGTTCTGTGCTATCTTCCAACATGGTGGTCTAAATACCGTTGATGTGTTAATGTTAATTTTATACGGTAGTTTAAAAAAAAAAAAAAAAAAATTCTCAATTTGGAAAAAAATGTCACATTTAATGAGCTTTCTAAACACCACCTTAGGTTGATAAAATTCCCAGAAACAAGCATAGTCCTTGAAAGTAGCAACGACCCCAGTGATAATGTTCCAGTATATTAGCAGATTGTCAATGAAAAAGGACTGGAGATATTCCAGCAATTTAGTATTTCACCTCCATTAAGCTGGGAGACTTTTGAGAGACAAAAGGACGGTCGAAACTGATGCAGCAGAGGCAGAGAAAACTTTTATAATCTTGTATAAGTCAAACTCCAAAAACACTGGATCCTAAATTTAGTGTCCTCACATCAGAGATTATGGTTTTAGTTTAGTTGTCAGCAGAAAAAAAACATAAATTTTTTTTTTCCCGTCTGTGTGAATGTGCCTCTATCATGACTCCTCAAAATAATTTTTGGGACACCCATGGGAATCACTAGTGCACATTGTGCTGCAGAAGGCCTGTAGGTGGTGGTGTGCACCTTAATGAAATTTGCAGTCGACCATCTGCAATATAGAAGTACACAAATAATTGTATTTGTTTTAATTAAACATCCGGAACTGATAAACCCGAATGGTGAGAAACGGATTAAAAAAACAGCAACAAACATGTTTTCCCTCACAAAGCCTGCTTGACTTATCCTTCTTAACCTTCTGCGAGGCTGTGATTACATTAAGCAAAGGAAAGACGACTTGTCCTCTATTAGTGATCCTGCATTACACTGTCCGTGCCCAGCTCCTCAGGGTTTACTGGATGCCATTCACCAATCAGACAGAGCAGCTTTTGTCTGATGAATCTTATCAAGCAACCAGCCAAATTAGAATCACAAGTATGCACAATCTGTGGAGAGTTCCAGGCTGCAGGCTTGCGGGGGCTGCAACACTTCTACCTCTGCTCGAGCGTAATTCAAGTCAAATCATGATCTGAGCAGCAGGGTCTGGGGAAGTATAAGAGTATTCTAATGCAATATGGAGAGCTGGCTCTGTTTGCTGCTGCTGTGCACACTAAGTTTAGTGCTGGCCTCTGGAGAGGTGACGAAAAATGATGATGACATCGACCTTGTCAGCTTTCTGAGAAGTATCTACCCCGGGCTGCTGGTGAGAGACGAGCCGTTCATCATCGACGGAGACTCGGAGATAAACTCCCTCAAGGAGCTGGGACGTCCTGAGGTCCTCTCAATCACAGAGCAAACCAAGGACAAACCAGTCAATCAGGATACAAATGGGCCTCCTGGACCTGTGGTGTTAACCAAAGACGGCCAGATCAAGGGGGTTACGGTGGATAAGGCCCATATATTCTATGGAATACGGTATGCTGATCCACCTGTTGGCGCTTACCGCTGGAAGCCCCCCAGACCTGTGAGCCCCTGGCCGGGGGTTTATAACGCCTCCTTCCCCAGGGCAGCATGTGTGCAGGCGTGCAGTGGACCCATCGCTGCAGAGTGTCCTCAGACAGTAAGGAACAATGAATTGAATGTTTTCACGATATTTCACTTACTAACACGCTTGCATTTTTGTTGTTTTTGCACAGAACAACTCACCGTGAGTGCAACAGTAAACTACACCTTCCCTTGTTAGGTCGCCAACATTAAAGAAGACAGTTGTACAAAGACAGAAAAGGGACCGAGTGCTTTAAAAAAAAAAGATGAAAGTTTTAGTCGTAAACCGTCAAAGTCAAAGATGTCATGGCACCATAAATCTAATTGATAGTGGAGTGTGAGCAAAGTCATGGCTGTATTTCAAGAACTGGATTATGGACTTATGTCTGTTCATTCCAATAAAAGTTGTACAGCCAGTGTATACTAAATGAACTATTGACCTTTAATTGAACAAAAACTGAACATTTCCTCTAATGTCCCATAAAGGTCAGCGAGGACTGTCTGTACCTCAACATATTTGTCCCTGCGGATGTGAACTTCAGCTCGCCTCTGCGGAGCCCCCTGCCCGTCATGGTGTGGATCCATGGTGGGGATTTCATCGCCGGCTCGGCCTCCAAGCCGCTGTACGATGGACGCTTCATAAGCAACTTCACCCACACTGTTGTTGTAAACCTGGAGTACAGACTGGGTGAGAAAGTTAGGCACTAATAACCTTATATATATTTATGCATACTTATGTATATTCACCATTTTTCTTAGTAAGGATGAACTTAAACGTTGGAGTTGGTTTGGTCAAGGTAACAAGCAGGGATCTCGTGGACAACATTAATCTCTTAGCTAAAATAATGGTGTGTTTATTGTGGAGTGCATATTAGCGTGCCTGTGTGTGAGACAGTATCTGGCTGGATAATGTGTGCGTGTCATTATTTTAAATGACTGAGCCTGTTGGTAATTACTCTGCTTTCCTGCGAGACTGAAAACAGTAGCAGATATACATGAACGGTAATTTGGAGGAAATGAATGTCTCGCTGGAGTCAATTACGTCTAACTGATCATGTGAATTGGTGCATGATTTAAGGTGCCTTTGGCTTCCTTGTGTCGGGCAAGGACCCTCACACCTCAGCTGCAGGGAATTATGGGATCTTGGACCAGCAGGCCGCCCTTGTTTGGATCCAACGGAACATTGCGGCGTTCGGAGGTGATCCCAGCAAGGCAAGCACACACACGGACACACACACACACACACACACACCTAGGCTAATTATCCAGAGAGAGGTCATACAGTGCACTTTTTGAACACTATTTAGTTTCCTAACCTTAAAGGGACATCTCTTTATATGCTGCATTTTCATTTTTTCAAGATCGCAATACAGTGTGGTAGGTTTTCCAAAGGTTATAAAGACATGCACAAATCTGACATTTCCTTCAAAGCACGGTGCAGATAAATATAAAATGTATAAGATTAAAGAGGAAAATTGAGGGGAGGGATCACAAATTGACATCACAGCTGTTGACAGAGCAAGTCATAAAATTTGATGATGTTAAGTTCATGAAATAAATGGAATGAAATTAAATTATTTTTTCAGTTGACAGAGGACCAACGCTACATTCAATTCACTTAAAAACCTGTATCTATCATTTAATGTTTCTAAATTCAAACATGGTGTAAAAAGTCTCCAAAATCTCAGGTGGCAAATGTTGATTAAGAAAAGATGTCACCCAGCACAGTATATTGCCAACCCTGAGATTGAAGACCAGTGTTACACAGTGACTCTGTATATCAGTGGGTCCTAACCTGGGGGTCATGGTCCCCATGGGGTTCATATATCTCTGCTGCACAAATTAAGATTACTGTAAGTATTGGAGAGTTTTATCTTTTTAGAACACTAACAAATATTTTAATTATTTTCTAATCAATACGAGAAGGGAACACCACTTCAGTTCAACTGCTTGCAACACATAGACATATGCAAACTGTGATGGGGACATGATTCATGACTGGGTCACAAGCAAGAAACAATGTTGCAGACATTTATGGTTCCCAGATGATGAATCCTAGCAGGTCAATGTTTTCTCCTATCCAGTGAAATACCTCAACATCTACTTGATGGATCGGAAGCAAATGTTTTCAAGACGTTCATGGTTTCCAGATGATGGGTGACATATATTTAATATACATTTCATAATCGAAATGGTAAATGTCCCTGTTGTGGGACTAATAAAGGAATATCTTACCTTATATTAAATATGACAGACAGATTGGAAAACAAGTACGCTGTGTGCCACTAACAGACATTAACAGAAAGGATTTCTGGTTAGTGAAGTTCAAACTGCTTTCATTTCAACTTCCTTCATACAAAGCTGCTGATTGCAGATTTACATACCAAGCCTTTGTGTTGTGTTGTTTGTCAGGTGACGTTATTTGGGGAGAGTGCAGGCGCTCAGTCAGTGAGTCTTCACCTGATGATCCAGAGCAGCAAGCCTCTGTTTAAACAGGCCATCCTGCAGAGTTTGCCCTTCTCCATCCCTCTGAAGACCAGGTGAGGGACCATCGGCTCAGGTTGATATTGTTATTTGATGTGCAGCTGATTTGTGCCTGGCTGAAGATTAAAAAAAATATTATGGACTCAAAGAGCTGTCAATTTTTTTTTCTTTTTGTATTCAGACCTCATGGGAATGTCCCCTGCCTGCTTACACACAACTTCAGACTTAACCGTGATTTTGTTTCTCTCCGTCACTTCACCAGACACGACGCCCTGAAGCTGGGAAAGAACTTTGCTAAACAGACCAACTGCTCCGTGAGCGACATCGTCTGCCTGCTGTCTCTCACTCCACAGGCCGTCCTGGCTGCCCAGATGAAAACAAGTAGGGCGCCACAATCACCAGCCTACGCTCACCAAATTTAGAGCAACACTCAGGGCTGCCCACACACTTACATAAGAAGGCAGGATATAGTATGTTTATCTGCAAAAGATGATGAAAAACATCTTTATCCTGAGCGACATATTGGAAAACAAAATCATGACAACTGAGGAATAGTGGGCCTCTGAAGGGACAATTAGAGGGATTTTGCAGCCTCACAGCACAAAATGAATGTATTATACAGTATCTGCCAGGTTGACAGGGTTATTGATCAGTATCATTGCCTCAGTGATTACATCATCAGCTCCTGCTCTCTGCCTGTCTGAACTCACTTTCAGGCTCCAAAATCTAAAATAAAAAATGCATGCGGCCTTTCAGCTCTGATGGCTTAAGAAAGAGACAAAACATCTTATCTGAAGCAGGTTTATTACAACAGTATTTTGCAACTCCATCTACTTCTTCATGTCTGACATTTGCTCTTAATTATGAAATCAAACCGTGGAAAATCAAACAATATTTTCCATCTGACTGATGTTTTTTGATCTCAGGTTCCAAGATTGTGAACCCCTTCAGGTTCCTGGAGGTTTTTGAGACGTGGGGTCCGTACATTGATGGGGGATTAATAAAAGAGCAAGCTGTTACTGCCTTCCAGAAGGGCCACTGGCAGAAAGAGAAGTCTGTGCTGCTTGGTAAGAAGACACACACACACACACACACATTATAAAGCCGCCTCAAAAAATAATTTACTTGAGTATTTACCATTTTCATACCGCTTTACACTTCTACTCCCTTATATTTATCTTACTGCTGTTATCACTTTGCATATTTGAAATACAAAACCTGTGTTGAGCTCACTATATAATATATAATGCATTTGTAATGACCATAGGCCATGGCAAATAAAGGCTGGGAGCAATGTGTGAAGGGAAAGGGCAGGCACACACATTGTTAGAGATCAAACAGACCAGCAGTCATGGTTGGATTAAATTGCCGTGGGGCTGAGGGCTAAAGTGAGTTTATAGGGTCCTAATCAGACTCCTCACACTCCCTTTTGTTGGTTATGATTTGATTAGTTGTGATTATTATTATTAATTCTAAATATTCAAATATTTAAAAATATGCACCACGAAAGCATAAGCATAAGCTCATTTGCTTTCTGGTAGACAGTTAGATGGGAACATAGTTACCACTCTTACACCTGTCTGGTAAACATAAGGCTACAGGCAGCAGCTGGTTACCTAACATAAAGACTGGACACAGGGAAACAACTGTGCAATACAAAAATTACAAGAAGCGTGGTTGTTGGATGCATTGAAAATGTGGGTAGTCCGATCTAATGGGGGTCTGTGCCCCCACCCAAAAAATTTTTATAATGTAATTTCATACAGAGGAAGTGGAAGACATTAAAAAGACAAAAATACAGAGATTGATTTGATGACTAATTCAAAACCATCTTTGATAATAACCACTCATTGTTTATTCAAACTTGAGGATCTCTTTACACTCCCAAACAGTTGCAATTTCTGTTAAAAGAATTTCTTTAACGTTATCAAGTCAGTGAGTAAAGTGAAGAGGACGACTACAATGCCCCTGTGCATTGTTCAATAAAGTACATTCATCTTCCAACCATTCCTGCTACTATGAAGAACCACCAGGACCTAGATTTAGATTGTTGGCTAATTAACGTGGTGGTTTGTTTAGACACACACATTTTTACACACATGGCACTGCTACTGACAAGCGTGCCACGTAAATATTTAAGGCATCACTTTTTGACAAAAGGCATTGATATAACAACCATCTGCCTTCTTTCATGAAAACGGTCTTGAATTCATAAATAGTATAAGTTTGAGGAGTGTGTGTGAGCAACAACACCAATAATACTAAATAATTTTAAAAAGTGGGTGGGACTTGTCTCACTGATTGACAAAAAGCACTTTACTTTTATAATCTGAGTACATTTTGCTGATAATACTTTTGTGCTTTTATTTACCATTTTGAATGCAGGACTTTTACGTGTAATAGAGTACTTATACAGTGTGGTATTTCTGCTATTACTGAATAGTTTTTCCACCATTGTTCAAACTGATATTCTGTAAATCTTGACTAGAATTTGACTATTTGCACTGCTCGGCCTAACAAAGCAGAGTTCCAGAATTGAATATCTGCAAAAACATTGTGGAAGTAAAATGAGTTAATCTCATCTCCATGTTTGATTTTACACAAATTATCTTTACCAACCATTCATTCTGGCATTATTGGGCCTGGAGAGTAACCTCTGGATTCCCTTTGGTTCTCATTATAACAAACTTTGATGTGAAAATAAGATCATAACAAAACTGAAGGCAAGGTTCACTGTGGAAAAAAAAAGTAATACATGCTTTCTAGGAAACTGAGCAGCCGAGTGAATCAAGGTGAAAGCTGAAGCCTAATTACTTGGTGTGAAATTGCTCACAATCAGAGGTAAATATGTTGAAGAAGGATTTTTAAACTTGAAGACAATCAGACAAGGTTGTGCAAAATGAGTAACAAGAAAAGCTGGAGGCAACACAGAAGTCTACTCGCTTGATTGGACTGAGGCTCTGTTTTCCGTCCTGCAGGTACGACCTCAGAAGAGGGCGTGATCTTTGTGTATGGCGTCTTCAACAAGCCGGTGTCTGCAGTGGAGAGCACCGTGTACATCACCGCCATCTTTAAACAGCACGCTCTGAAGATCTTGCACAAGTACCTGCCCCTGTACAAAGACGCTGACCGACGGGACATGCTCGCTCAGGTGAGAGGAGCTCAGTCCAGTCCTTTCAGTTTCAGCACTATACACACATTTTAGCGAGAGCTGTCTTAGGGCCTAGATTAATCTCATTTGTTGAGTTATTTGTCAGGTGAACCACAGGGGGCTGAGCCGAAGAAGATTTATTTCAGTGATAATGCCTAAACATCTTTGATTATGTATGAGTATAAAAGAGTTTACGGGTGGAGGACAAATTACTCTCACAAACCACTGACATTTAAAACAATGAATCTCACTCATCCCATTGAAAGCTGAGTGCTGAGCCTAATATATGGGGGAAAAAAGTTTGTCCTGCTGCCACTGGTTGTCCATAATGCATACATTTCCATGGCTGTTTTCCTGCACACAAGAGTGACACAAAAATATCACATAATAGAGTTTTGGTTTGGTTTAAATATTCATTGGATCTGATTTAAATGTACATAAAATTTGCTACAGATATTTTTTCCAACAACATGGTAAACATTACCCTCTAAACATTTTAACACGGTTATTGTGAACACATTAGAATATCAATACCAATCAGAACAGATAGATCAGAATACTTTTAGGGGACCAGTGTGCATTTGTACAAAATTTTAATAGTTGTTCAGGCAAAGGCCAAAATCCAGCTGCCATAGCCTCGTCCTTCGTGTTCTCCAGAGGATAAACCTGACCCCTAAATTTTCCTGTACCGCCACCACAGGGTTGTTTGTGAGAATTATCACACTGTAGGATAGATTTCAATGAAATATGATTCATGATGAGATCCATGATGAAGCCTAATGATTTTTGGTAATTCCCTGACTTTTCATCTTGTGTCACAAACAGGTCAAATTTATCACTTATCCAATGATGTGTCCCTACATCTATTTGATAGATATAGATTAAATTTCATGATGTTCATGGTTCCCAGACAAGTGCTAATGACTTTGATGATCCTTTTTCATCCTGTTTCTGACCAAACACCTGCAAACCATTCTCAGTCATCCTCAGCTGAATGTGTGTGAAGTGTTTGTTTGTTTGTTTGTTTTTGCTAATTAGCTGACGTCATCATGCAAACATATGTAAATAAGATGGTCAGCATCACCATGTTATCATTTTCAGCGTGGGGCGTTAGCATGCCGATGTTAGCCGCTAGCATGGCTGCAGACTCTTGGTCTTGTTTATCAGTCAGATTGATCGCAGGGTGTTGAGTTTTAAGCTGTGAAAACACAGAGGTGGAACAGCTCATGATGACACAGCAGAGGAAGAGCGCCTCCGGTGGTTTTCTCCCGGTCGCTTTGATGCGAAGTGCAAGGTGGCGGCCTCAGGGAGCTGCAGGGGGTCAGGAGGTCACACTCTTGGACAAATTTAGTTTTCAGTCACAGTTCAAGGTGTAGCAGAGAGACAGTGGAGTCACAACCATAGCCTGCCTGTCTATATATATGTACACACACACACACACATCTATTCATAGAGGACACTGTGACTGGTTGTAGATTCTTAGTCTTGTTGGGAAACAGGAGAAAATTTCTTCAGGTTCAAAATTATAGCCACTATGTCATCACTGTTCCCCCCCTCAAGCTTCCCTTCAAATATACTGTGTATTTTTTATTCAAAACCTCACTGTGAGGAAGTGCAGCTGATTTGTCACACAGGCATGAGCAGGGATAATGAAAAGCAGCGATTGAAAACGCGACAATAAAAAAACACGCGTGCCTGCAACCTTGAGACGGTGTTTTCAAGAGACTGGAGGCATGTGATCAAAAGTCACTTAAGAGCTTGTGTTTCCTCCGCTGCAGGACACTCCTGCTTAAGCGTCGAGGCATTAAAGTTCATAGAGAAATCTTCAGTCCATGGAAGGCAAAGTTAGTGAGGCGAGCTACTTTTGATCACAGGAAAAGCGTGTATAATTAATATTCTTCCACCATCAAGAAAGTGTCATCCAGTTTCCAGCTGGCTAACATTTAGACAGTCTAATTTGTGAGAAACTTCATAATGAATGCACTGAAAATAGTGAAGTAGCTTGTGTGAAAAGGGCAAAAAAATATAGGCCGCATTTTCGCTGTGACCTGTATTTCAAGAGCTTTGTTCTCTTCCATATTTTTCTCACACTCAAACTCAGACACAGCCCCCCCCCACACACACACTCAAACACACACATGCATCAATAAGCACCCATTCAGTGGCTTTGCGAGGTGGGCAGTCGTGCATGGATCGATGTCCTACCCAGCCAGAGCTCGGTGTAACGAGGACCCAGCTGTCTCCTGTGCTCCCTCCAGCTTCTCTACGCCTAACGAGCCTGATGGGGAATTGAAAACTGCTGTGATTTGGAAAAAAAATGCCACATTTCCCCCCAGATGAAGGCAGTTAATACTTTATCACCATGATCTCCATCATTCAGACTTTACAGACTTCAGTGTTGCTCCTGACACAGCTCCTCTCGTTTGCCTACAGAGGGAGCTACAACTCCAGTTTTTTTCAGCGTCTCCAACACAGTTTTTCTCCTCCATCATTTATATATGATGAAGCATGTGGACTGACCGGAGTTTGTCTGTTTGAGATTCAGCCCATCTAAGAAGCGACTCGTCTCTCATTAACATCTACAGTGACGGGAGGGATCAGCCGAGGAATCACACATGAAGTGCAAGACAGAGACGGCTGGCTGCGGGAGGAACACTGCCTGGGTGACTTGACACCCCATTTGTATTCATGAGGGTAGATTAGATATTAGAAAAACCTGTCAGTATAGAGTAATGCGATTGAAAATCATCACAAACTAGTGTGTGCAAAATGATTCTAAAGTCTAAAAGCTGAACATTTTAACCTCCATGAATGTAGAATGTATTGGTGACCTATTGCTTAGACTGCATTTGTTTTAGCTGCTTGTACTTAATATACTGGCAACCAAGCATAATATTGAACAATATTATTAACATTTTAACAAATGTTTAAAGCTGTGCTTCAAAATATATTCACTATTTGTAATGTGAAAAGTGTTAGCCACAGACAATGATCACCCAACTCTGCAGCTCCTCTCAGGTCTACAGAGCTTCTCAGCATCTTCAGTTAATTGGTTTGGTTTTACGACCCACAACTTTATGGTTTTGGTTTAGTCTCACTGCTCTCATCAGCTTCTGCAGCAGGCAGCTGTTTTCAGTGCAAAAGCTCCGATAAATACACTGTACCCTGCTTCCAGGAAAATGCGTCACTTGTGAGATCTTCTGATTTCCAAAATTGGTCATTTTGGCTAGGGAAACTACTTCAGTCCTAACTTCTCTTGGGGCTGCCGCTTCGATGATGTCCTGAACATTTGCAGATCGATTCAGAGCTCAAGTCATTCTCCTGCTCCAGCTCTGCTTTTTAAATGATCTGACTCATGAATAGCGCAAAAACTGAATTCCTCGTCATCGGTGGCCTCGGGTTCGTCTTCATTTCCAGAGTCATCAAAACCTTCCACTATCAAAGAAAGTGCTGCTCTGTACTAAACCTGACACCAGGAGCTGCACCATCACTGTGACTGTGACAGAAGGCTAAGATAATCAAACCTGCCCATCATTGTGTCTGTTTTTATTCATATTAACAGTTAGGGAGCAAAAACACGACATTATCTACTATCACTTGTGTCCAGCATCCTGTGAATACAAACATGTAAGACTCTTACATGTGCAGTACCTCAGGTCTCTCGTGACTCATTTAGAGAAAAACATCAGAAAAACAATGCTTCATTTTTGATATTACACATTTTTAGACATTATACATATACACACATCATACATTCTGTGTTTGTGCAGAACGTTGTTAAAAAGAAATAGTTTGAGGAACACCAGGGAGGTGAGTGCTAATGAAATGAAATGAACAGGGTGTGATAAAGTCCTGGGTATACATTCAAGGGGCAAATCATTTAGAATGAAAACAAACGAGTTCTCCAGACAAACAATGTGGATTAGCGACTGGACGTTACGCACATTCACTGCTCATTCACGTCTTATGGCGCAGTCAGACCAAAATTCACTTCCCATTCAAGTTGTGATCTGACCTATTTCACCTTGTGCAGAATTCAGCGAGACTGAACCCTGACATGCAAAATCGTGAGTTTCTCCTATGTCTAGCTGGTCTGAGAGAGGGGGCGGGACTGACCTCTCATTCAGGAAATAGTGTTTTATGTTCTTACTGCACAGCACAATCATAGAAGCGGCAGAGCGAGAAGGACGCTGCTTGTCTGCAGTGACGGTGACGGTGGTTACTGACAGTAAAGTGTTCCATGAATGCTGAATAATTAATAAGTTTAAGGACTGCTGTTGTCAGCCATGATAGTTCCTACAGTTTAGTTTGACATCAATTCAGGCACGTGAACTCATCATTAGTGATCGTGACTTGTGCATTTTTGCGTTTCCTAATCGAAGAGTACGAAGTGGTTACATAGTTCTGTTCTTCTTTTACTCTTCATTTTTGCTTTTTGTCTTACAGATACTATTTTTATCTGTGGGGTTTTAGCTGTGAAAACACAGAGGTGGAACAGCTCATGATGACACAGCAGAGGAAGAACAACGCCTCAAGCAGTTTTCTCTCAGTCATTTTGATGCAAAGTGCAAGGTGGCGGCCTCAGGGAGCTGCAGGGAGTCAGGAGGTCACTCTCTTGGACATATTTAGTATTCATTCACAGTTCACGGTGCAGTAGGGAGACAGTGGAGTCACATTCGTAGCCTGCCCGTCCATACACACACACACACACACCTCCTCCTGCATCTCTTCATAAAGGGTACCTCTCAAGAGGACTGGAGGGGTCAGCACAAATGTCAAACAGTCTGTCACGGAGGAGGCTGATGCGGAGAGCTCAGCGTTGTGCCTTTTGTAGCATTTATAGGTTTGTGTCTATTTTCTCTGCATTACTCAAGTTCAGTATCTCTGAACACATCCCAAACATCAAATCAAAGACTATCGCTTTCTTTCCAGTTGAACACACCACTCATCAGCATCATGAGTACGACTCCATGAGAACTTTCTCTGCGAAATGTCTTTTTACAGAACGTAAAACACTTCTGTCGTGATAAAAGCTGAGGACCAGTGAGAATGGCACTTGACAACTTTCTTTTGTTATCAAAGGAATTTCAACTCAGTCATTGACAAGCTCATGAAGTGTTTGTGAAGTGCTGCCAGCAATGAGAGATTCAGTGAGTAATTTCATTGAAGAGAGCGCTGTAACTGCCAGAAGAGTTTCTGGTCGATCTGGCTGTATCCAAACTGGTTCATTTGTTTCACAGAGATGAACAAACGGATTAGCTGATTTAATTTAAAGGAGGTGATAAAAGCATTGCATTTCTGCAAAAACTGCATGTAGTCCTCAGACGCTACTCTGTCAGTGGGACATGTGATTCCACCTTGTTTGCCAGCCCAAGCTTCCTCTCACAGTACAAAGACATACAGGTTAGGTTAATTGGAGACTCTCAATTGTCTGTAGGTGTGAATGTGAATGTCTCGATGTGTCAGCCCTGTGACTGACTGGTGACCTCTCCAAGGTGTACCCTGTCTTTTTTTTTTTGTTGTTGCTGGAAACGTTTCTCTGACTCACTATTTTCTCCAACTGTTGTATGTCTCTTGTTTCATCTCTCCCCTGTGTGTGTGTGTGTGTGTGTATCTCACTGACTTGACTCTCAATCATCAGAATGCACAGGTTTGATCAGCATCACGTGGAATAGTTTACAGCGGATGCAGGCGGTCTGTGAGTTTCCTGGCCTAGGAATGCTGGGCTGGTTTAAAAAGTAACACTCCATCAAAATTTAATAATCATCAATAATTTATCAGTTATCGGTCGTAGACCCAGACACGGACCCAGACGCCATCCCATCCAGACCCGTACCATGGTTCACCTATTACTGGCCTCAGTGGGGATGAAGAGGGATGGCAGGTTAACAAGGGGATGGTGTCCCCCCCTCATCCCACCTCAAATCGCCTACTGATCACTGATCTGTGTTTTGGGTACAATTTTTATAGACTTCAATATAAGAGGTATTATTATAAACAGACCCACATGTAGCTGTTACAGGTGGTATTCTGTGAGATTTGGTTTTATGCCATGTGGTGCAGCAGCGAGCGCTCACTGTTCTGCCAATTCAGTTGACACTATTCTTCTGTCTGCTCTGTCACAGTGATAAATATTTATCATATCATATTTATCACAGAGTTGTTTTAGCTGTGGCTGGAGGGCGATTGCATTTGTTAAATTCGCTCTCATAACCATTGGCGTCTCTACGCATGCACAGTAACAACAAAAACAGATTAGGTGCACAGCCCCAATATGTTATGCACACATTGAAATTAAGGACTGAAAGCATGAATAGCATTTGATAGCATTTACACTGTGCCACATTGTCTTGTCCATCTGCTCTCAATGACTGTAGATCATCAAAACATTGCACATCATGAAAGTCCTAAAGAAACTGACACTAGCCCATCTCAGATCTCAGGTGAGCGCTGGATGTCATGTTCTTTGATTTCTCTACTGCCCTCAACACAATCTAGCCAACACTGAAAGAAGCTCCAAAACATGCAGGTAGATGCTTCCACAGCTTCCTGGATTATTGATTACACGACCACAATTTGTGCAGCAGAGGGGGGTGTCCGAGCAGGTTGTTAGCAGCACACGAGGATGGCAGGGGGCTGCGCTCTCACCTTTCCTCTTCACCCTGTGTACCTCAGACTGCATCATCTGCAGAAATTGGACTTTCCTCCACAGTCACCTGACCTCAACCCCATTAAACATTTACAGGGGCACTGAGAAAGCAAAGCAAGCGGAGTTACTTGAACGAGCCTCTGATGAGTAGATCAAATCCGAGTGTCATCTGAACGCGTACTTCAATGGAAGGAATACAACTCAAAAACATTTTTTATACAAAGAAGCTGAAGTTGGCTGGTGCCACAAATTTGCTTAAATGTGATTGCTGACTGAGAAATAGTGCAGAATCTTAAATAATTCTTCTTCATTTTACATCTCATGACTTCTTGTCTTTTTTAAAAGTCCCCAAACTTTTTGAATATTTCCAGGTTTACATGAAAATATTGGATATTTTCAATGTGGTCTCAGACTTTTGGACCCCACAGTACATATTGTAATTCTGTATTTCTGTCCTCTCACTCACTTTTCATCATTTATTGTGTCTGAATTTGCTGATGCATCACTGGAAGGCATTAGAAAGTAGGTGGCATTGAAGAAATGTATAATAGAGGGGCAAAGTTGGAGGAAAAAACTGGTTGAAAAGATGAAAGGATGAAGGGCAAAATGATAGAAAAGGGGAGGACATGTTGATGAGAGAGAGAGAGCGGAGGAAATAGCAGAGGAAAAGTTTATTCCCAGAACACTATACTTACATGATACGCACTACATGACTTAATTTCTACCTGTGCTTGTACCCTCTTGAATTAGTGTGTGCTCATTAGTTATGAATACATTTGTACGCGTGCTTATTTAAAACAGACATATGTGCATGTGACGATAAGAGAAAGCGAATCTGTGTGTGTGTGTGTGTGTGTGTGTGAGTGTCCATCAGCTTGCTAGAGTCAGCCTGTTTGTTTTCAGGTGTCAGATGTGGGGCTGTGTGGGCGCAGGTTGTGTGCTGCTGAAAAAGACACACTGGTTTCCAGGTAACAAGCCGGAGAAGATGCTCTACCTTCATTTTCTTTTTCGCTTCCTTTTAGCCGAGAGGGAACAATAGTTTTTTCGTTGCTCTGCCCCAGCCCGTCTCTTTGTAGATGTCACGCTAATTAGTTTTATTCATTCTCTTTTCAAAAACGCAGCAGAAACCAGAAGATACAATGTAAAGCACAAACATTAAAATAATGCTTAACAATTCTCCAACTTGCAAAGCAGCTTGTTGGTAACCGGCTTATTCATTATAACAGCTGTGGTTAAAAATCCCAGAGGTGGACAACACCAAAATATAATCCACTGATCCTGAGGCCAAGGGTGATCTTCTCTCCAAAAAAAACCAAAAACTGTACTCAAATTGGTTCACTGCTTTTCGGCTGTCATGGTTATAAGCCAATGATAAACAAGTGGGAATATGTAACTTCTTTCAAGAGCGGTAATTAAGAAAGAAAAGATAGTTATGAAAGAATAAATGAATAAAAGGTAGTTACATATAAAACCCATAATGAGAGTGACACAAAAGAGTGAAATACTTACATGACAGATACAAAAAAACGTGTCAGTAGGAGGTTTTTGTGTGGGGAAAGAGTATTTGGTATCAGGGAAAGAAGAAGTGTATTTGTAAAAAAGTGAAGATAACTTTCTATGTAAAGCAACAGTTGGTCTGCTGGGTAACATCTACATCAACAACACAGCTGAGACTGATGGGAATGCCATTAGTTTCGCAGGTATTTGATCATAAAAAAAAGTACTGGACCAGATGAGAGGTCAGCGGATCATCAAAGTGATTACAGGTCATCCCGATGGGGACATGAATGTCTGCACCAAATTTCATTACAATCTAGTTGTCAAGACATTTCCCCAAAACCACAAATGCCATTAGGATGGTAACCTCTTGGGACTATGAATACCTGTGCAAAATTTATTAGCAGCATCCAATAGCAGTTCAGATTGCACAAAAGTCAGAGGATCCTTAAAGTCAGTAGGATTCATCCCCTGGTGACCATGAATGTCTGTACAAAATTACATGGCAATCCAATTGTGGTTTAGTAGTCTTGACCTAATTGATGAACTAACTGACCGGCCGACTGACTGACTGACCAACATGTCATACACAGGGCCAAGCTGCTAGCATGGCTAAAACTTGTTCTTCTGTTCAAAAATATGAGACTATATCTCTTTCTCGTCTCCTCAGATTGTCACAGACTATGTCTTCCTGTGTCCAGCCAGGAGGTCGGCGCGTGCCGGCACAGCAGCGGGCAGCAGGGTGTGGCTGTACGTGTTCGACCATGTGGCGTCAGACTGTCGGGTGTGGTCAGGTCTGACTTTCTGCTATCAGCACGCCTGCCATGGCGCCGAGCTGCCTTTTCTCTTTGACTCTGCCTCAGTGGCAAACTTCACCCTGTCACTGCCAGAGAAGCTGCTGTCCAATCGGATGCTGTGCTACTGGGGGGCCTTTGCCCACACTGGTGACCCTTCCTCGCGGGCCCAACAGACGACTTTCTGCCGGGAGCAGCGTCTGCCCGTTTGGCCGCGCTACACTGACAACAGCTGGCTGATCATGAACCTGACAGTGCGTTCACATGCGCAGGGGGAAACCAGGAAGCATGTATGTGACTTCTGGGACAAACTGGGCATCTACGAGTGAGGGGACTTGCTTGACCGGGACATGTTGGGTTGCTTTGCATTAAAATATCATCAATACATGCTGGCTCTTTATAAAATAGAATATAAAGTCAGTTGCAAAATCTTGCACCTTGAGGTTGTGGTGTTCTCAAATTTTACATTTGTCAGTATTAAATATGACCTTTTAGGAATTGCTACCAAGCAGCAATTAAGAAAATGTTATTTCTATTACCTTTCTCCAGCAACCTATGTGGTGGAAAGCAAAAGCAGTTCACATCAGTTTTGCAGAACTGCTTGAATTATCAGCATGCTGTCATGATCTAATGGTCACCAGTCTGGATTGCATCTCTGGTCAAAAGCCCCACCATTTTCCTTTAGCGTAAGTAAATACAAAGGCAGCACAACTGCATAGAAAATCAATGGAAAATGCAAGCAGACACAGGAAAGAGACTTGTTTGCTCCATCTGGGGGTCATTCAGATAAAGATGAGTTTGTCTAAGTAAAAAATATTTCAACTTGAGCAAAAAATGTACTATTACCCTGAAGCTATTTGATACCAAAGTATGAATGTACAAAGACTCGCTCTAGTATCCCATTCAACCTGAACACACCTTCAGACTGCACCCACTGTGAAAAGCCTCCACACATTCATTACAGTGAAGCAATGCATTAACAAGGTGGTGGGACTTTATTGCAAAAACAAGTAAGTGAAGACCTTATTTATCGCTCTGTGAAAGATTCTGTTTCCGCTTTTCAGTCTTTCAGCCCTTAAAAAAAATCAGTGTGGAAAAAGCTTGTGTGTGACTTTGTGTACTGTGACGTATGTTTGCCATTTAAAGATTTCAGTTATCAAATGCACTTAAAATTCATTTAGTGAACGCAGGCGCCAGTCTAATTGTCTGTATAATGAAATAAAGGATTCCAGTCATATAACTGCTCTCTCTTGGTTTTCTTTTTAAATTTCACTTCGGTCTGAATGAATCCTAAAAGCACTCATCAATATTTTATATTAACAATGTAAAAATGACATGTAATGAAACAGGATCTGCATGTAGTGACAAACTCACAGATAATTATCATCCACCTCAGCTGTTACAAGGAGCGTTTTAGCTCCTGTCAGCTGATTCTTTTTCTTCGTCGTTTCCATCAGCAGCAGGCAGACATATTCAGTGAGAGATGTCAGGTGATGTAGTATAAAGAGCAAGAAAAGTCCAAATATGGAGGAGATTGGTGTGGCAGGATGGGTCAAAAGGACTTTCACCCAGAAGTGAGAACATGTTGCCAGAAACGAGTCCAAATGAAAGTGAATGTCGCTCCCTGTCAATCGTCTGTTTTCTAATGTGCTGACCTCATCGGCTTTTCCAAGGTGATAATATATGTTGCGTTTACAGCTTGTTTAGCTGCTCTCAAGCAACAAAATGCACATGCAAATGAATGAAAAAACATATATTAGTGTAGTGTAGTATAAGTGAGTCTAAACTGGAGGATAAACTCAAACACTGTTTCTTCTCAATGTTGACCACTGTTCCTCTCTCTCTCCAAGGTAGCCACTTATCATTTAGAAAAGCAATACATTGTATTGATTCGTCAGTTGGAGGCTCAGTTTAATATGGCTGGCTACAATCTGAGCTCTGTCCTCCGGGCAGCTTGCATCATAGGAAGTATTTAAAGTGTCCTTTTATTAAAACTATATTTGAAGGTCCAGGGTTAAATGGTAGAAAACACTACAGTCTTCAAAGGCCCATTCATACTCTTACCTCCCAGCAATATATGGAAAGAAAGGAAAAACTAAATAAAATGATGTAACATGGAAATATTTCCCCCCAACCAGCATTAACCCTAAAAAAGAAGAGGGTTAGTCTTTTGAGTGTAAATGTTCTTGGTCTTTTATAATCAAAAATTTAAAATCTTTGCAGACGTTGTAAATAATGCAATACATTCAAGCCTTTGAATTATCTTCATGGCATTGAATAAAGAGACTCTGCTAATAGTTCTGTTTGGAAGGATGAGTAATATTTGTTATCTGTTATAGCTGGCTCTTCTGGAGTGCTCGAACTGATGAAGCGTTGTCCATTTATTGAGGCCCAAGGATGAAGGATAGCAAGACCTTTCAGCGTGGAAGAAAAACCGCTACAACCGAGCCGCTCTTGAGTCACGTCTCATCTGGACGTGTTTCTAATCACGAATGGAGACACGGCCCTTTTAAGATATATACTAAGATAATTGGATTTTCTGTTGATGGAGTTTTTTTTTTTTTACAAATAAGCCTGCCTGACAGATTTTTTTCCCCACTGAATTTAACCAAGCGAACAACATCGATGATAAAGTGGGTGCACCTCTTTGGTCCAGACTGAAATATCTCAACAATTCTTGGATGGATTACCATGAAATTCGATAGACACTGATGTTCTCCAACAGGATGAATCCTCCCGATTTTGGTGACTCCCTTGACTTTTCCTCTGGCGCCACCATGAGGTTGCCATTTGCGATTTTGAGTGAAATGTCTCAATTATTCTCGGACAGATTGCCATAAGATTCAGAGCTGCTAGCACAGTCTTGTTTTTATTACAAAGAAACCACGGTGTTTCCTGTTTTTTTTTCCCAATGAATGCAAATATAAAAGCTTTCATAACCAGGTTGTGTTAATCATCTGGGAGCAAAGCAGACGGTACTTTCAATGAAATAGGTGCAGTATTTACTCTAAGAATGACTCAACAGGAGCTGTAAAGATCTTTCAGTTTTCCAGATCTTACCAGTTGATCTGGCGGCTGAACTGGCACGTGTCCAGTCATAAGCCTGTTTTTCTAACCTCCAGGCGCTCGGCAGCCTCACCTGTCTCTCTCCAGATTATCTGAAGAGGCCTCTCTCCCCACTGGCACAAAGGCCACTGTGAATTGTCCTGTTTCTTTTGGCATCCGCTTAAAATATGCCACGTGCACGCACACGCGAGACCACTTTATTGGCTGTTTACACACACGCATTGATTGGTGGAGTACTGACACGTGGGGCGTGTCGAGGCCACCTCATTATCTCTGCAGACATTTACTTTCCTGTCATCCGGTATGAAAACACGGCCCCGCGCTGCGACTGAGCTGTCTGAGACGGCCGCACAGCTAATCAATTGCAGTTCGTCCGAGCTCCATGCCCACAGCTGGACTCTCACAGGGTGTCCCTCCCTCTCCCCCGCCCAAAATCCTACCGCTCATTATAGCCACATCCGATAAAAAAGGAGACTAAGAGTGAGAGAAAAGAGGGACACAATCCTCTGTATTGCCTTTTAGGAAAGGTTATGGAATCGATTTCTGGCCATCACTCTCTGGCTCTAAATCACGGCTGCTGGCTTTGCATGGGCGCATTCCAATAAGATCTGATTATAGCCACTGCGGCTGCAATTAAAAATCAGATGACAGCTCCCTGTGCCCGGCATTCAGCTCAGACCAGCCAGAATGCTGCAGGGGAGGGGGGCTGCTGTTGTCAACAGCACACTTTTCACCAACATCTCTCTCATGTAAGTTTAAGCAGTAGTGTGACATTTTGGGTTACTGGCTATTTTTAGGGATACTTGGTTACACCAACTTAATTAATATGTTTTATCTTGTTTGTTTCATCCGTACAAAAAGTGCGAATCTGACAAGTTGTGGTTTTAACAGAGGCATTAAAAAGAGTACAATTTTAGCACCGTACAAAAGTTTGGGCAGCCTGAGAGATTCGAGCTCTCAGATAACATCTCGACCTAAATTTCACTGCAAAATACATTTCAATGCAAAATAACCAATGGTAAAGTTAAAATAGAACTTATGGCTGCAATGAGCAAAGGTTTGTCAGGAGAAAAAGGGGGCTGGATTTCATGGGAAGAACACCTCTTTAACTCTTATGTACAGGGGTGGATCGATCATGCTTTGGGCTTGTGATGCAGCCAGGTGCCATGGGAAAATTTCACTAGTAGAGGAAGAATAGATTCAATTAAACACCAGCAAATTCTGGAAGCAAACATCACACTATCTGTAAAAAAGCTGACAATAAAAAGAGGATGGCTTCCACAACAGGATGATGATCTTAAATACACTTCAGTATCCTCAATAGATTATGTCAAGACGTGTGAGCTGAAGACCCAGAAACCTTTCGAAGAACTGAAAGACTCTTAGCTGGTTACAGAAAGTGTTTATAAGCTGTGATACCAAAGTTTTGCTTCGGGCCCTTTTTCAGTTTTGTTATTTTAAAACTATTTTAAAAATGGAAATAAAAAAGTAATCTTGCTTAAAATATTAAAGAAATGTGTCGTCTTTAACTTTATGCCTTTTGGAAATCAGGTCATCAACTATTCACAGTATCAAAGATTTTGAAACTTTTGCATGTGACTATGTGCTGGACTATTTCTTGGCCGGGAGCAGTTGCCAGGCAACAAGCAAAACCCCAAGAAGTTACTGCTCCCGGCCAAGAAATAAGGTCTTTCTCAATATCCATTCTTGTACTGTAACTTGTGTGGCGTTTGAGTAGCCAAGTATCCCTACATGCATTTCACAACAACATGCACTGAATGCAGGCTCAAAACTGTTCGACCTAGTTATTATATTTTTTTCAGGAGAGAAAGTAACCATTTAAATTTCATGTCAGTTTATTTAAAAAAAAAAAAAAAAATACTGCACATTTTGCTCCAACTTTTGCTCCGACAGTCTTACCCCATCTGGTAATTTGGTCATTTTTTTGGTTCTGATGTCTCCATAATTTTCAACACAAGATATAATTTTGGTCTCACAGTTGAGTCTAAAAGCTAATTTAAGGTATGTGATTTTATTGAAGAGTCTAAAGTTGTACAGTAGTGCTACTCTATTCTGACTTTTGTCTCCTCACATATCACCCAACGTCTAAAACAATTAATAAATATATATAAATGAAAATGAACAGAGGCAGTGTGGTATTATATTTCATTTTATTATACATATACATCAAAGTAGACTGAGACAATAGGTACATCTGATGACTGCATTTCACAGTAAACAAGGCTGAAATTCCCTTAACAAAAGCTCTTCCTCTTCAGATAGAGCCTGTTATTGGTCTTTGAGTTGAGCTGATTTTGTCAGTACAGTTGAACAGCTGTGTTGAAGTACGTTCACCAGAGCAGGCTGAACAGGAGCGCTGCTGCCCCATTGGTGGATTGAATGTATTGCATCCTCCAGTCATCAGAAGCTTGGAAAAACTTGAAAAAAATGTTAAACAAAATTGAAATTTGAAACTCCCAAGGACGTAAGTCTGAATTTGGCCTAGTCTGGATTGAAAGATATATTATTTATTAAGATATAATATTAAACAAAAGGAAGGGCAAATTGTGTAGATGTCAAAACGACAGTCTAATTTCATAATGTCTAATCCTATGAAACTATAAAACGCAATGTGACAAATTACAATGAAGCCCTTTTTGTTTTTCTGCCACTGTTCTCTTCCCTGGCTTTGCTCTTGGCTACATGAATGAAAAGCAACACAAGCACATATGCCGAGATTTGTCTCAACACGGTGAAGACTCAAGGGCAGATACAAGAGGCAGGACGAGATTAGGATTGACATTGTTTATTTCCAAGCTTGAAAACTGAGCGGGGAGGCCTTTGGCAGAATTATCCCATTATGTCTTCAGTTACAGTTTTGCTTTGAATGTGCCCAAAGTGGAATTCTCTCTTATATTACATTTTAGCGCTGCAGGCGAATATCATTGAGGACAAACTCCTGCTTAAAGACATGCCATTTATTATGCTCTGAACAAAGCTGCCTGATCTTTTGCTGTATAATCTTTCATACTGTAGGACTGCAGACTCAGCTAACATTTTACAGAAGGCAACAAGCCAAGTAAACCCGAGCAAGTGCAAACTTTTCACCGTGCGATGCTGTGTTGAACTGATCGAATGACACGGGGGGGGATAGTTCAGCAGTTTGGGGAAAAAGCTTATTATTGTTGGAAGATCAATATCAGTCTCGAGGAGTTGGAGTCGAGGTGTGGTTTGACTAGATTAACATAAAGACTTGAAGCAGGGGGAATGTGGCTCTGTCTAAAATGTGAAAAATACACCCACTACAATGTTAAATCTCACCAACAAACAGGTTGTATCTAATTAAGCCGTACATAAACAGAAATATGAAAACGATGATGATTGTAGGACATTTCCCTGCTTTACTATTTCTTGACTCTTGACCATATCTTGCTACTCATGAGGTTCTGCATCACCATCTAGTGCCATATTACAGGGCAATGTACTGGTGAATTAACTATCTTTCATGAATAGGTTATCACACGTTGTTGATTTCCTCTCTTTGACCTCTTGTCTCGCACACTCACACAAAATAATGGCAATAGATCTATGTAATATTTCTATTGTTTGTATGTCCAAGTCTATCCAAATGGGATCTCAGTTCAACTGTGGCTGGGCATTATGAGTCTGACCTGGTGAACGATCCCCCTACACACACACACACCATACACTACACATGTAATAAATAAGGAGATCACACACTGATCGCCTGCTGACATTTTCAGGTTTTGTCCTTATCAATAGAAGTTCAGGTCATTCCACCACAACCAGCACTGTCTGTCTCCTAATAAGCCAAATCACGTCAAGTCAATTTTATATACATTGCTCAATATCACAAATCACAATTTGCTTCAAGGGGTTTTACAGCGTGTACTGCTTATGACACCCTGTATGCTTAAACCTTCAATTCAGATAAGGAAAAACTCCCCCAGAAAACCCTTTAACAGGGAAAAAGGAGGAAACAGATGTAGTTAAACGTAAGCTGCCAACTATCAGTCACCAAGTGCTGTTATTTCCTCATTGATGGTCATTCATGGACTACCATATGGCTTGTAGAGATAATCTGAGAATATGTTTTCGGTTTTTATTTCTTTTTCTGAGACTTGGATAAGAACATAAATACAGTAATTATAGCAGATATTTCTTTAGGGTTTTGCTGCTTATAAACAGTTATCACATTAGGAAGCTCAGGTTACAATGAAAAAGTCAGCACCAGCTTTTTGATTGCACTGGATTGTGAGTCATGGAAAAGAAACTGATGGCGTATTCCTGTCAGTTAGCTTGTTGGTGACGGAGCTTGATGACAGAGAATGACTAAGCCTATGGATTACAGCACAGGTACACCAGGGGACTGAACAGTTTTGTTGTTATTGGAAATCGCTTGCAGAATCGATGCGATGCTGCTGATTAGTGAACCAAATAGCATGCCAGGGGAAGAGCGTATCGGATCATCCCACGCAAATTCCTTTCTGTGTTTTAGTAGTGCAGAGTTTCATCTAAGGAAATAAACTTTGGAATTATTTTCATCACGTTCACTGCTTACGTCACAATTATCCTGGATCCTCTATATATCCATATTATCAAAGTCATGCCCCTCCATATGTTCTAACAAACACTGGCACATGCACAGTGGGCTCTTTAGGCACATAGGCTCATTCAAGTGGCAATTAAAAGTGAAAAAGTCACTTTATCAGCTTTTTTATTACTCTCTGATACCAGAGACCATGTGCATATAAATTGCTGCTTTCAGAAGATCTGGGTTTCTGCTGACTCGCACGCCTCTGCCTCATTCTCTGGAGATTTACCATGTAATAGGAAAGCAGCAGCCAGGGCCTCTTTTTTTCTCCACTCCCCAACCTGAATTGAATTGGTCCCACGAGCTATCAACGTAAATTCAGAAGGTAGACTGCAGCGCAATTTGCTCATAAATCACAAAAAAAGGTGCTGTAATTCTGAACAGACGCTTATGTAGGGAAGAATGTGTAGGTGGGTGGGAAGAGATAGCAGAGCATTCAGGCTCCAGTTTGCTATGGTTTGCTGTAATAATAATACTTGAGAGGGCATTTTTACTGTAGTGAGCCAAACACCTACGGCATCACCACAACACTGATGATAAGACCAGAAAGTTCTCCTGTGTATTACAGCTTCAAAGCAGCTTTGACTCAGTATGGACAGACTGGAGTAGCTGTGTTGGAGTGGTGCTTGAACCAGAAGACATTAAAAATAAAGACTAAAAAAACTGAAAGCTCTAGATTGTGATCATTAAGACTTGAGTGCCGCCCGTGGTTTCTGACTCAGTCTTATATCTAATTGTAATACCAACCCTACAGTATCATGATTTTTCTTTTACATGTTGAATCATAAATGAATATCAGAGTCTAGCATCAGTGAGACCTTTCAGTTTGACATTTAACCATTACACTTTCAAAGGCTATTCATAATGACTTGCTCAGTCAGAACTACAGCCTTTTTAAGCAAAGACAATGTTTCAGTCAGTCACTCATGGGTAAAGTACTAACTTTTTTTCAGCTGTTGTACCTTTCAGGTGATCACTTCCCTGAAGCAATTTTGCATTGAGCAGAGGTATTAATTTTTCCAATTCGTCAGTCCATCAATAATACAGTTACTATAATGACAGACCTATGGTTTGTCTCTTTTAGTGCTTTGGTTAAACCTTCATTAATTGACATGGCATAGACATTATCATATATTCATTATTAAGTTGATATGGTTAACATGTTAGAAAACAGTTGCCTATGTTCACCCTGAACAAGAGACTGAATGAACACTGGAAGGAAACAACATCCAAACCATAACCGCTCACAGCATCTGGGCAGGGGTCAAAGGTCATCAACCATGAATCAGAAGACAGCCGGAGAAAGATTAAGGAGGACATTTGCATCAGACTTCATCAGATCATCTTGTTATTGCATTATCTACATTGGGGTCATGTAAGATCTGAGCCAGATTTTCTCTCTAAAGAAGACCATGACATGCTGCTGAAAGCTAATATGAAGACTATTTTGTCATACATTTTTGGATAAGAAGCTTCTTAAAATCAAAAATGGTACAGAAAAGATTTATAAATTCCTAGAGAGAAGTTGAGGTTGTTTCCATTCACTATATTACACTCAGGCGGTGCTCTTGGAACCAGCACCCAGTGGCCAATAAAATAATTGCATTTTACTGCACTTAATATTGTGTCTTCAGTGATGAGAAGGACAAACTAAAACATGCATGTCGATCTGATTGTAGTCAGATCAATTGGGGTGCACTCATTCATGCTCATAAACCTGCTAAATCTGTAGCTGTGTGAGTAAGATACACTACAACGACTGACGAAGAACAAGACAGCAGAATGTGAAGAATTTTGTGTTGCAGTAGGACAAAGCGATCAGGGTCCAGGTCTTTAATGTGGCCAGGAGGCTAGCTCTGTTTCAATAACCGTTAGGAGGTAATTAAACTACTGCAGAGGGGCCAACAGACCACAGCTGCAGCCTCGTGGTGACGGACACATAGATTGATGCAGCTGACAGGTCCAGCAGTGTTGGGCGAATTTATTGGTTTGTCCATGAGCCCAGGGCTGGTCCACCGGCCACCAAGACAGTTCAAGGTGCACCTGGCTGCTCCTTAAGTTAACTGCACCGCTCATCATACACAGTCCCACAGGCCAGCGGTTTTATGGACCCTGAAATAAAGTTAGTTTATGAGGCCATTTCCTCTTTATGTGGAATAATCGTGTCAGTAAGCACTCGGAGCAGCACAGAATTTTAATACATGGTCTTAACAGCTGCAGCCTGATCCTTGAGGTTGAATGAAAATGACCTGCAAATGCTCCGATCTGTCAACAAATATTAAGTTATCAGCCAGCTGGCCACTCAGAGGCTTCGTCCCCAGGCAGAGGAGTGAATCATCAAGTGAACTGTAGCCAGAGAACGCCTTAATTTACATGGTTTCATCATGAGTGGAACATGGATCACTTATTCACACATTGATAGTGACCAGCATTTATTACTTAAGACATGTCTTGAATGTCTCAAATGTTTTTTCTATCCTTCACCACGTGGGTGTGGTTTGAATAAAGGGTGCCCACTTTGATACATTTTCTCCCCATACACGTTCATTTTGTTCTCAAGTGTAAAGAATTACAGCCTCAAGTGTTATGTCACTGGCTAACTAAATGCTAAGCTAATCCACCAGAAGCCTAAGATAGCCCATTGCTGATTTCTAAGTTACTACAGGTAAATATGTGCTTGTTTGTATATTGAGGCTAATTAAACTTTTTTATATTGTACATACCTCTCCTGGAAAGCTGTGTGTTCAGAAAGAAAGTGAACCTTGTGCCATTTGGTGCCGACCTCCACTGTCGGGTGTTAATGGTGTAACGTACTTTAGTTCATGAACGTATAGGTTGGAGTCTCAGTCAGAGGCTGAACTGAACACAAAACGCACACACGCATGCAGGCATTTGTGTTTATTCACACTACTCATGCAAGTAATGCGACTAAACACAAATAATTCCACAGTAAATTCCAAAGTTTGCCTCATGTTTGGTGTGAACATACCATTGCATGCAAAACTAAGTCTTGGACACATGAAGATGTAATTAATGCAATAGTCACCACAATTACAGCCTCATAATGCATTAACAGTTCAACCAAGAGAGACAAGTAAATGAGGAAAGATAATTTATTACAACAAGTTACATGATATTGAGTCTTGACAGAGAGTCTTTAGCGTTTTGGATTGATTGTTGAATTACTGTCCGAACCGTCGCTGGATAAACTCTGAAATACAGTTCAAGCAGAGCACTGAACTCTGTGGCACAATTTCTGAAGTGCAATTACTGTTTACTTTGACTTTACAGCTAGTTGAGGTGCAATTAAGTAATTGCCTGTCCCAGTGATGGAACTAGGGTCATTAATCAGTGTGTGGAAGGGTTGTAGTCAGAATAATACCCCAACTCAGCCAATGTTTCCCCTAAGGCAAACTACTGTCCTCTTCATTGCCAGATATAACAGTGGAAAGACAACTAGATAAATAAAAAATAAACTACAGAGAAATTTGACACCTTTTTAAGATTTGTGAAGGTTAGGACCAATGAGTGCAATAACTGGGATGTTCATCCAGTATAAAGTCTGTGATCCACTCAGATGTAGGAAAGGGTTAGTGTTGATGTTTGAGTTAAGAACAAACTGTCAATCATCATTGTACAGCTCTTTTTATCCATAGCCTCACCAAGGCACTGTGGGAAAACCTTGAATTGTGGGATGAGATTTTCATGCCATATAGAAAAACCAAAACCAATGGATATCTGGAAGGCAGGGAATCAAAACTGTCTATGGCACGCTTTAGTAAATGCTCTAAAGAAAATGCAGCGTGTAGCCACCGGCCTAAAGCATATTGAGTTTATTGTGGTAAAAGCATTAATTAATTACAAATCAACAGCTTGTCATCTGAGCTACAGGATTGTTTTGTAGTCTGAAATGACTGACAGTCACCCCTTCCCACCCACTCGGTGCTGTTCCAGCACATAATGCAGTGATTGATGTGTGCACACAAGCAGAGCGCCAGACAGACAGACGCTGTCAATCGAGCTGACGGGTGGGGGGGGCGAAAGCAGAACTAAGTGAGCAAGTGTTTGCCTCTTAACTTTGTCTGATGTTAGGTTTTTAAAATAATGAAGTTGTATAACTGCTGGAGCAATATAATAGTGCAGCCCCCGCAGACCCCAGTCTAATCCCTGAAAACTCTGATATTGTTGTAAGATCTAGTGACTGGTGTTTTAACACTGGCAGTTGTTTCTCATGTTTCATTGTAACAGCCCTGACCTTGGGGAGGTCGTCTAATTACTTGCATCATGGCAGGAGGGACGCTGCTGGGTACCAGAGAGGAGACTCTGTCATTACTCCTCAGAGGAAATGTGTGTGTGTGTGTGTATGAGTGTGTGTACTGTCGGCCTCATCCCACAAAACCAATATAGCACAAGTGTTTCCAGAAGCAATCTCAAAGCAGGAGTAATCCGCAACATTGTCGACCTGCTTGGTTGCAGGGCCAACCTTTGACCTCTCAACCCGTCTGTGTGTTACTCTAACCTGATGTCATGAAGGCGACTCGTGACGCTGCATCTTGTTACGGGGCTCAAAATGTTGAGCACTTTTGTAGCTTCTAATTAATATCTGGTTTAGAGTTTTGTTCAACTTCAACACTTTCATCTAACTGAGAGCAGAAACCTCATTATTCGGCGATTGCTCTCCTAAAGCCAAAACAGATCAAAAGCTTTCGAACCAACTTTTTTTTTTGTTGTGGAACAACAATGGAACAGAAAATGTATTTCCTACTGAAGTTTGATGTGCTTCGTTGTCTGTGCCTATTGTTTCATAAAAATGGGTCTAGACGGCAAAGATTAGAACTTTTATGATAGTGTCAGATGATCATTTTTAAATATCAAAAAGAGAGGAAATGCTCACTCTGGAATAAGCACAGTGGCCGGATGAAGGGAACTGCAGTCAACATGTCATTATCACTGTCTCTTACCATGGAATGAAATCCTGTCCCTCGCATTGTGTGAGCATCACATGATCTAATTGTGGTTGTAAAGCCATGTCTCAACATTGATGTCCCAGACAAATGGAAAAATACCTAATAGGTCATGATGAGTTTAAAACTAAAGTATATTGTAGGTAAGACCTCCTCCATTAGTGACTGTCATTCTCTATTACTTTTCCTTCACCTCTTAGGGTTGGACACGTTTAGGATTTTTATTGGCACATGACCTTTGGTGACTGTACATATTTGCCAGCATTGTTCCACCCCCTATCAGCCCCAGTAGAGGTCTAATCAACCCTGCAATAAATCCTACCCTCATTAAAAGTTACAATGTTCAGTTTTTGTTGAAACAGTTTTAGACAGGCTAGATGTTCCTAATATACTGGCAAGTGAGTGGATATTGGGTGTTTGCAAGCAGAGATTAGAGGCAGGTCAGCAACTCAAGGCACACAGCTCCAAAAATACTGTATTTATCTTATCTTTTCCTATTTAGCCTGCAACTCGCTCCTGGATGGTGTGTGCCTGCTTGAGACGAGAAACTCTATGCATCTCCTGAAAACTCATCTGTTCAGACTAAAAAAAAAAAAAAAAAAAAAAAATCAAAGAAAAACTTATCTCTTATTGTTCCAAATTGTAGCACTTGAAGAGGTTCGGCACGTTTGACGAAGTCGATGTATTTGCACAATTCTCGCGATTTCGGGTTGTATCCATGTGGTTGAATGCACTCACTGTGAGTCGCTCGGGATAAAAGCGTCAGCTAAGTAAACATAGTGTAAATGTGATGATTAAAATGCCCGCTCCTGTGATGTGTGTGTGTGCTGGCGAGAGGCATCTGAGACTTCGAAACCAGCTGCAAAATAGCACTGAAGGAACGAGATAAGCTGAAAATCAAGCACAGACGCTCTGGCGGGTAGCCGACTCCTGAGTGCTGGATTTTGAAGTTGCCCACCAGCACAGATAAATTATTTGCCTCCTGGGGGAGAAGTATTGATTATTAATCCTGTCACCCTCCTGCAGATATATTATGGTCATTCTGAGTCGCAGGTCATTAAATATCTTTCTTATGGTGCCTTTCAGCTGTTTACTCCCTGAAAATCGGACTGCTGGGCTGCATGTAAGCCCACTCACTTGACGGAGAGCCAAACAGACAGCTGTTCTCCTAAAACTAGCCAGCAAACTCAGTGTGGTTGCAGTGTTTCCCACCCACTGCTCGCCTTTCTTCCCTGTTTAGCTCAGAGCGTCTATCAAAACACATTACATTCTCCGGCGTCAGCACACAGCATCACAGCCCGCCTGCGTCGCTCTCCAGAGTCTAACAGTGTTTGTTGTGGTGCCCTTACCCCGGGCCATCGCGCAGGCCGGCCGCTGTGTGGGTACGAGCGTGCGTCTCCTCAGGGTGGTGCTGAGTTTATTCAGACTCTCTGGCTGCTTGGCCACGACCAGCAGATCTCAAGTGCTGCTGACATGACACCACACAATCTCCATACCTACTGGACAGACACATATCTTGAGGAAGATAGTCTGTCACCATCCCCCCCACCCAATTCCATAATCTTCCACTGAGCCGCTGAGCAAACATGAGAAAGCTGACACGCCGTGGCATGTAATTCAAGGCCGTCTCTTTCTCGTGCACAAAAAAATGTTTTTGCTTTTATCGCCAAGGTCACACAGTCAATTGCATATAGCATTTCTACACTCCTGGTTTGTAATAAATGTGAGCTGTAAAGCAGCGAGGTGACAAGGGAATTCCCCAGCAAAGCTTTTCAACACTCTTCCAGATTCTGTTCCACTTTTTAAACCTTACATGAACTCAACTCTCCACCTCGGAGCTGAATATCTAATACCAGATTTCCTCCACTTCCTAATGAGTTTCAGGTTATTCGTTAAAGCAGTTACATGTTGCATTTTTATCATCAATAAATCATTGCCTCGTTAATTTTAACTCGTTATTAAGGGATTTTAAATAAGTGCTTTGATCAATGATTGTTAATTATAATGAAGGAATAATCATTAAGGGAATTTCCTTGATACTGCACCAATAAAAAAAAGGAATCTGTCTTCTGCTTGGTGAGCAAGCCTGATGAAATACATGCAAAACATAAAAAATATTTGAGTTTTGATGTGGAACAAACCCAAAACTTATTGAATTATAGTACTGCATAGAGGATTTCTGCCTTTTCTATATATTTCTATACATTTTTTTTTTTTTTTAATTTAAACAGTAACAAGGCTTTTCAGGGGGTGTTGCTCTGTCCAATTCAGTTCTGGGAAACAAAATGCCAAAAACTGTTTTGCTGGAGCTTGCCAAACTAATTGGCAGCATTGCTTTTACCAGCAGACCCATTTTAAACTGTTAGAACTTTTTATGCTACATGAAATGATTGTACATGAAAAATACTCAACAACCAATGTTGGTTTACTCTGCGAAATTTTATATATAACTATTCATACATGTGAAAAATTACATCATCATACAAAGTAAATATAACCTTGTATTACTTGTTTCACTTTACCTTTATGCTATCATGTTGTACACTTCCGTCCAGAGTGAAATATCTCACCAACTATTGGATGGTTTGACTGAAAACCAAAACTAGAAAACTATAATGACATTTCCATCAGCCTCGGCTGCACATAAGTTTAATGCTGCTTAGCAAATGGTAGCATGTTATACACCATACTCAGATGGTAAACATTTTACCTGGCAAACATTAACATGGTAGCATTGCTAGTATGCTAAAGGTAGAATTTGCCTAGTGTTGCCGTGGATTCTCTCATTTTATGTTTTTTGTGAGTTTTTGTTTTCTAAATGAATTCCATTTTTATTAAAGAGCAGTTTAACTGTAACTGATTTCCAGTGGTTTAACGTCATCAATTTGCAGCAGTGATGTAGAAGTGTACCACAGTGTATCATCCATACACTGTGATGTCACTGTTGGGCGTGGTTAAAGGTGCTACAGAGTACACTTCTGACAGACACCTGACTGTGATGCTTGAAATTTTCAAAAAGAGAGGTTAATGATAAGAATAATTTTTGACCTTGCTTTTACTTACTTGCTTATAATAATAATACTTGCCAATAATAGATTTCTTTACTCACTTTAAACCATCTAAAGGGATAAATTACAAGTTACATCTTGGACTATATATATTTTTTGTAAATTAACTCTTCTTACTGTCTGAATGAACACATCTGAAAAAAGTGAATAACAACATCAACTACTGCCTAAGTTCTCATGGGCAATGCACTTGGACTCTCCACACTGATGCTCAGTTGCTATTAGTGGAAATCTGCAGCTCCCAGGTATGAGAGAGTGTATCAGTGTGAAACTTAAGCAGGGCGTTCAATGAAGGTCAAAAACCTGCAGCAGAGAAAGTATTAAGTTTCCTCTGCAGTCGCCTTTCATGTCAACAATAGTCCCTCCTCTCTGTCAGTGTCTCGCAGAGGAGCGTCCCCCAGGGGAAACAGGAAGCCAACGTCTGCACGCCACCGTCTTTTACGTCCTGCTTGCATCCCGGCTACCCGATCACCCCTTAATTTAAAGCTCTTCACAAAGCACCATTACTGTAACTCAGCTCCTTTTCTCACATGAACGAACAACCCCACTGTGCACTAAACTGATGACATTCATTCTGGCTTGGCCTACCATTTTTCTACCATTTCCAAGTCTATCAATTCTTTCTATCATTTCTAAGTCTATAAGAGGTGGCCATGAGGCATTTTTTTCAAATTAAAATAATTTCTTGGGTTTAGCAGTCATTTATTCCCTTGTTCCTTTTTCTCATCTGCAGAGCTAAAGGCTATTTTGTGCCGTGATTCTCGCAGTCACATATCACTGCTACTCTGATTGGAAATACAATGTTAGATGACCCTTACCTCCTCACTTATGAAGCTTAATTCTAATGCCAGAGGCCAAACCTGCAAAGCGCTCTAAATAGCTGTGTGATCTTTATACACGCTTATCCACTCGTGGTACACAGACACACAGCGACAGAGGATAATGATTTCAGGTAAAGTCACCGGCACTTCTATACCCACCACGAACTCCATTACGTTGTTACTCAATACCTCCGCCCCCACACATGTTGCTGGGAAGTGAGACATTATACTGGTGGGAAACCATTAAGACAAAAGTGGAACCTACACAATAAAACCTTTTAGTATATTTTTGGGGGTTATACACTGAAAAAGTGCTTTTGAGCTTTAAGAGATTTGTATGATGCAATGTATCATCAAGAATTATCATGTATAAAACTGATTTAAAAAGAAGTGAAACTGATTTTCAAACCTCTACCTCTCTAGTTAAAAATATTCACGAAATTCTCAAAGCATAGCACACCTGAATATTTGACTGACCTGTCGGTGGTCAAGTTGCATTGTGGGTAATCTATGCACCAGGTTTTAACCAGGAAAAAGAATTGTGGAATAAAATCTATGTTGCTGCTGCATCAATTTTGATCATTTTTGTCCATTATGAGTCTGACGATGTTATAAGAGTGAAATGCCACATCAATAAAATACTCTTTTAAGGTTGGCCTACGGTAGAAATACAGATGCAGAACTCTATCTATAGTCAAGCAACGGTTGAGCAGGTGCAGAGTCATTTGTCAGCTTTCCAATCAGGGCACAGTGTTGCATATTGTAGCTTCAAGAACAAGGTGTAAACACAATGAACGAGGAAACATACAAATCAAACAGACAGCTCAGATAGTGACGTGCTCGGCAAAGATGGATTGTCAGGATTGTGTTGAATAGAGAGCAAGTGAGAGGAGGTGTTTATTGTCAGTGTTGAAGAGTGCAAACAGCATTTTGACAAATGACAGATGTGTGAGTGTTCTGCACTGTAAATATATAATAAATATGTAAACATAATCTGGCTACATCAAATAATTGCAGTCTGATGTTTCCCTAATGGACAGTAACGGGCTATTTCCACTTCCCACCTACTCACTATCCCATTTTTTCTCTCACCTTGGCTTATTTCCACTTTCCCAGAGAGGGGGAGAGAGAGAGAGAGAGAGAGAGAGAGAGGGAGAGAGGGACATGTCGAAATTAAATGGCGGGAGCCCTTGGCAGTTGCCTCGGCCCACTCTGTTTCCAAGCGCATTCACACCTCAGACTGTGTGAAAGTGAGAGAAAGGGAGAAAGACAGAAAACACACCCGCTGCCACCCAACCCTCCACCTCCTCTACCTCCTCCACCTCCTCCTCCATCCACTCTGCCTGCAGATATTGGATTCAGCTTAGAAAGTTTGCTCCCGCATGCGATCCCGTCGCTCCCCTCCTGGGACTGAGTGACGTGCCATGTGTGTGTGGGCGTGTGTGTGTGTGTGTAGGTGTGTGTTAGAAGGGTTGCCTCCAGTGCTCCCGCCTATCACGCAGTTTCTATAGCAACGTCTAAGAAGACTTTAGCAGGTACGGGGACACTGAGGCTCAGCGGAGCCGTTACCCCGTGGCCTCAGAGTAAACTGTCCAACGCTGGCTGACTTTAATGAGACGGGTGGAGGTGTGATGGAGGCCTGGAGCATCAGCAGAGCGGCTCGGGGGGGCTCGGGACATGCTGTTGGAAGAGTGACAGGAAGATGAAAGATTGATAAATGGGTCTCTCATGTTTTTAATGAATGACCTATCATGACTTGAATAAGATCTGGGTAATAATTCATTATTATTCAAATAGTGGTGCAGAAACAGTGATATGATTTAAATTGATAGGAGCAAAGAGTCACCAAATGCTGACTAAAATATCAAACAATTGACCTCACTATTTACTGTTTCTGTCCAGTTTACAATGCTAATGCTGATGGATTTACCACTTGACAACAATGGGTCTTTCATTTCAGACAGAGGTGAACAAAAGCAGGCTTCTCATCTCTCGCTGCTCTTAAACTGTCACTGGCAGACTTATCTAATTAAGCTCCATGAGTCGGTTGATCTTCATCTGACTTTTGAATGTTTCCAAACAAACTTTTAAAAAGAGAACCCTGTAAATGGGTTTTAATATTCACTTGATGCCTCAGTACATAATATGGTGCTAAAATACTGAAGCGTATGCTGCTTTATGATCCATGTAGAAAACATGGAAATAAAGAAATTGAATTGTTCTTGCATTTCAGGGCACAAACAGTAGTTCATAACCTGTTAAGCTGCTTACATACTTGGACAAGCGGCACAGAGGTTAGATTTATGCTTGATTTATTGCATTTTCAAATGTAACTTCTAACATAAGAAAAGTCTGTCTAGGATGAGGATATGTTTGGCGTGTTGAACACTATCTTGGATACGTTTCAGCTGTGGTTGTGGGATGCTTGTGATTGCAGCTTACATCAGAGTGGACAAACACACAGTTTAATCACTCCATCCACTTTCTTCAAAACTACTATTCCCTTGCTTGACGGCCTGTCATGCCTGCTTACAGTTTTTAAGCTATGACTGGACAGCCATTATTCAGGGGAATATCATCATCAGGCAGAATATCTTCTTTTCTATAGCATAGCATTTCTATGACAACATTAGATAGGGAAAAAAGATCAATAAATATTTAAGCCTTATTGTAATATTGGCATTATGTAGTTATGAAAAAATGTCAATGCCACCTGTCCAGTGTCTACCAGTACATGTAAAATCAAATAATGGTGACTTCTTTACTGAGATTATTGGTGAATGATGTGCAGGTCTATTCGTCAAATACATCATCTTACATGTGTTACATTTAATGCACTGTATATGTTATAATCACTGGCACAGAACAGGCAAGAACCCATGAGCACAACTTGTAGTAATCAGGTAAATATCAAAGTCCCAAAAGCTAATTGCAGAAAGCAGGTAAGGGCCAAAATACCTAAAAGAGAATCAGAGAAAGGCAAATCTAACCAACAAGGATCAGGCCCAGAATCAGAGTCCAGGGAATCAGGCAAAGGTTCAGACAGGCAGGCTCAAAAATCAGGTAATAAATATTGGAAGGCTGTGAATAGTGCAAAAGACAATCTGGCAGCTGGGTAAAGGAATGGGCTGGTATATATGAATCTGGAGCTAATCAGAGGGAATGGGAAGCAGGTGGGTGATTGGGTGAAGCAGACAAGGTGAGGGAAAGTGTCAGGTTCTGAAATGACATTAGAGTTAGTGAACAAGAAAAGCAAATGAGTAGACTGAATGAGCGGATCTACGAATACTGGCAGAGGATTCTCGACAGTGTCGTGTGCAGGGAAACCATCAGAGGCCTGAAGGTCCCTGTTTCAATGTGTGGCAATTAGTTTGTGCTAATGAATTCATTAATTCAGCTTCTATTTACTTATTATACGGGGTGGCTCAATGACAACTCTCTTTTGCAAGAGTGCGTTACAGGACAATTAACTGAGCTTCATCTTACCTAATCTTGAAAATCAGACTTTAATACCAGTCATTTCAATGATACTGTGTTTGCATAAATAAAAGGTGTTTTGCAGGTCTATAACCAGAAACACTTTCACTGCTACCAGCACCATCACTACTAACATGACAGAGACAGAGTCAGCACCTAATCATCGAAACAGAAGCTGTGTGCAGTCACACATAAACAGTGCCAGCTTGCGTAGTACATGGAATATATTTCCATACATAGCTAATATTTACCATACTTCTAATCACCCACAGTGCATGCATCACCATGTGACTGAGCGTGCCTGTGTGTGGCAGAGAGCCAGAGTACGTGGACGGCCTAACCAGGGGCTGAGTCTGCACACTGCATATATCACAGACCAAAGACGCCCAAAACACTGACAGGTCCAGTAATTGCATTCAGTGGATCATAAAATTGCACGAATTGCATCATTCTTGCCCCGATGACAGGGGAGGAGGCGAGGGGATGCAGTTCGGCCCGGGTTTGAATGCACGCCGCGTTCCAATGCAGTTTCCCTTAATTAAAAACCAAGGGGCGCTGTGTGCATAGCAATGCGTCACCTCGGCACTGGCCTTCACCAAAAGTCTACCACACGAGGAGTTTCACGGGGCTATTCACTTTTCTCTGTGATATTTCCACCTCCAACCCATGCCGGCACCCTTGTCTGTGCAAATATGGTGGACACACACAGATGTTCACAATGCAGAATCATTTTGTCCATTGCAAGTGAGAGAGAGAGAGCAGCTAATGTGTGTGATTAGAAGGCAGTACGATAGTTTACCTTGACCCAGAAACTGACTGCAATTACACTCAAGAACAAGAGCAAAATCTCTTTAAAGATGCAGCATTGCGAATGTTTGCTTGTTCAGCTGAGTATCAACTTCAGCCATGTTCAGCATGGAATATGAATAGGATATTGATCCTCGTATTGATCAAGGAATATCCTCCCTTCAGATCCATCTCAGCAATTTTTGCATGCAAGACTAAACATTAGCACTCCCAACATGCTGCAGGGCAGCCATGTAAGCTGTGATTCTGATGATACTAACTACAGTTGATACAGAAGTCCTAAAGATTTTTCATTCTATGACTGTCTGGGTCTCTGTTCTGATTATACAAAGTGATCAGTTAAGTCCTGATGTGATTCATCACAGTGATTTAGCCTGAGACGATCCTTAGCCACCAGGGCCTTGCCAGTTTGTTAAAGGATAAGATTGGCTGTATTCTATTTCTTTTTTTTTTTTTAGAGTCAACAAAAATACCAAAGTCAACAATGAATGTAGTGAACGTAATGAAGCTCCATTGTTAGACTTGAATAAAGTCTACAGTCTAGTAGCTCTGTGAAACTGCGGATGTTATCAAAATGTTATCAGTTCATCCTGAGGGGAACATGAATGTACCAAATTTCATGGCAATACATTCAACGGCTGTCGAGCGCAACCTCATGGTGGCACGAGAGGAAAAGTAAGGAGATCATCAAAGTCATTATGATTCATCCTCTGGGAACCATGAATATCTGTACTGTATGGTAATCAATCCCATGGAGATATTTCAGTCTAGTAGTAGTGAACCGACTGACATTGCTAGATAAATGTCGTTAGCATAGATAAAACTAAACTATTAAAAACACATCGGTGGCACACATTGTTTCACTGGGTGACATGTTCTCTCATTAGCAAGTGCATGAACATTGTAGTTTATTGTAATGCAGATTCCTACAATGCCCCGTTGGTGGAAATACTCCCTGAAGTACCACAATGACTCTGTGGCTGAAAATAGTCTCTATTTCTATATCTATAACAAATCTAATTGCCTGATTGTGAGAAGTTCAGATTCCCTGTTATATCAGATCCATAGAAAATGAACGGACGTCTGACAACTTGTTGATTGTGTTGCTTGTAGGAAAAAAAAAAAGCAGTTTAAGAGCATGAAAATACAGGAAGGCTTAATGAGTTCCACTTCCACCTATATCCCATGCTGCCTCTCTGAGCTGTCATCCCCAGCATGCCTTGCATGTTTTATTCAAAGCCGAACTAAGGGAGGAAAAAGAGGAGAAGGCTCATGTTGTTTATTTATTCCACTCACCTGCTGTGTTAATTGCACGGAAGCTATATGCATTTTAGGCGCGTTAATTGCACATGGGCAGAAAAAAAAAAGGCAGCTCTTTTAATTCATATAGCCTTACTTCAGTTATGTAACAAATGCATTCAAAAGTAATGTTGAACACACTCATTTTAATTTATGATAAGTACATTATCATAAAACATGTTGCTTCAGTCAGTAAAACACATCACGTTTCATTGGTTCCTATGGTGACATTTTCCTTTTTTTCTTATGTATATATGTGGAGCAAAATGATTATGATTAATGATTGTATGAAATTCTTATTATCCTCAAGGCTGTTTTTTACTGTGATTATTGTACTTCAGGGTAACAGACATTAGCTGTAATGAGAGAAAGCTCTCTCCAACTTTCTGTATTAGGTTCCTTCTCTCTGTCTGGGCAATCAGGTGTGTATTGTGCTTCAGTGAAATTAAGATCACTCTCAAGCATCAGCTGTTTGTTGAATATTCACTTTCAATGAAGGGGACAGAGAGTGAGTGAGTGATATTTCTTTACATACAGCCAAATCTTTAGAAAGCACAGGTCAGAAGAAAAGTACTGATAAATACAAAAAAATGTGTCCTCTTTCATTCGAATTGTGCAATACTGCAATTATAAAACTGCACTGCTCAAATTCAACGGTCATATGATTTTACTTGCGTGATAAAAGCTAGTAAAAACAGCAGGCTTTTCTCATTTCGCCAAACTGCATGTTGGAAGTGCTTTTCTCTGGCTTTCCCAGCGAGTGATGATATTTTAATTAATATCTTAATGATTATGTTAGGAAAGCACAGTGGTGCAGCAGTTACCAAAAGGAACCTTACGAGTTTGAATCCACAGGCCCTTTGTGTGTAGACTTTACATGTTCTTCCTGGGTCTGTTTCGGTTTCCGTTGGGTGCCCATGTTTCCTCCAGGGCTGGACTGTGAGGTCTTTTAAGCATCACAAAGACTCAGAAAACTATGTAACATCAGAATTTGATCCATTAAGTCGAATAAAGTCTGAGCAGTCCGGAGGAGCGGTGTCAGTAAATTATCTTTGTGCCGTTCTTAGGGATTGCTAGAAAGCAAGCCAACAAGGATGTCAGCTGGTTTGCTTTCTAGCCCCAGAAACCCAGAGGCCTGAGGAAGCCTGAAAAGCTTTTTTGCATTATGTGCCCAATGTTTGTCGAGTTGCCAAGTGTGAGGAGCTATGTCGACCGCTCCTGGTTCCACAAAATTCTCCTGGTTAAGTCAACAGCACAAACTGTTTCATAAAATATCTGGTTATTTGAAGTAAAAGGTACAAACCTAATACATAAAAACTTGTAGTATTTAATGGTTCGTGATTAGACTCACTCGTGGCACACAGTCACACTGAACAGGATGGCAACGGTTTTGATTATGACTCCAGTGAACAGCAAAGATGAGATGAAGCGCTGTCTTAATGAAACTCAACTAATAGTCTATGTAAATGGAGTGCAGGATAATCCGGCTCAGGTGGTGCCAGACTGCAGTTGAAACACACTAGGTCTCAGATCGACGTACCGGGAGGGAGCACGGGAGACGTGGTCGGGATCGTAAACAGTCCAAAAGCAGTCAACCAAGGCAGACAAACCAGAAGGGATAAGACAACAGGATAAACCAGGGCCAGGTGAGGGATCAGGAAACCGGGAGGTAAGTCAGACAACCAGTTGACTAGGTTGTAAGACGGCAACCACCACAAGGGCAGGCAGACAGGAACAGGAACTCTAGGACAGGGACTCGTGGTGACAGGAAACAAAGGTTCAAACTCACAGGCAGGCAGGCAGGAAATCAACAGTCAGGGTAATCAATGGGAAATCAGTCCGGGAAGGTGTGCTGGAAAGTCTTTGCATTGGCGAAGAACAACCTGGCAATGGAAGAGAGAACTGGAGTGGCTTAAATACTGACAAGGTGTGATTGGCAGCAGCTGGGAGCACGGGTGATTTGATGAGGTGGGAGTGGCTGGCAGGTGAGGTGAGGCAGAGGCGGGGCGAGTGAACTATGGCAGGTAGAAACCGTGCCAAGTTAACCATGACTCTCAGGGTGCATCTCGGCAAGTATCTTCTAATCAACAACTCTGAAGTGACCCGCTAACAATGGACAGGTAGCTCAAGATTACATTGTTGAGAGGTAAATACAAACATTTTCAATTCTAGGTAAATTTTGGAAGAATTCAGTTGTTCTGAACTGCAAAGGTACCTGGTGGAAGCTTTTGTTTGTGTCGTGTCCAACCAGTGTAAAATAATACTACAGATGAAAATATTAAGCAATACAACTATGAATAAAATCATGAATGTGCTGCTATAAGTCATACCTCTTTCCTCTTCTTTCTACTGACGTCATTCTCCCCCACATTCATCCTATATAATCGAGCATTTCTAATACACCCAAAGTCTAAAGCACCTGCCCTCCTTCTTACATAATGAACACATTTCCTGCCAGTTCCTTCTCATAAGAATTAAACTGATTCGTGTTTCTTTTACAAAAGACAGCTAAACTGCTGTTAACTCAACTCCATGTGTTCACTTCATGACCTACACCAGCCTTCTCTATGGCTGATAGTTAATGAATATGCCATTCCTCATCACAGGCTACAGCGGAGGAGACCCTTTTTAACATCAATTGACAATTAACAAAGACTTCATGGCAGGCTGCTATTTTTCTCCCCAGAACAGTCTTCAGAAAGTCTTTCTCTGCCACAGCACAGATAACTTGAAAACAAACGCATAGCTGAACAAAGGCAATTGCTCTCTTTTTATTCAGTGAGGAAGACAAAAGAGTTATTGACAGGCGCAGACAAACAGTCCGGGTTTTACTTTTACACAGGTTTTCAACCAAAGACTGAGCACAGACTGAACGCTGCAGGCAGGAAGCCCGTGGCAGCCATCTGCTTTTTCATGAATTTATCTAATATTGCAGCGTTCGGCGGTAATGAAAGCCCCGGCTGCGTCCATGAAAAGGACAGACTCTTGGGGAAGGAATGCATAACAACCTTGTTCTGAGCAATTTGTCTCCATTTAAAAAAAAAAAAAAAATCGCCTCAACAGGACGCTCGGCGAACGTATCAAAACCTGATCGAACATCCTTCACGCCAGACGCCCACGTGTGTTTTGCCATTCCTCGCAGCCATTTAATAAAACAAAGGCATCTATGCAACCTTTGAGTGTTGCGATTTCCATGGCAACCACATGTACCGTGGCCATAAGGTTTCTGAATGCAGCCCAGATATCAGCAAGGGTCACAGCGAAGCGTAGCGAGTAGGGCACACATGTAAAAAAAAAAAAAAAAAAAAAAGCTTCATATTTCAAAGGCAGATTAGATGAATTTTAAAGGAATACTAGGGCATGGGAGCGAAGCAAAGAAAGATTTAATATTCTAGTCTTCAGTCTGCTTACGGTCCTGGGAAATGAATTTCATAATATCCTGAAAAATAGGATTTAAGTCTTTTAACAGCCTGTATATTAGAGGTTAATCCTGATCCTCATGTTTTAAATACTGTCACATCGAGTCCATGTTGAAAATGAATAATTGTGCATTCATGACATTTAAGCTGAAGAAGACTCCAACACTAGAAATAACTTTTGTTCAGTGATAAATGCCTCTACAGTATATAAGACTGTTGTGTGACAAACATGGATACACAGTTGACTGTTAAGAGGCCCAGGGGCCATCTTGGCCCACAAGTCATTTCTCAAAGCAAATGTCTCATGCATGAGTAATTTTACTATCAGCGTCATTACCATATGTATCTGCAAGTAAAAAAAAAAAAAAACTGATGCAAACACAAGGATCTTATGTGAAGAGAATCTGTTACACCGCTCGATTCAATTACTATGGATTAGTAGATGCTGTATTTAAGCAAACATGAATGCAGTCACAAAGTGGTGGCTGAAATCAATATTTATGGAATAGAAATGCTTTTCTAAATTGATTATATCCAGCGAGAGGAAGAGTGCAGAGGCAAAGATCTGCCCTCTGTAAACTGATCATACCAGTCACTTTGACCACAGATGACATAAGACCTGGGCATTGAGAAACAAAAAGTATAACCTCATCTTTCTATGTCTAATGTAGGCAATTAGGTCCACAAAAGGGTCAACCATGATTTCAGTTATATTATTCTGTAGATGGTAGCTGGTTTTATTGTGCTGTTCTGTTACAGTAGTCAGGCATTACATAAAGACCAATATATGGTAAGAGAGCAACAAATGCAGAAACATCCAACATGTCAGTGTGTCTAGCAAATGTGTAAAATAAACTATGAGATAACAGTAATTATACAGTTTGAAAAGTGAAAAAATGTGCATGAGTGTAAAAAGAAAAATGTAGAATCTATAGAGATGTATAGAGATCACCAAACACAAAGACGCACCCAAACTCACCTACAGAACTAAAGAAAAGTATGAAAAACAAACTGAAAACTATAGGCAACATAAAAACTCTAAAAAGCCACACAAAAATGGGGTCAAATCCCTTGTACAGTATGTGTGCACATATATGCTCAGCCTGTAAAGCTGATTCAGATAAAGCTGATTCCTATTTGTACATCTGCTCCTATCTTATAACTGTCAGTGCAACAGTGTCACTGTTTTAAATACTGGTGTGACCGGGCCTTTTTGACACATGCACACCTAGAAAATGGAAAAAAAATATTCCAGTAGTGGCTGATTATATGATCTAAGGAAAAGAAATGTATGATGACAACTTAAGTAGGCGGTATCTGCTCATGACAGCAGCTCAAATATTCATTTTGAAGTGAGCACAGGAAGTGCCATATGGGACAGGGGGCTTGATTGAGGGGGAGGGCGACACGCTGACAAAAAGCCCCAACGTTACCTTTTAATTACAATAAAAGCAATATCTGCAGATGATATAGCTGTCTCATATCGCGAAATAAAAACGTCAAACCCATGTATTACTTCTCATTACCCAGCAGTGCAGAGTCAGGGCCCAAGGACACAATTAAGAGAGGAACCTGTCGCACATGAATTAGACTGAGCACTGAGGGCTTCAACTAACAAAGATGACTTTATCCTTTGCAAGACGCAGGAAACTAACTTTGTATTCTCTTTGAGGAAATAATAAGGATTAATCTGCTGTGGCTGGGAGTTTCTTTGATAATGTGAGACAGTCTCTGAAGTGCGCTATGAAGTGCAGCCAAATGCTCTCTGGGAGCAGCGGGTACAGAAGTCCGGAGCCGCGGCCCCCGGTGTCATTAGTTAAAGTGAATAAACAAACAGCACTGGATATGTGATTCTTTTCAAAGTCTAATTTCACTTCCTTGATGAGATGTGTAGCCATATTTTCAGCCTGTTTGGAATCTGGGTTTGTAATCCACCGAGAGGAGCAGGCGGTATCAAACATCGATAGCTGGCAGTTTCCACCCGTAATAACCACGAAGGAAAGAGTTTCACTGCAAACTGCAGAGTGTACACTACTTCAGCCGTGTCTGAACAGAGGCCGGCCAGGGGTTGAATAATATATGTAGTCTGAGAATTCAGCCCAAGGAGATATTTTTCCATTTTTAGCTGCGTAAAAGAGATTGGCCTGTGCGGATAAACTTGTAACGTGAAGGAGAGGAAGCTGCTTCATGTTCAAATGGTGGAATCAAATAAAGTGACTGAGGAAAAAACTGATATGAAGGCTAAGTGGCTGCAGCAGAGACACACAGTAAACAAAGCTGTACTCACAGGTCACTTAAATACATCTGTAAATCTGTGCAAATTAGAAATGACCAAATGCATACATGGCATACACTTTTATATAAACCAAAGTTATTAGTTTTGCAGGTATTTGCTCATTAGCCAAGGTGTTGGCAAATTTCATGGCAACCCATCCCATATTTGCTAAGATACAGTATTTCAGTTTGGACCAAGTAGACATTGCCATCTGTAAATCCATTCTCTATGAACTTGTTTCGATTAACAGAGTTAGGTTCAACGTACGTTCAAGAGCAGCAGCTCTCACATGTTGTTCACTGCACACAGAAACGTTGCCCATTCAAACAAATCTAACAGCACGGCGGTTTATGTTTCAGACGGATCCAGACAGCTCATTTGTGACCTACCGTCGGAACATGGTCAAACCCACTGACTTTACTCTCCAGACTCAGTGAGCAACAGCAGAGAAGCTGACAAACACACACTAGAACAGCAGATGATCACCAGGACTCAAGCAGCTGCAGACGTTCAATGTCTGCAACAGGTTTAGCCACAAATAACTTTCTTGTACCGCACCTTCCTGCCTTGACACAACTGCAAATACTTCATATTATTTCATGTTTTTCACTGTTTGTCTCCTCTGCACAGCAAATTATAAATCATAAATTTTGTGAGGTTGCACAGTTGCATTGCATTGGATAGAATGTTATACACTCCCCCTGCTGGTGATGACGTGCATCTTTTTCTGATAACTAATGTGTGTAATGTTCTGTTTTCCATTCAGGTGTAGTTGCACCCATCCATCTTTTCTGTTTTAGGCTTTGGTTTAGTTTCTAATTCTGGTTTAGGTCATTTGTGGGGTTGGTTTGGCCGACCTATCGACCCCCCCTTCATTTTTATTTTAGCATTGTTTTTAAGAGTCACATTTATCAAAATAAAATAATTTGTCAGTCCTTGACTCTGTGAATCACATTATTGACCTATTGAAATGTAAGAGAGTCTCTGGGGGTCATAACATAGAAGCTTGTTGCTTTGACTAGACTTTGGCTTGAGTCCAATTCGTCAGATGCAGGAAATAGTATTTCTTGCTTCATAAAAGTTTATCACAGCAGCTACATCCGTCCTCTTCCCCACTATTCTCTCTGCCACACTGCAGCCTGTATCTGTTTGGAAATCAGCAGTGGAAATTCAATCTCACATCCACTGTTGCTCAATATGTCCCTATTGTTTTTGCTCGGCCGTCTTTCAGAGTGTCTGCGTGTAAACCAGAGTGCTGCGACCATTTGATGTTTCCACCTGTTGACGCGGCCTCATCTGCAGCTTAGAGCTCTCCTGGTGGCGGTTTGAATTGTTTTACTCTTCCTCCCCTAAACCTTTTTCTCATTTGATTTGATTTTACAGGTCTGCCTGCTTGTCTTGACTGCATGTTTTCCTGTGGCTGTTCTGAAAGCTTTAATATTTCCTTTCCAATTCTATTTTAGACTGAACGAAGACGAGAGACGTTTAAATTGTGTGTTGAGCAGTAAAATCCTTGAAACACTGTTAATTAGCTACAGGAATCTTGTTTACCGGGCATGAGACAGATCTAAACCCTCTGTAGTATAGCTAATTAAAGGAGAAATCAGGATTTGACACATTTTTAAAAATTTCCTTCAGTGATTAGTGAGAGATGAGTAAAGCTTTCTAATTGCTTATTTGTTATTTGGTTCCCTGGTGTATACTGGTGCTTCACCAAAATCTGGAAACTATGATTTGCGCATCATGGATGACAGACTGCTCGAATCAGGACTACAACACACTACAGAGTGCGCCGTCATGTTTTGTGCTTTCTTTTTTTTTTTTAAATCATTGTATTTTGGACACATCACCTACACAGGCTTATTCAGAATTCAACTTCAACACCAAGATTCTATGTGCAGAGTGACAAGGTCAGACTCATACTGATCAATGCTTTACTTGTTTTACATTCGCAGTAAACCATTTCACATGAGCTGCCTTACTGATCTGAATATATCGTTGTGCTTCATTGTTAAAGGGTCAGTTCACCCAAAGTACAAAAGACCACATTTCTCACTTACCTCCTGTTAGTAGTCTCATAAAGAGACTTTGTTCCATCTTTTCTTTGGAACTACTGTCTACTGAAGACATACTCTGCAGACAGGTGGAAATTGTAGTTTGTGAGCATATAGCTAAAATATCTCTATAGTAGAGAAGGGTGTGGCTCACAGAGGAGCTGATGCACGACCTCACAAATCTCAACGACGTGCGCCGCAGCCCTGCGCATCAAACAAGATAACTGGTTGATCGCTTTTGGGAGGTGGGTTCAAAAAAGAACAACGCATCACGCTTGCAGACAGGCTTGTTCCTGCCTCGCTGTGTTTCTTTAATATGTCAGTGTAGAATAGTTTGACTGGACTATGACAACGAATGACAGTATGACTATAATACCAGTGAATATAGATTGATGGGCGACAACATCTGTCATCCACATCTGCTTGAAGATTGTATGAAGGGCATGCACATTACAGCAGCATCATTTGATACGCTGTTGATATGTCCAGTTTGTTCATTCAGAGGCATTGCCAGCTGTTCACCTGAGCTCTGGACATCCAATATGGCTGCCAAGAGGCCTGTTACATCACCTGACAGCCTGCTTATTGCCTCCATCAGTTTAGGTTCTAATTATTGCTGTGAGAGGTAACATACTGGCTATTTCCATTACCTTGTCAGGATGTTTTGACAGGCCCTTGCTTCCCAGCATTGTAGAGAGCTCTGGAACTGACACATGAATGAATGTAGTGGTGTGGAACTATTGATATTATGTGGGATTTGTAGATGGTCTGTTATTTCCCAGGTGGCGCTTGCACTGTTTTCTTTTTTTTCCGCAGCAAACATAAGCTCTGTGATTGAAGGTCTTTTGACATCACCAATATCTCCTGACACGGACTGGGCATGCTCTGCCAATTCATAGACTGGCCAGTAATCTCGGAGGGATGGAGAGTGTGAGTGAGAGAGAGAGAGAGAGAGAGAGAGAAGGTAATCTATAATGTGGAACAACGAATTGTGAGGAGCAGTGTGTTTTGTGAGTGAACCAAAGTGATACAGTGATCAACATAGTGTGTGTGTGTGTGTGTGTGTGTGTGTGTGTGTGTGTTCTCAGCAGAATTTTTTTTTTCATCATTAATCAAACCTCCTGCATAAAAAGCAGCCTGGGAAGCTATAATGTACCACAGCACTGTCTAAAGTTCTACACATCTGAAGTTTTCTCTTTCATGCAAAGAGAATATTTGATTTCCAAACACTGTCGGTCGGTAATGGGGGAATAGTGTTAGCGCTGCTCTCAGGATAACAAGAGCTTCTCTTACAAGGAGGAGGAACATAAGGACATTTTTTAGCAAAATACTGTTGCTCACAATCCTGCCATTTTGCAGCCTCTGTTTTGGCCCTGGCGTGTTGGCGTGTTGAACAGAAAGAGAAGACGTTCCTTCAGACAGCATATAGAGCTGAAATGGATTCGAATGAGCCACTTGAGCTCATAGAAGGCTTCCAGTATAAATAGAAGAAAGCATCATCATGAAATCAAAATATTGTTAGTTTGATGACTGTTCAAACTGTCGGGTCAGTATATTGTGATATTTCCTGTTAAAGTCTGTGATTGTGTAAATGGCACTGCTGGTCATTCTAACTACCCATAATTCAGTTGGGTCAAAGGACAAACAAAGAACAAGAAAACAAACAATAAGAAAACATGAACCCCATCAACAGAATATTAATTTTTGTAGCTTCTTCCATTTATGCTGCATTTCATAAGCAAACCGTTGGAAGTTGTATATTCCCACAGCACATTAACACACAATAGTCAGTGTCAACCAATATAAAGATTAACGAAAAGTAACATTAGATTTTGGAACATTAAACAGCAAACTGAAAGGTCCAGTCTTTGGGATTTATCTGTTGTGATTTCATTAGTGTATAATCACCTGGAAATCACAAAGAATCGTTGAGTTTTCCCCATCTTAGAATGAACCCTTTATATCCACAGAAGAAGTGGGTTCTCTTCCGCGGAGTCTGCCATGTTTCTACAGACAAACCAAACACAAGTTCTAGAGAGGGCCTTTCACATTTTTAGTGTTTTTCACACCAGTGCTTTCATGCACCAGACGGACACCAACCACACTTCCGACTTGCTGCGGCCTGGTCACAGATAAACATCTGCTCCTGTGTGCCTGTTTTTTTACTCTCTGAAAACACACATACTGTATTATATAAGGTTGTTGCTCGTCCACACTTTCTTTGTATGCTCGAGTCTCAAAAGGAGATGCTATTGCTCCATTGTGGATGGGTGAATTCATGCAAATGAGACCATTCATCTTTACCTAAATGCAGCGCGAACAGGCTCAGCGGCTCAATGGTTCGCTTCACAAGAGGCTGCTAATGTACCCGTGCATCCCCGAATGAAAGTACAATGTTAATCAGGATATCTTTTTTAACCGTGCGTCCCGAAAAGCACTTCACACACACAGGCATGGTGCACGCACACTCGAGGCTCTTGGGAGATGGGAATAGTCAAGCGAGATATAAATGCGATCCATTATTTATAATATATCTGAGAGATGTGGCAGGGAAGGAAGGGGATCTATATTTTTTAGGTCAGCGCGTGGAATCCATTCTCACAATGCAGAATCACAAAAAGCAGCAAAATAGTCGAATCCCGCTCATCTCGAACCAGAGAGACACTAGAATCCCATTTCTTAAGAGCGAGCGTGTTCTGGCTTTACAAGTACCAACCCAGTCCATTACCCAGTCTCTGAGTGCCTACATTTATGGCAGAGAGAGAGACAGAGAGAGCATCTTATTGGCACCATAAAACACCATCACTGTCACATTGATCCAGTTTTATCCACTGGCTGACTGGTCCGGGCACCAGCAGCCTCCATCAATCAGAGACGAGGGGCTTCAGAGAGGTCGTCACGGCCCCAGAAAAGACGCAGTCAAATGTTTTCATCTCCGTCTGCCAACTGAACAGACTGGAGCTTTTGGCAGCAGATGTTCACAGAGAATTATTTTTCTAATATTTATTTATCTGCTCAAGGTTAACTGATAATGTATGCTCTTTTTCCAGCTTCTACAGCTGGGGGTTGCTCACACACACACACACACACTCCTCTACAGCTCCACTTAGCCGTCTCGCTCCGTTGCGTTTCAACAGGGAGCGTCTTCCTTTCTCGCGCCTGCTGCCGGGATTCAAGCCACTTTTCTCACCTCTGTGCCATTTTCTGCTCAAAACCTTTGTTTAAACAGCACTTTGCTTCCTGCTGCGTTACAGTATCGCAGTGTCTACGGCTCACCTGGCTTAAAGGCTCAGCTAGGTGATGGAAGGGCGATAACAAGTGATGCAAAAAATGAAAGAGAACTTCCACACACTCAGGGCCAGAGACGGGGCAAGTTTTTAACCAAGCTCCAGCAGCAGCTCTGCAGCCCAAATCAGTAGCTTCCATCTCTGAAATGCATCTGTATTTTATGTCTCCTGCATCTCCTTTTCCTTGTCTCAGTCCAAGCTGTCAACATGGCGCCTTGGTGTGCTGGTGGGCATTGCTTTGTTTTGTTTACTGCTACTAGAGAAGAGCTTATGAACATCTGGGAAGCACCACCCATAGACCTGTGTTGTTGTGGCCGAGTGGTTAAGGCGATGGACTAGAAATCCATTGGGGTCTCCCCGCGCAGGTTCGAATCCTGCCGACAACGCCATTGTTCTTATGAATTCATCAGTTGCTTTTTGATATTTCTGATTTCATGTGTGCTAACACAGTTCGCTCATGTTTGAATATCCTCTGTGAGCACTACATATCCTATCCTTTTTATATTGGGGCGTCTGTAACTCAGGAGGTAGATTGGTCCTGGTCCCCAAACTGCTCCCGATGGCTGTTCCATCAGTATGTGAATGTACGTCGCTTTGGATAAAAGCGTCTGCTAAATGAAATTGTAGAATTGTAGACTTATTTCCAACTTTTCTTCTTCCATCAATGGAATTATTGGACCTTCTGGTCAAAGGTGTATTCACCTTTGTTTATGTTGTGCTCATGCACCAGGAATATTTCTTTCCAACATTCACTGTGTAACAGACCGGAACATCCCCCCCATGGTTTTGTTTCATTCAGCGATTCAGTCATTCAGTGTTATATTCCCCTGCAGGGTTAGGGTTAGGGCCAGGGCGCAGGAGGCACAGTGCACGCTCCCCAACCAGATTCTGTAAGAGGAGCAGACAAACCCAGACTCGTTAGTTATGATCCACTTTAACAAACGTAATCTCAGCCATGAACTTCCCAATTACAGATACAGTTTTTTTTTTTAAATGCCTGACCTATTATGCCATTCTTTAAGCTGCACTGGGCCACTTTGACCACATCACTGTCCATCTGATTCCTGCATACAGGCAGAAATTAAAGCTGTGTAAACCTGTTGCGAGGACATCGAAACAGTGGAGCAGTGAAGTTATGGAGAGTGGACTGCAGTGACTGGGATGTTTTCAGGACTGCTCCCAACAGTCTGGACGAGCACACAGGATGTGACATCGTACATCAAGCTTCTGTGAGGACTGTGGGTCACCAGGGTGAGCTAGAACAATGACAAACCCTGGATCACAGCCAAACTCAGACAGCTGAGATCGCAAGAAAGGAGAAACATTTAAGAGAGGTGACAGGGATAGGTTTAGAGAGTCAAAGTACAGGTTTAGTCAGGCGGTGAGAGAAGTTTTCTGAGAAACTCCGACATCAGCTGCCTCCTGCCTCTGTCTGAAAATGACTCAGGCAGATCGCCAACTACAAATCTAAAGCCACCAACTTCATCTACAACTTGAAGACAATGGACAGTCCTGATGTGACCCCCCCATGACTCCTCCACCCGCTCCAGTGCACCAGCCCAGCAGGAACTTGGCAGCTCGGCGTGTTATCACTGTGTTGCTTGAGACTCGAGACTGATTTAAATATTATTCGCATAATGTAATGTAATCAACACAAATCAACTAATCAATCCAATCTGTGGCATCGACGGGAGCCTCAGTTAGCAGACTCTGGTGTGCTGGTACCTCATCTGCCCCATCTCTGAACTAAATGAACGGAGAAGAGGCCGTGGCAGTGCTCACTCACTCGCCACCATTCAGCGGTTGAGTGGTTGATCAGGGAACAGATGAACGATGCAACAACTTGATGCACCTTCTGTATGATTGTACGTGTTTCAATCACTGGAGTCATTTTTTTTCCCCCTGTTGCTTTTGGTGTAATTTCAGAGTAATTTACACGTAAACTGCCATTACCACAGGGAAGAGACCGTGTGGAGGCCATTTCCACAGAACACTCACTGACAAACACATTTACACTTTGTCACTTCATATGTCTTGGGCGGATCGGATGCATTTACACTCACCGTAGCTCATTTGAGATGGATAGCTATCCGATCCACCCAAGGTGCCTGAAGTGACCGAGTATAAATGGGGTGGAGTTTTGTGTACCATTACCTAAACCTCACAAGCACATATCACTAACAACACCATGCTGAAATATTGATCTCACTCGAGTTGGATCCTGTGAGGTTTTTAAATCTTGTACGTTGTGTTAAGGGTACAGTGCGTAGGATAACATAACTATGTTTTCATTAGTGTATAATCTAAGAGTTGTTGTGTCTTCATTACTTGAGATACTTTTTTCCACGGGCGTTCAGTCAGTTGGGGTCCTGGACCTTAAACTCACACTCTCTCACACACTGCATGAGTCAACTAAGCGAATATCGTGTGGAGCTCGCACTGAATGCGAGCACGGAACTCGCTGTTGGTTTTGTCCCTTGACAACTCCAATAAAGTTTATTCAAGTAAGGCGGCAGCAACAACAATAAAAAAGAGAGAAAGCCAGCAGATGTCTGGAGGATGCAGTCTGTCTCAGTCAAGACTGCCTGTTAAATATTAGTCCAATAATATTAAAACAAGATCACTACAGTTTGGAACAGATCTTTTGATCACAGACCAGAGCAGATCATTAATCGGTCAGATGATTAATCAGGCATTGTGACCTCCTCAAACCACACTCAATGTGGCCAAAATTCAGCCCAATAGTAAAATTAGTCTGGCCGGCTGTAGTGACCAATCCCACTCTCTCTAACTGCTCTGAGGATCTATCAGTGTTTGTTTTAAAGGTGAGGTCCAACCCTGCAGAACAAAGCTGTCAGAGCTAACACAGCACCTGACCACAACTGTAAAATATGGATGCCCAACGTGGCAACAGTGCACAGCGCCATAACACAATAAAAACACATTCATATTTACATCCACGAAACAGGTGAAAGATTTTCAATAATAAGATGAAGAAAAAAGAAAAGATCTTCATTATCCTGTTGTCATTTTTATGTATATTTACATCCCTTCTCTCAGATTTCAGGGCATCAAGTATGTTAAGTTGTGCATACAAGGAATGTGTTTTTGGATTTTATTTGCTTGTATGCCTGAAGAAGGTGTGTGAGCTTGTGAATGTATTAAATAGATGTGTTGGATTTCTTATTTTATGCACTACTTTGTTACACTGAAAATACAGTATGTTGCAGACATAGAGGGCCGGCCTGAAAGCTAATACATTGCTGGTCCTTGTTGAGGAAATGAAAGTCCGTATATGAATATAAATGAAGCTGAGATGCAGTTTAATATTTCCCATCCAGCATCTGGAGTTGAAGACCTCTTGGAGCGGGTGGGTCGAGATTTTCAGCAGGGAATTCTCTTTACGGGAGCTAAATGAGAAGACACATGGCAGGAATACAGAAGACAGGCTTAGACTCACTGTTAATTTATTGGTCCTTGTGCCAGCAGGCAGCTTGACAAGGTGAGAGAAGCCAGAGAGAATTTATTTAACTGGAGAAGATGAGCTCCAGCTCCTTTGTGGATAGGTGACATTTTCTAATGAGTAACTTAACACCTTCTTCCTTCTGATGCAACTTGCATTCAAAAGCAGTCTAATTTAAAACTCTGGTATTTATAGAATTGCATGAAGAGAGAAAAAAACACACAATCCAGTCTTACATTTATGAAACCTTTATATTACTATATATATAATAATGATTTTACTGAAACTCTGATACTCAAACTCATTCAAATTCATTTTTAATCTGAATCTGAAACTTAAATTCGTTTTTAAGATTGCAGCACCAATCAGGGCAGCTGATGTATAAATTAAAATCCTTAAGATTTTCATGAAATCAAACTGATTTTATCTATGATCAGACTTTTTTTTTTAGCAATAGCCTTTCAATGTATTTAAATTCAGTGACGACCTCTCTGTATAGTAGATGTTAATGGTAGTGGTGGAGTCCGCCATTGCTGCACTGGATTCAGACTGTCTACCTAAACACAAGGGATTAAGAGGAAAAAATGCATGCATGTAATTTAGCACATTTTTATCTCATTGTTAACAGCCTCTCTGTTTTGCCACTGATTTACCCTGAAAGCATTCATCATGGCTTCTATTGTGAGGCAGCCAATGGAAAACACAATTGATTGGTCACTGCAGTTGGGGCTGACCATGATCGGTTATCCTGTTCTTGATCGTGGAGCCCAGAGAAACACGTTCCAGCCTTTAGATACGGAGTCAGGAGTAGAACTGCCGCTCCTCCTTGAAAGGACAGCTTGTTGGTTGATCCCTTCAAAATGTCTGAGCATCTGATTAGGATTCCCCCTGGATGCCTCCCTATGGAGGCTGTCAGGCGCATCTAACTGGGAGGAGACCCCAAACACGTCGGAGGGATTATACATCCCATCTGGCCTGGGAACGCCTCAGGATCCCCAACGAGGTGTTGGAGGTTGTAGTCGAGGGCGGGTGCTGCCACCACAAGCCAGGACCAAATAAGTGGCAGAAAATGGATGGATGGGAGTTTCACATGTGCAAAACAGCAAAAGCAGACACAGAGCTATAGATATGCAGGTAAAGTGAACACATTTTCAGCCCAGTGCTCACATGATGTTATGTAAATTATACCTGCCTTTAGGAGGCATGAGGTCTACTTGACCCAAAATTCAAAATGTCAAGTGTGGTTTATGGTGTTTTTTACTTAGTGAACTGTAATTGGAAAAAGTAATTAAAGAAAGTCAGGAAAATAGGCGTATACTGTAGCTCGGTTAACTCAACTGACACTAATCTTAAAATAAAACATGACAGTAAAACCAACTTGCAAAAGTGGAACTGAAATAACTTTTGTGCGTGCACATGGACTGTGATCTTTTTCCATTCAGAGACAAACAACCCTCTTCAGTGCGGCTCGTCTTTGGCCCTTCACAGATTATAACGTGCTGCGGCAGGAGACGGGCTGCGCCTTCTATAAAAAGCCTGATTGTGCCACATGGTCAAAGTCTGCGGCACATCAGACCGGCACACACTGGACAGCAGGGACCGTGTGAGGCTGGAAGGATCGAACCCAGATGGTCCATTTCTTTGTGAACTGGCACTGAGTATCCTAATTATTATTCGTGTGAAGAGAGGCTCCTCTTTGAGTCCGATAGCGTTGGCTGACATGGCCCGAGGCAAGGCCAAGACTGACCCCGAAAACACTGCAAAACAACAGCACTATTCTCCATGCTGGAGATATACACACACACACACACAGAGCACACACACACAGACGTTCTCTGGCCTGATGATTAGAAATAATTGAAAACGCTGAAATATCAGTGGTGGTGACTTCACTCTGAACGTACCAACGTCTACCTGAAACCCCTTCTACACAGGCGGACACTCCCAAACATACAGAAAGACGAATCCAGAAAAAAAAAAAAAAGAGCAACAGACACACACACACACACACACTTTGACTCCTACACATTAGTACACAAAACACACGCACAAACACGCATAGTCACATGCTGGGACTGAAATAGCAGCAGTTAATTATGAGTCAGTGTCAGAATCAGTGAATGAAACTTTTATAGTCCACTGTCTTTATGGTGTTGACTGAGCCGCTCTTTAGTGCCTTTGTGCACTCACACTACGCAAAACACAGTATAACCTACAATGAACACAGTGTGTGAGCAGCGATGGATACACGCCGTACAGTGTGTAATTATGTGCCAATGTCCTCTCAAGTTTTAAACAGAATAAAAAACCCATGTTGTCTGAAACTACGCTAATTGTGGGGTATTTATGTAATGGGCAAAAATCCTGAATATTTCATATTGCTGACACGATGCGTTCCTTCATGCTTTCGATTTATTTTAGTGACACATTTGTCATTTGTCTTCTAGCCAGCTCAGTTTAGAATTTTAATCGAGTTGCAAAGTCGAGAGACCTGCTGGTTGCAGTATTTTTCCACATGTTCCCAATTTCTTTTAATGATCTCCTCAATGTTCCACAACACACAAACATGGCACATAATGTAACAAATACAAAAAGTTTGTGTTTTGACCATCATTCAATATTCCATCACGCTTTTCCCACTGTTTTTCAGTCTCATCAATCTGAGCGGCGGATATACCGGTATTTTGGTTTATTGTTAAAATATTATTATAATTTCAAATGAATGTTAATGTCATGTATTTTCATGATGCATTTCATTTGATCTGTATGTTAATTCAATTATTTGTTTGCATACAAGTTACATTAATGCTAGATTTGTAATGGAGTTAAAGTTAAAGTTAGCATAATCTGCAGTTTTTGATATGGTGGCCAGGCATCAGGGAGATTAACCACAGTGAGCTACCAGGCAAATGGAATTATAGCCCAAGGATGGGTTGCACCAACCAAACTGCTGCGTCAGTCTTTGTAAAGACCAGTCTTTAGAATGGACTTTACACCAGTTGCTAGTCTTAACCACATCTGCTCTACGCGTCTATGTGTATACCCATGGTTATTGCCTAGCAGCAGCATTGCAAGGGGACGTCGTGTTTTGATTTTAGTTGCAGTCCTCTGTAGTTGCAGTCAGCTGGGTCACCAGAAGAACCTCTAAGTCCATCAATCAATCTGATGAAATTTCGTGTGTAAGTGTATAACTGTATGGGTAGCTCAAGTTCAGACAGAAAGACAGATAGACGGCGAGATAGAAGTAATGTCTGAGTGAGAGGAAAGTCAAGGACATGGCAAAAGGTGGCATTAAAAAGGGCACAGTTATCCATCCAATTAAATTTATAACCCGCATTAAGCACATTTGGCAGTCTGGGTTGCAGAAATTGAAAAATGGGGGACGTGTGTGTTCAGGCATGCCCATCCAACACACACATACACACACACACACACACGTTCACTATACTCTTCAATCAAAGCACCGGCAGCTGTAAGCACCATTTCAAGGGACGCCATTATGCAAGGAAAATGTCATTAGCGATTTCACAATTTCACGCATCGGTGCCACTAACATGTCTGAGGAAGACGGCAGGGCACGGGCAAAAGGTAAGGGCCCCCAACTCTGAAAAGCAAACCCATGACTGAGATGGAGGAGAGTGAATTTTATGCAGCAAGAGTCACTGCTGAAAAAAGCTGTGTCATAACAGGTTGTACTGACAGCATTTGTCAACCCCATGTATGCAGGTTTCTGTCACAGACCCATTGGTTGTTCTCAACTTTCGACCAGTGTTTGTCCATGTGCAACTCCAATTCCCAAGAAAGCTGGTGTGTAAAATGTTGATAAAAATGGTTTGGCAAATCATGTACATGCTATATTTAATTGAAAAACAGTGCAAAGACAACAAATCTGAAAAATGTATTGTTTTATGAAAAATATATGCTCATTTTAAATTTGATGAAAAAGAGGCTTTAAATGATTTGCAAACCACCAAAACCTGATTCCTGAGTCCCAACTTTTTTGAAGTTGTAATTTATCTGGTCCTCTTAACATGTAGTTCTGTCAGTTGTCCAATGGTGCTTTGAAAACTACTAAATAAGCACTGATTGCTTGACATCTTCCACATCACATGTGCCAGTGCTTCAAACTGTGCTTGTTAAAACGTGGTGTCTACATTATTTTGTCCATATACCAGCATCCATAGTGAGTTACTCCAGTAACCCTGGTCAGGATCTCTTGTATACTGTCTGTACATTTTAAAATACTACAAAAGTAGAAGAAAAACTCTGGGTTGCAAATGAGTGTCAGACGGTGGGCAGGGGAGACGGATGACGCTCCCTCCACAGAGAGCCAAACTCTGCCAGAGTTTGCGGATCAAAAGAGGTTATAATTAAGCCCCATCCTCAGAGGCGTCTTGGAGGGATCAACCAACAAGCTGTCAGTGCTGTCAGTCTTTTAGAAGAGAACACAGTGCCATAATTGAGCCGAGCTGAATGGCTACAGTAGGGACACTTTTGATAAGCAGCAACAAATTAAATATAATGCACAAAAGCTTTGCAGGGAGGGAACGTGGCACTGAAATTAGGAGCACCTACGTTCTCTACAAACCCATCTGATAAATCTACATGACGCACAACGTATCTCAAATATCTGTTAAGTGCCGATGTGTTCATTTGCAAATGAGAAAATAATATCATAGTTATTTTTGCTCTTCATCGATCGATCTACAGTTGTTTTCATTAGCCTTCCTTGCTTGCCTACTTGTTGTGAAAAGTCATTAATAAAGAAGCACATAACTGTCTCTGAAATCAGTCACTGCTGCAGATGGAGAAATGTTATAAAGCGTGTTCATCAACTTGCTGAATTTCTTTACTCTTTTACATATATTTCGTTTTGACAAGTTCATCGCAGTGACTTGAATTTAATCAGTGCAGAAAAATTATTATGTAAAAACAACGATTATGAGAAAGACAAACCTCCAAATGCCTCCAAAATATAGCATAATAAAAATTTGCTTGTACTTAATCAGATTTTGAAATCTTCCACCAGCTCTGTTCACAACATTCGGCCAGAAAAATATCAGGTAAGTATATTAGGTTGCACAACTTAATGCAATAATGAAAAGACAAGACACATCATTTTCAATAATCAGCTCCTAGATATCACATTTTTGTCGTGTCCCCAGATATGTGATGTCCGTAACATTGTAATATTAGCTCACACATCCAATAGTGCTCGGCCTACAGTAAACATGCGAGTCCATTACAGTCGCTCACTGGCTTGGGTGCGTCAGTCACATGTGAAGCTCGTCTTCGGCCCTTTGAGAGTCTCCTGTCTGACTGAACACCCCCCCTCACAAGAATGTCTTTGAGGAAAGACTGTCCTGAAGATGTGCACCCTTATCCCCATTTGTACGATTCAGCGTGTCAAGGGAACAACAATCTACAGAAGACGCAATGTTGCTGGAGGTCAGGGATCAAGTTGGACGTAGCCTCGAGTAAGCTCAGGATGACTGGCTTCCAGCATTTAGATCGTATCCTTCTATAAAGCCATAGGACCAACTTGTTTGTGTTAAGCATACCAAACCCTTTAGGACTGCTCAGCTCAATGGCTTAATATTTAGCTCCAGGTAGGAATGAAACTCTTCCTGGTTTCATCCTCATGATTTCCATGGATAAGAGGCTCTTTTAACACATTAAACACAGCCATCACACAGCACTTCTTCGCTGCATTTTTATTAACAATATCTATTTTTAGCGTTCTGTATCCACTCTTCTGTCCAAATGCCAAATCTTCATTGGCTGCTAAACTGTGCCAAGCCAGCGGGGGCAGAACAATCTAATAAATAATCCATAACGTATCAAAGATAATTATCGCAGCATATCTGAAGACATTGCGCTATCGCACGTTTTCAAGGAAGAAAAAGCGAAGCGGAGACAAAGATGATGAGCAAGCTGTTGGTTTTCAAGTCAGTGTTTGATTGATGCTCATATTACTTTAATTATATCAAATTTATTCCCCGCTTTGGCAGAATGCCATCTCACAGCGGCGTTGACAGCTCCACTAAATCAAATTTGGACTTTGAAAGCACGCTTGTGTGTGTGTGTGTGTGTGTGTGTGTGCGTGTGTCACGGCATGGAAAAAAAGGCCTTGATAAAGCTACTGTATCATGGCTACCTTCAGGCTATTTTACAACAAGAGCGCATTGAGGGAGAGTGTTTCCATAAGCGTTTATCCCAGGGGCCGCACACAATCAGCGTGACGTCAAAGCCCATTGCTGCGGCGCACAGGAGGAGGCATCAGCAGAAAATCCTCCGCTGGTTTTGGAAAACATTGCTAAAGGACAGGGCAGAGTCTCTGTAACACCCACGGGTGACAGTGCGACCTCTGTGTCTGCTGGTGGTTGTACCGATGTTCAGCTCATGCAACCTGATGAAGAGCTTTCCAGATTTCAACATGCCTTTATCTCCCCCCTCCCTGTAGAGTGGAGACTAGTATTTCTCTCAAGTTCAGCTGCTCTGGAGACAAATTTTTTTCTTCAGAGTGAGTATTTGCAAACCGGATGTTAGTTCACTCGTTTGAATTTGGATGGCAAAGAATGAAACTCTCATCAATACATAATTTATGCACACAGCCCCGACTTCTTCCCGTGGCCCCGTCTGACTCTTTTATACCTGATGACCTGTGATGCCCTCGTGTGCAGCTGCTGAAACAGGATGCTGGAATGGGACGTTAGTCGACAGTTGCATCACACAACCAACAGGATGTGAAATTTGTTTTTCCTGAAAAAAATATTGTACATTTCAACAATATATAATTTTTGTTTTAATGTAAATGATCAGGTCCTGGTCGTTCAAGCAGGAAGAAAACATAGTTTAAAATCTTTAAGCCTCTGAAAGGGAATCACACATCTCGTGCAGCCTTCAAAACAACAACACATAAGGGGGGTGGGTGTCACATCGCCGCCACACTCGATATGAAATGTGGAAATTTGTCCTCACAAACGCTAAAAGAAAGCTTATTTCCTCGCACTATTCAGTGTTAAACCAAACACTCAGCAGCTGTGTGTGCAGCTCAGGAGGGAGGTTTTAGGTACAACACATTGTTTATGCAGGAAAATGACAAAATAAAGCATATTAAAAAGACAAGAAGAAGTACAGTCGTGTCGTATTACTGAATATTACTGAGCCAAAACACAATGCACAAAGAAACTGGAGGAGGTTTAAAAATGGTAGATGGCCTTGTGATGGATCCAAGGTGAAAATACAACATGAACCTGTGGAAACACTACTAGTGATTTGCACAGTGTTTGTGTTGCAGCTTCACTAATGTCAGCTCACAATAAGGATCCTGTTCCTAATGATACATTAATTCTAATGTTTGCTGTCAGAACAGTGCATTATGAAGACAAATAGCCTACATGTTGTGTAGGGCTACTTTTGCACGATGGTGGAATTGGAAACCAGAAAAGGTTTTTTTTTTCTGTTAACAGCGGTGCTACATATACGGATCGTGGCCTCCTCCTCCCTCCTCTCTGTGGCTCAGTAGCTCCAACCACCCAAGCTTAAACTTAAAAAGAAATTATTTGTACCTACAAGAATTATTTGTTAAGAAAAACTCTCCCTGCCAAATACGATAAAAGCTATATACGTCACATTGAGTCGATCAGAGCCTCGTGCTGAACCGCCCCGCACGATGAAACAGGCCAGACGCACTGAGCTGAGAGCACAATGAGCCTCTTATTTTGCGACTTGATCAGCAGCAGTGGCAGATGGGGCAAATGGCGAGCTGCGCGCGGATGCTGCTCTTCAAACGAGACGCAGGCTGTGCGATGCAGTTAGAGAAGTACAACTGCCATCTGCTCAAATGATTACAGGTCTGACCGCACAGAGCCAGTAATTCACTAACCTCAGGGAAAAATGGGACGCCGCCCCTGCCGTTCTGGCCTCAGAAATAATAGCCCGCGCACACACACACACACACACACACACACACACACACACCTGTGGTGAGCCGCGTCGGGTTCGACCTTGCACTTTTCAGCGTTCGCCCTCGTGTCGCCGCGCTGACCTCGGATAAATTACGCTTTTCGAGTCGTTTGTGGAAAATGTACAATCGGGCAGCTAAGTCGAATGCTGGGTCAAATCGCACAGCAATAAATCTGCAGAGGCGATTGGGGGTTAAAGTAAACCAACTGATTGGTAAACAATTATTTATCGATGTAATGACGCATTCTGCGAGTCTCCTGCACTGGTGAAGCCCCTCCACCATGGCACGGTAAGAAACTAAAATCCAGTCAGACCATGGGCGGTAATTTGTTCGCCATGAGCCAGCTAAGCTGCCTAATTGGAGGCCCAAAGCGAAGGGGTTTATTCTAAACAGCAGATTGGATGAAGGCATGGCTGCGGAGAAGAGATTCTAAAGATACTGCTCACAGGATTACTCTTAGCAGATGTGAATATCACATCAAAAGGGATTTGAACATGTCAGTCGCTGGTGGATTTGTGCACTGTGGGAGTCGAGGGGGGGGGGGATCTGGATGGGGATGCAGCTGGATTTCTTTGTGTTTGTAAGAAAAGGAGCGGTGGAGCTTTCTCAAATCTGAGATCATGATGCTGATAGACTGAAGACTTAACTAAACCCTGACAATCTTATAAACATAAAATGCAATCGAGTAATTAACCAACACCTATCTGATTTTTTTTTTTTTAAATGAAGCTTGATATCTTGCCTGGATACAGACCCTCTGAAACCCACACCTCAGATTTGTTCAGCGATTTCAATGGGTCTGATATTTACAGTTTTTCCCCCAGTTACAGAGACAATTGCTGTTGTTCTAAGTTGACTTAAAAATAATCATATGTACAGTAATTATAAAATAAATTGACGTATTTCTTTGATCAAGATGCTCACAGCTTCCATATCGACTGAAAATGATGGGATGTCACTCGCTGCTGATTGGTCGGGGCAAAACAAAAGAAAGCAGCCTCCCTCCCCATGAAGTGAAACAAAATGGTATTTCTGTCAGGTTATCAGCGAAGGGGAGATTTCACATACAAAGATAAATGTACTTGTCACTGAGTGTGAGTCTATTCAGCAGTGAAGTCTGTTGTTTACAGAGCTGAAGGCCACTTCTTGTCTGGCTGCTGTGTCACTAGCTTGTATATTGCCCTCCATCGTATCTCCTGCAGCACTTGCTATTAAGAGATGAAACCTCCATGACCTTAAAAATGTAATCAACTATTAATTTGTTACGAAAAATAGCAGGACTTGTCTCCATATTCATGATTCACAAACTATCTTCTCATGTAATTTTTTTCAACTTTTCAATCTGCTACGTGGCTCTCTGTCCTGCTGTGAGGGCCTATTTCAAATCAGTGGTTGATAAAAGCAATAATATCAGATAAATAACAAAACTAGATTAAAGCTTTATAGTCAAACTCTTTTTAGTAATATGCATTATTAAAACTAAATGTCAGTGTGGTTTTGATTGATGGATCGATGTTCTTACTCCTGGAACAGAACCCAGAAGATCTGTGTCACTTAGGCTCTTTTGTCTTTTGTGGCTGTGGAGGAGCTTTGACAAGCTCTCATGGCGCATTCAGACAAACAGACACAAAATGAATTTTAGATGCAACTGCATACAGAGTCGGTGAAAAGAAGTGAGTTGAAAATGCTACAGTTGAATATTCGAGCTTGTCCAGGGGCTTTTGCGAGCGAGGGTCTAACAAAAAGATGCTGCTGGTTGCATTATGGGAGATGTAGGATCCTGTGTTTTTGGAGCTTCACACATATGAGGGACTAAATGTTATGGAAACTTTCCTTCTGCTGCATCAATTTTGATCATTTTTTGTTCATCTATTTCCCCAAAGTCAGTACTAAATCGCTGCAATGCTGCCCCTTTAAGTCAGTCTCAACCCTGGAAAAATATTGCACCTTATTTTGTACTTACTGCAATTAAAGAAGTTTACACCCCAGGTCTTCTTTTGAAATGGAAAATGTATGGTGCCATCAACAAGCCCAAGCTGATGCCCACCTTTCATTTATTTTCATTCACACCATACTTCCATCCTTAATTAGCCGGCGCTGAAAATAATTAAAGACCTGCTTCCAAGTCTAATGAGTGAGTCAGAGGAATTAAATAAGAAGCTGTATGGCCACACACATTCCAACATCAATCCAATTATCCCGGTGCCCTTGTCAGTTTTATCCCCGTGCGCATGGACGAAACAATTTGACTCCACACCCTGTGAAACACATCAAAGTGTTGGAGCTGGAGCTTTGGAGGATCACCTGGCCGGTCCCCCCCGGGCGCACCGTCGGTCCCCTCGGAGCTGACGGGCTTCGATCGCAGTGGGAGGGAGCGGGTTATTAGATTTTATCGGTATGCGTGCCATGTTTCCATCCCGAGCACAGAATGGCGCAGAGAGACAGAACCTGGATCTACGAGCTGCACAATGACCTGCATTTAAATTCAGTCCTAGCTCTCCTGTCAGTCCTCCGAGACACACACTCTTCAAACTCACACACACACACTGCATACACTAAATCTATAGGACTAGTCAAAGATATACACACAGGCATACACAGACCAATATGGTAAAAACACATGCATGCATACACAAACATGTACAGTACATAAACTTAAGACTTCCAAATGTGTACACTGACACATATGTACATACCACACTCATAAACGAAACCTGTATGTAGAATGTAAAAATGTACACATTGAGGTATGGAGTGAATTACATGTACGCATATATTCTCAGGTACATACTCAGACACACACATGCTTACAGATTAAAGTCAAACAGAAATTTGAATTCTGCTCACTTTTTGTGAAAGGAAAAATGACTCAGGTGACACTGCAGCACCTTACCCTCGATAAGGCATGCAAGATGGAGCTAAAACTGTGGCACCGGTTCCTCTCCTCTTGGAACGGCATCTCTTTCCTCTATGACGATCATATCGCAAAGTCAGAAGACATGTAACTGTTCACAGATGCCGCCCCATCCATCGGCTTTGGCGGCTGCTACAGTGGCCAGTGGTTCTCAGGCAGCTGGCCACCAGAATTCGCATCTCTCCATCTCTCCACCCTTCCACTGCACGTCCTGCTGTATCCATGTTTCTCCTGGCATTCTTCGGCTTCCTGCGCTGCTCAGAATTCACCGCTTCCACTCTTGTCTACCATCCACCCCGGCAGGCATCATTGTCCAACGTTTCTTTCAATTCTCCTGATACGCTCATTTACCACCTCAAATGCAGCAACCCCAACCCAGCTACATCTTTTGACTAGACTCAAAGCCAACCACGAATACATAAACTCAAGACTAGCCAGCAGAGCTTCTCCCCCAAGACCCTCTGTTCATCCAAGCAACAGCCAAGGTGGTCACGCACTCCTGGCTCCATCGCCACCTTCGCCAAGTCTTATCTAAATCCAGAACTTTCCCCGACCTCTACTCCGGACATTCCTTTCGGATCAGAGCCTCCTCCACTGCATCTAAGCAGGGAGTCCCAGACCACATCATGAAAATTCTTGGTTGCTGCTCATCCCCAGCGTACATCGTGTACATTCGCAATGACCTGAATGACATCAGAAACACATGCACATCTGTCAGGTTGAAGTCTTTCTGGGGGCAGTGTTCTCCGAAGAATGCGAAAAGACGGCTCCACTGGTTCCTCACCCCATCCCCTTCCCTCCATCCCCACCCCATACCCTCATCCTTCCATTCCTCATCCCTCGTCCATTCTTCCAGTGTTATTATCATTTTAGTGAAAACAGTATATAAGCTTCATCTATACTAATGTAAAGGAAATAGCACAGGAGTCCAAAAAAACACAGAGGATATATACACTGATTTCTTAGCAATAATTAAATTTCAGTTCGACTAACAAAATCGCACATACTGCTCACACCAAAGTACAACACATGTATATATGCACACTAATGCACACTTGCAAACCACAGCTCAGTGTTCAGTGCCACTTATCCTGGAGCGAAGCTCTCTCTGTCTCTACAGGACTGGGAGCTCGATGTGTGTGTGTGTGTGTGTGTGTGTGTGTGAGGGATTGCACTGATCGTAAACAGCAGCAGCGGGGAAACAAATGGGTGGTCCCCCTACGGCTTCATCCTCGCGGCCAATCGATGATGCACGATAACGCAGCGGCAAGGCCTCGGGGGAGACGGATAGAGTCGGGCGTCTGCAGCGCAGTCACTGTCAAACACACCGTTGGTGTGCTGTTTTGCATTTCTCAATGAGGCAGCGTTGCAGTTAATTAAAAAGCTCAGAGGTGTATGAAATGCAGTGTGTGGGCAGGGCAGGCTGTACATTACAGAAGTGTGATTTCCAGCTCACTCGGGTTTTTCAGTATTATTGAATTCTCGGTGATCATTTTTATCCATGACTTTCACAACAGCCAGGCTCTTTGTTCTTTCATTTCTTTTGTTCCTTTTCGATGCACACCGCTTTGGGGAATAAGGCAGCAGTAAACATGTTTTCCCAAAGGAATGTTGAATTCCCCATCTGAGCCAGTCAGTAAAAAAAATATGTCACCTTGCTTTGTGCCTCTCTCTCAGGGCACTCGGTGCATGTTTGAATGCTGGAATACAGCAGCTTAATGCAGAATCTCAGTGTCTACTAGATGCACCATTAGTCAAAATCCAATTTCACCTCTGAATGACACAGGGAAATTACACTTAAGTACCAGTTCATCATTTGTCTCAGATGGTAACAGCCAGGCGACTACCAGTCAATGCAGCAATTTTTTTTCTTTTCCTTTTTTTGTAGGATGCTAGAAGGGAGCAGATGTGTTGATTTCAATTTATGTTAATGCACCAGATCCAACACTGTCATGATACTGCTGCATAATCTGAAATCATTGTTAACCAAAACAGTAAAGTTGTGGTCGGACAGGTAAACAATGAGCTGAACCCCAATGCGAAGTTTCAGAAGATTCAGCTGATGTATCTCTGTTCATCAGTACGACTGGAACCTTTCATATTGTCGCATTGTTTTCAAATCGCCATTTGACACATTGTCATAAAAATATTGATTATAGATGCTTTAAAGAAAGGCCAGTTCACAAGGTGATGTTTATTGAATGGGCAGAACAAGACAAGCCCAGAAAGGTAATGGACACAGTTTTAGGTGACAGTTCAAACCTTCTGCTTTGACACTGTCCATTAATGTGTTCGCCTTCACTAGATGACTTCACTGTTTTTCTGATATGGTCCCAAGAATAATCTAGTGAGAAAGCCAAAACTTTTACCAATTACATAACTCATTCAAGGTGGTAGCTGCTATGGGGACAGTTTTAATGTACTTTTCTGTTATATTTGAGAGAATGTATATTTTACATCTTAGGTAGATTCTGGTATTTTTATGATTCCATATATCTGAACCTAAATCAGATTTGCCAAATCTTCGGCTCATGACCTCAGTGCTTTTAAAATCCTGGCTGCAGCCGTGACCTCATTCACATGCACAACTAAGTAGCAACAGCTTCATGCATAATGGATCCTATCAGGTCGATCGCAACATCTCTTTCATCATGACTGAAATCATGTTTTGAGCCAACGCAAACTGGCCCCATCAGTAACCACAGGGCCCCGTCGAACTTTATTTTGACACGAGCGAAAAGCTGAAATATTGCCATCAAACAGAATCTTAAAATTCTTTTTTGAACGGGAATAATGGACAAAAACAACGCTGGAAGAAAAATTGCTGAATCTTTCGCTGCCAGCTCGGAGACTGAAAAACAATCCCCTCAGTTGACATGCTGATAAGAGCAGAAACTGTGAGGCGAGGTCACCTTCAGATAAACTAAGCTCTGCTAAATCATTTATCACACAATATGATAGATGGGAAAGTGAGACCTCAATGTCAGAAATCATGGGACAGGACCGGGAAAACACATGGGCGTTCTAGGCCAAAGCCGAACGAACATCCTGGAGTCAGGCTGAAATGTCAGATCAAATGGATTTTGATTATTTTTTTGCTGAGGCGTTCATTTGTGTTTCAGTAATTAATAACCTCGAGGGAAACAAGATGCAGAATGACCTAAATAAAGTCAAGTTCTTTATTGGCAGATGCAAAACTATTACAGCAACGCAGTCGTCTGCAATTAAATTCTTCAGTCTCCCCGCAACAGTGCTCATACAAATATGTATAGAAAGAAGCCACATAATTAAAATCTAATTAGAATCTGTGCCAGCACCAAAACATAAGGATAAAATATGATATAATAAATAAAACTGAACAAGGAAGCATTTGGAAAAAAAAGACTAATTAAGTTGATTACTCAGTCTTTAACGGAATAAAACGTACATTTTGAAACCTGGATTTCCAATAACAGGATGTGCACACACTCGTGCTTAAAACTCTGAACATGAGATGCATACATTTAGAATCAGTGTCACTTATACTTTCTGAGGATTACTGTCCCCTCTGATACACAACATGAATAAACGTTCCTGAATCTAATTAGAAATTAGAAGTTGCACCTTTGCTCCAGAACTTGCCTGAGAATCAGAATGTTTTCTTTATCATCATATTGGTAGACAGTTGTCTGTACATCCCAGGGTGAGTAAAAAGTCTCAAACTAAATGGCCAGGGTAAACTTTCCACATCTATTTAGGAAACTTTATGATTCTTTTCTGGACAATTAAACATATGCTAGATGATTTCCAGCAGCAAAGTCGGCTCATTCTCTTGAAGTTTCTTCTTTTTTTTTCTCTCTCTCTCTTCTCTATTTTTTGTCAGTGAAGAAGTGTTTGGACTTCATTACAGCTTCAGCGAGGTCTCCGCAGATCATTTTAGCCCTGAGCTCCAGCCGCTGATGCTGGGGAAATGTTAATTACCTTGCCAGCCACATTCAACATTCAGACTCTCCTCTCTCTCTCTCTCTCTATCTATCTCACACACACACACACACACACATTTGCAGGGCTGCTGTCTATGCCTCTGTGCTTCCTCAGTCCTAGTCTGACAGTGGATTTTGGAGGGTAGCGATGAAGCAACCAGAGACAGCGTAGCTCATCCCACAGGCACAAAATGTTCTAGAAACGTTCACGTCTTTCATCATGCCGTCTGTCAGTGGAATGTGGCGACGGTCAGATGGGAAAATAGAAGCTACATGAAATATCGTTTTGGGACGTTGGCCAATGAAGTAAAAGCACTAGAATTAGAAAAAATACTCCTAAGCCAATATTAACACAATAAGCACCAATGTGAGACACCATGTTGGTATTGATAGCATGAATTCTGCTGATCTTATGTTTGATAAATAAAAACATGTTATGTATAACTGCTTTGTATCCTGTCATGGCTTATACTTATATCTTTTCCATCCAGCTGTGATTCCATTCGCCATCTGTACTGAAATTAACTCACGACACTTTGCTTGGAAAGAATGGACTCTTCCTGTTTGATGACATAAAGTAATCCAGCAAATATGCAACCAAATGGTTTTGTATGTGACATGCAGACTAGAGGTCAACCTGTGCCTCAGGACAGTTCAGTTAGTTTCATTGTTGAGCGAGTTGCATGAGATCACCAAGCAAGATGGCCCCCTAAACACTGATCTCATTGGGAAGTGATAATGAAGCAGTTTTACTCATTTGTGAACTTTGGTGCATTGTGGGAACTTGCGAGCAAAGTCCAAAGCTATGTCGCTGGTTTTCTCAGGTTTTCATTTAGACGGTGAGAACTGTCAACTTTACCAAATGGTGAAAAGTGAAGAGCTGCACCAGCCCGTCAAGGATGCTGCCGACAGAGACGGACGCCAGAACCCGCGGCTCATTGGTTCAAAGGTGAGGCTTAACCAACCGAATGTGAGAGGAAGAGCATCTCTGAAGCTTTGGGGCTTGAACTGGATTGAACCCAGCTGCAACGAGTGCACAGAGCCCCCATGCAGATGCCACGATGGAGGACAGCCTCCCAGACTTATCATAAGATAGACGGATGAGACACTCATTATTGAGGCATTTGAAATTATTGAGACGAGGTCAAATGGACACTGCTGATTTTAGACATAAAGGCCAGTCTACTCGGCATGGGGAGCACCACTCAGCCAATGAAAACAGCTGTGTAACCTCTGTCCAAAGTCTTAAAAAAGAAGTGTAAATGCAGTGTTTTTTGGAGCTTGACCCATATTAGGGACTGAAAGGCAGGATATCACAACCTCTGCTGCTTTGATTTTAAACTTTCTTTTCATAATCCATCTCCTCTGAGTCCCCCAACGTCATGGATGTGCTGCACTAAATCACATTAAAGTGACAAAGAATGAAGTGACAGTTTTGCTCTACTATTCAGCATGTGCACGGTCCTGTGTGTGCAAAATGTGACCGACACCATCAGGTCAGGTCGGATGCTCAGAGCGTCAAAACATGAGATCTGAGACCTATGTCTCTTATTGAGATGCAGTAAAATTAACTTGTCTGTTTTATGTCTAGATTAATGTTATCCAGCTGTTAGCATTTAAATTAGTATTAAACTCAGTGAGGAGCGCAAAATGACTTGTTTAGAATTCAAAACTTTGGACAAAACTGAGTCCTGATAACCCTCGTGACCAGCCTGGGAAAGGGCTCATAAAGGAGAGAGACTTTAATCCAAAAACTGAAAACAGAGAACAGCAGCTGTTGCACTGCGGATCAAAGCTGTGCTGCATAGTGGTAAGACGCACAATGGTGGCTCTTGTTTCCTGCTCTCTGCTGAGAGCAAAGGCCTCGAGTCCCCATCAACACACAAACCCAAAAAAAAAAAAAAAAAAAGAAAAGAAATGACAGCAAAAAAGTGAAGGCTGGCAGAGAATGAGAGAAAAAACACACATGGAATAAACAGACTTTAAAGGCAGATGTTGATGGGAGGTGACATCATTGGACACTGAAACCACTGAAACCAGACAGATCTCTTTTAAGATTAGCATCTTTTTTAGGACAGGGTGACCCAAAACTCCTCCGTAATAGAAACTCTGGGGTGCACATGTGTATTGCATATTGTGGTTGCACGTGTTTTTGTGCTAAATGCAGCTGTCTGTCTCACAGAGCGGAAACTTTTATACGGTCGGCTGTTTCTTAATAAGTATTACTGTACTATGAATATTAATCTGCAGGTTCCATTTTTTGCTGCTGTGGCCTGCAATAACTTTATAAATTCACCACTTTTCCTTGAGTGGATCACAGTTCCTTAGCAGTCAGGTAGCGAGTGGTGAAAGACTAATGAGGTACATTAGCGACCATCAGCAGCGGAAAGTTCACAATACTCAACTTAAATCGCCCATTATGGTGCTTCCCAATTACATTTTTCCCACATTGCTTGAACATAACATAACATGCAGTATACCTATATAAGCACTACAGTACATCCTGTGTAGTAAATAACTGTAGCCTGTACACATGGACTGTAAAAAGGGTCTATGAGGTTAATATGTGTTAAAAGCTATAGCAAAATATTAAAACTGTCACCAGGTTTCCATTTTAATTGCTTGACAACAGCCCAGTCTGATGATGAGGCAAAAATGCTGATGTTTATCATGTTCACACGGTGTGTTGATGCAGTCAACACAACGTGAAGGTTGATGGGAATGTCATGACTAATACTCTGACTTGCAGTCCCAAGGAGAAGTTTTCCACACATGTGCAACTGCAAACAAGGTAGTGACCTTATGACAAGAAGAAGAGCTCTTTTGCTGTGTTTGGACAACAAGAAAAAGTCAAACACAGGAAAATGGCCAAAAGTGATATCTCTGTAATCAGGTTTTGCTAATGTGTAATCGCATTGTGAATATGAGAGGCCACAATATCAACAGTCTTTCTCCAGAGAGACTCATCCCACCTTTAATTCAGATACACAAAAATGGTTTTAAAATCTGCCACCCAGATCAATATTAGATATTTTACCTTAATAATTAATTATTGACATATGTTTATGACAAGGTAAAACCGCTCATGTTGAAGTTTGAACTGTGTCCCCCTCAAAAAAATGCATGACGGCCCTGCATTATGAGTTCTCAGTAACTGTTTTGATGATCATAACCAATTCAACTTATGGCCAGAGCTGTGAATATAAACCATTGCTTTCCTTTAAATTCCTGAATCCGAGATGTCACCTCTCCCTGTATAAGCTCCGTACAAATACAGCTTTCGTGTGTGCGCAGCTGGTGTGTGTTTTGGCCTGTGTGTCTGTACAGTGCAGTGCACACACATCACACATGACCTTCCACCACCATCTGTCCTTGTCACCTTCTCTCATTGCCCTTTGACCCCGAGCGGGAAATACAGCTTCCTCAGGTCCCTGCTCTTCGCTGAGGCCAAACTGATAGCCGGACACTCGCTGTCCTCAGCCGTTGGCGTCGCTCACCTCGGGGGAATTTTGCCACACAAGTGCAGCAGTGACCACATCCTCATAAGTCATCGTCTTCCCTGTAATTCTGTTGCGGGGAAAAATGGTGGATTTATTGCAGCTGTGTGTCTGATAAGAAATTAATGAGGGCGATAAAGTAACAGTAGGCCTCCATACTTCCTGAGTGATCAAAGGAGCGTTAGATGACTGATCTGGTGAGTCAGAGGAGCCTTCATCATCACCGTGCAGCACACTCAGCGTTTCCGTGTATCTGTCAGCCGTGCCTTTCCATTTTAGGGGGGATTTGTCTCATTAAACAGAGCTGTGGAGGAGTCAGCACTGATAACAACGGACTCGCGCGCGCACACACACACACACACATCCTTGTACTTAGTGTAATTTATAAGAATCCCCAGACTATATTCATTCATTTCTATTCCAATGTGCTTTAACTTCGTTTAACGTAAAAACAAAAAATGCCTCTGCAAATTTCTCAAGAGGTCAGGTTACACACTCCCATACAAGCACACACATGTTCCCACAATGTGGCACCCACTCCTCCGCATCCCGTGATGTGTGGTGCAGCGTTTGGCAGCCGGCGCGGACGCCTGCTGTCCACATGTTTTACGACTCCAGCTGACAGTGACCGTAAACACACGCCGTTGAAGTTGAAGACACAGCTGAAATAAGAACCAGTCTGACTTCTCATTAGTTTCTCGGTTGTCTCATCTTGAGTTTGTGAATGAAATCAGCGAGAGTCTTCGAAGTGTGCGCTGAGAGTTAAATCTGTCTCTAGCTGACAATGATCACACACATATGCTGGTATGCAATGAGCTCTTTTCCACAGAAACACCGTGAGTGGCTGGATTACATCAGGTGAGATAAGTTTCAGGTTTCATGAGCAATGTGTTAGTCTGTGTCTCCATTTGTAGCTTCCCTGCTCACTGGTTCTTGAAATAAATTAAAGTCTTTAAAAATAATTTACTTGAATATTTTTGTTTTTTAAAAAAGGCTCAGCAATTTCCTAAAACAGCTGGTCAGTGTAGTTTTAAGCAACAGCTACGTAAATAGCAGTACAAAGTGCTTCAGGGGACTATTTTCAGATGCGGATGGATACATGGTGCTCAAATGAGGATTTCGGGAATGATGTATGTGGGTTTGAGTCAAACAGCGTGGCTCATTGTTGTTTTTTATTTGGGCAAAAATAGAGCTCTATGGCACAGAGTAATACGATATATCAGGCTTTGATGCATGTGTTAAGATGTATTCAGACAAAACACGAGGTCAATTAGATTTAAATTCAATTTGCAGGAGCCATGCAGATAGAGGTGAAGATGCATCTGTACGTTACATCATAAATTTACAGAGACGAGAGAGAAAAGTCAGGCTAAAGGAAAATAACATGTATACACAGGCTGTAAAGATTTTGGTCTTTTCGTCCTATTTTTTAACCTCATCCTTTAAATCTACAGAACCTTATTTCTGTGAAGTCTGTGTGAATGTGTTATGCGTTAGTCCTTTCCCCTACATCTTACAGATGTAGGAATTTGGGGGGGGTGTGTATGATCATTTTCATAAAACTATCAATCCAACAACTGCACCCATTTCACGCAGTGATTGGCCAGATGTGCCAGATGTGCAGTGATGAGAGAGTAGGCGGAGTTTGAACTCTCTCTCAAAGTGAGTAACACAAATAACACTTTAGCCTTTGAATGTCATCATAGGACACTTTGAACAATATGCTGCATTTAAAGCATAGCCCAACTTTAACACTGGACAAATTTCAATGCAGAGATTTTACCATAAAAATTCAAATGCTAAAAACCTAACTCATTTTTTACTGGATTCATATGGTCCCTAAAACTGGTCGCACGACCATTACATCTGTTTGGTCCAAGCCCAGATTACACTGCTGTGTTCTCCCATCTCCACCTCCTCATGCTGTCAGCGTGCACCTGCCTGATTCTGATCACGCTCGGTTTGACAAAAGCAAAGACGAAAGAGTGGACAAGCTGCTCCTTCACTACAGTACCCGGCTCGGTTCCACTCGGCCCCCTTTGCCTCATGGAAGGACTGTGGTGAAATATCGATCGGAGTGAGGCCTCCGCTGGCGGCTGCACAGATAACAGTAACTAAATGATGGATCTTTCAATAGGATCCCTGAAGAGGGTCTTTAAAACACATCTCTGCTATCTTCCAGCCAGAACTAAGTGCCGGCAACAGCCTGGGGGATGTTAACTCTTATCTATGATGTATCAAGCTGTATTTGGGACTGCTAGCAAAATGCTATAGCCTGTGTTCCAGTGCCCTGGGGTTATATTCTCCCCGACTGTTCAGGCTGCAGACGGGTTCCTCAGATCTGCTTTTTCCTCCCTCCTCTTCCTCGTCTCTCCTCCCCCTCTCTACCTGTCAGCCGCTGCAAGCTCCCGCTCTTCCAGCCAACACAAACGCCTGGTTGCTATTGATGGACAGAGACAGCTGTAGTGGAAATACAAAACGTTTGAGCACGCACACACACACACAGAAACACACACACACACACACACACCAGACTGTTTATAGAGGGTGCAACCAGAGCTGGGGAGCAGATTAACGACTTTACTTCCCAATTAGCCCACTCAGCAAGAGAGGAAATGGCTCTGACTGGCCGTCTGCTTCCTTTCTTCTCCCTGTATCCCCACACAGGCGTGAGTGTGTGTCGGCCCTCTCTGATCTAATTCTGACGCGTTCAGTGCTGCTCTCTGACAGCTGCCCACCAGCCAGTGGCTGTCACATGTTGCCTTCACTTCCTGTTCATGTTAAAGCTCTTCAGAGCCCGACAGAGGTCTGGGAACCCCGTGACACAGAATGTAAAAATACTGTTAGTAAGTTTAAGTAGCCAAGCAGTTGCAGCATCTTGGAGAAGTTGTATATTTTTAGTAATTAATTTTATTTAAGTCATTCAGTGTTTTTATCCTATTGTGACATTTACTTTTTATTTATTTCCAAACACTTTTTTTTAAAAGTCTACTTTTTTAATTTCACAATACCATGGATGAAGATATGAATAATTGAAGTGTCTGTTCCATTCAGTGAGTAGTCAGCTGCAGTCAGTGAACTTATCACGGAGAATGGTTGGACTCAATTGCGACACACGCAGAAATAAGGGAGAGTCAGGTGTGTATTCACCAAACTGACTCAGAGAGTCTCTGAGCCACAGGAAACCACAGATAAGATGGCTACGACTAAGCCCGCACTGTGGGGTTGTCACAAAGGAACGCCAAACAGCCACAGAGACGGGCAGACAAGAAACAAGAAGGCTGAGGCCAAATCTGGGATTACGACAAGGCAGGTAGATCAGAGGCAGGCAGACAACAGAGAGTCAATCTGGGAGAGTCTTGCATGGTGTGAAGGACAATCTGGCAGAGAGTGAGTGAACTGGAGAGGTTTATATACTGGCTTGATTGCTGATTGATTGCAGTTGGGAGCACAGGTGAGTGAGGTGAGCAGATGAGGTGGGAGTGGCCGGCAGGTGGGGTGAGACAGAGGAGGGGTGAGTGGAAAAGTGCTGGGTGAATGAATGCAGAACTGCGACAGAACCAGCACCCTCGAACTGGCACACCTAAATGGAACACAGCCATTATTAAAGTCATTAATTACAACTGTGCTTTTGCAGCTATTACATGCCAAAACGCCTGAAATGAAAAGGGCCCATTAGCAGTAGTGTACTGGTGTCTTGGTAAATTGGTATGCAACAGCTTCATTCCTTTAAGAGTAAAAAAAAAAAAAAGTCATGCACCAAAGCCCAGAGGACGAACTGGCTTGTTTGTTCAGAATCTCAGCACCCGGTGAAGTAACAGTGGTCTGAGTGGCATTGAACGCTTCAGATTTATGGCTATGAGCTATGTACTGGTGACTTAAACATACTCTTCCATTTCATTATTCTCCTTGTGGGGTTACAGAATGAGAGAAAAGGAAAGGACCACCACCACTAACCCACCTGATTTCCTGGTGAACAGACCTTTAGACCTCGCAGCAAACATTTTGTCATGTCGCAGCAGGAAAACAAGATTGATAACATTAAAAATGGCTGCATTTCATTTAGGTGACCCAATTCCAGGAGCCTGGTTTTGTGCATGACGGTTCAGTGTCATGACTCACTGTGACACCTGATGGAACCCCGCCATTGTTAACAAAATTTGTCTCACCTGTGCTGTTCCAGCTATGACAGGTTGAAATGTGTGCCACGAAAAAGGTCTATCACCCTGCCCAGAGGTTGGTATATACTATAAAAAAAAGCACATACACGCCACTATCCATTTTTCCTGTTACACAACAAGCTGCTCTGGCTGTAAGCACCAGCTTTACCTATGATACCTGTGAAACTACAGTAACTAAAGTCCAGTGTAGCACCCAAACTGGAGGACAACAAAATCCCTATGACACAATCACGAATGGGACAATAACTTGACACTGTCGATTTGAAGGAATGAGTAATTATAGGTTGCGTCAATACCAACCTTTAACTTCACTTCCTGGTGCTGCAATGACCTGATGCCCTTTGTTTGAAGGAACACGTAATCTGAAGGGACTTTTTCAATTGAATTCAACAGCACAAATTATTAATTTGAGGGAACACATTATTGCACACTAATTATCAAAACTTGTTACCTGATGGGTTCTGTAGTTGTCAGTCTCTCCACCTGCCTTTGACAATTATTCAAACGAAATTGCAATGAATGTCTTAAAAAGTCGGTGTGGGTGTCAGCGCCTCAGTGATCTGATTAATTGATTCGCTGACACACATTTGTTGGTATGTACTGTATGTAGTGATTTCATTTCTATTTCCCAGCAAATTGTCGTGCTGATGTTTCACACTGCGTGATTTTCTCTGTGGAGTATAAACTAAAAGCCCAACCAGATATAAGTGATATTGCATAATCTTGACAAAGTAACCCACCACAGAGCTAAGAATAAGCCTGAATCACTGAACAATGCAGCGTTGTTCCTGTCGAACTCTCCCCCATCTCTCCCTGTTTTTTTGGGTTTTTTTGCTCTCCCCCCTGTGGGTGTTCTCCTACAGCGCGAGGATCCCAGCCGCCCCTGTGCTGTCTGCTTGACAGTGCTCCGTCAAGCCCCAGCCTCATCTTCCTCCCCTTTTGTTGCCATAGAAACCATCAGCCGTGGAAAAGTACAAGCAAGTGGATTGTCTGGGAAAAGGACAGTGAGGGGTAGTCGGCCACGCCACGCTGCAAGACAGCTGCAAGAAAAAAAAAAAAAAAAAATGAAAGAAATGGGTTTGTGTTATCCGAGAGACCAGAGCTAATGTTGTTTTACGCTGTTGAGGTCAGATTTATGGGACAGTGTCAGAATATTTCTGGTGGTTTTAGCACTTTGAGGCGTAAAGTAATAACAGTGAGAAGCCGATTCATTAGTCACGCAACTTCCCCGAAGTCATCAACAATAAAAAACAGCCATGACTACACCCAAGATCCAGGAACTGAAGTCTACAAAGTGCAGAAACGACATGTTCATTTTAAAAGTTCCACGCACATTCATGTTGTTTTTGTGACTTCATTGCGAAGACGAGGCAAATTAGGAGGATGATGCCAGTATCTAACAAAGTGCTTGTGTAAGAGTCTTGAAGATTTGCATGTTCAGCTTCTCAAACTTCATCTCAAAAGTTAACAGCCCATTAAAAAGTAAGAGTAATTAGGGCTTTTTTGGAGCGAAAAAGGAAACATAATCAGAAGTAGGTCCAGTGAAAAGAGGCTGCAGACTCTGGGTTTGTTGAAATCAATCAGTCAGCTCTAACGTCACCTTCCACTATGATGGCTGCCAATCAGAGCAGCAGCTCAGTGGCAGAGAAGCTACAAGTTCACATGCAGGTCAGAGAAAAGTATACTTAGTATAAAGGGAATGGCAAAAAATGTAGCCGATGGATTTTACTGAAAAGGGTTCTTCAGATGTTTTCTGAGACATCAAGCAATTTCAAAGCAAAAGAAAAAGGTAATACATATTTGTATGCATGTGCCATTTTAAAAATCATTATAGGCACACTCTTTTCCATTGGCCCATTAAATTCCATAGAAACAGATAACGACTTAAAGGCACCCTGTGAAAATTTTGACCACTAGTGGGAGCAGTGTTTACGAGTGGGTCAGAGTTTAGTTTAGAAGATGACCGCAAGCTGGAAAACACGAATGCTATCAATGCACAAAAATCTCTTCAAGGAATTGGCAATGCACAGGAAAGAAAGGCGCTGAATGTAAACGTAACTTCTGTTTACCTTCACAAGGTTAACATGAATTTTTAAGCAGATGGTCACTGTTAATGTGATGTCAAAGTTAAAGTTAAAACAAAATACGCAGCAATGAATTGTGAAAAATGTGTGATGAAATATATTGCAATATTTTCACATTTCATAGTTACTTTATTTTAGCTTTTTGTTTTTGTCCAGACAACCTTCGATTTACAAACGCAAAAACAATTTCAAACGCTCAAAACAGCATGCCCAGCCAGTAGGTGGCGATAAAGCCCACATGGACAAATATCAGAAAATAACATTTTGAGCATGTGTAGCGAACTTATTTCCCTTTGGTGGTCGTAACTGAAAAACACAAATGACAGTAGCTAATTATCTACTTATTTATAGTTACATGGCGCTTACCTGTATTTCTTGTTGCTTCAGGCACACAAAGGGACAATGGGTACAAGCAAATTGAGGTGATCATTCGTCGTCGTCATTTCCCTGTTTTACGTCCACATGGGCACACAGAAACACAAATTTTAGTCTGTAACTTGGAAGGTGGTTTTAAAAAATCATTTTAGGGACCAAACAAATTAATTTGCTTGTGGATTAGAGGCCAAAACAGATAGAGAAAAATATGTGCATTCAAAAATATCTGTATACATGTAGACAAGACCTGAAAGTGAAACACAGTATCATTCATTTTACTGCTTCCACCTTTTTCTACTTTCTACTACTTACAAGTCAAAATGTCTCCTGTGAAAAACCCTGTTTCAAGCCTTTAACACCAACACAGATGTTTCACTTATTTCACCTCATTAGGCCTCTTGTGTAGCTCTGCAAACTTCCATGTAACCAGAGTTCTGTCTAATCAGGCAAACTAAGAAGAAATAAGAAAGAAGGAAGAGGACAGAAATTTAAAAGCCAGAGTTTAATTTACGGTTTAAAGCTTCTGCCCTTTTTAAGAGGAGTTCCTCATTACGAAGCCACTGGCCTGTGAGCTTTAAAAACAATAAGGAAAAGGAAAAATAGCAAATGTCTCAGGTCTTTTCTAATAATAATGCTCATCTAGTAACGAGCATGCACCTGAAATGACAAAGCGATGGCGGACTACTAGTCAGTTTGGTTAGTCTTGCTAGACCATGTGAAAGAAACGTGAAGAAATAGCTGTCAAATAAACCATAAATAAAATAAGCTGCAGACATCTTTACTTACTTTACTTAGGTCGTGCATCTTCAGCAGTAATGAGTGATGAACACTGACCATGGTAAAAGTTGTAATTCAAACTTTTAGTGTTAATGTTTGAATTACGTCAGTGCCAGCAGGCTCTGGGCTCTCTGCTGAATCCCCTGTTTTCCTGAATGACTGAAAATGACTGACAGTTTGAATGGCCAACAGAAGGGCAGGTAGAGCCACTCAACACCGCCCCTGAAACACCAATGTAATGTTTGGATGGTTTGTAATTATTTTTTTACTTTTTGTCTATATTTGAACAAAATTGAACCCATGGATGTCACATGGAGTCCAGTGCTGGGTATGTTAATTTCCTGAGAAAATTACTATAATGCTTTTTTTTTTAAAAAAAAGCAATGACAATCTGTCATCTATTACCAATCTGCTGACAATGACGCTACGCACCTTCCTCCACATTTCCAGCAGGCCCTTAACGTGTCGCAGCAGGAGAGACGCAGCTGCAGCTAATAAACTGAATAAGAGGTAAGTTTGAGTCAGGTGTACCAATTACCAAACCCTGACAATAACACTTGTCTCTGCTTGTTCATTAACTTGTGTAAATCAGTCTTACATGTGCCTATAATGAATTATAATAGCAGCAGCTGTGTTCACCTGTGGAGAATGAAATGCAAGCGTTGTTACACTTGTACAGTTAGTAACTTTGCATGTTTTTTTACTTATGATTCTCATAATATAACTGAGGTACCTACCTGGAGAAATAAGTTGTTGTGGCTCGTCCAAAAATATCAAACTATTACTTTGTCATGGGGAGCAATTTAACTGTGGGGAGCAAGTGTAAACCTGTCGCGTCAGTTTTCACAGCTTAGCCATTAAAGCCTCTGCAACACAACAGTGGAAATCATAGTGGTCCCACTTCCATGCCTCTGTCCTCACACTGCAGGCAGCAAGGTTTCTTGGGAGATGCAGTAAAATCGATGCTTGTGTACATAGCAGCCCGTCAGTGATCCTATTGAGCCGAGCTGAAAAGAAAGCAAAGGTTTATTTTTTCAAATAACCATTTCTTCATGGGAAATGAACGTTTATTATTAGTGCAGCAAGCATGAAGGCAAAAGTGCACATGTTAAATGTTGCGGTATCCTAGTTTTAATATATTATTTTGGTTGATCAGCAAAAAGTAATGAGCAGCTAATTCAGATCACATGAAAGCACATTCCAAAAATGAGCTCACTGATAAACTAATCGAGCAAATCATCTGCTTTTGTAAATGCAAGGTTATCAGATTTACAGAAAGCTACCAGGACTGGAGCTTGGCGTTACAAGTCGCTCTCATTCATAAAAGTCGGTAATGACAGGAAAGTCTCATCAGCTGGTTCACAAGCTACACATTTGTTATGCAACTACACAAGTCTATTTAGGTCATCTTCAGAGGGATTTGATCATCAATAATGAATGGCTTGCCCCTGTTTCAGAGTGGGCTGGTTTAATCTCGATCACACGTTCACAGTAAGGAGTGCGGCTGGAGCCTGAGAGCTAATTTACCAAACACAAACTGTACCATCCATACTGTAGCGGAGCCCGGAGCGTACACAAATGGCTGTCCTCTGTGGAGCCTTATTTACGAATGTGATGTAACTGTCAGTTGTCCCATTTTTCATAATGAGCGTCTTCATTTTACGCTGCTCTTCTATATGATCACAGACAGAAACAGCTATAGCAGAAATCGAAGCCTGAGACTCTCTGGTTAAAGTACCAATCATATGACATTGTGTTCAGATATTTATAGCACCACCAGTTTGAGATTAGAAGATTATCCCTGAACACAGCTTCATTATAGATCTGCCATCTTCTCATCAACTGCTGTCTGATCACTCAGGTTGAATATGATTGTGCTCCTGAAGGCTCCTTTTGGTGGGTCTTGACATGGAAAGGAGGCCAAGAGGCCAGTCCTACAAACATGAATGATGTTGCAGAGGCTGAACCGATATAGCAGATTACTGTACTTTGTACAGTGAGAAAGTCATCATAGTAGAGAATAATTTATATATAATCCAATATCGAAGTTGTAGATTGAATATAGTGAACCAAAAGCAAAATAAGAGAAAGATTTGTCATTGGTTCTTTCTACAATGTCAGATGTCTACAACCTCAAGTTGTCTGTTGAACAGTACAAATACATTGGGTGATAAACACTAGCACAATACAAACTCACTACTGATCTAATTTAAGGTCCTGTCTTGGGGAAGATCACAAGACCTTCATTATTTCAGTTGATGCTTCGCTTACGTTGTGCAAATTACTATGTGTGTGTATGTGTTTAAAGCAGTATGAAGAGATTTTTTTTTGGCTACTTGGTGGCAGCAGGGTAAGATGTTAACACAGCATTGAAGCAGTCAGCTGGAGTTGTGATTGTGTCTGACAAAAGAAAAATATTGTCTCTTGTTTAAGGGTCTTATTTGGTGTCTATTATCTGAATCTTTAGCAAAATCTATCTATTTGCCGTTTGGTGCTGGGGGTATAGTGGGTTTTGCCTGTTGTGGCCAAAAAAATGTAAATGTGAAACTGTAAAGTTGTTGAAATATGCTGAAACGCTCTGTAGAGCTGAAGGGAACTTGCAGAGTTGACTTCTCACAACGAGAGACACCTTTCACGTTACACATAGCAATTTGACCCATTGATGATGTAACAGCAATTATTAGTGCAGCTTTGATCAAATTAACACAACTGATGCTTGAACAGAGCAGATGATTGGAGTCTGCACTGTGGTACTTAAAGGCAACAGGATATGCATGTGGTGTAAAGAGAGTGACGAGACCAGGGGCCAATAGGGGGCCCCAGCTCATTTTTGCCCCAGGGTGAATTAATTTGTTCATCCAACCCTGGAGATGCATAAAGTGTGGGATGAATAAAGGAATATCAGATCTTATAGGACCTTATAAAAATGACTACATTGCAGCAGGTGGAGGAACATCTTCTTATCAGTGTAAAATCTTCTAAAATTAAAGATGAGTTCAAGGAGCTTATGAGAAGTGCAATATTTTGCGTTGATACACATGCAAAAAAGACTTCAGAGGAGAAGATGAATTATACATGCGGTACGTGCGCTGTGGACTACATCACAGTGTGTCTTGGGCTCCCGAACGTTTCATATTTTGCGAGAAAAATGCCATTACCATTTAAAGTCATCACTGTTTCAAAAGGTTACAGCACATGAAAAAATCAGCACGAGGCCGGAGAGCTTGGGATTTATTCAAGGAGCCGGTGTGAACTGCAGTTCTTCTGTATTTTGCTGAGGAACCGAGTTTGTGGCAGCATGAAATGTGTTTTTGTCGAAGGATTTTGGAGGGATGGCTGTACAAATAACTGCCTCAGCCTGGTTGAGGGTCGATGAATTGGTATTTTACTGTGGATTTATTCCTGCATGCATTCAAAAAAATGTTGATTATGATGGTTTCTAACAAAGTATTGTCCCGAGTGTCAGCAGTGATAAGTGATGTTCAAATTCTCTATTAATCTAATGCAATAAAAGCTTAGGAAAGGAAGGGAGCGTCTTTGTTTCTCCTCCTCCTACCCTGTATCCTCAGTCAGTCAGTTATCAAACATTATTATACACTGCATTCCCACAGTTCATTGCTCCCACAGTATTTCAAAGATGATGCACAAATGTTGCCTGGTTACGTGGTGTTAGTTCAGATTTTCACTGCTCTGCATGTTTTCATTTTATACTTTTTAAACTATTCAGATTTTCAGCCCATGTACGACTGTTGACTCAAAAAAAGGAGCCTTTTCTTCTTTGCTGAAGTAGCTTTCTGTCGTTGAACGCCACCGTCGCCCCCACGAGGAAAACCTAAACATCATGTCATGTTGCCCACGGTTGTCCCCGGTGTTCTCAGTGCATTTTCACATTTTGTTTCGTAGTCTCATCCCTGCATTAGTTCAAATAATCAATAATGCAAGCTCCACTTTCTGGCTGTTTCTGAAGCTTCAACCGTATCTCATGATCTTTGCCAGCGAATTTTAAGATGTCTCAATTTGTGTTTGTGTGCGTGTTGAAAGCATTCCCCGTTGTCGAGAATGAGCTTTTACACTCGTGTTTATTTTCGTTTTAACATTCTGATTGTCCAACGTTGTCGTAGATGGTGGCGACACCTGATGTAGCCTTTTATTGATTATTGGCATATTCATCAGTTTTTAGTGTCTTTCTCTGTGTTGTAAATGACTTGCAGTGTTTCTGTATTTGCCTGTGTTTTCCCCTTTGAATTGCATTTATATAGACTACGTGTGTTGCAAAATGCTGCTGAATGTGTTTCTTAAAGCAGTAATAAATTATCTAAATTGTTTAAGACACAGAGTCACATTCCCGGCCTCCCGACGCATAATTCCAATATTCACTTTCCTTTTATCTCTTCTTTGTTCTCCACCAACTCCCGAGGGAAACATCTGGCTCTTTTACAGCCTCCAAATGCTCCACTGTGTTCAGTGGAACTAGTCGAGCTGGTGCACAGTGAGAAAATCAGAGCTTTAAAAAAGCCACAGACACGATGGGAGCCGTGAGATTGAACCAAAACCAATGAGCTGAAAGATACTAAAACACATCATAGACCACCGCTAAGGGCAATCCTCACATTGTACATGGTCCTTTCACCCATCGGTCATATAAAAATATAGATTAGTGCAGCTTTAAGTTCCCTAATTTATAGTCATTGCGAATGTTCTGCACAGGCGGCTTTCATTTTCACTGCCATCCTTCCTTTTCGTCACACTGGACAGACAGCTTCGTCTCACCGTCCAACTGCTCAGTGCAATTAAAGACTTAATGACACACTCCGGTTCAGCCTGCTGCACAATTTATTGCTATAACTAACCAATTAGCTTAGTGGAGGGTTACATTGGAAAACAGGCGAAATCAAACTATTCAGGGTTTACTGAGCCGACTCCTCTCCAGCTCCAACTTCATCTCCGGTGGCAGCAGCCCTCGCAGTGACAATCACAACATTTAAATTCACACCGTCGGTCTCTTTTTCACTCTCAAATCCCACTCTCTGCAGTCTCCGGGACATTCATAAATGTGACAGTGTCGTTCCCTGGGAGAAAAATGCATTTACCTGTCTGAGAGACAGAATATGAAGAGGTAGCAGGGGGGGGGAGAGCGATGGGGAGACGTGAGGAGAGGAGAGGAAATACTGGAGGGGCGGAGGGACAGGATGACAGAGAGAGGAAGTGATGAAGTGTGTTGGATTACAGGGTGACATTGAAAGAAGCCTCTCTGTCCCTTTTTTACTCCATCCCTCTCTTCCACTATTGCACACTGCGTTCTTCACCTCCCACACATCATCCACCAACTCTCACCCCCCCCCCCTTGTCTTTGAGGGTCCCCCGGCTGCCTGGTGGCACTGCACGAGTGTCCGTCAGCACTCCAGAGTGTCACAAACATTTTCCCAAGGCGTGCGTGAATGAGACCATTGTCCTTCGCTGCAACGTTACACGACCGAATGCAAAAAAAAAAAAAGGAGGAAAAGAAAAGGTGGGGGGGGAAGGAGGTGAAATGAAAATGAGAGGAGAGCTGACAGCCAGATGAGGAGAGGGGAGGAAACAAGAGGGCAGAGGAGGAAATGAAAGGAGAGGAGAGACGAGGAGAGAGGAGGAAATGAAAAATAGGAGAGGATAGAAAGAGGGTAAGAGGAGAAAAATTACACGGCTGACGGGAGGGATGAGAGGGCAGAGAAGGAGATAAATAGAGGGTTGAGGGGAGAAGTAGAGAGGGATGGAATAAAGAGGAAAGTAAAGGGTGGGAGGGAAGAAGAAGGGGAAGGGGGGATTAAGGAAGGGGCAAAATAAGAGGAGAGGAAGAAAGGAAGGTGTAAGGAAATTACAGGTGAGGAAAGAAAAGAGGGTGTGAATGTGGGGGAGGAGAGGAGGGTGCTGAAAGGTAGGAGAGAAGGAACGGATGAAAAATGAAGACAGGCATTCTTTTGAGGAGGAAAAAAAACGTGGAGGGAGGAGAGGGAGAAAATGTAGGTGCGAGGCTGAAGGACAAAAAAAGGAAATAAAAGGAAGGGGAGATGTAAAGAGAGATGCAAAGGTGAGAGAGGAGGGAAGGATGAATAAGACGAGCAAAATGACTGAACAGCAGGAGCTGTTGTGACAAAAGACGATGAAAGCAGAGGAGGAAATAGCTTCCTTTAAAAAATGAAAGAAAGGGAGAAGACATGAAAAACAGGATGAAAACAGGAGAGAGAAGAAAGGAGTCCAGAGGGAAAGCGGAAAGGGGTAAAATGCAAAAGACTGAAATAGCGAAGACATAATGTGCAATGAAATATCTCATGAGCAGAAAAGATAGAAGAAGAACTGGAGCTCCAATCAAACTAATTTTTAATATTATTCAAACTCTTAAACTAACTAACTCTTACACTTTAGATCTATTTTCTAACTGAATTAGCTCATGACCTCTTTTGATGCTTGCTTACATTGTCCTGAGATTCAAAAATATGATTAAGTTTCATTAAGTTTGAGCAGGAAGAGAAAAAATCCTCAACCAGGACTGCACACATTATTATTCAATAAAGACGCTTGGGTATGTGACAACCTTTTTTTTCCTGTCGCCCTGCTGTGACCCTCCGTCGAGGACCTGTTAATGACAGGACTGTGAGGAGTTCTGGTATAAAAATTAATTTACAGGGTTCCTGACCCGAAAAAATGATTTCATGCCGCGACGCAGCAAACGGCAAAGATCTTTTAAATGCTCAAATGTGACATCACTTATGGTGTGTTCACTGACTTGACTGTTCATCTTGAGTACTAAAACATGATGATGACCTTGAAGGAAAATTATGATTTACTACAAATCATTTTCTTATTTTCATAGTTTTGACCTTTTTTATCCGTTATGATAACTCACCACAATAATAGTTTTTGTGTGTGTATCAATTTTTTATTGCTTTTATGACATCCTTTAAACATACACACAGTAAGACACATGCACACATCAAAATACACATCGTGTGTCCCCATATTAAACAGTGTGCCCCTTATTCTTCCAGCCCCTTCCTGCCCTGCATATAATAACAGGAGGCCAAAGTTGAACCAGGAAGCAGGTCAGATATTTTATAACAGACAGTTTGGGTAATCATTTTACTGTTCGCCTTCCAAATAAGCTTGGCTAACCTAGATTTTTTTTTCTCACAACCTATCTGATCGTTTGTGTTGTGTTGTCCCGTCTGTCCTCTTTTTGTTTCCAGTGTTCCCAGATCTCAGCGAATACCTTGGTGAATACACTGTTAGGAAAGATGGCGAAAATGAGACCTACTTGGTAACAAACTGGAATTTCCCTTTAATAATAGCAACATCATGATCTCTCTCTCACACACACACTCATTCAGAAGCCTTTCAGAGTGTTGGTTCATTTAGGCAAAGACTTAAATGCAATAAAAAAGAGCTGTATAATATTTAGAGATGAGCTCCTGACCAACAAACTCGTCTGCACTCTTCTCTGTGATGTTAACATTGAAACCATAAGACTTACAGCTGGAAGCCAATACTCAGAGGCAGGCTGAGGTCTTCTGAATCTTAAACACACCACCTAGCTGAAAAAACACAACCACCGATATCACATCCCAGATATCAGATGTAACGGCAAACAATAAAGCGCTGAATCATCTTCCCTGACCTTCTGTGTGTCTTTGCCAGTGAAAGACTTTCATTGTTCCCGAATGATCACAAGGGAGGTGGTGCCAGTGTGGAGCGTACCGACGAAGCTCCGCCCTCCAAAATCTTTTTTTCCTTGAGCAAACTTTTACATCAGAACCGCATGACTCTTTCATTTTGTTCTCAAATAAGATGTTACTGATCCCTTCTGGAAAAAAAAAAGAAGCAAAGTGTTGGTGGTGCTGATTGTTCTCTACACTCCCTGGACACCCATCAGTCAAACAGCGTGGGCGTATGGTGACATCATCTTACCACTCCTGATAACTACCCACATTTTCTCCATAGGAATCAGTGGGAACTGATTGCACTGTTTGCAGTCAACACAAACTAATCTCACCTCTTGCCTGCGCTGCCTGCAGTTGCTCCTCTGTGGTTTCCAAATGACATTGTAAGTTTTGGGTGGAAGGATATTTTCCATATGGGGGCAGACTGATACATGGACGTCATTAACTCTGGAGTGAGGTTATGTCATTGTTTATTCATAAACATGAACATGAACAGATTTGATTCATAGAGCAAGGTCTTTTGGAATACACGCGTTGAAAAGGCCAGAAAGCTCTTGAACGCAAACTGAGCACAGATATACGTCACATCCAGCTGCCGGATTAGTTTGAATGAGGAAGCAGTGACGCAATTTGAGAAGCAAGTTAAAGTAATTTTTAGTCGTCCAGATGGTTAGAAGACTCTGTGGATTGTGGGAACACCTTCAGAACAGCAGAATGGGTTGTTAAATGATCTTCTGGGGTTTTCAAAGATCAGCAGGTAGCCTATTTGTTTTTCATGTCTAGCTCAAATGGAATACGTGAGAGGTACAAACTGGGACTTTGCCCCCGTCAGCGAATCTGCAGATCACAGTCAAATCAATTCCTTTCAATTAAATGGCTGCTTTAAAAGCTGGTGTGACAGGACTTCAATAATGAGAGCCTTTTAAAAACAGCGTAAAGGTTAGAAGATCACACAGTAAATATCGATATCAACTCTACTCTGCTTTTATTATAAAGTTAGATAGACCATTATAAGACTGTTCGAATGGAAAGGTTATATAATCAGTCACTATTGTGCTGGACCCAACAGACATTTATTCATATGTAAATGTCAGTGATAATTGTCGTCATATTTTTTTCATCACTGAGGCAAAGAAAAGCAAAGGTAGAGGTCGGGAACAAAAGGAAAATCTGTCCCGGGGCAGTTTTCTTTCTCCACATTGTTCATCAGGCACATGGCAATGTCAAAAGGAGACGCACACAAAACCCAAACACGCCCATATCATCGGCCTACCTGTGTGCAGCTAAAAGCCGCAGCCTTTACTTCTGTTACCTCGGCCCAGGTGCTGACTCACCCCGTGTCGTGGCTCATTCGCATTCCAGGAGACTGAACAATGTTTGCGTCTATCCCAAGGATACGCAAAACACAGAGGAGCCCCCTGCCAGGAAAGGCAATAAAGGAGGTGTAATTTGAGAGGATTGAGTGGAAAATGTCAGGTCTGTTTGTTGCCTTTCAAAGACAAAAGGTTGTGTATTCATACATATTTGGCAAATGTCAGGTCGGCCGGTGCTGTAACCGAGCCGGCACAGACTAAAGGACACATCGCCACATGATCTCCCTGCGTCCGGGCTCTATCTCATCGAACGCACAGGTTTCATAGACTGAACCGGGTCAGACACAGGAAGATGAATACATTAAACTGGTTTGGTGATCTATGTGCTGCATATTCAAGCGTGGAGGTAAAGCCGTGTTTGCCTCATAGGAACGATCCCGTTCAGAACCGCTTCTGATCCAACATCAACATCGAGCTGCCGCCTTCACAAACACAAACATAACTCGGCTTTCCTAGAAGTCTTCTCAGGGACCGCTTGCCCACAGGCTATGTCGCTCCAACTGTGTGAAGGAGGTGGAGCTTTTTGACAGAGCTACACAGTATGGTGCACTAAGGTTGCCAAAACAATGAGCAGAAACCTATTTAAAACTTTTTTTTTTTTAACGTATTATGATGTAGGGCTGGGCGACACATCAAACTGATTCAATGCACGATGTGTAAAATATCTATTATGAAAAGGTTATTTGAAGTCAAAATATAGATGAGTCACACTATATCAAAGATGCTCTATAACAAAAGATGACGCATTACAAGCTGCACCAGTGGTGTGAAATGGTGCACACCTCCTGTTTCCTAAGTGTTACAGAGCGTCTTTGGAACAGATGTCTGCGTTGCCAGATCTCACGAGTGACAGGTTGGAAATCAGTAAAGAAAGTGACGCTAAGTACAAATAAGTACAAATGGGTATTGAAAAAGACATTGAAAGTATAAATCTGGAAAAATGATTCAACTGTCAGATCGTCACTGTCTTCTGATGTCCTAATAATCCCACTCTCAGACATCCACAGATTCTGGTGAAAACACACTGGAACATGGGATTATTGAAGCTATTTTCATTATTGGCATTCAGTATGGAAAGACAGCAACCATATAGACAGAGAGAAAAACTCTTTGAATCTAGCTGTGACTGAACAATCGCATCTCACGCACACTTCCTGCCTCCAATCAGGCAATTTTTCACACTGAAGTAAGCAGTATCTCGGCGCCGGCGGCGTCCCCTCCTCAGACTGAACCATCGCTCTCCATCCACACGGTGACAGATGTTAAGAGTAATTTTTGGAGATCCTGACAATGGTCATGGTCATGAGCTCGAGTAAGATTCTTTCCGTCTGTGGCATTGTAGTGCATCTCAAGCATCGAAAGGGATTTTTATGAAGATCTAATTTGATTTATTTTTTGATGTGACATTGACTGAATCAGATATTTGTCTGTTCACTTCTTCAAATCAGCTTCACATCATGGCTCAGGCCAAACTCAGAAAGATGAAGTGTTGAAATGAGACAAGTGAGAAATCAGAGAAATCATGATCAATCTTAAAATGAATTTATTTCCCCTCCAGCCGACCCTTCCCAGGGAAATCAAATGTACAGCTGTTGAAAGAAGCGAACATTAAAGTGGTTTCATTAGTTGTCAAACCGGATGTGGCTGCTCTCCATTCTCCGCATCAATTTGCCTGCAAAGTGGTTCGCCGTCCCCATTTGCATTGTTTTTTAACTGCTGTTTGGCTCCTGGGGGAAGATAATCCCGGAGTAACAACGGCGTTATCTCATGCAAAAGAGGAACTGAGCTTTTCACACAAACGGAGGGAGGTCGGCGATTGGCTGAGAGACAGCTGTCCCCACCGCCGCCGGCCTATCGCTGACCTTGAGGGAACAAGGAGGAGGTTGTGTCCGCTCAGCTGCCCGACGGCCGTTATCACTGGCAGACACCATATCACCTGTGTGTGTAGACGAGGGGGCGGCTGTGTGTGTGTGTGTGTGTGTGTGTGTGTGTGTGTGTGTGTGTCTTGTGTTTGTACAGACTGAGTCCATCTGTCTGTGTATGTTTGTATTCAGGAGTCTATTACTTACCACCTGCATATTCATACTGATAGGGGAGAGGATATTTACTGAGTGTGTGTGTGTGTGTGTGCGCGCGCACACAAAAAACAGCAAAATTGGTCTCCTGGTTGAATGAGAGGATATGTGGGTCATAAATACATATGTTCCCCGGTTTGCTGACCTCATGTTTTTCCTAACTGCTGACAACAAAGGAAATTTTCGGGACGAAGCAAAAAACCAAAGCAAACGGTGTCTAAGGTGTTTCTCATACCTGCTGTGCTTAACTTAATGTCTCACAAAGAGCCTGAGGAATGCAAGTCCACACCCACTTTGCAAATTTAATTAGATGTTTTGCATGTTTTTATTCGGTGGTTAATAGAGTCTTTTCTGTAAGGTATCCTCCAGCTCAACACACATGCATGGATTTCATTCACAGCTCTAACTCAGGATAGGTTCAGGCTTGTTCCTTTAACCCGTTCAGGGAATTGAGTGAGAAGTTTTTTTGCAAGCATTTTAAAAATCTGATTTCTGCCTAGAGTAATATACTATAGTGGTTAATTGTATTCTGACTCCTAATTCTTTTCCCGGATGTGTGATGTACTGAAAAAGGTTTTGAATGCATGATGCTAACTGGTACAAATGCCAACTTACTAATGAAATATTCACTAATCCCCTCCCCCAAACGCCTATCTAATCACAGCGTAGCAACTGTTACCAGGCATGGCGAGCCATCAGGCTCCGCATCTCTCTGCATGTTCAAGTGGTGTGCACGGGCCTCTAATAAGAGCTAGACCCAGCCTTTCAATATTTTTGAGGGTTGTGTCATTTTTTCATCTCTTCAAAAAGGAAAGGAAAAGAAAGGAATAAGGGTCATGTTAGTAAAGGTCTCAGGCTGGAACGTCTGCTGTGTGGAAGCTGGTCTTTGAAGCTACTATATAATGTTAACAGCTCTGTCCTGTACGTCATCCTTTCCTCTTGTAAATGTAAAACATGCTGTTTCGAAAGAAAGAAGTAAACCATAACTCTAACCTCTGCATTGTTTGTCCTGAATATGGTTAAGTTAAAAAAAAGTTAAGTTAAAAAAATAAAAAATAAAATAAAATAATAAATGCTGAAAACTGTCACATCATGTATAACTTTACCATTCTGTTGTATTGAACTAATGAGGATGTTGAATTTTTACCCTGGACATGTAGCTTTAACCTCAGTCTGTTAGCAATTTATCATAGCCATCATGTGCATGTTTAAAGATCCTTTTATTTGGTTATTGATTTCAAATGAGACAGCTCCGAACATTACTTTTCAACCATCTCACTGAATAAATGTTACTTGGCTACTTAGGTGATGACAAGCCTTTGTTGTCGACCTCTGTCTTAAATCAAGGACTAAATGTTTAAAAAAATAGCTAATTTTAATGGTAAATCTGCCACAGTTGTCATATACAGAAGTCAAGACACTGAGGTTGTTTCAGTAAATGCAATTATTCAGTGTGGACAGTTTGTGGTTAATCCTGAATTACAAAGGATCCCAAACTAACTTCTGTGTGTAAAGGATTATCAGCTCATACTAGTTCTGTCCATATAACTCACAAAGAGAGGGTTAGTAATAAAATGTATTCTCATAAAACACTGTTTAATAGTCGGCAGTCGGTCTCTGTGTGCGAGTTTTCAGCCAGGGGTTTTATGGCGTTTTCAGATGCAGCAGAGACCAAGGTGACATTTCTGCTCTTATCACCAACTTCTCGCTCTAATCGCTGAGAGAGGCTGAGCCGAGCCAGCTGACGAGCGCTGCCTCTGCTGGGTGGTTTGGCAACAGGTGCTGTAGTGTCTGTGTCTGTGTGTGTGTGTAGAGAGAGAGAGAGAGAGACAGACAGACAGAGAGAGAGAGAGAGAGAGAGAGGAGAGAGAGAGAGAGAGAGAGAGACAGACAGACAGACAGAGAGAGAGAGAGAGAGAGAGAGAGAGAGAGTGAGGGAGGCGGTCCAGGACTAAAGCCAGCAAGCCGAGAGAGAGAGGGTCAAAGGGCAGGGAGATGCAGGAGAGCCAAATCTACAGTCCACAAACACTCCACACACTTTACGTATGCTCCATCACACACACACACACACACACACACTGCTCAGGGCTGCTGTTGAAACACAAATATAACCTCATTGTTTAATTTAATTTAGTACTTTTCTGGAGGGTGTGTTAACCAATTGGCAAGGTCGGACGAACGAAAATAAAATTTGGTCAAAATATAAAAACAATACATGTCAATGACTTCTTTCATTCATGTGATAATGAATCATCAAGCAGCGGAAGGATACAATACCAAAAACAAAACGAGTACAGACTAGCATGGTTATTTTTCAAAGTGGAAGGATGGTTACCGCAGTAGGTTGCTAATGAGGTAACATAATGGAAAGGTAACTGTGAAGCAATACCATCAAGCCACCTGTTGCTGGAGTCATTTTGAGTTCAGGCAGGTTGTTGTGACCTTCAAGTTCAGCTCACAAATCTATGCATTCAACATTTGTTGCAGGGAACAGCTCGCACCGAATTACAATATGTCCTCTCATGAAAAGCAAGAATCTCTGAGGTAAATTTGACCCCCCAATGCTACCCATCTGTTACAGGGCCATACACACAGACTTCATCCATTGCACAGACGTCTAAATCTTTACTATCATACATTGTACTAATTGACCATGTACATTAAGACACTTTTTAGACTTAAAAATAAAGCCAACTCCAACTGCCGAGCTCATTTCCATCAGAAAACCTTGTGCCTTTTGGTAAAATACAACAGCTACAACAACATTTTACTGAGACAATTCAGTGATAGATATATCAGAAATATGTTGTGCTTCTGGCCACCAACAACTTAAGTCCAGCATTTGCTCATACTTTTATCTCTGTTTTGGTCTCTACCAATGAAGGAAATATTTGGCTCTTGAGGTGCCAAATGCTCCACCATGTTCAGCAGGTCTGTCTTTTGGGCCTGGGAAGGTAAGTGCGTACTTGGAATAAGGGTTTTTTTTTGTTGCTGCCTGCGACAACAAAGTTGGCGAGAGTGAACCAAAACAAAGTTGTAAAGCTACAAAACCAAAAAAAATTGTGCTCAAAGACACTAAAACACTCTTGTGATGTCATCGCGACAAGAGTTGTACATAGTCCTTTGATTCATCGTCTGCATAAAAATGCTGATTAATGCAACTTTAAAGAAATGCAGCTTTTTCTTTCAGAGATAACCTGAGGCCAATTGCCAACCTTAAAATAATAAAAAAAATTTTGTAAAACTAACCAACTTGCATGAGACAAGTCGACTGCATGAGCAAACTTACAAGTGGTTATTATTATTATTATTATATTTATGCAGCCAATCCCTGAGCTTCAGTGTGCAGGAGCAACAATGTGCAGAAGTACCAGGTGTCATTAACATTTGCCTCCTCTCCTACCTCCTCCACCTTTTCACAGCGATCAATTTCCCTAACCAGAGAAACTATGATGTAACTCACTCAGTGAGATTACGTCTGACACGCATCCATTTGAAACCTGAGAAAACAGAGCTAAACCCAAAACAAGTCGCTGCGTCTATGAATCACAGAGATGGCGAGCGATGACCTTGTACGCCGGGGCAGCTTTGCCTCAGAGACATGTTTGCATAACTGAAACTCCAATCTGCACCCACACACATACACATGGAGAGAAACGGGCAAAATGACAAGACAAGACGCTTTTTTTTTCTAAAAGCCAGCTTGCCTTGCACATCATTTTCAGTTTTTCTTACCATTTGGGTCATTTACATAGAAAGTATAAAACACACAGTTTATGTACTACTGAGCAGATGGCTGAGTATTTCTAGATTTTTATATCCCTACACCACACTGCACAGCCTGCTAATGGCTAATTACATAAAGTATAATGGTTTAATAATGCTGAATAGTCAGAATGAAGATCTGAAGTATAGGATTGCTCATTTTATATTCCCCATAATCCTTTGCTGCAGGATAATGTAACAATTTAAAAAAGCACTCACTAGTATCTTTACCCACACAATGGCACAAACAAGTTGGATTCGACTCTGACGGCCAGCATGAACAAAGCGCCATAAAGCAATCTTACACCTATCTATCTTACGCCTACACAGTTGGGAGAAAACAAAACGGCGAGTGTGTCAACAATCTGCTCTCCGTTCTCTGTACTGATGAGCTGTTCCACCGTCTGACGGAGCCCGTAGAGTCGGACTGACGCCAGATGTCCCACAATAATGAGCCTTTCTTTGTGTACCTGTTATTTCTTCGCCAGCCACTTTGAATGATGAAGCGATCTGAGGGGTTTCCACGTCCACGTCTCTGAGTGATCTGTGATTATGGATGTGACGGTGATGTGGCGTGATAAGAGTCGCAGCTGAGTCCCTGTAATCTAAGTAATGAACATCCTGAAGATGATTATGGCTTTTATGCAGCGGTTAACAACACTTGTGTGCCGTCTGAAAAGTTTTCTATAACGGAGCGAACAAATATAATAAAACCTGCACAAATCAGACCATTAGCTCGCTGGTGTCTGCAAAGGTTGGCATGGCAACCGATCAAGCGAATGGAAAGCAACACATCAGCGGTGCTGGAGGGCATCTTTGACCATCAGGTTGCTTGGTTGAAATTAGATATACAAAAGAATATAAAAAACAGGCATAAATAAATGTACAATTTAATGGTGCACGCTAACACTTTCGCACAATGGCCTGTACGTTTTACGGATCATGCTACATTCATTATATTCAGTGGATCATATGCTGCATGATGCTGCGTATGTCTGATGAATGAGGCTTATACTTAATCAGACCACATATGTTTCATGCATCATGCTAACACATTAGCGTTTATGTTTGGTTCATGATGCACAGCCTTTAATCAGGGCTGGATTACCAGGCAGGCAAAGTGGGCAAACAGAAAACCTGAGGTCAGGGAGCAGAGGAGAAATATTTATATGCATTTAATGAAGTGTAGCAATGGAAAGCTGAATATCCCAAAACAGGTTTGATGCTTAGTTCGAGCTGCTCTGTTTATGGGTCAGTTGACTATGTGTAATATATGAAAGGTGTCACTCGTAGTCAAAGTCAAAAGAAGTCAAAGTGTTTATTGTCATATGCACAGTTAAAAGAAACAAGTTCCCCTGTGCAATGACACCCTTCCTTTTGCCTTCCTCTATGAATGCCAATTTAAAGATAAAAAAATAGGATTAGAATTAAAAAGATATATACGGGATATGTACAATGTGCAACTCTAAGAGTTCAGCATCGATGCAACATGAATGTGCAATATAAAAAGTATCGGTTCAATATAAAAAGTATCAGTGCAACATGAATGTGCAATATCAGTACCAGAAACACACAGTGACAAACACAGACAGAGAATTATTGCCCAACTCTGCAGTGCCCATGAGCTCTACAGAGCATTTTAACTCCTTGTTTTGGTTTTTGCTCTCACTGCTCTCATCAGCATCATTTTCAGCAGCAGACAGCTACATAATACATAATTTGCAGCGAGTCCTGAACCTTCTCATAATGCAAGCTTAGAACAGCAAGAAAAACTATACGAAAGAACAGTCATCAGAAAACAATTAGTAGCAAGCACTTGAGCAGCAGCAAATCATGACAGGAAAAGAATAGTGAAAATGTGGCCTACCAGATCCTGGCCCTGTGTTCCAAAGTTTTAACATGGTCTGTTCAACCAGAGAAGAATTGGTTTGACTCACCTGCAGCCACAGGACTGGACTCTGCATCCCCCACATGACGTCTTCTTGCCAGGCTGGTGGTGATAGTAGTTGTCTGGCTGGTCGGCATCTGCTGGCTTTGGCAAGTTCTTCTCTCATTATAGACAGCTGAGTGTTATTTTTTTATGTGGTGAAATGGTTGTTAACCCATCCAAAACAACAAATCAAGTCACCCTTTTGGGAATGTCTCTGGCACAACTCGCTATCTCCACCACTGCTCTCCCGGCCTCACCCAGGTGTGTTGCATCAGTGTCTAACAAGCCGGTCCAGCCATGTCATCATTGTCTATGCAAACCTAACACAAAGATGTTTCTGTTTTAGCAGTTTTAGAGATGCTTTAAATTCAGTTGGCAAGTGGATGTTGACACACTGGGAATGAATTCAAACTGCCAGCTGCTTTGCCTGTACACTGATGCAAACACTTCAGCAAACAGCACTGGAGAGCTGAGCGCCATTGTAATGTCTGTGGAGCTTTTGCACAGAACCATAAATAGGCACCCGAACAGACAAAGGAAATTACTGGTAATCTCTCATATCATAGCAATCTCACCAACAAGTGTGTAAGCTAAAAAGCCTCTTCACACCTTCAAGTAATATAAATAATTAGTTTATGGATCAATAACACTCTGGGTCTTGCTTGTACTGTAGCGCTCATAATGTCATTCAGTCTAATCTGATACAATGGATCCTGGGAAGGTTATTGATTACCAGGAATATCCTGGGATTTATAAGCACATGAATGCAGTACAATAAAATCAACAAGGCGTGACAACTTTCATGCACCGTTTGACAGACAGTGTTGTGGCATACATACAAATGGTCTGTTTATGGGCTGGACTGGCTTTATTTCTCACCACACAGCCAAAAATCCAGGACATATCCAGACGCCTGTTGGTGAGCACCCTTACATTAATGCAAATTTATGCTCTTTACATTTATTTTTTACAAGTACTAGTTGTAATATCCTTTATCAGGATAGGGGCATGGTCAACCTGCTGCAACTGCACCTGGTCGGTCGAGATCTTCAAACGCAAACATTGGAGAAGACATTGAGGAAAAGGTGGGAGGGGAAGCACCAGCTACGATCCGAATACTACCTCTGCATGCATCTATATATCCATGTCAACATAAATGAAAACACAGAATGATGTAAACGTGGAAGGATTAAACATGAGCTGGCACCTTCATCACACCTTGATGACGATATTCATACCCTGATGATACTTTTAGCCGCCCACTGAGCAACACAGGAGATCGTTGCTGCCAGTGCCGTAAAACTAAGGAGGAGGCTGAGGTCTTACAACAGACTCGCAATTACTTTTTCAGATCTTTCTGGCACAGTGCAATACAGCTTCTTAATTACTAATTACATCCATTTGCACACATGTATGCATCCTTAAAAGGGCATACTTTGTTTTACTTTTATGTTTGTACTTGTGTGTATTGCTGTGACATGCGAATATCCTATCTATCTATCTATCTATCTAGATCACTCTACTGATTCAATAAATATCTTAAAATCAAGAACTGTGGACAAGATTCTTTGTTACTACAACATGAACAATCTTTTGAAAGAAATATTTTAGGTGCAAACAACTTCAATATTGCCCAGAATTGTTGGTAACTATCTTGCCAGATGGCAACAGGTCAAATTTGGATTCAGTGCTATGATGAAACAGAGGTGGTGCAGATTCAGGAGAGACTCCCCACAAATCTGGATTAAAAAAAAAAACTCTTCAGAAGTCACTCAGAGCCTCCTGCACCTGCTAACACAAGTTTCTCCATCTTCCTCCTGATCAAAGACAGATGGCGATGGCGAGGAATAAGTTGGCGGTCAACCTACGTGCCGAGATGGAGCTACAGAGGCTTCTTATGTAATGTTTGAAGAACAGCTGCTGCTGGGGAGTTCAAAGGAACACACCACCATGTTGAGGGGATGTCAACAACAAGAAAGGCTGTGCTTTATCATGCCCTCACTGATCCTTCTCTCCCCTTTTCTGGGTTGATCTGAACACAGGAGTACCCCACAGAAAAATAACTGTTTTCTTTGTTGTGTTGAAGAGAAACAGGAACATTGATAACACATTTACTGCTCCATTGTGTCCATAAAATTTCTTCAAGTACTGTTTTATTTTGAGAAATTATGCTAAAAAGAGACAGTTCTGAGACTCATGTTACTCAGTTATGCTATTTATGGTAATGTTCAAAGCAGGTGTCTATGTTACAAATTGCACATTTTGCATCTTACAATAGCTTAGGTTGAGTTGAGAGGTTGTGCAAAATGACATGGTTCGGTCCATCATTATAAGGCATTTATTTATGAAATTTAATGTTACCAGAGATTTCAGTTTATTAGTTTCCTCACCACTGAGTGGTCAGTATAATGCATATATTATATTGACTACAAGAGCCAAAAAACACAGCCCTTAAAGTGACATAATGCAACTTTTGAAAGACGAAATAGCTTCTTCATAAAGTAAAAGTTGAAATCATAAGCAATAAAATATACATCTCGTGTGGCCTGTGTCTAAATAAGCAAATTTTAAATCAATCACGCTGTATTGCTAATTATATGACTCTTCTCTGTTTGTGTGCCACTGTTACACTAAGTTTGAACATTTACCATTATCTTGGAATTGTGGCAACTGTGGCAGCTGTTCAGCAAAAGTTGCATAGCCTCGCTTTAATATTTCCTGCTTGTAACAGTGAGGATAAATCTTTCTAGCTGTCACTTTAGATTAGAATATCTGCTAAATTTCTGAAATGTAATTGCATTTCCATTACGCTTCCTGATTGCACTGATATTCAATTTTAGTACAGAGAAGAGGCAAAGCAGTATTGAAGGACTGGGGTAGCAGGTGAGTCCAAGGTCCAGGCTTCAATATTCAGAGAGACAAGCTGCTTCCTGACACAGCGATGTTCCTCCCCTGCAGCAGTGAACATTTAATGTGTCAGAAAGGATGCCGTCATGTGCGCCGCGTTTAATTGAATTATCCCAGCTTTAAACAGGAGAGCCGACGGAGCCACGCGTGCATTTGACATTATGCTCTGGCAGTTTATCTGAGCGGCAGCAACTGGCAGTGAAACCCAAGTCTCCGCGTGGCTTCTACTTTTAGACCAGGAAACCGGGGGTGAAAGGTTCAGCGTTTGTAAAGCATGAAAGGCTGGAGACCGACAGGGCAGCAGCTAGTTAATCAGGTCGCCCAAGTGACCCCGCTGAACCCGCAGGGCTCTGACATTCATCTGTGCACAGGAAGGAAAAGAAAGCACACTAAAGAGACACCGTGCTGGTTTTTTTTTTTTTTTTAATGGAATGTATCTTCTCGAGGTATGAAAATAGATCTCACATTGAAATAAGAAATCGGACAGTGGCTACAAAGGGCACAGCTATAACTGTGTGTGTGTGTGTGTGTGTGTGTGTGTGTGTGTGTGTGATGATGGCAACAGGAAGGCATGTCAGAGAAGCATCACACCGGTCGCATTAGATAAAGGGCATGGCTACGTATTACCCCGTGTGGGCGATGACAACAACACGGAGGCATGTGTTGGTTTGGCGGCGATACAGGAGGGGAGAGCAGTGGGAAACACTTCCAGCAAACAGGAAACAACATGAGGCGTGGTGAAATAAAACGTTTCCTGACAGCGAGACATGATGAAAAAAAAACAATCCTGAGGCAATTTTGTCACCTGTCATGTTCCACTAAGTGCTACCCTGTGTATCATCACCTGTAGAAGATTCACAACAACCTGATCTTTTTCTCAAGAATGCCTCATAGTATAAAAGTTAGAGATATAGCTTTTGAACATTTCTCAGGAGCAGAGCTGCTATAGAGACAACAAGGATCTGATTGGTTGTTGTAAATGATGGTGGGTGGAGCCAAAGAGTCTGTTTTAGCTTAATTTAGCCAGTTGGCAAGGTTGAATTACCAAAGAGCAACTGAAGCCAAGATGCAAAAATGGCAGCGTCATTTGTGATATTAAAAAGTCATTCGCTCGCTAACTAGCTACAAGCATCTTTCCAGCCCTTGTCACACAATTTTATACCCAAGAAAATGAACAACTATCGGAGAAAGAATTCTACTCATGATGGCTTCTGAAGCATGAGAGCGAAACAGACTCGTGATTTTACCAAACCAGGAAGTTAGGAAGTTGTTCTTAGCTGTGAACTGTAGGTCACATGACACATGCTGAATCAGGAAGACTTTCTCCAGCACATTAAAGAATCTCTCTGTATTATCACAATTTGATCCTTTGGGAAAAAATTAAGAGCTGTATTGCAGTGAATTATTTTTGTGTCACTCATGTGAGCAAGGAATCCATGTCTTTACAAAATATGTGATTCCAGAAGCCTGAAGCTCGCAGGAGTTAGTTAGCGAACTACTGTAGCTGGTGAGCTAACTGCTAACACGTTAGCCTGTCAGGAGCATGCTCGTACTCATCAGTCATACTGGCTCTCTTGTTACTGATTAGCTTGCCAACTGACTGTTAGCAAGCTCGTTAGCACAGTCGCTTATGGGGCAATAAGTTGACACATTTTAGTCGAGACTTATTTGTACCTAGAACTAAATGAAAGTCGATGGTTTGGCACAACTCACAAGCAACAGTAGAAGTTTAAACGCAGAAGATACATTTCTGAATTTCCACAGAATCAAATTCAAGTTACTTTTCATAATCTTTCTTATCAATTATCCATTTGAAGCGCTATTTGCTCGTCCAGCTTTTAGCTTCAAACCACATGAGCCAGAAAAGAGTGGCAATTTGCCCCCACCCACTAAGATTCACCGCACCTTAAACCGCCTTTAGACCAGCTCGGCCCCTGAAAACTCTTCTCTGTAACCACTGAAAACAAACTGAGGGTAATAATCGGACTCAGATTTAAGACTGCAAGAGATCACTTTTGCATCTATGAATTTGGCCAAATAAAATGATGGAAAATGATTGATGCACACAATGAAAACACTGAGATGTCCTGTAGGTATTAATAAATCAAGCCATCAAACAAATTAGGTACAGGCCATGCAGGCATCTCATCATATATCTATAATATTTGTGGTATAGTATATTCTGAGCTGTAACACAGCACAAAAAGTAATGAGATGATTCTTTGGTTCAGTTGAAAAATGAAAACATGGACACATATTTCCAGTGATGAACTGATTTCACTAACCTACAGCAACCATCCAACCAAGATAACTATACGTGAGCTTATTCCCACTTGGCGTGGAACACGCGGGCTGTGAACCTGCGAGCATTTCTTGTTCCCCTCTGGCAACAACCACACTGAACATTCATCAACAACATAACATTTTATAGAAAATATATATACACATATAATAAATAAGGGACGAACCCATCGCACGGTAGAATACAGTTGTTTTCTCACATGCTTTTTGTCCATCAGTCTTTTGTGAAATAAGTCTCTGTATTGAAAAGGGGACGAGGGGGTGCTGGTCTGTGGAAACCACTACATGGAAGAGGGGTTCTCCTGGAGAGTGGAGCTCGGTGGTGAAGCAGCAGGGGGAGATGCAGCCTGGCTCGATATTCGTCCTCCAGCCGAGCGTCCAATTAACCTGCGGATGCAATCAATTAGACGGGCTGCAGACTGATGGTGCCTGACACAGGAGGCACAGCGAATCTAAAGTCACTTGAAACATGGACTCAATATAATGGGACCTCGGGCTCTCGTTACATTTCAGCAGTCTGGATCAAACCGTTGACATCAACTCACACTGACATGATGGTAAAACTTTTTTTCCCTTGTGTGTGAGAGTGTTTACAGCTCAGCAGGGCCGTAGCCAGGATTTTAGAAATGCTGAGGTCATGAGAGAAATCTCCTGCCCACCTCACCACATCCCATAACCCTTCCTCAGAAAGTTCTGGTCAGACAACAAAAACAAAGTCTTGAAATATTTTTAAAAATTTGAATTTGTCATGTTTTATTAATTCAGCTTTTTAAAAATGTATTTCCTTTTCTAAAAGGCAAATACATTTTAGAGGTGAAATACCCAGTATTTATTCATTTAATCTCTCGGGAATCATGGGAATCACCCTAAAAATACATATTGTGCTTTATTAGGGTCGTTTTGAATGTTAACTTCTCCAACATGACCAAAAAGATGACCTCATGGTAGCCACGGCCCTGCTGCTGGCTACGAAGCTCTGATCTTAAGATAAGCTAAACCTTTATTCGTCCCACAGTGGGGAAATTCACAAAAGGACAAATGTTAATGGATCATGGCGGGTTAATGTCGAAATGCCTTTAAAGTCATTTCACTAAAATCAAGAGTAAATAGGTTTTTGACCAAGGCCTAACTAATAAATCCAGCTTCGGAAAATGGTGCCTCTTCCAAAAAGTGTGTGTTCAGGTTACAATGTCCCCTTTCAAATCAAAGCCTTTGCAGGACCAGTGCATCCACCATGTTTGTTGACTTACACCTATAATTTATGACAATGACCAAATACAACATGTGACCACATTGTTTCCGGTTTCCTGGGTTGAAACCTCAGTGTGACGACAGATCACCACAGAGGGCATTTGTTGTCCAGACAGACACAAAGCAGCAGCTGACATTTCTTTGACCAACACAAGTTTGAATGAGCTGCCTGGGTGTGCAGCTGGACTGTGAGGGTACACACACCTGGCCGCTGAGAGGCTCACACTGCTGAGACTGAGCCAAGGCACAGGTTGGAGTCAGAGTGCACAAGTCAGAGTTTTGCGCACAACCTGTGCGTCTTTGCGCGCAGTTCAGAGCCTCTGAGGCATATTAGCACTTTTTAAATGTTCTACTTTAACAATGAAGTTCCAACATTGATTCACTCATGTAATGCTTCAATGGATTATATTAACAAATATACATCTTCCCAGTATTGATGTAAACAATGACGCGTCGTGCGTAATTTGTCGTGCGTAAAACCAGATGTTTTGGATATCAGATCACATCAAACCAGGCTGGGAAGAGACATCCTGCAGAGGATTTCACCTCCATGTGGGGGGAACATGTGGGCATGGCCTGCATCAGGGGCTCCACAACTTTTCTTTACGTCAAAATACATCCACAGTGTGTCCCCACCTGGAGGGACAATGGCCCAGGGTTTGATCTGAGAGGGAGGGCTGTGACCTATGATGAACACACACGTCCTCATTCATGGCACACAATAATACAAAAAAAGGGTCCTTAATTTGTAAGGGAACTCCCCCCCACCACCACCACCCCTCGCTCCATGTGTCTTACCGCTGCCGGGGCGCCGCCGCTGGCCGCGGGGCTCGCCGCAGGTCACGCCACGTTGGGCGCGCTGCGGACCGCCTTCTGCCCGGGCATCTGCACCACGAGCAGCTGCTGCTTCTGCCGGGTGGACTTGACGGCCAGGATCGCCTGGCGGTTCTTGTACTGGACCATCTGCAGGGTGATCTCCGCGTTCCAGCCCTCGTCCTGCGGGCACCTGAAGTCGATCTCCTTGCCCTCCGTCATGACCACGGTGAAGTAGACGTACTTGCCCTTGCGCTCCACGCAGTCCACCGTCTTCATGTTGGCGAAGTGCAGCTCCTTGACTTTGCCCGCGTCCCCGCCGCCGCCGCCGCCGTGCTGCGGCTGCTGCGGCTGCGGCGGCGGCTGGAGGTGGAGGTGATGCGGCTGGTCGTGCTGCTTGGGCGGCAGCAGCAGCACGCCGTCCTCGGTCAGGACGCAGTGCTTCTTCTTCCAGAGCTGCAGCAGCCCGTCGCTCCGCTTCTCCAGCAGACCCTCCTTGAACACCTTCCTCCCGTTTTCCAGCATCTTCACCCGGACGCCTTCCACCTTCGCGGCTGACTGAGCGGACGGAGGGACGGACAGATGGACGGCTGTCTACCTGGGAGCAGGTGGAGGCATGAGACGCTGCTGCTGTGGCTGCTGTGTTAGCAGGAGTGAGGAGGCTGCCCGCTGCCTGCCTGCTGCCTGCCTGTCTGTTTGTCTGGCTGCTGGTCACAGTGTGTGAGGGGGCGGGAGGGGTCTGATGGAGAGCTGCACCGCCCCCCTCAGCGACACCCAGCCCCCTGACACACTGACAACCACTACAGCCTGCTAATAATAAATCATTTTTAATGCTGACAGACACTTTATTTTTTAAATTTGGATTTAGTATTTGAAGAACATATTGATAATATTATAATAATATTAGGTGATCATGATGCACAATATGCAAAAAAGCAGTTGAGATGATTAGTTATGCAACAGAACTGCAATTAGGTTTATAATATTTCTATGCTAATTTCCTTTTTTTCCACTCTAAAATTGTGCAAACACTGATCTTTCTTTCACTTTGTGCCTTTTGGAGATCAAATCATCCTTTACTATTCACAGTAATAGAACATAGAACCCCTTGTATTTAATCAATAAATATATAAAGTAACACCTCTCAGGAATGTTATTCATTATAATATCACTGCTACTTTAATAATAATAACAATAATGTAAATATTTAGCTATTGTGTTCATGTCTTTGGAATTTGTCAGAGAGGTGATCATTCAGTGTTCGTTTTGTTTAAAGAAGTAGTTTGTGGTGTTCCCTTGTGGAAGGTAACTAAGTACTTTACTTAAGTACAAACTTTGTACTTCACTACATTCAAGACAGGTAGTTCCCAGCCTGGGGGTCGAGACCCCAAAAGGGCCTTCTCAAGAGAAATCCCCAAAATGATCAAAAGCATTAGAGAGATAAATGGTTGATTAAATAAATTTTCAAGTATTACAATTATAATCAATAATCACTGGTTTGAACGAAAAGTTTGTGAATTAATGCTGCAGAGAAAAATATCAAAATGATCACAACCACCTACAATACGTTGCTGACATGTTTGTGTATCTGTAGTTATCAAATATTTTAATATACAACTCTTTGATAAAGTACATTTTTTGATGCAAATACTTCTGTATGCTTACTAAAGCTAAATTTGCAGGTCTTTTACACTTATTGAACTATTTGTTGGATCAGATTCTGCTACATTATCTAGTGTTTTATTGGCCACGTCCTGCATATATAAATGGCCTAATTTGTACTACAATTAATGTGTGTGAAATTTTACAAGGCAACCCAATTAAGTCTTTTCACACTAGGGCTTTGGCATAATCTTAACCATTACTGTCTGCAGTGTAACTGTTAACTATACCTCCCTCTCTAGGATTAAGTCTAATGGCTCTCTTGGTGTTAGTTTGATACCTGAGGTGACCATTTTTTATTTAATTAAAAACCATAATCCCCATGGAGGTCAGGAAGTGTCAAATACTGCACAATTTCACAGCAATGGCACCCTCTACTGGCAAGTGGTTGCCCTTAAAATCATTTCTCCAAACTACCAGTCCAAGGGTAGGAATACATGAACGCAGACAAACTTGATTAAAAAACAAAACGAGTCAACGATGTTAGACATGTTTAACCAATTTATTCATGAACATACACATACAGTTATTGAGTACATTAGTATTTTTGTAGCATAGCATTTTGCCTTGACAACAGCTGCTCAGAAGGACCCTACAGAAACTCTTTCATGTCCTATTCCGATGAACATGATCTGAATACTCCCTGCAGAATGAGAAGTACCCTGGCTCTCCACAGTGGACACGACGATGTCCAACACAACCAACACTTGGCTGTTTGCAAAACTGAAAAGGCATTAAGAACGGACAGGGAGGGAGGCAGGCTACGGTTTCTTCTCGGTCCCCCTCCTGGCTTTAAGTATTGCTCTGACGTGCTTCTCTGTGGCCTTCTGGGTAACAAAGGAAGGGGTTTGGGGTAGGGAGGGAGGTGGGTCATTGGCCAACACAATGGCCTTATCACACTTCCCCTCTTTCTTTTCACAGTGATAAAATGAACCAAGACCTCAGGGGCTGGGCTGAGGTCCGTGTGAGTCACCTGACCAGTCACAAACTGACGACACAAGAGGTAAATGTCATAAACCGATGAGGAAGAAGTGGGTTTTGGTGAACCTGGCACGTGGACAGACACTTCAAAACCTGGTTTGCCCTTTCCTTGTCATTTGCTGTGCTACATCTGCCCAACCCCGTTCCTACATAGCCTCTCTGAACAGGCCAAGTGTGCCTCCCCCCGGTAAGAAAGGTAATGCACTTCAAAACCAGACAGCTCAACTCTTCACACAGAGGGGTTACAGCACGGACCCCCGTACCCGTTTTCAGGCAGGGGGTGTCAAACAAAGTGCTGCTCACAAGGAATACTCAGACAGCTAACCGATGACAGGACGCCACTGGTACACCACACACTAATACAAAGTGCTATAGAAAAGACGACAGCCACGCCACTGCGAGCCTACGAGGAGCCTGAAGCACTGTGTTTTTGAGGCTGGGGAAGCCCCAAGCTGGCCCTCCTGCCAGACCGTCTCATCCCCTTCCACATCTAAAGAATCCTCTGGAATGTTAAAGAGACTCGACCAGGCTGTACCAAGCCCTGGGAGCGGCCCATTACGTGACGAAGAGGTCAAAACAAACTTCATTTTTGTTCAATTTAGAGTCCGTCCAGTTAAAGAGAAAGTTGACTCCCTGTGAGAGAGGTTCCCCGACAGTGCCAGTCAGTCTGCTTACTGGAATGTATCAAGAGTGGAAAGTAGTTGAGAACAAGTGGCACAGGAAGTGGCCAAAAACACCAACTCCGGATCCCATGCTCAGCAAGATTAGATAAACTGGAGTAGACACCAGGCTGCAGGTCACCCTCAGGTCTGTCCTCCCTCACTAGAGCTGGAAATGCTACAGTGCTTTTACAAGTGCTAGAGGCCCCGCTAAGAGGGAAAAAAAAAAGATTCACCTGGGACAACCAGAACTGACCAACCTGGAACTTTGGTAGGAGGAAGAGGAGGGGGGGGGATTATTAATTGACGTCGCCGCAATGCAGTCTAAACCACAGCTGTTGTCTAAGAGCAAATACAACAAAAGACTTCACAAGAACCCAAACTAGTTTTAGCAGTGAAGAAACAGGGTCATGCTTTTTGAGGGAGATTTTTTCCTGTATTCTATCTATTGTACAGAGAGGAAGAGAAGGAAAAAACAGGTCTAGTAAAATACTATGTGTATTGAGTCACACAGCTCCCAGTGTGTTACCATGAGTTTTTGTAACAAAAATCTTGAAACTTTTTTTTTTTTCTTCAAATTCTCTACCAAGAAAAATACAAAACATTATAAGGCGGTAAGTAACTATTTTTTTAATCTTTTTTTTTATTTGAGAAGCCGTTACAGTGCAGTTGATCCTCAAGGCAGCCAGGCCAGGCTTCACTGCTGCTTGCACTCAGCTGGGGGGGCTGCATCCTTCTGTAAGAAATCACAGGGGTGGGGAGGAGAGGTTGTTAGGACAAAAAAAAAAAACTACTGCCAACACACACACACACTCACAGCAAAGCCATTTCAAGACCTAAAACATTCAACAAGCTGCTTGAAATTTAATTACATCTGAAACATCTCCTGACTATTTTAAAGACAAACAATATTAATTCAAATATATGAAGGTGGGGGCTATGACACATTCAGTTCAGACACACTATGACAACTATTGTTTGTCGTAGTAGCATCCTTACGAATGCAATGATTACAAAGAGGGTTTTGCATCATCACCGTCTTAAGTGATCCATAACTATGATCCCATCCTTGTGGTTCAAAGGTTCTGTAGGGGGATGACCCGGATTTAAACCAGGACGCCATATTGATGAAAACACAATGGAGGCCAATGAGCTATTAGGGCAGCTGCTGGTGCAACCAGTCTAAAATGAGTGTTAGAGAAATAGTTGACATTTTGGGAAATGCATCCACCTTCAAGCAGAGAGTTGGATAAGAAGCTTGATACCCCTCTCATATCTGTCTGTTGAATGTGAAGCTGGAGCCAGGAGACAGTTTAGCATAAAGACTGGAAACAGCGAACTAAACTTGTTTGTTTAATCTGTGCCACATAACCACCAGTAAAACCACATATTGTTTGCCCCATTTCCAGTGTTTATGCTATGCTATGCTAACTGTCTGCTGGCTCCAGCCTTATATTTAGCATACAGACAGGAGTGTTTTCAAGCCTCTTAACTGTCAGGGAAAAAGCAAATTAGCACATTTCCCAAAATGCTGGACTACTCCTTTAAACAGTCAAAACAAGCTGCTTTGGACATAACAGGACCTCCCTCCATGAAGAGAAGCTGTTAATTTTTCTTGTTGAGTGGCCAATATTTCACTGCCCTTTAAGAGTTGGACTTTTCATGTGGCCAAGAAGAATCAACACTTCACACTGCAGACAGGCTCAGTAATTTGGAATAAATCTTGAAAAATACTGGAGTTTTAAAGCCAATACCAACCACTGATATTTGAGTTTTTAAAAAATCCCCTAATTTAAGTGCTCTGGTGCACAAACTGTAACTTGGGACAGTTTTACATCAGTATGATTATCAGTGATAAGCTAAATCATCTGACAGTGAAGGCCTGGCCAGTGTATTGGCTGAGCCTTTACAAAAACATAAGCACAGATTAACCAGATTAAGAAACATTATGTCAACAAATCTGAGCTTCAGAACAAACTAAGCAACATAATCTCCATTGGTTAGTAATTAAACTTTTCTCTTGGTTTGTTTATAGAAGACTTGATGCTGGCATCGAAATGACTAAAGTGGGATTAAAATATCAGATCATCTGCCAAAAGGTGCTTATTTTGGTGTTGCTGCTACAGGATAATAAATGTAAACACTTCAAACACAACCTCTGTCCATTGTGCTCAAATCAATTAGCTGCCAAAAACAACAGGCAACACTTGAGTAAATAAGGGATGAGAAGTGCACAGAAAGATAATTAAGACCCCATCATAGCTGGGCTGGGGCGTCCTTCCAGCAGACACTTCTAGAGGTGATGGCACACTGCAGCTGTTCAGGCTGCTCCCGATGGCCTGATGCCATACCGACTGAACAGTGTAAGGTCATTTTAGCCATTGTGCAATACAATTGGCCGCAGCTGAACTCTTGATAGTTTTGAGTCCAAAAATAGTGCTCTGTGCGAGACAAGATTTTACACACTGTGCTGCATTTTCACCAACATGCCAATAGTAACAGCTCTGCTTCTATGGTAGACTATTGTGCAGCGTCTGTTGAAAGAATTCTTGTCTGGACAGTTTCTTCTTGTTTTTATCTGCTGCAAGCAATCAAGTTTCTAATGAAAACAGAAACCAGGCCGTTATTGCTGACAATGATGGCACCCTGAGGGAGATAAAACACTTTGTTGGCATTTCTTGTATTTTGATAATCTGCCAACTATTGGTTAGGTCTTATTTCAAACGCAAACAGCCCTCCAAGGCCATTATCCCAGCATTAAGAGCAGATCTATAGAGAAAAGGCAGCTGAGCTACAGAACTACAGAACAGAACTAATGTGAACATTGAGGATAAAAAAAACATGGACAATGGACCAATGATGTTTACATGGATATTAAAAACAAACATCCATAAACAAAGCACAGTATTTATGGCAGACAAATCCTCATCCTGAGAAAAACTTAAAACTGGCCTGCGTTTGTGGACAAGATCAACATGGTGGAGGAAAAAAAAAGAAAAAGGAGGGCTGGACTAGCTTCAACATACAGAAATAATACAGGTGCAAATGCAGAACTCACTATGGGTTAAACTTCAAAAAACCAACAACAAACCAGTGGGTTAGTAACTCGGGAGGGTGCAGCACGGCGGCAGAGGAGGAGGGTGTTCATGTGTGGGGTGGAGGGTGCAGAGAGATGGATGGAGGATGGAAAAAAAAAAAAAAAAAACAAGAGAAAAAGAAAAGCAAAAACCAAAACTGAGAGGGCGGGGGTGACGGGTGGGGGTGTGATGGTAGTAAGCTTACAATTCACAAGTACCTACCAGGATAGGGTTATTTTTCTACTGTCACCACTTAAACCTAGTGAGGAAAAATTTAAAGAGTAGCTGACAAAAGATGCCAAAGTGACCGGAGATGAAGAAACATTAATGAATAGGAGAAAAACTAAAAAAAGCATAACTAGCAGAATACAGAATGTCAAAGACTTTTTGTTTAGCAAACAAGCAAAGGTCATGCTTTTTCATATCGTGTGGTGTCAAACTTAGAAGCTGCTCCAGTCTGATAAAAACTCAATCAAATCAACCAAGTAACACTTAACAAAAGTCCTACACCAGTGTTATGTGCACTGTGAAACTCTGCTACACAAACTGTAGACACCAGTGTAGCACCACACTGTGCTGCTACACTTTATGTATCAAGAGATTTTCATTTGTCTTATTGCTGCTTGCAACCATTTTGTGCTTGTGCATCTCCTCTTTTGTACACTCTGTTTATTCAAAGTTTATTCAGCTACATTAACTCCATCAGAAAAGGTAGTGGAGCTGAAAATATCAGTGAATAAACAGAGCCTACAGGAGAGGACGTTATTTGTCTCAGTGGAATGAGAATAAAACTCTTCAGGTTTGCACTACTTTGATTCAAACTAAGTATGTTTTATTATATGTTTATCAGGCCACAGTTTTGTACTCAAACAATGCTTTGAATAAGGTCAAAATATCAATATCTATGAATAAAATGAATATTTTATGTGAATAACACTTCACTGGTGTCCTCATCCTTCTGTTTAAGGTTAAGGTTTTAGTAACAACATGCAACAGTCAGACTTCACTGACTGGTGAGAATTAATTCCAAAAACACAGGTTTCAAGATCCAGTTAAGACAATGGTGAGAAGAGGAAAAATATTTACTGGGATTGTTTTGTCTAGAAGCCAAATCAAGATCACGACAACAAAAAAAAGCTGAAGCAAACCAAAAGCTGGTGTAAAATGAGATGCATTTGACAGTATGTATTCTGTATGTTGAAATCTGACAAGTCAATTTAGGACAGCTGTTCTCCGCCTGCAGCTCAGGAACTCCAAAGGGTAACAACTATAACAACATTCAAATTCACTCAAGGACTGAGGAGGGTTCTGAGAGATCACTGCAACTATCAATGGCCTCCAGGAAGAGCTGCTTTACTTTTTGGAAAGAGCATCCTGAGCCAACAAAGTTGAGAACAGCTGAGTAAGGTCTTTCTCAGGACACCAGAGATCTTTAGAGAGGGAGGGGCTGTGTGTGTTGGGAGGGGTGATCTCACCTTGGGATCGTAGTCGGGGTCGTTCTCCTCATCGGCCTCCTCCTCGCCTTCCTGAACACACAGCACAAACCAACTTCAGAATACTGGGTTTCCTCAGCAGTGTCTATCACAACACTAAACTTTTGTTTCTGGTATGTTGTGGTCAGTCATTTTCATACATCAACTGTGGCCCTAAATAGTCTTACCTCATCATCTGCCTCCTCTCCCTCCTCATCGTACTGTAAAACAGAAACATGAGGATTAGCCATTTCAAGGAAATATCTAACTGCAAAAGAATCCTCAATTAAAACACTTTATCTTAATTACAATGAAGTCAAATTATTATATAGTAATAAATCAGGTCTCTCCAAACTCATTACTAGAACATTCCTTCCAACTTGTAACAGCTGAAAAGATCTGTTTCCTTGACAAAGCAGAACATAGTGAAACTACTATAATGGTGGCATATGTTCATTCCAAGTTCAGCCAGACTACAGAAGGTGCTTAGATGCAGACACTCACATCGTCGTCGTCGTCCTCTATGGCCTCTCCTGTGAAGTAGAGCACAGCCCGAGGTACAATACGCTCACGGATGAAGTGGCCAATTTCAAAGTCTGCAGCCAGGACCGCCTCTGAGTCTTCATCCTGAAGACAGACAGGCCAGTCAAAGTTTATTTGTGCGCCTTTAATTGTCCATTAAAAACAGCATTAGGTTTTTATATAAAAACATTCCAGGCTGTACTTAAGGTTAAGCTGCAATAAGATGTTTCACTTTGAACCTGTCGAATATATTTGTTCAGCTCAGTATCAAACAAATCATTTACTGAACCATCTCCATTGTTTTCATTGCAAAGAGCAATGTACAAAACATCCAGTCACTTCACCAAAGTCCAAATATGTACTATACTAGGAAAAACTTGATTAGAATGGAGGTTGTTTGAGTTTTATTTGTAAAAGATAAAAAAAATATTTTGTAGCTTAAAGGTGCTGAAAGCTAAACTTAAACAGATTCAATAAGGACTTGGAAAGAATTTAGATTTAAAGAGCATATCTTCTACTGACCCTAATCCTGGCTGTACTGGACCCAGAGAAGTCCAATATGATTCAGCAGTTCCATACAATGACTATTGGAAATCAGTGTTTGTTGGAGGTGCTGCTTAATGGGCATGGATTTCTTTTTTTTCCTGAAGCATACCATTGTGTTTTTACCTACAAAGGAGTTTTCTCTAAGTTCCTATAAAAAATAAATAAATTTTTAAAAAAACCTATGCCTTAAAATGATTCATCTTATTGTCACAAAAGCCTCAAAAAGATAAAAAAAAATGTGTTGGTCTGTATCTTTTCACTACTTCCTTTTTGTGCTTTTGTCATTTACTGTATGTAAATTTGCTGCTGCAACACTGATGTTCCTTTGGGGATAAATAAAGTACTCCATCCAACCATATATCTAATGATCCATCTCTTCAACTATCTATATGCCCCTATACTGTCTGTAGCACTCAGCCTCCAGACCACCGGTTCCCACTGAAGATGGAAATCTTTGAGAACTACCCACATAAATTAAATTTTCATTTTTTAAAATTGGTTAGTCCTTTGCTAAAACAGCTGGCCACAGTAGTTCTTAAACAAATGCTCCTCAAACAGGAGGAAATAATGAATCTGTCATGGATTGTTTTTAGTTTGAGTCAGAATAAACTACAGTACACGTGTTCATGGTGATGAAGGAACAGCAAGTGCAACAGTGTGGCTCATTGATGTGTTTTCAATAGTTTGTCAACAACTGAAGCTTTATGGTGCAGGCTTTGATACACCCAATACTTGCTAGTGCAGCATTTATTGGTTTGGCGTTTTCATGGGATTTGTTGACAAAATACATATCTCCACACTTATGCATGAAGGTGCTCAAAGTAAAAATTAGTTAGCTGTTGGCAATCTGAGACAGAGTTTGAGTGTGACTTTACTGCCTAAGCTTTTGAGACAGAGCTACATAGTGTAATATTGTAGTTATATCCTGCATTGCTCTATGAAAAATTCTGAAAGGCAATTCGGAAAAGACATTTGGATGATTTGGCTGACTGGAGGAATTACAAGGACTTACCAGCTCTCCATTTTCTGGAACTGTAAACAAGTGGAGAAAGACAAAGTTAGTTCAACCACACACATCTGTAACAGGCATGATGATGATATACTGTAGGCACAACCCTTGTATAAAGCAGGCTCATTCTTACCCTCTGGTGGGGTGAAGAAGTTGAAGAAGGAGTCGTTGGGGACTGTTTTGGTGACCGTCCTCACTGTGCCACGGCCCTTGTGCTTCTGTTTCTTCTTGATTGTTTTCAACGTGACGTTCTTGCCCTTCGTCCAGTCAATCGTGCAACTGTGGTGAAACACGAGGAGGCAGCAGGAGAAAGCAAGGTCAGAATCCGACATTTAAATGTCATGTCTAAATGACATCTTGGGTTTATTTTAGGTATTTAGCTGGTGAGGTTACTGATATCCTCTTAGATATGATTCAGAGAGAAAAGAGCCAGAGAGGTAATGGAGATACTGAAAGAAATGTTTGGTCATGATAGTTGTTGAGGGGGTGCTTTATAATTGGGCCAGAGGTCAAACTGAGACTGATATTATAAACAGCATAAAGAACTTCAACAGTATGATGCCAAACAAAGCCAATCCTGAAATTTCGTGTTTGAACTAAGACCACTGTAATGCCAGGAAAAAAAAACAGCACACAACAGCACAACATATTTATGACTTGGGCAACTGAATTTACAATATGAAGACAAAATAAAATGAAGTGCTTTATTCACCCTGTACAGCACATGATCTCTGGTCCATCGAAGGAGAAGGGGTCGGTCTCATCGGGCTCTGACCTCATCTTGTAGGTTTTCGTCAACACTGTGTTTGTGAAGAAGTCGTTGGCCTCAAAGTGGAACTCTAACGTGAAGCTCTGGGGATGACCAAACGGGATCACAACAGTTACAGACAGTTCAAAGTTGACATACTGGTTTCAGCCATTTAACATAAAAGTCATGCTCACTCACCATGGGCTGTCCTGGATCTGAGAATTTTACTTTAATATCTTGTAAATGTTTGAGGATGGGTTCATCGTGTTCCTGAGGAGAGAGAGCATCACAGCATTTAGGCGACCATTAAGCATGTATTTCTGTTTTAAGTTAATGCTAGGAATATACCAGATTGTGTCATAATTCTCACTGCAGACCCATGCTCTACACTACTAGGCCAGCAGGTGGAAGCAAACGCTGATTTTTCATTGCTGGAAGCAAACACTGTCTGTGACCCATTTTCACTGCCTCTCCAGCAGCCATCTGGATGAGCCTACCTGCAGCATGTCACTGAGCAGGTCCACGTTCTTGAAAACCGTTAACCAGAACTCGGGGATGCCTTTGGGGTCTTCCTTCTCCTCGTCCTTCTTCTCTTCCTCTAACTTGGCCTTTTCCTTCATCTCATCCTGGTTCAGGGAGACATTTTCTCTTCAAAATAACGCTTGCACAACCATTTTTTCCTTTCACATATACCGTATGAAACAAAGAGCTCACCACCACCTACACCCACAAAAACAGCACTCAGCAAAGGAACTAGCTCAATATAACGCAATAAATAATACTGATTTCAACAGTTCTGTTGCAATATCTGAAATTAGAGAAAGTGATAAACTAAAAAACCATGTGCTTTATTAGCTGCATGCAGTGTTGTCATTTTGGGAGGAAAGCTTGTTGTTCTGGATGAGACTACAAGCTGCATGCATGAATTGTGAAGAAGAAAAAAAAAAAGCAGAAAGCCAAGTGTTCAGTCAGACAGGAAGCATGCAGGTGTATACGTCACCTGTACCTGCTTACTTACTGTCAGCTCTTCCTCCTCATCTGCCTTCCATTCACATTCCTCATCTGTGGGCTCATATGCTGCTTTCACTATGTCACTCCTCTGTAAGGAAAAGAAGGAAACAATTCAAGTAACATTGGTACCGGTGGTTCCCAAAAATAATGTACATTTTCCCTCATCATGTTATGTGATTCTTAGAAAAAAAAGAAAATGTAACAGATTACATTGTTTCCCTTTATTTGAGGTGCTTTATAATTAAGTTGAGTTGTTTCAGTGAGAACATAGGCTATTAATGGACAAGTGGCTGCTTTCATCCACAGTTTGATTACATGAAAATTAGCCTTCAACATTACTGTGTTAGTGACCTGAGAAACATGTGGGTTGACCATCTACAAAATGGTCCACAAAGGTACGTCAACTCTTAACAAATCTCTCCTGGATTGATGGCTAGGTTGCATGTGTCCTGCCAGGTTTTGATCATGTAGTCTATACTGAGCACTGCCGAGTCACACCTCTAAAAGCGGTTTAACATTTTGATCTCTAACCAACGGTGTCATTTCAACGCAACTACAGAAATGCTCAGGTTTAACATCAGGTCTTGCATGACTCATCTTCAGACCACTGGCCATGCATTTGGGAAATGTCACGTTGGTTTGTGTTTGTTGTGTTCATTGCCCTGGGGTTGAGACAATTTATTTCAATGCAGGAGATCTCACCTTTACACGGTCTGATAAAAAAGAAAACATTGTAAAATATCTCAGGATGATTTCACCTTGGGACAATGTAAAAATCTTTAAGTATGACCATCGGTGTTATTTTATCCTCAGGTCAACCAAAAAAGCAATTATGGAACCTTAGGGAAAAATTTATTTTTATATACCATGGACACACTAAATTCAAGTTGAGCTGAAATGATTATGTGATTAGCCAAGAAGTTAATCTGCAAAATGTATTTGTGACAAATATGATAATCTATTATTCGTTTAACTAGTTTTTAATCAAAAAAGCCAAACGCTGTCTGGTTCCAGCTTATCAAACAGAGTATCACAGATGTATTGCTTTTCTTAGTCTTCTATGACTTTCAGTTATGTAATGTTGGTTGGACAAAGCAAGTAATGTGAACTTTGGTGAATCGTGATGAGCATTTTTAACATCTCCTGGCATTTGGTAGACAAAACAATTGATTAATTTGAGAGTTACCACCCTATAAATTCAAGTGGAAACAATAATAGTGTGGCTGTGGCTCGGGGGGATGGAACAGTCTTCCGCTAATGAGAAGGTCAGTGGTTCGATCCCTGTCTACATGTCGAAGTGTCCTTGGGCAAGATACTAAACCTCAAATGGCTATGTGAATGTGAATTGTTGCTGTTCCCAATGAGGAGGTGGCACCTTGTATCGTAGCCTCTGCCACCATTGTACGAATGTGTGTGTGAATGTGTGAATGCTGGCTTATGTTGTAAAGCGCTTTGCGTGATAAGACTAGAAAAGCGCTATATAAATGCAGTCCATTTACCATTTAAAGTGCTATAGCTACTATACTAAAGCAGCATTTATGTTTACAGTCACCTGCTTTACAGAGATGACCGGAACAATCCATTTTATATCTGAGCTCTAAAATGGATCAGTGAAACTGCCTGAACTGCTTCCAGATCCTGAGGTTGCTTCATATATAAGAGAGTGTGTGTGTGTGTGTACGTTGTTTCGATTAAATGTACAGCAGTAGAGATCAGCATAAACATGGCAGCTCGTTCAAGGATACAGATACTGAGGGAGAACACATCAACCTTGTGTTATGCATTTGGCAATGCATGCATCAACTGCCTCTTGTTTGTCTCTCTTGTCCAGTCACTCATAACAACAATCATAAATGTTAATGACTCTTTTAATGGAAACTTAATAGTGAGGCTAATATTTTAGTTTATCGTTTGAGGAAACCCAGAGTTTGACTGTAAATTAGAAAAAGAGTAAGTACAGAAATCACTACATTACTAGTACAAAAAACAACACATAACTAGTCAAATAGAAAGATTCTTCTAGAACAACAAGGTGCACAAAAACGTAGTTGCAGAAATTTAAGTACTGAAAGTCACAAGATAAAAAATGTATAAATGACGTACTTTGTCAAAGAGGGGTTGGTAGAGGGCTGCGTACTTTCTCTCCAGTTCATGTACTTCTTCGTAGAACTTTGCCTCAATGTGGGCACATTTGACCTGCAGGTTCTTGAGGGCATTTACACGTCTCTTTACAACCTTTGGTAAACTGTAGGATGACAGACAAAACAGAAAAGATGTAACATAAAAGGTCAGGGTTTTTTACTCCATTCCAATGTGACTATCCAGACATTTCAACACAGTGAAAATACACACAATACCAAGTTAAAACAACGGAATTGCAAGTCTTGTTGGGTTTTGTGCAGCACTTTATACAATCTGTCACATGAAATCATTTTGTTATCATGCATGTCTCTTTGCTCTCAGGGTTCTAAATCCAAAACACAAGACAAATGTGCTTAATGGCGAGCAAATGGTACCAGAGAGAACCCTGCCACAGAAGTTAATCTGCTGAGAGCTTTAGAGCAGAGAAACACACAGCAGAGCAGCACTCACCCCAGAGAATCTCCACTAAGTCAGGGTGGCCTTCCAGGTACACACAAACTAAAACTATGACAGGAACTGGTTTTATTGAGATTTGCTTCATTTAACAGAGTGATGAAATGACGTCTGAGTCGTACAGATTCATTGGTTCATGCTTGAGGAATTCGTTGCCTGGTTCCTGTTGCGGAGGATGCAGCAGGGTCCTCAAAGATTTTTTTAAAAATATTGTCAGAGCATTTTATGAATCCAGTTTTAAATGATATGCTGAGGCCTCGAAACACTTGAGAGCAAAACCTTCTGTATAGACAAGAACACTCGCTCTGTCAACAACCACAACCTCAAAAAAATCTTGTCAGTCCAGAATCAGCAGTAAAAGGTTTTATCCCTCAGTTCTGACTTGCAATACATCACTGCAACCTGTGACCAGAATGTAAGTTGGCCTTATCTCAATTACATAATACCTGTGTGTACATATAAATATCATACATTCTTCTTACAATTGCATTATTTAGGGCGAGTTTCAAAGCTGAACATTGCTCCACAATTTGTATTGAGTCCTTCATAGACTGTACATGTTGTCACAGTGGTTACACTGTAGAGCTTAAAGATTTCACTATTGAGATTTTATCCCATACAGTTCTTTTTCTTGCTTGTGTTTGAAAATGTCTCTATACAATACTACACAGAGCTCCCTGGCAAAATGGAATTAAGAACTAATTTTGCCTGTATAAATTAAGGCTGGGCTATATAATTGAAAAATTTGTCACAATAAAATGCTTAATTTCAGTAGATAGATAATTTTGTGGTAATGTACAGGAAACAAGTATGTTGTACTAACACTTGTGTCTGGGGCTTCCAGAGCTTGGTTCATTTAAGAATGGTCAGAGGTAAGCGTTCATTTGTAGACAAACAAAAATCATGGTCATGTGGTATGTCGATGGTGCATGATTAGCCCTTTGCATGTCACTCATAGCATGCTTCATCATTAACAGATATGACAGTTTATAATCAGCATTTTTGTTTACGCCACTAATGTTTCCAGGCTAGCATTCAGTTTTAAAATTTCATCATAGTGGTCACCAGGCTTTTAGAACTGTGGAGAGGCTGCACAGACTGAAGTTTCTCTGCAGTGTGGTAAATTTAAACGCCTGCACTATCTTGGCAGGGGAATACATGTTTGGTCCCAAGCGCTGGGATGTTGTAACTGGTGAGTTTGTTGGTGACTGCCAAATACTTGACAAGTTGATCAAAGAGCTGCTTGCTGATGGTTTTGCTGAGAAGAGCTGTGAGTGGCACAGCCCTGCGGCCAAGACACACGACTACATTCACACAGCATCTCAGAAGCTATAATCATTGACTGTAACTCTGTTCTTAGGTTATTTTAACATGTTAGTCATCAATCCGGCACATTCAGTTTGTCCATGAGCAGGATAAACTTGCAATGCCTATAAAAAACACTCACCCCGCTCTTGGGACTTTTTCATACTAATAAAACTCTGAATCTCACTGAGTGTAACTGTGATTTTTTGACAGAAAAAAAAAACCCACACTGATCCAAAACTAAGTACAACCCTAACACACAAAATGATTGCCAAAGTATTCACCCTCTAAAGTAAATATTTTGCACACAAGTAAGAGTGTCTCACCAAAATAAATGCCTTCATATTTCTGCAAGTGTTCTAGGCAATAATTGCCCTTCTACCTCGACACCAACAACTGCACCTCAGGAGACCCGCCTGTTAAACTATGTCTGCAAACAGCACAATGGTCATCAGCCTCATCCGGGACGATGATGGGAGGAACCCGGGAGATGAACCCCCGGGAGGTTGAACAGCTGGCACCCTCTGATGCGATCATAACAATGACCATACTGTTTGCTGTGGAAACCTTCAGGTTTCTAGGATCCACAATCTCTCAGAGCCTAAGATGGCATCCAACATTGACTCCATCATCAAAAAGGCCCAGCAAAGAATGTTCTTCCTACACCAGCTCATGAAGTTCAAACTGCCTCCGGAGCTGCTGATCCAGTTCGACACTGCAATCATGTTGTTTGGAACGGCAACCAAACAGGACAGGAACACACTACAATGGACAGTGAGGACAGCAGAAAAAAAAAATCCCTGGTGCCAACCTGCCCTCCATTCAGGACTTGCGTATCAATGTCCAGAGTCAGGAAATGTCACTGCAGACCATCACCAGAATCATTTGCCTGTACTCTCAGGTTGCCTCTACTGACCTCTTGTTTTCTTCTCGTCAACTGAGCCAGTCAAAATTAAGCTAAACAATGGCTGTGTATTCAACAGGCTGCCGACTGCCTGTTAAGCTGTGCTATACAAAGTAAAGCCTGTGAAGCTGCAGCAATACTGCTGCTACTGAGTTGGTTAGTAACTGACTAACATGAGCTGAGACTTGAAATTCTCATGCAGCTCAGCAGTAACACAATGAAACCTGTTGACAGGTTGAATGTTGGCTACTTTAATGTATCCTCACGTCTGGATTGAGTGGTTTTATCTTTACTGGAATATTGCAGCTAAACATGAATATGACTGAACTTTGCTTGAACTCGATTTGCATAAAAGCATTGCTACTCAACAAGGCTCAGTCACCGCTTAGGAATCTAATTAGCATGCAAGCATGCAATTTGAGAAGCAAAAACAACCACATACCATCCAAGTGCGAGTAAATGATTACAACACACGACGGATAGCCCAGAGCCACAGGATTCAACAGTGAGGTTAAAAAACATCAAGTGTGTAAGTTACTCACAAAGTTTCAGATTGAAAACAAATCTATCATCTTGATGTTGGGGTTTTTTAATGACAAAAATGACAGACAAGAATGTTATGATGGAAAATAGTGTAGTTTTGACCAATAAGAACTGTCTACCAGCTTTTATCAAAAACTTAACATCAGATGCAGTTAGATAGCCAACTGCTATTAAAAGCATATTCCTTGCTTCAGAGTCCTTACAGAAGCTGAACATCTCACTCTGCTCTATAGACTTCACTGTCATTTTCAACCATATACAGCTAGTACACACTAAAAACAAAACACGGTTCCTCAGGGACCATGACGCTACACAGAACACTACAAAAGATTACATAACGAGACAATAAATTTACACAAGACATGATAAAGTACACGTGTGCAACCATGTACAAAGACCATGTATGCGCAGAATTACTAAGTCAGTGCAAAAACCTTACTGAGACAGTGCAAAGTTAAAAACTGTTTCAGAGTAATTAAGAATTGTTTAAATAACTAAAAACTGCTGTAAATGCTACCATGAAGCTTAAAAAATAGTCAAGCTATTATATTGATCTAAGGTAAAAGTACATATAAGCTGTTGTGAATGCAAACATATCTGAGTGAAAACATTACTGCTATAAATGTCAGTGTAAAATATTGTAAATATTACTATAAAATACTGTGTTAGCAGGAAGGGTCTTCCTGAAGTTTGTTTGAGGGGTGTGTGGGGTGATCCACAATGTTGGTGGCTTTGCAGATGCAGCGTGTTATGTAAATGTCTAATGGAGGGCAGAGAGACTCTGATGATCGTCTCGGCTGTCCTCGCTATCTGCTGCAGTGTCTTGCAATCGGAGATGGTGCAATTTCCAAAACAGGCAGTGATGCAGCTGCTCAGGATGCACTCTATAGTCCCTCCGTAGAATATGGTGAGGATAGGGGGGGTGAGAGAGTTTTTTTTCCTAGCCTTTGCAGACAGTAGAGACGCTTTGGGCTTTCTTGGCTATGAAGGTAGTGTTGAGATGTGATGATGTGGTCTGGCCCTCCAGTGCCACCTTTTAGTTCAGCATGGTACAAACACTTGAAAGCGGATTCTTGGATCCTCAGCAGCACACACACCTTTGCAGTCCCGTTTGGAGCGTGTGGAGAGTGGTCTGTGTGCTGGGATTAGCATAACAGATGTGGTCTAAGTAGCCAAGGTGGGGGCATCATGCAGGTTGGTTGTTGGATGAGACCTATACTGTAGCAGTAGCTGGCAATGGCAAACATGAACACTGGCTGCTCCACAGTTAAACGTTTAAGAGGCAAATACAAAAAAAAGGTACCATTTCAGTTCTAGAGTGACCACCGCATGCTACTCCTTCGACGCCACCGTCAGCCCCGCCTGCCCACCTACCTACATTAATCTGTTCTAAGATCAAGTTATCACCAAAAAAAATCGATTATGTCTCACCTCTCCATGTACCCTGACGGTGAGCCATTCAGACCATCAAGCCTCTCCTGCAGTGCAGCCAGGATCTGTGGATTCTGCATCATCTGCACAGTCAGCTGACGAGCTAAGGACACAAACACACATACAGTCAGAAGTGCAATATGAAGGCGGTTAAATCAATTCAGAAATGTAAAAAGATTATTTCCCTTACATTGTGATGAGAACTGACCTAGAGTGGGAGGTTTGATTCAATCAATGCTTTGCATAAATAAGCAAATTCATGTTTTAGACAGGAATCATTGCAGAACACCACAATTTCTATTATGACTTGAGCCCCCTGCAATATCTGAGCCATCCTGAAGTATACTGCACACCTAAGCATTGTGTGTGTTTACCAGACAATGTGAGCAGGGTGGAGCAGAGCACGAGAGTTTCCTGCTCAGAGCACTCAGTCATCTCTCAGTTGCATTTTAACATGTTTGTTTCTAGCATAGTTTACCTGTTGTGTGATCTGAGGTAAAGAAGATAAACACTGAACGATGCCTGGTTAATAATGTGTATTTTGCCAGTGCTGCATAGACACAAGAGGTGGCAGTCAGCAATAAAGGGTGCTCTCCCTTTGTGCAACCAGACAGGTGACAGATGGTACAATCTGAGTGTCCGACACATTGCTTGCACCTATCAAAGCTCAGTCAGATCAGTGCTGGCAGGTGAGAAGATTAAAGAGATTGGAAGTCACTTTTCTCTGTTGGCACATCCTGGGCATTTTGTTTGTTATGTGTTACCAGCTAGCATAGAGCAGCTGTCCAAAGCTCTGCATCCAGTCAAATAAATACACCTGTGCTTGTCTGAATTCACACAATACAAGCTACTGGCTGGATGCTTTGACACAAAATGCTTCCTTTGGAGGATACATCAATGAGGGCCAGACGCCACAGGGTCAGTTGCCTTTCTGAGGTGATAATATGGCTGCCTCACCGAACATTGCCCCCCACTGACTAACATGCACTTTCTGACCTTGAGCAAACAAAATTGTATAATATGAATGCCTCTTAAAAAGGATAGTACACTGATAATCCACCTTAAACAACAATCTACCTTTTAGCTTAACATGTGGCAAGTACACACAGGTTAAACTGAATTCTAATGTTCTGCAGCAGAATTCTAGCTGACCATAGCTGCTTTCCTCCATCCTCCATCAATGAGGAACCATCAAACTGAGTGTTCAATACTTAAGGTTTTAAGTGGAATATAACTATGATCCTCATGTACTGCACTATAAAAGCTCATTGCATCTCAACTTTTGGTTCCCTGCCTCGAGAGCCATTTTGAGATACTCCCTTGAGACTTTGATATTCCATCACAAGGTGTGCTATATTCATTTTCTTTTTATCAATTCACTCACTAATAATGCTCTGTAGATGCCCACGGAGTATGAGTTCATATCACCACAGATGTTCAACGAAAAAACAATTAATGTCAATACATGTGCAATGATCTCACATTTAAAAGTCACGATAAATCATCACTTGCCTTTACTGCTGTGACTGGTGTATTACAGGTATGGCCCTCCAGTGCCACCATTTATTTCTGCATGGTACAAACACTTATTAGGTTATGGGTGTGATACTAGTAACCCTGCCAGTGTTGCTACCAAGGCGGGTTGAGTGATGGGGCACAAAATATGATCACAATTCTACATGGAGACCATCAAGATTGTTTTATCGCCCTGCCCTAGTGCCACGTTCCACCCATACATTTGTAGGTAGAGCATTCATGCATCCTATTTTCACCATCACTATCTGCAACGGTGAATAAACTTGAGGATGGGGGATGCTGTATAATTTACACTGTGGTGGCAGCAGACAGTTTCAAATCTGGTTTTAAATGACACACTTCCTTGAATCATTTGAGCTGAGCTGTGATTTGTGGGTCCCTCTGAGTTTGTTACTGGTGTCTCGCTGCAGCTTTAATGTGCGATATGTCAGGTTTCTTAACAAGAGTTTGCACTGGATGTTAACGTTGGCACGCTGTAACTGTGTATTACTCATGCATTTATAATCTCCCCTCAGCTTCCAGACCTCATGTAAGGCTTTCCTGAGAGTGTGGCCGCTATGACAGATCAGTCGTAGGCAGTCAGAATGAGCTTTCTTTCAAGTCTGGCTTTTAAAAAGACTATTCAAACTTGCTATAAATAGACGAGACCCAACAGCCATCTATATCTATCTACAGTGAGCCACGAGTAGACTAATATATAAAAAATCTGAATCATTTATTGAGCATCAAAGGATGCATAAACAGCATCAAGTTCCCAAAATAAAACGGATTAGTGCCTCCCAGCTCATAACTACAATTCAAAATCATGTCATGCAAATAACTCTGCTTGGTTTAAATACCAGGCAGAGGGACACAGTTCAGACTGTTACTGTGCTATTGCAATGACATTTTTTATACACTTGACTACAACTTGTGACTTGTGAAGATTTAATGCATCTAAACTGCATTTTTTCCCGCATAAATTCACATACATTTTTAACCACGTTTAAAAGGCATTTTAAGACACAGATCCACAGTAATAGCTCTTACATTGCTAGCAATTACATAGTCAAAAACCTGTACTGTAGCATTTTTGCAGTGGGAGACCCACCTTTGCTGTTTTCATCTTCTCCCGTCTCCTCCTCTTCCACTTCCTCCACATCCTCCATATCTGCCGGGTCCATCTCAGCCTGGTCTTTGCTGCTCAGGGAGACACAGAGGGGGAGGATGGCAGAAGGGAAGGTCAGCCAAAACACAGACACTTCAGACTGTTTGCACAGAATTAACACCGACCACCAAACTACTTCTGGCATGTTTACGGTGAAGCTGCCAGTGACTTTGGCCACGGTGTCAGCTGCTTCGGCAGGCAAGCAATTATTAAACTCCTGTTTTATTCCAAAAACAATCAATTGGTGAAGCTGAACAAAATGGCAGAGAAACGTGTTTAGTCTTAAACTATCAAAGAAAAAAATCACAACACCTGAAGCTTCGAAGAATGAACATGAGAATAATCTGGAGAGCACTTGACTCTGAAAATAAGCAAATAGCTGCAGCCCTACTTACATGCCTTGCTCAAGGGCACATTCAAGGACAAATTGGACAGTAATTAATGGAAGAAGGAGTTTAAGTCCACTATTATTTCCTGCCCAGACAACATAGAATTCTCAATTGTATTAACCACGGGATCCAGTGTAGCTCTAAAAAACTCCAGCAGCAGTCAAAACTGTAGGCTTCTTTAACTTGTGATGCTGTTCCAAGCACTGAAACATGACACCCTACTTTGAGATTCAGCGCAGAAAAGCTCAATACTAAACAACACAGCTTCACCAGCACAGGCCATCATCCTCCTGTCGGTCTGTAGCACAAGGTTAAAATCAATGGTCAACAGTGGAGGAGTATGTGTGTGAGGGAGACGGCACCCATCCCTGTGTTGTGTGACACTCACTAATGCATCACTGCTGTTGGAATGATATTTAGGGCCATCACTCAAATGCTGTGAGGTGTCTTGTACGTGTGTGTCTGATGTGCCAAACTGTGATGATGCAACCTGAGCCCGGGCGTGGCATCACAAATAACCCCAGCCTTAGTAAACAACTGTTTCCATGAGGGCTCATAGAGAGAGAGCCTGCTGCACTGCCCTCTATGGGTTTAATCATGTCGTATATCTAACCACACCCAAATCAGTTCCAGCAGGCGTTTCCCCTTTAACTGTGAAAGATCCCCTGGAGCCCACTGTAGGCATCACAAGCATTAGCCCAAACAGGGAGACTGTTTGATACAGAGTAGCACTGTTAAAGATATACTTACTTGTCAATGTCTGCCATCTTAGCTGAGTCTCAAGTGATGCTAAAGGGAGAGAAGAGAAAGTAATTAGTTTAGAAATACTGGACAACACAAACTTAATTTATTTCGACTAGCATTTGACTATCACCATATCTGGGTCAGCATTCGCAAATAACTCCTGATACTAATTTTAAGCTGCTTTTATAAGGGGTGATGTTAAAGTTAGCAACGCATAATGACCATAAATTTTTAGAGGTTCCAACCTGATCATAATCCAATCCTTTCTTTACTCTACTGTGTTTGTCTACCTCAGCCTGCTGGTGTTGCACAGCTCTTTAGCTGCCAGGCTCGGCACTGAAAATTCTGCTGCATATACACGAGTGAAAATGAGCGTGAAAAACTATTTTCTCATACTGGTGAGTGACACTGTTCTGACACCTAGGTTGGCCAAATACACAGATCTGCTAAGCTCCAATGCCATTTATCATTATTAAAGCTCAGTGTACAAAACATTCAGGTAACAGCTTCATTTTTAGCCGGCACTGACTGACGCTTTCTCCAGTTAAAATGACAAATGCGCTGGCAGCAGGTCCTATCAGCTGTCGCTAATTAATGTTAACTCCTTGAGTGACTTGACGGCCAAAATTAAACTTGGCTGTTGTCAGGTTTGTGTGCTTTCTACAAGCGTCTGTAGGCGTCAAAGATTGTGAGCAAGGAAGTTCCATTCTGTAACACCACTGTACAATCATAGTCATAACATCAATTTCACGAGTTGCAACCTCCAGTTAAAGTTTTAATTCATTCCTTCATTTAACCATAGTTAAGATTTTTGAACCAGGACCTCCATTATTCAGATCCAGTAGTTTGTAAAAAGTTGTCAGATTAGGCCAAAATAGATTACAGCTGTTATTTCACTGTCAGATACATATTTAGTGAAGATTTAGGTACAGTATTGGATCTTGCTAAGTATTAGCAGACACCTATTATTACAATATTAAAGGACTTGCATTGGGAGAAAAAAAATTACTTTATCAAGACTCTTGATAGTGTTTGGCATTTGTTAAACCATGCACCTGAAGGCATACAAACTGCTCCTACACCTGTATGAATCTTGCAATACCTATAAGATGTTAAAAAAGTTGCTGTTATACACATTTAGTATATTTTGATTCTCTAATCCAAAAAATGTTTTCATGCATTGGGATCATACAAGGCTTCAGTCATTCAGAGCTACTGCAACAGCTGAACTGAACATAGACTTTAGAACAAAACATTAGATATGTAGTGATAACCCCCACCTGAACTTTAAAATCATCCAGACCATTTTGATGGAAATAAAATAAAAATGGGCATTACAAGAAATTCTACTTGTGCAAAATACTGCTGTGTGTGCACTACCGCCATGCAAGAGGAAATGCATAAAAATGCACATTAAGAGACTTTTTGCAGCAGTCAACAATGCTTCACTGACAACCTGCACCCAATGAAAGAACTAAGCAAAGTAGAACTCTTTGTCTCCACAAACTGTTATGCTAATTTATTGTCACATCAGCAGATCACATACAGAAACATTTCTTTAAATGTATGCTACACACACACACACACACACAAAAAAAGTCTACCTGTCACTACAAAGGAGTGATGATGAACGATCATTTTGGCCAAGGAATGTCGACAGGAATTTGTTTATGTTTGTTAGTCACTCCTTTGTAGGTGTTAGGCAGCATTACTAGCAACGACAGGACCTCAACAAGAAGCACATGTTGATCTTTATTTGTCTGCCACCACTATACCCATCCCCAAATAATGACTAATGTAAACAGAATGAGTAATTAGGATCTGAGTTTTGACAACCTTGCTTTTCTCAGTCCATGAAATGTTCTGAAATACACTTCCTGCTTTCAGTGTACAAAGAGCATTTTTTATTAAACCCTGGATTTGGATTAAGTCGGGCCACATGCTTATAAAAGAAGTCCCATTCTTGGTCCAGACAGGATCAACCCTGGCTGTGACTCACCCATCCCGCACCCCCTCCCAGAGCCCTCTTCCCTTTAGAGAGATGGATTACCATCGCATTCTTTTCAGAGGGGCAGATAGGGGAGACTTGCACAGGCAATCGGCGCCCGTAAGACAGTGAGGCAATACATCATGACTTGAAGTGACAAAGGTCTCAAAACACAATTGCTAAGGTGGCTGTAAGTCAAATCCAAAGCCTTGTGGTGCTGGTTTATAGACAAGTGAGAATGTTGCTATTCAAATACAACAGAGCCATATTGTGCCATTCAGGTGGTGGAAATCTTCAATATTGGTGGTGTCCAGAAAAGACCCAAAGTTACTAAAGACAGGGCTGCTCAACTGTGGCAAAAATAATAGCGATTATTGTGGACAATATTGATATCACACTTATTAACGCGCTTAGTCATCAACTTTGGAAAGATGCATTTATTGAACTTCTAATTAGACTCAGCTATTTAACAGTAGATTTCCTTGATCTTTAAATATAATTCAACCGGAAAACAATTTTTAAAAATGAATGTACAGCGGCATTATGTGCTTCACCGTGTGGAGCAGCTGTTCCAAAGGCTGTCCTTCCCGTCATCTTGGCTCAAGCTGAACTAAACATGCCACAGCCTGGCTGAGAGTGAGTTTGAGCTTTTAGGGAGGGACGAAAGTGCACCACTGTAAAGGAAATGGCTCGCTGAATGTATATCATGATGAAACAAAACCATCATCGCAAAACACAATGCGGTACAATAATTGATTTGTCTCAATCATCTTGTTTCCATAATTGTTGGAAGGCAAAAATGTAACTGAAAATAAAGTCAACCACAGAGCCATACCTGAAATATAATTGTGTCTGGTATTAAAATATCAGCAACCCCAGATGTGTAATAAGTTATGCACAGGCCTCATTATAGTACATTCTGTATTAGATTGAGCATTTCGGTCACTCCTGCCCTAACTGTCTTTCACTCCCTCAGAAGGCATGGCAATGATACCAGGAACCCACCAAGCCTGTCACTCCCTCCAAACTGGCCCTGCAGCAGTACAGTGGCCAAAGACAATGTCAAACCCTGGAATGAGTACAAGGAAGACAACAATCACAACCATGAAGAAGGCCGAGTGGCACTCTGACAAAGGAGCATCTGTCCCACTGGAGCATCCAGGAACTCTTACAGGCAGCGGGTGAACATTCTACTGTATGTAAATATTCCCTGCTACCAAATTATAAAGGCAGCATTCTGCCCATTTTCCAGGATAGTGTGCATTTAATATTTCATGCTTTTAAATATTATCCATTTTCCAGAATAATTCAAACATTAATATGTTCCTTATGCGGCTGCTTAATCCTAATTTAATTTTTGCCATGCCATCATTTGCTGGCACATCCTCTCATGCAGCAGTGGCAAATATATCATATCATCATAGCATTTGTCAGTGGAATGATTTGTAGTTTTCCCGGCATGGAGAAGATGGGTCAACTGAGTTATACAGCTACATCATGATACAATTCTATTATCGTATCACAGATTCTGTCCAAAGTAATCATTCAGAGTAAGCTGTGATTACAATCTAATTCTTACTCAATAACTTCACATTGGGTTTGTTTTGTTTCATGTCTTGCATAACAGTAAGATACAATAACAACATAAACAATTTGTCGATTAATGAAATAGTCAAAATCATTTTTTCAAGTTAAAATGTCAAATATTACCTTTGGCTTTCTTTTTTCTGTTTTTTATTATTGTAGCATGCATCTTTGGATTTTGGATTGTTTAAACTAAACCCATGTGAAGGCATCACCTTGGACTCTGGGAAAATATGAAGGACATTCACTCTTTCTAAACATTTTATAGACAATATAATGAGAATAAATATTAGTGGCAAGCCTAGGATGATTTGATTACTTCTTTGCATACCTTTGCCTTATGCTATACATCAGACATGGAAAATTGCAACATGTGATTGTATTTCACCCATATTGCCCAGTCCCAACCCATAATCACATTCATGTAAAGGATAAATCTGGCACCACCTGAGAGCATAATCTGTCAAAATCACCTGCAGCAAATCTGAATGTCATTTCAATTGGGTACAGACTATGGCGAAAGGTTCCTAATCCTGGTCTTTGACTGCCACCTTCCTGCTGGCTTGTCATCCTGTCAAGTCATTAATTGCATTCACCTGTCATCCCTGGGGTAAATCAGTCTCTCAGCTAGTGACACTTTAACAGCTGCACAGTTCTGCGTCCCAAAGCCCAGAACACAGACCCTCTGGAGTCACACATGATCAGAAAATCAGCCACTGAGAATGAAACTGATGAAACTGTTTTCATAGAGGGCTATTTGAACCAAAACCAAAAGATTTTTTTTTTTAATGAGCAGGAAGGATATAGTTTCAGCAAAGCATTTATATCATCACCATCTCCCTATATATTAGCTGGCCTACATTTAGCTAATACAGCAAGATTATTCAACTACAGAGCTGATGTGACAGTTCACTGAGTGCCGAACAAAGTCACGTGGCAGATCAAATTGTTTCTTCTCTCCATAAGGGGATAACTGATGAAGCAGCCTGAGTGTTGACTCCGATTTGTGGCTTTAATCATGTCCCATTTCTCAAACCAGAGCTGCATTCTGTTATTTTTTTTAATATGGAGACACACTTCAGAGCGTTCACTTTTTAGTCAACAATGGTTTAAAGAACAAATGCACAAGCATGAAAGAATAAGAAAAGCACATATGCCCCATATCACACTGCAACATCTAAGGTAAGGTGACACCCACCACTATAGTCATCTTGTATCCTCTATTATGCCAAATTATTGATGGGAAAGTACTGTAGAAAGCTCTTAGCAGCAGCAGACATTTTTCAAAGCTACTGTCATTGCAAAATGTGATGACAGGGTGTTTTAAGATTGGGTCAATACTTGCTTTTTAATGGACAAAAATAGTTGCAGGCAGACAACGTAATGTGGACAAAACGCTCTACAGGGAGACAAGGATCCAGCATTCAAATCAATGCAGACGATGCCTGTGAGGAGCGATGAGCACATTTAAGTCATGTGTCACTGTAGGAGTTCCTGGAAATAGCTACAGATGCTTACATCTCAGTTAATAATAAAAACCATCTGATGACTATCTCAAGATTAAAACCTTCACATCTGACCTATCCAAGTGACGACAGATATGAGACATATCTCATATATTTGGCCAAGGATGGAAATGTCACTACCAAGCATATACAAACAGGCCATTTAATCATCTCAGATCTGTCACAAAAAGTCAAATACTAAACAGCCAAGTAGACTTAAATTCGTGTTTTCTCTGATCAGGGTTATTAAATACAAATGTTAAAAACTGGTTGAGCAGACTAACCAAACACAGACCTTTTCCCTTCTGGGACAGGCTTTTTCCACCTAATCCTGCCCAGTGACCACGTGTTGCATGCTCAAGTCTAGCAAACCATCAGTGACTGACAAAAAAAAAAAAAAAACCCTGGGTGGGTTCCTGTCTGAAGCCACATTTTCAGCTTCATTTGAACCAAGCGAGCCAGCCAACCTGTTGATGTCCCGATGTCAAGCAACTAACGTGCCCCACAAACAGGTCCCCGGCTAGTAAACAGGCTAACTTTAGCCGGCCTGCCCGGTCTTGTCACTGCACTGCCTCGGTGAGTCCGGCTAGTAGAGCTAGCTTGTGTGCTGCTAGCTTCATGCGCACTACTTGGGCTGAGCAAGTGGGAGGACCAGCCTCGACAGACACCGTAGATAGAAAATATGGGCCAGTTAGGAAGTGTTTAACCAGCTTTCGATACCTAGTATAACCTGCTAACTAGCTAAACCAACCGGCCGTGTGCTGTCTGCCTGAAGCCACAGTTCCCCACCCCGGGCATCATCCTCCGAAAAATAAGGTCAAGTCCAAAAATACAAGATAATGTTACAAGACACGTGTCAACAAATGTCGAAAAAGGCACTGAATTACGGGAATTATCCGACATTTCTATCAACGCATTGGTTGTCAAATCAATCCAGGAGAAGCGGACATGCAGAATAAAGGTTGTTTTATTATTTTTTTAGTCGCATGTAACGTTAACACACATCATGGTGGAGCCAGTCTCAATGGCTGCTGCCGCTGTCTGACTAGCATTAGCAAGGAGCCGCCGTCTCCCTCCGCACCTTCCAGCGGCACAACCCAAATGTAACTTCTGAAAACGACGCACAAGTTTCGGGCGTCGGAGCCGAAGCCGTTTCCGGGTCCTGTCCCTTACCTTGGCTCTCTGTGGCCGGAGGTCTGGGCTGGTGAGGCGGCTCTGCGCAGCGAAGAGGTCCCGGGGAAGAAAGAGACTCCGCTCCGATGGCGGTAAAAGGGGAGAGAGATCCCGCCGCCCGCGCTCATATACATCCGACGTCATCACGTAAAACCGGCAGTCGCCGAGGCAACGCTCTTCATGGGAGGGGCAGCGGAGAGACGGTGCCCCTACAGGGGGGAACAGGGGGTGGGGGATCATCGTCACCACCATCATCTTCTTCTTCTTCTCATGTTGATATTCCACTTTATTCATTCATAATCATCTTCTTCCTTCTCTAATTTCTTATTACTAAGTTCCATCCATCCAAGTTCCATCATCATCATCTTCATCATCATTTTCATCCTCTTCTTCTTCTCATCCTCATCATGTTGATACTTCATTTCATCAGTTTATTCATACTTAACATTATAATCATCTTCCTCTTTCTCCCATTCCTCAGTGTTAACTTCCATCATCCTCATCATCATCATCATCATCGCAATCTTCATCTTCTTCTCATCACGTTGATACTCCATTTCATCACTTTATTCATATTTAACATTAGAATCATCTTCCTCTTTCTCCCATTCATCATTGTTAACTTCCATCATCATCATCACCATCTTCATCTTCTTCTCATCTTGTTGATACTCCACTTTATCACTTTATTTATACTTAACGTTATAATCATCTTCCTCTTTCTCCCAGTCCTAATCACTAACTTCCATCATCATCATCATTGTCTTCAATTTCCTCACTATTTCATTCCTAATCATTGGCACCGTGTTTTGAATCATGATCATCTCGCCATCATTCAATATTCTCATCAGCACCAGTAACAGCAGCTCCACCATCCTCATCATCCACCTGCTCCTCGAACAGGCGAGCAATCATCTTCATCCTCTTCATCATCACTGGCTGGTACAAGGGCTCATGCTCCTCATCATCACATTAGTGACCCTTATTCTTAGAGCATCATCCTCATCCTCACTTTCTTAAAAGCAGCATAATTTTCATTAACATCACCATTATCATGTGACACTCATGCATGTAATAAACTCCCTCTTCTCTTTAACTACTTCAACCCTCATCTTCCATTTCAATTTCCCCATAAATAACTTCAAAATCAGTTAGAACACATTTCTCCACAGTTTGAAAACATGCTCAATTTAGCGCTTCATTAAAGTCATAGTATCACAATTATTGACCTTGGAAATATTGATTTGCCAGAAAGTCTCAACTTCCATTTACTGACAATTTTCCACCACTTTCAGTCACATCTCATCCATCAGCAGGTGGTTATCACAGTTATATAAAACCAAGATCTATCAAAAATGAATCGTAGATGTCATCATTGTGTATCATTTTATTTAATTTATGTAATTCAGCCAGATATTTATGATAATGGACAGTGCTTGATCTGCCAAATGGTCCATGGGATTTAAAATATTAAAAGCCATCCAAGGTGTTTTTTTGTACTCTAAATCATTGCAGTGTAATCTGGAAAAAGTGTTTCATTGTCCTGTCAGTGTGAGGACCACAAGCAGCCTTATTATTCGACTGATTTTTGGTGAATCAGTGGCAGGGGAGTATAATTTTATCCAAGCATGGAAGACATGTCTGCATGTTTTTATAATGATTTACCTTCTTCCCTGTTGATAATCCCAGTTAAGAACCTTATTTTGTTAAGCAGAGCTTTCCCAGCATGCACCTGCCTGCTACAACTTGTCAAGATCCTTCTCCCCACATCCACACCCCCCTCTATTTTGGAGTAATTTCTTGTAGTTGTTGAAGATTAAATTCTCTATGAAAACGCTTCCTATTTTCAGGCATGTCACAGCTGTCATTTGGTGCCACCTGAGTTCAAATTGCATTTTTCTTACCTGTCAGAACTAACAAATCTGGAGAAGTAAATGCTGCAGAGTGTGAATAAACTGCTCTAAACACGAGTGCCTATTACTGGAGGCCCTACTGATAAAGAATGGTCTCTTATGTTCAGCTCACTCCATGAGAGAAACGTCTCAGTAAGTTTCCAGGAAAATATATGCATGCCTTGCTAATAAGTGTAGAAAACTCCTAATCTATATTACACGTACAACGAGGCGTCTCAAAACACAGACGGATTCATACAAAATCTCCTGCTCTTGACCCTGAACAAAGCCAGAGGCAAGGACTGTGAGGATTTCACTGTGATTCATCCATCAGGCAGCACTAGCCTGGGTGTTAGTAACACCAGGCGCGCAGCTCAGTGCGGCTCTCGCTGAGCGATATCTGGCACAAGCCCAAAGGTCAGACCTGTCATCCAAAGCTTTCCCACAAGTAGAAGCCTTCCCACGTGCGCTTCCATGTCAGAAACTCATAAGTGAATATTTCCCTGAGTCATGCCAGCCAGTAGCACAGGAATAGACAGTGGACCAGATGACTGGAGGTGCTCAGGGAAGATTTTCCAGCCCTGAAATCTTTCACATTACACCAGAGAGCTGCAGGTATACACAGCACGATACTGGTGGTTGGTGAGAAGCTTCACTGGGGCAGCCAGGAGCTTGGTCAAGGGCACCTTGAAGTGGATGAAGAAGATTAAAAAAAATAATCCAATTTTTTCTTTCCACCTTTGAAAAGACAAATGCCATTTACAGCAAGCCCTAATTGAATATGTGAAATCTCAGTCTGTACCAACAAAACAAGTTGAGTGTTGTAAAATTCAGTTAGTGTTCACAGCGGCTCTGACTAAATACTAACACACTGATTTAAATGGTTCATTTGGGAATTCATAGGAAACATTCAAATTAAAATGACATTCTCAGACATTTTCTCTGACATACAAATAAGAGCTCAATGTGTTCCTGGCAAAGCACAATTTGTTTTATTTGTTTTTTATCATGACTCACTTGTGAATTTCCCCACTGTGGGACGAATAAAGGTTTATCTTATCTTATCTTATACTTTCTGTTCATTTTTGTAATTGCTATTTTCCTGACTGCAGCCCACAGAGACCTTCTTCATGGCAGACGTTTTGTCATAAGTGTCTCAGTAAGCTATTAATATAACATGTATAACACAAAGGCCCTGACACCGGCAGAAACTGCAGCAGATATTTCACATATAGCACTCGTGGGCTATAGGAAATACAGGAAACACATCACAATAAAAGATAAGAATAAGCACTGATGGCCACTATAAAACCGCCAATTAAGATACACCACTAAAACTGTGAAAAGAAAAAGCAGAAAGGGTGTCACAGTAACGCCAACATAGTTTTACAAACAGGTTGATGAGCAGATGATCTCATCCCTGCAGATGATCTCATCCCTTGCCTCCAGCGTATCAACCAGAAAACAACCTGCCAATTTAAAAAGATGTTGATGAAGAAATAAGGTGTTACTTGGTGGCCATGCACTCGGCGTCAATCACATATCCACAATGCAATCATACCTTGGATTCCAAATCCTAGATATTGACATCTGTAGCTCCCAAAATTTGGACTTTTTATTCACATTGTTGAAAGCATAGTAAAACATAGTGATTCATTGCCAATGATATGAAGTTATAACTAAACATTTGATCCATATGAGACTTATACGCCATGCTTACTTACTAACACCACATACTGGATCAGTTGTGGAACACAACTGAATAAAAAAGCAGAATATAATATGAAAAAGATATTTTTTGCAAGAAAAAGAGTTGCTTCATGCAGAACTTCTTTTTCACACCGGCAATCATTTTGTGAGAGCAGATGTCAGTTCATTTTTCAAGGAGTGGACTTTTGGACTTAAAACGTTTCAAATAACAAGGAAGCTCCTCTGAACAAAATCCTCACCACTGAGTTTGCACTTATGGAGGCAGCCCGGGCTGTCAGCAGGATATCTGATGAGCTCCGTGCATGCTAAAACGCAGCACACGCCAGCCTGGAAATGTCAAGGTAGGTTTGTGTCTGAGGCCGTAACACTGGCACCAGCTTCTCTGCTGCTGCTGCTGAGAACTATTCGTTGGATTACCAGTGTTTACCAGGAGAGATACGGGTGATAATGATGATTATTCCTTCCTCTCTGACAGTAATAGAGAGTTACTCTGGAAAACCTGCAGGGAATCTTTATTCTCCGTTTGTATTTTTATACTGTATTTCCTTTTTTTTTTCTTTTGCCAGAGGGTTTTTTTTTCAGCCCTGACAACAGAAGATAGAAACCTATCAATAGATTTCTCATTGGATCTATAAAACAAACAGGCATTAAAACAAAGTATAACTGGATTAACGTTGGTGTTCCAGATGTGGGATTTACAGCATAAAATTAACATGAAATGGACAAATATATAGAGTGGAGTCCAAATTCTATAATGATATACACAGGATTGGGAAATCAGGTTGTGTGGGGAGTGGGGAGTTTCTGTGATGGTCCAAATCAAGACTATTCATGTTTGAGTGTCAGCATATTCAAGTTTCAATTCTGGATCCAAGCATAACCATAAGCACTTAACATCAACATAAAAAACAATAATGAACTGAATCGTCTGTGTGGTACTTTCAAGCATGAGGAGTGGTGTCAGCGTTTGAGCGTGACATCTGAAATGCTGCCTCGGACTCTAATCTGATCTAACAGAGCTGCTTTAATTGCTCAAATGCTGCTTTTGCAAAAAGCTAGAATTACACAGAATAAATTCATTGAGGGAAAACAATTTCGTTGATCAGAAGCAATCAAAGGCCATTTGGGTTTCAGAAGGAAGAGGACAAATTGGGAACTTAAGTTGTTTCATTTCATATTAGTATTCATCTATATTAAAATGCCTTTTTTTTTTTTAAATTTCTTCTTCTTCAATGTCATTTGTAAATCAGAAAATAAATATTCTGTGAAGAAATGATGTAGGACACAGCAAACAAAGTTGATCTTTGTGAGTTTGATATTTGCCATAAAACTCATTAGGAAACCATGAATGTCTGAACCAAATTTCAAGGGATCTATCTGATATTTGAGATATCGCAAAAGGTGGACAAACTGACCAGCTGACATTGCTTTACCACTACTACTACTACTGTAGGGGTTGCAATGTCAGCTGGTCGGTTTGTCCACCATTTGCAATCCCTAAAGTTATTCTGATAGCAAAACAAAAAACATTTTTCCAGTATGTTTGGTGTCATGCCGTGCAGTCCAATACCAGAAGAATATCGGCAAAACAGAACAGAGTCAGACTGGTATATGAACCTAAAGTCCATAGAAACTAAACAGCATTTTAGCCTCAAAGCCACTGTGTGGGCCTGTATGTGTGACAGGAGCCATGCTGTGGAAAGTGAACTGAAACTGCAAAGTGAGTTAGCTGACAAAAGAGCGAGTCAGGCGTATTAAGACAGCAGTTGTTTTGAAGTAATTGGGAAATAAATTAGAATTTGCTAAGTGGACTGGGCTTGGAAACACACCCTTGCTCATATTAATTAGGCAGGCCTCTAAATGTTATCTAAAATGTCACAGCGCTCCCTGAGCATAGTATTTCAGTTGGGGCATCTCATTCTAGGATCCACTATCACATTGTTCGTGGTGATTCACAAGAGCTATCAAGTTTTAAGTGTATAAATAGTTCCGCTTTGTTTGCGCACAGCGACAGTGACCTGACTGCGAGAGGAGGGGAAATGCACACCGCATAGTTACTGCAAATGCATTCAAGTTGAAAATTAAAGTTTCACCATCCCTCTGCATTATTAACAGACGAAGGACGCTCTGTAGCTGAGGGGAGACACGCCTGCGAGCTTCTGCAGCCAATTAAGCATCAAATAAAGAATAACATGTTGACAGCGCGCAATAAAATCTTGACGTTATTCCTCACCAGCAAACAGGATTTAATTACTTCTAGCAGGAATGATGATACTCAAGTGGAACATCGCTGAAAATTGAAACGTTTTCGTTCGTTTAATTCTGACAGAATGAGAGTTTTAAAAAGTCAGCCTGTGATGCGCACTTTGACTCCTCGGTGACCTTTGCCCCTGTGGTTGAATCGGCAGCTCCTGAATCCAGAGGAAATCGGTGACCCAGAAGCAAGAGGTGGAGCTTTGTTATCGAATGAGATCTCCTCACTGAATGGAAAGCGCTCTTTATGTTTGAAGACATTTTCTCCAATCACAACGCCCTTATACCTCTGGTGTGCAGCACAAACTTCACAGTAACTTATAGTGCGTTCTCACCATTCATTTCATCAAGTTCATTAATTTCATACAAGAGAATCCATTACATCCTTGTCACATTAGGCAGGCCTGAAAGCATTTCTTGATGCTCCGCTCTGCCACTGCACAGGCCACACATAGACATAGTTGTTAAACCTTGTGCCAAACCCGGCACAAACATAAAAGTTTAATGGACTATGTGCCTGAGCTTGTGTCACTTTTTGTAGAAGCGCTCTGTCATGAGATTTATGAAAACATGCAAACATTGGATTTTTGGTTATGAAATGCAAAAAAGCCTTCAGTGAATTTGTTGCTGCACTTCTTATGAACCAACACGGCAGGCTGGCTGAGTGGATACTCGATACAAGGTTTCTGTCAGGCATCTACTGATCATTAAAAGAAGTGAATGAAAACGGAATCGCTTCACCTCGGTGTTGTGTCTACTGAGCGACATGCCCATGTAAGTAAGCAAAGACGGGAATTCAGGCCGACAAACAGGTTGAAGCTGGGTTCATCATTAGCATATTTCAATAAACTAAGAGACGGCAGCTGGAGGAAGTGTTCCAACACGCATAAAACAAGGTGTGCACCTGCCTGCGTGCTTGGAGGGATGAGTGCGCGATTGCACGGTGAGCGAAATGGAAGCAGGACAATTTAGCCATATTTTGGCAAAACAATGAGCATTTTGAATTTACTCAACATATGGATGGACAGGAGAGAGGTGGATTATGCTGGGGGTGTCATTTGATTTTGTTCTGGTACATTATTTTCAGGCACGAAAACAACCATTGGAATCCATTTTAATTCAAATACATCCACCTCATCACAGTCCTCTCCAAGGACTAAATACAACATTGTCACAGCCACCTTTCTAGACTGTACAAGCTCTATGGAAGCAAGAAGTTCATTTCTCTTTTTAGCATCAAAATTGCATAAAAATAATAATCCAGAGCCTGGAGGACGCTGGTAATTGCTATAGAAACAATGCTGTAATAGGTTGGATCGTAGGTACAGAACAGTAAAATATGTACTTATGTGGGTTGGATGGCATCATTATCAGAGTCAGAATTTGCTACTGTGTCAAAACTGCAGCCGACTAATAACACCTCAGACTAAACAACGTCCCCCGAAAACTAACTGCGGAGCCTCCATTAGGAGGAGAAATGCCACGTACTTCTCAAGGGCACCTGGCAGAACGGCGCGGGAACGCATCCCGTGGCCATCAAACTGCAAATTGCCACGCAGAGCCTCCCGTCCGCGCGGCGAAGGCTCCCTAATGGGCTGTTTAATGAGACCATCAAATGCTAATGGGACCTTAGTTGTGACTCTTGAGCGCCCAGGCAAGGCATTCGGCTTCAGAGCGTGTGGGAGTGAATATTCCACCTCGGCAATTTTCCATTCAAGAGTAGGCATAACAATTGGCTATCGCTGTGGGAAGCACAGACTGATGTTGTTGCACATTGATAAGCACCATGTCACACTTACCGTAATTGAAGACTCACAGCCCAGCTGATCAATAGCTGGAATGTAGAAAACTGTATCTCCTGTGTGTGTGTGTGTGTGTGTGTGTGTGTGTGTGTGTGCGTGTGCATGTGTGCGTGTTGTTTCTCATTTGTAATATTTAGCAGTGCTAATTCTTGTCACAGTAATCCACCATCTGCTCGCAATCTGCTCCCGTATTCAGCTCTCTGATCTCTCTTACCTGGGGAAAATATTCCTCCTTCATCCTCTCTGTGAAGAGCACTTCATAAAGAGCCTGTGAAAACTTGTCTTCACTTTTTTTCAATTGCATCTAATATCAATAACAAAATAAGCAAAAATCAAAGCTATAATGTATGAAAACATCCTTGGGTATTATGTGGGGATTCAGACCCTTTTTAACCCTTTGTTAAAGCAACGCGAGTGAGATTGTTTTGCTGGATCGCCCCGCGTTGGCACATCGGCTGTGCTGATGAAATAGCCTCATTGAATTGAATGAGGGGGCTGCGTTTTTTTCATGCAGGGCTCAAGCCTGTCTGAACATGGCCAGCTCATTTGATCTTTGAGCTAAATGCTAACATCTGCATGCTAATATGCTCACGATGAAAATGTTAACATGTTGATGTTTTGGAGATATCATTTTGGTCATCGTCTCAGTTCAGCGTTTTGCTCATTAACACAAGATAGTCAGCTGGATTTAAAAAACCATAAACCAAAGTATTGGCCAGGTTGAAATTTACATCTGATGCTGATGAAATGTTGAGGGATCATCAAGATTTTATGATTCACTCTGTGGAGAACATAAATGTCCGCACCAAATGTCATGGGTATCCATCAAAACAGTTGGTAAGATATTTCACTCAGAACCCATAGTTGTCATGGTTGTGCTAGAGGAAAGGTCAGAGGATCACCAAAGTCAGTGGGATGAATGCATGAGGCATGAGTGTCTTTGCACAATTTTATGGCAATCCATGCAGTAGTTGTTGAGATATTTCAGTTTGGACCAAAGTGGTGGACCAACCGACATGACTAAGAACTCAGCTAACCTGCTTCTTCAGGGTCAGGTGGATGTGTTTTCAGCAGATTTGACTGAAAAATGTCTGGCAACATGAGAAACCACACAAATGCTGCTTAATTCTAATTGGTGCACTGAAGTACATCACCTTTTTTTCCCCCAGCAGATCCCTTCCCAGTTCAATCCTGAAAGAAATGCGTGGACAGAAAATCAAATACAGGAAACTCTCAGGTGACATAACCAGAAGTATTCTTTGGCAGAAAATTGTGTTTTCAAAGGTCATGACTATGGATTACATACTGATCACCTCTGCACCAACAGAGGCTGAAGTCTGAGGTCATATTTCTCATTTTCAGTGGTTTTGGCTCTTTGGCTCTGCAGGACGAAACTGATGACAACACTGTCAACAAACTGCAAAAATGTGACTCGACATCTTAGAAGCCGTGAGGAGAAACGGCCGACTGAGATGCCAAATTTAAATATTAATGGCAGCCACCCGCTTTCTTTAACCCTTTCCTGGACGACAGATGATCCACAGTTCTGTCCCTCCTCTCCTCTCCACCCAGAGAAATAGATTACATTAAGGATGATGGCAAACCTCTGATGACTGAGCGAACACAGTGGGAGGTGACAAGGAAGGAAGGCAATGTCATGTCTCAGTTTTACCACTAATATTAGCCGCAGGGTCGATGTTCAGCTCAGCAGCGGCCAGATAGTGAAAAAACCTCTAAGAGGTGAACCCCCTGTGTAATTTCTGGAGAGTAATTATCTTTAAACTAATTCATCAATGATCACAGAGCACCTCATTGCCTCAAATGTGAAAGCTTCTGGGTCAACTATCTGACTATCAATTATCTGATTAAAGCGGCAATAATATGCATTTTGTTTTGCAAATAAATAGGATGCATTAAACTTTAACAACTTATCAACATATCTGGCCGGCATACACAGCATGTTCCAGGAATAATAAGGAAGAGCAAGGGTTTAAAGCAACACAGAGCTAGTTTCAATACTAAGTTTGTGGTCCTAGATTTTCCCAGAATTCATTGCACAAATATGCTTAACCATCACAAATTTGCACGTTATAGATGTAAAAAGCAGAGATTCGGTAAGTGTCAACATAGCTGGGTCAGGATTCGTTTAACACCCTGACATTAAGCAGCTTTAAGCTTCGAAAGATATCAACCGTTGTATCTGTTTAAAGTGCAACCAAACAAACTTAGTTTTAATGAAGAATTAGTCACAAATAACTGCAACTCTGATCAGATTTCGTGCTGTGCATTACATAAGTATTTTCCCATACAACAGCAGGCGCCGTTAAAGGAGTTAGTCACCTTGCTGTGTTGGAGGTGGGCAGCCTGTCGTCAGCAACTCTTTATCCAACAGTTCACTGTGGTCACTTCTTCTTGTTCCATTACTCCTCGACAAAAATCAAAGCTGAACCGCTGAAGAAAAAATATGGTGCAAAGAAAGTGAACAGTTAACAGTGAGGCTGATATCAATGAGACGAAATTAAAATCATTATGCTGGATTACATAAATGCATTGTTTCCTTTGAATCCCTTGTGTGTGTATGTGTGTGTGTGAAGACCACTTGAAAAGAGTGGCAGACTCCGCCACTAACAAGGATGATTAATATATAGAGAGTGAATTACAGAATGTAAATACATTGAATAGCTATTGCTATCAAAAAGTGGGTTTGGTTTTCTGAAAATCTTCAGGATAAAAGAAAACTTGAGGGGTCAGGGAACCTTTATGGCTCAGGATAAGATCATTATGTTGTGAAAGCACATCAACACTTGACCATCACTGGCCCCCAGCAGCATCGTCATCTCATTCAAGCATTCAAATGAGGTAAATCACGCAGTGGTTACTTGCTGTTCTGATTAGACACGTTGTGTAATTTTGTAATAGCAGTAGTAACAGAGGCAATCAAGGACAAATCCAGCTATGATGAATTTCTTAAAGGTACAAATACAGATATAGCTCAACCAAAAATAGAGGATAATTTTAGCTCTTTCAACATCCTTGCACAGGTATTCTCACCTATTCTGGTTGATTAGACCTCTCCTCAGGTTGAAGATGGGTGGAAATATAGCAGAACTCTGATGATATCTATGATGACACCAACATTGTTCCACCCTGCGACAAAACAGGAGAGTGAAGGAAAATGAGGTGAAATAAGTGAAGACGCCCGTTAAGAGGCTTTAACATAATCCCTTAAATATTTTATGGTATTTTTATTCTGCTTTATTAGGTGATTTTACAGAAGGTCCAAGGTCAACCAGACGTGTCATTCTGGAAATACTGTTTGTTTATGTTCTATAACTAATATGACGGAATTAGACAAGTGAAAAGGGGATGTTGTCAGTAGTCAGTGTCAGGACAGTGACAGAGGTGTTTGACCCACACTTTTTCCTGCCCCCCCCGCTTTTGGCCTCATCACAAGTAAATTCCATCAGGCAGATTTCGGTCTGACTGTGCCTACATCTTTAGAATACAATGACTCATATCCAGAATTTGTCCTTCAAGCCAACATTTGTCCTCTCACATCTCGACGGCTCTGGCTCGGCCTGCGCTGCTGCGGCGACAAACAGCGGAGCCCAGGCGACGAGTTACCTTTTCATTCACCGCTCTGCCCTCCTGCAAATGGCACTGCTGACAAGACTGTGATGGGTGTAATCCACCGGGCTCCTGACAGACTGGATCCCGGCCCGCGCGCTCTGTCTGCCACCACAGAGCATTGTGGGAATTTCAGTTTGATCTGCCAGATGGGATTTTTGTCACAAAGCGCCACTGTGAAACTTTTTGACAGCGACTCGTGGCAGCAGAGGAGCTCAATCACTGCATGTTTGATTTTCTGTCTCGGCCTCTGCTTGTCCCAGCGTGATGTATGGCTGGATGCGTGCTCTTATTCTTTTTTTTTTTTCTTTTTTTCAAGAAAGGAGGAGCGTGGCACATCACTCAGGGGGACAACAGGAGGTTAAGTTATGATGCTGCATCAGGATTGAGCGTTATCGGCAAATATCACGTCTGAGGCGTCAGACACGCACGTGCACACACGCGGCTGGATCACAGGGATCGGTCGTGACATCTGGGTATCCTGTGAGCACACACTCAGTAAATGGGAGGAAAAATAGATCAAGCTTGGCAGGGGAGAGAGAGAGGAAGAGGGAGAGGCGACTGGCAGCCGCCTGCCATCCCCAGCTTACACAAGAGGCTTGATAAATACTTAACTAGCCTGTAGCACATGGCATAAACCCCTGTTGCGTAACAAGCACTGAATAAGGTTCGGGATGCTGACAGTAGGGTGCAGGTCAAAGTGGAGGGATGGGGGGTGGTAGTGGTGTCTGGGGGCTACAGCAAACTGTGTGGCACCCCCCACCCACCCACTCCTCCTCCCTCTGTCTGTGTCTGTGTCAAGCTTCCAGCGTTGATCTTTTCCATATTATTCTGATGTTGCATCACAGCCTCGTGTTCGTCCTGGATGATGTGGCATCCAGTTCTGTCTCGCAGCAGACGCACCACGGCTGTCGAACGAGGACCTCATATCTCCCAAGATAAAATTAGGAAACCGACGTTGAATTTATGACAAAGCTTTTCTGTTCCCATAGAGGAAGTGTACACATCATGGCAAAAAGAAAACTGCGAATAAGTTGATTGGAGTGTGAGGTTTTTAGGAGAGAGAAGAGTGTGATGACACGGTTTTCAATCCAAAATGAGTCTGTACTTTTTTCAGTTTCAAAGATATAACATGTATTCATTAAAATCTCTCTCTCTTTTTTTTTGCAAACTGACTGGAAGAAGAGGGTGAGTTTGGTAATGCAGTGAAAACTATCTACTGCAGAAATACAGTACTCTGTCACTGTGTGCTCTATAGCAACGCCATTGATGAAGACCAGTTGTGGTTGAAAGTCCTGTGAAAAACTAGAGCTGTTTTCAGTGAGAAAGCTGTAGGCGGAGACCAAAACAGAGGTAAAAGGAGAATGAATATTGGACTTACGTTCGCCTGGTGTTCAGAAATGTGACACCAAATGAATGCTGGATGTGTAAATCAGAATCTATCAACTCATATATCATAACACTCTCTATAACTTTTGATTGAACTTCTGATTTTTCCTTAACTGTGTACCGCTCGCAGTTCTACCCTGGACACTAGCATTATGTAGAAGTTTCACAGCCTCCTAATTCAAACGTGTGTGTGATCACATAATATATGTATTGATAAAATAGACTCTTTTTGAATTTTGTGGTCATTTTCAAAAACAATTCCTCATTATGAAACTGAATCCAGGCACAATGCACTACAGAGTATCCAACTAAAACCTTAAAATATGGCATCTACAGAGGTATTACAGAGTTCAGGGACATTATTATAAGATGTCTAATGACAAATTGAAAACACTTTCACTGACCAAGATATTTCACAAATGCCATCAGACCTAATTGTAGGACCTAAAACGGACATAGCTCCTGCTTCAGACTGACAGTTTTGTCTATATTAGCAAAGCGTTGGGGGGGGATGAAGACGCAGACTCCAGCTGACATAATGAGAAGGAAGAACAGACTTGAGATGCATATAAAGCAATCACATACTGCGAGCAGAGAAAGAAGTAGACGGAGAGGGTTCAATCCTTCACTGTCATCACTACAAAATTATGGCGTTTCCATTATCATTAAAAGACTCCTCTCTCTCTCTCTCTCTCTCTTTCTCTGCAGGCAGGTTTGACAGCGCTTAAAAATAGCTCTACGGTGAAATGAAAAAGCCTCTCTTCCAGAGCTCTGTAATCCCAGTCAACACCGTCACTACAATGTGTCGCCACACTCGCCGTGGCAGTGGAATAACAGGCCCGATCGCCCGTTACCCAGCATTCCTCCTGTAGACCCTCCAGCGATCTGTGACACAAACTGACCGGGATGACTCTGAAAATATATATATAAAAAACCCCATTTGTTATGATTTGAAATGTCAATGAATGGTTGAAATCTCTGTGCGTGGATGCAGCTGTTTACCAGCCTAACATTGTCATCTGTGTCACATATGAGGGGGGAAAAAAATCAGAGCTGGGATATTTCCAGCTGCTGTGTGAACACAGCCAACAGGACATCAGGGACAGAACACAGTGAAAACATTATGCAACGACTTCAGATCCCTAAAATGACAAGGGAGATGAAAATAAATTTAATTAAACGTGATGCGCAAAATGCATCGGTGCTGCGGAGATATAGCAGAACTGTTGAGTCACAAATATTCAGGGAGGATTAAAAAAAGCTCTGGAGGTTCAGTCTCCAGACGACTGTCACTCCCTAAAGCTTTTCACGCATCAGTGTAAATAAAGAACAAGAGCAAAATGAAGCCAAGAATAATTTGCTGACGAGTGCAGGGTGGCGTGTTGCACAAAAAACGCTTTTAAGACCGAAGTGCTTTGAAGAACGGGCTGAACAAAAATATTTCAGCTCTCGTAAAAAAAGAAAACAAAAAAAATCGTGAAGGATCTGCCTGTGACTTTCTCCAAAAGCAGAGTTTCACTGAAGCCTCCTTGAAGCCGGAAGTCATTTTTTGAATTTACCTCCATGCATTATTCATGGCCTGGCTGCTGCCGTTGGCCTGCTCCTGTGCCATGGCCTATTTACAGAGCCACTCGTGAATCCATTAGCCGTGAACAGTGGAGTGCCAAGGCTCATCTATAAGCAGCTTCACAGGCGCATGAATCCATTCATAACCTCTTAGACTGTAACAACAGCAGCTGGGCTTTTTTAACCTGGCTGCGGCTGATTCGCGGATCATGTCATCTTCACGTTGATAATGAAACGTGAGCAAACATGAAAGCGAAGCACATGCAAAGATAAGACACGAAGCCCTTTCACCGTGCATGTTGTTCGCTCGGGTCACAGACGTTCATGGTCCCCAGAGACTGACTCCTAAATGTGTTTGGTGATTCCCTGTCTTTTCCTCTAGCGCCATCATCAGGTCAAATGTTTAATTTGCCCAGTACTTCAGTAAAATCTCGGGAACCATTCACATCAATGACAATCCCATCAGCCTCAGCTGCACTTTGTGTTAAGTGTAAATTAGGTTAGCATGTTAGCATGTTGGATGAGGAACAGGATAAAAATATTTGCTCAAAATCTGCGACATAATACCTCCTGAAAATACGTTAGCGATGTCATTGTGTGACTGATAGCACGTTAGCATTTAGCTCAAAGCATCACTCTGCCTAATGCTGCACATATACAACGCCAACAGAACGGAAAGAACAGAAACGTCTCCCATTGTTCCAACTTTTGGGAGAGTTCACTCATCATCCCAAGATGCTTTCCCCCAAACACTAACCTAGTAGTAACATCATTTAAATAGCTTAGATTAGCAAATTTCGTGGTATTACGTATGACAAAGCAGTTCGTTACAACCGTACAAACTGGGTATGAGTTCTTTTAAATGAGCTGATTCTAATAGTGCGAATATATTGCAAGAGATATCGTCGCTGTTATGACTGGAATCACAACTCAGAGAAAGAAAAGAGTGGGAATTATGGTTTGAACAATATGACGTGACTGAAGCACAGCCTCTTAGACTTGTTTAGCTGTGAGCCATTTACTCTTTAAACTGTACGTCAAGCTTTTGACCCTTCCCCTCACAGGACAAGTACAATCCTGAACTGAACTGAAGTGCAACATTGCAACATTGAATGTGAGCGGCCGTGCACAGGGAGAGCAGGCTGGGCCCCTGAGGAGACGAGGGACAACTGGCTCCTAATCCTCAGGTTCAATGAAAAGCGCAGCATCGGCTGGTTCGGCCAGAGCGGGGTCATTGTCGGCGGCCGCGTGCAGGCACGTGGTCGGCTGGCTCCGGCCTTCAGGCGGCTCTCACGCCACGACCAGAGTCTCTGCTGAACGCTGCAAACCTGCGGGCTGCCGGACGCTTCATCGAGTGAAGTAAAACTGAACAAAGTACAACAAGTACGAACGATAAAGCTGCATAACAGAGGCAGCGGTGCAGATCTCAGGCCGGTGTCAAAGTGGGAAATATGAGTCATTGTTTTCACACAGATGGCACAGCTGCCCACCAAGGCCTTATGAAAAACATCACTTATCATTCTGGTAGAAAAAAAAAGCCTGAGAGGATATTCATCACCGTTATTACTGGTATGAGCAGAAGTTAATGATGTCCTCCAAGATATTAAGGGCTTAATAAAGATAACAACATGGACAATGACTGACACATGCGCTCCGAAAAGAATGCACGTGTAAAACAACAAGACTAATGGGCAAATCAAAGCCGAATGATAAGGTGAGTAAATGTAAAATGGTAGTGTCTGCGTGTCACATGTCCATAATCCATCAGCGGTGGAGCCATTTAGGTAAGGTATATAATTACAATCAGGAAAATGTACTTAAAGTATTAGAAGTAAAATCCAGAACAATGTGACTGTTATACTATTATAGATTTTTTATTTAGATTGTTATTGCTCATGCATTAAAGTAAAAGCAAGATTTTATCTATTTTATATAGGACTGCAACTAATTATAATTGTCATTATGGATTAATCTGCTGATCTGCCTCATGAAAAAAATTTACACCAAATCATACACTATGCATGCAATAAACATTTAGTACATAAAACTTTGAAATGGATATTTTCAGCATTTTTTGTTCTGGACAGCCATTAAATCATTATAATAGTAGTCCCGTTTATTTCTGGAACTCTTTCAGCCGAGAACCCACGTATTCATCTGCCACAGAGGGATTTTTAGCTCACATCACCCACTACCTTAAAAATAGTCCCTGCTATTCCAAAACCACATGTCATTTTTGTGTCTCTCCTTCCTCGAGCTTCTGCCACCTTTTCTTTTCCCGCTTTCAGATTAAATGCTAGTCATCGTATAGTCAACATGCTGTACGCTGTGTTTAGAGAATCGGCAGAGCCAGAGAGGCGGATGGTTTTGGATGGTCTCTGCCAGGGGACGCTGACCAATCAGCTCCTTCTTCGGGCGCCAATTACCTGGAAGTTCATTCTATCAACCCGTATTTTCTAACGGCCTCAACCGTCCACTGGTCGACTCAATCAAAATGATCTCACGCGTCTTGAATTGGTGCTGCATCATGTGTTGCACAGGACCACAGAAGCATCTGGAGCTTTGGTAATGAAAAGCTTCCCCAGTCTGAAAGCTCTCAGCCGTGTTCTCTCTCAACCTTTCCTCCCACGTGGACTTCCTCCACTCTCACTGAGTCATCCATCCATTGATTGCTATCTTACAGTGTTGCACCGACAACGACGGTGATTTCGACATCTACTTTACTGCTGCATGTGTTGTCTACCGTTGTCCGTAGCATAAAACAAGAGGAGGAATGAGGCTGTATGCCGTATATGTCTTTTAATCCATTTATTTCATTTTGAAAAAAAGCTACTCTCAGTCCTGCTGTGTGACCTGTGTGAGGCCTCAACATTATAATGATCTAGTCTGCCAGCAAAAAGGCAGAGGCAGGACCAGAGGGCAATCTGATCGGCCACCCTCAGAAGGCGATAGACAGTTGGACTGTTATGATCATAGACAGATTGCTGAAAAGACATCCTGGGAACAGGCTGAGGGCCCCTCCACTGTCTCATTTACTCCGAGCACAAACAGAAACGTGAAAATGATCATTTGTGGGTTTTGTAAGAATTACATAGTGTAGCAATAACAACAGTTTTTCTGTCCGCTCAGACCCTCCGATGGTTTCTTGTCAACTTGACAGTGACAAAAAGACTCTTGACCCAAGCCTGGGCCCAAGCCATGAAGTGACTGTGAACAATTCTTGTGAGGAAGACAAATTACTGAGACACAAAACAACTACGAAGAGACAGAAAGTGTTGTTTTGTGTTTCTTTCAGTCTGGGTGTCTCGCGCCTATAGGAAGGCTGGGGGGCCTTTTCCATGTCTGAGGGCCCATTGTTTCATAATCTGTTCATGACAACTTGGAGCTACAAATAGCATTTATTGATATTATTTCATGTTAAACTATTAAGTTGTTTCTTTGGCAGTCATTTATTTCACTGAACAAATGATGTAACTATTAATAATGTGCATTTAATTATTGCCAAGAACCACGGCTTTAAATGTGACAGAACACAATTTTAGTAATTTTACAAATGTGCCCCCCTTCTTTAAAGCTGTGCCACACTTTGGCCCCCTATATTCAAAAGTTTCTATGTCCACCCCTGCAAAAAAAAAAGCTTCATCACTGTTGTCTGCTGCTATAAATAGACAGGTGACACATCAGTGAACGTAAAAATGATTTCATCCGTTCGAGAGCTCAAAGTCATTAGTGTCATTGTCGTCTCTGTCTCGTTTTCATTTACGGGGCTGTTTTTAGAACGTCTTTATTTCTCACCTGCACAGCTCACATGTCTCGTCTTGCTTTTCATCCTCTGTGCAAAAGATATCGCCCAATGGCAGAGAGTCAGATACCAAAGATCTGATTCTTTCAGCCATCTTCTCACGCACATCTTAATCAAAGGAAAGTTAAACGAACACTTTTGTCTTTTGCAGCAGCACTGTGCTTCAGAAGCTGCCACTATGATACAACCACAGACGTCCTCCATGCTGTCCACCTCTGAGCTTCCAGTGCCTTGCTAATGGACGTCTGAACAGAAGGTGGTGACGGAAATGTGTTCTACTCATTTCTCACAACTACATTTTCTCTGTTACTTGATGTTATAAAGCCCATGTCTTTAACTCCCACATCCTTTTTTCTCCTTCCATCAGTCGAGAATCTGAAACGGTGATGATTTCAGAGTCATAGCTGCAGCGGTTTCCCGTTGAACGGCGCAGACAGCCGAGTGGAATGAGATCCTCAGACGGAGACACACCTCAGTAGAGAGCTGAGAATCACACCATTTCCTGCTTTCACAGGTCGCCTGCTTCGGTCAGGAAAACAAAGTTGGTTTGATAACATACTCTCATACTCGATTAATGACGGCGGCACCTGGGAAATAACACTGTGTATAGATACACAAGAAAATATGTGTGTGTAAATATATGATGTCTTTCATTCTAAAAGGAGCCAAAACAAAACCCAGGCCTGGAGACTGTAACATCACCTGGAGGTTTCCAGTTTGGTATTTGGGTTCACGGTTGCGAATTTGTGATTAGTTTGAAGGCAGAAAATTTTAACGTTGTAGTGTCAGAATTTCTTTGCCTTTTCTGCAGCTCCGATTTTCAACTATTTAAAAACTCCAAGTCTCTTGTGAGTCCCTGAAAGAGCAACTGAATCACTGGAGAACCACTTCAATGAAACAGTGACTTTGAATGCAGCCACCAAAAGACACTAACTACTTAAAAAAAAAAAAAAAGTGAGACGAGAGCGAGGAGTTAATGGCCAAGAAATGCTGGCTTGCATAATAATAGAGTTTACAATTAAATGTTCATAATAATTTGACATTTTGAGAAATAGGCTTGTTCGCTTTTTTGATGAGAGCTGGATGATAAAGGAAGCAGGGAAGAACAGCTGATCTGCATCTGTCCAAAGGCAACACTTGTTCAGAACCACTGTCTCATTTGCTCCGAACACAAACAGAAATGTGAAAATGATCATTTGTGGTTTTAGCAAAAATTACAAAGCATAACTATAAGAACAGTTTATCTGTCCGCTCAGCACTTCTGTACAGACCCTCCGATGGTTTCTTGTCAACTTGATGGTGACAAAAAGATGCAATCTTCTCCAGACAGGCTCCAAGAACAGACAAGAGAGTGCTATCGATCTTCTCATCTAACGAAAGAAAGCGACTATGAGAACTTCACCAAATGTCCAACAATTCTTTTACATGTTGCTCCTGATGCTTCATCTATCATATCTATCATAGATGAACTCTGCTTTGTCTACATAAGGCATGTACTTCATGTTGTTTCAGAATTCACTCTCAGATCTCATGTCGTCGCTTCATGTTGTAAGATGATCTCAACATTTTCTTTTTTTAAGGCAGGACTAAACAGTGTGTTTCCAGCGCATGATAAAAAAAATATATAGACAACATATTCCTGTATTTATAGAGATAGAGATAAGGCAGAGATTGGCCCGCATGCCAATCCTGGAGACACGTTTTTGTCTGGGTCAGGACAGAGCGTAACCAGAGCGAGCAGAGACCAACAGAGGTGTCTGATAAGGCGCTGAGGAGTCAGCAGATTGTCGGCCACACAGACAGGCAGGCTGGCAACCAGATGAGGAAGAGCTTCAAAATCTCTGAGTCATCGCCCCGGCTTTCCTTTGATTGCTGCCCCCCTCCTCCCTTCACCAACACCACCTCTCCTCCTCCTCCTCCTCCTCCTCTGTTGTTTTAGCCATCAGTCTCACTGGCAGCACATGCAAATAAAGCTGTTAGGAGTCAGGCAGCAGTCGCACACACGGAGGCTAAGTGGGAGAAACCTTCAGCCGCCATGAGTGCAGGAGGGGAGCGGCGAAGACAGACAATTCAAGGAGTTCATTAGCGGGTAGAGAGCGGGAAGGAGCAGAGAGGTTTGAAAGGACAACGTGAGGATTTGATGGGAATAAGCATGGAGTGATCTCTATATCTGTGCTTGTATGACAGAACAGTTTGTGTTGTGGCAGAGAAAGTGCAAAAAAACAAAAGTCCCCGGAGCTGAATATGAATCAGCTCAGCGGTAAAAAAAAAAAAAAAAAAAAAAAGTCATTTTTTTGGCAGGTTTAGACTGTTTGCTGAATAATGATGCTGAGATAATGAGACGATACCGGAGGTGAGGTCTGCGCAGGTGAGACCGGAAAAAAAAAAAAAAATCACGATCACAAACTGACAAAAAGATTCCAACACAAAAGGAGTCGGTTTTCACCGGCGATGCGAAAGTGATTCCTCTATTTATAGCAGCATGCTCCACGAATGCAGCAAGAAGAAATACAATAACAGGAGAGAGACGAGGAGAGGTTGTTTATCTGGACGAATATCTCCTCCTATCTACTTTAAAATCAGTGATGTAAACAAAATTGACTGAGTTGGAGTAACTTTAGCAACTATATCCTCATTGTTAGAAACCAAGTGAGGTTACTGTGGCAATGGGAACATCTCAGGCCACACCTTTGTTTTGGTTTTTTTGGGTTCATCATTTCTTAGAATAAACCTAAAAAGTGTTCAAAGTCCTTTCCACCACATGGTGTTGGTGATGACGACATTGTTCTGCTTGTCAGTCGGTCAGCTGATCCAGTCGATGACTTTGGTCCAGGCCGAAATAGCTCATCAACTTTTCAATGAACTTCCATTACATGTAGTCCAGAAGTTCATTCATCCACTTAGAATAAATGACTGATCTCCTGACGTTTCCTTTTAGCACTGTTTTGGTCTTTGGAAAACAACTGCCTGCTGTTGATGATGAAAACAGTAAAGCTGCAGAATCTAAAAATGAGCAGAAAGACAATAAAATGCTTTGCAGAGTTGACGGGAACTGCAGTCTGATGACGAGGGGATGTGGTGTTTTACATCTGAACGCTGACACAACATTTCTCTCTTGATTTGTAATAGCACTATCACTGTACCCGCTGCGCTTCTCGTGTGACAACATAAAAAAATTTGAGAACATTTTGTGCCCTACCTTGGAAATGCTTTGTTCCAGCTCGAGTGTTGAGGGTAGATTTAAGGAAATGGGTCCTTGGCTGGCGAATTGCTGGAGCATCATTCACAGAAAATAGACAAATGGCTCCCACACAGAATCTGCAATATGTTGATGTTAAGAGGCTCAAGGAGACCAGGAGACGACAGGTGGGAGAGACAGACAGTATAACAGAAGAATGTTTTTCACCTTCCTGTACGCAACAAAAACAGAGAGCGACAGTACAAGAGATGCAGCGTCTTCTTCAGAGTCTCTGTGCGTCTCATCTCCACATCCTTCAGAGGTGAAAGGTCGTCAAACCAGACAAACAGTCCCTGGCTGTGGACGTGCAGACACACAGCACTTACTGTCCATGGCCTCTGTTAAAAAACGCTGCCACGGTGAAACTGTATCTGAACAAACTGTGCCGTGTTACGCCGCCGTTAGATCGGCTTTTGTTTTTATGGCGATGCAGAGCTAAATGAGGGAAACCCGAGACAGGGCCTGGGAGTCTATTAATGAAACAGAGAGGGACGATATGTGCAAAGAATTTGTCTTTGGTGATGTTTCTGGATGAGGAGGAGAATGACAGATGTAGTTCACAGTCTACAGTTCTGGTCAGTTCAAAACACTGATCACCAAGAAATCCACCATTCCCAGTGTTACCAACTCTTAAATATGGAAGGTTAATGTCAGTCTGTCCACCACTTTGGTCCAGATTTCTATAGAGTATCTCAGCAACTATTGGATGGATAGTCATGAAACTGGACTTTTCATTCATTTAGCACCAATAGCAGATCAGTTAGTTTCACTCATCCAGTGAAATGTCTCAGATCTCCTGGATGGATTATCACAAAATGCAGGTGCCAAGATGAATCCTGATGACTTCAGTGATCCCCTGACTCTTCCTCTAGTGCCACCAGGAGGTTGACATTTGTGGTTTTGAATGAAATATCTCAACAACCATTGGATGGATTGTCATTACATTTTGCACATTCATGGTCCCCATAGGATGAACTGTAATAACTTACACTCCCATAAACCTCAGCTTACTTTGTGTGTGACGGTATGTGCAAATGTCATTGTAGGCTTGTTAGCATCCTGCTGCGCCTAAGTAAAGCCTCTCAGAAGCTTGTTTAGCCATGAGGCATCATGGTCGATTAAGATGCACGCCGTGTCAACCTTGTGTCCTGCCAACTGTCAAACAAAACAAAAATCATCTTTAAAAAGCTCAAAGTTATGTTGATCCCTCTGCAACAACATTTTTTGACTTTGACAGATGAAATTGTTGGACAGCCCTTCCACACGTTGCACTCCTGTAATTATAATAATATAATTTCAAGTTAGAAAACATTGCTATCTGAATAGTTGAGGTTTGACACAAAGTGACACAAACAAAATCACAAAATTGCATTGAGCTTTTGTTTTTTTGTCACGAAAACAATCACATGTATAAATGTGCCAAAACTGGATGATCCACCATCATCCTTTGTCACCCGTCATCTGTGTTTGATTTTCCAACACACTGACATGCAAATGAAATGGGACACTCACATGATATTTCCTTATCGTAAGCTATTGTGCAGTCAAATGCTCTTTGAGCGTGCAGCTGATATGAGCGTCAGAGCACAACGGCTCCTGCATGTCCGTCAGCAGCCGTGTGCCAAGTGCAGACGTCTGAGCGACACAGCAGCTCGTCAGCTGTCTCGGCTAATGTCAGCTCAGAATGTCACATTTAAAGGATAAACATCATCTGTGCTTGTGAACAGATGGTCCTTAGGCAATGCATATGTTTCCCTCAACAGATATACCTGCTTGTACCGGCGTGTACTTGTCATCCTGTCTGCTGTCAGCGCTCGGTTGTTGTTCTGTGTTTCAGGCTTTTTGAGAGACAGGATTCTGGCTGCTCAATGCAAATTTAAAAAATGTACATGCACTGTAGCTCCGGGAAAAGCCGAGAAGGGATCTGCCCTGAACAGCAGCACATCTGTATTTAAGGTGTGCATGAGAGCTCGTGTGTTCGGAGAGAAGGGAGAGACAGGGAGGCAGGCAGCTGTGCTTGTAGGGGTTCCCCAAAGCAATTCCTCTTTCTAAAAATAGCTGCAGCTCTGCCAACCTGGACAAGAGGGAAGAAAAACCATCCTCATCCAAGATGTGCATTCAAATGAAGACAGGGAGAGAATGAAGACAGAGAGAGAGAGAGAGAGAGAGAGGGGGGAAGATCTGTCTCATCGCCAGCCATAAGGTTTTCTCCTGTTCTAATCAAACTAAAGCCACAAGGTTTGATGATCATAAAATGTCCAAGGAGAAAATTCACTACCACATATTTGAAAGAGCGTCTCCACAGGAAATGATCGCGAACAAGCTTTCGCTCTTGCATCGTACTTTGTAGGCGTTGCCTAATTCGCACGTCACACTTTACTTATCTGTGACCCAGATGTTAGGGAGGAGGAGAGGGGGGAGCAGGGGTGGGGTGCAAAGAGCTGCTTCTATGGTACAGCAGTGCCCCGACGGTCAGCCAGGTCGCTCGATATTGTGTTCATGTCTGTGCAGTCGAGGGCAGGCGGAGGGAAGAGGGGGAGGAAAAAAAAAAAGAAAATCATAATAAAAAGACAACTAAATGCTCCACTAATCCTGCTGTGAATGAGAGCGGCTCGCTGCAGCAGTTCTTTTATGCTCTGTCGATTCCACGGGGGGATAAACACAATGCTGAGCCAGCACCCAGCGCAACCTCACCAACCCCGCTGCACCGCAAGCACTGCAGATTACCTCATTTTATGTCTGTTAACCCATTTAAGCCGACCAGCAAATGCAGCTGCCAAAGTGGGCAGAGGGGGCATTAGGGTGACGTAACGCACCCTCTGTCGGCCACGCTGGAAGTCCTTCGCTCTTCATCTGCAGCTTTGCATCCCGTAAAGGTCGAAACACCTTCCTGGTTCTAACACAAGTCAGTTTCCATGCAAGTGTTGGTGCAAAAATTCCGGAAAATTCTGCAAATGAAAAATGCAAATTGATGCACGTTTTCCATCCAGATGAGTTAATCGAGATAAACAGTTGGTGGCTCTAATGCTCCAGCCAGCTGCCTTTAAACTATAGTAGAAGAAGAGAAAGTAGACGCACCCAAAGGAACCAAAACAATGTGGAAATCAGACATTTCTCTTGCTGCCATGCATTAATCTGAGGAAGGTTACAGTCGCCCCATTGCGCCACCAGATTGACCCTATTTTTCCATTTGAGCGGAAGCTTGAGTGAACATTTAAGTCACATGCTTTATGTGTATGTCACGATTTATTCGCCATTTTGCTTTTTACTTTTTTTTTTTTGAATATCCAGTATTTCCATTTAGGTTTTTATAAGCAAATTGAAAACATGCATAAAAACAGGTGGATGGAAACACGCGTCAACCTGACGGCATAATGACAGAAAAATTCTCCTGATGAAATGAAGTTTTCATCTACATATTTTGGTTGATACATAAAAACTAAATTACACCAACTCAAACTCCGGAGAACCACCCACACAATTGTTTTTTTAGGTCAGGTCTATTTTTTTTCTCCTTACTTTTTCACACACTGACTGGAGCTCTGAATGTGAAATGTCTTTGAAAGCGGAACATTTTTTTTATAATATCATATTCTTGTAAACATCCTATTAGGTTTTCATTATTGGGTCACAACAACTCACACTTCTCATGCATTTCTACCTGCTACTACAGTGAAGTTCTTGTAAATATTATCAAGCTTTCTCTAAAAAAAAAAAATGAATGATCCTTATTGTTGCTATACTCAGGCACAATGACATTTCACATGGCCTCTCTATATGAAGTTAAATAGAACAAAACAAATAAATCAAAGAATGATGAATGTTGTATTAATAAACAGATGCTTATTCTGAAATGTGGCTTGTGGCTGCAGCCTCTGAATGTGTGTTCAGAGTCAGCGTGCGCTCGTGTAAATGCACCAGCGGTTTAAAACTGATCTCTCTCCTCCGGTGGAACACGGCGTCCACTGATGCAAAGCATTACTGTGGAGTCACGCCCGGCAACATCAGCCTGACGGCCCGCTGCCAGCGTGATGCCAAGGGGGAGGAGTCTGAGGAAGAGGCCTGATGGAGACCGGAGAGGAAAGCAGATTACATAAGCGTAAACCAAACATGAGGTGTTTCCTTTATCGTCCCCTATGGCTGTCTCCTTCTTTCTTTCCTTTTCCTTACTATTTGCTCTACATTTCTTTTTGATCTCAATGTCCTTTCTCTCTTTTATTGCTCTCCTCACACCCTTCTTTCCTTTCCTTCCTTCCGTGCCTTATTTCCTCCTTGTCTTCTCACTCCTCCCTCTTTCCGTCCCTGCTTCTCAACGTCTTTCCTTTCCTCCCTTTCCCTTCCTCCCTCCCCTGTGTCCTCGCTCCCAATTCTTTTTTTCCTCACCTCCATCCCTCCTTTTGACTTTTCCATTCCGATTCCCTTTTTCTTTACCTCTCAACACCCTCCTCCAATGATTTTTCTTCCTTGCCTCCTCCTCCGTCTCCTTCACCCCTACCTTCCTTCCATATACACTTCTTCACTTCCTTGTTACCCTCCCTTCTTTCTGCACTCCGTCCGCCCCTCCCTGCTCCTCTCGAGACGCGAAGGAAAGCCAGCCAGTCGTCGGGATGATGTATCCTAGCAACAGTGACATTCCGCCCATTCAGCATCAGGACGAAACAAATTAAATTTTTGGATGAAGGGGAGACAGATCGTGATTGGAGGAAGTTGAGGGAGGAGGAGGGGTGAAGAATCATCAGCTAATACCAGACATTATTTGAAAATTGACACCTTGTCCACACGTCCTCAGTTAAGCATTTTGCCACCAATTCATGATTCCAAACAAAAACATGCAATGACGGCGGAGGGATAAAGTCCTCTAACGGTTTCCACTGATGCATTATATCCTCTGTGAGTACATGAGGCCCCAAGACTCATCAGAACAACGTGTCCTGTTTAGACCTGTGCTCTTTCTCGACATGTTCAACACAACGTTCTCCACAAGCTCGATAGATATGATATTGTTCCCGTGGTTGGGAAAAGTACAGAAAAACTACATCGATATATATTGACAGAAAGCAGTGTTAGTTCCTATCTCTTTGTAGCTGATGCTGTCTGAATAACATCAACGGAAAAGACTACATGCTGCAGAAAAAGACTGACATGGAGAAAGTAAAATCCGTTTTTGTCTCCCAGATTTCTGGGGTCAGCAACAGAAACCCCTGGATCTGATGTGGATTCAGTATCTAGGTGAGATCGCCACATCAGGGCGGATGTTCGCTGTGACGGAGCACAGATTGACAATTCACAAATAAGTCATCCTTAATATTAAGGCTTAATATCTTAATGAAATACTTGTGTAATCCTTTACAAGCCCGGCTCTTCCAGACAGTCGAGCCTCTCTGAGAGCTTCTCAAACATGAAATACCTTATCAGCAGAAATTAAAAACCCAACCTCTAACCACACCTTCATACGAGGTTTGGTTCTGAAAGGTCATGTCAAGTCAAGTCAAGACACGTGAACACTCCTGAAGCACAAAATAGAATTTGCTTGCTTTTATGAAGAGTTTGTACAATTTTGTCTTATGACTTCATGTTGCACAGCTTCATGTGTAACAGTACAAATTTGCCAATTTATGTCTTCCTCATTTTAACATCAAGACTAATAGCTAGTTAGTTTCAGTCTTATTGCTCTGCCTGGCTTGTGGTCTGTTGCTTCATATCTCTGCGCTGAATAGTGGATGTGGTCATTGCATCGTTGCATCGGTGCTCAGCTGCTTCCTGTTGCTCTACGTGACTTGTGCATGTGGATTCTTTTGTCGTCATTTTGGCATCTGATTGTCTCATGTTTGTGTTTCTTGCAAAACACAGTAAAGAAATGCAATGCACCTGAAAGGATGAGCTCTAAGCACAAGACAACACTGCTGCAACAATTTCTAACCTATAAGTGTGACTTGTTCCACATGTTCTGGTGTCATTATGATCAGCCTGAGTTCAGCAGGAGGAGGAGGAAGGAGACGAGTGTTTTTATCACTCTGCTCAAGTGAATGTGAAAGTCATTCAGAGCGAACACAGAGCAGCAGCCAGGAAGTCTCTTTCTTTCTTTTCCTCCTTAAAGAAAAGTAAACATTCATCAGATCTTTGTCGACACTATAGTCAGCAACAGACACTCGTGAGTACGGTAAAAATACTTTCTCTGTTTAAATGACGAGCATTGACATAAAATGGAGCTGTATCTTAAGTTCCCTCTTTTCGAATGTTTTCTTCTTTTGACTATATAACTCAAAATGATTTTGTCTCATATTCGTTAAACTGAATATATTATGCTATATTATGCTAAAACAAATAGCAAATACATTAATGCATTTCTGCATTTTTCACTTTTTTATACTTGTTGTCAGTGGCTGACATGGCAGCCGCCAGCAGTCTCCTCTCTGAAGATGATCTTCAGTGCTGCATCTGTCTGGATGTGTTCACCGATCCTGTCACCATACCATGCGGACACAACTTCTGCAAGAGCTGCATCACAGAACACTGGGACATTAATGTCCTGTGTCAATGTCCCATGTGTAATAAACGTTTCAAAACGAGACCAGAGCTGTGCGTCAACACTTGCATATCTGAAATGGTTGCTCAGTTCAGACATTCAGGTGTGAAGGAAATGGCCGGCAGCTCCGAGCGGCAGCGAGCCCAACCAGGAGACGTCCTCTGTGACGTCTGCGTTGAAACCAAACTGAAGGCCCTGAAGTCCTGCCTGATGTGTCTGACCTCCTACTGTGAGACTCACCTGGAGCCTCATCACAGAACTACAGGCCTGAAAAGACATAAGCTGATTGATCCTGTGGAGAACCTCGAGGGCAGGATGTGCAAGAAGCACGATAGACCTCTGGAGCTTTTCTGTAAGACTGACCAGATGTGCGTGTGTCACTTCTGCACCGAGTCGGATCACAAGCTTCATGACGTTGTTCCTCTGGAAGAAGAGTTTGAAGAAAAGAAAGCTGAGCTGGGTGAGACAGAGGTCAAGGTTCGACAGATGATCGAGAAGAGACGGCTGAAGATTCGGGAGCTCAAACGCTCGGTGGAGCTCAGTGAGGAAGATGCAGAGAGACAGCTGTCCGACAGTGTGCGGGTTTTTTATAATACAATAATGCAGTCTGTTGAGGAAGGCCTGGCTCGGCTCATTGACACGTTTGAAAGGAAGCACGGGACAACAAAGAAACGGGCTAAAGGCTTCATCAAAGAGCTAGAAATGGAAATCTCTGATCTGATGAAGAGAAGCTCTGAGCTGGAGCGGCTCTCACAGGCTGAAGACCACCTCTGCCTCCTCCAAAGCTTCTCATCCATGAACACCATTCCACAAACCAAGGACTGGACAGAGGTCGGAGTTCACTCATCACATGTGGGGACTGTGAGGAGGGCTGTGGCGCAGCTGGAGGAGATTCTCCGCAGAGAGATGAAGACACTGCTCGAGGCCGAGCTGAAGCGCGTCCGGCAGCATGCCGTGAATGTGACCCTCGATCCAGACACGGCGTATCCCAAACTCGTCCTGTCCGACGATGGGAAACGAGTGACTCACGGTGACGTGAGACAGAATCTTCCAGACAACCCGGAGAGGTTCACCTCGTGCTGCGGCGTGTTAGCACATCAGAGCTTCTCTTCAGGCAGATTTTACTACGAGGTGAAGGTTAAAGAGAAGTCTGACTGGACTTTAGGAGTGGCCAGAGAGTCAATAAACAGGAAGGGAGAAATTAAAGTGTGTCCCAGAAGTGGATACTGGACTGTTTGGCTGAGGAATGGAAATGTGTATCATGCCAACACCAGCCCTCCTGTCTGTCTGTGGCTGAAGTCGAAGCCTCAGACGGTGGGGGTGTTTGTAGATTATGAGGAGGGTGTGGTCTCCTTTTATGATGTGGATGCTGAAGACCTCATCTACTCCTTTACTGGCTGTAAGTTCACAGAGAAACTCTATCCATACTTCAGTCCCTGTCTCAACGATGGCGGTCGAAACTCTGCCCCTCTGATTATCTCTCCTGTCAATAACATGTGTGTGACTGAGTAGATTTTGTAAAGACTTGCTTGGATGCTTTCGACGCCGTAACAAATCCAGCTCCTTCTATTTTAGCTTCGTGTTCTGGCTTTAGGAGTCACTCAGTTACTGTACTGCTTTTATCAACATACACAATATCTTATAATCCGATCAATCTAATGTGCACTAACCTGCACAGCGCCACAATGGAAGACGGATCAGGTGACCAGCAATCCAGATTTCAACAGGATGATAATGTTGCTTCATACCTGCTGGATGTGTTTTCTAATGTATGTATGTATGTCGGGGTTGTGTGTCTGTCAGTCTGTTTTCCAGTTCTTCTGCACCCTAGTGGCCAAAAGTCCATTTTTGCAACCTTCAACAAAAGGCCAGTAGGAGATGTGATTGAGACATTATTTTTTGTGCTTCAATCCTCTGTTTTTACAAGTCAAAATAAAATGTCAGTTTACACATAGTTGAGGACATTTAGAGACACCAGTGATATGAGATTTTAAAGCAGCACATGTCAACGCACGCTCCTGTGCTCTAAAGGGCCGTGAAATGTGGTCATGCAAAAATGTGCAAAAGCTACAGACATTTATAAAGTGATGATTAAAGAAATGACTTGGAGTTCAATCTTGTCTTTGGAGTGAACCTGTCTCCTGGTTGTAAGTTAAATCCATCAACAGAACAAGACGATGCAGTGTCGATGCCGTGTCTCAGGACGTATAAAGCAGATGTGCAATAACATTTTGCAGCAGCTCTGTTCTGGAATTTTTTAACATGAATGCTTGAACATCATCAGGATTGTTTCCTGGCTTGATAGCATTTTATTTTGATAGCTTATGTAAAATGTGCGTTATTTGGTTGCTAGTAGAACTTAGTTAAAGTTATGTAATGTTGATAGGAGCCCATAGAAAGGGAGGCCCTGGTATTAGTAAGTGCTTTGCATTAGTAAACTTTGATCTGGAGGCTGTGGCTCTTGAGATCAGCAACAGAAGGAGGGGGCTTTAGCAGGATGTTGGAATACACTGTTGAACCTTCCTGAAATGTCATAGCTGTAAATTAAAAAGCACAAATAAAAGCAAGAGTAGCTATGTGGTGCGTGTGGCATTCCATCTAATTCACAAGGTAGTATTGATATAATTTACCCCAACAGGGACTTCACGATTGTTTGCTTTGGATCGTGACTTTCAAATTAAGATGAGGCATTTTTGAGATTTTATGCATTACATTATCAATCAGCTTATTCAAGTTCAGTCCAATCGAATCTACTCTGAGAGCTGCATCATTTTTTCAGAAATATGTAATCAAGGATAAGCGCTCGCAACAGAATCAGGATTGCAAATGTATATTTCTAAGTGTTGGGTGGACACGTTATCTGAAGGGTTTTTATAAATACGACAATACTGTGCATTGTGTTTTTACAATAAAGTAATGTAATTAAAGTGAAGTCAGTAGTTTGGGTGAATCCTTTGCATCCCGTTGTGTTTTTGGTCTTGTTTGTCGGCAGGAAATCTCAAAAACTACAAAAACAAAATTCAATGGCATTCAATGGAGTCTGAGTCTGAGTCTTTTATAAAGCACTTGACATTTTTCATTTTACTCCCAAAACAGTTCAAGCACAGGGATTCACCTTTTCCATGCCGGGTCTAGTTTAGTAATTCTACTTTCAAAAAGATCAAATCATTGTGTTACAATCATATGCCATGATAATCCTGTCCAAATCTGAAGGAGGAAATATACGTTCACAGTTTACCTGCAGTTACATGTGGAGATATATAGGAAAGACAGGAATGTTTCAACATCACAGTGATTAAGGGAAACAAAAAAGTAACATGCAGAGTCAGCAGAACTGCAGTCGAGACAAAGATCTCATCAACAAAGATCTCATCAGTGCAGCAAAATCTTCCACAAACACGGGTGAGTAGATAGATAGACTAAAATCAACTTGCATGAAGACATAATGTCTGTATCTAGATTGGAAGTTCCTCCTCTGCACTGACAGTTCTTTGAACATTTCAAAGGTCGAATGACTAAATAATTGAAAATCAGTCTTGCTAATATTTCACTGATAAAATGTTGATATATTTTAAACAGATGTTCCAAAATTGTAATGTTTTAATTATGCTATTTTAAACTTGTAATTTTCATGTGTAAAGAGCTTTTTGACGGAAGAACCTGAACTGCAGGTCAACACTTCTATATCTGAGGTTCCCAGTTCAAAAGAAAAACCAGCTCAGAGGAAAAACATGTCAAGACAGGAGAGTTTCTCTGTGGTGTCTGAACTGAAACCAAACTGAAGCCCTGAAGTCCTGCCTGGTGAGTCTGACCTCCTGCTGTGAGACTCACCTGGAGCCTCATCAGAGAATCACAAGCATGCCAAGACTTAAGCTGATTGATCCAGTGGAGAACCTCGAGGGCAGAATGTGTAAGAAGCAAAAGAGAAATCTGGAGTTTTCCTGTAAGACTGACCAGAGGAGTGTGTGTGTTGGAGTCAAATCACAAGCAGAATGTGATCATCTGTTCATCCTTTTGACATATATTCAATTGAAAACAGTACAAAGACAATATATTTAATGTTTGACCTCATCAACTTCATTGATTTTTGTAAATATCTGCTTATTCTAAACTTGATGGCAGCAACATGTTTCAAACAAGTTGGGACAGGAGCAACAAAAGACTGTGAAAGTTGTGGACTGATCCAAAAACACCTGTTTGGATCATTCCACAGATAAACAGGTTCATTGGTAACAGGTGATAGTATCATGACTGGGTATGAAAGGTTCATCCTGGAAAGACTCAGTCGTTCACAAGCGAGGATGGAGAGAGGTTCAACACTTTGTCAAACACATGATTGTAGAAAGGAGATAAATACATGGGCTCAGGAACACTTTGTAAAAATGTTGTCAGTAAACACAGTTTTCTGTTTTTATTTACGTCACAACTTTTCGGAATCGAGGTTGTACGCAGATGACACGCGACTCTACATGATAGTGTCGCCACATGACTCCAATCCCTTACGATTGCTGAGTGAGTGCATTGAACAAATCAGTGAGTGGATGTGTCAGAATTTCCTTAAACTCAACACAGTCAGAAATCCTTTGGTGGTTGTGGAATCTAAATTTCAGTAGCCATATAAAGACAATTTTATTTTCAGCAGGGGAGACTATTGTTATGGTGTCTTCAAAGGTCTTAGTAAAAAAATCAATCAGACAGCTACAGCTTGTCACAAAATGCTGCCAGAGCCCTCATAACACCAGAGTTGAGCATATTATACTGGTCTTTAAATCACTGCACTGGACTCCTGTGTGTCAAATAATAAATGTTAAAATCTTATTACTTGTCTATAAAGCATTAAATGGCCTCAAGCCTAAACACATTGTTGGTTCATTCAGACCCCTCAGGTCATCAGATACAGGCTCACTCAGTGTTCCCGAGGATCAAGCGAGGTGAAGCAGCTTTTGGTTTCACTGCTTCCTGAACACCTGAGTTCTGCTAACACCGTCAGCACATTTAAATGAGAGCTTACATTATTATTATACTGCGGCTTTCCGGTAAAATAGATACAAGACTTCTTTTTAATCTTCAACTATTCATTTTGCTTGTTTTGAGTTTCAACGTCTTTAAAATGCAATTTCAATATTTTCTTACTTTCAGTGTATTCCAGTGCCCCTGCGAAGCACTCTGAATTGCCTCGTGTCTGAATGGTGCTGTAGAAATATACTTACCTTGCCTAAAGGGACAACTAAATGGGATTTGAGAGGGCAGGAGAGTCGTTGAACAGAAAGTGAGAAGACTCCGAGCTATGTGAGTTAAGACATAAAAATAAATACAGAGCTCTCTCTGGTCCTTCTCTCGTCCGTCTCCTCTGCAGTTGAAGCTTCAGAAGGTGGGGGCGCTTGTGGATTAGGGCCCGGCCTTCTTTTATGATGTAGATGCTGCAGATCTCATCTACTCCTTCGCTGACTGGAACTTCTCTGAGAAACTCAATCCACGCTTCAGTCCCTGTCGTGATGGTGGGAAATACTTAGACCAGTCATCACATTTGCTCTCTCTTTTACACAGAGGCAATGAAAATTAAAGCTGTAGTAATCTTTATATGAGCAATGACTCAAGCGACCGTGTGATGTTGAGAATGTTTGTAGCTCTACAAAGGTTTTTAGCCTCATTTAACAGCAGCAAATCAGCTCTGATAAATGCAGAATGTTCCACCTTTCCAGCACCAAATAACAGATAAAGTTGTCCACTCTGCTCGACTCTGACGGCAATTTCCTGGTGCTAATCTTGGATTCCTTGTATTTAACAAGCGGATGAAGTCCACCGAATTGCACCTTTAGTTTTGATCTCTGAGAGGCTGGACCATTATTATTATTAACATTATCATTAGTATTTGGGGAGGAGAATTAGGATGGAGGAAGGACTTGCCGTTGCCTTCGAGTCCTCTGACGGACTCATGTTTGTGGATCCTTTAACTGAGTCAAGGCTTGTAAATCCACCAGCCTTTGACTTCTACAGTAACTCAAGTTGCATTATCATCAACAATTAGAGAGCAGACTGATGAAGAGAATTTCAATATTGTCTCATTGTGATATTTGTTTAAATAACAATGAGTTGTGTTTCTTTATGTTTTTGAACGCAGGGAATTAAAAAGTGCGTTTGTCAGCTTGGTGAAATGTCTGAAATTGGAAAAAGTTTTGAAGCAAAAGTTGCTTCAAACACATCTGCCTTCACTTTGTCTCCATTTCATCGTCTTAATTGCTCCGTCCTTCCCACCCAGGGAGGAAAGAAGGGAGAGAGGGATGAGAAGAAAAGATGAAATCCTCTCACCCATCTCTCCCTTCTTTCCTCCCTTCACCCCTCCTTCCTTGCTTGAGCCCTTCTCATCTTCTTCTTCGACCTCTTGCTTTGCTGTTTTTCTCCCTTGCTCATCCCTCTCTCCCTCTCTCCTCTCAGGTTTTTCTTGCTTCCCTCCTTCCTTGCGGCGCTCTCTCCTTTCTCTCCCTCCCACCCTTCACAGGGTGCTGATGCGAAGCAGCGGAGCAAAGTAGGGAAGGGACAGACTGGGGATTGATATCAGATGTTTTGTTGTTATCTGAGATGGACAGGAAGGACTGTTGTGCTCGTGGACGTCCTTGGCTGAGGAAATGACACTGGGGACGCCTGGCCGCTGGATTCACACAACCAGACTTGGGTTGCTCAAGCTCACTTGGACGTTAGTTTCAAAGACTTTCTAGGTGGAGTTTGGTGAAACTCACTGGCTGGGTGGGGTTACAGAAATGTATTCCTAAAATGTTTTGTTTGTAATAAATGTACTGTTTCATGTTTCCACTTTTGATACAAGATGTCTGTTGAAATGACCTGTATTATAATCGTCTTTCTTGTTCTTTGTACTGACCCACAGTGGATAAATAAAAGTGGAACTGCATCAAAAAAGTAGGCCTAAATCTCCTTTTCTTACCTTAACGCTGCTGCAGCACAATCACAGTCTTCTCCCTCTTTGTTACTGGAACAGCTGAGGGTCAGGTGCATTGCTCAAGGGCACTGTAACAATGGTTGGAGGTCCGATTCTGCAACGGTCCAGTCAACTCTCTGTGACCTCCAGGCTACCTAGGAAGTGTCAGACAGAGATCGTGGCGTAGTGGCTCACAGCAGGGTGGAGAGGGATATGTGTGGGATTCAAGAAATAACAATGACAGGTTTAATCAGCTCTAACCAACCTGCTAAGCTTCAACAAGACTCTATAGCTCCCTCTAATGGTGGCTCAGCTGCTTTACAGTCAACTCATCTGAAGAATCTTTTTGTCCCTTCATCCCTCTTTAGATGATCAATGTTCCAAATGAACAGCATGAAATTCTAACTATTATTTCAATTTGTGAGTTAAATATTTTTTTTAACACCATTAGGCCCTGTACATAATATATATGGCCAACATTCACGCATTTCTTACCAGTATTACATACATGTATTTTTTTTAATATGTTTATCCTTTAGATTTTATTTTTCTAATTCTTCATTTTTCTGTTAATCCAAATAGTGTGTAGATCTCTGAAAAATCAAATCAACAAAATCTATTCATGAAAGTTTGACAACTGGCCATTTCCAGGCCTTTGATAAAAATTAGTTTTAAACTTTTGACCATCAGCAACAGCATCAGTGAAGAGAAAGAAAGAGACTTACTTTATGTTTCATGTTATATCGGGTGCACCAGCCTGTCAGCTCGGAGAGAAATTTGGTTGGTCATTGCTATAAGAACATGCACATGAAACGAAAATGAAAGATAAAAATGTTGAGTTACTTTTCAGCTGGAAAAAGATGCTTATTTGATAATAAGATGGCAACCAATTCCAAACTAATCTGATTTGAATCTATAAAATCCTGAACCAATTCCCTTTGTTCCATTTCTCTCCATGTGTCAGGGCTGTTTCAATTTACTTTCCTTTCATCTTATTGCAATTCATTCATTTTCCTCCATTTGGTTTTTCTGATGTTATTCCGATTCTTTTCTCCAACGCAGCTGTGGCCAGGATGTGGACTGTTTAATTCTCAGAGTGACATGTTTCCATAAGCACCTGCTTTGACATCACACTACACTTTTCAATCATTTGCGTAATGACACATTGTTCATATTTTGGTCTAAATTCTATCCATGTTGCTCATCTTTGCAGTTACAACCTACTCACAAAACTGCACAACATTTTTTTGGACTAAACAGTAATGTCACCACCGCCCTCATTAAATAAATACAGACTGAATAGCAAATGCCATTTAGTTGCTTTGGACAGTTATGTGTGTCTTTGCACAAAACACAGACAGAAGACGTCAGGATGTCATTTGTTTTTATTCTGTGTTATGTTGCAGGAAGTTATAGTTGCCATGGTGATACAGTAAATATATTCAGGTAGGCAAAAGGGTAGAGGTGTGTGTGTGTGTGTGTGTGTGTGTGTGTGTTTGGGTTAGGGGAAAGGATTTGTGAGGGAGTTGACATTGACAGTGTGCACAAGTTGACAGCTACTTGTGTGTGACGTCAAGTGACGAGGAGTGGAATACAACCAACTGCGTGGGATTTAAAATCAGCATTTAAAAACCTTAAAAGAGAACAGTGGTCTAATGCTACAAGCAGAAAAAAAACAAACATAAACCAACATAGAAAAGAGGAATAAATAAAATGTATTATTTTACAGATACAGCAACAACAACAACAGACAGCAGAGACGTTTATTTCCCCTCTGAATTTGGTGTGTGGTAGAGCGAGAGAGGGACAAGGACGACTACGGAGTGGTCTCTCTCCCTCCCTCTCTCTCCTGTGGCAGGAATCAGCATCCGGAAACCTACGGGTGAGTTACTATGGCGACGCTTCAGGAGGGGAGGCAGGAGCTGGGTGGGGCGGCGAGCTGTGGAGCAGTGGAGTCAGACTCGTTTCTAAGGCTTCGTATGGCACGTCCGCTCTAAAACACTACAGCGGCTCCAAGTCCAAGCCCCCCATCTTTTATTCCAGATCTTTCCCTTCATTATGGGTTCACCTTGACACTTGGACTCTGGCTTTGTTTGCTCCACACCACACCCACCACATCCCTGCCGACCTCCCATCACCTCCACTAAACCCCCTATCTACCCCCTCCCCAGTCCGACTCTAGAAGGCACTGGTATATACGGTACTTATATCTCCACATTCTAACATCTGGATTCTCTATTTAAGATGAGCGATTGAGGCAATGAGGATACACAAAAATACACGTACAGATACACACGGGCCAGCCGGGTAACTTACGGGGGTACAGCTGGCTCCCGACGATGCTACCAGTTGTTGTTTTTATTTTTTTAAATACCTGTGTTAGCGTTACAAAGTTTTCATCGCTCAACAGTCTGCTGACGGCGGAGGCAATTAGATATGTAAACGTCGACAAGGCTAACGTCATGACAGGCAAAGAGATTTACAAAAATCAATATTCAGATATGGTCCATAAGTGGTTGGATCTTTTTGAATTGCCTCAGTTAGTAGTTGGAGAAAGTCCTGACAGACTGTGTGGTGGAAAGGTCAGGTACAGGTTCTAATATGCTGCTTTCATCTTGAAAACAAATACAGGGTCCAGAGTAGATTACATTCCCGGAGGAGTGTTAGTTTTTTGTTTAATAGTGCTAAACACAGCTTAGTCGGTCCTCGTAAGTCATAGTCCTCATAGGCCTGTAAGTTTTCAGGGTATTATGTTGGCCATTTTGTGTGTTTGAAAATTTCAAAATCAACGTTTCCAATGAGGAAGGCAACATACTAGAACCTCAATGTATACTAACTAAATTTCCAAAAAGTTCGCATCTACTGCTGAATAAGCAACGTCTTTAGACCATTTGGATACATTTTCAATGGGAATCGAACCGTGTACCCCACTAATCTGTTTTTTTTTTTTGTACTTATTTGCCCATGTCCATGTGTATCTACAGAGACAGAAAGACACACAAGGTTGAAAAAACTGGCTTGTGCACAGAGCGTGGGAGTGTCTGTATTGCGAACCTTGATGTTGAAATGCCACGCGCTACTCGCGAGGGACGAGTCGTCCCGTTTGATATTTACACAGTGAACGGGGGCCGACTCCTACTCTACACAGTTTGGCTGGTACTTGCGTACATTTGGAATGACTTACTATGGTGATAGTAGTAATTAGAAAAAGTCTATCTCCACCTCCCGCTAGTAGCTTACTAAAGTGACTATTCTAGTTTTCCTGGTGAACATCTGAGGCGCAAAAACACTGGAAGCGATGATTGATGCTCTGAATCGACCCGTGATGGCTCTGAATTCAGCAGCTGAGAGGAGTGTTTAGGGTTTTCTCTTCCATGGCTTGTTCTGGAGTGTCTGTTATATTAGAAGACCTTTCTTTAGACCAGCTGGTCCATATGCTTTTATATTTTGTCTACATGGTTGCACAACCTCACTATGCAGTTAGTCAGGTGAGAATACTGATACCAATTGATCGGTCTATATACAGCTGATTAGCTTAGTTTAGTATAAAGGCTCTCCACAGGCAGCCTCTTTTTCCTCTGTTTCCACTCTTTATGCTAAGCTAAGCTAACCAGGTGCTGGCTGTGTTAAACGGATGAAAGCGAATAAGCGTATTTCCTGTTCTATTCCTTTATCTTGCCATTAGGTCTCACAGCTTTGCTGACTTTGATTAAGAACAAATCAGTTCCCTTTACCTGAAACTAGGGCAGTGATTACTGAAGCTCAGGAAAAGAAAATCAGAAAAAAAATCATCTTTTTTTTTTTTTACCCTCTGTTGATGCTCCCAACCTCCTCAGAGCAGAAATGTAAAAAGTATTTTCCATTGAGCACGATTTGAAGTGATAAAAATCACGACCGTATCCAACAACACAAACAACTGATGTTTCCAGTGCATTTGTGCCGTAAGATAAAATACTGTACATAGGGCTAATGTCCTAACCACGCTCCTCTGTCTGTACATGCTACCTACAGTTTACAATGACATTGTGTCAAATATCTGACTTTTTTTCTTGAAACATTGACTTTTTATGCAAAAGGTGACGTTTTATTATACAGCAGAAATTATAGCTTCTGTTCCTTTTGACATATCGCTTGTCTTATTTGTCTTCCTTGTCCATTACCACGCATGGAAACCCCAGCTGATATGAAAGTATCTGATAATAAAAAAATAAAAGTCACATAAATTGGACCACTTTGTTTTTCTCTCCCTTATCACCACTTTTTGTTCCAAGCAGACTTCTATTCATGAAGGACACACCAAGCAAAGAAACGAAATGATAAAAAAAACATTGAAATTAAAGATTTTTTTTTTATCTGTGTTACCATCTGAGTCGTAGTACTCGTCTCCATGTTAAAAGGTTCCCTGTCGTTTGAGGTGAAATGTGAATCAACAGAGTAGTTTCATCCATTGGAAAAAAAAAAAAAAAAACAACAGCTAAAAAAAATGGCTGCTGTCTTCACCTCTTACATCGAGGCAAATCAGTAAGCTCCGGAGTGGCAGTCGAGACTTCATCACACCAAAAATCTCACCTCCAGCAAGCTCTCCTTATCGCTGCTTCCCTCCGCTTTGAAATCTGTGGATCTCCCCAGAGTTTTGGAATGGACTGGTTAAAAATAAGCAAGAGTTTTAAAAAAGTTTCTTTTTGTGTGGAGGTCTCCACTTTTCTGGACGTGTGTGGTTGGATTTAATAAAGACAGAGAAGAAGAGAGTTGGAGGAGTCACTTATTGTGAGAGTTCACGTCTTTGAGAGAGTGTGCGTGAGTGCGCTTGTGTGCGTGAGGGCGTCGCTCTCTCTCTGCGGGGTATGGCTGCTACTTGAAGACATAGTTGATCAGGACCTGAAGGAGGACGAGGAAAACAATGATGACGTAGTCGCGCTGCTGGAGGAAAGAGCCGCCCTCCGCCCGGCCTGCCGCACGACTCCGCAGCACACTGATGCTCCTACAAACACACAGGAATTATGTGGAGAGGCTCGAGGCAGGTGTCATATCACACTCATGGTACAGTGGGACAAACTTCTCACCTGTTAATGTCTTCCTGCGTCTGCTTTATAGATTCAATGGCACTTTGAAGTTCACTGAGGTCTGCTCCTTTTTTCCTCAGCCGACTGTTATGCTTGCTTTTGTGTCCTGCAACAAAATGTGTTGAACATGGTTTCTGCAGGGTTCACCAGATTAAACAAGAGACTTCAAAGATCTTTTAATACCACATAGAATGCATTGCAATAGATTTTTCAAGGTCATACTGGTCAACGTGGAATGGAAAACCAGTAGGAAAAAAGAAGGCCTTCAATTATTTATTAAGTACATGAATTTAATGAGATCTATATCACATTTTTGTCAATGCTTCCCAGCTGTATATAACAATAATTCCTTGCAATATAATCAATCAGTGTGTGTAGCTTGGACCCAGATGAGCGGTACAAAACTGATGGATTGATGAACCAATTAAAATTTGACACCTGAGCTTTCTAGGTACTGGGGTAGCGATAGCAACAGTGTTCACTAATGGTTTGATGGCGCTGACAACCCCGTGTGCTCACAATCCACTGTCACACTAGTCTAACCTGTAGTTTACAGATGTGTAACATTTCCAAACAGACTGCATATAAACACAAAAAAAAATGTTAAATGTGTGCTCATGTAACTGTCTATGGCAAGCACGGTTAAAATAAAAATCAGAAAATACTGAGGATCAAGTTTTGGCCTTTTTGGGGGAACTGAATTCAATGTTTTCTAATAATTTTTGAGACCTACAGAAATCCTGGTTAAAGCTGACATGTTAAAGACAGATAGATAGATAGATGAAGCATGTTCCTTCACCATCACCTCCACTCCACACCACAAGAGTGTGCTGTTAACCAACTCTGTACATTATTCTACAGAAGGCTATATGTCTAAAATCCTCTCAATTTATAACCAAATCCAGTTCAGTTTGACCTAGAAGTTTATTTTTACCTGCTTATTGAGCTGTTGTGTATCTGTAGATTATTATTATTATTATTATCAATATATGATAATGAGATATAGAATATAGGTATATGCTGTTGGTCAATAAAAAAACAACTAATGGCCAAACAGCCAGTTGTACTCATGTTAGCTGTGTATTTTTGTATATGATTGGGGCTCACGTTCGCTACCGGACGAGTCTTGGCGGTCGGGTTCTGGCGAGGAGCAGCCACTCTCTGGGCTCTTGGGCTTGTCGCTCTTGTGTTTCCTCTTTGGCACCGTTACCTAAACACACATGTGCAGACACACACATAAGCGCACACACAAACGCACAAAGAGAAACAGGTGAAACAAAGAGGCCACAGACAACGGCTAGAACTAAATAAGAGCGTAAACAAACATATCTTAGCATTCACACAGGAACAAAGACTCAAAAATACAAAAGACTAACTATAAGACGTAATTGTTTACATAGACATCAACACAACAAAATGATGTTACGAAACATGCGAGTACATCAGTCAGCCACATCCTCTTAAAACACTCAACAATGACTCAACTAGCGACCAAACCTGCCAAGAGCTGGGACATTAAAATCATTTTGCTCAAAGGGATTAAACTCTGACTGGATTACACTGCTCTTAATCTTAATGCTTTGTTTAATGTGATGCATTTATTCAGGTCAGGAGTCAAGTGAAACCACTTTTAAAGCTGATTTAAGGGTGGTAGCACAAAATCATTTCAGATTTTGCCAAACAAAGACCAGAAGGTCAAAGTGGGAAAGTGCACAATTTATCAAGAATTTATCTTGATGATTTTTGTTGGGGTTTTTTTTTTAACCTAACAACAATTATTTTTACTTATAACTCCACTGGTGGTATTCCAAAAGCACTAGGCAGGTGGTTACTTTGAATACACACAAAACAAACAAACCAAAAAAACAACTGTTTGACAGACTCCAAACATATGAGCAACAATTACAGCGATTGTAAAACAGCAGCCTTTAGCTTGCCAACATAACATGAGCAAGGAGCAGCTCCGTAGAAGTTGGGACGAAGTGAGCGAACACAAGATAGGAACAAACAAAATGAAAATGAGGACAGGTGAAGGGTGAGGAGGGTGTGGCGGACACCCTGAAGCAGCCAGGCGCTGATGGTGGTGGTTGGTCTGTTGATGTGATGGATGGAGCTGTTCTCTCCTTTAGACTTTGTATGGGAGAAAGCTAAATGTTGTTTATTCTAACATGCTCAAAGAATACCACTTAAACCATCACCAGACTTTATTATCATTTCATTTCATTTTACATTGGGAATTTGATTTACAGCTATAGATGCTGCCTCCACTTTTATTAAGATTAAAAACAAAAGAAGTAGAAGACATTTTATTGAGTGAAATGGCAAAATCAACAACTGCTGAGTTAAATAATGTGCGTGTACATGTAAAGATTGTTTTAATTCATAATTTACAAGCTGTGAATAAGTAGTAAATTACAGTAAATTGAGTGCATCATCCTTTACACACACTCCACTAGACGCCTGAAAACATTGTGTATAAGTTATTATACTTGCTGCAGCTTTAATTACTCAGAAACTGACTTGTTTTAGTTAATGGACTTCACAATTTTTCGCAATAAAACAAAAAATAAGCCTGGAACCTGCAGGAAGAGAATATTTCTAAATAATGCCAGTGTAACACATGCAGTCCTTCAAATTAATGATCCTTTTCCTCTTGACAAGGCAAGAAAAAAACACCTTGTTATCCACTTAGCATGCAGGTCGACATAACCTTCCCTCCCATACAGAGAGAACAGCAGGTGCCAGGGTAGGAAAAGATTAAAAAAAGAGAGACGGAGAGAAGGAAAAAGACAAAAAAAAAAAAGGGCGCAGAGGCGACAACGGCGATGGCGGCGCAGTGACAATGACACAGAGAGAAGAAGGGACAATGGAGATGGTGCACCGGGTGCTGCGTGGAAGGTGGCGGAGGCGGCGAGCTGCTTTTAATTTGAATGGCGGTTTTTGATTGGGACGACCTACCTGGCACTTGCAATTGTCCCTCCGCGGCCCCTGGTTACTCAGACTAATAAGACTGCCAGAACGTACCATAGGGGTGCGGTGTCGGACCTTGGTCTGGATACAGCCGTCTTTCTCAAACTGGATCAGGTCGTTGAGCGGATCCCATGGCCTCGTGCTGGGGAGGGGGGCAGAGACAGAGACAAAGGAATACATGAACAAAAGAGAGTGTATGGATGTTAGGAAGAGAGAGAGGGAAAAATGTGAAATAGAGAAACAGAGAGAATGAAAGAGAAGATGGAAGTAAGAATTAGACAGACGACAGACAAAAATAGCATGGAGACACTTTTTACCAGTGAAAAACCATTATTATTCATTAAATGCATCCTGTCTATCATTTAAGATATTAAAATTGTTTATAACTGTTTATATTTATATAATCCACTGATCTACATCATCAAGAACAGTCTGATTTGGACGTCACCCCTGCAGTTATACAGAATCAGCACTAGATGGCACCCTGTCACATGACCAGATGTGAGCAAGACAGACTTGGCCTTTAGGTCCTGAACATTAAGGGTTCTGTTCCAAAATAAGCATCATCATAGTTTAATTTACAATGACACTCACAGTTGACAGGTAACCGTTTGTCCCATTATCATTGCCCCTCACTGTATTTCAGTCTGAGAGGAGTCACTCACTCGGCATATCTGTAATGCCACTCTCCGGTGACGGGGTCCTGCTCGAACAGGGCCGGGATCCACTCCTCACACTTGGCCTTCCGTTCGCGGGCAGACTTCCTCTGCGCTTCCTCCAGGATGAACTTCTCATTGGTGGCCTCGGTCTGGTCCTTGTTGTTGATGGCCCGGGTCACGTGCTGCCACAGTCTGATGGATTGACAGGGAACAAAGTCAGAAGTTACATGGGAGTAATAAAAAAATGCACAAGCAGCTTTTAAAAGAGAATCCTAAAAATACATCAAAATGTCAAATAGTGACTGAGAGAAACTAAATTATAAGCAAATAAATACAAAACCATACAGGGTATAAATAAAAATTAAGGAAAGTAAAATAAGTGTCTCGTTATTCCAAACTTTTTCACAATGTGGCAAGAGTGACAATGTTTTCAGTAGTTTTCAGACTGACCTGCTCTGATAACACTCTAATAACAGTTCACCTTTCTGATTCGAGCTCTCCCTGCTCCTCTGGTGGGACGGTGCAGCGGGTCAGTCGACTCTGCCTCAGTTCTGGCGTCGGGTTCCAGAAAGTGTCCATCGTCCCCGTCTTCTTGTCATTGATGAAGATCTCACTGTCCTGTGAGGGGAAAGTCATAAAGATCTCCTTATTTGCCTAGACTAGAGCACAGTAAATCTGTTGTCTGTATTAAGTGGCTATTGGTTCATGACTGTGAGTCCGAGGCTGACACCATTTTGCTGTAATTTCACAGCTTCTTTGAAACACATCAAGTCATAGACACACAGCTCCATCATTTTCTTGACCTATAAGAAGCCTAACAGTTTTAACCTAACAATATTTTGCTGAACTTCACCACAGAATGTTTAACACATTTACACCACATGAAACAAATACTTCAATATTTTAATTATGTTTCTACTCTCAGTTGTATATATTTGCATGCTGGTGCCATTTTAGGAAAGGGCCTACAAGCAACAGCCAGACTTTTAGCATATTGTGTGTATATCAGGGTTTATTATACAACAAGCAATCATCCGAAGAATATGTTAGAGTGTGTCTTACCCAGTGTCCTTCTAGCGTAGCTAACACCTCCTTTCCCAGCTTGATCTTTCCAGAGACCTGATTGACGCTGTCACTGCTGCCCAGGAATGGCTGGAGGGAGTGGGGAGGAGAAAGGAGGGGCAGAGCGGGAGGAAGGGGCAAGGAAAGAATAGGAGAGGAATTGATAAGGTAGGACGCAAGGATGGAGAGATACACGTACACACATACAGTTTACATGCTGCAGTTACTGTGGACAAAAATGCTGTGGTTTATTTTGTGTCTTTTTATCTCCCTTTATGTGTCAGTGGTACTTTAAAATAGAATGGTATAACATGAGCGTGGTTTGTTTGTGTTGTTCAGCACAATCTTTCTCGTTGAAATACAAAAGAGATGTGGTTGACAGAGCAGAAGAAAATAAGCCTCAGAGATAAGGCTTAAAAGCTACATATTTTCACTAAAGACCAATCTAACAACAAAAGAAATGAAGCTAGCAAACCACCATCAACGTCCAATTAAATTTAGTTAATGAAAGTACTTCAGCTTAATGGTTCAAATGGGTGCACTGCACTCAATAGCACTCATTCCTCTCCATTAATCTACACGAGGCAAAAAGATACCGCTGCAACAATAAGACTAACAACAAGAGTCAGCTATGCTTATTTGTATTTTAAATGAAAATGTATTGATTCTCCTGTTTTCCCTGACATGTACCTGTCGCTATTTCAGGACAGGACGATGCAGTTGATGGTGGGAATCATGGTATGGAGGATGGGTTGTTTTTCGGGGGGGACAGGGAGTGGAATGGTTGGTGGTGGCGTGAGACATTGAGAAAAGTCACGTGAGAAACTGACTTTGAGGAGTTCTCTCTTAAGAAGTTTATTACTCAACAACTCTAAAGGCCCCACTCTATCAACAAAGCACTGACATTATCGACATTATCTATCACTATCATCCATTATCCATTATCTACTCTTACAGAAGTGTAATTTCAAAGAGGAACATGCAGCCGTACCTTCAGTTTGAATTCGAGCTGAGCACTGTAGCCCGTTTTCTCACACGCGATGGTGATCTGACCACCCAGCTCCAGGGTCATGGTCCCATAGAGGATGCCTACCAGATGAAAAACCATTACGAGAAATTTCATTAAGCACAGATTGCTGGCTCATGAAGTGGACACAACTTTTCAGTCTTGTTCAAGGTAGTTTAATGACAAATTAATGTGACAGAATTCTGTCTGACAGTGGATCAAACTGGTACATAAAAGCACCACTGAAGTGAGATCATGGCGTGAGAAAGAGCAGGATGCACTCTGACCTTTACAGTGAGCGTAGGGCATGTTCATCACATAGTCCTCTCCCCGGTTGAGAAAAGTGAGCCGAGCCTCCCCGTCTAATATGGCCGACAGGGAGTTTCCTAGTGTGTAAACAACAGCAGTCAGCGGACAGATGTTCTTGAATACCAAATGACTAATAAATCCAGAGCTGAATAAAAATTTGCATATTTTATTAGAATTGAAGGTGCCTGTGGATGACATTAAGTGGATTTTACTGGTATAAGTGTATGTGTACCATAGAACTTGGACTTGGCAAGGATGCTGCCACTGAGGCAGAATCCATCCTTCCTGTTGCTGACATAGAAGGCTGACACTGGAGGATGATGGGATACCTGAAGAGAAACACATGTTGATCAGCTTTAATGCTTCTAAAGTCAAGACAATGACCATCAGCCCTAGATTCATCTCACAGCCAACGTATTCCAATGACCCAACACAAGGCTACTTGCTTCATGGGGACTATCTGATATAGGCAGAAGGAGCTCTTGACCAATTAGAATGTTAGCAGTTGGTACAGCTAGTAGTACAGCTGTTGTTACCTGTTCTGCAATGTAGAAGGTCTTGCTGTTGGTCTTCTGGTGGAGCCACATGCAGCGGTACGTCTCTCCAATGATGGGGTTGTAAGGCTTCTTCAACCCCTGTGGATTAAAAAAAATCAACATGACAGATGATTTTAGTATCACATATCGTCCTGTGTATAGACAGCATGAATATTCTCTGTAGCACATCGACATGAAGTGGCTTATATTTGTTTATTCTCCTGACCTTCGGCTTTTTGTAAAATCCAGAGATGTACCACTTCACCACCTTCTTCATCCGGTTATAGGCATTCTCCTCAATTGCAGCTCTGAAAATTAAACAAATTAGGATTGACGCTGTTCGATAACACGCTGAGTGTCTCTTTCAGCTTTTCTCTACTTGTCACTGTGCACTTCCACTAAGTATCCACAGAACTTCTTTAAAGGAAGCGAAAACACCCTGAATATGTTTTGTTTTCTTCTGACAATCAGACACATTCAATGACAGTGTCTGTATTTATGGAACAATCAGTCACTCATCTTCAACAACAACGGCAAATTGCAAACACAAGGAATCACTGGCAAATTCAAAACAGACCAAGACATGTATTCTGATGTTTAATACTGAATAAAGAACTGAGAACACATTGGAAAATACCTTCATATTTCATGACTGAAGAAGACAAAGGGCCATAAAACATAAATAATTATCTGATAAATGTTTGTTGAATTGGATTCCGTGCAAAAAGTTGCAGAATGTCTGCACTTTTTCCCATTTTTAAGCACTTGTTGGAGCAGTTTGCTTAATGCTCTGTCTTTACAGAAGTTAGAGGCCTTAACTCAGTGGAATACAGACTCAAAGAATTCTGAACCGATAGAGGTAACACACAGGGTCATGCTCGATTAAGCTAATAGCCTGCTATCTCAAGCTTCATATTTAGCATAAAGGAATTATTGGTATTGACCTTCTCATTTAACTCTTGGCAAGAAAGCAAATAAGCATATTTCCCAAAATGTCAGTCTATTCCTTTAAAAAGCCTTAGGACAAACGGTAAATGGGAAGAGCTTACTCTGACAGGAAGTCTGCGTGGTAGTAGTAATCAGACAGTTTGTCCAGAAAGGACCGTGGCTCCAGGATGAATGTGGGCAGCACCACCTTGGACAGATCCATGCCAGGTCGTACCTGCTTCAGCAGAGTCCAGATCAGAGATTTATTCTCCTCTGATACCGTCTCTGTCTGGGCAGCCTCGCCAGCCTGGAGAAGGAGACACAAACAGACACAACGGTAGAGAAGTGATGCATGTTTCCTGCATGTAGCCTGCAGTAATACTGCAGACATGTTAAAATGTACTCATGTACAAGACATATTGACACGGCATCTCAGAAACATTCAGATTTTTGCACGAGTTTCCACATGCTTAAAAGTTTTGTGTGAATGTTTGTGCAACTGGTTTGTAAAAAGAGGTTTTAATTAACTCCTAGCTGTAAAGGCTTCAGTAGGTGTTTAATTAGTGAGCTGTCAAACTGAGATTACATCAGAATGGAAATGCATTTAAGTACTTTCACACTTGCTTTCATACCACCACAGTCACACCCACACACACCAACCCACACAGACTGTGATCAAAGCCTGTCCGTGTTACAGCTTTCCTACCAGCCCCAGAAGAGAAACATGCTCATTTCCCCTCATTATTCAAGGGGCTTTATAACAAAAGTCCAAAGTTTTAATTCAAGCTAAAGATCAAAATAGTTGTTAGAAATCCTTTGAGAATATGGTGTAAAGCTGCAAAGCAAACTCTTCGTCTCCTACCTCTCCAAGTTCCTCATGGGACTGTTCCAGGTACGGGGTTTCCCGCAGATGTTCATTAGGGTCCAGATCGATGTATGAGTCATCTTGACGTTCTGACGTGTCGCTGTCACTCTCCTCGCTCTTCTCCAGGCCTTCTGGGTCTGACTCCTCGTGGTCCTGTTCACCCTCCCTGTCTGACTTGTCTGAGTACAGGTCAGGGTCTTTCAAGTGGTCACTGTCATTGAACCTGGAGGAAGGGTGGATTTGGCAGTTAAGTGGTGGCTGGTCCCTTAAATCCTTTAAGGGAGAATAATATAATTGCAGCTTGGGTTTTATTTTCTACTCACTGGAAACCATGGATGTTGTGGGCTCGGAGAAGGCTGTAGAAATTAATGGAGTGTTCTCCACCAGTGGTGACTGTGCTCATGTCCTCCTTCCCCTCGCGGATCATGGTCCTCTTCAGTAGGCTGGAGCACTTCAGGGCCAGCTCTAAGGCGTCCATCCAGCATCGGCCTGAGAAGGAGATCAGGGAAACTCACTGATGTGCTAAACTTTTCTGAAGCAGCAAATATTTTCAGGCTTTGCTCTTAGTTCATTATTCTTCTTTTAAAACTGAGCAAAAATTGCAATATGGTTGCCTTAGTGTTTTTTTTTTAAACAATTTTGGTTCTTGTACCTGCTACCACCCCAGGTCTCATCCCAGGATTAGTTGCAGAGGAGCAAAATGTAAAAATTTATATCACAACAGGGTGCCAACTATGTCGTAATTGCAATGAAAAAATTTAAGCATGCTGCTCCACGAGAAAAATGTGCTTGAACTAAGTTTTTAAATGGCAGTTTTCCAGGATTATTTATAGTGCATAAAACACTTACACTTTGAATTGACACTCTTAAAATAAAGTGGAGGAAAGCAAATATTGTGCACTAGGGTAGAAAATAGCAGGTGATTTTTAACACTGTTTGATGATTCCAGCACCATGGAGAGAGACTCAGAGAGGGAAAGATGGGATTGGATGTTTCAGCACCATGGACAGAGACATGGATCAAGATGGGCTGTGGCAAAAACCATTCATGAGTTCACTATTCACACACTATGTAATTGTTTGTAATGGATTATACCATTACCATTAATGGATTATAACATTACCATTAATGGATCATACCATTTTGCCCCCCTTTAGAAACAATAAATAAATAAAGTAAGTAAGTAAGTCATGTCCGCTACTCCCATGTAAAGTGTTTTAGTTTTTATTAGCTATTACAAGTATTGGGGAAACTACTAATAAAACAAGCCAAGTTGCATCTCACTAAAATAACAATGTAAAAAATATGGGTTAGCAAGATAGCCACACTAGCATCAGAGCACTCTTTTGATTGTCCCCACATGATTGAAATCTATTTTACTGTCGTTCCACTGCACACTTCTCCCTCCAGTCATCCATTCCTACACTGCAGTGCTGTACGCTACTGACAGATCAACACAGCCATGTAAAGTTAACGCTGCTTTATCAGTACTGTACAAATACATATAGAGTGCACAGAGTGACTCAAAAGTCACAGGTTTCCGTTTCAGCTGTCCAAATAGCCAAAATCAAACTACTCAGTAAAGATGCATAAGTGTGGTTTTTTGATTCCCATTTAAACATCTGAAAATTTCCCATCAGTATCGGCGTATGAGAGCTCAGCTGTAAAATAGGTCAGGTTGTGCAGACATGCCTATATTAAGATAATGAATTGGTTTAAAATAACGAGGATTGGGGTTAGTGTCAATTTAACAATAGGCAACATACTGCAAGGAAAAGTAACTGTAGTTTTAAACCAATACCGATGTGCTTTATGAAGCTAATACTCAAAGCTAATAATGTGATGCTGATTTGGGGATTTATCTTTATCACTGGCAAGAATAGTTGAAGTGTGATTGACAGCCTGTCTCTTACCATCAGACTCAGAGGCGGCGCGGAAGATGAGGTGGCTGCTGGGTAATGGCTGAGTGATGGAGCCAACAGCTTCTCCTTTAGGACCCTGATGACAACAAGAAATAAATGGAGGAAATACATGTTACACATCAAATTCAGTCAGGTAAGTGTTTGTTTGAGTGAGTGTCTCGATTGAACCATCTGTCATTTCGATTTTTGTCTCTTCATTTGAGGCGGTTTTATGAGTTCCTCTGTGGTTTCCTCATTTCAACCACAGAGTTTGTGTTTTGATTTCCAGTTTTTAATCATTTATGTGTGCAATAGAGGAAATCTAGACTCCAGAGTACGCCATTATGTAAATGAGCTATGAGAGGGGACAGAGGGGACAGAAGCTGATTGAGTGAAGTGTTTGTTTCGGGAGTGAAGAGGACGGTGGGGAGAGCAGGAACGCTGTAATCTAAAACACAGAGCACTAATTGTGATTCAAGCCTTTTCATGGTGTAAACATAAGGGAAAACACTTGCAGCGCGAGGTCAGTGATGAATACCAAATCACAGTTGGAGTGGACGACTGAACAGAGCTGAAAACACAGGAACAAATGGGAAACGTGTGCTGCCAAATGTGAAAATGGCCCAAATCAAACAAAGATGAGCTCTTAATTATACAGTTAACATCTACATCTGTTTAACTATTTGCTTAACTGTGGAGACAAAGGAAGATCCGTTTCCCCTGATTATCTGTTTGTATTCATTTTGTTTTGTTCGGCACTGGAGAGCAAAGGCTGCCATTCAAATCCATTCGTCTGCATAACAAACCCCTGGCAGTATTCTCCTTCTCTATTATCAATCTATTATGAAAAATAATGGGAATATAAGGTCAGACTTTTTCCATTGCAATATAAAGATATTACATAATGTAGGGCAGATGTAAAAAATAATTCAACATATTGAGAAATACACTTATTTGTTTTTTATGCTGAGGGTTAGATGAGAAGATTGATTGTTGTAGTTTCATGACAAAAAGTTGAATTTTATTGGGGGGAAACCTTCTCGGCCCAAATACAGTGCTGTGGAATTAGGCCCAACAGTGTCTGGAGAAGGAAGAGGCTGCCAACTTTCAAGACATTTTAAGAAAATGTCATTTTTGCAGTGTTAAAAGTTCTCTTTAACGTTACCATTAATATTGTTCAGGCAGGACATTTTATCAGAGAGCCAAATTTCACTAACCACTTGCATTTACTATTCCATTTGATCCTTTACAGGCCTTTCATGTATTCCCCTTAGTAGCTTTTACTCTGTTCAATGGCTTCTGTTCTTTGCTGCTGTCACCAACTACCTCTTAAATTTCTCAAGGTAGTCAATCTAGAACAAGTCAAAGTAAGACTGCTTGCATTGGCCTTCTGTATAAAGAATTTATTTATTTTCTTTATTATTGTAATGAAAATTGCTACGCAAATCAATGAATGTAAAAAAAAAACTTGTGGAATACATTTTTTATATTCTTGTGATATTTGCTAAATTCCCTGATATTAATGATAGAATTTCTATTATCTCCCAATTTTCCCAACCTGCTAAGCACCCCCTAAGTGCACCACAACACTCCTGAGAGTCACTAATGGCGGCGTGTCCTGTATCGTAAGGTATAACCTGACCTTGACGGCCCAGATGGACTGCTCCAGCGGGTGGAAGAGCTTGAAGCAGAAGCCGTCCTTCTTAGATGGCCTCTCGATGAGCTCGCAGGCGTTGAGCAGCACCGTTCCCACCCACTGGCCGTTTTTGTGGGTTTTATAGATGAGCAGGACGCCTGGTTTCAGCACACACCACAGCTTGGTCCAGCTCTTCAGGGTCCCACGGATCTGGATCAAATGCAGATAAAAGTCAGATAGTCTCAGGCCTTAGCTCGCTAAAATGACCTTCTGTATTAATGCTACATGAGGAACTTGGAAGGGTTTATTGAACATGTTTGCTTTACTTTTCGGCCTTTAAAACCTTTGCATCAAATAAGTACAAAAGCTAAAAATGTGTTGTATTTGAAGTGTAAACTCTAGGAAGTGTACTTAGACAAAGAGGGACATGGTTGCCAACTCATTTCATTGTACAGTAGCTAAAGTCTACTAGAAAAGTCTTGGGAAGTTGCTATATTGCGTCACATCCTGATGTGTACAGTATGTCGTTTGGTATTTATTTGCATACCGAAATAAGATAAGATAAGATATTCCTTAATTAGTCCCATAATGGGGAAATTTGCAATGTTACATCTGCAAGATAAATAGTAGGCAAACAAGAAGAATAAAGAAGTATTAACAATTCAACTTGGGTAAAAAAGTATCAACAATTTAACTATAGTAAAAAGTACAATTTAACTAGAATAAAAAGTATCAACAATTCAACTAGAATAAAAAGTATCAACAATTTAACTAGAGTAGAAAGTATTAACACTTTAACAATAATTAAAGCACTGACATGACATGAATTGTGTGTCGGGGAGAAATCCTCTATTAAGCCCTCCATTAATTTGATACAAACTAATACTAAAATGGTTTGAAACCATTTTCAGAAGAGAATGAAGACCAAACATTTAACTGGTTAACTCTGTAATTATTCTTTTTTTAATTCAACTTGTATCCATTTAAATCTACCTGCAACTTCTCAAATATTCAAATTTAAGCTATTAGATGGAGAGTAGAATTCAATTGATTGAAGTTATCATTTGTAAGGAGAGTAAAGTTAAGTTATAGGATACTATATAATAAAATGTTGACTGTGGGGTGGAAGACATTCCCACCTTGAGCCAGTCGGCCATGACGATGACAGAGGGATCAGTGATGGTGCTGAGCAGCTCTTTGGTTGCCCTTTTCTTTTCTTCCCTGTAGTTTTTCTTCTGCACCTACAGGGAGCACAGAGGGACAGACATCAGTTTACACAACTGTGCATATTAATATTCCCCACACTCGCTTTCTCACTGAATTACATTTGGCAGGAAATGAGAAGACTGGAATCACACTTCTCGGTGTCACCTGGTACCTTCTGACTGCACAGTTAGAAGTTATTATGCTGCATTTTATTTCTCCCTTTAAATGTAATCTATCCTGCCTGTGCTGTATTGTTGTGACACAATATGAATATAGTTCAACCTATACATACCTATGACAATACAGTATTTTATGCACACTGACTCACCAAGTGACACAGTGTGAAACGACAATGCACAACAAGCATCAGTGTTTAGGCTATATATATTTAACAGTCTCTATCTAAGGGTAATTTTAAGACTCATCAAGCAAGACTCAAGCTGGTTTGAGCTCACTTACCTTGAGGGACTCCTTTTTGGTGAGCTTTCCTCCAGACGCCGACACATCCTTGTCTGAGCCATTGTATAGCTTGGTTTCAGACTGTCAACACACAGGGAAAAAAAGAAGGGTTTAAGAGCTAAAAATGATAACTGATTCATCTGATTATTTGGCAACTTCATGTCTTCAAATATTAAATGTGTTTCATGTTGAGCCGGGAAAACAATTCTCCAACACATGTGATGACTAAGCTTTCCTGTGAGGATTTGTGTTTCAAAATGTGTGCCATCTACTTAACAATCATCTGTTTGTTTTACTGCTGCACTCTGTGTGTAAGCTGTTCTGGATAAAGTCATCCACTAAATGACTAAAATCTAATCTTGGCCACAAAGTGCTCCCTCTTAATAACAAATCTATTACCACGAACGGTACAATCAACAAAGTCTACTAAAATTAGGACATCGGCTTCTTTTTTTTTTTTTTTTAATGACATTAGCAAAGAGCTGCAACATCACTGGGAGATAGAGCAGCAATGATTAGTCAATCGAAAGAAAATTTGTTGCCAACAATTTTGTTAATTGATCAGTCGTTTCAGTCATTGTTCAAGCAAAAATGTCAAACGTGTTGGTTCCAGCTCTTTAAAGATTTGCCGCTTTTCTTTGTCATTTATGATGAAGAGTCTCTGGGTTTCAGACTGTTTGTTGACCATAAGAAGCCCTCCAGGGAAACGGCAACTAGAAGTGATCGTTTTCTTTTTCCTCTCAAGCTTGTTTGCTTCCTAGATAGTCCAGACTTAGCTCAGTTACCCGAATGAAGCCTATAAATGCCAGTGCAGGTGTGTGCCAGCTCCCTTCACAAGCCAATTGGAGCGATTTAAAGTGGAGAGACAGATGGAGATGTGTGGGGATCCTAAAGCAGTGCTACTTAAGGCCTTAAACGCCCACAGGCAAATATTGAAGGTACATGATAGCAAGCACCAAAGCTAAAATCTTCTCTTTCACATCCTTCTTCTATTCAGAAACCCATAAAGCTTCCTTTTGCTGAGACGACACATACCCCTGTGAAGATTGATGGAAACATGGCAAAGGCTCTGAGGTGCTGGATATTCGTGATAGCAGAATCTACAGATCAACTGAAGTCCACAGATAAGCCTTCAACAAAATTTCGTCTTGGTTTTGGAAACCCTTGCTGATAAAGTGCTTTTGAACCTCTGTCATATGCCTTCATACTTCACAAAATCATGACAAAAATGTAATAGGATTCCTGCCTGATGAAAGCGTCTCAGCTGTGACTCAGAGGGAGACTCAGACGCCCACGTTTGCGATGACAAACATATTTGATGTGGACCTCGACAGATAAACTAGACGGGCCTCCTCCACACTGAGCTCATTTGAAAGGACGGTCGAGTTTGAAATGTTTGATGTTTACAGTGTGTATGATGTGAGTCATCTGAATGTGGGATATCTCATGCCTGAGGCAAGACTGGAAAAAGAATAGAAGACAGTACAGTAATTCCCATATTCTCTAGTCTCATTACAACACACACACCCAATCTCTCGTACCCACCCATCACAGAACATCAGCTCAGTGAAGTGACTTTTCTTACCTTGCTCTTAGATATGGAATGTGAGTCCTCTTTCAAAGGCAGAGGCAAGAGGTCCTCCTTCCCTCGCTCAAAACCTGTGACAAAAAACACATCAGTATAAAGAAATGCTCTGTCCATCATCTCCAGGTGACCTACAGTATCGCACTCTAGCAGACAACCAAGCTGCTGTCAATTCAGGCAGACCCCGTGCTATGGGTGTGCCACTCTGGGCTGTAAGGACACTGATAAAATAGACTAATTGATTAATCCATAAAACAAAAGCCAGATAAATCAATAATGATTATTTACAACACAACTCAAGTGTTCCATGTTTTTATTTTACTCCCTTGTTTTTTGCCTCTATGTTCAGAAATGAAGTTCTAAACTAAATATTTACTTGCTGTATATTTTATGGCTTGCTGTTGTCTTTAAAAAAATTGATTAATCAATCATGATTAATGTCAGCAATTCAGATGATGTATCAAAAAAAAACTTTGCTTGCAAAGATGCCATGTTATTGTCTATTCTCTGTTTGACATCACTGGGAAACTGAATATATTTCTGGAGTTGGAGACTAAAGCAGCCCAAAGACAACACATTGGGTGGGGAACTCACAATCCTCTTTTATCTTACATAGAATCAATCAATTAACTGGAAAAAAAAACAATCAATCAGCTTTTCATCCTGACTGTTTCCTGCTGTTGCCATTTCCGCTTTCATTGGTGAGCTCAGCTAACCTTTGGATATCAAAAATGTGCTAGAAAATACTCGTGGGGCTTTCAAGTCCAAAGGTCAATACATTAATGTTGGTCACTGGAGCACGCTGTCCTTGGAAGCGACTGGAACCAAGTCATAGAATCTGGATGGCAACAAGTTGGCGCCTGCTGCACCCTAATCTGAAGTGAGCTCTAAAGTTAGATAAACTGGCTGGTGAAAAGAGGTTCTGTTTTAATCCACAGTTTGGCTGGGACAACGTGGGTGTGGAAAGTGAACTGAAAACAAAGATTTGGACACTCTGCTCCACTGAAGTTACTGATGGGAATGTGTATTTCTATTAAATGTCAAAGTGGACAATAATGAATGAATGCAGTTGAATGCAGATATAGTGCGTCATAACAAAGCAAACAAACAGACTTGCTGTTCATGTGAACTCCTTCTTTGCATTTCTAATCTTCATTCATGAGCCAGTTTCTAACCAATTAGTTTCACCTCAGCAACAGATTTCCCACTGAGACCCTGACAGTTGGTGACACCAGCAGTGTAAAGGTGACAGAGAGCCTGTAAATATTTTAGAGTTTCCGTCTCCTATCCACAGGCCATCGGTATACAGTCATGAGAATGAAGGAAGCGCTGGTGAGTTTCATTACTAAATGAGATATTCAGCATTTGCCAAACAGTCACATGTTTGTTTAGTCACTTGCTTTAATAAAACAACTGTGTGTCTATACTACAAAATAAGCATCCTACTTATGAATTCTAACTGCACACTTGAATTTTGTCCTGCGGACATCTTGGGCGACATCTTTTCAGAGAAAAGCCAAGTCTCAAACTTGAATACTTTTAATAACATCAGTGTGATGTTCAGTGAATCACTTGTGGGATTTTGTGCAGAGAAAGATCCCTCAAGTGAAAGTAGACACATGAGTCTTTTCATTTAGCTGATTGTGTCCAACATCAGAGCTACACAGTGTTAGTTTCAATCACCTAAAGCTCCAATTAAGTATCAGTAGTGATAAACATCAAGAAATGAGGGCACGCAATTGCCTTTCTTGCCTTAAGAGTGGTGCCTTTGTTTTAATGTGGATCTGGTTTCAGTGGTACATTAGACGTCCCACCAGACCATCTGTGCCCACTTGACAGGCGTATCTCCATGCCAACTTCAGCTGGAAAACAACTCAAGGGCAATTCACCTGCTATAGCAACCAACATGACATTACACTTTACATCACTCATCGTCCCCTTCTCACGATCTCAGCGTATAGGGAGGAAAATCGGATCATCTTAATAGAATAATTAAGATAATTAATATGTTATATGTTCGTCACAGTGTAAATAAATGCATCTTTGTCTGTTGTGTTTTTAAAGTAACAGACAAGTCTAAATGTCAAGAGCCATACTTAAACAGTAACTACAAACCTTTGTTGGAATTAATTCATTTAACAGCGTTTGTCCAACATGTAAATATTTTGTCAACAGATAATTCAAGCAACACGAAGAAACTTCAAACCTGAAACAAAATGAAATCTTGTGAAAGGAAAGAATGACCAAGTTAATAAAGTCACTAATTTGCATGCTTGTAAGCCTTCCACTTTGCAATCTAACCAAATTAATGTGGTTCACTGTAATGAAGTGTCCAATTTCTATTTGAGACACTTTAAGGGCCCAGAAAAACACTGTGGTAAAAAGGGAATAATTTCATTATAGTCTGAGGAGGTAGATATAACGCTTGAGGCAGCTTGTTAAATAAATATGGTTAGGTGACAGAGGCTGAAAATTTCGTCTGCAAAGCGTCCTCCATTTTGGGTGGGAAAAGGTTCATTCATCAGTATATCTAAAATAAGCAAGAAAATAGTGTATACCAACATGGCCATTGTTATCAAAAGATGTTTTAGGACTATAATTTGTTGAAATCATGTGCAGTTTAGTCATTTCAGGTGTCACTTTTATCAACAGATGGTCCATTTTGGAAGGACTCTGACTTCCTTTTATTCTTTGAAAACATTAGCTTCTAAAATAATCCACCAGGGCATGAGGTATCTTTCATGTGTAATCTTAATCCTAATAAACCCACATGAACCTTTTTGGTGTTATTTTTGGATTATGCAAAATGTTAAGGACAATGACTAGGCTTAGAAATGGGCTTTGTACTGGGGGCCACAATAGTGATAAGCATTTCTCATCAAAATTAGGAAGCAATGAGAAGGTGAAATATGATTTTGAAAGGTGGGAATATTTTTTTCAAATGATGGATGTTTCTTCACACCACTTCCGATAAAGTGACTGAATATTGCTAGCAGTGGAATTACTCACACATTTCAAAATAACATAAAGCATTCTAAGTACTACACTGCTATGATAACTTAAAGTATTTCACTCTAAAAAGGAAGGCTTCAAGGACTGACTTGGAGGAGCAAAGATCAGGTGGCAAAGATTTTTTGTTTTTGTTAACCTGTCACAAAGATAATGGTGACACCGCTGACAGATGCCACTGGGGCCGGCTAAGGTCAAAGTCCAGTCCCCCAGACAGAGACTTCTCAGAGGCTGTTACTTACATTTTTTGGTGGATAAAGAGAAGAGGTGGATGTCTCTTTTTTCACACAGACATTAATGAATGCCACCTGCTAGTAATTAAAGTCAGTGGTCCCCAACATTTCTCATTAGATGCAAGTTGAGCAGAGCTCTGCAACACAACTGTTGCACTGCAAAATTGTATGTATGTAAAACTGTAATGTAATACACCCATCTTTGCCGCAAAACTCAGTCTGGCAGGAAAAAGACCCTGTGCAGTTAGTATCCAGTCTATTCCAGACCTCTCACAGCAAACTACTTGGAAATTGCTCTAAAATGGAAAGGCTACAAATATATTAAAAGTAAAAGATAGCCCATAACTCAGATTAAAAGGCGTAAGAATTGATAATCAGTGAGAATTTCAACATATAACAAGCCTGTGCAGTGGACATATTTGGATGATTTCACTGACTCCAAGCAAAATTAGATTTGTTTTTAAATGTAGATTTAATGTCTTTACGAGTACCCATGTTATTTGTCTCACTGCACAACTTTACAGTACATCTTCAACGTTCTGTATGCAAATGGGCTAAATCTAACCTTTGCTTTATGTGAATGAATGTCAGGGAGTGTGTGTGTGCATGTGTGTGTGTGCGTAGCTGAAGTTGTAGGAGACGCACGCCCCACTGCAGCCTGACTAAGGCATTTTCTTTTAAGGAGTAGAACCGCAGTGATCTCACTCTGCATCAAACATCATAGATAGAAGAGAGAAAGAGCAACAGAGAGAATAAAGAGACTGAAACAGTGGAGAGACTGAGATGGGAAGAGCTGTACATTGCTACAATGAATGTTTTTCCACATCAATGCTCTGCCTCACAAAATGAATACAGTCTGGATCACCCAGAGCATTGCACCAATATGCATTGGACTACAGACACAAAAACAGAGGTGAATGTAAGGAGAAAATATGATGATGAAAAAGCTCCACTCATTCAATTCCTATGCAAACCAGATCTTTTTAGAATGTACATAAACCCTCTCCAAACATGTATGTATTACTTTCATTGAGGTATTACAGGACATGAACTATGACTGAGTGTCTCAAAAACGGCCAGAACTTTGTGATGCTTAAACATATAAAGAACAAATGTATTGCTAAGATTTTGGCTGTAAGTAGCAAGCAAGAACAGTTGTTGTGTATTCATGCCCACGGACTTACGGGCCATGTGCCCCCACTTGGGAAAAACACAACATAAGATGAGGAAACACTGAAATAATCATGATTCAATGTCAATTTCCATTCAATTCCATTTGAAAACATCATTCTAGAAACATGATTTGCATTGTGCCACTTTATACATTCAGCACTATAACTCTGAAATCATCTCGTCTCATCCCAGTCATAATTAATGCAACACTGAAGCTGCCTCTCCTACCAAAAGGAGCTTCTTTTCAAGCCACTAACACTTCAAAACTGGTTCATTATCTTTTTTTGGAAAACTCTAGGGCTGTCCCTGTGAAGCTGTTCAGATTCTCACCACACCACAGACTGAACTATGCTCTTGCAAGTCATCTGAAATTATTATTTATTAAAGTTCATGTTAGTGAAAAACATGATTGATTGAAAGAAAGAAAAATGCAGCTATGTAGAATACTATTCCTTTAAACCAAGATTCAGAAGCAAGGGAGAACTCTTCATGATGCTGCTATATTTTTTTAGGAAATATGAAGGCTACCATGGCAACAGGTAGAGAACAACAAATGCAGGGAAAAGCTGTCAGCCCAGCTACCCTTCAGAATACATCAATTTTAGGGAGCAAATTGCCTCAGTGTTTTGCTACTGTGGAAAACTTGCCATGGCAACAGTGTCTCTAATATATTGGCTCATGAAAACTGAAAGATGGCTGGTCCACCGGAGAGAAAAGAGAAACAAACAGGAAAACCACTACTGATTTTTTAATTCTAGAAGTCTAGAAGTAGTAGCCTATATCAAATGACACATTGAAAAGTGACCCACAAATTGCAAGTTCATTTCAAACTGTACTAGATGCTGTGCAAAACATAAATAAAAACAGAATATAATCATTTGCAAATGAACTGTGTTACTGACAACAGTTTTACAAAAAGTTCCAGAGTCCATCTAATAAAAACCTTTATATGTGTTTGACAAAGTGTTGAACCTCTCTCCATCCTTGCTTGTGAACGACTGAGTCTTTCCAGGATGAACCTTTCATACCCAATCATGATACTATCACCTGTTACCAATGAACCTGTTTACCTGTGGAATGATCCAAACAGGTGTTTTTGGATCAGTCCACAACTTTCACAGTCTTCTGTTGCTCCTGACCCAACTTGTTTGAAACATGTTTCTGGCATCAAATTCAGAATAAGTAATAAGTTGCAAAAATCAATGAGACTGAGGCGGTCAAACATTAAATACAGTATATTGCATATATTTGTTTGAATTATTTGTATTGTTTTCAATTGAGTATATGTTCAAAAGGGCTAGCAAATGATCACATTCTGTTTTTCTGTATTTATGTTTTACACAGCAAAATGTTGTTGGAATCGGGGTTGTACCTTGTTAAGTCAGATTTGCCTCAGAGGCCCATTCATTTTCTGGGTTACATTCCTAGTGGGAGTTTTTCACTCCTGGAAACCACGATCTGGGAACATATTGTGAGTGTTCTTTTTGTTGTTGTGATGTAAAGGATCAGTAGCTAGGCACTTTAATAGTCATTATCACAACTTGAGTGAACTACATTACATGGGCATTGAGACAGTGCAGATGCCATGGAGAGGTGGTACAGAGAGAGTAACGTACAGAATTTGCTTGACTGATACAATTCAACTATTTTGCTGCTCAGACTGAATGTAGGATAAGTGAATACTGCACCGAAGAGGATGAGATAACCTTACTTTTAGCCCATAGTAAGTCAGTGTCATCTTCCACTGACCATGCTGGTCTGTTAAACATCTTTCAGATTCCCTCAGCAACACAGGCTTTCGGTCATAAATTTGTAGTCTACTGGCCCAACAAACTTGAAAAGTTCTTCGTGAAATCAGTAAACTGATCATGTGTAAAACTGGTGGTACTGCCCTTTAAAAGAAAGCTTAAGCCACACTTCTCTTCCTACTCTAGCACACCACCTCCTCTTGGTAATCAAAAACGAAATATCCTATCTTACATTATCTTTATGGCCAGAGACTCCATTGAATGTTTCAACGTGCAGTATGCCAAGTCATTCTGACCTCAAGATGAGCTATGATTCCATCTAATTATCGACCACAAGGGTACAGCTTTTTCCACTCCCTTAATAGCTTTATAAAGGCCTCATTTTTAACCTCCAAACCAATTTCCTTTGCAATTAGTCCCTGGCTACAGAGGAAGCAACAGTACACAACAGAGTGACAAGTGGCAGGTCGACGTGAAAGGGTGCATCCACTCAATATTAGGCAATAATTATACACAAATGAACAATAATAAAATGTTCCATTACTTTGGGAATAAGTGTACTTCTGGCTTATCACAGTAGTTTGTAGGGATATCAAAAAATCTTACTTTCAAACCTGCACAGCTGAGCCCAAGGCCGTCCCCACCCTTGATCATTTTAATCTCCAGGCCTCGTTCCTGGCCTTCAAACCCCTGTTTCTTATGCAGAACGTCAGAGGACTGCGCAAACAAACCTAACAGCAACCGAGTAGAAGTGGTCCAATCCACAGTAAGAGGGTTGTACTTTTAGCCTGCACGCAGGAAGCTTGATGAGACAAAAGCACTTTATCTCTTGGAAGGGGTGATATTTCAAACAGGATGTGTCTGGATGAGAGTGGGGGCATTAGGCAGGTTGTATTACCATGGCTGCTGTTTTGTGTTGGTGCTCTATTTATAGTGCACTGGGGCCGAGTTCATGTGCGCTGTCAGATGCTGGCCTGTTCCTTAGTCTTTAGTAAAGGCTGCAGGCGGTGACCTGGTGTCCCATCGTTTGATATTTCAAGGTTCTTGCACAGTTTTTAAAGTCAAATTGAATGCTTTTAAAGACCTCTTGAAGACATCAACAAATATAACTTAAGAACCAAAAATGTCAACCAATTTATTTGATAGAAAAGAAAATAGAGGCAATTTATTAAGACCTAACGGATGCCATCTTTCAACTTGAACAATGGTGCCACCTTACTGTGTGAAGAACCTTCCTCACACCTCGGCCATTTGTGTTTCTGGCAGTGACACAAAGTTGCTCAATGTTGACTGTTGAGAAGTCTTGAGTGATTGAGTTTTGTGTGTGCTATGCACAAAAAAGGCAGCCATTAACATAGCCCCACTAGTTGCCACTGTGTACCATTGAATACGGCTGATGCTTTTCAGATTTCATGTGGGATGCAACAGTTTGTCAGCATAAATTACACCTTGCTCCATTTTCTGCCATCGCCAACGTATCCTCCTGCAACCATTTGTTATTAAATTTGCATCTCCTCATTGTGGCTCATCCCTGGCTTGTTAGGTAGCTAGCAACCATGACTGAAGAAAAGATCACGCAGCCAGATGCCAATGTCTGTAGTTAGTGACAGATGCAAGCTATTGGGCATTTTAGGGTAGGTACTGTCTGTGACAAATTTCCCATCAGCCTTACATACAAAGAAAATTCATTTCATTTTGATTTTTGTACAGTAAGATAGTGGAAAAAGTTTGGAAACAGATACAGACAGAACAGATACAAACGGATACAGATACTCCTAATGAAAATTTTGAAAAGATACCCAGCCCAATCCACAACAGGAAAATAAATGGCTAGAGGCAATTAGTTGACTGCAAGCATAACCACAAAATAGAGCTTTTGAAACCACACACATTGCCAGCAGACAAACAAAAACTAAGTCACCAACAATCCATGTGAGGTTGTTTTTTATTAGAGACAGCCTCAAAGAATACAAATCATAAATACATTGCAGCTACACCGTCACACAGACTCCACTGTCGAGCTGACGTGGATGTAAAAAAAACAAGATAGACGTAAAATGTAACAGAAAAAAACAAAAAAAAACAGAAAGTGAGTAAGTGCAACCCGTCTGCACCAGCTGTCTCCTGCAATCTCTCTAAAAGCTGGTGCCTAGAAGAGCATCTAAAATAAGGATGAATGGAGCTTGGGCTGGGAACCGACTGTGAGAAAAACAACATGACTCAGACGATGTCTCGCAGCCCAACTTATTTGTTTTGCTGGAGGAAGTGCTAGTTTAGAGGGTAAAGAAGTGGACTTGTGGCAAAAAAAGGTCACGAACCTGAATCCCCAGACACAGAAGAGTCTGAGGAGAGAATGACGATGACGATCCTCCCTCTCCCCCGACAACTGTGCTGTTAACGTGCCCTTGAGCAAGGCACTTATCTGACTGAGCTGCTCGTTGGCAAACAGCAGAGGGCTGAGGTTGTACAAGGTTGGCAAGTTTGAATTACTGCATGAAAGTAAGGCAGTGTTTGTGCACAGTCAGCCTATCCTGGATTAATAAAGGTTATAAAAACAGTCACCTGCGACGGTGGAACAGAGAACATCCGCTCTCTCAAAGCTCCAGGGGCCAGCTGTCTGCCTCCAGGTTTGTGTCCTTTTCAGCAGGGCAAACAAAGGAAAGATTGCAGAGGTAGGGATTTTACAAATGAACACTAAACTGAGTTAATCCTAAATGTTCTATGGGATTTGGTGTACTTCTAAAAACAGGGATTATCACTGCACTCTCATAGAGGTATCACTGGAACCGGAGTGAAAACAAACCGGCTGAGCCGAGACCTGAGCCATCTTCATTCATCAGTTAGCGTCAGGCTGTTCAAACTGCAGCGGCCCATAAATGGTCATCTATTTTGTTATTCAATTAGGAGAGAGAGTCCTTGAAGTCAGGAGCCACAAACCAAAAACTCATACCTACTGCATGACAAAGCAAAATACTTAGATATATATGTACTTCTGATGAGACAGATACAGTGTTTTTAAAAAGCATGTAACATTTGTATGACTTTCAACAATTTTCTGCTTTAAGTTGAACTGAAATTGAAATTTAGTTTTGCTAAACAGGCAGCACATAGTGTATATCCCTGTGTTTATTCTGACTTTTGTACCAGTTTGGCCAAAATTGTAAATTGCAGAAAGAGGTTTTATGTATTTTTCTATCATGGTAGTTCCCCCTAAATGTATGTTCTCCAGGGGGCATTGTTTTTTTGGTTCCAAGTGACAATATGGGTACTATAATTTGATTGGTGCAATCTTTGTGGGTGGGCACTAGTAATTGCACTAGCATTCCTCCTTTCTATAATATGTAACCGCAGCTGTTGATGATTCAGCAAGTGTTGCAAATCACTGGCAACACTTTCCATGTGACAAACAAACTTAACAGCACCCAAATATTGGATGTTGTCCTCAAACAGATGTCTAAAATCACAGTTGATGGCAACACTACGTAAGCTTGTTGAAAAAAAGGGGAAAGCATCTTGCATGTGTGTTCACAGAATATATGATTAAGAAGCGCTCCCTCCAGTAGTTCACCCCAGAAGTTGACAGCACATCTCCCACCAGCACTCAGATGTCACTCACCAGCTGCAATGAAGAAACTCCCACCTACAGGCTCAAACTCAGGTGCTGCTTCCACAAATATGTCCAAAATGATTTTTAAAAAAGTTAAAAACAGAAATTTAAAGTTTGGTTTTATTATTATTTTGCAGTTACTTTCATGTGTGTATATCATTAAGAAATGATTACATTATATTTCTAAATACAAAACACATTCAGTAGGAGAAGGCTCAACTGTGTTCATGGTAGTAATGCATTCCTTTCTCTCTGCTAACATGAACAATGTGCTTTTTGTTGCAGAAACCTAAGAGCAGAGGAATACGTTAGTCATACCAGCCTCATCCAAAGCCCAGTCTGAATCCATTCTCTGAAAGCCAAGACTGAGCAGACACAAATCAGCTGAGCCCAAACAAGCTTACAGTATATGGATGACAAGAACTCTGTTAATCTTCTGTTTGAAAGTAGTAACCTAATGCAAGCTACTGACAGTCAACAGGGCATCTGAGCAAAACTATTTGGCACACCTTCTTCACATCCCATCAGTTTTAATGAGGTCTGCTCACTTTTTACATCCACTACTACAGAGATACTAGTCAATCACGAGGTAACTACAAGGTCTACTAATGGGCCAGCAACACTTTCCAGTATGGAGATCTACAAAATACTGTCTCCACACCATCATACACCCACCTGGCAGCGAGATGGGTGACAGCTCATTATAGCCCCCGAAGGAGGCATTGCGGATGAGTTTGCGTCCGTCCGGGTGTGGAGGTCGAAGTGATGCTGTCCCGCCGCATGTTGAGAAACGGCGGCGGCTCAGGAGGCCCTCCTCCTTCATCATGGGGACGGCGGGATCTCCCTCGGTGTGTGGGAGGAAAGGAGGGAGGGTTGGGGGAGTGATAAGGAAACTCAAGGGTAGAAGGTCGAGGGGGGGTCAGGAAACAGTCCGATCCGTCCCACGCAGCTAGTGAACCAAGTGAACGAACCGACCAATGCACACACACACAAAAACACACACACACAGAGTAGCTCAGACACCAGGCATTGAACCGGTGCAGTATGCTGCTTTCCTCTACGCTTCCTTCAGCAGACTGCTCCCTTCCTCCCCTCACACACACTCTCGCTCTCTGCTCTGCGAGTGTGCCTGTAAGTACTTAATAACGAATAAGCTGAGCCCCTCCTACTCCCTCTCCTCCGGATGGGTAGGAGAACTGCATCTTAGCTTGAAAAAAAAAAGCCCTTATGTTCCACATCTCATCTTTCTCTCCTGCTCAATCTCTCGCTGCATTTTTAATTCATGATTTTTTATTCAAAGAGACACTTCACTGCTTTTCAGCCATATTTCAATGGATTAGTTATTATTGGTGTGGCATGTCTATGACGTCTATGATGCATATTAACATTTTCTAAATATTACTCCAGGCTTATTTAGTCTCACCATTCACTATGACTTATGGCATCAGTGGATGGTGGTAGAAATACAGGGAGAATTTTGTTCTCTCTCAACAGCTTTGGAAATTGAAAAACACATTTTGGATAAAAACAAATTCCCAATTTTCACATATAGAAATGTCCTAATAACTGCAGCACTTGTCATAGACTAAACAAATTTGTATGGGCCACAGACCACAGATGAGCAAATGCAACAAGCATTCATAAGCTCAAGCTGCTACTGATTTTCCTGCCTCCCAGCTAGTGTCTAACACAGCCAGGTAACAGTTAGTGTGGCTGTCGAATGGACTGCCCAATCAGCGCTGCCAGGTAGGCTGGTTAACAGCAGAGCCACTGAAAGTGAACAAGCAGAGCTGCCAAATAATATCGTGATGCAGGTGCCTACTAAATCCAGTCACTAACTTTGTTTTTGCCTATTGCTGCAAGTTTTGAGGAAGTGCTGGTTTGTGTGTGTGACAAAAGAGGGCCACTGACTACTACGGCTCGATTTCTGTAGGAGGACAGGCTTACAATCTGGCACAGTCAGCGGGTATACCACTGTGAAACTCACATGCAATACATACTGGTACATGTAGGCAATCTGGTTAAAGCTCTGTACGGAGGAACACGGATTTCTTCATCATCAGTCAGTCTTACTGGCCTACATAGACTAGAAGTTGTTAATTAACATGCATATTAATAGCTATGAAACATCACTTCAATACACTGTATGTAAATGCTCTCCCTCTTTCTAATCACACTATTCTGTTCTGTCACTCAAGTTATACAGTGCAGTCTAATGCATCAGACTGCACACATACACTCATAAACACACACACACACACACAAAACAGAAGCTCTATTGAGGACAGAAGGAAGCACTTTATCACACCAATGCTCAGTAGACTCTTCTATAATGCCCAGATGTAAACCAAGAGAACCAATTACTTTCAGCAGATGCACCTTCATATTGTCATAGTTCCTATTTACTACATTCAGCCTCTACAAATCAGAATTCACAGTCACGTAGCTTCGCATTTTATATGACATAAGTGTCATATAAAAAAGGCTGGTCACTGAGTGCTGCATTGAAACGTGAGCTTCTCCTGAGTGCAGCTATGCTTTGTCTGTGACCCAGCAAGTACTACTGGCTGTACATTGCTTTGTTGGCAGACATCTGTGATGCACTCACCGCACACATCAGGACGTTTCCTGGAAATGTTACCTCAATGGTGCAAATCCAGCTGTAGTGTTCGTAATAAATGTGGCTCAGACCAGACAAAAAGCTGATATATTTTGATGTGTTTCAGAGCCTCTTTAGAAATTGAGTTCTTTTGCACGCTGTAAGTAGCAGGTCTTTTTTTTTATTTTAAAAAGGGAAACTGGTTTAGTTGCTATGCTCAAGGCTGTGAAAGATAATTAAGGTCAGCAGGATGGTTCATACCAAGTGACAAGATAGCGTGCCTTGAAAAAGGATTCTGCAAGGGCACCAGTGGTTACTGTATCTCTGCAGAAAGGAATAGTCTTGGCATTGGGACTTATCTTTGAAACCCAATCTGTGATGCACATTGTCTGCTGTTGATCCTTCCACAGTCCACTGGCATTTTGCTTTCAGCTTACCTGTCCTTTTTTTTCTCTGCCACATTAGCCTTTCACAGAACTTACAGCATTCTGCTGGCATCATACCAAACCTTGCTACCAAATGTCCATGGAGGCATTTCATCCAAGATAGCCTGGAGAGGTAAACAGTGCAATCCCCTCCAACAACACGAAAAACTGTCCCTACGCAAACTGATGAATCTTCAAACTGATAAATCTGCAGCTCTGCCTGCCTGACTCAAATGTGCTTTAATTAACACAGGTAATTAGGATGTTCTGGATGTATAATTCAGATCCCAGAACTAATTAACCTGCTTGCAGAGGAGAACTGCATTTCTGCTGGTCCAATGGCGTTCGAGAGGCACTTAAGAAACATTTGCTAAATATAGTCATCATCTGGGCTGTTTTTCAAGTTATTTCCAGTCAAGTTAGGATTGGCTCTTGTTAATGAGTACTGATTCTGGCAACCTCACCACATTCACTGACTGAACAAATGGAGCTAATCCATAGTCAGGCATGGCTTTAACTTACTGTGAACTTTCTGTCTGCTTTCAATCTATCATTCATTCCTGCCTTTTACCCTCCTTCAAAACAGTTTTTGTCTTGTGCATTAATGACAAATATATGGTTTACATTTTGTTTCAAACGCACACAAATAATACATTTTATATAGTCTCACAACAAATTTCCAATTTTATCCACCATTCTCTAAAAAGCATTCTTGTCACAGGGACGTGCAGAACCACTAAGCATGCAAATGTGAGTATTGGTTGAATATCAGCTCTTTGGCTTGACTGACCGGATGGAGTTACTCGTGCACCACGTCTACCTGCTCCGGGACTCATGTGTATCAGGTGAGCTGGTGTCAGATATAGGTAGTGCTGCCATGTCAAACAGGCCAGTACAGGGCTGAGTGAGGATCTATAGCTGCCATGTGGAGCAATAGCCCAACACAGGCACTGATTCCTAAAATTGTTGTTAGATTTGCATCCTCAAGGATTACCTAATTTCAGACAAACTATTGTGACCAGTTTTATTAGCCATGCCAGTTGCTCTAAAGATGGCAATGCCAGTTAGTCGGTCCACCACTCTGGCTTGAGTACAAAATATCTCGATTTTCAAATGGGTTGCCATTGTTATTATGGTCCATCCATAGTGACCAGAAGACAAATCCTTAGTGTCACCATGAGTTTGGCATTTGCTATTAGCAAATTTCCTCTGTCAAATGTGAATTCTTTTGAGAAAAGATACAATCAGATACAGTGTGTGACGGCTGAGAATAAAAGAAAGTAATCTGTTTTGTTATTTTCAGCTGATATTAGCAAGAAACCTTTGCATCACAACAACACTGGTGACAACAATAGAGGACAATAATCTTGCTTTGTAGTCATTCATAAAATGTACAGTGAATCAAACATTTCAAACAGGGCAGTTAAGCTGAAGGAACCTGCCTCAGAGGTCCCGTGTCGTGGCAAAAAAAAAGTGACTGCACTGCAGACAAACTATGACACAGTAACCCACGAGCTACAAAACATCTGATACCATGCTGTGCAAGTGAAACATAAACTGCAGACAGTAGATCACATGCAGACAGACATATCTAGTCTTACATAAAGGCCACAAGGAGACCCTGTAAGCCTGGGATTAGCTGTGCAACAAAGAGGCTTTTGGAACACTGGCCTACAGGCATCTTCAGCTGTATTCCTCTCTTCCTAGTCCCACTGTAAGAACAGTCAGGCACTTTGAATAATGAAGGAATCATGGGTCTTATTTCTGTCCGCATGACAACTTTGGGCGATAAAAAGCCACTTTACAATGGTGTGATCTTCGTTCCATCCTCATGAGAGGCAGCTTACTCAGACAATGCACACATATGAAAGCAGAAGCAGAAGGGGGGGTGTGTGCAGGTACAACTAAGGCAACTGATGTCACTTACAAATACAACTTTGTCAACTGGTACTACTTAATACTGTACCTTGCTTTCCTTCAGGCTAAAACTGAAGTGTCAGGACTCTAATCAGTCAAATCATGCTAAAATCCCTCCTGCATTAGATCCAGGTTGTGTCCTTCGGCGGTCCGAGCAAAGCTCAGGCCCCAAGGCTGAGATATTCTCCATCATCTTCGTCCTGTACTCCTTTACCTGCTCAGACTCTTCGTTATCTACAGTAGATATCTCCGCTGTCAAGCTTCGTCCCTCTTAGCGCTCAGGCCTCCCATGGCTCAACCACCAATTGGATGAGAGCGTGGGCAGAAGAAGGAACGCTGGATTGGCAGTGGCTGAGGGTGCAGATAAGACCAGCCCCCTCCATGTTGTTAACCCAGTCCGACAGAGCATAATCCCTGAGGCTGAGCTTAAATCCGTGCTGACCCCACCTGCTCTCTCACTCTTGCACTCCCTTGCTTTCCATCTCCTCCGTTCTAGTAACTTTCCCTCAATTTATATATTTTTCATCTCTTGAATCTCTTTCTGAATTCTCACACCATCTTATCCACCCTCATTACGTCATTCTCTCTCCCTGCATCATCCTCATTCTCAACCTCTCTCTCTCTCTCACACTCTCTAGTACAGGCAGATTTTCGGTTTACCTGGAAAGAGGACAGCAAGTCAGCGAAAGGCGGTTAAAGCGAGAGCGGCATCAAAGCCGATTGAGGAAGCCTCGTCAAACAACCTCCCTGGTTTATTTTTGTTTTCTGTGAGTCACAAAGAAAAGAAGGCTCACTTGGCAGCCAGACCACGGACACCAGAGTTTGTCTGTGCGTATGTGATGATGCAACAAAACTCAGATTAAATAATCAAAACAACGCATTATGAAAGCAGTCTGAATCATACACTAATAACACACAACATTTTACTATAAATAACAGCAATGCTGCTCTCTATTAGAGTCTGATGGGTACTGTGTTTTTGAGGTCAACAATCTCTGATTGAGAGTCAAAAAAATAAACTCAATTAAAGATATAGATTGAAAGTCAAACAAACAACAAAAATCTGAGGATCTGAGGAAAATATATTACGTCTTGTGAAACACCAAGAGCTCAAGAATTACTAGTCAAAAGGCAAATGACAGTAATTGCAGGTCAGTTGCCACAACCCAATCAGTGTTATAAAAAAAAGTGTTGCCCATATTTAAAAGTAGATGTTTTGCAGAAATGAGACTGGTGTCTACATGTTTCCAAGACATTCAGGTTTACCCTCAATGAGTGCATTAACACAGTGATTCTGAGAAGAGATCTGAATGTGATTATCTCCCATCTTGGCAGTAATTTCATTTAAAAATGTTGGTGAAGGTGAAGCCAGGTTTTATTTGGTTAGGAAACCCAATTATCTCCATCGGCGTGACTTGCAAGTAAAACAACATTGGAGAGAATATAAGCTTCACAATTGTGTTTTAAGCACGTCATGTTTCTTTACATGCAAAAGGCTGATGATGATGATGTCAAGGCCTTCTTTTGAGAGGGAAGAGGGAATCTGATTACTGATCAAACCCCACGTAAACATGGTTTTTAGAGAGTGACTACATGTGCTTAAATATAGCAATTGGTCAGTTCAGTTAGAGGCGAGGCACTTCATCCCTTGTGTACAATCAAATGTAATTATGTTCCAACAGAACTTGTAAGAAAATCCTCTAGAAATCGTGCTTGTTTACTGAAGAGCGTCACATCACTAAAATGAGCTATGGAAAATTCTTCAGGATCAGCCTTTACACCTTAAGTGTGAATTTTCACACAACTCCTACAACCTTCTTCTCAACTCAGGAATAACTCATGCTACAGTCATCACCTTGTGACTCTGGAGTGATGATCTCTGGGTAAAATATAGACCTGAAGCTCACATTAAACATTTCAGTCACATACGACGGCAGCCTTCAAAAAAAGGAAAATGACTGGATCTATAAACTCTGGTCAAGAAAAACAAATCAAGACATATGCTGTCATCACTTTGACGCAAGGACTCACTGAAGTCAAATCAGTTACCATGGATACCCATTTGGGCTGCAGAGAGTTGAGGGTCAGAATAAACCTATCATGCTGTCTTACTGACTCTTACTTCGCAGATGCAGTTATGACCAGACGGTATTGTTGCAGGACAGATAATAGCCATTTATGCTGGTAGGCTTTCTGCCACTATATCTTGCTTACAGAACAGACTCTCAGCAAACTATTTGCCAAAGAATAAAGACTTTTTATCGTTTCAGTCCTCGACAACTATGTCTGTGTACAGTGCATGAAGACAAGTCTTTTTCCTGATAAAGAGCTACACGCGAAGGCAGAAGTCTGATACACTGTATGTCCAGAGGTTGGACAACAGTTCAGCAGAATAAGTTTTTAGAGAAGTTATCACAAGTGATTATTGGTGTTGTATGCACACATGTATCACACTTACTAGTGTGTCACCAGTGACAGGGAGTCTAAGAGTGTATTTATTGTATGTTGTACATCAATACGTTTGCTGCATTCATTTATTGTGTGTGTTTATTGTATTTATTTCCATGCTGTGCTTACTCCCTCTTGTGGTGGGAAGAAGGCTTACAGCCATCCTAAAAGAGTGGGGGAAAACACAGTGAGCTATTAGCGCAAATGAATTCATGGAAATGGATTCAACTTGTTGTGACAATAAATAATGGAATATTGGAGCTGCCCAAATGTGTCCCACAAGTTTCACAACCAAAAACCCTAGAAGCAATATCCGAGCACTGATGAGTCATACATTTGAAATTACACACTTATATTTGCAGTTTTACATTTGAATTAGTGTAAAGTGCAACAGTCCTGTGGTTCATGAAACCTGGCAGCAAAGGCAAACACTCAGAGCTTCACATCCATCTTTTACACGTGACCTGAGATACTGGCAGATTAGGAAACTGGTGGACACTACAGCCAGCCCAACAGCAGCCAGATGCTGTTGATCTAATCTACTTGGCTGGGGGAAAAAAAAGGAAAAAAAAAAAAAGAAAAAAAAATCCCCATTGTGCCATGCTGTCATAACACAAAACCTAACTACATGAATCTTCAAACAGTGAGGAAATGCACATCAGTCCTGCAGTTCACTAACCACAGCAGACAAACCACAAGAGGGCGCTGTAACACAAGAACAAGGTGCAGGCAGTATGAGGAGTGATGTAAGACCCCAGCCAAATCTACCCTTGAGCTTATTTCTGGACAGTTATTCTCTATTTGATTTGTTCCTAATCTGTGGTCTGGGGATTTCCAGTCATATGACCATCATTACACCACAATGAAATAAAATGAAATTAGTTGATTTCCAACCATACAGCCAGATTTGGATAACCTGTTGAAATGACGGAGTATAACAGGCTTTTATAGAGCAACATCGAAAGTACCACAAAGTACAGCTGCTGATTTACATTCATATATATATATTTTATATTGATATATTTTTGTACTTATAAGTCATACACCGCAGCTGTAATGAACCCGGGGCTGGGATTCCCCAACACAAAGTGATATACTGCATATACTGTAAGAAATTCAATATCACGGAATTACAAAAGCAGCACAAGAAGAGAAGATATAAATCTGATCATCCTGCAGGTTTACGGCCACGCACCAGTACGCAGGCAGGCTGAGAACCACACATCAAGTATGAGTCATTGTCTCTCTACCAGGAGTGGCTGGGAAAGGTAGAGGCTAAACATAACACAGACAGCTGTCCTGAGGCTCCAAATGTCCAATGTCACCAGTATTTAGTGTTGAGATTTTAATTGTCTTGAAGTGTTATCTTAAATCTAAATAATAGTCATAAACCGAAGACAAGAAAGACAAAGAAAGCAGGGTTATATGTAGGTCTGTTTTCGGTTCAGTGGTGCTTACAGTGACTACGTCTGCACAGTAAATGTGTGTTTAGGTCTTTGATACGGTATATTTACATTATAGGCATGTACCTATTGTTCTTATCTTATCATACATTCAGTGTGCAGGTTACTGGCTCGCCCATGCTCAGCGAGATACACGGCTGCTGCTACACTGATTGAGTCAGTGACCTTTCTGTTACGAGACAGCCGCTCGGACCGTTCAGCAACCGATTAATATTCATGTGTTTTATCAGGACAATTGCTGCCTCATCACGTAGAACTGGTATTGCCAGAAAAGGTGAAGGGATTCATAAAACAGATCACTGGACAACACCAAGAAACTGAATCCCATGCAAGAAATTTCCAGAAAAGAAAGGGATTAGTCTCTGAATTACTCGAAGACTTTTAAAGCAATTCTATATAACTTTGTATAACTGAAGTCAGATAACCCAACTTGCTAAAATTAGCTAACATTAACCTCCATAAGCTAGTAGTCATACCAGACCAGGTAAGACCAGGTGAAGCAATTAAACTGCTGATTGTACTGAACTGAGTGTCATTTAATACTTCTGAGTTTTTTTGCAAGAGGATGAATGTCTTCTTTCTTCTTTCAATTAAAACATACTTTCACACTTCAACGTGAAATGTCTGCAAGATATGTGGAATGTAATTAGCAAAGGCTTAAGACAGAAAGAAAAGCAAAGTAAAACCTTTTCATATTAGTTTGCGAATTAGAAAAGTATTTCACTTACAAAGCGGGTTGAGTTTGGTTTGACTAAGTTAATGTATGTATGTATGTATGTATGTATGTAAAAAATGCGGTGGAACTTGCCCTCAAATGGAGAGAACAGGCAAAGATGGAGGAAGTAATGAGTTTGCATAAACAGCGAACAACAGAAAATTGAAATCGCAAAATGCACAAAATTCTTATTTCATACTACAATATGTAATGACAAAACCTGGCCTACATGCAGTAAATGGTAGAGCGCAAAGGCAGTCTGTGTCTTACCGTGGCTGTAGCTGACCCCCGGGCTGAGGGTGGAGGGGGTGGCGACGTGCTCCCTGTTGGGTGTCTGGAGGCCTGCCTCCTTCTCCCTCTCCTTGTCCCGCTCCTTCACCTGGCGCTGGCTCATCCTGCCTGGGGTCAGAAGGACGGTGTCATCACCGCTCACTACGGCAGCTACAGAGGAAGAGAGAAAAAGAGAGGGAGGCGGGGAGGTGAGAGATGAAAAGGAAGGACATGAGAGATATGTTGCCATCTTACTTCAGATCAGTGAACATCTACAGACAGCCCTCTTGTGGAGCATCTGCTAGGTACAGCCTTCTGTTTCATAACACATTTTGATAACTTATGTAACATCTATTTTCATCCATGTCTTATGATTGGAAAAAGAGGTGTTTCATGAGTGCTGATAACCTCAATATGTGTCCTTGTCCCTTATCAGTCCACCTTGTTTACCTGGAGCTACGTTATTCCTAGGAAATGGGAGCATGCTTTGGTTGACATAGGACAGAAATAAATGTGTGAAATTAAATCACGAGCTTTATATTTCTCTCTCTCTCTCGTTGATTTGGTTATACAGTAGCTCCTACTTGCGCCACATAAAACTCAACACTGCTCACATTTTTACATGAGATTTTTTAATTACTCTTCTTGGGCTGATCAAGTTAATACAGGGGCATTATCGTAGCAAAACAATTTAAAAATGTGCGTGGGGAGTTGTGTAATTCTATCTCAATCTGTGTGCGTGATCAGATTGGTAGATGTGTAAAAGAATCTCTAAATGTGTACTGTGATCTGTGAATGTGTCCAGGAATGCGTGTGCATAATCAGATTTGTAAATGCTTTTATTAAATTCATATTTAAGTGGATGGGTTTTTTTACACAATTCCCTATATATTGGTAGAATAATGTTTTTGAACAAGAAATAAAGATCCTGGACAATGTTTAGGCTTGGTCTCTCACAGTGCGTTATGTTCCGTTGTTACAATTGACTGGTTGGCAGCTGGTTTATCGTGGCTGGCAACTAATATATATATATATATATATATATATACACACACACACACACACACACATATATACATAAACAGTAAATATAAAGAAATGATCATTTCTATTCATTCAAATTAGCTGAGTTACTCCACAATCTTTTCGTGTACCATCTGGCAACTGCAGAATTAACCCCTGTGGTACACATACATCCTGTTTGGAAATCAGTGCTGTTGGTTACCTGCTGTATTCCAATGTAAATGTTTTAGAAGGAACTCATATACACACTGAATTGCCCTAGCTGATCGACTGTGCTCAAACATCACTATGGTACAGAATCTCATCAAAGTTGCTCATAGATACATTTGCAATTCTTGCGAATCGAATTGCTGAGTAAAAATTCAGTTGGGACATGATCATCATTTTAACATAGAAATTTAGTAAGCCTCTAAACCCTCCACTAGGAGGCATCTTTAAGTTACAGAACAAGTTGTAGGTTCTGCACATGCACAAACACATATGATAACAAAGATAATACATAATCCAGCTCATAATTGAGGGATGTCAGTGCCTGTTCACCCTATCAGACTGCAGTGTGTGTTCAGCAGCTGAGCTGTTGTGGACGTAAATGCAGCTGTGTACATGTATGCGTGCTCTCGTGGGTATGGGTACACCACATATACAGTACTGCTGACACACTTTCCCAACCAGACACCAGACAGGTGATGGTAGCAAAGGGGACAGCAGTTGGTAAAGAGCCACGGAGACAGAAATACACATCTAGCTACATATACTGCACATGGTGACACAATTTCCCAAGATACACCGCTAAGTCACGCATGTCACGGCAGAGTTTAAAGGTTTGAATCTCCAGAACAGCAGGGAGAAACCAGCTGGTAAAAACACTCAAGAGGGTTTTTTAAGGATACAGCTGCCCTACGGACAGACCGCTTATAAAGCTTGAAAAACCTGCAAGTACAAAGAAAGCCCCAAGCAAAATTAATGTCACAGAGACTTTATGCAAATTCTCCTCCATGACAAACTGCAGTTAATGGTTTATTAATGAGGGTGGACCTTTGCTGGATAAACGAAGGTGCTGTCAGAGCAATTAAAATAATTATTAGGAGCCTAAGAACAGTTTAAGTACGCGACACCATGGAAGAATAAACACATTTAAGAGAACATTTGTCAGAGAAAATTGTGGAAAATGTGTGCATTATTGTTAGCTTTTTGCATACTTAAAACACACACTCCCTTATGTTGTGTCTAACCCTAAAATACCAGCCCTGGCCCGTCCCCTGACTGTGTGCACTGCCCTTAGCCCTTCCTCTGAAAGGTCACTGGCTTACCGGAGGTGGCATGATGCTCTCTCAACTCTGCATGGTGCTAGCAGGGGGAAAGGGTGGAGACAGAAAAAGAAAAGTACAAGAGGGAGGAAAAAAAGTGATAGTTTGGGAACACAGAGAGAACAAGGAACAGAGAGCGAGAGGGATTGAAAAAAGTGTGTGAGAGATTTTGAATAAAGATTGTATGAGGGGAAGGAAAGAGGGGAGTCCACCATGTGTTGTTGACCAGATGTTGGCAGTGGTAGGTTTGCGTGCAGCAGGATGGGCGATAGTGGGCAGCATCAGCAGCAGCAGCAGCAGCAGTGGGTGAAGCCGCAGCCACACAGGACGACAACAAATGATATAAAAAAAAGAGGAGACAAGAGACAGAAAACAAAAGAAAAAGACAAGACATTAGTTTAACCAAAATGTTAACAGAGGACATAACTTGACACATAATTGGCAACAGATTGGGGCAATGGCAGGGATAAAATGGAGGATTTGCCAAAGCAAGAGGACTGAATGATCTGACATTACCATACTACTAGTTTATAGTTTACTATGTACAGTAGCATCCATGCATAATAGCTAAAGCAGCACTGAAGTATCTTTGCTGTACTCTTGTCTCTCATTATGAAATGAAAGGTAACCAGATTATCACCACGATAAAATATAGATATTTTGGGTTTAATTCAGTCCTAATTTATTGATTGAATAATTACTGAGACTAGAAACTAGAAACAATATTCTATACAGCTGAGACCAATGTGAACATCATTAGTTAAGCAGGTACAGTATTTGGTCATAAAATAAAAGAATGTGACAAACTTAAAATCTAAAATGAAGGGATCACAACTTCCTATGACTCATCCTGAGGGCGTATGAATGTGTGTATGAATGTGTGTATAATCCATGCAACAGCTGTTGGGACATTTTGTTCAGAACCACAAATGTCAACGTCTTGGTGGCACAAGCTGAAAAGGCAGGGCATCACCTGACTTTTCCACTAGTGCCACCAAGATGTCAGGAGATCACCTCATGATGTGTCCTAATGGCCAAGTCATTAGCACACATGATCTGAGAACCAAGAATGTCAAGCAGATTAACTTTCTGTCAATTGACCAATTGGTTCATCAACAAATTGTTTCAGATCTCAGTTTAATTTTAATAATTTAATTACTGGTTAATTAATTTTTTAAAATGAATTTACTTTTTTACCATATAAATTGTGTGTGCTTATCATATTCCATCTCATAATTCATTTGGTTCCTGCTTTCACATATGAATTTTGTTGGCACTGGAAGTCCATTATTATATGCTAACTTCATTATTTTAAGTATGAATAGTATACATTTCAATTTACAGTTTTTATCTCCTTCATATAAGCAAAGCCCTGTGACACCAAAAAATGTATCCGACCCTCAGAGCAGGAACAGGAGACTGTATAGGCCAGATGATGAGCTCTGGCCATGCACACAATTCCCTCTACCTGTTTCTGTGTACAGCAGAGGGCAGAAGCACTTAACAGCAAAAAAGAATCCAACCCTGTTTGCTCACCCCGGCTTTCCTCTGTCCTGTGAGCACTAACCACACTGGTTCGGTTCAGTCGCATTCAGAATTATCTCCCAGACACACAAAATGTCAACACACTGCTGCATTTCCCTAATCTCTCCATCCTCAGGAGGAAATGTGGCTCTCATAAAGGTTTACGTGGAACTGCTCATTTGACAAGATCCTAATTAACACAGGATGGCTGGCCATCCGTACAGCTGCAGCGGATACAGTGGTCAACTGACGTCAAAGTCATACCTGGAACAACGCCGGATTGCCCTAATCTTCAGTCAGACGAAACACAACCACAGGCAGCTCAGTAAGGAGAAAGACAAAGAAAACAATGCCACTGATTGGATATTGCTCAGATAATCGGGAAGGGGAAATCAAATCGCTACGTTCTGATTGGTTAGAAACCTTAGAGCCACTGTCTGAGAGGATAGACAACACTGAGAGCTGCTTACAACAATAAGGCAAAGGGATTAGAAAACTGTCACTGAGCGTCAGAGGTCAATTAACAAGGCTTTGTGGAGAGGCATCCACATAGTTGTTTTCTAATTTAATCTTGGCTCAGCTCATTTTCTCACAGCAGGAAAGCACAGTTATACTTTGGCCACTCCTTGCAGGTTGCAAAACACTGACTTACAGTCACGGGGGCATCGAGGTCAGATGAGTTTACGACTGGAAGGCTGGCAGGATTCCTAGATTGTCCATCCTAAAGAGTCCAGGGATTGAAATCATCAATCTTTTTCCTCCCAACCTGTACAATAATGCTGCTGTCTGCTATCAAGCATATTCTCAGTTTGACAAACTCATGGCAACTGTTTCCAGACTGACGTGTGAACCAGCCATGGATGCTCTTTATGAAAGCTTCACCTGATGATTAGTGCTGATCAATTATGCAGATGAGTGTGTGGGGGTGGGGAGGAGACTGACAGAGAGACAAAGCGAAGGGCTATGAATAATCTCAAAGTGTCACGAATAAAAAATATAAATTGTGACAGGCAGCCCGGGAAGAGTTTTATTGGTGCAGTGTAATGAGAGGCGCAGTTGGATCACTACATGTGGCAGGTCTATATTAGCATTTGAAAAGCTTTCTTGACTTTAAATTGACAATCAAGCTGTAGAGGCTGGTGGGTGACTCGACTGCAGGGGTGGAGGAGTAGATCTAAATGCATGACAGACCAATCAAAGGGGTCCTTTCTGGCTACTTGACTCATTCAACACTTGCAGACATGTTCAGACATTTTATGTTTCTTAAAACCTACAGCTTTCATAAGTGCAGTTTCTTTCCCATTTCTGTATTCAAAAAAAAAATCTTTTTCAACCAAGATGGACCGTACAATTATGCTCTTAGATTTAAATCAGGAACAAACTTCAAACTTCCACTCTCACCCGTCCCAAGTGGTCATTTAACAAAACAAGGTCTCCAGTAAAACGCAGAAAGGGATTTCACTATATTTCATACTATGTATGATTGTGTGTATGTGATTTTGCACACAGTAACCAGTGTTGGGCCCGCCACAATATCAGCATTGACCACCACATATTGATTTTCTATTTTTCTTTTCACTATTTAAAATGGGAAAATTCTTATTACACTGTAGAGCTGCATGCAGCACATTGATTTTCCCAGCCCCTCCTTGCCTCGATCTCCCGCCTGTGAATAGTCCTTTCCCTGCATACTCCAATCAAAACATGATCATGTGCAGGAGGAAGGATTGTTGTTGGCTTTTCCCCTCACTGAAGATGGCTGGCTGAATTCCTAAATAGAATCGATCCGGACTTACAAATGGTTAGTGTCACGAACACCTCTGCACAAATTTGTCCAAAACGACACATTCAAGTTAACTCTTAAAAGTTCTCTAAGCTCTCAATACAACGTCATCACTCTCGGAGACCTGACTCTTCAAATGAGTTACTAGCAAGGATGTGAGGAGCCTAGCTAGTAAGGATAACTGCAGTCAGGTGAGCCATCATTTCCGAAAACCCGGTCAAGCCAGCCAACACTTGGATTTTGATAGCCGTCTAATTGTGCTGTTATGGTACTGGTGCTTAGAGCGTTATATATTTGTTTGGCACAATGTGAAGCAATAGAGATGTATATAATGCTCAGTAATTCATGGAGGAGATGTGATTACAGTGAACAGACAAGCAAATATACTCTCGCAATTATTCTAAATGAGTGAGGAAGAAAATGAATAAAGAAGATCACATACATTTCAGCAGTCACATTCTTTCAGATAAACTTTCATCCACATCACTGAAGCTTATCAAATTTATAGTTTGGAATCAGGACCTTCACAACGAGTCAAGTAGGTTGTGAAAAAATTAGGCGGGTCCTTAAAACAAATGAAGCTATGATAAAGGGCAGGTCCAAGTCAGTCCCTACTTCAAAAAACTCATAATTCAACAAATGTACTGAGAGCAGCCTCCCATATAGTCCTTGCACTGATTCTGGTATAAAGGCAACTCCAGCAGGAGCAGCACAAGCTGTAAGGAGCTGAATGAAGAACTTACTGCAACTGGAAAACAAATCTAAATGCAATGTTTGTTGTTAAACAGTTGTTGATTGAACATAACTTCTCAAATTCAGTGAAATTATGTATGTTTTTAAGCTGAAAAGCTTGTTATGTTTCACAGTGTAGAATTAAATAATCCTATATTTTATCAAACAGGTTTAAATGCACCCTGAGACATTAATTCACTTGCATTTAGTGGATGATGTCGTGTTGAAAGGAAAAGATGACACTGCCCAGACGTTCTTCATGAAATCTGACATATTACAGCAACATTTTATTCATTAACTTCAAAATTCACAGGCATCAGAACAAGGCTCTTTCAAAGCTGTGCTGTGTGACTAGGAAAGTATAACACACACACACAGCAGGTCTGATCACAGACAACAGGAAAGATGACAGCTGGCAATCGTGTTGTTTCTTTTAACAAAATCTATCTACATCTACCTTTATGAGCTGCCCAATACAACACAGTCTTTTTTTAGACATCAGTTGGACTTTTAGTACCTGCAGGTAATGTGAGCCAGCTCTCACTTAAGTATAAACCAAACACTAGATCTTAGATAAACAGGAGAAGCTGAGCAATCAATGACAGCAGGATGTTGGTGAACATGATCACAGACGTGCATGTATGATTAGATCAGACTCAGAAGTGGTGTCAGCATCTGAAAATACAGAAAACAAGGCTGGATGTGGCAGGTATTGCTGCAATTCAGGACACTGAGCAACTCAAATACAGCCTGGCTGTGTTTGATTAGGGCAAAGTCAGAGGAGATGACTAAAAGCAAATACTCACAATGGCAGTTCACACATTTAGATCCCAAAGTAGTCTGTCCTACCATGAAGGACAAAACATAATAGATATGTAATTTAAGGTCCATAAGTCGACCTTGACTATAGATATATTCATATAAGCATGTAATTACTGCATTACTTCTCCACCACAGGTCAGTGTCAGAGCATTATTCATATTTTGTTTCAGCAACTTTGAGGTGAGAATGAGTTGAATGTTGAAGACAACCTTCACGAGATGAACAAGCCAAAGTCAAAACAGAACACTTTGATCATCATCACCATCTCAAGGTGTAGTATGGTTGTCCAATTCTCCTTCAAGGGAAAACAAAAAAAGCTGTATTTTAAGACAAGGTGACATTTTGCTGTCTGAATTTGGTCGGGCCTTTTATCTGGCTTTCACACCAAATACAGCAGCCTGGTGTGTCGAGGAGATGACAAGGACAGTAGAGGAGATGCTCTGAAATAAAACTGAAATATTGCAAGTTCTGTCTGAAGCAGAGACATAAAGCAAAAGCAGGGAGAGGAGAAATGGTGCAAAGCCATGCTTTTTTCATTTTGATTTTGTGGGCCATTTTCGAAGTTTTATATTGTTTTTAAAATTTTACCTGAACAAATAGCAATTTTGACTCCAGTATCTGTGTTTGGATCTTCATATTTTATACTCTATTTTGTACTGTGCTGTGTACTTGCATTTTGTTCTCAGGATTATACATTGCCTGCTGGGACAATATTTAAAAGTGTTTGTACAAATCAACAACCTGCCTCTTTCCTGTCTAAAAAGTTTTTTTTTTGTGGAGCAGTTTAGACACTGGTAGAGGATGTTAAGTAAAATTGGATGGGACAGCACAGCTGAGAAGCTAAAATATCTTCTTTTTTGGACTCCCTGGCACTAAATCTTTATTTCAACTCAATTTTAGTTATATAGCACCAAATCAACAGAAGTCATCTCAAGGCACTTTTCATATAGAGCAGGTTAAGACCATACTCTATTCTGTTTCCTTAAAGGTTAGCACTGTCAAGATGACTTGCCATTGGTCAACGATGTAAAGTCTCAGGTCAAAGTTCACTAAAGTTGAACCTAACATAAAACAGATTTACATCACCATTAAGAAAGGATAAAAAAAAGAAAAGACATGCATCTCCTAGTAGCATGGGTGCCGGATCAAAGAAATATCTGGCAGGGTTGAAACATTACACAGCATTTAAATCCTTCTCATGTGAGCTACTTGGTGTGCAGTTCTATTTGTTTAAACTCTGCTTTCACTGCCTTTATATGGAGTAACAGCCAGGTATCAAAGTTACATTTGGTAGAAAATATATTTTACAACAAAATTAAAATCAGAAAAGTGTATACACTTATACAACATTTATGAAAAAAATACATTTTCCAAGCCAGTTCAGGTTTAACTCATGTGCTTTAACTGGTATTTTATTTCCATATTAATTTCCACACTTGCACATAAGTTGTCAGACTTGCATCCTCAACTCCCACCTACACAAGTTTACTAGAGTATATTTAGAAGTCATCATTTAGCCTCATTTACCAACCCACAGCCAAACTATACAGAGTGCTTACTACAAAAATGACACACGCCAAATGGCACCAATATACAGTATATCCATGCAAATATACATGCAGGACATACATGCAAATATACATACAGTATGTACACACACACATAAATATATATATAGTTTCATTCCGATACTGAAACACACACCATAACCCCAACCCCACCCCCTCAATCTCCTTCAAAGCTTCGAAGCCTTAAACACAGCACGCTCTCTCTGCCCCTGAAAAGATGAAGAGTGCTTGCGCAGGATAAAATGCCATGACATATTACATAATGTTTAAACATCACTCGCAGCAGATTCCTGACCCAGTTTCTTTTTAGTAGCAGGGAAAGAAGAGATAACAGCAGCTTTTTCCCTTTTTCTATATCTGAAGGGCACCTTTTGCTATTTATTCAGTTTAGGATCAAAACACATTGTTATGAAGGCAAAACCCAAAGGCTGGTCTAACACTGAATGGGCTGCCCTGTGTGTTCAAGCTACAAATATCTGTAAAATACATCTTCAAAGAAATCAGCTATCCCAGTCTGTGTATACGTTGTTGTAGAGGTTATGAATACATTTTGTCATGAAAAAAGATCGAATATTAAGACTAAGAAAGTATCAAGGAAAGAATAGAGAAAGAGACTCAAATAGACACAGAGCAACATCTTTGTAGGGCTGCTGCTGAACAGCTGAGTCATCACTGGTACCCATTTGTTTAGCTATCACAGTATATTCTTAGAAATCCAGTGACTGTGAGGTTACAAATATTAGCATTTTATTAGTTACAGTTTATTATAAGCAGGGAAATGTGAATCATGTTTCCATAGCTCATGTCTGTAGTTGTATACTATTCAGTCTATCATTGCGACCAGTACAAATTAAAGGAAAAACCAACATTAAGTCCATTAGTAAGGTGTTGATCCACAATCCTCCAGAACAGCTATTAATCATTGTCATAGATTATCCCAGTCTAAACTCTGAACCGAATAGAAGGACAACCAGCACTCCCACACAAGTAGCCAAATCAATGGGCGCCACCCCCACCAGGATGTTCCCAATGACTAATTTCCCTGACGTCTAAACAGAAGTTTAAACTTAGACCAGTCAACTTGTCTAAACATAAGAAAACACTTCAAATTGAGCACATTTTAATCTAAGGTTGAAATTTGTCCAAAAAAAAATATTGCATATATCATAATATCCATTTGAACCATTTTTAAATGCTGCTGAAATGTGCGACACTGTGCGCAATGTGTTATAAAAGTTGCGCATTAGCCTACAACACATGACATGTAACATCTCAGATTCAATAGTAAAGTGGCGTGACAAAACTAATTTGCTAAAATTAAATACAGAACAGCATTAACACACCAGTGAACACACCAAAAAGTGGACACAACATAAAGGCTACACAAAACACACAAGAAAACTTACACACATTTACTTCAAGTCTCCATTCTTTACATCCCACCCTTAGGCAGCCCTATTTGACAAATAACATACCAGCACTGACCCAAATCAACCACATGCCTTAAAAACACAAAGACGCAAAGCCAAAACACACCACAAAATCCCAGGCTAAGAGGCAGCAAGCCCAGCAGTGCCCACACAAGCAGCCTCTCTCTTCTGATGTTATCACAGGAGCTTTAAAGCAGCTCAGTCCCGGGTCAGGTGCACCTCATTCAGCAATCAAATGTAGCACACCTGGGCAGAGCTAGAGAGGACAGGTTGAAAAGGGACAAACAGCACAGGGAACACATACAGCCATAACATAGAATATGTACTGTACATCTCATGTGTGCAACACCAAATTATTTTCATTTAGTAGCCATTTCTATGTTGAATGCCAGTCACTCCACCAACTTCCAAACCATCGTCCTCTGCTGAGAGTGAAAACACGAAGTCTGGGCCAACATGCAATGGTGTCAGAAAGGCTTTATCCATCAAAGAACTGACACATCTGTCAGCACGAGGTGGGTCCTTGGCCAAAGCCTGAGTCCAGGCAGGCAGGGAGCTACTGTGTGAGGTCCACAGCTTAGGAGCGGCCCATATGGCGGCAGATTTACAGCTGGAAGGGAGCTGCAACACGCAGTAAATAAAATGTCTGATTATGTGGGCCAAGAGAGTGCGGCCAGAGCCGACTCTGCTGGCCAAGATACTGTCCAAAGCGAGACCTGAGCCAAGGTAGTAAACACTGTTCACTGAGAGAATGTGAAACCCAAAGTATTCATTCATTTGTAGAGTAGGCAGAAGGGTAGGAGCTACAATCTTCCAATCTATCAGTATGAGCTGCTTAGAATTCTTTAGGTGTTTTATGTAATCAAGTGTGTGTGTTCACTGCATAGAGGTGGGGAATTACGGTGGACATTTTGCCACTAAGCAGGCCTGACTTTTCATGATCACTTCTGTGCTTCTTCTGCTTCTGTGTTTATATCTGTCAACTTTAAAGGTTGCCAAATTAGCCATTAGCAGTTCTTGTCTGCAATATGCCCACGGATGTACAGACAACCATCACCAGATTACTATGATAATGAAGAAAACTTAAAATCCTGATGATTCTAAATCAAGTTCTGGACTTGTTAGGAGCTTCTTTTTTTCTATGACTTCAAAAGCACATTCATGGACATTTATTCACAATGGACACTGGAGATAATGATATCTTTGGGAAGTGTAAGTCACACTGAATCTAAAAATATGTGCATCATGCCTGTGTGTGACAGAGTTATGACTCAGAGGGAGATTTTTGACTCACATTGCGGCAATTCACCTAATGCAGTGTCTTTGCCTCACGTCTCCCCCCGATGTAGAAACTATAATTTAAATATGAAAACTTTTTAAAAGAATGATGGTGTATAAATATCCTCAATTAAGAAATTATGGGCTCATGTTAAAGCCTCATAAATTTACATAAAAATGATCCCTCTGTGAATTCTATGCAGTGAAGAAGAATTATACAGATTTTAACTTTGTGATAAAGTGAGGACTAGTATCAGATTGGTATACCCTTATACTGTCAGTTGTCTGTATCAGGAAAGACACAGTTGGACTGATGCATCTCTGTCTTCAACCTAAAGCCATGATGTAAACTGTTGACATGGTTTGGACAGCTACACGAAGATGCCGCTGCAGACTGAGACCATCTACAGTGCTTTTTCCTTTTGGCATTTTTTTCAATAATGTTTTTTCACTACATCTCATCATTTACTTACTTGGGGTCATGAATGGTCACTCAATTAGTTTTCGTCCACAACTGACAACACTGTGTATCAGTCGATCCTTTTTATATTTCAAATACTTTACAGCTAGTGGTTCTAAATGAGGCTTTTAACATAAAATGTGTTGGGAGGTGCAGAGTTACAATTAAATGTCAAGTAGTTAACTGCTGCTCCAGATACGGGGAGGAGGATAGAAAGGAAACCGGAATCCTTGTATGGCCTGACAGGAAATCCATAAAGAGATAATTCTCAGCATCAGGGCATATTCTGACACTAGAGCAAACAGGAGCAATCCCGATGGAATTCTGTTTTTCATCCTCTCTCTCCATAGCTAACATAAAACCTAATGATGTCACCCCACAGGCGACTGGGAGACAAGTAGATTAAAAAAAAGGATGTCTGTTGGTTTTAGGATCAGTGGTTTGTACATTTGTGCCTTGTCCATGTTCAGGAGGGAGGAGCAGGGAGGTGTGGGGGGGCAAGCATTTCATTAGATTAGCATTTCAGCACGTCAGCCTTCAAACAGGAGAGGTAGGGGGTGGCTGGGTGGGTCCGTGGGCCTCACATAGAGTGGTGTCTCAGTTTCATCACTGCAGGGGGGGGCTCGTGGCTCAGGGACAGCATGGAGGCAACAGGGTAAATGTTCTGAGGAGGAAGGCAGTAGCAATATTGAACATCGACAACGGTGTGAGGGAACCTTACAGAGTAATAAAGACAAATGCTATTTTGTGATTTTTTTTCATTCGAAGCACCTTACAACAGTGCAAGTGAATACATTTTTAGCATGCGCAACCTAAGTGGGGATGAACTGGCTTTTATAATATAAGAATAATCCTCTACCTATTGATCAAAGGCAGTGCAGTACGCAATTTGGCCCAGTCTCAGAATGGCAAAGCTGTGACTGTGTGAGACCATTAGCCATCTGAAATTTAAACCTCATACCACTATCGAGGCTCAACAATGAGGAAACGGATTCCACTGACTGATTGCAGCTGGATTTCTTTCTTGCTCTGAGATTTAGACAGCTGAAGCGTCCAGCTGGAGGTTCAAACTCTAAATAGGTCATTACATTTGGAGGAGTTTGCATCGAGGTTTTGTTTGCAGGCTAATCAAAACAACTGTGTGTATTAATTCATCAGGGTTTGAGACACGGTTTGGTGCCATTTCCCAGTAAGAGCTCTGAAATAACTACTGAAATACTAAAGGCTGTATACATTGCTTTTCATCACAAACTAATGAAGAACAGTCCAACTGCAACGCACGTACTGTTGAACAGGAATGGTGGTTTGTCAATGCTGCAGGAGAATTTGGGGCTGCACAATTGATCCACAATCAAGACTCTATGATGCATTTAGTCTGGTTCCAAACCTCTGAACCAATGCTCACATCACCATACTTCTTTCACCACTCATGACAACCAGCATGAACACAATATCAGACTGAATAATGAAATGAGGAAAAAGGAAATCTCCTTCTCCAAGGTTATAATTAATTAATATGATTACACATACAGTTTTGTTTTTTTGCTGTTTAATACCATTTGAATGTTTCCTGTTGTAGGAAGCATCAAGCTAAACTCTGGAATCCAGCAGCAGTTCAGAATAAGGGGTTCTGAAGCTGAAATACAAATGTCCAGGTCTCCTCCTGTTCAGGAATTATCAATACAACATAACAATGAAGCATTACTGACATTTGTGTTATTTCTTTTTTCTTATTGACAATATGACAGTATTTGAGTGCCTTTACTGTTACAATAACAGGTACCGATAATAAGCCACTGTTGAATGTTTACAGTTTTTTTAGTTTTTCCCTGCTGTACCAGAAAAAATATGCAACCGTGACCCTAAAATCGAGGCACATAGAACCACAAATTTTGCGTACACATTCATTCAAAATGAATGAACACAGGCTTCAGCTAGTACTATCAATCTGATTGCAATCACTCCAACCCAGCTGCCTGCCCCCCTGTGCTGCAGTCAAGATTCCTTCCCTTTTTTGCGGGGGGAAAAAATGAAAAACAAAAACACAACTATTCCCAGAAAACTGTTGTTACGCAACTGCATCCCAGCAACAGATAATTGTTTAATTTGTCCTGATTCAAACGAGCCACGCACATGGTCAGACATTCAGGTAGCACATGAGAATATTGATCATTTTTGCTGTTAATTTACGTGATTACCAGACAGAAAATAAAGGCACTTCATTGTGTCTCTGTTAAAACTGTACTTAACTGTATTAGGTTTTTAATTTGACTTGAGAGGGTTGCATTAAGGAGCTATCATGTGTCTATAATGCACTCAATGTAACTCCTTCCTCTATTGCAAGCAACCAGAGACCGACCTCCCCTCTCTGTCATTAGCCTCGATTAGATCCATGCTTTGGCTATCAGCCAGCAGCAGTCCCCCAGTACAGATACTGTATATGCAGGGATCTCTCTGAAGAAGGACTCTTAAGCAAGAAATATTGAGCCAGGCAACTGTCTTCACCACGCTAATAGAAGCAGCATGATCTGAGTTAGCTGTAAATGTAGCCCTTGAGCAAAGCGTGGCAGTGAGTGTTGGCCTTCATTCAGTGACAACATACTAAGCAAACACCAAGCTGGAGTGGAAACAACACAGTAGACTCTGTGTCCATGTGTGAAACCTTATCACAAAGACAAGTCTAAAGCTTAAGAAACTCAGTTTTATGGCAACACCACATGACAGCAAATTATTTTCTAAGACTGACTGTCAGGGGTTTTGAAAATGAATACATCCTATTGTAGAACAATATTCCTCAAAAGTAAAGAGTGCAGAGTGTGATTAAATTCTAGTCAGTCTGACATACAGTCTAGTCCGCCCACTCGTTTCCCCTTTTGACACTGAAGGTGCACTTACAGAAAGAGAGGAAATGCGTACCGTGTGTCAATCAGTCGAGGGAGGTGAGCCTGTCGCTGCTAACGCTTCTTGGTCAGACTGAACCTGGAACAACAAGCCACTGAGCTCAGCCCCGTCTCTCTCCCACACACACAGACACACACACAAACACACACACACACACACACACTAAACATTGAAGGGAGGAGACAAGGCAGGGAGAAAGAGCATGCGAGAGAATTTGAGCCTCCCTGTCTTTCTCTCTCATGACTGCATTTTCCTTTCTTTTTCTTCTCATTTACAGTAATTGTCGTCAGTGAATTTGTTTACTCTTCCGTAGCTTTTATCTGGCCTCAAAGCACTCATGATTTACTCTCTCGCTATCTCCCCTTCCATCCATCTCATTCCTTCTTTTCCTCCATCTACTTCTCTGTCTCTCTCTATGAAGCACCTATCAGTACAATTCTTCTAAACATGCTTTTCAGACAAACGTCAAGTGACACACGAAACAGCAAAACACAGCACAACCACAAAACAAGGAAGTAGGCTGTCGCTGTTTATAAAGGGCTGAATCTGCTGTATTGAGGCACTTATTAGTGCAAGTCAGAGCTCTGTGTACGCCCTCGAGCGCACAGCTAGTGTAACCACACAGCTCTTCCTCATGCTCTTGTTGACCGAGGCCCTCCTGCACCAATAAACCAAAGCGACCGAGCCAATCTCCCCAGTCATCATGGAAAATCACCCCAGAGGACAACACAAGCACGACGCAGCCACCCTGCAACCTTATTATGGGCCCAATAACGCAAGCTTTAATGCACTCTCCTGTGCTACTGTTTCCATTAACCTGCTTATTGGTTTTCCACACGCTACAGAAAGGGGGCCACTTAGACATACAATACTATATGTAACATATGAACATATAAACATGTTGAAGAGTTTGCCATTACTGTAGATGCATTAACCAAAGGTTGTTTGTAGCTGCAGCAACACACTGGATTCAGTTTGATTTGATTTTCATCTTCCATGAGGGTAAATAATCTGCAAAACCAGACTAAGCTAAATACTCCCGATGCCACCAACAAACACATTTAGTGTCCTCAGGCAAGGTGAAACTGAGGTCTGCTGTGTTTATTTTTTCCAATGCTTCAACATTTTTGTTAGTACTCTGTAATTAGGATGGGTGATGCTAAAGCATGGAGTACACGGAGTTCAACAGCAGCTGCTCTAAGAAATGGAGCTACATGACTGCAACCTGCTGTGGTTCTCACCAAATGTGTCACCAGCTTGCAATAAATATGATGCAGAACTGGATAACAGGGTTTGTGACAATACAACGAACTGTGAAAAAACTTAAGATGGTGTGAAACTTCAACATGTTACCAGTTTTGTTTTTTAATCTCCCTGGCAAGTCACTTCAAAGCCACTGTCTGTTCTGACATATTTTTTTGTTTGCTAGTAGAATGTGAATGTGTCTGTTGGAAGGTAAATTCTTTCCAGGAACAGTTTGACATTTTGGGAACATGTTTATGTGCCAGACCATTTCCTGGTGTCTTGTTATGAGCATGAGGATGCCAGACAACAAGACTAGACTCAGCAAGAAAAGAGTCCAGCACACAAGCCCCCATAAAACCACATCACACCAAATGTGTTGTTTTTATAATTTGATTCTTATATGGATTAAGCAAAAGTAGTGTACAGTGGATTGATCAGAGCATTTTAGCAGAAAACAGCTGCCTGCTGCCTCTAAAAAACAAGGTTGGTAAACCAAAAACAATGAGCCGAAAGATGCCAAGACTCTGCAGAGCTGCGGGAAACTGCAGAGTCACAAAGAGCAGCACCTTTCACATTACAAATAGTCATTTGATCCATTGTTAATATAAAAATATTCATAGCAGCTTTAAAATTTGCAATTTGGAATTGTCTTTGTAAACAAACCCTGTTTATTTACATTCATTGCATCTCTCCAAGAATAATTTTACATCTATTTAACTTTCAACTAACAGGTTGTAAATAAACCAACAGTTTAGATTTATCTGAACCACTTTTATTTGGATGTAAAACTAAAAGTCAATACACTCAAAATGTCATCAGCGCACAGGAATACTATGTTAATTATCATCTATGGCTTCTTTCCCATACTCACTCTGCATTTTATGGCTATTTTATAATAGCCACATTTTCATAATCCAACAGTCAAAGACTAGTTGGATTAGGCAGCTACTAGATGTGAATGAATTCAGCTTAATAAAACTAAAGGAGCATGGAGCTGAAAAAGAGTGTCAGTTTTGTCAATTTTGGAAGGATTCATAAGTATTTTGAAGATGCAGTAGCTGCTGTTTCAAGTTCTTGAAATTTCTGGAAACCATCTCTCACAGAAGTGTAGTAATACACATGAAAATAACAACTACATGTTCTGTCCTGACAGAGAAAATTGGCAATATTTTTTCATTAACATGTCTACAAAGGAACAGTTGTAACGGAAGAGTTTCACATCATGGGGTCAGATGAGATAATTCATTTGCATCTCAACAAAAAAAGACCTCTTCCTCATACTGTACCGTGGCGGCAAAAGTATGTAAAACAACACAAACCTTCCTTTAAGGAGATCGAAAATAGCAGAACCTAACAAACTGTATCCATCACATTCAGAAATGTAAAGCTCATTTGCAATGGAACACTGGCCATTTTAATTAGACTAAAGAGCTCAGCTGCAGGCCAGAAACTCCTGCTGAGTGCGACTGAGTCTGTGACTTTGACAATGTCTTCTCAAAGAAAAATAACAAAGCACCCATTCACGGTAGTGACTGTGGCAGCAGCACAAAAACCCTTAACCGTAATTTGCTTTAACGTTATTTTTTCTTGAGAAAAAACTGCAATTCAGTCATTCTGAAAGAAGCAGAATCTTCTAAAGTTTATTCCAAATCACACTTTTTTTTTGTGACTCAAAACATCAACTTTAGGATGCCAACACAAAACTGTAAAGTCACACAGCCGTGTCAGGGAGCCATCACTGCACATTCTTTTTAGCTGGGTCATCTTACTCAGAGCTACATGGCGTAACAGCGCGGCAAATTGTACAAACCAAGTCTTGTCTCAAAATGGCCCAAGCACAAAAATAACTGTGATGGAAATAGAGAAGGGTGATCAGAAAAACAAACAGACCGTGTGATTTTGATTTTCTGTTTTGGGTTTAGAATTAAGTAACAGAAAAACAATGCCTTCCGTTTCGGGTTTCAACTGAAATAACAAATCGACTGAACGTAACATGTACGAACCTCCTCACTCAATTCAATCGAGTCCATGTCAGGTCTGTTGGCTGCTCAGATGCTCCCAGCTCTGGTGGTAAATGCCAGTGAAGTCTTGTGAACTAGACGCTGGTACAACCTTCTCTACTGTCGTCCAGTGCGAGCAAGTCTTCAGCTGGCAGTGGCGACAGGAGAAGCAATCCTCCTGGAGCGCTAGGGTTTTATAACTGATTATGACCAGGACTCTTTTTATGGCTCTGACAGTGTGCTTAACAACTACATACTAACAACTAGTCAAATCATAGAGACAAAGCTATTTCTAACCAATTACAAAGCAATATTATAGGACCAGACACCGGAAGTCAGCCAAACTACACATGCTATTGTTTAGGTATCAAAAGTCAGATTGATAGATGGGAGACATGAGTGAGGAAACATTTTCATGTCAACACAGAAAGCATCAGCTCAACAGTCACAACAACCCTTTATGTAAGGAACTTTACAGGATGGAGGTATGGCATTACTTTGGCTTGGTAAAGCAAACAGGGTGCTACCTAACACTCTCATCATTTTATTTAACTAAATTTTCTTTTTGCAGCTCATACACTTCTTGGTCATTTCAGATTCTGAAACTACTACAAAGGGAATTTTTAGCTTCAGCTTAAATAGTGATAGTGTGATAAAATGTTTTGCCATATCACCCAGTCCCATATCATAGCATTCATTTCTATGTCTGACATACACATTACAGTGAGATACAGTATTCATGCTCACAAGACCTTTTTACTAAACCATCACTGCACTTCTCCTCCATCCCTGAGAGGAAAACATCACAAAAGGCATATCATTCCATAGCTCTTATAGTATATGACATTAAGCATACTTTGTGCTAAATGTAGAATACATTTATGAATGCTTGAATGGCTTCAACAATAGCTACTACTGTAGATAGGACTGCATACAGTACCCGTGAATAATAGCTACAGGATAAATTTGTCAAAGGGGACACTATGATACATGATGCCACACACGACTGCGAGGACGGCTGCCACTTGTCTCTCTTCTCAGTATTGAAGCCAGCGAAAAAAACATACTTTATCATAATTGCAGCCAGCGTGCTGACACACAATAGATTACCCTGCTTGAGCCAAAGGGACTGGATACTCCAAGAGAGGTGGTGTGTGTGCCTGTCAGTTCATGTGTGTAGTGGAAAAAAACATGCTAGAGAGAGAGCTAAATGTGTTCTGATAGGGCCCTATGTGTCCTATAGTGGAAAGCAATAGCTTAAAGGCTGCATCTTTGGGGGGAACGCACACAGCTTTTCTATCAATTGATCAATCTATGTGATACTACCTGCTCCTGCCCTTTTCATCATCAGTGTTAATAAATCCATACCGTCTTGATTACTGCCCTCAAATCAACAGTCCACCCACCACCTCGGCCCAGCTGCAAGACTGATTTTTCTGTCAGGGAGGGACTGGACTAATCTTGGCAAGAACACTCAGTGTCTCCACTGAACTTAGTTAAATCCTGCATGTAAAAACTTCCTCCTCATCATCTGAACTTCACTTCGTCTTTAAAAGTTACTGTATATTTACCAGCGACTGAGGCCAAGCTAAAGCCGTGGAGGATAAGCTTGCTTTTCCTGTTTACTCTAAAACATTTACTTTAGTGGTGAGAACGTGTCTCATCAGCCCAGGCTGTCAGTTCGGTTCTGTCAACAGCACCCTGAGTCCAACCACTGATGTACAGAAGCCGATGCGGCCTCAGTTTCTCACTCCTTAAGAGCAGCCTGAAGGCAATTTTCACCTCTGGCTTCTTGCACCCTCCTGCAGCTTTCTCCTGTCATATTATTTTTGTAGGTCTAAGAAGCAAGACCTCATGCTGAGCACTGCCACTTAGAAATTATTTTTAACAGTAGATAATAAAAGTTAAATGTGGACAGCTATTGGCTTTGCATCATGCATTTCTGGGTTTAATTGTCCTTTTCTTGATACCTGGACAAAAGCAGGTCATGCACAGCTTTTACTATGTCTGATATTATTAGTCTATGACATCAAGTGTAAACATCAAAATTTGGTGTCACAATAAAAAAGATAATGCTTTGTCAACAAGACATGTTGCATTGATTTCAACTAAGGGCTGTGGCCAGCACCACATCAAAGCTAGCTGAATGTGGGCATTCATCAACCCATTCTTTTGATGTTGTCAAAAGGCATCTTAGGAAATGCAGGAAAGCGCTAATTGAAGCAGCATCACTTTGTAGACATCTATTTTTACTTTGACATCAAAATTTCTTTTTCTCTCGATCAGTGTAAAAAAAGCCACATTAAGCAGATAGAGCGATACTTTATTTATCCCTGAGGGGAAATTCGCATGACACAGCAGCAGAACATGAACAAACGACACTGTGCTAAGAATAGTGCAAAACAAATGTCAGAGACAAGGACAATCACAAAAGTTAGTAAGTCATTTTTCTACTAGATTTACTCTTATGAAACAATAAAACGTGAACACTTCCAAGGGGGGGAATACTTTTCATAGGCATTATAGATTCAGCAAGTTGAGGAAAGTTGATGCAACTAAAAAGTAAGTTACAAATCTCTGACCTTTTCATAAACTACAACCATTCTCTCCTCTTGCTCTCTGTGTTGGACAGGGCTCAGCTCCTCCACCACACATACACGGACACACAGCAGCCAGGACAGAGTGAACCCAGGTGAAGCATGTTACAACAACAACAACTATGCTCATTACTGTACCTGCAATAAAACCAAACTATCCAAACTGTTTAACCAGCATAAACTTAGAGAAAAGCAACTGTTATGTCTGCAGTCTCCTGTCCGGTATGATTTAGCCATAGCACCTTCATTAAGTTAATAGCAAACTGTTATAAACAAGCTTAAAGAAAAGCTGACTGTTTAGCCTAATTAGCCACATATCTTGAAATGTAATCATTTTTGGCTGAGACAGCAGCCCCCACTCCCAAACCAGCCCCTTCTCCCTCTGCCAGCGGTACCAACCAGGCAGTGAATCCACATGAACAGTAAGAGGTTTATATGGCAATCTATCCAATTGCTGTTGAGATATTTCAGGCTGGACGAAAGCAGTGGACCAAAAGACCAACATTTCTATTGCGAGAGGCCCACTGCTAGTGAGGCTAAAAAGTGCCCTTTACGTTAAAGTGCTCTTTAAATACACTTGACTCCACGAATCTGGGTGAACCTTAGATTTGTTTAGATTTTCATTTCAATGATTCACTGAGCAGCAGAGGGCTTCCTGACATGCATCAAAAGAGTCCATTAAAGGCTTACACCATTTATCCATTTCTATTATGAAACTAATCTTAGTCTCCAGACTGTCAATGTGGATCTTTGTGTGCAGTAAACAAGAAGAGATGGACACTTAGGCAAGAAGCCTCTATTTCTATTTCTATTTATATCTATTTTTTCTCATTAAACTCAAGTTCTGTGTCTTATACCGAGAATGGCAGGCTGTTTTAGATGTGTACTGTAGTACTGTAGTGTACTGTACTACTGTAGAGGGCTGATCAGTGTTCATAGAAGAGTTTGTAGGAGAAGATTCTGGTATATGAAGACTCAATCATGAGCCTTCTCAAAGTATTATGGACCTAATTATGTGTGATAAAAACTGGTAGATGACACGTGTTGTACTTGTAACAGATGGGAATGTTTACGACCTGAGAGACTGCAATGACTCCATTTATAAAAACATTTATGATAAAGAATTACGCTTATCTCTTTTACCAGCAATATTCTGCCTTGCATTCACATCTCTGAGCTTTCCAGCACAACTAGTCTTGTACAGTTGGCAGCTGTAAAGCTCCTCTGAAACAAATGGGAGTGAAGTGCCTTGCCAAAGGGCAATTCAACAGCCACCAGGGATAAAAGTTTGTTCATTCACTTCAGCTGCTCAAATCCCCTCATTGGGTGATCTCCTAGTCACAGATCCTCTTCTCTTACCTCTAAGCTACCTCAAACCCATTGTTTAAGTACATAATAGCTGTCTATGTGCCTTTTCACTGCTGCTTATTCCGAACAGCAGGTCACCAGCTCTTTCATTACAGTATGTACAATGCATATGACAGCAGACTGAATGGTGGTGGATGTTTGAAACGGGGGGGCATAAACCTTCCTGAAGCATCTCCTGACTGTGAGGATGTCAGAGCAATGGGAGAAGCGGCAGACACCTGGCGTGCTTCCCACAGCCTTTCATCTCTCGTTGGGAGCCATCCTCTCTACCAACCGGCCCTTTCAGCACACAGCAGGATATGCCAGCAACACAATACGTCCCGCAGTCTAAGTCTCACACCATCCTGGCACTGCAGTCGCTCATAATGTGTGATCAAGGGATAACACACTGCTCCGGAGCGTCCACAAAGAAGGTTTATTGCTAAATCACAGAGAGGTACACATTCATCAAATTCAATTCAATCCGAAAGAAAGCATTGGAAAGAAACAGTATATAGAACACAGTGGCTTTCGAACCAATTTATGCATCAGCAGTTTAATTATGCAGCCACTAATATAGGCTCCGGAGAAGGCGGGGTGAGAAATTAGCTTGCACTACTAAGAGATATCAAGTGTTATTAAAACTCACTCCCACTCGAAGCAAGACTCTAAGAAGTAGGAAAGGGCTGTTAGTGCAGCTCCTATGCAATCCCATTGTGTGTCATTGCGAGTGGAGGCCTGTGGGAGACATGGCCAGCACCGTTATCCTTCCAGTTATCTGCAATTATAATTGCCCTTCTGCTCCCTGCAAAAATGGCTACTGAGGGTTATGATTAAGGTGGAATGAAAGGGCAGAATCACAATCCTGGGAGCTGAGAGGAGGGAAGTGGTATTTTATGTGTGAGCGTGTGAATGTGTGTTGGCTGAAGGTGCCACCGGTGCCCGTCCTTGCTCGGTCACAGCAGAACATGTAGATGCTCCTGTATGATAATGAGTGAGGATATGGTTCTTACTCCAAACTGGTTTTATACATATTTGTCTGATCGAAAAATCAGAAAACTCTCAGATTGACCTCACTTTTAATAATATTCCCACTCCAACACGTTGAAACTTACACTGTGTCTAAATGAGTCTACCTTTAACATTCTTTAGACATTTCTCAACTTTAAAGCTGTGCTAAACACCGAGACAAAATATGTACCATTGACAAAAATTCATAATTCTATTCTACATCTTCCTCAATCCATGTACAGAATGGTACATGGATGGCCAGCTAGAAATAAGAAGACAACTGCACACTGTCATGTTTGTTAATAAATGTATCCTGCTGTAGCTGCCTCAGTATATCACATCTCTTCTCAAATCTAAAACTACTGTTCACCAGACCAGATCTCAAGACTTGATACACTTGATCCTCCATGAGTAAATACTGCACTTGCCTTCCAGTACTTTGCACAAAATAAATGGAATTTTTAAAAAGGTGATTAAAAATTTGAACGTCGTTTTAAAGATGTATATGATTATTATTGATGCTGTTTGCAAGAATGTATGATTTTTGTATCTGATTAATTAAAGATTATATATCATGAGCAGTTTAGCCAAATATGGACGTGTTTCCTACCTTAGTTTGTACCTTTATTTGTGAGATCATCATTCAAAATTTATGCACGAAAAAAAAATCACACACCAAACTATTAACATAAAGCACAACAAGAGAGCACAGAATGATGAGGAAGTACAAGTTACTAAAATTGAGTCAGAGAAGACTGACTTCTGTGTCGATCTCTTTTTTCTGAGGTAGGCCATTGTCAATGAGAAGTGTGCAGTGCAGAACAAAGAAGAACAAGCTGTGTGAGCTGTGTGTGTGTGTGTGTGTGACTGTGTCCTTTTCACTTTCAGTGGTCTGTTTTATCACCATTTCTGTTCCTAACAAAAAGGATGTGGACAAAATGCAAGTTAGTGTGACCTTTAATTGTCTGTAACCAAAGTGACTTTAGTTGTCTTGTCTATCTAACTTGGAAAAAGCAAAATGCATGTTGTTTTCTAGAAAACAAACATTTCCAATGTAGTGAATATTGCTACTCTTAATGTGACACCAGTAGAAAGAGTACCCTCTTCTAAATACCTTGGTTTCTGGCTCAAAGGCAATCTGTGCTTCAAAAAACATATTAATGAATTGACTAAGACCTTAAATCAAAACTGGATTCGTTTAGAGGAACAAGGCGTGTATTACACACAATTGCCATGTAATTTTTTGCACTCTTCCGCCTCTACTCTCAAACCTCTCAATGCAGTCTATCGTTCCACACTCAGGCTTATAACTGGGGATGGCTTCAGAGTGCATCACTGTTTATATGGGAAGGCTGGGTGGCAGTTGTTGGCAGCGAGAAGCGAACTTCTTTTTACTGACCAAGCACTTCTTGGCAAACTTCCTGGGTATCTTACTTACTTCTCTTTTTAACTACTATAACTATCAATTTTCCACTGCACTAGATCCCAAGACTATTTGTTCCATGAAAATTAGCATGTTAATTCTGAGATTGGGAAACTGGCTCTTAAATACTGTGCTCCACACAAGTGAAGCAATCTGCAGAAGCTTGTAAAAGCAAACAGGGTAATTCCTTTCAATCAATTTAAATCACTTTTGACTAACATAGAGCTGTGTGAATGCATGTCTTTTCTTGAATTGATGCTGTCCCTTATGCTTTGCGTTTCTTGACCTGTTTGTTGTATAATTTGTTGACGTATACTTTCGTTTTTATCGTAGCGTCATCAAGGCGTAAATGAGCGCTTGCTCTCAATGGCACTATCTGTTTAAATGAAGGTTATAAAAATAATAAAATCTACTGACACACATACACCCACACGCCCTGACACAAGTTTAATTACAGGCAAAGAGCGGTGTCTGCCACAGTGAGCCTGACAAGCCTGTGGCAGGTTAGCAATATTAGCACGTTAAGCTAATCATTAAGGGTCAGAGAGTGTCCTCCTGGAGCAGACATCCCGTCACTGATGCCAGCAGGAAACAGGAACCCTTTCTGACTTAAGACTACACATAGAGGTTGAGTGAAGACCCCCAATTATTAGGTGCAATTATCAGCGTCTAAAATGGAATGAGGCAGAGTGGGTGGATTCAAAATTACTTGCTCCATCTTAGGTGGCGCCTACAGAATAGAATGTATGCTTTTTGTATGGGTTCATTCCAAAATGCTCAATAACAAATGTTACAATTAATTAATCAGTCAAAAATATAGCAGTTACAAGCAGTTAAACTATTATCATTTCAAAGTTCCATAAAGTATTTTGATTTTCTAACTTTATTTCCCAATTCCTATTTTGGGAATAGTAGGTTAGACTCTTGTTTTGAAAAGAGCATCTTCATGTTGGACGGTACATACATATACATGTGTGTTGACTCACCAAAGTTTTCTCAGGCTCCTGCTGGGACTCAGAGGAGGACTCCATGGTCGTGTTAATCCAGACTCAGGCCTGTCAGCGTTGCTCTGACAACTGCATAGCTGTTAGGAGGGAGAAGTAAGGTGTTACAACAGGACAACATTGCAACATAGGTGCATAATTTCTTTTACTTAGCAATAGGTAGGTTTGGTAGGTGTGTGTATAGTATAGATATTATTTATTAATGTAATATAAATATAATATTAATAAAAAGTAAATATTAACTATTATCAGAATTAACTCTGCTCTATTTTCTTATATGTACTGGACATAAATTAATATTTTTGAGTAGCAACTGCGACAGCATTTGAACAAATCACTATTACAGACTATAATGTGTTAAATGAAATGTAAAAGAAGTAAAATAAACAATCAGCAACGCTGCTGAAATGTTAATGATGGCCTGTAATGTTAGCTAACAATCTGTCGTGACCTGTCAAAGCGTTCTGAAGCTGGAACTGTGAATTCTGAAAGACAATTTAGACATTACTCTGACGATTTCAGAGTGAATTTATGAATGCATCCATATTCATAGCTATGCAATCAGCTGGCTAATACTCACTTTTAATCATCAACCCATGTTTGTTAATTTAGTTCACTCCATGTGGGCTCTAGGCTGCTGGCGTTCATAACATACCCAAGGTGGACTGGGCAACAAGAGAGCCTTTACGAGCTCGGCATACTGCATTTCTCAGCCTGTATGTGATGTATTTTCTCTAGATGTTTGAACAAATTGCTCAGGTTTCCACACTTACATGCAAAAGGCTTTTGGTGCCCTTGGTGGCACTGAGCATTGTCAGCATCGACTCCAGTCAAGTGCAACCACACTTCTGAGCGGTTTCCACCATTTAATAATTTAGCCCCGTGGCCCATTTATTATCGGGTTTCAGTACCTATCCCTAGTTCTAAGTGTACAATGTGTTCAAAATTCAGTCCTGTAAGGCTTGGAGTTGATTTGAAAGCAGTTATTTCTGGAATTGGAATAATGCTGAATTTTTCAAAGTGCCCTTTAAACTCATGTGGGATGCCTAGTTTGTGGGATGGCTAGTTTGTGGGATGGCTAGTTTGCAAGATTGTACTTATTTGGGAAATCATGCCTACTCATCTATCACATTTGAGGCTGCGCTGGTTGTTTATCACAGAGAGGCACAACAAAGTAATTTCACTCATCTGTCACTGTATACTAACGCAGCAGAAACTTGCTCACCATTCCCTGTTGTCTTATTTCCAGGCAAACAAAGGTGCGGTAACTTGAGGGCTTTAATAAACAGCCTGTTTCTATTACAAGCATGGGAGGATGAAGGATCAACCAGCCTGTCAGATCCTTTTCCCAGAGAGTCCTGAAAAATGCACTCTTTCAATCTATCTTTTTCTGTTTGCCCTCAGCTTGTTTTCCCTATAGAAGTGTTGGAGCATGACACTGTTTTTAACCTTTATATATCCAGGGATGGGTTTTGTCGACTGCCACTTGGCCGCTCCACTGACATGCTGGTGAGTTACTCAAGGGCACACCACTGAGAATATCTGTTGTAGGTTACTTAATGTATCCACAGGAATTTGACCCGTCTACTACTTGTATATTCAGGGGGATGTTACAGGAAAGGTTCAGACCAGGTATGTCTTTGACTCAGATATACAGTTATATGGTTTTAATCCTCTAACTCAGATTTACAACCTACCAACTCATATGCTGTTAGTATACTGAGATATGAAAAAACTAGACACTGCAGATCAAAAGAAAGATGCTTGAAATGAAAACAGCACTGCGGCATGTGTTCATGAAACACAAAACAAGACACAAGGGGATACAAGAAGCTTTGAGCATACACATACAAACATTTTTACTATTGAGTAAGTACCTCAATGGATTAAACTGATTCCATATTCAACAATCGCTGGTGCAATCTGAAATTCAATACCTAGTCCCAATTATAAGCTCTTAAATCCTATATATCAATAAAACCCTAACACTAACTTTTACCTCTAACACTGAGATCAGACACAAAAATGGCAGACATGGCAGTTTTCCACACACATCTCTAATAACAAGAATGAAAACAAGATTCCCAAAATAACTTGAAAATGAATGAAGCCAACTTTTGATAGACATACTACAACACTACACAACAGAAATAAAACATATATTTTCAATTGTGATAAGCTGAGGAACACAAAAGTGTTCACGTGATGTATGGGAAACAGAGCTAACAGGCCCTGAGGTGAGCCACACAAAAGCAAATTGTATGCACCGGCTCATTAACATTCACTACCCCACCCACCTGTCCATCAACAAGCTCTTTAATGGTCTAACACATTACTTATTTTTTCTCCACGCAGTCACTGTACCTGCACACAATGAAATAGAGGCCTACCTCCACCATTCACCATTGTAATACCGCTGTCAGTTAAATCCTAAACATGAGTTCATGAACAAGTGGGACCATCTGTTAATTACACTCGACGCTTTCGGGGAGATTATTTTGGGCGGAGCAGCTGCCTGCCAACACGTGGCTGTTCTAAAAATGCATTCAGGATTATAAGAGCCACTTATGCTGATTGTTGTTTTGCGTGGATATTTTAATGGCATGAACCCTGTGGTCCCAACTGAGATTACACCTTATCAGAGACTATGTTGCCACAAAAGGCCACTTGAGAAAGCAGCAGTGTGACTTGTGGGTTGTTGCAAAGATGGTGCAAAGGAAAAACACCTCTATTGTTTCCTTCAACAGGTAGATGTTGTGAACAGCATTGTATAAGTGGGCTCTATTAGGAAACTCAAACATTGCAAACTCATGCCAAATAAAGAAGCTAAATTGAACGTGATGCAGCTATCTGGGTGAGAGTCGATGTAGCATGGAACATGGCTGTAAAATTTAGTGGCCAATTTGTCAAACAAAGCTGTGGTGAAAAAAACTGTATGTATCGTCATCCTTTCCTGAATTAATAAAGGTTACAAATACATAATTTGGTTTGCTTCTGCTCGCCTTTATCAACTGCGCTGAGACCAGTAATTGGATCACAACAAAGGGAAATCTCATCCAGACCAATCAGAGCTGAAACAGTGCCATAAATGTCTTATGGGGACATGGAAAGACTCTTTCAAGTTCAAATCATGAAAGCCACAGACAAGTAATAAAATTCAGCTGATTTTAGGAAATACAGGCAGGCTGAGGTTGTGTTCTATTGAGAACTAGCACTGAGCAAAGCAGAATCCAGCAGGATTTTGCTGTGGTTCAATCATTCAATTCAATGAGTGCGTCTATAAAATTCTATTGAACCAATTAACACAACCACTATAAAATCATAATACTGACATCAGCCATTTCTTGGGGAAACTATAATCTTTTCCCTAAGAAATGGACAAAAGATTTTCCCCATTTTACACATGATTATGCATATTTTCACATCTATGATGTCTTGTTCATCATAGCATTTAGGACAAAAGTAGGCAGCTCTTGCCAATATTCGTAGATGAGTGTCCTTAGAAAGGTGCCAGGAAGGCAGTAAAAAAGGTAGCAGGAAGGAAGCAGCTTTAGGACACTTTTGAGAGACAAATAGCGCCTAATATCAGACAGAGGACAGAAGGACATCCGGACAAAGAGAAGGCCACTAAATCCCCCCACCAGTCATTCTACTAATGTAACGCTCCAGCGATCCAACAGCCTCTTGGCTTCAGCCAGCACACACACTTCATCTGGCCTCAACTCTCAAGGACCCGTCACGCTGAGACAGATGCTTTCCACTCTTTCTCAAAACCGGCTTTACCAATCAGTCCATGACTCAGCCTGGAGCAGCAGCCACACAGCTGAGGTGGGAAAATAACACAGAAATCGAGGCCTGCAGCTACAGGGAATGCTTTATACTAGTGTAAGGGAGGTAAACAATTTTTTGTATTCTACTATGTCATTTTTTATCCTATCTTATTGTCTCTGAAGTAGCAGAACATTCCTCTGGGATACATAAAGTGTCCTATCTTATCTCTGGGTCTAGAGTTAGCTCTTTGCCATTGACTTACATTTTCAGTCTTAAGTTCACACTGTTATTCAGAGAGACTCTGTCAGTGCAACATTTTGTGGATGACTAAATACACATTAACACATTAATAGAAGTTGCCTTCTATTTGCAGTTGCCCTTATGGGGACATGGCAAGGATCTTTACAGTTTTGCTTTTGAGTGAAATGTCTCAACAACTATTGGATGGATTGCCATTAAATTTTAGTGCAGACATAAGATGTTCCCCACAGGATTTCACTAGCATCACTAGCTTTATCATAATCATAAATGCTTATGACAACATTATGTCAACTCATTTATGACAAATGTTTGCATGTTTGCAACTTAAACCAAAATGATTAAATGATAAACATTTATACCTGCTATGCATCAGAATATTAACATTGTCACTGCGAGCATGTTAGGATGCTGATGTTAGCATTTAGCTCAAAGCACTGCTGTGCCTGATTACTCAGAGATGCTAGTTTCACTATGGATTTGTTACCTTGTTCTTCCATTGTCTATCTATATTTTATGTTATATAATTATAATATTGTCTATTTAGGCCATTTAATTTCCATACCAAACTCTGATTATGACATAACCAATGACATAAACAATAGACAAACCAGTGACAGGCAATCCACTTTGCTATGGTTCTATTGTCTTCACTTTCTCCCATGCTTTACTGACACTCTGTCCCTTCACACAAGCTGGCACATAACAATCTGTTTCAGTCGTACCACAGCAGTCTGTGAGCTAAGAGCTCTGAATCATTGCCAAAGATAGAGGGCAAACGCACAGGGAATCCTAAATTTGTGGCTTGGCAGTGGCCCCAAAACAAAGCCTGAAAAACTGGCCGAGGGGTTTCTCCACCGAGCCAAAAGATAGCAGGGAAACCTCTGGGAATAACGTCTGTTTTTAGTTCATAGGTTTTCTAATTTATACTCCAGTTCAAGAGCTGAAATACAGGGTAGGTTAAAATGCATTACTTGCCACATGATTGGATGTACAGAAGAGCAAATGAACAGACCACACTGTGCCAAGCAGGAAAGAACATTAGCACATGAACAGTTTTTGTTGCATCATGTGATGTTTTCATCCAAATTGTTCACGACCACTACCAACGTTATTACCAAAGTTACTGTCCAACAGCTTTATGATATTTGGCAGCTGTTATATTTACTTTTACCTTTGAAGGGCATGTAGAGCAGCTGTCTTTCTCCTGACATCTTGAACATAATCTCAGTCTTGCTAAACAGTGCCACATCAAACTTTGACTAAAGAAGACCAAATCTTTTTCACCATTCCAGGTGCTGCATATTTTGAGAGTCAAAGGCCATGTTGGCTAAGTGGTGGATTTTTAAGACAATACCATAATAACCAATGCAATCAGGTTTCTGAACTCCCTCAAAGGTTACTTATGCCATGTGATTCATTCCTTTAATACTGATGTGATACCGATATGATGCACATAGACAAAGTTTGTTGATAACAGCAGGATGTTTTACCAAAAAACATACATGATGGAAAATGCTAGGTTTGAAAATAATAAGAGCAAACCAAAAATTATTTGTTTGGATTGCTCGTCACTATTGCTTTGAATCTGCAGCAGTGAAATACTTTGATTTTGATTGTTTTCAGATTAACCGCGGAGCTCAGCTCAAGGGCAGGCAAGGACAGCAATCATTTCTGGGTCCTAAGCTGATTGTAGTGATGTTGCTGTCTGTTCTCAAAAGGGGAGGCAGCTCCCTGACAACTCGAGAGGTAGATGTATAGTGGCCTATCACTGCTGTCACTGCCGAGTGTTTGGGAAATGATTACCCACGGTTAAATGAGACATATGGTGTGCTACCATGCCAGATGAGTGATAACAGCAAATCATGAGATTGTAACAGTGTCGCATGTTGGCCCCTGGTATTTTTCCCCACTTCAGTAATAGAATTCAAAGCACAGACAAATGCCATCTCCATGTTTTTTCTAAGGATTCAATCTCTCTTTCATCACCACTCCTTGAAGCAACAGTCAGCCACTCTGATAATTCTGAACAAGGCCTCTACTGCCTTCACTCTTGCTAAGTGATGATGAAGCTTTTAGGATAATCTTTTTCAAGACTGTGAAAAGGAAAAGATGTGCTGCTGTCGAGCTGTTTGCTTCAGATTGCAGTGGTTTGCCGAGATGGATGTTGAGTTCCCCTTAAATTAGCAAAATGGAAATGTTTCCATAAAGACTAACATATTATTCATGCATAATTTTAAAAAATGCTTTTTAAGAGCTCGACAAATATAAAGCAAAAAATGCGGAAACAATTTTTTTTCACAGAAAATAGAGACAATTAATGGAATCCTAACATGTGTCACCAACATTTGGAGCTAGCTTACTTAAGCTCAGATGTGATGTAAAACTTCTATTAATAACAGAGTCTTTGATTGCCTATCACTATTGTTTGCTAATAAATTGCTGACTGTCTGCTTCATTAACACCTGACTGGCTCCACAGATGCCAGATACTTCAACCTCAGGCTAGGTCTCATCATCAAGATGACTGACGAGTGCTGGAGCATGAATGTGACCAACTATGGGGACGAAAGGCAGGACTAACCAGACAGATATAATCTGCCTCAAGGTGAGTGGCTGAAGGCTATAACTCAACAAGAGTCTACAGTCATGGGAGCAGATCTGTGAGGCTGTACTTAAGCACAGGGGTGCTTTGAGCAAATACCATTTGCAGGTATTTGGTCATGAAGCACTGAAGACATTCAAATATGGCAGAATAATCTATCATGTAAATAATCATTTGCAGCCCTACTTAAAATATTTGTGTACAGGATGAACACCACATCGCAATATAATTCAACATCAACAAGAAGGTACTAAGGTGGTATCCTATCAAATACATGTAGGCACACATTCCAGGTAGAAAACTTTGAAAGGTGAACTACTAATTACCTCGTGATTGTCACAAAAAAGATGAAATTAGTATCAATCTGATACCTTTGTAGAAATGTTAACGTATTTCAGAGTATTATAAACAGCTGTGCAATGTTTTGGCATGTAATAAACCTTCAAACTCATGGATCTATTTCTCAAACTACACTATCTAAATTATATTTCATGTTTCAATAGTCCCCACCAGCAGGGCTGTTTTTAGTCTGAGCTCCCACCACCAGAAAAGTGCAGCTTCAATATAAGTCTAAAAATGAGAATTACATTGGAACACATCGGACAGACATAATAGTAAGACAACTGGCAGCTTCCATCTGGAGACATCTATCCCTGATAGTACTATACTTATAGCACTATCATTACTTCACCACTTCTCATTACACACATAAATACAGACATATGGAGCTCTGAAATCTAGTAAGCATCAGTTTTTAAAGATAAAATAGCCCAAGAAGGCTTCAGGTAATTTCCTGAAGAGAAATATTAAACATGAGGCTACACTAGAAATGTCAGCCTGTCAGGAATGAGGGGCTGATGGGCAAACTATGTTTTCAAAAGTGACCTCTATGGAAATTTAAACAACAGGACAAAAAGAAGGGGAGAGGAGACACTCAAGTCACTTGGCCCAATGTAATCTTCTGCCTGTCCCAGTTTGGTGCCGGGCTCAGGGGGAGACATCTTTAAACAGAATTAATCCATGTAGGTCAGGGAGTGAGGAATATTAATCAACCATGTAAGTATAGGCAGAGGATTGCCTTGCTAGACCACAGAGATTCCAGCACTGGTTCACCAGAATAAGAATCAGTTTTCATCCCCCTGACAGGATAGAAATGTGTAAATGTCAGTGAAAACGTATAGAAATCTGATACTGTGCATGTATGAATAAATGTAAAAGACTAAAAGGCACATTTTATTGCAAGGAGATAATGCAAGAAAGAAGAGTCAGATATCACTCTGTGGTTTTGAAAAACAATAAAGACTTGCAGATCTTACAGCACTGCACAATTAAATATTATGTGGCAGCCATTCCTGTAGCACAGATTAAATCTCATCCCTGAACAGATTCTGTTTTCATATACACAAGATGCCTTTCCATGGTTTCTGCCTCCTCCACAATGAAGCATCTGGGAGCATCCTGAAGATTTGGCTCAACAAAGTAGAAATTATATTTTAAAAAGTCTAAAGCAGGTTGAATCGCTCAAAAGCCTTGTGTTGGCTTGAGTCTGCCAAATCTGACCAGAAATAAGTTGCAGAAATGTGGAAAATAGTCTTAAGGTTATTTCCCTACTTTCTATAAATGTACTGTTTCCACCCCCTCCCTTGAGAGTGGCAGTGGATGCCCTCCAAAACTTGACTTGCACCATGCCAGTTTGTGCCTGATGGGCATGGTTTCTAATTCATTTAATATCAGCATCCAAAACAACAAGTGCGTCAGTGAGCATATATCTTTTGTATTGCTTGGCATCACTGAATCCAAATGTTATGTCATTTCAATGTGGGTAGCTTATGCAAATGAACAATGTTTAAATTCCATGTTGCCTGCACCCAGACCTCCCTGCTCTTCTACCAGCAGAAGTTTTGCATCATTCGGCAGACGTTTGCCAGCTTGAGGGCTGCTGTTCGAACTACAGATTGTACTTCTGCATTTTTTTGAATGCCCGCCTCCAGGGACAGTCGGATCGAGAGAGGGGCAGCTCACTAAACTCAGATCAAACTCTCAAACTAGGCAGTGCTGATCAAATATGAATCAAGATTGATGGATGAATTTATTGCATATATTTCTCACCTCAAATGTTTTCAGAAACATAATTTAGTCTACATTTTTAGCTGTAGTATGAGCAAGTTTGTAACCAGACCACAATTTCTTCCAGAGCGTTTAGTGGGAATAATAGGGAATAATACAGTGCTTTTAATGTTTTCTGTGGGCATATAGCACCAATTTCAAAAATACTTGTGTATTTCTAATGCATAGACAGTACAGTTTTACGAAAAGACCTTCTTTTCAGAAGAGAACGAGTTGTGATCAAGATATGTTCGGAGAGGGACATTTTGCTGTTGGAAAATGACCTTGTCACTGCTCTTTGCTGGACAAGCTAAGCTACCTCAATGATATTTGGGAATTTTTGGCCGACATACAGTATACGCCAACACCAGTATGTCCGCAATAATCTAATATAGGCCGATTAACGTTCTGGCCAATTTATCAGTAGCTCTGTAGAAAAGTACTGCAAACTCCAAAAAAGGCAAAACTAAATGATAGCTGTGAAGGCAGCAAAAATCTTGAGGTAACAGTTTAAAAGAGGAGGCTAGTGCAATTTTGTATTGTCAAAAATCTCTCTCAACTCAACTTGATTTTTTTTTTTTTTTTTTTTATTAAAGCACAGGAATTCAAGAAAGAACAGCTGGGCACTGCAACAGGTGTTGTAATTGCATTTCTTGGTGACTACATTCAGCTGCGGACTAATACACATTTGGTGCTCTCATTGAGTATTTGTGGCAGCAGGATGGTGTATGTGGGACTGAGTCAAAATAAACTACAGTGTGTGTGTTCATATTAATGAAAGAACATGTGATGCAGTCCAACAGTGTGGCTCATTGATGTGTTTTTTGGACAACAGTGGGGCTCTATGGCACAGAGGAATAAGATATGAGACTTCAGATACACACAGAGTACTTGTTAGGGGGGTAAATTAATTGTTCTGGTCCTTTCATGGGATTTGCTGATATTAAGAGAACTATAGAAGATCACCAGACTTGCTTTTAAAATGTTTTTATGTTTCCCTATCTGATATTAACCTGTTTCCCCTTCACTTTAGTGCACCTTATCAATAGTCATTACAATAGCATCTGCTGCTGCACTTTTGCCATGGTTTGATCATCAGCCGATAGAAATTCAATGTCATATCATCCCATGTGCCACATGCAGTCCATTAAGGCCAGTTTCCATGACCTTGTCACTACATAACATGTGGCACACAAGCACAGCCAAATGGACCATTATCATGTAAATAAACTGGTTTCAGAATTATATAACGAGTGTTTTTATTGGTTCCTCATGTTAAAACAGTGCAGCTGTGTTGCTTTGGTATCATCTATGACAGCAAAATTCCCACGACAGAAAATCTTTTTTCTTTCACCTTGCAAAGTTAAAACTGTAATGCGCTTTTAAATGCAACAAGGTGACTCAGCCCTCAATAACATCCAGTTATCCATTTATCCATCAGAGCGGCATATGGATGGGAATGCTGATGAGGAGGAGGAGGAGGAGGAGGAGGAGGGCGACGATGAGGAGATCTGAACTCCTGTGGTGTCAAGGAGACTGTGGTGACCTCAAGAGTGTTCAATCCCCTTATAGGAGAAACACTGCGTCTGCTTGGCTTTTTAACTGGCTGTTGGCTCATATAAACCAACCCTGCCACAGAGACAGAGAGGAAAATCACAGAGAGAACAGAGCCACAGCTCCACTACAGAGCAGCACAGTGAAAATGTGCATGACGCACGCAGCCCAGAGTTGAATAATATGTGTCTGGTTGTGTGTGTGTGAGATACCTCTTGTATAACAGAAAGGGGAGAAAAGATGTGAGGCTGAGATGCCAGCACATTTAGCCTAACAATCATTCATAGTTTACGCTTTAAAAGATTTGCAGACATCACTAGGAAGCAACGAGTGCAGAGGTCACAGTGGCAGGCAATATTTCTGTGCCCCGAGAATGACCTTTTAAAAAAAGAGCGCATGGGGGAATAAAAGGGGGAGGTGGAAGATGAGATTGTAGCCATCAGCTCTACATGATCCACGCTGTCAGAAGCTGGACAAATATGATTCACCTCCTCATCTCAGCCTGGGATTTCAACGGCTCTCTGCAGTCTGACACCACCAGACACGTTCTGAGCAGCTAGCCGGGTATTGGGACACATCAAGCTGTAGTGTGATGCGACCTCAATGCATTAGCATCTGTTACCCTAACGGAGCCGTGAAAACACCCAGAAGAAGTCTCAAGAGTGAGATCATTCAGCACACAGGAACATAACCACACTACATTTATCCATTTCAAGTGCAGGTAAATCCAAACGCAGAAACACAGAGGCATGGAAGCAACTGGACCGATGCAGCATGCACATGTGCAAGGGAGCGCAGGGAGGTGAATGAAGGACCTACCTCATGCAGCCCGGGTAGCAGAGAGCACCATTACATTCACAACACAGCCTGTAAGAGCGTGAGAGAGGGAGAGAAAGCGAGAGAGAGGGAGAGAAAGAGAGAGAGGCAGGGAGGGAGAGAGACATAGAGATGACATCACCATATTTTTCTTCCTCCTCCTCTGAAATGTAGGCTAGTGCTGCAGGGCTGCCGGTGTCGGTGGCGGAGAAACAGTGAGAGCTCCCTCTGTGTGTGTGTGCAATGACAGAGGAGTAAGCTTTACATAGAAGCGTTTTCCTGCTGGATGTGACCTCGGTGTATTAGACAACAACCCCGCCAGAGCCCTCACACACGCACACACCTGAAATAACTGAGATTGATATCATTCCTCTCAGAAAAATCTAATTTGTTAAATTGTGGTGATCACATGAAAATAACTGCATGTAAATAAAACCATTTTAAAAGTATTTCATGTTTTTATGAAATAGAATATTAGGGATGCTACATCACACAGAACATTACATCAGCTACTCATATAAGGCTGACTACAAGGGTGCTGACAGCAGCAAGAGGGGCAGTCAACACACGGTAAATAATGCTAGAGTTAGGAGCTAGTGCTTCTTCCAACCGGCCCCAACTCCGGACAGTTACTGAGGCCATGCGCTCACACCAAATTCAGAAGAATGGCACTGACCCAAAAACCAAGGATAACAATACCCACTCAGCAGCATTTTAGAGAAAAAAAGCATCCTCCTTGGGGACTTGGCTTAAATGTTATCCAATGTATCACTGCCTGTGTTTACAGCTGTTTGTGAGGCAGAAGACATCCACTTTTTGCAGGGCTTTTCTGATTCAGTTTTTGAAATAAAAATAAATGGAAAAATTGGAGAGTGCTCACCACCTCTGCTAACGCCGATACTAATTTTCCATTTAGGATGAAATCAAATGACAACAAAGCAAAACCACTGTGGTATAATGGGAAACACCGAACACAAGGGCTTGGCTTTCATCATCTCTTAAATTGCTTCTCTCCATTTTGTTTGTTTAACTACATATTACTTTTAATGCCTTTTTGCATAGCACTTTGCAAATTCTGTGCTGTTGGTATCCTGCTAAAATGTGACCACATTTTTATATATTAAGCATTAAGGGTTTGTATTATGTGCAAGCAGCCTTTTAGAGGGCATAATGACCTATTTTGCAAATCCAAATCTTGACTTTCTTAAGAGTAGACAGAAATAGGAAGGAGTACCACAAGGATTTATATGGTATAGGGCACCTAACAATTAATTATTTGTTGTTTGTATCATAAGATATTCCTTTATTAGTCCCACAATGGGGAAATTTCCAAAATGATGATGAATGCCCAACATGAGTCAATAGAGCTCACTGTGATGATTTCTAATTTCCTGGTTAAGTGGATTCAGGTTCACTGAGCCACCAGGAAGCTACAATCTTGTTTCTCATAACATCAAAATGAATCCTCCGTATCTTTTCCCTCATGTCCTATTTCTACACCATCTTGCCATATTATTGTGGCGCATCACTATGGACACAGGAGTGTTATCAGGATCTGACACCTATGCTCTCTCCCAGTGGATGCTTCCAACGCTGTGAACTATTCTTTTATAAGTAGTGCATTAGTTTGCATACATTCTTATGCTGTCGAGAGTAGGAGGACAGAGAGAGGTGCTACCTTTGGCAGAATTCTGTGGGAAAACTGAGGACATGAGGAAACATATCCTCACATTTGTCGTATATGTTTTAAGCCATGAGCAGTCTTTTCCTCAAGCAGTCCGTGCACTTATCTTTGTGACTGGAGCACAGTGCATGTGTTTGTGTGTGTGTGTGTGTGTAACATGCAGGATGTATGTGTTCCTGTATTATTACTCTATGTGTGTTGTGTGAACAAAATGGTCCAGCTGCAGGGGAAACATGCTGCCGACAAAAGCACCCAGCTGTGAACGTGTTACTGAGGGAAAAACAGGCAGATCGGAGCTGAGGTTGGTGTGTCAGAAATCCCCCCCAAAAATAAAAAATACCTACACACACAAATAAGTATATTCAGTATCATAGCAGTTCATAGCCATGGGCGTTTGGATGAAGACAACATTTGAAAAAGCATACCGTCAGTAAATTCACCAGGTAGGCTGGTCAAATGACAAATCAGAACAAGGAATATGATGGATGATTTTATCCGAAACACCTCACAGCATCCTGAGCGCACCATATTTTATTTTAGCAAATAGAGCCCTTCACCCTTCCTGATCACCACTACCCTGTGCCATAAATGTTTCATGATGTTTCAATTCATTGTAATAATTAAATAAGAGCACCTCCATGACCTAAAATGCTGTCCCTTAACTGTTCTGTGTGTTGTTCCCCTGAAGGGGCAGACAGTCTGGTTTCCTCAACAGCCTACAGCTAAAAACGCCATCTATTCAAAAATCCATTCTAATATATTTTCTATACACCTTGTCTAAAAAAAAATCTATCAAATGCCCATTTTGAAATTTACTGTCAAAACTCGTTAATATTCCAAACATCCAATGACTGATGGGAAAGACATCTCCTGAGCATAATCTGCTCAACAGAAAGAAACCAACATGTGCATCTCACCCTCTCCCATTATCCCTCCACAGATAGGTGCATCATATTTAACAGAATTACACAGTTGTATGGAGCTTGAAGCCGCTGGTGAAGCATTAGCCTGGACTGGCCTATCTGCTTGCCTATGGCTGTAGAGTAGGGTGCAGCAACTTGGCTAATCTAATACAGCAGCAGATGATCGTATAACACATATACAGTACCAGTCAAAAGTCTGGACACATCTTCTCATAAAAATAATAAAAACGTATTAAGTGAATATTTTTGACTAAATGGAAGTTATTTCTATATTGACATGTATAATCCCAGTTAAAAAATTCCAGTGAAAACCATGCTGTCTTCACTTAGAGACTACAGAGGAGTACAGAGGACTGATAGAGAGCTTTGTCACATGGTGCAATTGAATCAAAATTTTAATCAGTTCATCCATGAGTCCAATTGGACATTTGAACCAGAAGTAATGAAATTCCCTCCAGATGTTCCTGAGATATTGCATTCACGAGAATGAGATGGACTTGAGGTCACAGTGACCTTGACCTTTGACAACCAAAATCTAATCAGTTCATCCATCAAGACGTTCCATAGATATCACATTCACGAGAATAGGACGTATGAATGGATAGATGGACAACCAGAGAACAGAAGATAGATTTGAGTTTTACTGGCCCATTGTATCTTTTCACTGGCTCTGTAACCAAAAAACAGAAAGAACTCTTCTTTTCATAATTTGATCATCTTTGAATTTCAATTTCAGTGACTATGGACAGATAAAAGTACAATACAGTAGCCACATTGCAGGGGTGACGTTGGTGTTGTTGTTCGTCCTTGCCTGATGCAAATAACATCTTGAATAATGAGGCAGTCCGGTCAAGGAAGTTTGTCAAGGAAGGTAACAACAATCGAACACCACCTTCCAGGCACTCTATGTGTTCAGGAAGTAATGTTAGCTAACAACACATCCACTTTGTCAACTTTGTAAACTGAGCTGCAGACAGGAAATAAGAGAGAATCTCCCTCAGCTGTTGTGACTGACGAGCAAGTTAGCAATTAGCTACAGAACTTCACCAACTAGCCCTGCTGGTATAGTCACTACGCCACCAAGCTTTAAGAACCAAATATGAAACATAAAATATCCCCCTCACCACTTTCCTACAGCTTACAAAATGCCAACGAGCTTACGAATGAGGGAAGTTCGTCTGACCTTGCTGAATGGTGCACAAGTCGTGACCATGAGGAGATTACACCGCTGCAATAAAAAGTCATCTTCAGTGGGATTAATGAGAATGAAGACAGTGACATAGACCAAAAACTTATAATGTGGAGTCAGTGTCGCATTAAGTGTAACACACTTTGTGCACATCCTGCAAGACTATAAAGTGAGATGGAGGGCAGAGCACAGCCAAAGGCTTAATTCTCCAACAATACCTCAAAGTTAAAAATCTTTGTTGAAGAAAAAGGCATTCTTGTCCACAAATAATAGCAATTATCAGCCCAAATCCTTGCCCAGAGACTCTGTAAAACCTGCCCAACCTGAACCGAAGATGCAGAGATGGGCCCACAAAGATAACTGATCTAAGAGCAGTGATAAGGAATTTTAAGAAAACAATAAAATGCTGAAGGATGCTACAAAAGGGAATTAAGAGAGACAAAAGTAAAAACACGTCATCTCAAAAACAAAAGTCTTGTTTTGAATCCTCTTCAGCCAAGAGATCGAGGAAAAATGGACGTTGTTAAGGTCTCTTTTGAATGGCTATCCCAGCACTTCAGGAAAATTAGTAATAAGATCACGCCGCTGACACTGACCCTTGCATTATGTCTGCTTGTAACACTGAGGATAGTGTAAGGACACTCACATTACTAGAACTAAATGCCATCTAGTCATGCAGCTTCCTCCTTCCTCTCTGGTCTGTCATGGTTGGCCCATATCACCTCTGCCTTAAGATGTTATTTAGAAAGAGCTGCAAGTTGAGAGATGTGACACCCGAGTGTGAATAATGCAAGTGACATAAGTATGTGAGTTTGCGTCACAGCCACTGGCCCTTTTCTCCCCAGGCCACAGCTTAGCCTGAAGGGATTATTGCAGCCGGACCTGTGGTGATTTTTGAAGACTTCTGCCAACAGCGTGGACGAGATTCACAGCACACAGTGGCGGAAATAAATACCTGGTGCAGGTTTGTCGAGCATAACGGTGAGTGCTAACTTTCTGGTGAGACATGGAATTGTATCCTTGCTGAACATTGCGCGCTCTCTCTCTCTCTGAGCACGACCTCAGCAAAACAAAGCATCACCTTCCCTCTGTATCAAACAGGCTCATCAAAAGCACTGCATTGTGCATCCCTCAAAGAGCTGCAGCTGTGCACAGGACTCTGGAGTCTGAATGAGTGAATTGGGACACTAGAAAGCAGAGCTTGTACAGCACTTGTTAACTCCTTCAGCCTCACAACAAAGCCTGACCTTTTTGTACTGCAAATAGTTAAAAATGTAGTCATTGTGAGTCTCAGTAATCACACGTAAAATCCTGGAGTGACCAATTAAATCAAATCATATTTGCAAGTATGACTTTTAATATCAGTGTTATCATGATGGACACATTAATTACAGTGCATACCAATAACATTGTCCTTTTCTATGTTTTAGCATGGGGATGGAAAATGCGCCTCAAAGAGCATCCACCACCACCATCCTCCCTAGATTCATTCCAGTGTTTTAAGCAAGCTGCTGATAACAGGTGCTTGAGGAAAAACGGTTAATGATTGTGACGGTTGCCAATTGTCTGACACGGCTAATAGCTGCACCCTGTTTTAAAATAGACAGAGAAGGAAGACAAGCTGTGAAAAATGGGAATGTAACAACCCACTGAAAGTGTAACAAATACATCAAAAGCACTGGGAATCAGCAACTTTGTACTCACCAAAATACCTGGTCCTACATTTCTGATCAAGAATCCCTTTGAGGTACTTTTTCTTTGTGTTTCAAACATGAATACTGCCTTTGTTCTTGCAGGAAAATATTTACTGCCACTACAACTTAAAAAACCTTCAAAAACTGTTGCCCAATGTGCATCAGTGCAGTAATAGAAAATGCAAACTCCACTGTCTTTGTTTCATCATGTTCAAAGGACACAAGGACATTTTTGCTGATCCTTTCAGAAAGCTGCAACAGCGGCTTGTAGTCAACTCAACTTTAGTGTCTGACATAATAAAAACATGGTGCACTGTTAGTCATTTCCACCACCTGTCAATGTTTAATCCAGGATGTTTATTTGCTTTTCTGTCTCCACTTAAAGATATTCTGTGGTGCAGCTGAAATGTCTTCAGTACAATCATGGGTGTGGTCAAAGGCTACACCTATCAGAGTCCCAGCCAAACACTTATGAGTCAACTCATCGACTGTGTCTATAATGTAACTTGTTCAGCAAATCCAGATTCCTCCAGGAGGGTAAGGCCCATGCAGGTCTGATTCATCTTAGCATTTGTGGATAGCAAAGGAGACTCAAGTGTCATGATGATTAAACTAAAGTGCAAAGGAACAGACAATTTTGGAGGGATGCTTTATTCGGTCAAGGTCTTCACATAGGAAAAGTTAAATGAAGATGGGAAAATCTCTCTCAACACTGAACAGATAATTCTTTCATCTCCAACAAACACATGGGAGAAGAATAGTCATAATTAATTCAAAAGGCAAATATAGCCCTATGCCAAATGTTCAACTGCTACATTGCCTAGAGTAAGGTCATTGTTTTCCATGGCGAGAGTAAGAAATTATTAATTTGTATTACTGTTTATTTTGGATCAGGACATGAGCAAGGGGATTGCTTTATATGCCATCTTGCAATTACATCAATGAGATGAAAGAATATGTCAGGATCTGTCTGTTTCAGCTCGTGCTGTTTCAAGCGTGTGATCGATCGATCAATCACGCCATGTGCTCAATCCGCAGACATTAATCAGACCAGCACATTGTAGTGTCAGGGGGGGAAAAAAACGTTTCACTTTTTACCAGTTGGGAAAAACAGAGACAACAGTCTAATCAGTCAGAGGGGCAGTGCAGCACTTGCCAATTACCTCGACTTGGGTAAAAAGTCTCAAGCACAGCAAAGAGTCAGAGAAGAGGTGGATACCAAGTTTGGAAATTAATATTGGGTCTGTGTACATTCTAATGTAGCTAAGATAAACCTTTATTCGTCCCACAGTGGGGCTTTGTAGGATGGGTAATACTCTTCATATCAGTGAAAATATGCATGTATACACATTTGGCGTGAAAGTTGAGTATGGTCATGTTAAGAAAGTCATTGGATGTTTTCCTTTTTAAAGGGGGACTCACTGTTAATCTGCTTAACGTTTCTAACAGAATCCACAAGTCAGCTTTGGAGGAATGTTTTAAGTGACACAGTAGATCCTTGATCCTTTTGCCCTTAAATTACTAAATTAATGAAGACACATTTGACATGATTTAATTCTCAATTCATTATCAATGTATTATTATTTGAGTCAGTGAGACACTTTAAATCCATAGTACAGAGGATTCCAAGGCAACAGTGCATCCAAAGCCATTTCTACTTGGATTTTACGTATCATGCTGTACTTTGAAACCAGCAGATCTATCTGTGATACAGGAGGAAGCTGCTGTTCAGGTGGGCAGTAATAAGGTTTCCCTACATCCGAAGCTATGCTCTGGGGGCCTGACGAGGGTGGACACTGAAGTTAATGGGCTGGGACATTCATAAAGGGCTTGACACGCCCACGCTCCTTCGTCAAATAACAAATCCTGCTCAGCAGTGGACCTTGTGCAAGGCTGACACAAGAAACCACACTGAACTAAAGCCTTTATCACCGGAGACAGGTGCAAATTTAAGGCACGTTTGTTCAGTTTTGTTTGATGAATGGGAGTCGAGGGTAGTCAAGCTTCTCGGAATAATGAAGGCTAAGGCAATGAAATGAAAGGTACACAATAATATGGTTTCATTGGAATAAAAACAGCTGTTTTCATCGGTAAGCCTCAGCTAACGCGGATAGTAATAAAGGCTGTTAGACTAAGCAAGCCAAAATGTAACCTGATTTGTGTGCTGCTGTTGGATAAATCCACACTGACAAGAAGAGAGAGGCAACTATCTCCCATCAAGCACATCTGGCATTTGTCAGAGCAAATGCATCCAATCAGCCAAACCACAGCCAGTGGCCTGAGTGTCCCAGCTGGGAAGATTATGCCGCACTGATGCACCGGCCTTGGCATTTCGATAACTTCATGAGCAACACAGCATTTGTTATAGGCTCTAATAGCGTTTCAGTCTGGAGGCAGAAAGAGATGAGGCTGCTGTCTTCCTGACAGGTGAATATTTGCTCAGTGAGGGACTCAAGTTGAAAGGGTTGTTTGATTGTTTCATGATGTGGCTGCTGTGAGGCCCTTTAAGGACTGTAACTGTGATTAAGGACTAAATGCATACTTTAATTCACAAGGCTTTTAGCTCTACTGGCATCAGCTGAGATAATCACTTACTGTGCTCTGTCTATACTTATCTATAAGCAGAAAGATCAGCAGTTTTTTTTACCATTGTCACAGTTTCAGCTATTTTTTAAAGCGTGTTCTGATTAAAAATATATATTTGTGTATAAAAAGGGTGTGGATACATCACCATGGCACTGCTGTTCTGTGATGTAACTTACCATCAGAAAGCACCACTCCCAGATCAAAATGCAGACATCACCAAGGCAGCATAAACTAAAAAAAGAGACGTTCCCACTCCCAAAAGCCTCTGAGAAACGTGGCTGCTACAGTACAAACTGAAAAGGTATTTCTCGAGACAATATGGAATTTGTCACCTTCACAAACCAAGAGTCTGCATAGAAGATAAATAGGTTTCATAACAAAATAGATTCAATCCCAGTACAATTTCCAGTATATTACATGTTGCAAGGGTGGCAAACAGGCAAGTTGCTGCGAGCCACATTCATGTGCTCCTGCCTGCAGATGCCCATCTTTGTGTAACTGAGTGATTCATTTTTAACTGCTGAGCAATAATCCATTGAGCAAATGTATTTATCAAATACGTATCATATGCAACAACAGAGGTTTTCAAACATTTAAAAGTTCTTTCTGTATCAGCTGAAATGTTTCATATCAATACTGACCATGAATCAGATCAGTCAGTGCACCGACAGAAATCTCAGATAAACAATTAAGTACCGCTGGCCTCTTCATATCATGGAAGTAATTGAGTATAATGAAACATGGGCTAGTGACAGTCAAAAATACATTGAAAGCGTCCCTTGAGTTTTTTGGATAACTGGAAGAGTGTAGAAAAGACTTCATGTTTACCAAACCATGAATATAACAAAGAAGTCTTAAAAAATGTGTCAACAGTTCTACCTGTTTTACCCACATTATCTGATTTTACTCCTGCATGTGCAAACACATAAAACAATAAAACACAAATAAAAGCTGCTGTGGACACAAGACTCCACCCTTCAGCTCTGTAAAAACAGGTGTACATGTACAGTATTCTGTCCCTCAACTAAGACTCAACAACTCAAATTGTCCATTTGTCCATGCTCAGAAATGTATGCATGCATCTACATGACCTAATGTATTGTCAGGCAGAATTATTGATATAAACCAGGAATATACCAAGCACTCAAAATGTTTTGTGCAGACGAGGCCTTGTTAAATGGCGAGTATCCAAAGAAACAGCCTCCATCCCTGTGACAAGTTCGTCCTCTAGCCCAGCACTTGGCATAATTAATCAGCTTCATTAACACAAATGTGCATCTCAAGGTAAATGTTCCATTGGAGCCCTATTTTCCATGGCCATAGTTCTCAGTAAAGGCTTTCTAATTGGAAACTGCAAATTTAAGAGACTTTTCTGCAGTCTTTTGATAAACAAAAGATTTTAAGTCATAAATTGGTAAGCTGCTGTTCAATATTCACTTGGTTTAAAAGCAGTCAAAGTGCTTTGTAGTCATTTAAGGCCTGAAGCACATATTTGGGATACATGCTGAGCAGACACCATATTACATGACATCCTCCTGCAATTTGTGAACTTCTGTATTTATATAGGACATTTTTACTTCAAACAGATAACAAGGCTCGAGTGAAACGATTAGTAAATTAATTGATTAGTATAAAGAGAAAACTATTTTGATAATCAATTAATCATTTCAGTCATTTTTCAACCAAAAAAAACAGGCATTCTTTGGTTCCAGCAAAGAGATTTCTTTTTGCATTTTTTTGTTTTAAAAGATTACAAATTTGATATCTTTGTCGATGTCACCTCGGGCTCTGTGAAATTGAAATTGGCATATTTCACATTTTTCTGACACTTTAAAGATCAAAAATGATTAACAGAGTAATTATATTAGTCAGAGGTAAAGTAATTTGTAATGAAATTAAATGATTGTTAGCTGCAGCCCTGAACCAGACTGACCTATAAATGGCATCCATACATAGTAGAAAAAAACACTGTGGGATTCTTCTTTGATACCCTGTGGGAAACCATTTCAGATTCCTTTTCCACTTCAGTGTTTTCCTTCCATCAATGTGCAAACAATCCGACCAAAAATTATCTACTGCTGGTTTTGCACGTCAGTATTAATACAATGCCAAAGCTCCCCAGAATTCAAGCATTCAAATTCAGAGCTATGTGTGTCTACAAGAGCAGCACGCAGGCAACAAGTTCGAGAAGGGCAGAATGGAAACTCCATTTGGCTGGCAAATAAGCTGGTTGCTCTTGTGACCTTGCATCATGAGCTTCACATCAACAAAAGTTTGACATGGAAACTCTGGGATTAACATGCAAATAAGCAGAGAATGGAAAACATAGGAATACAGTATGTGATGGGTAGTGTTTTTATCACTTACTCAAATCACCCGCGGTCAATTGCAAGTTAGATCCTATGACGTAGACTATTATATGCAGTAGATGTCAGCCCATATTAACGATTTATTTCAGTTTATCAGTGCCTTTAAATCTGACCATTTTAATGCCAAAAAGACATGACTTGTTCTTGATGCTTCTGTCAGTATTTCATGCTTCTCATTTCTCCTATGTAAAGGGTGGGAAATTTTAGCATCCACATAAACAAACAAATCAAATACAAGTAGGAGGCAGGTAGAAAGCCCCTAGAAAGCTCAGATGGATAACAGGACAGGCTGATATCAGATATCTGATAACTTGCTGGAATCTGCCGGATGCATCAGTTGTCTGACACTAGACAGTTCTTCCTGCCGGTCAGTCTCCTGTTTCTGGTTCTTGTCAGGTGAAAGTGGTAACAGAGCACCGGGGCTGAGGGGGGGAGCAGACAGGTAACACTGCAGCAGGATCAGATGTTTGAGGATGATGCATGAGGGGGTGATATGTAGTCAGCAGGGGAGGTCAGATAAGCTAATCTTCAGCACTTTAAACAGAACACCAACACCAAACAGGCTTCTTGTATAAACCTCCCTCACGTACTATGGCTGCAGGAAATCAAAATTAAGTATGTCTTACCATTCACCTCTTTGCTGCATAGCACACCGCGTCCTAGACTACAAACGAGCTAACTGACGGCTAGCTGCTCTTGAAAACGTTGGATGGATCGTGAGTTGAGACCGAGATGGAGAAGCCGCTAGACTCACAACTCGGCTACAGCTAACCCTGCTTTATTACATAATAATACGCACCGCTCGGCTGCAGAGTCACGGCTGTCAACTTACCACAGAACACGCACCACGGCGAATTAGCAATTAAGCTAGCTGCTTTTGATCAGCATTAGCAGGTGATGGAAGGTTTGTTTCTGGTTTCAGTTGTTTTGTTAGCACTTACCTCTGCTTCGCTGGGGGTCTGCCGGCAGGTTGTGTGACTGACTCACGGAAGGAAAACGCTGGCTGTGAATATTCAGGCAGTCCTCAGGGACGTTGGTCTGCTAACTGTTAGCTGACGACGCTCTAATGTTTATTTCTGAGTGTTCAGTGTTTCAGTTAATGATGGCGCGCGCCCTCCTCAGCCCAGCGGCGTCATGTCGGTCCAATATTAAAGTTTGGATAGTTAAAAAATTAACTTCACGACTACTGGTAATGTTCTCTACTGTCTGTATAACGCCAATATTCAGTCAACTTGTTAGCAACTAGCCCGCCTGCACAATTCAGTCATAGGTTTGGTTGAGCTAAGGTTAAGTCAACCGGAATGAACCATGTTTCCTGTTGTAATTTTCAAACTAAAAGCCTCAAACCTATCAAATTAAAGATAAATTTTAAATTTAACATGATTTTCATTTTAATATGATTTAATTTCATGCTTTTTATTTTTACTTAGTTGCATTGAAATGGTCTAACCTAGACTGGCTGTTTTTTTCCTATAAAGCTAATCCTATCTTAAAAGTATAGTCTTAAATCTTAAATTATACAAATGAAAATTAGGTTAAAGATAAATATTTTCTGACTGCCTTTACTACAGTTCATAGACCAGTTTCTATTTGTGTCCAATCCAAAAGTTGGCCCCAAACTGAGACATTAAATTGGCACACATAGAAATTAATATATACAACATGTATATGTAATGTGGCATAACAGTTCTTTTGCTGCACATATTTAAAAAGTGGACATTTTGTTTTTTAATTGGTTTTGTATTATTACTATTATCATTATTATTAGTAGTAGTAGTAGTATTTCTTGCTACCTGAATATTGCTTCCTCTTTACTTCCCATCTTTCTTATATTCATTACATTAATTACTGTGGTTGGTTTATTGTAGTATTGTAAATTGTGAATTTCCCCACTGTGGGACAAATAAAGGTATATTCTTATCTTAAATACTGGAGTGCTTTGTCACCATTTATTAAATTGTTCTCCCTTTGTCAGTTGTTTTAATTATTTTTCCTGCAATTACATTTGTAAGTTGAATGTTATATATTATATTATTATTATATTATTATAAGTTTATATATTCACAGTTATTGGTGGTGATATTAATCGTGGTAGTAGAAATAATTTTCTTTTATTATGGCATTCCAATACCATGCCCTGTCCTGACTTTATTTTGAAAGCCAAACACTCAATATCCCCTCTCTATTTTTTAAAGGGGTAACTTGAAGCACCAGACTTCCTCCCTTGTCTCTTCTCGGTGATCATCTGATTTTCCTGGCTGGATAGGACATTGAAAACATGTGAATCAGTTCAGTCTAGTTTCGTTTTAAAAGCAGCCCAGCTGATCCCTTCAAGTCTTTGATAGAGATCATTTAGTTGATGATGTCACCTCATACTTACTTATGATAAAAGTCACATAAAGCAAATGAGCATTATGACCCTCTGGTTAAATTCATGTATGCCATCCATTAAATACAGTAGGCTTAGTATTAAGTGGGATAAAATACATGTTTGCTAAAATTGTGTTTATGTATATGGAGGTGAAAATAATTATTTAATAATTATGTAACATCACACAAATACCATGTCTATCATGCGTCTGGGAGTCATTGTTGTAAACCTATTATAATACCCTCTTGGGGGCATGTGGTATGAGCTTGATATTTTTATTAACTCCTATAATAATGCTGTTGCTGTAAAATCTGTAGGTTTATAAACTGCAGGATTATTGCAGCTGTTTTCAGTCGGGGAGCTGCATGCTTGCTTGGCTAAAGAGTGACACCTAGTGGCTGATGGAGGTTTAGTAGAAATATGTGTGATGGGACATGGGAACATCTAAAGGCACAAATGAGTAATTGCAATGTTGTCTAACACAATCAGCGATGACTTTACCTTATACACATATATGCTTACACTGCATGTTTAATTGGTGTACAAAGGATGCTCATACTCACAAACAAAGTAAATAATGCCTGCATACTGGCTCGATGACAGTTCAAAGGTAGATGGGTTAATGGCAGAAACTGAATTACTCAAATTACAAACTAAATTAGTAAATTGTGGTTCTGATGTAAATCTCTGCAAACTTAATCTTGTTCTGGTTCTTTTAAGCAAATTTCATCAGACCATACAGTTAGAATGTGAACTTATCTTGTGTCCACTATATGTAGAATGTAAGTTTAAATTAACTATATTACAGTGTAAATAATGTAATAGGAGCAACACATTTCAACATAAAAGCTTAAAAATAATTAATTAATCATTTTGCTCCCAAATACCATCAGCATGATCCTGGAATGATCATAAAACAGAGCAAATTTAAGATTCATCATACACCACACTACACCTCAAAACAGAGGATGGAAGACAACACTTTTATTGCTTACTGTAGAGCTGGTTATGTCTGCTGTTAATTTTAAAGGTGGGATTTGCTTGGGGCAAAACTGTACCATGGGCCCCCTTTTGCTTACTGTCCCTGCAGTTGGCCATATACCCCATCTCCTTCAAGTACCCTCAGTTCACTGTGCAGACTACATATTGTATATGTTAATTTGTTCACGCTGATGATCAATGACCGCATTTCCCCTGAGGGCAATCAAGGTAAGGCAGATGCAAATGTTTCTTACTTGTTATGATGATAATGTTAATGATACCTAACTTCACTCTGGTCCTGCTAAGGCAAAGTGGAATACGACACGTCTGATTTTGTTTTCTCTAAAGTGAGAAACCACCATTTGTGTTAACTCTGAGTCTTGTAATAGACACTTAAATACACAGGGTTAAAGGTCTTGACACAAAGGTTGAGAAAATCTGGGAAAGATACCTTTCCATATTCTCTTCACATGTCCATTATAACCCCATAGTGGCAAATAGCATGCTACTCTTACATAAACCCTTAGAGGCACTGTAGTGTTTGCAATAATAATACATGTATTTGATGTTAGTCTATATGTGTTTTGCTGTATATTAATATATTAATATATTATTAGTCACTGGTTATAACATGATCATGTGACCTTTTGTGTGATAAGCCCTGTCCTTCATCTGTGTTTAGTGACAGCTCCTCTCTCCTCCTCCTCTGTTTGTTTCCCCCCTACATAGCCTCTTGTTTCCCACAATGCTCAGCGAACATCACCACCAAGATGGCCGACGCTATGGAGGAATATGAGAAAGAAGCTGGCTGCGTCCCTATTCTCCATCCCGAGGTATGGTCCTTGGACTTTACGCCTTCGCACGGACACATGAACATACACAAAACGCATTATAACACCGCGTGTGTGGGCGGCTGAGTGATTTCGCCGTGCTTTTCTGAAAACTCAGATGCCCCCTGCAAAACCACCGGTGGGGGGTGGCAGGTAGCTAACGATGCTAAAGGTGCTAACGCTAGCCCCCCTCCTCCTGCTGCATAGCAAGTAAACGCTGGGCAGATGTTCGTGTTAATGTTAACGTTATGGAAGGTGATGCTTTCCCTGGAGGGGACTACGTGCAGCTAGTAAACAAGACTGCAAGCTGTGTGTTTAGGTCTGAAATGGAAAAAAAGTTGCGCTAATACTTAATCCTTGCAGGCATACGGGTTAGCTTTGAAGCTAAATTGGTAGTGGTGGCTGGTTTAGCTGCGATGATGTAGATTGGGGTCAAGTGTATATGAGTAAATCAAGATGTGGTGTCCAGTGTATGATGTTAATGTTACAGCTGCGAATGTAAAAACCAAACCACCTTTTTCTTTAAATCCATATTCGATTCTGAGTATGAAATATTGCAGTCAGTCCCCCTCAGCTAGCTAACCTGCAGCGCTTCCACTTTGTTGGGATTGTCAGTAACGTTATCTGTCAGTTTGGCATTTAGCATTTCTGTCATCTAAGATGGTTGAAAATGTTTCTTTATGCACGGAATTAAAATATTGAGAAACAGGATAAACAAAATAGCTGTTTAAATGAACAAAAAGGACACTTATTTAAATCATATTCATCCTATAATGACTCAAGAAAAATTGACATTGTAGCTGAAAATGATTCATTTCAACATTGTTACCAAAACACACAAGCTAACCTCTATTTGTTTAATGCCCTTCTCTTTAATTAACTAGCTTGAAGTTGTAAACCTACTTAACCTCAAGTCACCCATCTTTATTACTTTGTATTTACTTCACTGTATGCACAGTCACATGCAAATTAAACAGGTTTATATGGGTGGTTGTTAACATTACTATCTTCAGAAACCAGTGCCTGTTTTGTCATTTATCCTACATTGTGTGCATACAGTACTATACCTGAGTGCAGAGCATGTATACAGCAGTAACAGGTAGTGATCGGCTTTGTTAGGTTTTGCATATTGAACACAGCCTGATTGTCAGTTATTGTCTTTGCTTGCCAGGTAATCTAATCACCAGGAAGAGCTCTGTTACATACTGTAGTTTTCCCTAATGACAGTTGGCTTGCTTTTCTCTCACAAGTCCTGTTTTGCTAGTTGGCTTTTAGTCAGCAGGTCAAGTAGAATAATTTACCTCAGTCCATAACTGTTAACCCTGGTTCAGTGTTCATTTCAAATGATTCATGTTTTTAATGTCCAGTCAGTCCCCAGATACTGACAGATGAGTTATTGTACATTGTGAAAATAGGTTGAAAAAGGATATAATGATTTACATTCTGGTTTTGGCTATTGCAAGGTGTAATTGTTGTGAAAATCTAGTAGCCGTTTGGCTGGTGATCCTAAAAGTTTGATTAAAGAACTGAATCTAACAGTCCTGTTGACACATTATGCCAATATAGAACTTCACATTGATTTTTCTTCCACTGTGGTATTGGTTCCCAGATCAAACATGGCCCCATAGTAGTCATAATGTTTTTTTGCACAAAGGAAGGAAACCCAGACAAAGGAAGATAGCAGCTTGTAATGTTATCCTCCATCTTTTTATTCAGCAGGTCTGTATGACTAGAGATTAAACATTGTTTTTCTTTGAGAGTATGAACACCGTTTCTACCTTAGATGCTGCAGTGAAACTTAATAACCCTGCACAACCGAAACAGTTGGGTTATACCCACATACGTTGTGATTGGAATCGGTCACCATATGTCCTCTGACGCTCCTCCCAACCTAGGTTGAATGCAGGTCGGTTTACGTGTTTGTGGCGAGCCAGTGTCTCTGTTAAGAATGCTGATTTGATTTAATGTTATTATTGACATGCAAATGTCAAAAAAATGAGAGAGAGTGAGAAGAGACCAGCAGGTGTGGAAATAGGAGCGATGGTGTTGAGAGAATTGAAACACCTGTATGTGGTGTGCTTAAGTGACCTAATTATCTATAATTTTGTGGTTTGACAGTTGCGTCTGTGGAACTACAGCTGTGTCAAAAGTCTCAGGACTAGGCCAAACACTAGTTGAATATGCTTAACATGCTTAGTAGACCCTTATCACATGTGCACAGCCTCTGTTTGAAAGCTGTATGGTCTGGAGGGCTTTAAGGCCAGCCAAACAGACTGAAGCAAGGGTTTACACCTCAAAATTTGTAGACTATGAACACACACATTAAAGTCATTTTAGGTAAGTTTCCCTTAAATTGATAAAATGCAAATATGAAATTCCTTTATTGATCAGTGTGTACAAGGTAATTGGTCTTTCTGTGTTATTACTGGTTCTTATGTGCACACCTAATCTGCTGCACCTTTGCATTCAAACAGCATTGGGTTTTTTTCTTTTTTTGTATTGTAGATTAAATGCTTCCTCTCTTTGGCACTGCAACATTCAGGTGTTAACTAACAATCATCTTGCTGTTAGTTCTTGCTGACTGTTGAAGATCTTTTCTCTTTGACAATTGGAAAATATCAGGTTGACAAGACAGGAGATTACCCTGATTAATGGAAATGTAATTACCTTCTGTTCTTTGCTCCCTTAACACAATGAATTGTAGTGTTTCCTTTCTTTGTTTGTTTGTCTGGATATCACTGTTTCGCTTGACTGGGTTGTCTGAGAGGCTGCAGACCAACTTAGTCGAGTGGTCTTGTCAGTTTAGATTCGGTGTTGGAGGCTGAGCCAGTGCTTGGCACTACATATAGGCCTACAGATGCAAAAACACAGAAAGAGAAAGGTGGCTGGTTATTAGGGATGAGAACTGATAAAATTTACTTGATACCAATGCCATTATCGATTCCACTTATTCCTGATCAGTGTTAGTCAAGCTGGCTGTGTTTGTCGTAATCTAAAATGGATGAAATGAGAGAATATGTGTACGGCATTCGTTTTCATTTAGTTTTTCTTAGCCATAGAAAAAAGCTAGGCTTAGCTATGTGGTACTAATGTTATTATAACACAGGATATTTACCCTCGATAACACATGCTGCCTGTTTGGGAAGCAGTGGCACTTGCAGAGTGTCAAATGCATTACATTCCTGGAATTAAGCCCACATTATGTAGAGTTTTCACGTGCGTGTTTCCACCCTTACTTAAATTATCATTTCATTACAACAAGCACTGTTTCTTTGTGAACTGAAGCCAAGTTTTCGACCATTTCTTCTTTTTTCCTTCCTATACATGCCTAAGTTTGACATCATTGTTTTTTTGGTTTTGCCAGCATTGATAAAAGAATCGATAAGCTCAGTGACATACGATTCTGATGGATCGGACAGTTTAGTACTGGTTCTCAACGGTTCCTGTTCTTGATCCCCATTCCTACTGGTTATTATCAGCTGAAGTTTGATACACATACAGGCACTGGTGGCAGAGATTTTAAGGGGTAGAAATGGCAGCCAATACCACGGCACAGTGGAGCTGAGAAAGTTTTATTTTTATGCTTCTGTTGTACAGGAGTGGGAGTAAATACTCCACAATCAAGCAAAACTTGCATTGTGTGTCAGAGAAACAGTGTATGACATTATGTTGACTTTATGCACAAGACCACAGCTGTTCTTGCACTTTGTCCAAAGATAGTTTTTCTCCAATTTTACAAGAGGTAAATGGTCTACCATGAGTTTAGAGGTGCCACAGCCTCCAGCTTCTTTAAGTCATTGCACAGGAGCAGCCACAATATGACCCTTTGGCTGCACACCTACCTGTCTTATTCAAGGAATATTTCTGACCGTAGTAGCTTCATCATAAATTTCGTTTATTTTGTCTGTGTCTATGTCTGTACAGGCTTGGCATAAAGGTGCTCCTTTTTTCAGCGGGGTTCTGCTCAGAATCTGGGTCATCTCGTGGATTGTAGTGAGAGCAGAGCAAGGCTGAACTTATGAGGCACCTGAATTAGAGCCTCGGAAGTTTGGTTGCACGCTCAGAAGGGCCAGTGCACCTTTTTTTTCTTTGAACCAGTTCAACATGTCAAAAGCAAGCATTTCCTCAGGAGGAATGCAAGGGATAACTGTCCCCAGCTTTAAATCTCATTTGAAAATGCAAATGAGTGTTCTTGCATAGAAGGCACATAAAGGTGGGGGACATGCTTACCCACTTGATTTGATACTACACTTGTCACGCAAAGTGGAAACATGCATTCTCTTTCTTTGAAGCATTCCCTTTATTTCCTTCATGAAAATAGTATTTCCCCTCTGCTTCCTCCTTATCCATGTAAACTGTCCCTTGAATATTGAATTAGTCTCTCAAAATGGCTCTCATTTCACATCCGTTCTGATTGTGAACTATGGTTACAGACAGAATTGTAGTCTTAGCAAAGTAGTCATTGCAGATACAGTGAAATCTGTATGTTGTATGTTAAAATCTAAATGTTGGCCTCAGACTGATAATTAGTCACCCTTATTGTAAGTCTGCTGCAGCTATTGCTACTACTACTGTTGATTCTGCTATAAACCAATAAACTTGCATTTTCAGAAATGATGCTGTCCAGCATTTTTAGCTCAAAGCACGTGACCTCCACCCCCCCAAGGAGTGGTTGCCATATGTCCCACTGACCAGCTCCGTGGACAAAAGCCGAGCCTGCTGCCTCACTGAACAGATGAGGTTTCAACCTAAAATCAATGGTTAGCGTGAAATGGGTAATACGCTTAATTGACAATATCATCACTGCTGCCTGCCCATCGTTGTATGCATCACCAGTAAGCAGGTATGTAATTAAGAGGAGAAAAATGCGCAGGCTGCAGTTATCACTACAGTAACAAATGCCATCATCAGCTTTTTAGATGGCAGGAGGGATGGAGAGAGGGAGTGGGGGCCCCATGACTGGTAAAGGGTCAGAGGTTATCTCCACGGAAGGCTGAGATGGAGAAAGTGATTCAACATCTGGTGTCTGGGGTTTTAGAGCCAGGCCCTCTCCCCCCTGTCCCTCGACTGACAGGACAGCACTTTCCCCTCAATTGAATATCCAGATGAAGGAAGATGCTTTCAGTTCCACATTTTCTCTTGGCTACTGTCTTAGGCAACAAGCTCAGCACAGTCACGATCATAAGTGAGCGACTCTCACCTGCCCCCTCTTTTCTCTGGCAGCTAAAGTACTCTGAATAGCACACGGGGTAGTTGAAACAGATTGTATGGATTTGTAAATGACCAAAACTTGGCAGTGAAAAGTACAAACGCCTCCTGGCAGCTTTGACACTTTAAAAATACAGGAATAAAAATATGAGATGGTCACCTTCATATTCCCTCTGTCACGTCCTCCTTCATCCTCCTCCACAGTCTGATTTACTCTCTAAAATAAAATCCCTCCTCCGCTGGTCTTAGCCTCCATTTTTCTTATTTGTCCCTTGCAGTTTTTGTTTTATATAGTCTGTGCTTGTATTACAACAGTAGAATTGAGGATGTACTGTATGACTGTCTTATTTAGTTTACTGTGACATGTTGCCCCAAATGTAAAGTTGTCATATACCGGTTGTTTTTGAGGTCTGCTGTTATCACGTCACATCTCTATTTACCAATTTCCAGACGGGGCATAAAATATTGGTTGTGCTTCTAATGTGGCTGTATAGATTTGAAGATCGAGAACCCACAAGGGAACCAAATTTCATTGTTGCTTCCTTAATTTTTACATAATTTGTTGTGAGAACAGGATATTGAGACACCACATAACTCAGACATGAAGCAGGAACCTTTAAGAAGATGCAGGGAAGATTGTGTGAATGTGTTTTTGGTTGAAGTTTTTATACACACCCAGCTCTGGTAAAGTGGCAACAGGAAATGGAGTATAATACTTATCATTCTCGAATTTAAAATATATTTTTTCATTTTTAGGTTTGTCAGAGTTTTCCATAAGTGATGGCTGTCGTCCGGATGGCTGGACATTATAACATTTCCATCCAACTATTTTCCTAGTGTCACTTTTTAGATATTCATTGTTTTTTACTCTATCTTTAAACTGGATGTAGGATTTTAGTTGTCGGACATCTGGATCTTAAGAGAAGCGAACTGAACCAATGTTTCCGTCAGCTAACACCCCCAGATGTCCTGTGTCCATCAAAGAGCATTGGAGAGACACTGATTTTTAACATGAAAATGCTTTATTCAGTGTTTTTACAGGTTTTAATTATGAGGTCTGTTTGCTTTGGGGAGGAGGACACCTCTGCATTTGGCTCCTGGTTAAAAAGTAAAACCCTGTGAACAATAAACACTGAAGAAATCCTAGCCTAAAAACAGTGTTGTTTTTGGCAGCCATCTTAGTTTTAGTCTTAGTCTTTTGGACGAAAATGCTTTTTAGTTTTAGTTACATTTTAGTCATTTCTATATGTGATAGTTTTAGTTGACGAAAACTCAAAAAGGTTTTGGTCAGTTTTAGTAAAAAAAAAAAAGTGTTAGTCTTTTAACAAATTAATTTATGTCAGTAAGTATTGGAAATTTGAATCAAGGTTGGCAGGTTGTATCAAGTGTTGCAATTCATAAAACAACAGTTTACCTTAACGCTTTTGCATAATAACCAGATTCCTTACCAGATTGATAGCTCTAGCCTAGACTTTCCCATTGATGGAGATGCAATGCTGCCGTGCTGTACTTCAATGCTGTTGGGCAGAAACTTTTTATCCCTATAGATAGCCTTTTGTTGACGCTGCCGCCATGGTCCATGAATGAATTAATAAACTAAATTGCGTGTCTGTGTGTGTGACTAGTGACCGGTGTGTTGTGCAGAATGTGCGCTGCATGCCCGGTGGTGGGCGGGACCAAACAAAGATAGGATGCAGCAGCATTGCTGATACTTGTTAGCTTTTGACTGACAGATTACACGCACAATAGGTAGAAATGTCCTGCATTTTAAATGTCTGACAGACCACCCACTAACATTTTCGTCCACTCTCGTCTCGTCAACGAAAACTCACACACGACTCGTCATGTTTTAGTCATCAAAGAGCCATGTTTAGCTCGTCACTGTCTCGTTATCGTCATGAAAAAAGGGGCGTCAACGAAATAATTTCGTCATCGTCATCGTTGACGAAAACAACACTGCCTAAAAATTAATTGGCAATGGTTAACAATGAAGACAACTCCCATGATGTCATGCTACTTCACAACATTAAAAGCAGGAAAGAACAGTGCTTGCCAGTAAACATGGATGCAAGTTTCAAACTTTTAAGAAAAATCAGTTTTGTAAATGTTTTATGAGGAAGGTATGAGGGTTGTATTAATCAGTGTTTGTTTACAAGAAAACTCCACAGGGCACCTTTAAGCCTGCTACTGTTGGCTGTTTCCACCGGCTGTCATGAAAACTGCCGCTGGCAAATTTACTCAGCTGTAGTTAAGTCATTATTTCCGTGAGTCAGCACAAAATAGAAGGAATTTTGGCTGTTATCCGGTGAATATGCTCTGCAAATTTGGCCAAAGATGGTTTTGTGCAAGAAGAATTCACCACTCTTTATCATTTCTGATTTTTGAAAAAAATATTTACATGAACAATCTTGGTGTCAGATTTTACTCACTTGATTACCATAACTGGCCAATTAGACAGCTGTTATCAATAAATATGATGCAGCTATAACAACAGACTTGTCATAGTCATAAAAGCACCAGTGTTACTAATGCAGTACAAGAAGTTGACTTTTCTCTTACTGACTGAAAAAGCAACTGCATGACCTTATCCAATTTTATGAGAAAACAGGTGTTTGTGATCAAGCCTGGTGCAATTATATCTTGTGTAATACTACATATGTAGTAGGGGTGTAATGATCCTTTGATCGACACATCGGATCAAGTCGATCAATGATGCAGTTTCATTGATGCAAAGTGAAAACATTGATCCATATCATAATTTAAGATATACATTTATTTTTGAAGTTCGCATGACACAGCTGTGTCACCGTTTCTGTCCAAGTGCTCCTTCCTAACAGTTCCCAACAGTTCAAACAGTATATATATACAGTAGTATCGTCCAAAGTGAGCATGCCCAAAAATAATGCTAAATAAATTGCTGTATTGTATTTTAACTCTTAGTTTGTCATTCGTAAAGCAAGTTAAGAGTTGCAGATATAAATTACAACTTCTGGTAGAGCTTTGCTGCTGCTGGGACCCAGTGAAAGTTAATCTCAGTCACAAAAACAAAACTGTTGTCAAAATCTCACAGCAGGGATTAACTGTGACTCAGAAAAAAATCATAATAACTTTATTGTTTGCCTTGTGTGAAAGGAGGTAGTCATCAACCAGGCAGCGAGAGAGTGAGGCATGATTTTTTGTTTCACATAGACAGCCCTGTTGGACTGCTGGGAACTGTGAAGACAGCTGTTACACTCAACTGTCCCAGTCCTTCTGTAACTGATTATGTTAAATGGGCACATGACATCGTCTCATATCAATCACAGTCCCATGAATCGAATCAAATATTGTATTGTTCACCAAAGAATTGATATACTATTGTATCATAATGAAATTGGGGATTTACACCCTTAGTATGTAGACCATAAATACAGGCCCTTAATTGAAAATAAGCACAATTTACATTGGCAATCACATATTGGTAAGGAAAAATGACTAGTACTATCTGCTATCTTACTACCTATAATTTCCTGAAATTGCTCAGCCCTAGTGAGTCATTTTCCATCTTATTGTAGAACAAAATCTGTCTATATTAGTTTTTCTCATGCACCCTCTCCATCTTGTTTCCCCACCACCATTCCCCATGGTGGCAGAAATGCTAGCTCAGCACATCCTTCTGGCAGTGTAGGGAAGCCCACGCTAAATTCAGAGGCAAGATGGTCTCTAAGTCTCTGTGGCCCCCTTGCCTCAGGCTACCCAGCAGCTCCACACAAGCCAGCCATGTCCTCGTCCCCCCAGAGGCTGCCTCATTATTCCTGATTGTTATATGCATGCAAGCAGCAGCACAGCCAAAAAGGTTTAAATGACTACTTGGAAGGTTGCACACAACATTGAGCATTTCAAGGTAGTAATGTTGTTGAATTACCACAATTTTTGATGGGCAATGCCAGTTCAGGCATCACAGTTTTGACTCTAAATTTGATTCATTCTCCATTTCAATTTTCAGTTAAGTTTTAAGGGGTTTTAGTAAATATAAATTCAAGTACATTGACTGTAAATCAGAAGCAACTTAACACAGTTTAACATTAGCTTCAGCTCTCATTCACCAAGTCAAGAGTCAGAATAGCAAAAGCAAATGTGGGTGTTCTGTATTTACCAGATGCGGCTCTTGTTTCCGGGTGATGGAGGCTAATTGTGGTTTCCTTTGCGTTACTATGGAGGCTAATTGAATGTGAGCAGCACAGTCGCCACATCTGCGTGACAGATTAGATCTTCAGCAGCAACAGGACTCGACAAGCCCGTCTTTGTCCTGCAGCCTTTATTTCCTCTTTTATTGCTGTGATCAATTATTGAAATGAAGGCCAAAGTGTTGGGGAACAAGACACTGTGAGTCACCAGGGGCTCCATCCTCTCATTCAGTTGTGCCCCCTTTGGAACCAATAACATTAAAGATGGCTCAATTCAGCAATGAATAATGGTATTACACTTGTGTTTGACAAGTCAAAATGGCTGCTGTATAAAAGGTCTATTCCACTTAAAGCCATTACACACACACAGTGAAAACACCATGTGTACCTCTGTTGACCCTGCTGCTGTGGGTCATAGCTACTGAAGAAACAGTTCTTTTTGCAGTGTCTTGAAGATGTCCAGTCTATGTTCTAGTTTAGTACATCGTATTGTGATTATTTTGATAGATATTGCAATTGCACTTCTCCGTATTGTGATTTAAATCATATTTCAATTAAACGTTCAGCCCTATTGCCATCCCAGTTTTGACAATTTGAATATTCAGTTTTTTCAAGATTGCAGGGATTGCATTGAACTTCATTTACTATCATACCTTTGTCCCACTTCACTTCAGAATTTTTTTGACATGTGATGTAAATCTGACATTTGCAATCAATTTGATCTCAATCACACCTCTCTTTTTAAAACTCTTATCTAATCTTCTGTGGAAGGGTTTGGTTAGAGGTGAGCCTCCTTATACAGTCAATTCATTGCAGAATGCGTCTCCAGAAAATATATCAATGCTGTGAAAAAATTCTATATACCACAATAGAATCCATGTTACCCACCTCTTTTCCATATTATGAATTTAGTATATAGTACACCCTCACAACCACACCCTGTCTGCCAGTGTATTTTGGTATGTTCCAACATAATGCTGATGATTGTATAAAGCAGCACAACCCTTCTAACATATCTTTCCCATTCCTTCTTTTCAGGAAATCAAACCCCAGAGTCATTACAACCACGGCTACAGTGAGAATGTTAGCCGTAAAAACCATGTGGATGACTACAGCACCTGGGACATTGTCAAAGCCACACAGTGAGTGGATAATATATGCATTGTTGTTTCATGTGGTCAGATTTGGATGCAGAGAAATAAATTATTCACAAATTTGTTCTGATTTTGTCATTGTCACATTCGCATTGTTTAGTTTCAGGTAGGCTGACATTAGGGCTATAACTTTTTATTTAAAGTTTGAACTTTTGTTTCAAGGTAAGAAAAATTTAAATAACTATTCGAAGTATAATGATAAAGCCAAAATTTAGAGTTGGCACAAGGCTAGTTTGCCTTGTGGTCCAACAGAGGGCACTCTTAAAATTCACTGTCAGCTTGACCTATTGCATGCCCTATTGACCTATCAGTAAAGTGAGCTAATAAATAAAAATGGAGGAGGACTCTTAATAGCAAAGCTGCGCTGATCAGATAGTCACATCACTGAAGCATCTGAGAAGCAGGGTGTTGAAGTATTTTGGGTGCTACACCATAGATGGCAAAACAAACATAAGGATGTTTGCAGACTTAAAGTACCCCAGCTGCCTTACTTTATAATGACAACAAATCTGTGCACTCACCTGCTAGCTGCAGCCCACGTAAGGCAGCAGAGGCACTGCTCAAGACACATAGTGCAGTTGTCTGACACCGTAAGGGGAAAGTTAAAAAATTATACTGATAGCTAAAATTATCTCTGTGACCACCAGTGGATGGACATCACTGCACACACATGCTTATGTGACAGTCACAGCTCACTGTATCTCATGCACTTCACTCTAAATGAGTCATGTTAAATTTGACTTTTTCCATGAAGTGGCAGCCCTAGTTGACATTGTTTACTACTTACTGACTGATCCAGTGGGAGCATTCATCATTACTGGAGCGCAGCTTGTTTACTTGTTCATTTAAATGTTTTTGTGTCTTATCATGAGACCATAAATTTTAAATGCAGAACTAACGCAACCATATTTTCAACTGTGGTTTTCTGAATCAGCAAGACAACGGATTCAGCAAGACAATGGATCGCTGTCTGCGATGTTGTTACATTTGACAACAGCAGATTTATGTAGCTTTGATTTGAGGTTAGGAATATCCCCTTAAAAACTGTCAGTGCCGAGCTCTGCTACAGTGTGGGTGTCTTATTTGGGTCTGAATATCTGTTTTTTAAGTTGTCAGTTTTTGTGTGTGTTTTGACACTGTGTCTAGGTTTTATGTATTTAACCTTGTGTTTATCTGCAGTTGCTTAAATATTTTTTCGTGAAGAGACTTTAATCCCTATCCGCCCTTCTTCCTCAGGTATGGCATCTTCGAGCGCTGCAGGGAATTGGTGGAGGCGGGTTTCGATGTTCGGCAGCCAGACAAAGAAAACGTAACACTCCTCCACTGGGCCGCCATCAACAACAGGATAGACTTGGTCAAGTGGGTTCAGTCATATTTTGTTTGACGTTGGTGTTTGAAGTAGTAAAGAGGTTAGAGGCTTGAGCTTGTGGTTGGTTGCTGTTGGACAGGTCAGTTCCCAGGTGTGACTTTGAAATATGGAGCAGCAGGTCACTGGAGATAGAAGTGAGCTGAGCCAGCTTTTCTACATTTTCTACATTTTTCTGCCACTTTCTTTGGTTGCACAGCTTGTTTCTGTTAACCCTTTCCCTCTGAGCTCTTCAGCCCCATCACAGAAAAAGAAAATATTCCAATTGACTATTAATAGCTGAAGTAAAACCACTATTTGAGTAATTAACTTTTCAAAAGTCAGAATATTTATATGATATACAGATAGATGGCAGAGTATCTGATTCATTTTCATACTCCACAACCCAGTCTGTTATGCTTAGTGCTGTAATTTTTTCCCTCTGTGTAAAACTGTATATGATTTTTTTCCCACGTGATTTCAGCACAGTGTGATTTGAATGCAGTACAGGACTCCTGGTTATTCATTATTCAACAATTAAAGTTAATGTATTATCAATTAACTTTTAATATATTTGACTTTGGTTGGGGTGACACACCATATATGGTGAGCAATTAGGAGCCTATCACACTGCACTGTTTCATGTGTCCAACCAAGTATTATTATCGTTATTAATGAATTTGCCAGTTAAATAACTGATCAATTGTTTAGTTTGTAAAATGTAAAAAAAAAAAAAAATAGTGCAGAAATGCTTATCACACTTTCTTAGAGCTCAAAATACCTCAAAGTCTGTGGAAAATATTTTTGGCTTGGTATTGCATACAGTGTGCAGTTTGTATGGGTGGTAGGTGGTGGCATGCAAAGTCCTTCTACTGCTTCATTTTCCTATCAAAAGAGTAGTCAACAAGCTATCTATTGTCATTTACACCACATCATACAGCCAACACCTAGATTAGATTGAAAAAAAAAAACAGGTTAGCTATTAGATTCATGGGTGGATGTAGTATAAAGTTTCACCTGGTGTTGTGTTTGTGTGTGCAGGTACTACATATCAAAGGGAGCCATAGTGGACCAGCTGGGAGGAGACCTCAACTCCACACCTCTGCACTGGGCCACCAGGTAATTCACTCACCACAGATAACATATCTGCCATTTGGTGGACATATTAAATCCACAGAACCTTTATTTATTAAATATAATGCTTGAAAAAATCAAATGTTTTTTTCATCCCTTCAAAATGCTCTCAGTAATCCACAGATATAACAGACAGCAACTAGATCTAACACCAACTGTGTGCCAGCTTCCCTCATCTAGATTCCAGTAAATGTTAGAATTATTGCTTTATTGTACTTTTCAAATAGGAGGTTATCAAACATGGCAAGGTCAGTTGTGCCAAAATCCAGGGCCACCATGTTTGAGGAGATCAGGCCAGCTTCGTCACTGCTTGATCTAAATCACTCCTACAAACACACATTTATGAACCTAGTCCCATTCACTGTCATCTTCTTCCCCTTTATTGCTATTTTAAAATGCACTGCTCGTCAACACTGATTAGATCCTCTGTCTCAACTCAGTTGTTTTAAGCTGTTTTATTTTCTTCTTCCTCTTTGTAACGATCACTCAGTCGTGCTGAAACAGGTGAGTAGGGACAGGTCACACGAGATCCAACCACCCATCTCCCAACCAGACAAGGGGGCATGGGCTCTCGTCCTGAATTATTGATAGGTTTGACAACAGGCATCTGCACCATTGCTGGTACGCAGACACTGAGGAGTCCTGTGTCACACTTTGCCCCTCCCCTCCCACTGGCCAATGACCTTTAAAAGCCTCCAGCCTCCTCTGTCTGTATGACCTCAGCCATTTAGACACATGCTGGAGCTCAGTGCTGGGTCTTCCACGCTTTGTCTTCTCAGGTTTAACACAGCAAATAGCTGTCACATTTCAGTGCAGTGAAAGTGATACTACACAGGTCTCAATAAATATATAAATAAATTAAAACATTTTATTTCAAATCTTCATTGTCCTGCAGGGAAGTTTACAATGCAGGCAGGATTAGTATTAAAACACATTATAAAAACTCAATGCACTGTGTGCAATAAAAGCATGTAACAAATCACCTTGCTACACCACAGAGACAAACACATTGGAAGTCAATGAGACCCTGATCTTTGGACTGTTGAGTTTTGCCTTGTCACCCACTTACTGTCCTAAAACCTCTAAAAGACTGGAGTTACTTCTTCCTGCACGTTACTATCTGTTTTCATCAAACAAACCATTCTGCAACATAGCAGGTTCAGTAAAGTTCAAAAGAAACAGAGCATTTTGCTGTTTATTTTATTTCATTATTCAGTCTTTGAGGCTGAGTAGGGGAATAAATTGTAAGAACAAGACGCCACAGGAGATGTCTGTATCTCTTTTAAATTGGTGTTTGTTTTGTGTTTATCTTCCCTCAGACAAGGCCATCTATCCATGGTGGTGCAGCTCATGAAATACGGAGCAGACCCGTCTTTGATCGATGGCGAGGGATGCAGCTGCGTTCATCTGGCCGCCCAGTTCGGCCACACCTCCATCGTGGCGTACCTTATCGCCAAAGGACAGGTAGGAAACGCCAACACTGCTGCTTATTTATCATCCTAAATCACATAAAATTTTTCACAACAGCAAATGTGTTTGTCTGACAGGAGATCTTAAGTATGATTACTGTGGTACTGTGGTGGTTTTGAAAGTATTTTGTACCAGTGCCCTCCATCAGGGGGAGCCCTGCTGCTTCCTTTTCTACCTCTCTCTTCTCCTTCAGCTCCTTCAGTTTGTTTATTGTCATCTTTCCTTTATATCAGGATGTGGACATGATGGATCAGAATGGCATGACTCCTCTGATGTGGGCAGCATACAGGACACACAGGTGTGCATATTTTATATTTTGTGTAAGTGTTCACAAGATACTCGTGCTACTACAGCTTTATGATGAGTTGCTGCTCAGTCCTTGACAAGAAATCTTGTGGACAAAGATAAATCTTATAAATAAAGTTGTATTGAATAAATTCCAACCACAAATCAAGCTACAATACCTGGAAATAGTCTGATATCCTGACTCTTACACCTGCACTAAAACCAATGGACAAGCTGGAGCACGTTTCTGCTGACTACAGCCGCACGCAACACTTCCTCATTTAAACATGAGTGGCCATTCATCAGACAGACTGTTAACACAGGGAAACAGGTCCCAGTAATGCTGCTCAGCTTCACTGGAATATTCCCTGATAAGCAATTTTTCTGAGGGATCGTGTCTATTTATAATATCGTCATTTAATTTATTGGTCTATGAGGGGGAATTGCATCATAAGCAGCAAAAAAATAGAGGTACAGCATGATGAAGAAAGGGGTAATGAATAAGTAGAAGTCGGAAATAAATGAGATACACAGAAATAGTAAGGGAGAGTTTTTTATGACATCGACAGCTTTCTAGCAGTTAAAATGTGTTGCTGTTTCAAGCAAGTATGCAAAAACAATATCTTGTTCCAGCTTCTATAATATATGATGTAATGCTTTTTTTCAGACATGATAGGAAAGTGGATATTTTTGAGTTTTGGACTGTTTGTCAAATAAAACAAGACATTTGAAGATTTTGCTTTATTTTTTAACTCAGATCATCAGTAATTACATTTTTTGTTAGTTGCAGCTCTAATCATCATTTAACTCCTGTGTCACAGCAAAAGTAGTTTAAACCATTAGTGTTCGGTTATGAAGTGTTGAATATGAGCCTGATTCAAATCCTTAATGTTTCTAACTACTTTGACTCAGCTTGACCTGATATTATTTCCCTGTGTGACAGTGTGGATCCCACCCGGCTGCTGCTGACCTTCAACGTGTCTGTCAACCTGGGCGACAAATATCACAAGAACACAGCTCTGCACTGGGCCGTGCTGGCCGGCAACACCACTGTCATCAGCCTGCTGCTGGACGCCAACGCTAACGTTGATGCACAGAACATCAAGGTAGCACCCCCCCTCGTAGTAGCTTCATCCACGACTCTGTGTGCCTGTACTGCCTTATTATTTGTCTCATAATAGTCAAAGTCATTAAATACATTTTTGTGATGGTAGATGTGTACAGACTGATCTGATGTTGTTTTTAAGGGCGAAACACCGCTAGATCTTGCCAAGCAAAGGAAGAACGTTTGGATGATCAATCACTTACAGGAAGCGCGACAGGCCAAAGGCTACGACAGCCCATCCTACCTGAAGAGACTGAAGATGGACAAGGTACACACACACATACATATCCAATCACGTGCTTGAATTCATCACATCAGTCATCCAAACAGAGAGGCAGGCAGTCGTAGTGTAGAAAAACGTCAAACAAACAGCTAGATTTGAATCTTTTTTTAGTAGGATTAATTGTAACCATCTAATATTTGCTGTGAACACACCTTTGTGGCTCCCTGTCCACCTTTATCTCAGTTCAAACAGACATGCTCAGACCAGCTCATCCAGGCTGAACTTTTGCACTGCTGCAATGTCACAGCATGTCTGGGGTTGTGATTACCTTTCAGTGTAAAGCTGTCAGTTTGTCAGCTGTTTACTACTTTTCAAGCCCTCGATCAGACAGTCTGACAGGAAGGAGACGGCTCTTAAAAGAGGGGTTATGTTTAACATCACAACTACCGGAAGATCCAGGAACAAAGTAACTTTTATATCGTCTAGTCTGACCACAGTGGGTGGTATTTAGTATTTATCCTGATAATAAATACTAATGTATCAGCCACAACCAAAACGGACAGAAAACATCTGTGCTTGTTCTTTTCCCACTCTTGGTAGAGGATGTGTAAATTCCTCTGTCTAAGAATGTTTATATGTTGATATTTGGTTTAAATGTTAAGGCCACGCATGCATGATCTTGCTATTGTTGTTGCTGCTTAAAACTCTGTTTTAACTCTGCTTAAATGTGTTGTTGTCCTTCCACTTGTCTGCTGGGATGTTATTAGTTAATTAAGGTAAATTTTAGAAGTAGACATTAAGTTTGCATAGAAATAGGTTGCAGAAATGGATGCCTATTGTCTGCGTAGAGATTGTGTGTCACTTTGTTTATATGTATGACAAATAGATAAAGTATTATTTGAGTCACACTGAGGTCTGAGGTTTGTCTCTAGATCCCTAGTGTCAGGCCCAGTGTTGTAGTGAGTAGAGCCTCACAGGCCATTTGTGGATTTGTGGAATTCATCTAACTTGCTTAGATTGCTGCTTCCCTTCCTTTTTATGTCACCATAGCTTAGACAGCCAAATGTGTAAAAGTACAAATGGCAATAAAAAAAAGACTAGCTTAAAGTGAAATGTAAACTGTTTGTTGTGCAGTATATATTGTACTAAAGAACATAAAGGCCATAGATGCTTATTTTTTAACCATGAGCCATTGCATCTTTAGCTGTGATTTCCCTCAACTCTTCTGATATTCAAAACAAACTGCTGCCTGCACTCGAGCTTTAAATAGAAACCACTAGAAATACGTACTGAGTGTGATCAGCCAGTAGGTATCGGTGTATGATCATGATTTATCACCTTGTCTGATATGATCTTCATTTCTCTCTCTACACTATCTTCATCATCTCATGGCTATTTTATGTTCATCCCTGTCTCAACATTTTTCTACCAATCTCCTTCTTTCCATGCTTTCCTTTTCACACTCTTACACCTCTTCTTTCTCTTACATGTCCTACTTTCTTTTTCTCCTATCTCCACTGATTCACCATCTGTCTCTTTCCTCTCCTCCTGCTGCAGGAGTTCAGGCAGAAGGTGATGCTGGGAACACCCTTCGTGGTCATCTGGCTGGTTGGCTTCATCGCTGACCTGGACATTGACTCCTGGCTGATTAAAGGCCTCATGTACGCCGGTGTCTGGGTCGCTGTGCAGTTCCTCTCCAAGTACGTCTCAACGCAGATTACACACCCACACACACTGGTATACACACTGCGTATGCTGTTGTGAACCATGTGTTCCATACTCAGATTTATTCATAGTAATAATTAGTAATAATTTAGTCATAGGCTGGTTTGGTCAGATTTAGATTTCCCCGCTAACTATTTATTGTCTTCAGTTAAAGATACAGTACTTTCTACTATGATATGTTTTCAGGAAGCATTTCCAATTTTGAAATGATGATATTTCAAAAATCAAATCTGTAAGTGAGATGTAGATGTCCATAAATACACACAGTCTCTGGGGCACTAACACATAAACTGCACATACACATACTCTTGCATGCAAACACACTTGTATAATTTTCCATGCAGTAGCAGTGACAAATACTCACACACACATGCTGCACCTCCTGCTTAAACTCCATTACTACTGCCATCTGGTCCTGCTGGTGTAGTGTGTTGTGCCCCTCACCACTGTTAGCTCTGTGACTACAATAACACACATTACCCAGTGTGTTAGCTTCATATTTACTGACATTCTTGGAATACTTACTCGGTCAAAAAAACATTTGTGACTATGAGTACTGGTTATTTCATCTGCAGTGTGTCATCAGGTTATGGTTTGGTTTATTTTTGCTGCTGTCTGACTGCAGGGTTCAGATGAAAGACTCAGGTTTGCAATTGTCCATATGTGCTACAGTGAGCAGGTTTCACATCTGCAGGAAGAATGCCTTCACATATTGAACACATAGGTTTTCAGCTAAGCCAGCCAGAAAATTTTTGCTCATTATTATTTGACCAGAATTATAAAAAAAGTTAATAATAAATTGGAATTATCCTTTAACAATGACGAAGATATAGCCAGCAAGTATGACAAGTGTTAATGTGAAGCAAAAAACCAACGCAACTTAACAGATGATCATTTATAGAAACACTGCTGATAACTCCAATCCTCCTCCTGTCCTCTCTTCTGTCTCCGTGCAGGGCTTTCTTCGACCACTCCATGCACAGCGCTCTCCCTCTGGGAATCTACCTGGCCACCAAGTTCTGGATGTACACCACCTGGTTCTACTGGTTCTGGAATGATATCCTTTTCTGTCGTTGACTGCATTGGTTTTGACTTTGTTTTCTTAAAGGAATAGTTTGACGCACAGGAAACATGCAGCTAGTCAGCAGCTGATTAGCCTAGCTAAGCATAAATACTGAAAACAACAGGAAACGGCGAGCCTGGCTTTGTCCAAATGTAACAAAATGTGCTAGGTAGGCACGTATGAGATACTCCTGGCCAAGCAAGCATATTTCTCAAAATGTTGAACAAAAACTTTTTGAAACATGCGTCATCAGGGTTATTCAGACATGATTTCAGTTAGAAAACCAGGTGCCATAATTCTTCAGCAGTTGCTGATACACAGTGTATCAGCATAAATGAGAGAAAATAAAATTGGATGACTTCCCATGAGGCTCTGCTCTGCGTAATTTGAGTGAACGTTTTATGGTCATACAGAATCTGGTATTTGATCAGTCGGAAACAGTCACACTTTACAAAGAAAAAAATCCCTTTTTTCCAGTTTAAACAATCAGCAATTGTGTTCCTAATTGCAGTGTTGGCAAATGCTTCAGTCTGCGTGATGGATGAATTATGTTGACAGAAATTGTTTAGTTTTGGCTTTTAGCTGATTCTCGAGGAGTCTTACCCAGAGGGACTTGCAGTGTGAGACATGTTAAGGATTCAGTGTTTTGCTGAAGGACACTTCACCCAGAAAAACCTTGGCTGTTTCTGGGATCAAGCACTAACCTTTCACATTTTCAATAATGGTATCAAAATCCCAAATAATGCTGAGGATTTCACTGAACAATGACTGTTGATCCATTCCCCTACATTAACATTAAGCCATGAGTCAAGTTATGGTTTGGTCCTCTGGAGCTCTTTCAACCACTCAGAGCGGTTGATGGGCTTTTCTGTCCACCTGTTTTAGTCTTATTCACCCACAATCCACTTGTGGGTGAAGCGTGCCAGACCCCAGAGACTTGGCACAAAATGTTTACTGGAAAAAAGACATAAATTCAAAGCAGTTGTGTCACATGCTGGTTGAAATGGGCCATTTATTCTGGGCTTTCTGTCAGTTGCACAAGTCATACAACACTCTCCAAAAGCTTTTATGAATCTGTTAGGCCATTTTGTAAATTTGGCAAACATGTGGTCTCCAAGAAGGGAGGATCTCAATAAAATATGGACTTGTAAAATCAATTTTTACAGCTGCCCGTGATGCATTTCGGTTGCGATAAAGTTACAGGCCTGTTTCAGTGGATGAAAGGAGAAGGGAATGGAGGTTAATGTAAAGAGCAGAAACAGTTGGTGGAAATTATGTTAAACAAATGCACGCATGAAGTGCCACAAGCCCTAGAGTCTCATTGTGATGGATTTTTAAGTCGCGGGATAGAATAAGTAATGTGTCTAAATGAGCATGAGGGTTGGTTTTTTTTTTAGTGGCTGTTGCTGTGTGAGAATTGTGAACAGGGAGTTTAGTGTGCAGCAGCTGCTGGGTGAAACCCGACGAAGCGACTCCAAAGAGTTTCTTGTTGGCCTCAGCGTGGCTGCTCTCACGTTTTTTTGTTCATGGAAGAATCGCCTGTCTGTTCAGAAGCTGCTAATTGCTGGAGGTGAGAGGGGAGTTCTTGTTTGTGAAAGGCATTTAATTTTATGCCTCATTGCTCGACTAATGGGAAGGGAGAGGAAGACATCTTTGACCTGAAACAGCTCTAAGTTCTTTTCAGTTATTTTAAAATGCTGCTGGAGGTGTGTTTTGAGCATGTTTTTCATGGATGTAAGGTGTCTACGCAATATAAACCTGACGGAAGGATTCTCCTACAATGACATACCTGCCCTTGACCTGCGCCATAAGTCGGGTTTTCGTCGGTGAATGTTTGTTCGAAAGTTGCCCCTTTGACTTCAGGCAGGTTCTTTCTTGTGCCAAGACATTTGCTTGTGAAAAAGGAGTTCTTTCAGGCCTCCCTTTTGCCCTCCAGCTATGAAGGCTGTCATTAAGCCTTTGTATCCGCCATAATTCTCTTTCCTGTAATGCTGTCTTTCACCTGCCTTTTTAGTTGAAAGACATGCTGTTTCATGTTGCTGACAGCGCAGGGAGTTCAGCCTCTCACCTGCAGCACTGCAGAGACGAGCTTTCTGTTGTAAAGTGTGCTCTCTCTCTCTCTCTCTCTCTCTCTCAGGTTGATACTTTGTCTAGTTGCTTGCTTACATACAAATTAGCACTTTTTCTAATCACATTTTTTTTATGCAAATCAAGAGGTTTGCAAATCAGGAGCACTGTGGGACAGGGTGACGGTGCTTGTTTTAGCTAAGAGTTAATAATAAATTCAAAGATAACACATGAGTTAGACTGTTCACACTGCTACGCATAAGCACAATTCCCCCGTGACCACCGAAGTTTGGATTATATTAGAAATAAACGAGTCCTCCTGGAAGGCATTCAAAGTGTTGCACTTGTTTGTGTACACGAAAAGTGACAGATAGTAGTCGTGTTAAGAATGAATAATAAAGACAGTTTGGGAGAGAAGTTTCTCACCTTCCCAATTACAGTGTGAGGTGGGTGTGAAGTTCCATTTCCATCCACCTGTTTTTAATACTCATTTTCAATTTGTGCATGAAAAACCCTGAGTGAAAACAAACTATAATTTGAAATGGTTCAATGGATCCTGAGTGGAGAATTAGCACCACCAACTGCTAATATTCATGTAACAGTAGTAGATAGAAACACATGCTGATTTGCATTTCCTTTTGTAGATTTTCTTGAAATTCCTTAAAATAGATGCTAAATTTGGATGGATAATATCTCAGCTCCGATGTCGGAAAACTGCAAGGAGCTTTTTGACCAACCAACAAGCAATTTGTTGGAAACATACTGATTGCTTTAACCGCCTCCAATGCCTTCCTCTGTATCCTTCAGTCTGCTGTGTCAAGGGAGGCATCACTCTCTCTGACCCCTCAGAGTCTGGTTACATAAACTGGACTGAGGCCCAGCACTGGTTGCTGGAGTTCCACATTTTGTACGAGTTTGCACTTTTAGATTTGGAGATGAGAATATAAAGCTTTCACATGTCAGAGTTCCAACATGTAGTTTAAAGTGTCTTGGCGTGATTATCGGATCAAATGTAAAAGGAGACGTTTCCGTTTCACTTTTTACTGTTTTGGGTGACCTTTTCTTTGAATTACTTTTAATAATCGAGGTAATGCAGGGTAGAGGGAGAAATGGGAGATGACTTGTCTTTTTCTTTATTACCAATTTTGATTTATCACATTCTCATCACGCCTCTGTTACGCAGTGCCGTTCTTTTGTTCTGCCTTCCAGGTGAAAACATTTTATCCACTAGTTCTGACCCATTTTCTGCTATTGTGAGCTCATTATCCTCCTCAGGCCTGTGGTTGAAATCAGATCAAATGACAAGGGTGGAGCGGTGTGACGGTACTTTTTTTTGTCTTTCCCAGACTCGGATCAAATTTTCCTCAGTAGACTTTACTGATAAATGCATTTCCAGCAGGTGAACTTTGGAAAATAACAGAATGATGATGTCGAAATGAAATGAGAGCGCAAAGCCTGAAGCTTGGGAAGAACACCTTGCCAATTTGAAGATGCTTTTTTTCATCACAGTCATGAATTCACCCTGGAGTTTTATACTGCGCTGGTGTAGCATTAATTTCACTATAGCATATCTGCACGTCATTGCCCGTCTTCAAATACCATGTTGATAAATCTGTCTGTGACCCTCTTGCTTGGCCTGTCAGCTGTTAAGGAAACCTTGTCAGACACACCTCACCACTCAGCCTTTCAAAAGATAAATGGGTGCTAACGGGACAGAATGACCGTCTCTCCCCGAGGGAGCATTGAAAGCCATTTGTCTGAAGAGTTGCATTGATCACTGGCTCTCTGCGGCTCCACCGGTCAGTGAGTTAGTAGACCAATGAGGCGCTCCAGGGAGTGTTCTGATTATCAATTTCAGTACGGGCTAATGTCAGCACCCAGTTCTTTATGGAGATGCTTATGAAGATCAATGGCTTCATGTGGTCTTCAGGGACTTGTAGAGGCCTCTCTCACTCTGTCTGCACTCGCAAAGTGCTCATCAGTGAAGTCATAGCTGTGCAGGAGGGCTGACCACAAAATCCTTCCTCACCAACAAACAAAAGTAGCTGTTGGGACTTGTGATTTCTAGGCTAATGGTGTAGCTGCTGGTGACTGTTTCCTTACAGACCTCAAGGGCCACAAACCCTTTCTTAATGCTTCAGAGGATTTTGGTATCATCTGTTTTATGGTGGCTTTGGTGTAACATTTTCTAGCTGGTGTTCACATCAAGTGTGTTTTGGCAATGGAGATCCCAGAAGTCAGTTTGAATTAAAGCGTGTAGTATAAAGTGAAATGGCCTTGTTACGCATAGTTCCTACAATTCAGTAGAAGAGAAACTCAATCTGTGCAGCTATTCCCGACAGTATGACTTGCATGATCCAGTTTGGTTAGGGATAATAAGATAAACAGTTTCTGATGGTAGTGTTGGTCAGTCTGTTGGTCCAGCATTTGGTCCACACTGAAATTTCAACTATTGAATTGATTTCCATAGAAATTGGTGCAGATATTTATGCTCTATGCAGGATAAATTGTCACAATTTTGATGATAGTTTTTCATCTAGCAACATCAATGGGTCATAATTTCAATTTGACCGATACTTTGGTTTATGTGGTTTATATATAGTACCTGCAGAACTAATGACATTCCAGTCAGCCTCGGCTGTACTTTGTGTTTAGTGCTAATTAGGAAATGTTAGCGTGTTAACATTACTAATCTAAGATGGTGAACATGGTGAGCAAATGACATCTGTGACATCTTCACAGAGTCACTATCATGGCTGTGGTCTGGTTTCTCTCTGAGTGCACTTGGTAGACACATATTTTTTCTCATATTGTGAAAACCTGTGAGATTCAGCTGGCTTCCATACATAGTTTTGGCATATATTAAGCTTGTAACAGCGCAGGTGTTTCATTTTAAGCCTAGAATGAGATCCCAACACGTTTTCCACAAATGGGGGCTTCGTGGTCTGCCAGCTTCCATTCTCCAATCTTTTCTTGAAAGAGAATGGAAATTTTGCGAGATGCAGAAGACACATGGTGGAATGTCACTTTAAATTATAAAAAATTTTATCTTCAAAGAGGTAGCAAAGCCACCTTTCTGGAGCCAGTTACCCTGAAGAGGGTATTTTAAAATGGCTACCGTAACATAATGTCTACTTTATGGGCTGCAAATGACTACCCTGTGTGCAGTTGTGTGTTAAGCAGTCATTTAAAGCCTCCCACTGAAACGTGTGACCTTAAAACATGCAGTGATTGTATAGTGCAGTGTTTCCCACAGAGTGACAGTGTAACTGTGGTGGGGACGGAGGAGTTATATTTCTCTATTGAAAATATTTGAAGCAATACATTACTTCCCTTCAGTGTCCCCCGCCCCCCCGCCTCTTTCTGTCTCTCTCTCTTTGTCTATATGTGCCTGCTCTGTTGACTTTTTCATCAGTAGCACAAAGTGGCCCAAAAACCAGAGCTTGCTTTTTGGACCTTTTCACCTCCAATTCCATTTTCAAGGAGGCTTGTTGTTAATGACTAGGCATATTGAAACGATCAAAGCCAACGTGGTACAGAATTCCATCTGCTCCAACCAGGTGCGCTTACAAGCTTTAGCGAAACAAACAACCTTAAACAGGACAGGTCACGCCTCAACTGGGACATTTACAGGAGGGACAAATACCAGAGAATGTCTCTGTCTCTCTCTCTCTGTGCAATCGTCAGTGGATGGAACAGGTAGAGCGAGCGGAGATTATCCAATAGTTAATGGAACCTGGTACCTGGGCGGCGAATAAAGTCTGCGTGGGAAACACTGTCACATGTTTGAGAGAGAGTGTGAGCAGAGTGTGCAGCTCCAAAAATAGAAAATCAATATATGGCAGGCAGAGTTGAAATTGTAGCAGGCTGCCCCAAATATACAAATGTATGGAAACCCTGTAGTGTCACGATGCTGAATTTCTGATCACATGAAGGTTCAGTTTAAACAGAATATTCTCCCTGTGTGTTTCTGTCAGTTTTGCAGTTTACTCCCGAAGTTTCAGTCACACATTAGCACATAGCATCGAGGCTTTCAGTGTCCGGGCCTCTCTGTGTCACTTGGCCGGTTTCCTGTGGGATTCAGCTGACTCATGCACACCTGCATGACTGACTCCGCTAGTAATCAGTTACAGTCTTCACAAAGCCAGTCCACAGCTGTGTGTGTGTGTTGCAAGTATTGATGGAAGGAAGATAGGATTAGCTATGGTGACAGATCCCTCCTTGATTGGGTGAGTCGAGATGAGGCTCTCTCTGCGTCACAGTCTGCATGCTAGTGTGACTCAGATTGACATCATCGTAGTAATAGTAGAGGAAGTGGTTTCACTGACATTTGCTTAAAGGTATTTGTACAACAATGTGACGGTCCAAGTGTTAGTTTTGCATAATGTTGTCTTGTTTTGGTTATTTCTGGATTATATAGATACTGAAGAAAACATGATGATTCTCTGGCAATTTATGTAAAGAGGGTTTTTTTTATTGAACTGTGAAAATTAATAGTTTGTGATTGTTTTAAAAATCAGTTGACAGACCTGTCTTTTAAAAAACGACTAATATAAAAGCTGTTGGTCCTTAACCTCACTGCACATCTCCCCTTTGCCACCGTCCATGTGCCCTTCCTGATAAACACCCTGGCTCTGTTCTACAACTTTGGCAAATCCTGGAAGTCCGACCCGGGAATTATCAAAGCGTCAGAGGAGCAGAAGAAAAAGGTAAAGTTGCAGGGAAGAAACAAACAACAAGGACATAGTCTGAAATATTTAAATCCCTACTTTGCGATGATGTTTCCTAATTAGAATACAGGCATTCTGATCTCTTGTAACACAAACTTATTTCCCCCTCACATTGTACTCTGACATCACGGCTGATTCTCCGGCCTGCTGCCCACAGTCGACGTCCCCCCCCTCCTCTCTCGGTCCCTCATTATTACACTCTGATGAAGGACAACAGAGGCCCTGTGATTGATGAAGAGCTAAATTTACCCTGCATTGTTAGCACAGCGCAGGACTCACCACTATTTAAGCTGGTCAGCCACCTCAGATCAAAGGCTTCCTCTCCCTGCAGAGGATCCCCTTCCACCTCTTGTTTTCCTCTGAGGTGGTTGTAGATTAGAATTGTTGCATCTTTAGTTTATTTGCACAGAGATGAGACGTAAAAAACAAACTGATAAAAACACAGGAGGGAAGCCAAATCTTATTTGTGCAGATTGAATAAAACAGCAAACCCCTTATGAGAAGTATTTTTGCCTCAAACACTAACAGCAAACTAATGAGTGAATTAAACTGTAAATCCCATAGTAGCTTTTGTCCCAGTTTGCTGTGAATCAGCCGAGCTTCCAGTGTGATCGTTCAGCTGGAAATCCCAGCCTCAGCTTGTATACTGTCAGTAGGTCTTTTGTTGCGGTGCCAAATAGACCTTGGCGAGATGAATTTCTCGGTTGTTCATTCATTTTTCTGCCGTGTCTCTTGTCTCCTTTTTTTTTTTTTCTTTTCAAAACCTGCTTTTGTTTCTTGTTTCTTTCCTCCAGACAATTGTGGAGCTGGCAGAGACAGGCAGCCTGGATCTCAGCATATTCTGCAGTACCTGCTTGGTAAAGTCTGACTCCTCTCTAAGAAATGCATCGTCCATTCAAGGGATAATAAGACAGCTTTTAACTGCTTGTATGACTGTCTCCTTACAGATACGGAAGCCCATCAGGTCCAAACACTGCGCCGTGTGCAACCGCTGCATCGCCAAGTTCGACCACCACTGTCCCTGGGTGGGGAACTGTGTCGGTACGTCAACACAACAACAACACATGCACTTCCAAACGTCAGGCAGCTCCAAATTTCAGCCCCACACAGATTTGTGGCTTTTTATTGTGTTTTATCAGTTCCATATTCCACTTTAATGAAGCAACGTGTGTGCCAAATGAAGGCTCTGCTCTTCATTTATTCTGGTCGTGGTACCCAACAGAAAAACATGTTGAGGGAAAGTTGGACATCTGAGTAAGCTGGAATACCTTTAATGAATACTGTTCAAAAACACACCAGATTTTGATTTAATAAAGGTTCTGGTTATTGCATTTCAAAACATTTTATGAATGTAATTTTGTCCCAGCCAACTCTCCCCTCTCCGTCTCCCCTCTCCGTCTCCCCTCCTGCTGTCCAGACAGAGTGCATCATTAAATGTAGACCTGCTTTGGTTCATTTTAATTAATGTGTTCAGCGATAAAATGTGAATTTGATAAAAGTACTCTGAAAAAAGGCAGTGGTAAATTATCTGGTAGGTTATTACATAAATCTTTTATAACATAGAAGCATCAAGTGACTTAACAAGTCTAAAAAAATGAGGAACAGCCAAGATGACAAATAATGACAGAACCACAACACAGTGGAGAGGAGAAGGCCTTAATGACGAGATCCAGGAAAGTGTGAGTGTGTGTGTCCAGGTTTGTGTCAGATGGCGTCTGTGGAGCTGACCGGAGACAGTGGAGGGAGGGAGGAAGGAGTGCAGGGGGCTCGTAGCGCGTCCATTTCTGAAAGCAGGTGGACAGGAAGGAGCTGTAAAAGAGTGGAAACTGTCTGAACAAACAACAAACCCCACCTCAACACTACTGGGACCAGGAGCCCGGAAAACAATTGAGAAAGTTCTTAAGAAGTTTTAAAATATCGTAAACACAATAGCTCTTGATGCGGTTATGTGTTTCTTTGTACTGCATGTCATCTTTGAGAGAGATTTATAGCAGGGGTGGTTGTTCAGTATGTCTGTTTAATCGGTTAAAGATTCTCGTCAAGACACAAAAGTGATGTTTACGTGCATATAACACTATGTGCCTCCATGAACTCTGACTGTAGAATCACAGTATTGAGAAATGGACCGATGTTCATTTTCAAATTTTTAAACTGGTCTTCGATTCAGCTCAAGCAAAAATTGTCTCTAAGGCTTGAATGTCTGTTAGGCGTGCATGACACTCAGTTATTCTCTTATCTCTACCACTGTAAAGCTCCTTCATTTGCACTCATGTGCATGAATTTGTATATTGAATTCTAACTTATTTGCACAAGTCCTTTTAGTCATACCAGCGGTGTGGCTCCGTGGATGTTAATGTCTGTCCATCCATCCACCCACAACTTTCCTCCGGACGAAATCTCTCAATAATTGCTTGATGGATCACCATAAAGTTTGGTGCAGATGTTCATGTCCCCCTCAGGATGAGTTGTAATCTAACTAAGCATTGACTTGCTGAACATTAGTCAGTGTTGAGCATTTCCTGACATTTCACCTTCCCTTCAATTGTCAGATGCGACAAAGGGATGAGAATGAGACATGACATGTTTGTTTCTCCTCTGCAGGAAGTGGGAATCACCGCTACTTCATGGGTTATCTGTTCTTCCTGCTCTGCATGATCTGCTGGATGATGTACGGCTGCATCTCCTGTGAGTAGACAAGCCTCCTTAAATGCTCTTGTCCGGTTCTCGTCTCCCCTCCTTCACGACTCTCTCTCTTTTCCCTCAGACTGGAGGATCCACTGTGCCACCAGTTATGCCAAGGATGGTTTCTGGCTCTATCTGACCCAGATCGCCTCCTGCTCTCCCTGGATGTTCTGGATGTTCCTCAACAGCGTCTTCCACTTCATGTGGGTGGCAGTGCTCATCATGTGTCAGCTCTACCAGGTCTGATTCCACTACTTTTAAAGACTCATTAAAAACATTACTGAGAGCTAGGATTTACATTTTAGCTTTTAAGAATAGATTCTGCTGCCCTGAACTTAGTGTTAATCAGTTTGAGCTTCAGTCAATATTTATGTCTGTGTCACTGTCAGATTTCTGTGAAAATGTCGGCTGACCACTTTTCCCTCTTTTTAGATCGCAGCTTTGGGAATCACCACCAACGAGAGGATGAACGCTCGGAGATACAAGCACTTTAAAGTCACAGCCACGTCCATCGAAAGCCCCTTCAAGTAAATGATGCTCTCTTATTTGCTGATTCGTCCAAAATCAGAACAAACGCGCTCTCACTTGTTTGAAAATATCGTCCTTGTCCCTTTGCAGTAGTTACATAGCTAAAACTAGCACAGTCACATACAACAGTGGTGCAGTAAAAGTTATAATGTTCAGTTTTTGTTCAAAGTGTTTTAGAGAGGTGATGATTCAGCTTTATGATCATTTAGCGTGCTGCAGTTTGAGCTGCTGTTGAACTGTATTGGATTATACAGGGAGGTGTTTGTGTTATTTAGCCGACGCTCATTTATGTAAATGGAGTCAACTAAGTAATACAAACACTTGTGTGATGTATCTTTACTCAGAACAAAGACTGGTTTTGTCAATCGCTTACATTGGAAGCACATTAGAAAACTGTTAACGGTCAATTAGAATAGGAGGAATAATGACAGCAAATAAAAACTACTTCCTTGTTTGCTCACTCTCACTCATGTTCCCCTCTCTCTCTGTCTGTCTCTTCAGTCACGGTTGCTTCAGAAACCTCATAGATTTCTTCGAGATCCGCTGCTGCGGTCTGATCCGGCCCGTGACGGTGGACTGGACCACGCAGTACACAATAGAATACGACCAGACGTCTGGCTCAGGCTACCAGCTGGTGTAGAGGAGGAAGAGGAGAAGGAAGAAGAGGGGCGGGAGGAGCAGGGGGGGAGTCGAGCGCCACCGGGTGGAAGGAAGTTTTGGAAGGATTACCCTCCCCCGCCCCCCCGTCCCCCCTCCGGCGTTCATATCGGAGCGATGCTGTTCTCGGGAGCGCTTGCTTTTTTTGGACCATCTCTCCCTCACCGATCAAAAAGACTTTGGAAAAAAAAAATCAGCCAGGACTCGCATGCTGTTACGGGGAAACACCACACCAACACCCCGCCTTCTCCCTCCGCCCCCACCGCCACCTTTACTACTATTACTACTACTACTACTATTCTACAACATCAGACTTCATTACTGTACCTCCACTGCTATCCAACCCCTCCACCTCGTCTCTTCTCCCGAGCCCTTTGGACGGTGCGTTGCTGCCAGGCACGAACGGAGAGGAGAGAGACCGATGGACGAGAGGAATTACAAAATAAAAGCTCTTCTGTTTGTCCCGGAGACGTGACGCTGCAGAGACAGCAGCGCCATAAAGTGGCAGTATCGTTCTTTCCCCTTCCCACTTTATATCCTTATTTATGGTGTCCCTGTTGATGTGCCCTGTATGTATTTTTTTTATTTTTGATTGGTTCAGGAACTGTTCCTGTGATAATTATACTGTGGTGGCCAGAGAAGCTGAAGGAAAGTTTTTTTTTTTTGTTTTTTTATTAAACCATTAATTTGTTTCCACGTAAGATAAGAGATAAGGGAATGTCTTTTTATGGTCTTGGTTTTGCACCGTGAATTTCGAGTCGAGCTGATGAGGATTTGCCAACATAGTTGAACTTATCAGAGGAAAAGTGTTGGAGCTGCTGGAGGAGTCCACCTTCTCACCTGCTGAAGTAAAGCTGCATCCACTAGAGATTCAACTTTAGGATATTCAAGTGTTTTTTTTGGTAATAACCAGTTGTCGTGCAGTATGAAGGCAGGATTGAGTGCATGAATTTGGGACTCCTCCAGCGCTCGACCACTTGTAGACGTGACAGAAAATATCCTACAGACAATGTGATACAGGTATATTTATTTTAAAACTATTTATAGATAAAGTAACTATGTTCTAGCGCCATCATTTTTACATGTCACATCATTTTAGCTGGGTTTTTATGAGAAAAAGTTATTAAACACGTACCTGTAGCTGTTTGACATGGAAGCCTGAGAACTTTACCATAAATCTATCTAGACAGGTACAGCGAGTGTATTTATTAACAGCAGTTCAGAAAAAGAGAATGCAGCAGACGGACAGATGGGTTTACAAGAAAGGTCATTCCATGTGTGTTTCTCTCAGAAAGCTGTAAAGTCTTATTTGTTTTGTTCGTCTTTTGTCTGCCTGAAACATTGCACTGATCGTTTTTATTTTTTAGTGATATTTCTTTTTGTTTCGGCCGTTACTGAACACAAGGGCCCAGCAGCGCCGCTTCACACCGACGCTTCCATTGTTTACAGAGAGGAGGAGGAGGGGCCCATCAGACATGGCCGACTCCCATCACTTCCTGTCTGGACCCCCCAGCAGCAGCAGCAGCAGCAGGATGGACTGAAGTGTAAAGAATGTGCATCTGTACATAAACAATATATCTTTCTCTGTAACTATTTTTTTTTCTTTTCGTCAGTGTTAGTCGAAGGTGCTTCTGGAATTCCCCCCTTTTTTTTTTTTTTTTTTTTTTTTTTTTTTTTTTAAAGTTTGGGGGATTTCTTCCAACCAAACAGAAGGAAGAAAATCAAGTGACTATACTCCAAGTGTATGACCGTAGCTTTTTGTGATGTCCGACACTGCTGTCTATAGGCATTTTAAAACCTAAGTACCCTAAATTTCCCCTGCCAAGAAACTCCACTGCATGTACGATGCTTGGGACAGCTGGGCTCTCGCCGTCCCCCGTCGACCTGACCCCCCATTGTAATCACCATGGTGACAGCCCGGCAAGCCACGTGTCTGTATATAGTGAATGTTAAGTATTTGCAAGTACTTTTCTGCATTACGTTCATTTGTCTGTTTGTTTGTTTTTTTTATTAGTTTGTTTCTCTCAAATCCAGTGTGTTTAGTGGAAGTTTTCTTTCAGGTCGCCAGATTTCCTGTCGGGCCGTTCCTGTGAATGTTCCATGCTTGTGGACTCTGTAGTCATCCTAAAGGGTTGTTTTTTGTTTTGTTTTTTTATTTCTATGTCATATACCGCTGGGTTTGTTATACCACTGGATGTACAAATTGTAAAGCAAAGACACTAGAGAACTAAGGCAGACGCCAAAATTTTTTTTGTTTTTGTTTTCTAAAAGCTGAAATGTGTTCATGCAATAGTTTTAAGGATAGAGGGAGGTTATATTACATTAAGGCCTCCGAAACTTTTGGGCCTCATGTTTGCATCATCAGAAGGGGACGGTTATGTCACCATTCCACATTTCACCCCCCCCATCTCGCTAACCAACCACTGATGTCACTTCTGCCCTACAAAGACGACACACAGCAGCTACTTTTTGTGCGCTTCAAAGGTCAAAGGTCATGACTTGGCTGTAGATTTCATATCAGTCCCAGTAACTAACCACTTGTGTTCTAATAATGCCTTTTTAAGTGACAGGAGGTAAATGTGGGTGGGTGTTTTTGTTTTTTAGGGCAGAGTTTAGCACTCCCAGCTCATCCAGGACATGAATTCAAAGCCATTTCAGTCCTCACTAGTTCTTCCAGCAGCCTAACAAGTCTGTGTTGTCTCCCCTCTCTCCCTCACCATACGGATTAATAAAATATATAAAAAATAAAAAGATAAAGCACATAATCATTTCCAGTGCCTCTCTGCCCACCTTCAGACATCACTGTAACTCCGCTTCAGATGTAAACATATGGGCATGGTTCAGTTTTAATGGCTTTAATAATAAAATACAGTCAAATGTGAACAAGTTGGTTTGTTAATGTTTTTATTTGTATCGCGAGCACCTATTTCAACAAAAGCATTTGAGGAAGAAAACACAAGAAAAGGGCTGGTTGATGTTCATGTTGGACAAAGGAACGTATAAAGATGTGATTGTCTATGTGTGAGTGATCCAGTCCGGCCATTACTGAGCGTGAACCAGGGCGCCGGCTCCTTGGCCGTAACCGAACCCTTTGGGCCCGAAGTTCTTGGCGTAACATGCTGCGGAGGGAAACAGAGGAATAAACATTAACGAGCTGCAGATTTTGTTGTTCCCAAACTGCATCTTCACATTACTGAGTAAAAAACACCATTCACAAAGTTTGTTGTAAGGTGAGATCAGCCAGACTGGGTTCTTTATGGTGCTTTATATTACACTGAACAGAGGAGGAAGAAAAGGACTTAATGTTGCTGAGTCTGTTTTTATTCTTCTAAATAAAGTATTGCAGGGTTTCCAGCAAACATGACAATAGAAAATCAAAATAATCAGAGGTGGCCCTTTGAACAAATCTGCTTTTCTTCCTCCAGACAGTCCAGTTTGAACACAGAGTGATCAAACACCAGCTCTCAAATGCCTCTTGAAGAAATTACAACATAATTTTAGCATGCATGATGTACACAGTTTTTTTATTTCATTATCACACAGCGTTTCTCTTTATCTTTTCATTATTAAAATAACTCACTAAATCCCACAGCAAGTGCACAAGGTTTTGTCCCAAATACAAATCCTTCAAGCCAGCCGGCTTTCCTCCATATTGAGGAGCTCATTCATCACTGAGTGACACATATCTTCCATTATTATGACTAACTGTGTTTCTGTATTTGAAAACAGATGTTGCAGTTGACATTTAACTTGAATTTTGGCTTGATTTTGGTTCACGGAGCACAACAAACCAATTACCACTGACTGACCACTGATTCCAGCAGACTGAGGTGAGCTACAGCTGCACGTAATTCCAGCTTTGACTGCCTTCAACATGAGGAGAGGTCTAATCTGCCAGAATACAAAACACCTGTGTGTGGTTGTGTGTGTGCAGTTCCCCAGCTGTAACACTCAGAGCTGTATCTCACGTCAACATGTGACATTTGAAATTAGCTCACTGCTCAGGTTGTGGTCAAACAAGGTGCAGAATTTCTGCCATTTTTTTCTCCCACTCCTGGATTGTTTTAAACAAAAGTATTTGGAAATTGCTTCAGCTTTCTTGTGCAAATCTGACATCTCAGGTCTGCTCCACATCTGCCCTCAAAATGTTCATGATGAGAGAAACAATATCCAGCTGCTGCTCAGACAGAGTCAGGATGTCTCAAAACCACTGATTGATAGCAGCAGCAGCAGAGTCTGGCCTGTTTGAGTTTAGAGCTGAGATGCAACATTCCTCTCTCATCAGTACAAGGTTTCATTATGACATTCAGCAAACATCCATGTGCTGATGTCTGTGTGTGTTTATGTCTGTGTGTGTGTGTGTGTGTGTGTGTGTGTGTCCTGTTTAACCAAACCATCCCATCTCATTGTGCTGATGAGGAGAGAGAAATACTTCTGCCCACTACAGTCTGGTGGACAGTGAGCAGCTCTGTTAGCTTCACAATTAGCCAACACACCAAATGTGAAATAACTCATTCTGGGACCACAGTGAGTACAAGAGCCTGTGTGAGCATGTGTGTGTGTTTTGTTCCAAGAGGTTGTAACATTGGAGCCAGGTCTGTTTTTTGCTGATATGATCACACCAGCAGTGACTGAGCCGCCATCTGCACAGTGCTGTGGAACTAGTGACTCACAAATCAATATCTGGGAGCAGCTAGTTAATCAATGTATGCAATCATGTATATTTAGCAGGTAAACTGATCCAAGTGTTTATTTTGCAGTCATCAGGGTACATTTCCCTGTCTGTTACTGTCTCCTTCCTGGTCTGCTGATCATGTTGAATCAATCATTTTTAAGGCTACAGCTGTGTTAGCAGCTCGGTGAGGCTGCACTGCACTGGTGCTTTGAGCTAAATGCTAACACCAGCATGCTAACATGCTGATAATAACAATGCTAACATGCTGATGTTTAAGCAGGACTAATGTTGACCATCTTAGTTTAGTGTGTAAGCATGCTGATATTTGCTAATGAGCATCAGTTGAGGCAGGTGTGGATCGTTTTGCAGGTAAAAACCAGAGTAAAGTTGCAGAAACACAGTCTGTGGTGTAAGATCAGATTTCAGGGGACACATTTGTACACTCTGTCAGCGTCATGACAATCCACAAATTCTCGTGATTCTCATAGTCATAATTTTGGCAATTTGGTTAAAAAAGTGAAAAACCAACAGCTGAGGCTGATGGGAATGACGTTAGTTTTGCACGTATCTGGTCATAAACCAAAGTATTGAACACACTGAAACCTTGAAATGATGATGGCAGTAGATGAAAAGGTTATTATTATTCATCCTGAGGGGATCATGAGTAACAAATTTCATGGCATAGTTGTCTCATGCAAAAGCACAAATGTCAACCTGTTCATGGCACTAGAGGAGAAGTCAGAGGACCACTAAAGTCTATGGGATTCATCCTCTGTGGAGCATGAACACGTGCAGTCATTGCTCCGTGTTGATTTTGTTCATGCTATGATCTTCATATTGTGGAACCACAGTCTGAGTGAATTCAGGGCCTTTACGTCAGTGAGCGCACAGTAAACTAAACATGTTACTCATTAATGGACGTTTTAGTGAGAACATTTGTTGCTGCTGGATCACAGTTCCTCGTGTCGCTGTGAGAGAGTGTTGCGTGGTGGAATCATTCCTCTCTTGCTCTGCCAGTGCATGTGTTGGCTTTTGCAAATGTTATTTTACCGTGTATTATTCCTGGCTCTGTGGGAAATCTATGTAATGGGAGTAATCAATCAAGAATTAAAAGCTGCTACAGCAGCATTAGGGTTGTAATGCTGTTATGAAATTGAGTTTCATCTCAGATGTTTTATCTCACCTTTGCAGTAGATTTCTCCCTCTTTCTCAGTCTGAGTGGTCGACTCCAGGCTCTTGCCACATTTTGCACATCGGAAGCAGTTCTTGTGCCACGGCTACGAGGAGAAGGAGAGAATTTTAATTATAGAGAATATATGATATTTTATTAATTTTAATTATACCCAAAGTGGCAGCTTGCTTTTGTGCTAAATCTAAATTGTTAGCTTTGTACAGTGTTAAAACAAGACTCCAGTCAGACAACAAACGATTTTGTGTTTGCAGTTATTTTTATTTCTTAGCTGATAATTACAGATGTTTCTTGGATAATGTATCATCATTTCCTTCATCTAATCCCATCAAAGGAGCTCACATTGCCATCAACCCAGGGGCATTTCTAAATGTCTTCATTATACAGAAAATTACAAGCTATGCTTAAGCCAATGAGTGGAACCTTATACAGATTTCCTCCCATTAGGAAACACATTAACAGCTCTCTGGCTGATGACATCACGTGCTGTAAATCAGCCCATGTGTGAATCCACATGTGATCAGTGACAGGAAGCGGTCCACTCCCATTTTTAGAGGAAACAGAGGTCCTCAGGACACAAATCTTCACTCCTCTGTGGACGGGTTTTCATGTGAGCAACTGCTCTGACACTTGATTTTCTTCCTCGGAACAAAACATCCTCATGACTTCATCCACTGTAAATCTGTGTGTCAACAACAACTGTCAGAACCCCAGTGTCCAGACAGCCTTGTGCGATTAACGCCAGCTGGTAGGACCAAACGTTATGGAATGGCTTCAGTCAGAAAAACAGGATTTGTGTTCTCTCATTAGGAGAGACCACACCAAACCTCCTGCATGTGGCTCAGCCCTGTAAAAACCATGTGTGTTCAATCCAGTCAAACAAGTTTCACCCGCGTGGTTTGTGATGCACATTGTGGTTCTGTGCAGCTCAAGAAACCAACACTGCTTGGGTTAGAGGTTTGATTTGTCAGGTCTGTTCATGCTAAAAACTGTATAATTATTGTTCTGTAAAGTTGGAGACACGCTACATATCTGACATGTGAATTATAACCCATTTAAGTTCACACTGCAGCTTCAGTTGTGCGGAACATATTAAGTTTTGCTATTAGTGTCAAGAAGAAATACCAGAACAGATTTGCAGGAGCACATTCTTTAAGTTTGTGGTATAAGATCAGATTCCCAGGCAAGGCCCTGTTGTTCACTCTCCATGTGTGTTGTCAAGACAATAAATGAATCCTCGCCTTAGCCAAGAGTCATAATTTTTGCAACTTGGCTCCGCTAGTGAAAGCCAAATAGTTGACTTGGCCTCAGTTTAAAACATGACACTGCACATTTTATCATAAGTGTGTACTTTATTATCTAAACACATCTTTCTGTCTTTACTATCAGTTCATGCTGGTATCTACTATATGAACAATGAAATCTTTGTCAAGCAACAAAACTAAGCACCTACAGCCATGCTAGCTCTGTGAGGCTGCACCCGGGCACATCTGTGACTTGAGCTAATCATCCTACTTATCCTCAGGGGAACATGAATGTACCAAATTACATGGCAATCCATCTAGTAGCTGTTGAGAATTTCTCATTTCAACCTCAGGGGATCAACAAACTCATCAGGATACATCCACCAGGAACCATGATAGTCTGTACGAAATTGTGCGCTAATCCATCTAGTAGACCTTGAGATGGTTTAATTTTGTCCTGATGGTGGCGCTAGAGAAAAAGTCAGTGCATTAGCCAAGTGTGGAGACCATGAATGTTTGTACAAAATTTCATGGCAATCCATCCAAAGGCTCTTGACATATTTCAGTTTGGACCAAAGTGGCAGGCCAACTAAACACCAGACTGACATTGCCATCACTTTTCTCTGGTGTATATCACTTATAAATATCAGTGGTGGAGAGAAGAAACACTCACCTTGCCTGCTCCCATGATCTTCTCGGCTGCATAGACAGAGTCTCCACACCGGGCACATTTCTCTGAACCTCCAAACTTCTGGGCAAACTTGGATGGGTTGGGGTTGGTGGTCGGTCTGTGAGTATGTGTCCTGGGAGGAAAAAAAGCATATAAAGCACATGACAAATTGTTTTCAGGAAACATGAGTCCAAAAATCTCAATGATTTTGTTTCTAAATATATCATTATTTTGTCATCTAAAGGCTGAAGTTGATCCTTTAAAAAATACTTGACGTCATAGAAATTTTTTTACGGATCATTTTGTACAAACATGTTTTTACGTGTCGGATATGTTTGGAGTAAAACTTGCCTCTGAAACTCAACAGTATAAAAAACATTGGTAACACTTTATAGATTGTTCTTTCTGTACCTTTCTGTTTTTACTCATTTACTCATAGTGAACCAAGTATGACCCAAAACACTGACCTCGTCAGTAATAATTACCTGAGCAAATACCTCAGTTATGTATCAGTTAAACATTAAATCTTGAATTAATTAATATCTGTTGAAACAACTTTATAAATGAGTGCAATGATTGCCATTTTGATGAGAAATAAACCTGGCACATCATACTCCTATACTGTCCCTCCGTCCTGAGCCAGTGGTGGGAAAGAGAGCAGGGCACACTGGGGCCCTGGAGCAGTGCTTATCGAAGGGTAACTGCCAGCTCCAGTGGCCCCTGAATGAAGCCCTTTGTGGCAGAGGACAGAGAGGAGGGAAAGCGGGATCCTGCTGGTTGCATAATAAACTCTTTCATAACAGTCATCACCTGACGTCTGGTTGCTGGCGTAAACGTTCTGGGTATGTGTGTGTGGATCTGTGTTTTTCTGTGTTTGTTTTTGATGCCTTCCCCTCATGTGTATATGACGGTACACATTTGCAATCTAACAATCCCTTCAGGGCTCAGAAGTGGATGTAATTTTGCATTATGAGTGCCCAGTCCCATTCCAGGCTGGAGGCCTGTTGGAAAGCAATCAACCTGTTCCATTAGATAATGCATTAAACTCTGACTACTCAGACTTTGACAGCTTTGACTCTTCTCTTCTTGGATCTACGCTGTTCCCCAAAACCAGCTGGGAACTGCTGCAGCCGAGGTGGAATAGATAAGGAAGCCGACTGTATGCCAGTATTCCTGTCAAGGTCTTTTTCCTCTCTCAAAGCTTAGTGGTTCAGGCAGTGAGAAACAGAAAAGGGTGCAGAGAGGAGAAGAGCAGAGGCTTTCATACACAGCTTTGACATATTTAAACTGGAGGACTAAAACCTTGTGTATCTGACCTGCTGTCATACGAGTACCAGGACTGCTGATCTGGACTGTTGCTGAACTGAGATTGACATTACAGAGATTTAGATTGTGGCCCTAAAAGCTAACTAGAGCCAAACCCTGTCAGCTTTTAGTTACCAGACAATCTTTCTTGGCTCTTTCTGCCATTTACCAATTTTTCCAAGTTAAGTATTTGGGAACTACATCAGCACCATGAACACATGCTGTTTGGAGACAATAGCAGTGTCAGCGTCAGCAGCCACAACTTATAAACAACCTTACATGTAGTGCGTCACTGACCTCGTCAAACCTCACTGCAACCACTTGTGCAATTAAGTGCGATGAATGATTCTTTATTCAGACATTTCAAGATGTCCTTTTTGTGGTACTGAATCTATAAAATTGCATAATGGAGTAAAAAAAAAGTCATTTTGTTGTTTACTGGCAGCATTGCTTTTGCTGTTAAATTGTATCTAAATTTGTGCATCTTAAGCTTTTTTTTATCATCCATCAATCCAACCATCAGATGAAACTTTGAAGAGCTGCAAAGGATGTCAACACAGTTCTGTCAAAGCATAGCAAGTGACCAAAAGGGCGACAGAAGCACAGCACAACTTCGAGCAATAGCATATACAGTATTGATGGGTTGCATGAAATATTGATAGTATCAATGTATACTGTGACATATTGCCCAATGCCATGGAATATAATTTAAAACATATGACTTCTGAAAATCAGTGACCACACTGCATACTTCACCAGATAACTTTGGTTCAGTGTTGGTTGACACAATTACAGTAACTCGAACCTCCGCATTTCAACCCTGTATACGATCATCTTGCGGCCTTGAAACACATTATATCGAACAGCCCGTCTTACTCTTCGTGTTTGATTCCCAGCCGCTCTCCTCGGTCCATGTTGAGCGTCCCCGCCCCCTGACCGTAGCCGTAGCCTTTAGGGCCGTACTTCTTCCCGTAGCAGGACTTGCAGTAGATCTCCTGGTCATGAATAGCCAGTGTGGTGCTGTCTAAGCCCTTCCTGCAGACCACTGAAAACACACAGAGACAAGGACAATGGTGTCACTGTGCAGTTGTCAATTGTGGAAGCCTTGAAAGAAATGAGTAGCAGTTTAAGTGTATAAAACTGAAAGATGGAAGTTGAAGTTTTAGCTGAAATGTAAGCACTGGAAGCAGTTGGAACAAATTGTGAATGTTATGACAGTAGGTTGTGGGATTGAGAATAATGGAATAGGTTTTAGTTATTCAAAGGTGAAGATCTGAGACATAAAATGGCTGGAAGAGTCAATTGAAGTATAAGAATATAAGTTTGTTTTATACATCAGTTGAAGTGTCATGGCTGTGAGCACACGAGCTGTTAGCTAATGAATAAAAGATGAAAACAGTGAAGTTGAGAACCATTCAACTTTCAACACTTTGACTTACACTCAAGTGCTTTCACTACCTACACCTACTACCACTTGCATGTCAACTGAGTTCAACTGACACTTCAAACCCTTTCAGGTTAAAAAATCTTCACCTTTGAACAAAAAACTACAAAAGGTCCTACAATTTCTTCAAGGACCTTCACAATTTACTCACAGCTGTCACTTCTTCTTTCAGTTTTTAAACCTGAACTGATACTAATTTCTTTCAAGAATTCCACCTTAACTGAGTTTGTTCATTTTAAAATCCAAGTATACAGTAGCTGTTAGAGAGATCAATTTTAAAGAATACATCGTTAGAAAAAAACAAAAGCATTGTAGTGGCTTAAAACTGCACACTGGCTGTTGGGATTAGCTGAATTGTTCACACACTGGCCTGCGCTGTGTGGCCGTCTGATACTGGTTTAGGATTTCACACAACTGGCTGGAAAAAATGTCTCCACTCACGTCTCTCTGATCTCCTGGCCAACACTTTGAAAATGAAAGCTTTGAGAGCTTGTTAGAAGATATTTGTGTGTCCGATCAAATTGTTCCAAAATACTCATATTTCCTTAACCATATTTGTTGCAATTGTTATGGTTTGCCTGAGTTTTTGTCACAAGTATTTCCAGTTCCCCTCCACTACAGTTGGATCATTAATGGTCACGAGCTGCCACTGGCATGGAGTACAAGCAAATCATGAAGATAAAGCTACAGTAAGTGTGCAAAGAGTCATATGAGGCTCTGTTTGCAACTGTGTGACATTTCTGTCACTATATGGACGCTTTTCATACACAGAAAAGTTGTGAATGTCAAACTGAGAAATGGGATGAAAGGGCAAATGAGAGCCAAGGACACCAAGTCCCCTTGCTCATCATCTCCTCAGGAGAAGCGTTAGACAAAGCTGCCTTTGTCTGGGAGCTGCTGGAAAAAATAAACTCATCTTTTGTGGCTCGGATTGCTTTGCTTCTCTTCATGATAGCAGCTAAATGATAGCGTTTGTATAATCCTGGTCTCCATGCAAAGTCTTCAGTGGAACATCTTCGCTGACATTTCAAGGATGGCTCAGGAGCAGGACAAGCCGCCCACCCATCCAACAAAGTAACAATAATGCAGTGTGAGCTCAACAACCGATGACCAGTCAGCGAAATGTCAGGCCGAGCTCCCTTTGATGAGCCGTGGAGAGGTGAAACTGAGTCCACCAGTCTTTCCCTGACTCATCCCTGTATTAGGTTCTGTCTCTGATCTTTCATGGCTCTCTGCAGCTTGAACCAAGGACAAAATACAGCAAAAACAATCAAGCACAGTTGATGTCATTTACTACACTATAAATACAAATAACATGTGCTGGTTGATGTAATATCTGCTCGTGGAAGGTCTTACATTAACATAATTAGATCGAAGACTTTTGGCTGCCTGAGCTGTCTGAGAAAGCAAAAAAAACAAATGTGTTTGTCTCAGTATTAACGGGAAAAATCAGACATCTGAGACTTAGAGTTGGCTCTCGTGGATTAACTTTCAGTGACCTTTCAGTTCACAACACTGGTGATGTCATCAGGGTTATTTCTTCAGATGTTAGAAAGCTGTTCATACAACTGGTATCACAGCAGGTAAACTGATCTTGGTAACATATATAAAATAAATAAATTCAGTGGCTGTGAGAGGGTGGGAAGTCAGTGTAAAAATCTGTTGCACACTTTGAAAAATGGTTAGCAGTGACATAAACTATATTCAGTCTCTTCCTCGTGGGTTACATATACAAAAAGACTGCTCTGGACTTTTAAATTTGATCTTAGTCCAGGAGTGTAGGTGTTGTAAGCTGTACTTACTGCAGAGAAAACAGCATTTGTGGAAACTCTTCCCGTCACACTGCACTTCCTCAGCGTGGTAGACTGTCCCACAGCACGCTGCACATTTGTTGCCTCCTCCCCAGTTTGGCATTGTTTGACGTTCTAAGAAGAGATGTAGAGATGAGATGATAGAGATGATATGAGAGGTCAAAGCATTTAGGACAGTGCTACTTTTGTCTTTTCCTCTTCTACTCACTCTCATATGTTCTCATCTGACCTTCAGATACAAAGGACTTTTTCAGTCCTTGTTCAAGGAAAGATGCCCATGAAATGATGAACGTTTTTCGGCAACGCCCTTTTTAAATTCATTTTCACACACACGTTTCCACCTGGACAACGCAGCAGTGGAAATGTGTGTAACCATAACCATAGCACCTGATAGGCTCTACTGAGGGGTAAAATCCTTGCTCAAAGGCACATCAGCTGTAGTATTTGATGGAGAGGAGCATGTTACTTATTCCCATGATGGTTTGATTGCAGTTTTAATAACTTTTCCTCAAAAGGTCAGTGAGTACTTGTGATATTTAAAAGCACACCGTTGCTTGATCCATACTGTAATAACTGCATCTGCCTGTAATAACTGCATTGCTGGATTTCTGGTTGAAATATAGCTGGTTGAATTGAAAACCACTGCTGCAAGCCGCAACTACCACCCTCGAGAAAAAAAAAAACACAATGCAAACCAGGTCGGCCTAAACAACAGGGCAGACTAATACCCAAAGGAATGTGTCGGGGCGCCGTGCCTTAGCGCTTTTGTTGCCTGATGGGCCGTGGCTGCAGGACACAAACAGCAAAGAAGACGTGTGAGCGTGAAGTAAACACTGTTGTTACCACACAGAGGCCCACATGATGCACCCATCCACTCCCTGACTCACATGTGCATCTGTTCGTAATAACAGACTCACTCCCCTTTAAAAATGTGTGAAGAGGGCGTCGATGAGGTTCCAAAAGGGACAAATATAACATTTTAAGACTTTCCTCCTGAATCACCGCAAAGCAAGCCTGCTGTGATATCATTCTTTGGAGGTTAAAATTAAAAAGCACTGTTATTCTTAATGAATTGAAAAGAAAACACAAAGCAGTAGAAACTATTAATCTTGTCAGTCAGCACGTCCTCCTCCCAGCTGGATTAGAGGCTGCAGAGCAGGCCCGAGCATGAGAGGGGATCAAAAGACCACTAACATTACCCTTAAATTTCCCTCAGGGGTTGGTTGTGATGAGACGGTCGGCGATGAAGTGTACAGACTGACTTTGATAGAAGTTTCTTTGCCTGTGCAGACGACCGCAGTCTATTTAAAGTTTCACACAGTTGAGTGGTAATAGCTTCACTGAGATTAAAGATTCATTTTTTGATTCATTAATACTCTTAGACTGAAGTTGCAAAAGACCAATATTTGGCCAATTTCATTCAGCTTGTACCCAGAAAACAAACCAGAAACAGCTTTGAGATCATGGTTGGACAGTAAAATGTTCCGCTGAACCAAGACTAATGAAATTTTATTGTTGTTGAACTCTTTAAGTGAGTGATTCACTGAACTCTTTCAATGTGGAAACTCTGGCTTACATTACTGTCATTAAATGAACTTATATTTGATTCTTCACTGAAGTCCAATTTCTTTCCTGTTACATAAGTTTTCAGAAGATTATTGTGAAAACACAATGTGACCTCTCTGAACCTTCAGACCTTATTGAACCAACAGTGGAAGCAAGTACATCAGCTGAATGTAAATAGGAACGAGTATATTTTTGCAACTTTATTAGTTACTTATACAAAAGAGTATTAGACACTTTTAGTTACATTTCATGGCGTTACATATAAAATCACAATAACAACACAAAGCAGCTGTATTAATATATATTTATAACACTAAATAGAAATATATTGAAGCATGTTTGCTAATGCTAACGGTACCTTTAGTTTCTCATAGAGTTTGTGTTAGCTTGTTTCAGGTGTTTTAACTAGTTAATAAAAAAAATATAAATAATGTCAAAGTGCAAGATTTAGCTAACTTCTGTTCTTTTCAACTTAACTTCTATCGGCTATAAATGCAAAAAAAAAAAAAAAAAAGCACTATTCAAAATATTAACGTTATTGAAACAAGCATTGTAAAAGTAAAAAGCTGAAGCTAGTTTGAATAAGTAGCTGTTGGACACCAACATGAAGAATATCAAATATTCAGTCATTAAAAGTAGCCTGAGCATAAAAGAATATGAATAAAAAGAAGTTACCTTGATGTAAAAGGCAGGTAAAAGGTGTAGATGTGAAAATGGCTGAGCTCCAGCTGAACGTGTGTATCCAAACTGCTCACTGACGCTCAAACGCCACATACTCCGCATATTTACCGTCTCGGTGGAAGGTGGGGTTTTTTTCAAGGGGGCGTGAACACAACACTGCTGCCTTCAGGTGCCGTCAGAAATTATAGTCAAACATAAACTTGGGAGAAAAAAAAATGAGAGTAAATAATGGACAGCTTACATGAGTTTTTATGGGATAGAATCTCAAATCAGAGAAATTTCAGCTCAACTTTAATTTCAAAGTTTCACACTCATATTAAGATATGGTCTTGTTCAAATGTCTGACTTGGCATTTTTGAGAGTAATAAAAAAAGAAAAAAACTTTTTGCTTTGCCTTAAATACATTACATATTGCCATAGAAGGATGTACAGTGGCATCTGTGATGGTTATAAAACAGATGTGACAGATCATTGAACACAGACAAGCCACATTTCATATGATTTCCCCATAAGGATCCATTTAGGAAGAGCATGTGAGGAGTGTTGAATGAATCTGCAGTGTGTTGGAGAGTTATAGTTATATCAGACACATATGATGAGGATATGGTGTGTTTTATTTGTTTTGGACCAGAGGCTCAGAGGATTGCATTTAGAGGCCAGCCTGGATGCTCCAAACTCAAGGACACTGCAGGACTGATGGTTGGATCTCTAGAACTTATTCTTCGTGTGTATGAAACTCAAGAACTTGTGGATTTCTGCAGGAAAAAGGAACTTGTCCTTCCTGTCAGGATTACAGGAAGTGAGCTGGAGACAGCATAGAAATAATCTACCTGGGTTTGCACATTGCTTCTCTATGCATGGATCTACATATCATGATTTATATTAGAAATGCTGTAAATGCTTTTAACATCAGTGCTGTCAGTCTGTCTGAATTTACAGTTATCCTGCCCCCTGCTGGACAGAGAATAAAATAAATAAAGACTTGTCAGTGTTTGCCTTGAAGCAGGGAAAACATTTGCAGCACAGAGGAAAGTCAAAAAAAAGTTTGGCTTGACATTATAAGCATCTTTGTTATAACAGACTTTTGCACTGACACAATGCTCACCAGTGCTGAAGTGTCCAAAGCCACCACAGACCACATCGTTATAACAACAACAATAATAAGCAACGTGTTTTTTTGGTTTATTTTAGATGAATAAAAGAAGCCTTGTTTCATATTATAAAGCTGTAAGTTGGCACTGTCACAGAACCACACAATGAGGGAGCAAAACATGAATTCAGCCCAATTTAACAAGACAAACAACGTTGCATAAAGTGCTGATTATGAAAACCTGTGACCTTTAGTCTCATGACCTTTCTCATGGCATCACCACAGTGAAGCTACATGGCAGCACTGAGAGCAGACTGGCACGATTATTCAGATTTGATTGAAAGGTTAAACCATGAAATGAACCCCTTTTAGAGAGTGTGGGCTTGAATTGTGCCTAATTAATGACTTGAATTTAAACACAGACACCGTAAATCCGTTTTTTGAGCCAAACCAACATGTGACACTGATCCAAGTCTCCTATTGTTAGAATATTATATGCAGTGAATGGATTGCAGAGGGAAAACAGACCATGCACTGTTGCCAACAAACCTCAGAGTCATTATTTTTCAGTGATGCTGTTTATTATAAAAGGTCCATAACAATAGAGCGCTTGATTGAAGAATATGAAATCAGCTTCATCATGTTGTAAGTAGTAATCTCTGACATGGCTTCTTCAGATTGACTACTGCTAATTTCAGGATTATTCTATTCAAAATGGATGACGAGAAGGCCAATTACTGTGGAAATGGATGATCACAATAGCTGGAAAATATATATGAGATGTTCAGTTTTGGCCAATAAAATGAAGGCAGGATTTCTTTAGTGATGAAATTATGTGCAGACACTAACTCAATCACATGCTGGAGCCATTAAGAAGTCACAGCAGTTAATTAGAAGTTAATAATAGAAGCTGGACATGAACTCCTCTGTTGGTGGAACAAAGGTGTGTTAAGTTATGACTTCCTCAGGTTGGAGTTTGATTGGAATATTAACAAATCTGAATCCAGTATCAAATCTAATTAGGTTTAGCCTTCAACAAGGTAGACACACTACAGTTTTGAGTGGAGGCTGAATAATTGTCAACAAAACTGTAGGTATAGTGTGAAAATTAGAGATATGTATCTGACAGATTTGTCAGAGTTTGGCCACAAACTTGCAAACATGCAGGCAACGGTTGTATGGCAATCGAATTCCAATAACGTCATCAAGGGGTGTTTTCAAAGGCCAGCAGCAATGAGGCAAACACACAGATTGAGATAATCTGGATCGGCCCAGCGGCGTCAGCATTTCCAGGCTTCACGTGGCTCCTGTGAATAAAAGCCACCATGTTTGTGTGTGGCTGAAAGAGTGCAGGTCTCCCACTGTTCATGCATCACTGTATGGATCTCAGAGTCAGCGTGCGTATCAGATATAAGCAACCATTGGAAGCAGCAGCAGCAGCAGCGATTGTTCCATTTGGTCGATGCTGCAGTGCTGTGAAAGCATTTTTCTGCATTGTATATCATCCACAATAATAGTATTGGATATATTGATGAAATGTATGTTAGACAAAGTGAATCTGCAGTAATGCATGACACATTTTTTAAAATCATTATCTCATTTAAGTAACAAAGTTATCCAAGACCCACATCACTAATGTGAAAACAGTTTTGCCCCTTTCTCCATTAGCCAGTGAACCTAATTTGACTGTTATTATGTTCAGCTGATTGAACGCAGTCAGGCTCGATAGCAGCCAGCCCTGCTCAATCTAAACCTCACTCATATTGAACCTTTTTCGCCCACAGTGAAGCAGCCACCACAAAGTTCCTGCAGTCAAATTATGCCTCTATTAAAAGAAATTCCAAAGGAAATGAGAAAGGAACATGTTGTATATCAGTCTAGAAAAGGGTTTGAAAGCCATTTCTAAAGCTCGGAGACTGCACAGAATCACAATGAGGGCTGTTATCTGCTAAAGGAGAAATCTAGTAGGTCAGTGTAATGACTCCACAGAAAGAAAGAGGCTGGCCTAAAATGGGATGTAATGGAGAATATGAAGGTGGGAACCACTACTAACCAAACTAATACAGGCTTGAGATATATTTCCGAAAAAGGACCTGAATACTTCCTAAGGCTTTTGGGAATTAAGGCCTTTACAAAGCTTTTCCATTAACAGGACCCAATCATATAACTTAACTTAAGAATAAAGGCTATTTATGAAATTTCTTATGACTTAAAACTACGGAGATCTCTTAAATCAGCTAAGATAAGATCCTAGATGACTGCAGTAGAAACAGAGGTTTTAAATTGACTGTACAAAACATAATTGGTCATGATTAATACATTGTCTGAATTATTCAGGATACGGTAGTTTTTGCATTGGATTTATGATGTTTTCGTTTAATGTTAGCCAATTTCATATTATTTAATCCCTATCTATATATTACAAATATCTAGATTGTTGTTAATTTTGCATGTTAATTGCTACTATAAATATTAAGGAAGTCAGATGAACAAAATGAATACATTTTTCATTAAAATATGTTTTTCACCTAAAACTTTTTTTTCTGATTTTTCTTAAAGAGTGAACAAAGTGTCCGTAAATCATTGTGTCTTATTGGCTATTCCTGTTTCAAACATATTCATTGTGTGACTCACTTTGCTGTTATAGGAGTTAGCAGCTTGAAGAATGTACTGTTCTAACTCAGCGACTACATTTCTTACTCCTTCCAAGTCAGTTTGTGCATCCTTAAGTGTAAATTCTTATTAGTTTGATTTAAAAAAAAGAACCCTGGACTGACTTGCCATTATTAAAGGGAACAGGAATTCTTCTCCATAACATTATTCTTAATGGAAAATATCTAGTCATCTGTCTGTGAGCTGAAGCTGGATGCAGCAAGACAGTGATCTGAAACATGGCTCGAGGTGAGGAAATCCCCAAGCAGAGCCACGGCTAAATGAACGGAAATGAATGGCGTGTTTTTGCACCAAAAATAAAACGTGGAGCATTTAGAGGGAAAACAAAGGTGCTTGCTCTTCTAGAATAATAATGGGTCAGATTATGCGCGCTCAAAGGATAGTGGGTACACAAAATTACATGCTTTTCAGACGTGATCTTCTATATTTAGAGACATTGTATAAGACCTTCAGATGTTTCACCCATAAATGGACTCATAGATTGTTTGTAAAGGAAAAAGGAATCATCTCAGCATGAGCTTTTAACACTCATTCACTGCCTTCGGAGACCTTTGACTTATCCTGAATGAGTCTCTAGTGTAACTAGAGACTGTGACATTCACATTCCCACATGCTCTCTTGCCTTCTAAGAGCAGTGAAGCATTATGAATGAAGGCGTCGCATTGATTTTGGTGGGGTCAACACCTGCAAGCCCACAGGACAATTCATGTTCACTGGATGCACTTGAACATATTTAGAGCATGTTCCATATCCCACTTCACCGATTCTGACCTCTGCTGCCGTGAATGGTTACAACTGTATCCAGCTGACACCTTGAATAAGACATGAGGGTGGTATCAATCTTCTCACCTAACTCTCAGTGCTAAGGGTCAAACTATTCCTTTAAGCAGTAGAAAGGTTAGTAAGTAAACATTCTGTAGTACAACCCTAATTCCAAAAATTTAGGATTTAGGATCTGACAACATTTTTACAAAGTCTTCCTTAACCCATGTATTAATCTCCTTTATACAACCATGTGTTTGACAAAGTGTTGAACCTCTCTCCATCCCTGCTTGTGAACGACTGAGTCTTTCCAGGATGAACCTTTCATACCCAATCATGATACTATCACCTGTTACCAATGAACCTGTTTACCTGTGGACTGATCCAAACAGGTGTGTTTCCAAACAGGTGTGTTTGGATCAGTCCACAACTTTCAGTCTTTTGTTGCTCCTGTCCCAGGTAGAAACCTGCAGTTGTGGCGAACATTTGAAACCTAATTGTTCTGCTTTGCCTCTGGATCAGTGCGTTTTCATTGATGTGTCTTTTGGTGACAGCAGACACTTGGCTAAACTATCTATCTATATAAAGTTAATTGTCCCATCTGCTGAGGTTTAGTGTCATAAATGCCTCGCAGGGGCCAAACACGTCTATTGGCAGCTCCCTCGGCTCAGTTTTAGTGCCGATATAAAAGCTTTGATTAGATGTTGATGACCTCGGACAGATGGTGTGTGTGTTTTGAAGTGCGGCTCAATCAGGCCTATCTGACCCTGAGATCACACTTGATGTGTTGAATGTGGTTCTCCCCCAATGGAAATTAACTCATTTACAATTAAGAATCTAACCACAGTTTATCAAAGCATATACCGCATGTGCAATTTGTATTTTAATCACCTTTCTGCTTTTTCACTGAAATGTGAGCAGTGAATCGTATTTTGTAATAATGCATATTATAATGGCTTTGGCTTCACGCAGATGATCAGTTCCATCTTTGTGTTTAATGTGTACAACACCAGTCTGCAGCAGCAGCGTGTCAGCTGATCACATTAGCGTGGCTTGCTTCCATCTGCTCAGCCTTTCTGAATTGGACTCTGAATGATTGGTGGCATCTGTACATTTGTAAATCGGTAAATTGAAGCCATCTGTAAATCTGTCAACATTTGGATTGCCATCTTAGTAGATTGTTTCCTTTGTAGAGTAAAACTGAACAGCGTAATTAATATCATTTAAAACAGGGAGGCCATTTTATCTTTGAAAAACCAGGATCTTGGTAAACCTTTGGTGAAAAAAAAAAAAAATCTGCAAATACAGCAAATCCCTTCAAATTAAAAGCACACACACGACAAAAGTGGTCAGCGTCATATATTTTTAATTAAAGTTTGTGAAAGTGATACAGAAGAAAACCAGTTTGGCCAATAACTACAGAGCAGAGCTACAGTAAAAGGAACAGCTCCATGTTTTGTAAAAGTTAGATCAACATACACAGCTACTACAACTAGCAGTGCAATAATCATTATTTTAAAAAAAACAGTAAAGCAGCATTTAACATTCTGCATGTGGAAGTATAAACGACGCTATGAATACAATGTAAAAAAATAATTAACGACGTCAAAACTGTACATTAATGACTACGCATCCACTGGTCACAGTGGATTATCTGTGCACCCTTTGGTGTGACATAGCTAAACTCTCCTGAATGATTCTTGTACAAAGCACCAGTATGTTTGGTTGGGTTGTCTGGAGGCAATTTAGTGGGTTCATGACTAGAGGAGAACCTGAGTAAATGTATACTGAGGCAACAACTCTCTCAGCAAGTTGTATTTAAGTGAGACATTCAACCCCCAACTGCACCAGCCAACAGCAGATTGCGGTCATACTGGGAGACTGTGTGAATGTGGAGCAGAGCTGCTAAAGAAGACAGCAAATAAATTCGGTCTACTCTCCTTGGATAAATTAAGGATTAAAAAAAAAATCTTTACAGTACTCTGATATCTCTCCAAAATCCACTCCTAGTAAAGTCACAAGTATTCAAGTACCTGAGAGCATTGTTACGTCACATTGTCCTTTAGCGATCAGTAACGCATCTAAAGGGTTTGGTGTTAAACCATTAAACTATGTTTGCAGATACTCAGTGAAAACATAGCACCAGTAACATTTGTCTACCTGATGAACGAATGAAGTCCAAGAACAGTTCCTTGAGATACTCGGCTGGCTGTAAACATTTAAGGCTTTAGTGATTTTCTCTTCACAGTGATGTCTGAAATGATCCAAGAGAGGATTGTCTGCTACAGTCAATGTAAAGCAGCAGCTAACAGATTTCCTATCATACCTTGATAATGAAACAAAAACCTGAAGGGGCCAGCTAAAGACAGTCACGTCAGTATTGGACATGCATTCGTCAAATACTTTAGTGCTAAAACAAAAAGTTCATGTTACATTACAGTCCCTGTAATCAACATATATTATCTAAAATATAAATAGCAATTGGGCTATAATACACAATTGATGGGGAATTAGGTAGCTTGATCTCAGGGAGGGAAAATTAAGGCTGAAATTCTAAATACAGCAGTGGCCGACTCCCACCACAGGAGGGCACTGTCACATTGGCAATACTGCTTCACTCCTTTACTCTTGTGTCCCATAATTGAACCAGGAGGCACATCTGAACTGGTAACATAACGACCAATAAGGGGGAGTGTTTCATTTCAAAATGAGACGCCCAACATTTGGTGAAAATTGACAGTCACTGGCAAAAATGTCAGACATTTTTCAGATTTTTAAGAAAGAGTTAATTTCAGGTCTCAGTAAAGAATCATTTGCTATTTTTTTTCTAGAGAGAAATGCTTAATTTTGTATTAATTAATAAACTAACAAAGCACCAATGGTTTGAAACCATATTCTTCACTTTTGAGTTCAACACCTGAGTGTTCAGACAGCATGTTCGCCACCTATTCCTCATGTCTAACTGGTCGGAGGGTGGCCGACGTCCAGTCTCCTCTGTGCGGAGCCTCGTTTTCGGGCAGCTGGCAGAGCGCTGACTACACTTCCCAGTGTGCCCGGGGTCTGGAAGAAAGCCTTGGAAGCAGATGGTGTGGTTTCCTTTGGAGTATGTGGAGTCTGTGAAGGTAGAGAGTGATGTCAGGTGGGAGAAGATTTATACCATGTACTAAAGTGATCAGGGAGCATTTTCACACATTCCTTTGGAGGTGCATTCAAGGACTCTGGGATCTCAACAAACCTTCTCTGAACAAACTACTTTTGTGAGCAATCTGTAAAACAGCTATTGAAAGTTGTCACTTTGTCAAAAGCATAGGATATTGATTTGTAAAAGACAATGATAATTTGCAAAAAATAATTATCTATCAATCAAATAAGCGTTTCAGCTCTACCAGGAAATAAAATCAATATGTGGAAAAAATAAGAGGATACAGTTTGGTGGTCCTTTTCACAGAGGCATCACTCTACCCTGATTAAAAGTGAAAGTAGGTGGAATAGAGAGGACACTCCTGATTTCTGTGTCAGTACAACACAGTCATTGACTCGTCACGTTGTCCCTAACGCTGCTTTCGTTTGCCATCCAGCGCCTCAGCAGGTTGTCTAAAATCGACTGTTTGAGAAGAACAATGCTGGCGGACTGTGTTGGGCTTTGCAGACAAGAACATTAATCCCTATTTAACAAATTGGAGATTAATCAACTTGAGCCGCTTGTGGCATACAGAAAGTGTCTAAATGATTAAAGGCAGGGAAACCTTCCACATAACAGATGCTGCACTTGCTCTCATGTCAAGCAGTGTTGTGGCATTTTGCCTGATATCAGAAAGGTCATGTGTCATTATGAAGGCAGATTATGTCAAAGTTAATACGTTTTTAGAGCAGAGATCTGTGTGTGTGTGTGTGTGTGTGTGGAGGGCTACAGTACAGCAGATTCTTACCAGTGGTTCTGGTGTGCTGATGTTGACAGTCTGACGCGGTGCAGAGGGAGAATGTGGAGTGCCTGCTGCCGACCCGTACAGCCTGCTCTGCTCCGGGGTGGATGGCGATGGAACCGGTGACCTGCTGATCTCTGATGCTGCCGCCAGGCCATACGGCGCCGCCCCCACCATAAAGTGGGCAGGTGACATCACGGCGGGCACGCTGAAGCTCAGTTTGTTGTGGGCATCAGAGCCTTGCTGTTGTAGACCGCTGGTCACCAGAGGGTAGTGGGAGAGGGCTGCAGAGGGCAGCAGGACGCAGGGCAGCGCCAGGGTGGGAACGCTGCTGGGAGGAAGTGCTAGACCGGCTGGTGGCTGGCCGGCAGAGAGGAGGAAGTTGAGGCTATTCAAACCTGGAGAAGATAGATCAGGAGAAAAAAGGGAAGAGGTGCCGTGGGTTAGACATATGACTTAATGATCTTTCTTTGACTCTATGAGGTGATTACTTTGTTGTCATCTAAATGCAGTTAGGTGACTATTTACTTTAATCCATATTTATTAGTAATGTCATCCTATTGTTGACAAATTACTATATGACTTTATTGTGATAGTTGATTAGGGTTGTCTTTCTTGTTAATTTCCAATTGAACAGAAAAATACACCGTTACCCTTTTCCCCAAAACATCTAAGCCATGTGTATGTGATGTGATGAACTTAACACCAACTCTTCAGACGTGTACTTGTGTGCAGTGGGTTTTAACAAAGTTGTGTGCGTACCTCCATTGTTGGGTACATAGAGGTAGTGCGATGGTGGGGCCGGCTCACTGCCATTGTTGCCACCTGGACTCTCATCGAACGCCTGCTCTCTGGAGAGGCCTGCTGGGCGACTGGGGGAAGTCCTGCTGTTACCTGTTTGTGAACACCCTGTTGCTTCCCTGTGAGTTTCAGCTCTCATCTGCAAGGAAAAACAAACAATGGGATAAATAAACCTGAACCTCATGACGGACATTTAAAATGGAGGAACCACTCATTGTTGTATCTAAGATGCATGGCACTTCTCCTCAAACAAGGTGGAAGTCTACAATCCGTCTGTAATGAAAATTTATCATAATGTGTAGCAATTTATGGCTCAGCAGTCAAAACCACTGCACTGATTAAGCACCGGAGTTAACTTCTGCCAAGTAATTTTCCTCATGTGAAATCGCAGCACTTATGCTCTACTCTCTTAATCTACCTTTCCAAAAGACCATCTTATCATGAAAAATGGGACTTTTCCAATTACCAGGACTGTGTGGCCTGACTAATTGCTAGGGATTTCCAATTATATCCAATACATCACTAATATGATATGTCTTTAATTACACCAGGGATGAGTTCATCAATCTGCATGTAGTAGTTTATATTTTCAATTTAACGGTCTGCTATCCAGTAGGACTGGGAAATTAGTTCAAGGAAATCCACTGTTAAAAACACAAGAATTTTAAAAGCCCAATAAATGCATGATCTTTCTAAAGTCAATGAGTAATCATGTTAAATAATCATGATCTCAATATTGACCAACAATCCTGACTATGATTTTTGCAATAATCAGGCAGCCCTACTATCCAGGATCAGTAACAGGATCTTGTGTTGATAGATGCAAAACAAAGACATCATATAATTATATTACTGAAGCAAAGAAATGTTGTTCACACTCATTCTTAGCCAAAATGACACCAGCCGTGAATGATGTTAAACACTAATTACATTCATTTTATACCAACACACCAAACACCACCTCACCTTGTCGCCTTCCTCCAACCCAGACATTCCCTTCTTTTTCACCACCGTTCCCTCCTCTTCCCTTTCTTCCCTTCTTCTTTTCCTCCCTTCCTCAGACTCCAACCTGGGCGATCTCTGACCTTCAGCCATCTGCTCGGGCTTGTCTGGCGCCCTGTACAGCATGACCACCGACGGCTGGGACAGGCTGGGCAGGTAGGCCAAGCAGTGAGGAGAGGAGGAGGAGGGTGTGAACAGGCGCTCTGGGTGGAGGGAAGTTGCCAGCAGGGTGGGATGGGTGGAGGATGAAGGCAGCGGGTTGCTGCTGCTGGCGCAGCTGGGGGTCTGCAGTGCTACGCTGGGACGGTTACTGCAGGGAAACCAGAAAGTAGCGAGAAATGATTAGTCGTTAGAATTCAAAGTATAAGTCTGGGCTTTGCAGGCTTCAGCCAGTAGAGGCTCAGGTTTTCCCCAAACTGAATCAGATCAGGATTCATTTTACACTGAATGCATTAAATGCTGTAGCAGTCTGGGTTTGGGTCAAAGTTTTTGCCCCAATTAAAACATCAATTGTTGAGTGCTTTTTCACCTTCTTTAGTCTGTAACTGCAATGAAACAATCAAATTAAGTTTCGTTATCTCTCCAGCTCCCTCTCTTTTCCGATCACCTGTGCTCATTACATTACATGACTTACAAGAAATGGCCTGGACTTTATGGACTTTTTAGGGCACCATGAACTATGGCAGAGGAACTAAATTCCTGGCTTCCACTGGTGGAAACACAGTAAGGTTCCTGAACCCCTGGAAAAGTTCCTGTGGTAGAAATGGGGCTAGATGTCCCTCTGATCTCCCTCGCTGATGTGCAGGCTTCTAACTGGCCACCTCCCAGCTATGAACCTCCGACTCTTATCCTGTGGGCTACCACTGCCTCTGGTGCATTTTTACCCAGCTTCATGTCTAAAATATCCCTTTTCAACACACACTTCTTTTTCCTATTATCTCTCTCCCTCCAAAAACACTTAACAGCCACAGTCTTGAAGCAGCAGTGGTTTGGCCACAAGCAGGCCGACCACAGAAACAACATGAACCGCTGTGTACTGTATCTATGGAGCCAACACATACATTCGTGGAGAACCCAAACTACTCATTTCCACAGCGGTCCGCTCATGTTACATGTAGCCTAAAGCAAAACACATGGACCAATGCAAACACTGGCAGTAAGTGTGAAATATTATGTACGAGAGACTGAGATTAAAAACCCCTTCAGGGAGCGGAGGGCCTTTGCTTCTCATAACTAAGACACTGTCAGTGCTTTTAATGCCATTATCCATTTGGATGTAATTGTGTAGCCTGAAAATGGAGTTATGTTTTTTAGAAGAACAGTTTCGCTTTTAATTTATATACAAACAGCTAGTGGACTCTTATTAGACAGCTGATATGGATTCCCCATAATAGAGCAGATCCTGTCCTGGCAACATTAGCAAACAGAGCCACTATGTGCTGTAAATCTGCAGTGGATGACTGCAGATAAATCTAAACCAAGAATATGCAAGGGTGATTACAGACAGGTTGATTATCTGTGTGTGTTAGTATTAACTCACTCAGTGCTGTTTCCAAACTGCAGTCGGCACACTGCATTGTTGCTTGTCCTTTTGGAATAATCTACGGGCTGGTTTGGCAGACCTGTCGAGCGCAGGAAGAAAGCAATTCATCAGAAAGAGTAGAAACATTTTCTACTGTAGTGAACTGATCTATTTGACTGACTGAAGAGCAGCGTAGAAATACAGAATTCAGAGGGTCTCTTACCAGTAGGGTCTCGTCGTGGACTGCTGGGTGCAGAGCTGACCTGCCGCTGGATGGCCACAGAAGTTGGCGTGATGTTGAAAGAGGCGTGGCGTGCCATCTTGGCTTTTCTGAGGTCCTGGCCTGCCAGTGGCTGTGTGGCCCCAGGTGGAGTGACAGCCGGCAAGTTCACAGTATTTCCTAAAGATGATAATAGTGAAATGGAAAATGAACTGAGTTAACTTGACAACCATTATAGCAAAAAAATCCAACCTTAACCTAACCTAAACCTTACAGATGACAGTGAATGGGTGTCTTCACAAAGCTCAACTCTTACCAGCATTTGCAGAGTTGTTGAATTCAACAGGGCCAAGCCACTTGAATGCCGGCTTCCTGCCTCTCTCCTCACGCACATGGACCTTCTTTATGAGGCCCAGGCTGGTCAGCACGTTGGCGATGTCGTACAGTCGCCGCACCTTAGCTGCAGATACAGGATGAGGTTTAGTTTTGCTAAAACAGAAGAAACTGGATTTGTATCACTGGATATATTTTTTTGTACTCTTACTTTTGTATTTACTGTGGCTCGATGAGTCCTGACTCTCCTCGATGAGGATCTTAGCGGCTGCGTCCAGAGTAACAGTTTGAGTTTTGGACACCAGGAACAGCATGACAAACTTCTGGCTCATGATGCGCAGAGATTTGTCTTTCCTGTTGCCACCAGCTGCAAATACCAGAGAAACATGCACGTATATCAGACGGCTGCAGTCACAGGAATCTACAGTATAGAAGATAAGACAACCTGAGAAGTAAGAGGAGTGAAAATTCGGGCACTGCATAAGTAATATTACATATAGAGATTGCGTCTTCTAATGGCTAGATGCCCATAATGAGCTCATGTTAAATATGGTGCCATGAGGCCAAAACAATCGAGGTTCATCCTCAGCTACTATGGAAGAAAAACCCTCTAAATTCAGAAAATAAACATCTTAGATCTGCTACTAAAGTCCTGTAATACCATGATTACAGTATCAGCCTTACAACCCATCTTGGTGTTCACGGACTGGGCTAAAGTGAAATGCTACCAACTTGTCTTGTCTGATCGTAAACCACGACATTACAAGGCTTAACTGTGCAGCTGAAGTCTTAATGACATCATTTCAGCTGTAGGTGTTTGTTGTCATGATGACTGCTATTATGTATTAGTATACTGCCTGAGGTGATCATGTTCAACCAGCCACAACAATGCTAACAAACATTAACCGCTTAATGGACATCAAAGCCCGTCATCAGGTTCTACCTTTGTAAACTACCTCTTTGTCACGAGTGCTATTATTATCCAGCCACAGTGACAAGTCAACACACACACCCTCTTAATGACAAGCTGTGTGCATGTTTGAGGAGGCAGGATCACTATGGAAACCAGGCTTGTATTCACTCCTGTTGATGCGAGGGTGAAAGGAAAGATCGTTTAGCTGAAGTGTTAATTTGGTGGCAGCTGCTCCTGAGATGAAACCTACACTTAAATTTTTACACATGCAGCATTAACCCGATGGTCTTATCCTATTAGTGCAACAGTAAACTACAGCACCTTTATCACCGCCATTAGAGAATGATAAAGACACACAAAGGTGCCAAGATAGAAGAAAATCACTACCATTGCCAGCATCTCCTTCCGCCCCATCGTCCTCGCGTCCTGGCCCGGCCTCCCTGGCCTCGGAGGCCAGCTCCATCTGAAGGTGGTAGCCCTGCTGACGACCCCTCCGCTGTAGCTCCTCCAACGTGGCCTCCAGCCGCTGACGGCCGTACCAGGTGTAGCTGTTCTTTGCTATCCGACCCACAATCATGAGAGACTCCAGCACGTTGACGATGTCGTAGATACGCCGCCGCTCCACTCCTGACAAATTGTAGAGTAGAGAAATTAGCCGATCCGCTCTTGGAAACGGGCAGTGTTTTGATTAAAATGAATGCAAGTTATAACACTAAAGATCCCTGCTCCAAATTGCAGCACAGCAACCTTCCATTAAATACAGAGCAACACACTGTACAAACTGCCCATTATTCAAATCCATAAACATAAAAACTTTATAATGCTCGTGACACAGGCATTAGCTGCCTCCATTATCATCTCATCCCTCTCATGAGGTGTTTACACTAACAGCCAAGGCAGACGCTGGGACAAGTTCATACTCTCTTTTCCAACCTCATCACTTACCCAGACTGGTCGCCACCTCATCCAGTGAGATCCAGATGGGGCTGTGTGGCGGCGGGTAATCAGGGTAGAGGGCCAGGAACTTTTGACACAGCAGACCCAGGCTCTTCTGCTTCCTGCTTGGCTTTTTGTCAGCGTCGTCCTCTTCCTCCGCTGCTTCCAACTGGACAGACAGATAAAGGATTAGCATTTCCCAGTCTTGTGTTTTACCACTAATTTTACACAGGCTAAGGACACTCTGGTGCCACCTTCTGCATCACCGTCATCCAGGGTAGGAGCAAACACACCACGGTTATTTAGCATACACATTAACACACAGAGTTAAATCCTGCAATCCCTACAAAGATATTATCCAGTAAGGCTGGAAAACCTTCACACATTGGATTTAACAAATAATCGTATCACAAAAGCTCAGGGTGATTTAGGCTCCAGCTGCCATTTTATATACAGTATGACTTCATTTATTTGGCATAACTGAGTGAATGTGTTTGTCTTTCTAAAACCTCCCTGTCTTGAGGGTTCAGTTGCTAATGTGAGTAAAGGGTGGATCAAAAGTGTTCACTCCCTTGACTTTTAAGATGTGGAAATTTTGGGTTCCTCTGAGCATTTCCCTAACTAAACTAATAAACAAGAACTGCAATCTAACCGATTTCTGCCCAGTGAAATAAGTCATTTTGATATTTCAAGAACCCAGTTGAGAACTTATTAAATTCCTTATTGATTATTTTAAAGACCTTTGGAAACCATGTGTTTTTTGATAAAATGCTTTAGCAGTTGCTAAAATGTTCTGTTTCACATACCTGACAAGAGTCTTCCACCTCTGTATCCTCTACCACAGCATCTGGACTCGCTGGCTTGTCCTTCTCATTCTCTATGGGTCTAAACAGCACCTTTTTCATCTCTCTGTCCCGGATGTCTGGGCTGGCAGCGCTGATCAGCATCTTCAAATTGGCTGTGGGCGTCCAGGGTTCTGCTAGGGCCGTGTGCTTGATGGGGGTGATGTGGGCCAGGTCAGGGGTGGTACCTTTTCTGTTTATCAGCAAAATAGGGACGTTGGACTCTGCAGATTTCAATGGTGTGGATCTTCTCCTCTCTGTGCAGATGTTTTCCTGTGATGGAGACAATTGTTTTGTTGTTACACATTTTTAGCTAAGCTAACTTATACTGCTTAATCTGGGTGAATATCAGGGACAATGTCAAGAACACTGACACTGTTGAAGCAGATGTGACATTATGATATGTAACCCTGTTGAAACCTTCTATTTTCAAGCTCCAGCTTGAAATCTCCATCACATGTTTTTATTTAGGAAGTCAGACATGCTGATGAACTTGGGTGTGGTGTTTAAATAAAAAAATCAGGTACATCAAAGCAAATCTACTGATTTGTTTGGCATTTCCCTCAATCCACAAACTAGTTTCCCCACTTTTGCTCATGGAAACCTTGAAAGCCAAAAACCATCCTAGCCTTGCTCATATCTTATAACCATGTCACTCTAAAAATGCCATTACATTGCACTGAACATCTCTCTCTCATTAACTTGATTCTGCAGCTCTCATGATCAAACCTGCCACACTGACCAGACCACACCTAAGATCCAGCAGTGGGCCACCTCACCTTTTGTTCACTGTGGCCCCCATCCTCCTCCTCCTCCTCGGGCTCCACCGTGAAACTTTTCCTCGGACTTGTGAGGTCCTTCAGTGCTAGACATTCCAGTTCCATCTGGGAAAACTACAATCAAAAAAGCAAAGTTGTGTATAGAAAAGTAGAAACAGATCAATGACTAATATCTTAGCGGGGTGAGTGTTGAAGCTGCGATCATTGCAGGCAGAGCAGTAAACCCAGAGGGGAGGTCAGCTGAATTTGGCGCAAAGAACATCAGCTAATTAGCCCTTAGCAAGCTAACCGCTGTAACTTAGCTAACAGCTTCCCTACTTAACAGTTTGGTTTAATACTAACAAAACGTAAAGCTACTGACATGCAGCTTACGTAGGAAGTTGAGATATTAGTGCATTATTATCATTAATTACCTTAATTCTAAGATGTAATAGAAAAAGTAGCGTTAAAGTGATTAACTTATTAAAGGACCAATTCACCCAAATGAGTCCATACATTTAGGCGTGGCAGAGTCTGTGAAAGAGATTAACTATATTATTCTGACTTACATATAGACATAAAGGCTAGTTTAGCTTTAATTAGCTACTAGGCTAACTACTAGCTCAGCTGATAAGCACATCATAAGTTGGAAACCGCTGGAGGGAAATGTCCTCACCCTTCTCTGATACTGAATGAATGAAATAGTCCAATGTTGCAGGGTTTCACAGCTTGTCAGCGCGTAGTTTCTTCAGACAAACATAGCAACTAGTTTCCCTCTTCAAAATAAGCGGGCAGTCCTCCTCGGTCTGTACATCCAGTCCTCTCTGGACTCCTGTCCGGTCAGTGGAAACTCGGCTCTGTCCCGTGGAGACTCCAGCTTCACCCGCTCAAGCTTGTTTTCTGGCGCTCTCCAGCATCTGGCTCGCTCTGGCCAATCAGCATCTAGGCGATTAGCTGCGTCATCCAACATCAGCCAATCGGCGCTATCGTGCTCAGCTTCTACCAATGGGCGTGGATGACGACCACGCCCCCACGGTTCGGCTGGCGGGGCAACCGGCGCGCTCTGTCCGAGACTGACAAAGAGTTTAAAAAAAACCAAGAGGTATCACTCTACAACTATTTATGGGTGCAGCAACGGAAATGGAAACTTGTGTCATGTGGCCAATTCAATGCAATTCAAAGAACTTTATTTATCCCCGAGGGGCAATTTAAGGCACGAAGAGCAGTGAACAAGAGCAACAAAAGTAAAGCAAACAAAAACGATGGCATGGATTTTAAAAAAAAGTGGCAGTGCAATGCAATAAATATTGTGAATATTGTGACCAATTGAAAACAGTAAACAAATGCTGAGCAGTTTTAGGTAGTTTATTTAGAACAAATGCATGAGCAAGAAGCTTTTTACAATGTTAATAGCACTATAGAAGACAATATCAGAAAGAAATGGCCCTTGATATAATTAAACAAATATTTACCTAACTCTTTCCAGTATAGCGCCAATGAAAAAAAGAACATCAATCAGTCCAGTGCATTTCAGTGCTCAAAGAAAAATCAACAATATTTAACAGATTATTAACATGTTGATATGTTTTATTTATAATAGTTTAATATTGTTTTTTAGAACGAGTGATCGTCCTCGTGATAAGCGATCTTCGGCTTTCAGCTGAGAGTCTTGGCTTCTGCTCTGCTTCTTCTCCCACAGTGACACAGGAGTAAATCCCCCGCACCTAGAAACCCGCTATTAAGACCTTTAACCTGATCATCGGGGTCTTTTGTCTCTGTAATCAGCTCTGCGGCTGAAGCAGACAGATGGAGGACGGAGGGAGGCACGAGTGGCGCTAATCGTACCTGCGGCACAGCGCGAAAAGCGGAGCTCACTTTCCTGCAGACAGGGTCCCGCCCTGCATGCAAACAGGGGCTCCGAGGACTCACCCCCAGTGTTTGCATAATGGCCCTCAATACACAGGATCTGCCGCCAAACGCTATTCAAATCTGGGCCGGTGAAGAAGGAGGGAAACAGTCCTGTGAAGTGCAGTAAATCTGTGATGCCTTTCAGAAGGATTGCAATCAGTCCAAAACTATTACTTCATATACTAGAAAACTAAAGTGGATCTCTTCTTTGTCACTGCAGGTTATAGTTATGAAACCTTAATTATGATAATAACTTTATTCATATAAGCTTTCAAGAGAGTAACAAAGTGCTTTACAGTAAAAACATACAAGAGATCCACAGCAAGATGTAAACAGATACATACATAAATACCACAACGCCATCAGCTAAGAAAAGCCATGTGAAAAAAATGAGAAGAGATTTGAAAGATGATGCTGAGTTTGCTTGTCTGAGATCCTTAGGCAGGGAGTTCCACAGGTGAGGGGCCCAAACGGCAAAAGCCCCATCACTTTTGTTGATTTTGAAACCACTAGGGCCCTGTCGGAGGATCTCAGGCATCAATCTGATCATGGATGTAGGCGGGACGCAGACTGTTCAACGCTTTAAAAACAAGAATCTTAAAATCAATTCTAAAAGTCACAGGTAACCAGTCACAGGCAGCAAGGGTTGATGTAATGTAGCTGTTTGTCTTGGTATGTGTTCAAAATGTGGTATGTGTTTGTACTCTACTAAGTGTAGTCTTTGGATGTTGCGCCTGCTGACGCCAGAATAAAGTGCATTGCAATAGCAATGTGTGGAGGAGATGAAAGCATGGATGACCTTTCCTAAGTCTGCGGAGGAAAAGGAATGATCTGATCTTGGTTAGCTGTTAGCTGCAAAGCAGGACTGCAGCACTTTAGTCACCTGAGAATCAAAGGACAGTTCTGAGTTGAAAATAACACCTAGTTTGCGGGCCTCTTTACACACGTTATTAGATAAGACCACCAGACTAGAGGAGAGATTATTAATGCTGCTAGCACTGTGGCCACAGGGGATAATTATGATAACATCTGATTTAGAGTCATTCAGCTGTTGGACAGTTTTTGATTTCAGTGAGGCAGGACAGAATACAAGAAGCATCTGTGCTGCCAGGCTTTAGTTGCCAGTTTACAGTTGGAAAAGTGGACATCAATGTCTTGTCTGATAGCGTGGGTTAGCATGTATATGGTTAAAAGGAGGGGACCTCACAAAATACAGGATCACAGGACTAGGCATCTCCAGGCTTATAGAGAAGGGCCTGTTTGACAGATAGGAGATGGCTTTGCCCAATTGGGGGCAGGGACCCACAAAGGGATACAAAGACAGGGTCACAAGATGATTAAAGGGATAAGCCAAAAAAAAAAGTTTTTTTTCAAATTTTTCTTTAATTTTTGCTTTTTTCTTGTTTCACCCCTTCACACTTCTGAAAATCCTTAAAATGAAATAACCCAAGAAGGAAAAATCACTCTAGTCAGTTTGTTTTCCAAAAGAAGTTGGAAACTATACTTTATGATATGCAAGTACCAGACTCCAGAAGAGTCTGTCAGAATTGGCCCAATTCCTGCATCACTATAGTATTTCAGTCACTTTCTATCTCGTTATTCAGTGCAGATATTTTGTTTGCAGAGCTTGTTGTGTGAATGTTGTAATTAATTTGAACATCAAATCAAACAAAACCGTGGCGTGTATCACATGTTTAATTGTAGATCTGCAGGTGGCTATCAGTCAACACTTGTGAAACACTGATTAGGCCTACGTTAATAGCTGTGAGAGTGTTATCGAGCGAGAGGGCAAAGAGATGCACGTTTGCTGCAACACAAATTTTTTGTTAAACCCTCGTTGTTTCATTTAATGTTTTCCTTTTGTGTCTGATTTTCAGCGTCTGAGCTCACAAAGCTCATTATGTCATTACACTCCCCATTACCCACTCAAGTGACACTCTTTGTCTGAGTCCAACTGGGGCCCCAAACTAACCACATCAAGAGGTTTAACAGCCAAAATCAAGAGAACCCTCAACTGAATGAAGTGTTAACAGATTTGTTTGTTGTCCAGTGGAATGGATTTGGCACTGATGCTCCTTTTCAGCATGATTCTGTTTTACATATGAAACAATGTTGCATGCTATTTTTAATGGGCACCTTTTCATAACCTTGGCTTAAATCTGCAAAATGTGGCTCATTTGCAGTGTTTTTATGGTTGCTTTGTTTCACTTTTCAAGTTTCAATGTGCATAACTCCGAATGCAAAAAGCCAAAGTTACTTGCAATTTGTTTGCCTGAATATACAAACTATAAAACTCTAAATCCCAGACTTGGGAATAGAGTCAGAATACATTAGCACAACTTTTAATGCTTATTTGTAAGCAACATGTCTCTGCAAGCATTTGTCCAACATTACTCTCCTGAGCAGCAGTGCAACAAAATTATTTCGCCATACATTTAAAATATAGTCAAAGTGTACTGTGTGTTGGTGGAATGTGTCTACTTGTATTGTCAATGTAGCTTCCTGTTTCTTAGAAGAATTTACAAGTGGTGTAAATATCTAAGTTTGATGTCTGATGATTAAAACAAACTTCGTGGTAGATACAGAACAAAAAAGTAAGTTAATGCAGTGAAATACAGTCACAGTCAACATTTTGCCTTGTATGAGTTCCATGAACACGTTTTTATCCACATTTACAATATTTACAACACAGCATATTCAACAAAAGCCGTAACATGAAAGTAATCCTTTAGATTCTATATGAATTGGACATTTTATAGTCTTGTAGAAAGAACCACTGCAGACTCTGTTTTGATGAGGATTAGTTCATGTTTGAGATCATATTTTGGTAATAAAGTGTATTTTTAAATTCATCAATGATTAAGATTCAACGATAAACATACTTAAAGTGATGTTCTGATAAACCTATTGTGTGACCTATAACCTAATTAGAAGCTGCCTTTTTCCCACATGAGCCAAAATCAGGAGTAAAGTTTTTCAAATTTACAAAACTCTTTACAAAATTGAGCCGATTATACCCGACTTTTAGTTGTCCCTGCTTGACTTTTTGGTGGTCAGCTTGAGGAGACAACCCCCAGCTGATGCAACAAGTTCAGGCATGTCTGGGGTTGTCAGTGCAAAGCATTCTGGGAAACGATAAAAATCAAAGACTGAAACAGCCTGTGGGCAAGAGTGGACACAAATTAACTTTGGGACTGCACTGATCATCAGACTGATATAGTTTGTGCCAGTTCGATAAAAGGTCTAAATGTCCTTTAATGCTCAGAGCTGCCTCTTGCTGCCTCACTCTCTCGACCCCACCGCTTGTTTCTCTTTCTCTGCCCTTTTTACTTCGCTCCAAAACTTTTATGACTCACATATAGAGGTTGCAGCTTTCTTGTCTCTGTTCCCCTGCCCAGGATTGCACGCTGACCTTTTCTCAAACTGCTCCCCTGGAAAATTGTTACGATTCACACTGAGCCCAGTGCAGACACATTACCGAAATGTCTTACATCTGACATTGGCATTTAGTAAAAGCTTCAGACCCAATCTTAAGCTGGGGTCCCAGATGTGGGCTGCCCTCTGCTGCTCACTTTGCCGTCAGATATCCTTGTTGAAATGTCTCATTTCACCGAGTTTTCTGCTCCGTCTGATCTCTCGAAAGTCACATTAATATATGTTATATCTATCTACACAGACGTGCTCAAATTTGTTGGAACACCTCGACAAAAATATAATAATGGACACTTTTTTTTTCTGAAACTAAATTGAAACTGACAGAAGTAATTGCCATCCACCATTGTTTATTCCAAATGTAGTAGAAATCAGAGCCTCCTTGTAGGCCCCCACCAGACCTCACCTCGACAGTCGATATATGACTTATGATTAATATATGGTCTGGGAAATTTAAAGTGTCATCAATAGTTAATGTCCTATTCTAAGGTAGGATTTTTTTTTCCTATGTGCAGTTAGGAAACTTGTTTCTGTAATACCACAAACTCTAAATGTTATCCTGAAGTTGACTCTAATGAGGATTCATAGAAGGCCACTTTTAGAATAGTTTTGTTCTTATCCTTTCTTGGGTGCTGTGTGTGTTTCTGGGCAATAAGTTTCACAAGCCAACATGGAGGTGGTCTTTAGCTGATTGCACTGCATGTGCTATGTGCACACACAAAAAAAAGTGGAAGTATGCAACATCCGGTTGGTGACACTTCCCAGTCAACTCGCTCTCTATGGTTATTGCGGGTTTCTGCTCAATATTACATTGTCAATATTATCAAGCCATAAATCAAATCAAACATGTTTGATATTTAGGATTTGAAATGGGTGATACTCCGATCCAGTTGGAAAATTAAGATTTTGTAAACCCCTCATGCTACAAGATCATTTGGGCAGATAATCTGTTCAGACCAGCCTTGAATCGAGAACAGCCCTGCAGTTGTCGGGAGGGAGTGAATCTGACCCAAAATCTGCCCAAGCATCCTCTGGTGCCGGGCCAGCAGGTGTTCTAGTGTCCCTCTGAGCTACAACATGTTGGGATCCCTTCCATCATCATTACCTTTACCCCAACTTATTGCGCCCTTCTGTGTCGATCACCACCCAGATGTTGCCAAAGTGTTTATGAGGGGCTTTGTTAAAGTAGAACCACTGAGGACCAGGACGCATGGCAGCAAGCACAAATAGCATCTGTCATCAGTAACAGTCGTAGATGTGGGGTGGAGGGTGTTGGAACAGTAATGTAGAACTTAAAACTGCTGTAGGGAAATTTGTATGCGCCTGTATGTGCCTTCAAATGTCTGCAAGAGGAGTAGTAAACATTAAACTTATATTATAATATTATACATTCTAATTAAGGTTTTCAAATGTTATCTTTCTCTCAAGTTAAAGAGAAATGTTATTTTAAATATCCAATCAATTTCAAATGCAGACAATACAGGTTTTCATTGGTAATTTCAAATTTCAAAGCATTTCTTTGAGCAACACAGCTCACTTAGCTCAACTGTTCCATTGTGACTGACACATCAGATATGAATTAATCAGCCATGTTGGTTGAAAGCCAAGCAGCTTATTAAAGAACCAAATCAATTCAAATTGAAATTGAAAATTAATGGGAAGAAGCATTGGTGCAATGCTAAATGTTCCATTTTAGGCATTTAACTATTATCCAATGAATTTTCCCCATTATTGATTTAAAAATTACTCAAGCTTTTAATTGATTAGGAAAGTAGATGCTGGTTATTTTTGGCCTGAGTCTTGGTGTAATTCTTTCAGCCCTGTGCTGCGTTCACAGCCGGGCAGGTTGTGACTTGCCCTTATCAAGTTGTCAGGGAGTCACATGAAGCCGTTTGGGTCCCAACAGCCAGGAGGGACTCCCCTCCTCCTGCTTTCACTGATCTCTAATGTTTGAATAATGGCACAGCTTTGTTCAGTGCTCAGCTCTGATTGGCTGGCAAAGGGCTTTCTGAGTCCTAAGATACCAATCTGTCAAGGGGTCTGATCCATTTTGTTGGCAGATCAGTGGTGACAACCGCTGCTTAGTTAATGCAGCGAAACACTCAACTTAAATGAGGACAGAAATATTCATGATATTATGTTTTGATGAGAAAATAAAGCTCAGTTTCCTCCCAGTGTCCAACACAGAGGTAGTTTCATGACATGCTCAACAAAGTTTAGCCCAAAGACCAAAAGATGTCCTTTACTTGAAAAAGAAAATTCATGGCCATTTCTGATAATAGATTAATCATCCAAGTAATGTTTTTTTAAGCAAAAATGGCAAAAATCAATTTGAATTATTGCTCTTTTTCTTCACCTTCCATGTCAATAAACTGAACATCTTTGGGTTTGGATTGCTCATCAGACAAATGAAGCATTTAATTATATCAACACGAGTGCTGAGAAAATGAGCCTTTCTTCTATTTTTTGACCTTTTATAGACGAAACAATTAAGCGGCTATTCGAGAAAATTAATGGCAATGTAATCAACAATGAAATTAATTGTTGGTATCAGCCCTACAGTAATTCAAAGCACAAAAGCCTTAACTGCAGTTTAGAGGAAGAACGGCAATCACATTAGGTTAAACTGTAGCTGAGCTGCAAACAGAGCAACATATAATAACAACAACACATTTTTTTAAGAGCTTATATCTTGAAATAAAACTATTTCCAGACCTTTATTTAATTACATTTAATAGAGGATTCTTCCACTTTGCTTTTGCTCCTTGTATATTCATCCCTTGCTTACATTGTCTTTATGCATTCATCCATAGCAGCAAACAAACTTCACTTCTCAGGAACAAACAAAGTGTGTCTTGAGGTCATGGGTGACACGCACAACACTGCCCCTCAAAGGTGAACAACATTAACTGCGTTTTTGTTGTTTCAAGGTCAAAGGTCAGGAACTTTTTATGAGCTTATTAACAGTTTATTTGACTTAAATAGAAATGATCCTCAGTGTCTGTTGAAAGCTGTGATTCCTCAGAAGTGAATCTTTAACCCCACACTCCACATCTCCTCTTGATTAATAGCACACTTAACAGCACGCCTCTCCTGCCACCTCCGCCCCTTCGCTGTTTCTTCCTCTCCCAAGCATTTCCTCATAAAGCAGACGGAAGATCAATAGCACTTAGAAGTCTGATGGTGTTTTGATGTCTTCTCATTTCGATTACACGAAGATGGACATTTGGTGCATGTAACCTTGAAATGTTGTTTTTCTCCTCTCTTCTTCCCTCCCCTTTCTTCCACCCTCTTCCCTTCTTCTGACTTGGTGCAACTCATTCAGTCACCAGGTCTCTGAAGTATTAATCAGTGAGACGTCTATGTCCAAGAAGTGGGTACATTAACATTGACGGCTGCAATGTAAAGAACAGAGGATAACGGTAACAATACTCATATAATAAAACTTTATTTATATAAAAGAATTATACACCTTTTTGTGCCTCTAGGAAATTTTAAACCATCTCTGTGAAATAATAATGAAAGTAAATTTGTTTTGTGCAAACTTTTAAACTAAGATACAGTGAAATGTGTTGAAACCTCCCAAGGTGATAGATATTTTTTTGTCAACCGATATGATAGAGGTTTGCAATTCTATAAGCAACTATGGCTTTTGCTGTAATGGGGTCTTTTGGATAATCACTTAAGTAAAACTGAACGTAAAACAGACAAGAGAGAAAAACAATATTCTTATTTTCCAAATGATGTGATCAAGTGTAATCTTTAGTTTTAGTTTCTACTAAACTAAACTTTCTTCAAATTAATAAGTCAGATCTATCACATCAAACTGACGTTATCAAATGGAAAACTGATCAGTTACCAGTCAAACTGCTCAGTTATAAACCATGTTTTATCAGTTGTCCACAGCCAAGTTTTCAGCTTCATCTTTCCTCTGCCATTGTTGCCCACATTATGACACAGACTGACATAGGGACTATATGAAAGTTATTCTTTTTAAAGCAACGCCCTCACCAGTGTTATTAAGCTCTTTGGACCCTCTTCTTGATTTAGAAAAAAAACTGCAATATCGTCCCTGCAATATTTCAGAATAGTGGACAGGAAGTTCCAATAATAAGTTCCAAACTTTAAATAAGCTTGGGCTACAGGCTAACTTCATATGAAACTTCTGTTGTGATGAATAATATAGTGGACTGTGGAAGGCAAGTTGAAGTGTCACACTCTCTGCACAGATAATCTCAAATCACTAATAACTTTATAGATTAAAGCTGCAGCAGGCGACAATAGAACATACACAACGCAAAACCTTCTGCCTCTTTCTCTGCTGCCTCATGTCACTCAGCTAAGCCCCTCCCATCAAACATACAAGTTTGAATGGCACCAAAAGGAGTCCACAAAACACATCTATCTAAATCTCATTAAGGAAAAATTTAATAAAATATAACAACACATAAAAACACAACCCCCCAAAATCTTACCAGCCTGATAATTTTCATACAGTCCCTTACATTATCTGAAACCCTTCTCTGTTGAAAATTGAAAAATGAAAATGTGCATTCAATCATTCATCCTGACCCCAAATGTCAACAAACAACCTTTACAGGATCATAGAGATTAGTATTGATACGTGGGTGGTGAAATGATTCGCCCTGCAGTGTCAACACATTTTAGTGTTTCTGCTGGAGAATGAAATGAGAGAAAGTAGATGTGGAGAAAGAAGGAATAAGGAAAAACAGCCACCAACAGTGATGTAATTTTCAGGTCCAACCACAGTCATTTCATCTGCTTCAAGTCAATATTCTATTATTTCTTAAATAATATTTTTATAGGATTTTCGTATTATTCCACAAGAACAATAATAATAAAACAGATGTATAAGCAATAGTAACATAAACAAACATAAACAAAAACAGCTCAGATCAACAAACATATACAGGAAATAGTCTATGTTGCAGTAAATCACAGAGTCCAGGTAAAGTAATTGAAGAACTATCAGGTCCACAGTAGCGATTCTGTCCTCTGCCTCATCGACCCGAACTCCCAGTGTGTCTATTTGTGTTGTTTGATTTCTTATAGACTATAGACTATAGACTTATAGTACTTTGTTAACTCTAGCACTGATAACCTTGATGTGATGTAATCAGAGTTGTCTTGGTTGATTTTTTTTCCTGGCCCTGGACAAGGTGTGACATATTTTTAAAAAGTCATTTTTGAATCATTATAGAGTTAATTCTACTGTAACGTGTGATACTTCCTCAAAGCAAATGCATGAATTAATGAAGCACAGTGTTTACTCTACAACACCATACTGCCCCCCTCAATATTCTGTTATGTCACCCATAACCTACTCATTTCCAACAATGGATCACTTCATCAGATAGACACTATATGGATTTCATCATACTGATGCTCTGCACATAAGGTGGTACACCAGCTAACATTTACTCAAGTAAGTAATTCACTGAATGGTAGAATAGATAATTGTGAATTCATTAAAAATGATTGATTTGTGTAACATCCTGTTTTGGTACTAACATCTCCTGTCATTTCACTTCCTGTCCCTGTGTGTGTCTCACCTTCTTCATTGTCCACACCTGTGTCTCATCACTCACCTGCCTCTGATTTAGCAAGTAGTCAACACTTTGTCCCTGTGTGTTCATTGCTGTTCCAGCAGCTCCAGAGTTTGTGCTTGTGGTTTTTAACTTTTCTTTGTTTGTTGGATTTTCCCCCACTCCGTGCCTGGGTTTGTTTGACTACCTGCTTTCACAGCACAGACTTTGCCCTTTTAAAATTTTACCTCATGTCCTGTTTGGTTCTCTGCACCTGTTATAGATTTGTAGGCTATGAAATTCCCTTTTTAATACAAATATCATAAAGCTGCTTCTCCCAACTACACTGCATTTGTAGAAAACTCAAGCTTACATTTATCAAATAACTTTACCATTGTTTTTAGAAATGTGCATGACTGTACATACTGATTTCTTTCCTTTATAGTGCTGGTCCACAGCCTGTGGATGCATAAAAGTTAGCATTCATATTCAGGGTCCTGTTGCCTGAACCATTAAAACTGACATAAACGTACACACAATATAAAACAGTTGGGGTCACAAATGTCATAGTTCTTACCACCTTGGCGCTAGATGCATTTTCAAATCCATTTTTCTTTGTAAAGATGGAAACACGAGGAGGCCAGAGGCTGGATTACTGCAGGGATGATGATGATACATTACACAATATAAATCCTTGCAGATACGTCGTATGGATGGAAAATAAACCTGTTTATACCTGATAGGTGTCCTCAATCACATGCCCCCTCAGTTTGAATGGGGATGATAATGCTTCAGATTGTCATCTGTGGCGCGATGTGATTTGATTTCACCTGGCGAGCAGGACGCAAACAGTATCAGAAGAAAACAATTTGGTGCAATTTGGCGTGGAGTCGGCCAGCCAGCTGCTTGTTAGGGTTCACGTGTGTGTGATGTGTGGGTAATGGAGAGAGTTGAGAGACTGCAGGAGGCTGGGCTCGATGAATTCAGCTCCACTGAAATGGATCATCAGCTGAGGGTCCTATTTCTCAACGCATTTACTCAGCGGGGTCTCCACACTGAATACCAAACACCGGCAGCTGCTGCAGAGAAGTCTGGCTTCGCTCGGGAGGTTTTATATTATATACTGTATGTTTTATATTAATTTGTATTGCAGACGTGCTTCGTCAAAACCTAAAGTTCATTGTGCTTGTGCAGACTGTGCTTGAGTGACATCTGCCTCATTCTGTTAGCTCTGTTGCACCTTTAGGTGGGAAAACTCATACCCTTTATAGTTTTTATTATTCAGTTTGGTGACATATGGAATGATGTTTTAATGAGCTTGCACAATCACAAGGACACACTCATACTGTGCATGCACACACACACGTGTCTGCCATCTACCATCCTGCCAATGGTTTAAACGCAGTTCCACTGATGGTGGGGAAACACACATTGAGTGACATTTTTTATGTGAATATCACTGGTACATAGGGGCTGGTTCATATAATGTCAGCAACTCTTATATTCTATTAATGATACTGTATTTGTGGAGAGTAATAAGCAGAAGGGTACGACTCAAGAAAACCTTCTGTGTGTGTAGTTACTATATAAACTGTAAAACTTATTGACTTCCCTGAACTGAATTTAAAATTCATAATAACTGTGGAACAGGATACAAACAACAGTGAGAAAGAGAAATGTATTTTTGACATAGAATTTAAATTTTGTAAATTTGGTAACGAGAGTGTGGAGCATTTATTTTCTTGTGTCTAAGATAAATATTTTATTTATTTCATTCTAAAGGTCAATATATATTTTTTCATTTTTATTGAAAACATTTCAGCTGAAACTGAAGGTTTATTGAGGTCATCTTCTTTCAAGGGAAGAATCAAGCAGCTGTCAGTAGTTACTCAGTTAAGTTAGATCCTTTACCTAAGTAAAAGTACACATTATAAACATATTTATACTGAGTGAAAGTAGAGAAATAGTTTTGGCTAAATATACTATAAGCATGAAAAGTACACGTATGTAAGTAGAATTGTATTGTTGGAGTTGGTACATTACAGTTTGGTTGTTTAGTCCAGTAGGTCCCAAATTGGTTTCCTTCCAAAGTGTCACACAAATGTTAGGTGTCATGAGATGACTAATGAGAAAGGAAAAATGAAAAAAAAAGTTCTGCTACACACATTTATATTCTTTTTTCAGACTTTTCTCTAGTCTTTGAGATATAATTTGACATATTTTAGAAATGAAACCATGTGAGAGGTGTTAGAGGGGAAATGAAATTAGGGGTGAAACTGCTAACAACTCAGAGACGTGTGAAACGTGACAAGGTACCACAAGCAGACATTGATTTTTTGTGAGCTGTCACACACCGAAAAGTTTGGGAACCACTGGATTAATCTTTTTATGAGCTTACTGTATAATCTTAAGATGAAAAGTAACTAAAAGTACCTAATGTAGTACAGTAACTATACCTGTCAGATAAATGCAGTGTCGAACAAAAACTGTAGTTCCTTCTGAAATGCAGTGAAGTAGAACTATAAAAAGCATAAAATGGAAGTACTCAAGTCAAAGTACTTCAAAAATGTACCGAAGCAAAAATGCACTTAGTTACTTTCCACCACTGGTTTTCAGTCTAATCATTAATATGCGGCATATTAATATATGTCTCAAGTGTGCAAATAAAATAAAAGCAGAATGAAAATCCTCTGCCCTCTCGTGTTTACCTGCGAAAGCAATTGACTTCAGAAAATATGGCAGCCTTGAATTATAAACTGCCACGGTCTCACATGATATGATATGAATCAGGTGTGGATTTTGGATTTTTCTCATCATGTTGGTGAGGATGGAAGCTGGCGGTTTTTAATGTTGTTGATGTCGATGTATCCTTCCTTCCTCGTCTCCTTCTCTTTTCTGTCGCTTCCAGTCAGGCGCTCCGCACTGCTGACAGCCCATAATGATTGATCAGACCGGAGACACGCCGTAAAGTCACTCGATCAAATCGCTGTCGTCTTTTTTCTCACTCCTTTTAACAACTTTCTTGTTCCTTCACCCAGCACTGTCTCGACTGGAATCACTTGGAGCTCTTGCCAGGCCACTATCACCCTTGACCTCTTTTTAAACAGAAAATGAAACTTTTAATTATTTTCAATCAAGAAACTGACGCTCATTCTACTGTTGTCCTACATGTAAATGGGTCTGAAAACAGCATTGGCTAAATGCCTAGAATGTAAATATGAAATTTTATTTTTCTACAGCCTCCATTCAAGGCTCAAGGCTGATTTGGTACAAATGAGGGAAGATATTTCATGTGCACCAAAGCACAAAAATCCAGAATCCTTCACCTCTGGCGAAAATGTTAACGCTTTCATCTCATGTTGTTGCTACAGCGGACACACATGTACATACATGAGCTGCAGCCACAATGAAAGATCCACTTTTGATGTCGAGATCTGAAAATGGGCGTTAATAACCTGGTGCATACGGGTGCCTGTGTCTCTTTCATGTTCTACCTGGGACAGTCACCAGGCTAACTCAGCACTCACTTAATATCACTTCTGCAGGTATCACACATAAGATCTGAGGCAGATTTCATTAAACACGGCTGAACTTTAATCCTGGCTCCCGTGTGTTATTGAAGTAAATTGAAGGAGACATTTCACCACAGCTGATGTCGGAGCAGCTGCAGAGAGAGAACTTCTCCCCAAATCATCAAAAGACTCCGGTTGATTAAACAGATTAGGAGATACTCCCTTAGCATTTGGAGGTTTGATTTAAACCAAGCGGCCTATAAATAAAATGAGCTTTTAATATTTATTGGAGGTTTAGTCGCATGCAGCTTCTGACACATTTTTTTTCTCGCTCAGCGGCCGAGACAGCGGCAGCAGCATCAGCAGCCTGGGAGGTGCACAAGAAGATCCTTTCATATAAGCTCTGTTCAAAGGGAGGGTCTGAGCCTCACACACTGCAAATCTATAATACAGGCAAAGCGGTGCTACAAATGAAATTCAGCCGCAGCAAAAAGTTTTTGTAGATTGCGATTTTATCACATAGAAGACATCATAAGAAGTGAATGTTTGGCTTGTATTTCATGTGTTTATTGCAACTTTTAAAAGCTGCTCACTCTACAAACTGGTTGTACTATTTTTGCAGGTAGTCTACAAAACATGAGTCTACAGCCATACTGGACTCATTTAGCACATATATGCTGTGCTCCAATTACATGCGAGACACTAGTTGTTTACACTGTATACTATATGCTTTATAATATACTGCTCTGTGCAGTTAGTGCACAAGACATTTCGGACAATACTTGCGCTGTCTGATGTCAAACTTGCTACTGACCCGACAGCAACATCTTTGAAATGGAACTGTTTTCAATCAATATCTAAAATCAGCTTTAGTTTTGTCGGTCAATGGCTGCATTGCATTATGGGAGAATAGTGTCCATCGACAGCGCCCTCAAAAATCAAGTTTACTGACTGTGTAGTATCATTTGTCACTTTCACAGTTCACAACTTCACAGTCACTTTGAACACCTGCCTGATGCAGATATGACTTGACATCAGGTTTGACAAGCATTTGCAACATCACGCAACATCCATTTTCCTACCTGAGCGTTTTCCCTCTTGTCTAACAGTTTTTACTGAACTGAGGTGTCTCATCAATGCAAAAGAAAGAAAAAGAAAAGTTCACTGTTTTTTCCCACTGTTGTTATTAGTGGAATTTTGTGTCTGTGGAAATGAGGTACAAGTACAAGGAAATTTGTGTCTCATTGAGATGAACTGTGATATTATTTACAATTGTTTTTTTTATCTGTGTCACCACTATGCAAAAAGTATCTGCTAGTGTTTATGGGTGCCATCATGCAGGAACATTTGAGGGTGGAGGTGAGTAAACAGCTTCACTTCTGGTGAGGTTTGGATAGGATACAGCAAGTTTTCTGTCATAACCTGAAGACACAAAACTCAAGCTGGAAGGTGGAGAGGTTATTGGGTGTGTTTGAGTGTTTGTGTGTCAGGGGTTGGGGAGAGCGAAGGCGTCAGGAGAAGTAGCAAAGCTTATCACACCTTCTCCTGCTGCATTGATCGTGAAGTCGAGCACAGACATGAAGAACTCGGGCGAGATGAGAGGTTGTGATGAAACGATGCTCTGAATTTCAATGAAGAGAGAGTGGGTGTGTGTGTGTGTGTGTGTCAGCGGGGAGGTAGTGGTGGTACAGGAAGAAGATAAGGAAAAAGAACTTGAGAATGAAATCAGATGTTTGAGAGAAATGCAGTACGCAGCGTCCCCTTAACCTTTTCAACTTGATCTTTGAGTGCAATCACACACACAGATTGATGTTTACATTATCGACAGCAAATGAAAAGTGCGTCGGGCCTTGAAAAAAACGTCACATGGACTCAGCAGTTTTTTCCACTGGGAAAGTAACTTCTTACTCATCGACATTCCAGAAATCCTCTGAAGAGTTGCCTCATGGTCCATATATTCGGGAGGTATTTCGACTAATGCTGACTCCAGGTCTGATTTCAGTTTATCTGGTTAAGTCAGGCAAGCATGGATTTAAGATGCCAGCATGCTTGATCAGAGCAGCTTGCCAGATGATCAAACAGCTTCACAAACCCCGCACCTTTTCCACCTGTTTCGGGGGAGAGATTGTCGCCAACAATCTGCGTACAACCGAGGGCGATACCGCCCCTTTTTATAGATCCCACAATAAAGAAAACCTGTCATTATGCCAGCTTTGCTTTTTGACACTGAACCAAACAACGCCATCATAATTATGCCCCAAGTGTGTGATTTCAGGCAGCATGTCGCCATTGAAGAAGCAAAAGAGTCGATTCTCACGCCATCAGTAGCCTGCTGTTCGCACCAGAAGCGGATTTCTCTGCACTGGTCAACACTGGTCTCCTTTGCTCTTTTTTAATCGCACGCAGCTGATCTTCACAACAACCTCGTGAATTTATGTAATCTTTTTATGTGGTCCTGGAAAAGCAAGGCGTCGCTTCTTCTGCAACAATGAAGTGAAAAAGGACGATCGCCTCGTGTGATGATTGCCGTGGAGGGGCTTCTCTCCTGCCTGGCTGACAGATATGTGGAATGATTATGTAATTTCAAAACCACAATCACAACCGGTAACTTCCTGTCCCATCCTGCTGATTCATCCTTTTCACACACACGCCACAACATTCCCACCTTGAGCAGTGTGTCAAAGGGCCTTTTGCTCTGCCTTCAGGTGTGGCCATTTGGGTATAAACACTATTCTAAAGGTATGAATTTCTCTTGAGTAGAATGACAGCAATGGTTATTTGCTCGATACTTAAGATCCATGTTTGGCATTTGTCTGGCAAGCAACCTCTTGTGGTTGTGCTTGCTTAACTAGCACGACCTTTCTACCCTGCTGTAAAAAGATCTTGGGCAGGTGGTCAGGGTAGATGGTTGCGCATGGTCAGTGTTTGATCTCCACACTGGAGACAGAGGTTCGCACCAGATTTTCCCTTTCTATACAGACACATTCACAACATTAACACAGACGTGGTATATCCAGCTGTAACCCTCTCCCTTTCTGTCCTGCAATGTCCTAACAATGTAAAGATTTACATTACTGTAAATGTGACTGTGCTTCCAGGAGACCTGTCAGTATTCCACAAGTGCTCCAAAGCAAACCTCAGAGAGACTGTGATTTATCTCAGAGAGCAGAAGAGATAAGCTACAGGCTTGAAGAAGCAGTTTGGGAACAGTCCATTATGATAATAGGTACTATCAGGGAAAGTAGATTTGGGAGCCTAACAGCGATTATTCCAGTGAGTCTCCTGCATTTAAATGTTCAGAGGAAACTTGAAGCTCCTTCGTGCATTTAAATGCAGAAGGCAGATGTGTTGTGTGTTTTTCAGAACAGATAAATGGCTGTTAAAAAGTATATAACCAAAGAATCAACAGGCTACTGTAGGTGTCATGTACAGTGGCTGGTTCATGCTTTCATTCAAGCAAAAGACAGCAGGAGGAAAACAACAGAAAAGAGTGAGACAGAAGATATAAATTTTCCTTAATAATTCATGGGCAGAAAACAGATCAGAGGTTTAGATCTATGAATAGTTCATATACAGCTGATATCTCAGGAAACAATGATCAAACTTATTGTTACTGCTCTTCCATATACTATTTATCTAGATCAAATGTAAGACAGGAATCAGTGTAATTTCTTTTAATGCAGTATATAAACTGTATTGGCAGTGGAAACAATTAAATTGATCCCAAAATTGATCCCAGCTCGAAAACAAGTATAATTGTCAGAGAAAGGGCTCTTATTTTGCTTTAAAATGTTCATGGGTATAAATTCTGAAATTTCATCATTTCTGTCTTTTGACCACTTGGGAGCAGTGGATCAAGGAAATGCAATATTGACACACTGTCATATAACAAAATTGTTATTTTTTATAACATTATATTTCCAAAGCAATATTAGCGTGAACTTAGAGTTGAGTTTATGACCACCTGAGGAAGTCAAATATTGACTCAGGTTTATAGATCTGGTTTGGTCTCCATCAACTCCTGAGGGAGCTCCACTGTGTTCACCAGCCAGTTGTCAGTCTGCCACTTGGAGCTGGTTGGGTGGTGGACAGTGGGTTTATCAGGGCTTTATACTTAAAAACAGCTGGAAGCAGTGGTCATGAGAGTGAGTAAGTTACAGGCCCTAAATCCAAAACAACGAGCTAAAAAATGCTAAAATGCATAAAGGTCATTGTGGAGTTTTTGTGTCTCTACAAGCGACCCCTCTGATATCACACAATTATTTGATTGTTTGTTAACATTAAAATATTGATTAGTGCAGCTTTAAAGCTTAGACATGTATAGTAAATGAGAGGTGTTAATTCGCTGTGTACACACATACAGACCTATTTGTCTCATCCTAACTATGTGTGCCATCCATTCATTCTAAGCTTAAATCACTTTGTCCTTTGACACACGCAGAAGCATGAAGGACCACACAGCAGAGTGAACACAGCACTGTGTGTGGGAATAGACGTACTTAGCCTGGTTAGACCCGTGTCGCTGAGATAGATGGCCTCTGACATTAGATGGTGGGTGGAGTCATCTGTCTCCAGACTCATGGATGAACAGTCCATGGTGTGTGTACAGGTATGTGCTGGTCCTTCACGTAGTCACGTAGGTCCCTCCATCAGCCTCTGTCCCCCAGGACAGTGGCATCCTCCGGGGCCCCGTCGGTGCTGGAGGTGCCTGCAACCTTCGACCATCAGCCTGTCAGAGACGTATGATTTAACCGCTTGGAGCATGGAGAGAGAAAACAGGTTTGGCTGATATGGATGTTTGGGAAGCTTATAATTCTGCACTGGAGCTTCACAGCACACTTTCTAATAACATATGATCTCATTAAAATGCAGGTAACATCCTGGAGGATTTATGAGTTTGCACCTGATGCTTCATACCTGCTCCCATGTCTGTAAAAAGTGAGGCTGTTTTCCAATAAACAGGATGTAACTCTGGCTCATGCTATTTAGGGTCAAGGTACAGAGACCAGAGGAAAACTGAACACTCATTTATAGAAAACAGGAAGGGGACACAGTGAATACACTGGTAGGTGGCACAACAGCTGTATTTAGAACATTTTTACAATTTAGTTTTCAGAGCAGTGGTTACCTAACTTTTACTCTTGTGACCCTTTTAACTAAGAAAAAAAAAACATTTTCTGAGGCAGATTGTTTCCATTTTTACATCATTTTCACACAATAAGTTGATATCTAATGGTGTGTAGCCTTGTCTGAGCTGCAGCCTTTAAAAAGTTTACTAAAACATACCAATACCAATAGCAACTATCCAGCAGACATATTTAACTGATCAGTCATATAATCTTTTATTTCAGGCATGTGGGTGCCTGCTTTTCTATTGTTTCCTTGTGTATTGTGATGAATATCTTTGTGCTTAGAAGTGACAACATAAAACATCATTTCCTCAATAATACTGCACAATAATAATTTTGTGATACTAATCAAGCTCATCAACACAAGGAAAAAATGGACTCTCGAATCAATCCACTATTTAACACCTCAACACCATAAACTTCATTTCCTCTTCTTCACTGGCAGTGTTTCAGATGAATATGACACCCTCACAGTGCATGAGTGCTTTGTGCCTGATTTCTTTCCTGGTTGCTTTTATTTATTTATGTTTTATGGATTTGTTTCAGTCCATTAGCCTGACCTTCACTAACTTCCTGTGACGCTTTATGGTTTGCAGATGGTGCAAGGATGACAGATCTTTTCATCATTTTATATTGTTCTTTTTTTTTTTACATGTTAAATGTGTAAATATGAGTTCTGTCAGCTTGATGGCAGTTCTGTCCATTTGTGGAGAAGATATATACTTTTATTGTCTGACTTGCGTTAAACATCGTGGTGGTGGGGGGTGGGGGTCTGTTACTCTATCCAGGAAGATGGATTCCATGATTAATGGGATTGCATATGTTACCTTTCCAGATCCGCAACTCTGAACCATAGTCGTGAGGTTTGAGGCTCTTTTTATTTACATTAGCCTGATCATAGCTGTTAAGTAGCTTTTCACAGTCTGGACTAACTCTGCTGTGGAGGAAGGAAGGAAGTAACACAGGAAGATGCAGCAGTAATGTTGCATGAACGAGTCTTACTAAGCTCATTTAGTAAGGCTGCAGTAGCAAAACCACTGAAGTGAGTGTACTGAAGTGAGCACGGGTCTGTTCATTTGCAAAAACTCTTTGGCAGCCCATCACTGAATAAAAGCCACTGATGAGAAGGGATGGTGGAGATCAAGCTTAATGAGCTTTACAATTAGCACTGTGGGTTTAATTGGAGTCAGTGGTCTGACTGGTAACGCAGACATATTGGAAATCAATCTGTGCCCCTCCCTGTGCTCTCGGAAGCGGAGGATGTCTATTCAGTGTGTGCAGTCATTCTGATTAGTGCACGGGTTAACTGATGCAGATGATGGTGAAAATCTTGGAGACAGATGTCTGGCAGGGAGCAGACTGGCTAGTAGGCTGATTAGTAGTTGGAAAATGATTGGTTGAAACGTCCTTGGTAGAGTGTGCACACAAGCCTCTATTTTCCATTGGCAAGAGCATGTTCAGTCATCTACTTTAAACATGAGGATAGGATCATACTGTTACAGTTTTTCACCATTGATATAGCTGTGCATACAGTAGTTTGTGGTAGTTATGCATAAAATCTGCTAATACATCATATAAACATTTAATGTCTGTTACAAATTGCAGATTTGTACAGATCAGATGTGCTTTTATGCAGACACTCTGTGATCTTGAAAGTCAATTAGAAAGGCTTATTTTGAGCTTTTGTGAAATTTATTCCTGGGCTAATTGAAACTGTGCAGCCATGATGGTAATATAAAACAGAGGGTTTGGCTGGTGGATGGGCGGCTTCTGCTGCAGAGATGGATGCTCAGTCTGGCTGCTGATGCTTGAACTGAGAAGCCAGAACTAGTTAATGAATCCTTTTGTTGCTCACTGAACTGACAACAGGAAAAGCAGAATAATTAATCATTTTTCAAGGCTGAATATTTGACCCACTGAAAGGTACCACACCGGTTCTTATTCAGGCTCTCTGCTGTAGTCTGAATTGGTTCAGAAGACACTACTCTGTCACTTTTATTTAACACTGAGGGTGTTTTGATCAGATTTTCTATGTCAGTACTTGCACCTGCACATTTATTCTCCTCTTTTTTGATCATATCTCCTGTAATCAACCCCTTTAAAAATGCCAGTCTCTATACTTGAGTGTCTGTGACATGGAAAAACAAATGCTGTACTCCCTTGCCTTCAGATGGATAGAAACACATATGGATCCCTACGTCAGTCACCTGCACTCTCACTATTTTTTTCTTTAGATAGGACTAATTATTCATACAACCCTCAAAATTAAGAAAGTGCACATCATTATCTATAGTCTCAAAAGCTCATTTACACTGAGTTTTCAAGATACCCATCTCACTGTTATGAACACTTTTTGACACTATTGCACAATTTACATCTCATTGTCAAATTTAAATTAATTTTTCGGGAACTCCTTATTTAGCTACTTACTAACAATCTTATGACATATTTAAAAAGGAAAGTAATCATGAATACTGGCATTAATATTTGGTGCATTATTTCTTGGACCCAGTATGAACTTTCAGTATGTCGGTAGAAATGGTGAAAATGAGAGAAATGAGTAATTTCTTAAGTAATTTGTTATTATATTTTTATTTAACTGTAGATTAAAAAATAATTATGACAGAGTTCCTTTGGAAATACCTTAAAAATTAACCTTATTTTAATTATTTATTTATTCATTCATTCTTTTGTTTGTTTGTTTGTTTGTTTGCAGGGAGACCCGCCTCTCAGGGACCATCAGAGATTTGGGGTGCAACAGCGCCCCCTCGTGTTCAGCCGCAGAGCTCTACAGAATCTCTCAAGCTGAACGGAGCTTTTTCTCCCGCAGGTACCGAGCTGACAGCCGCCATAGAGCATCTTTCCCCCGACTCTCAGCCCTTCCGGAGAGCTGCCAGCAGCATCTGCTCATCTGAATAAAGTGCTGCTAGATACCAGGTGAAGCATTTTTACATCCATTACTTTGAGATGTGACTTTTCCACATTTCTTAATGTTGCTGTCAGTAGTTTTAGCCACAGCTCGGCTAAAGTTAGCTCACTGTTCAATTATTTGTCCTCATCTCTCTGTCCACCACCTTATCCAGAGCTAGCATTTACATCTGTTTGTTTAATATTTCGCCACATAAACTGCGGAATTCATAAGCAGGGACATTTTTTAATTGTTTTGCCACAGGGGGAACCAGTTCTCGCGAGATTTTGCGGTTGCCTCCAGGGACGGGATTCATACCTGCCCTCAGTTGTTCAGGTAGTTAAAGACTGCAGACCCTGTGTATGTTGATGTGTGGATCATAGATACATTAAAAAAAAAACCAAAATGATGGGCTCAAACCTAAGAAAGAGATAAGAATTCCACAACAAACAAACTCCCCTTTCAAATAGATTTTTTTTATCCTCAAACAGCGGACAGCTAATTCTTTTGAGGCTTTGCAATTAGTGTTGGGGTTTGATGGCATTTTATCACATCTGACTGCCGCACTGAATCTGCTCATCAGATCCAAATCCACTCAGATCCCTCCTCAAATTGTTTCAGCCCCCAACTTTAAAAAGTAACTAAAGCTGTGAATAAAAGTCAAATACTTGCTTTCAGAAAGTTAGAAAGCATTTTGTCTAATCTGACTCCAGCCCTGATTTTGCTCATCAAATCTGAATGTGTTTGGTTTGTTTGGACTGTTTCCAGCATCACTATGATGCAGATTTAATTAGTGTTAATTGTGACTAAACTGTAGTTTTTTAACAAAAGAAGATTCTACCCTCCACTAGACTACAAGATGTTGAACATTGATTGTTAAATGTCTACATCCCTCGATAAAGACACAAGCTTATCATTTAACTGCTGTAGACATGCACTCTTAAACTCCCGGACCACTGAGCATAGCCAGCTCCATCCATTGCACTGCCCTCTGCTCCTTTTATAATATCCAATTTATTCTTTCCCTTGAATCCTGTGGATGCCTGTAGGCCCAGGATGCACCAGGGTTTTACTGTTTACATTAAATTATGACCTTGAGAAAAACACTGTCTGAGATCTGCCTTTATGAGACAGACATGGATTCGAGCTCACCCTAACCTATTTAGTGTCACTCGCAGCCTGCTGTCATAAATGTCTGAAACGCTTTTAATAGTAGATGGTTGACAACTTTACTGCAGCATTGATTTACCAGGGCACATATTCCCTTACTAAAGAATCGATAGTAATCATATACAAAGTTATACAGAGGCAGATAGATATAAATGTTATAATGAAACTGTAAGTCCCCATAGGGATCCAATAGAAGATTAAAGAAAAGTGATGAGCTAACTATAAAGTGATTTCCCTTCAGTCATTTTACGCAATACAACACATATAGTATAGTTGGAATATATTATATCCAAATTTCCCCCTGGCCATGTTTCCTAAAGTTTAATTTAGATTTGGCATATCTCTGCAATTGCACTTTTTCGGAGCATAGTTTAAAAAAAAAAACAATCACACTTCACTTTTTTTTTTACATCACATTAAACTTGCAGTTTGCACAATGATGGAGTCAAATCTAAGAGAGAGATAAGAATTCAAATCCGAATTTATTCGGATACATGATCAAATCTCTACAACCCCAACTTTGAAAGTAACTAAAGTTTAAAGAACTAAAAGTCAAAGATTTGCTTTCAGAAAACAGTTCATTTCAAATGCTACAGATTCAAATGGTAGTAATGTTTACAGCCTGTAGCCGAAATGAAATGAGCAGCATATGAGATGTAGATTAAATATGTTAAATATGTATCTGACACATTGAAACAACAAGTGTAGATGTGAATTTTCCCACTGTGGGACGGATAAAGGTTTATCTTATCTTAGCATTCTTACTTTGTCAAACCATATTAGGTCCCAATGTAGAGCTATTACATGAATAGTTCAGTGTGTTTGGAAATACATTTGTTTACTTTCTTTCCAAGAGTGAGATAAGAAGATTGACATGAATCTCATGTCTGTGTGCTTTATGGACAGTTAGCCTTGCTTAGCGTAAAGACTGGAGGCATGAGGAAGCAGCTACATGTTACGTGGCTTTGTCCAAATTTCAAAATATGACTAACAGTACCTTTAAAGCTCACACATTATATCTCATTATTAAATCCATACACAAACAGAAATGTAAAAACTACAGTTTGTGATTTCAATCATTTAAGCATTTTAAAGTTTTTCTTTCTTGGTGCATTGCGTCAGTGACAATAGTGAATCACGACTGACCCTGAAACAAGTGAAATTCATTAACAGTGGAACACTCTGACTCACAATTTGCACTTCATTGTTCATGCAGAGCTTTCACTGATGTCAATACTCTATTTGTCAAAGCTGGATTAGTGGGGAGATGATACATTACGCAATATGATTTGTCACAGAGAAATAGTATGGATGGAAAATAAACCTATTTATATGTGAGAGGTGTCTTCTGACCAATTTCCCTCTTCAGTTTCAATGGGAATGATAATGCTTCATATTCCCCTCTGCGGCACAATGTGATTTGATTCCACCAACAATACAAGAAGAAAACAATTTGGTGCAATTTGGCGTGGAGTCGGCCAGCCAGCTGCTTGTTAGGGTTCACGTTCGTGATGCGCAGTATGGGTAATGGGGGGGAGTTGAAAGCCTGCAGCAGGCTGAGCTCAGTGCACTGAAATGGATCATCAGCTGAGGGTCCTATTTCTCAACACATTTACTCAACAGGGTCTCTGCACTGAATACCAAACACCAACCAGCAGCTGCTGCTGCAGACAAGTCTGGCTTCACTTGGGTGGTTTTATATTATATGTGATCCTATATGACCTATTCATTTATTGAAAAACATCCATTCCTGGAGTGACAGTACATCTTAGAGTTTGTTAATGGTAGCTTTTTAGACATTTTTGGCAGCATGAAATGGACTGAAATATCTCTACAATATTGGATGGGCTGCCATGACATTTTGTTGAGGCATTCGTGGTGCTCAGAGGATGAATCCCGTTGACTTTGGTGATCCCCTGACTTTTCTTGTAGTGCCACCATCAGGTGAAGATTTCATTGTGTCCAGTGTTTTGGTTTATGACCAAATGCCTGTAAAAAATAATGACAAAGCTTACATAAAGTAACATAAAGTTAAATGTTGAACACGGTAAACATACCTGCAAAACATTAGCAAACCATAAGAGAAAGTTGCAACCTTCCCCACCTATAGTTACACGTGTGCTAATATACATTATTTAATATAACATACATTATTGTAAAAGTGGCAAAATTTTTTTTTATGTTTTTCTGAAAATATTGTGTTTAATGTTGTGATTGAACCATCGATGTGCCAATTCTCAGAGCAGACGGAGGGATCTGAAAATACATTGGCCACATTTCAGTACAGCCATATTCCAATTTGACTCTGGAGCCAAACAGGTAAGAAAATCAATGGGGGGCTGGGACATTTTAAAGTTCCATTTTTTTTCATTGTGGCGCTTCAGTGTGAGAGAATTTTTTTTGAACAACCTCTAAAGCCAAATGTCTACTCCCTTCTTCCCTTCACTCAGCTTCTCACTGCAACTTTAGCCACATCACTCACAGCAGATAATGGCTGAAGCCCCACTGTTGAATCACACCATAAAATCACTCAATCAAGTCTCCTATCTGAGCTCTGGAGAAGAATCTTTCTTAACCATTTTATGTACTCCTTTACCCAACATTATTTTCTGGAATCACAGAAACAACTTATTCTCCTGATGCCTTTCATTTAAGTTGCTAAAATACTTACAATATTAAATATCGGTTTATATTTTTCCTACGGCCTCTGTTGAGGGTTGAACTGAGATGCATTTCTGGTGCAAATAGGCGAGTGTGTGTGCAGGAAAAACACGACAGGGACATTTTATGTGCATCACAGAGCTGAAATATTCATCCAGAATCCTTCACCTCTGGCAAAAATGTTAGTGCTTCCATCTCATGTTGTTGCTACAGTAGAAGTACATGTATGCACATGAGCACTGCAGCTGCAATGAAAGATATTCTGTTGAAAAATGTGAACCTTGCATTAACAGACTTTTGATGCTAATGATAATTGAATGTCTCTTTCATGTTGGCATGGCTGTACCTTTGACAGTCACCAGTGTTGGTACCATTGGACACAGGGCAATTTGTTCATTGTTTGACCGAAGCTGAACCTTTATTTTGAAATGAATGCCACTGAACTCTCCCAGATTCCTTCACGCTTCCCACAGTCCTCCAGGTATTCACACCTTTGTATGAGCTCCACCCATGCACCCAGCTTGCAGCTATGGGCTACGACCCGTGACATCATCAGGTCAACAAAACCCCAGCACCCCTTTGTTATTCTTACCCGACGGCTTTCTGACCAGCAGGTGGTCTGCAAGGATGCAACTCTGCAAAGAGAACCAAGGGAGCGACCGGGTTCATCTGGACTACGGCAGCTCCCTGCCTGGCTCATCACATAAGGAACTGCCAGCTAACAAGCAGCACACCAAAGCAACCCTCTCCCTTCATGGATTGGTAATGTTAACTGGGCCTAGCAGAGCATGACAGTGTACACAGCTAAGCACAGGGCTGCTTAACTTTTATCAATGTAATTAACATATACTGATTAGATTTTCTTCACGGTCTGAGCTTTATTCTTACTAGTTGGCAAAACCGCTAATGTGATGTTTCACACAGACTCAGGGTCTTGTGTTCATCCTTCCTAACCTCATCATTTTCCTTCACAGATCACGTATATGAACTTTGAATTGGCCTTGAATATGACCACACACACGCTTGGAGGAAACCCAAAGCTCACACACCTTGTTTGTTTCTAACATGTGTTCATGCTTGTGAACACGGTACACATAGAGGCAGAAAAAAGACATACACGTTCCCTCTGGCGTGTACACAGTTTATGCACACTCGCCTGCACTCACACTCTCTCTCTCTCATGTACACACACACACAATTGTTCCTAAGTGAGGCACATTTTCACTTTTTGAAAGGTGGTGCCCTGAGGTGAATTTAATGCAGGCTGTATTTTAATTTAAATTCTGTCATTTAATATAAATATTGATGCTATTTAAACCATTTTCCCTACACCAGGCTGACTCTCTGCTGACTCTACATCATTTTTGCAGGTATCACACATAAGATCTGAGGCAGATTTGTTAAACACGGCTGAACTTTAATCCTGGCTCCCGTGTGTTATTGAAGTAAATTGAAGGAGACATTTCACCACAGCTGATGTCGGAGCAGCTGCAGAGAGAGAACTTCTCCCCAAATCATCAAAAGACTCCGGTTGATTAAACAGATTAGGAGATACTCCCTTAGCATTTGGAGGTTTGATTTAAATCAAGCGGCCTATAAATAAAATGAACTTTTAATATTTATTGGAGGTTTAATCAAATGGTCGTCTCTGCTGAGTGGCAGCAGCAACATCAGCAGCCTGTGAGGCACAAAAGATGATCCTCTCAGATAATCTCAACGAAACATGATATTTATTTATTGTTTATTTATTTATTTATGTTATACAAGAGCTTATTGGGTTTACTGATGTGGGATCTGTTATAATGTGTTACATGATATTGGCTATATTGGTATTTAAAGGATTATTCCACCAACTTTAGTATTACATGTCTATAAAGTTTGGCAACTTGTGAGAGACAGATTAAAGAAATACAAGCAATGGAAACTACCTTATCCTGACTTTTAGTTAAAAGTAAGGGGCAAGCTCCAAAAACCCTTTATCCTACATTTCCCATAATGCAGCTCAATTGCATCTTAGACCCTCCCTGCTTTGTAAATGTCCATTTTGTATTGCACCTTGTCCTCAGAAACAAAAAACAGAAAAGAGATGCCAACAATTAATGTTGCATTTAAACTAAACTTAAAACTAAAACTAAAATGATTCAATTCATTTTATTGAGATAGCACCAAATCAAAAATGTATTTTAATTCATTACATACGGTTATATATAGTTTCATTTCAGATTATTTTTTTTAATTCAAGTGTGTGGAAATGTGGAACAAATCTTAATCCAGTTCTGCACAATACAGGAGGTTTTTTTTGCTCTTTAAATGACAATGAAGCTCTAGCGTAAGTTCAGGCAGAAATCAGCTGTCTTTCATGCTCTTTCATGCTGCACGCCTCTGTCTTCAATTCAGTTCATTTACAGCAAGTTTAAAAAAAGGAAGCCATAGCATTGGCTACGAATTAAAAAGAAAAAGTAAGCCATAGCATCTTTCTGCTCTCCTTTTAAAATATGATCTTTCTCTGCCCATAACTCCTCCATGCCCTTTGTGTGCCCCTCCACCTCCCCATCACTGCCTCGCCTTCGCAGAATCATCAGTCACTTCATCACCCATCCAGCTTTCATAGTCTTCAGTCACCACCACCACCACCAGTGTCAGGACTCTGGGGAATTAACCAGCGACAGCTCAGACAGTAATTCTTCAATCAAGAGTCCAAAATGCCAACGACTCTCTGTCAAGACTCAATATCATGTCACTCAATAAATTACCTTTCTTCATTTACTTGTCTCTCCTGTTTGAAATGTTAGTTATACTTTCATGGAAGACAATACTGTTTTTTTTTCTTTTCTTTTTTTTCAGAATTCTAAAATTTCACCTCTGTTTACATGGCAAGTGTCAGTCATAATGCTGACCTTAAATTTTGACATGTCATGGCATGTGTACATACTCCTCTTCCCTGCCTTTCCTTGCTCGCTGCTACGTTTAATGGCCAATTACTGCCACCAGCTGTCAGTCAGTGGAACAGTATGAAACTGATGGTAGGATTGTGTATCTTGTCACATGTGTCTTCGTGCGTGGGATACAAAATGTTTAGCATCTCATCAAAACAATTGCATCACTAGCTCGACAGTGTACAAGTACTGAGAACAACTTTATACTTTGCATTCACCCTAGCCTTAAGCGGTGGTCACACCACATAGTGACATTTGCTCATCCGAGGGAAATTGGTTTTGCTTGGGCTGGCAACTGTTATCTCACTAGCCATCATGACCAGCCTTGTGCTTCTGAGTCTAAATAGCTCTTGGAGGTCTTCTTCTTCTCTGGTGTCTCTACTGTTCCGCTTGCTTCCTCCTGTATTTAGTTAATTTTGAATCATTTTGTTCAATAAAAGTTATCAAAGAGGGGAAAAAACCAACAAGCTTGCCAATGGCCAGTTATGAAGCAAACACATTAGATTGGTCACTAATGGGAAATTAAGTTCACACAGTTTTTTCAATGGATGTGTAGGATTTGTACTGATGAGTCCTGTCTCATATCTGACAGCAAACATTTGCTCTTTGCAGTTTATATTCGACAGGTGGTTTTAAAAGTGAACGGTGACACACTGTTCTCTGGCTCTTTGTCCCCTGAAAGGTAATAGTTCAGGTGACAAGGTGTCATAGTTCAATGAAGTTGAAGTTTCCACAGAACTTTTGTGTCTTTATTTGGTTGACTTTCATCAGGATCCTCACATTTCTGGGCTGCTAATTCGGTTTTTCAACAGGCCACTGAACTTACATACAGGAAGCAAAAGCCAGTAGTGGCTTACCAAAGTTAAATTCAAAATTATTTACACACTACACTTTTAGAGAGTTTGTATGACAAAATAACTTATTGCACTATTTTTATCTGTATCACCAGGGTGCAGTATTTGGCATTGTTTGTGGGTGCCAATTTTAATGTAGGTGGAAGAAAACATGGCCAGAGGACATCAGGTCTTCTGCTGGTATGGATAAAACAGCTTTGTAAAACACATGATTAGGAAATGTAGCTGACACCAGTCGGTCATGATGATATCCTCAAGAGACTATTGTTCTGCGCTTAATAGCTTCTAGTAAGTGTCACACATGGCATTCAGATGTAACCTGAAGGCAGAAAAACAAACCTGGAGCAGGAAGGCTGGAAGGTTGCTGGGTTTGTGTAGGAGAGGGGGAGAGAGGTGTAAGAGTTTCTGGAGAATTATTAAAGCTTTTTATCGTATCTCCTCTGGCTGTATTGATTGTGAAGCACCAACATGAGGAAGGCGAGATGAGAGGATGCGATGAAATGATGCTCTGAATTTCAATTGTAAAGTGGAAGATGTGGAAAAAGAACTTTAAGAATGAAATCAGATGTGGGACCAGGGGGAAGTTAAGGTGAGGAGAGGGCAGCAAAGCAGATGATAGAAAAGACATGAAAGGCTTTGGTGTATTCACCACTACTAACGCTTGACCTTTCACTTGTCAGGGTCAAGATCAGAAATCCTCATAACAGTTGCCAACAATTCCTCGGTGCATATATTATGGAGGCCTTATTGTATCTTGACTCAAGTTTGCCCTCAGTCTGTTTTGTCATGTTAGGCTTTTGAGCATGAGTAAATACTGGCCATTTCCCAAAGTTGGTTTGGATTGCACCACAGTTTGTTTGGGAAAAAAGACTGAAATTCACATTTGAGGCATAAATAGAAACCACAGTTTGTGGTTTGACTAAACCACTTCTTAAATGACTGAACAAACTGGTTGCATAAATCTTAAATGGCTTCAATGGTGGAGCAGTCACACCTGTAGTTTTAACCATGTTTGGAATATGGTGGTGAATACTCCAACACTGAAGTTTATAGTGGCATGTCTTTGCACAGTGAATGTATAGAGTTCAGTTATTCTGAAATTGCATTAGCTTGGTCATCAAATGTTACATCAGTGTTTTACTTCTCAGCAGTGGTTTCATGAATATTCATGAATATTCAGTCGTTCTTATTCTTACACAATAAAAAAAAAATGAATACATAAAAAAGGAAGTGAGATATATGCCAGTTTAATAAATGTTTGCTTTGATGACAGAATGTTCTTGTCAGTGATAAAAGTACTAAGATATTTTACTGTAAAAGTAAAAGTAGCAATACTATCATAAAAAAAAAATATTGTTGCAAGTAAAAGTCCTGCATCCTGCAAGTATTAACATCAAAATAATTTCAGAATATATAATGCCACTGGATTATAATTAGTGATTTATTCACATGTATGCGTCACTAAGTTGCAGCTGGTAATAAAATGGGGCTAATTTCACCTTCTTCATACACTGCTGGGAAACTGAATCCATAGCAATACATCAGCCGAGGCTGTTCCCCTGAAAGGTGACCACCAGATGTAAGGGTGGCTCCTCTCACAGTTCACAGAAGGCTTGAAGGGCAGGCTCTCTGGCTTAGAACAGGAAGGCTGCAGATTCACAAACCCGAGACTAATCGACTGGAGTGCCGTCTGAGATGCATTCTGAAGTGAAGGCTGATTGTTAGCGGGTTGGTAAACCAGCTGAAAGTTAGCAGGCAGGGATGCAGGCTGAAGGCTAGCTTGCTGGTAGCTACATGCTGGAGGCTAGCTGGCTGGAGGCTAGTTGAGTGGAGGTTGGCTGACCAGTGTGAAAGCTGGAGGCTAGCATGCTGAAAGCTACCGTTCTGGAGGCTAACAGGTTGGATGCAAGCAGGCCTGGAATCAGGATGGCAGCTAGAAGGCCAGGATGCAAACTGGAGGTTAGCATGCTGGTGGCAAGCGAGTTGGATAATAGCAGGCCGGGAACCAGACTGGTGGCTAGCAGGCCGGGACAAGAGCACACCATTGTTCAAAACATCCTCCCAGGTAGCAATTTCTTTAACTGAGACATTGAGGACACTTCAGGCATGCCAAGGATAAGGGTGTCTCCCTGTCCTCACTACTGGAGGCATATGTCCAGTCATTTGAAAGGCACATAAGATTTAAAGTCACCTCATGAAGATTGTCTGCTGGGCTGGATCATGCTTTCACCTAGTAGTTGCAACTACTAGTAGTTAAAACAGATGAAGCTGAGAAGGTATATTTTGGCGGTGGGAATGTGAGGGGATAGCAGGAACACGGGAAATGATCAAGAGCACAATGAAAAACAGTTAGTACAATCTAGGAATTGAACATGAAGAACAGATCAGTAACCAGACAGGCCTGAAGCGTTTCTCTACCGCCGAAGCTGAAGCAACGATGTGGCGACGAGTGGGACAAGAGCCTGGATTGATATACTGGAGAGGTGACGAGCTGATGGATGGAAGGTGAACAGCCAGCAGAGTGAGGTAAGGGAGGAACGACACACACACTTACAGTGCACACAAACACAGACATTAAGAGGAAGACACAAAAAGTGCATTTGTAAAGTAATCTGCAACAGTTAAATGTCTCTTTGGCTTTTACTAGCCTCCACTGATTTGTTACTTCAAGTAATTCAACCTATGGCCTGTTTGTTGCATCTCTGCTCAAGAACGTCTGATGTTCTCAATACTGTTGTACAACTATGTCTGATTTTATTTTGAAGTCATGTACATTCTCTTTAGACTAGCAAAAACAGTATTTTATAAAGCATCATACTAACTCCTACATTCAGGCCACTAAATATTTGGAAACTGTAGACTGGTTAAACCATATCATACAGGTCTGTAGTTCTTAAGATTGAGATTAGGTGATGTAACTCGTGTATTGTCTGTTACTGGCTCTGTTTTCCTGTCTGCACGGGGCTGGACCTTTTTAAGGCAGCACCACCAGTGACATGAAACAAACCTGTGCTACCCAGAGTAAGTAAGGCTGGGGAACCATGCAGTCGAGTGAACTCTCCACGAGAGAACAAAGATAAAACATTTAAAAGTTTACCATCAGTGTAAAACTTAAATCATTAAATATTGTGTTTTGTTAAATGTCATAACTTATTTTCATAAAGGTTACACATGTTGCCACATGTCACAGGTTAGATGCAGACAATAAGGGCCACACAGTGTAGCGCACTGACTGTGGGCATACTCAGGTACTTGGCACAGTTAGACCTCTGTTCCTGTGATAGATGTCCTCCAACATGAGAGAGAGCATAGAGTCATCAGTCTCCTGGCTCTTTGGGCCTCTGGGATGGGAGTGGAGCGGGGTTGGCAGTGGATCCCCTGAGGCCCCTGAGGCTTTGTGGAGCCTCAAGTTACGTGCGCACCTCCATCAGCGTCCCCCAGGACAGTGGCGTCCTCTGGGGCTAAGAGATGCTCGACATGTCTGCAGCCTTCAACCGTCAGGCTTGGATGGAGCTGTCACAGAGGTATGATTTAAGTAGAAGCTTGATGGGAAGAGGAGATAAAGGCTCAGCTGATATACACTTTTGAAGGCTAATACATTTTTGATCTTCAAAATATTTCAGTAATTCTTGGAAAGTTTTCCAGTTGCAATTCCAATTTCATACTGAACTGAACTGAACTGAAAATCAAAGAGAGAAGAACAAACAGAGACAGAAAGCAAGTGAAGACACATTCGATCTACAGTACACTTTAATAGCTTCATTAAAATGCAGGACAGCATCTTGGAGGATTTACGAGTTTACACCTGACGCCTCGTACCTGCTCAGCAGTCTGTAAAAAGTGAGGCTGTTAACCAGTAAACAGGATGTAACTCTGCCTCGTGCTATTTGGTGTCATGACAGAGAGACAGGGAAACAGAGCACTCTGTCATAGAGAAGAAAGAAGGTGGCAGGTTATTCTTTGTCGACCAAAAGAACTGTGGAGTGCATGTACATACAGAATGAAACAAAGCAGTGTGAAAAGAAATCTGGACCTGCCATGACTCCACGAGCAAGTCTCGTTGACTCAGAAATGTTCCAGCCTTCCCAAGACAGCATGATGCGATGTGTGTGTGTCACTGTTTACATCTTCCAAGCAATGCTGCGTGCTGCGGACGAGCCCGGAGAAGCGGTGTGGGAGGAAGAAGAGGAGGAGGAGGAGGAGGAGAAGGTGAAGGACTCTGTCTGGTGAGCCAGCGGGAGCCCACATGAATAAACAATCGACGGCCAACACAAGTCGGACACAGGCTGCATCAGCTCACACAGCCCTGCCAGGCTCCTGAGCAAAACTTACTGATCGCATTTAAATGTTGGTTACTGTATGTGCATTAAAAACGAGAGGGAAGAGAGGACAGCGGAAGAGAAGAGAAAGTAATATCTGAATCTCCAACCAGCTACTCAATTGTAAAGACTTGCATTTGTCTCATTTCCTTCCTGCTTGTGAATTATGACATGCACATATCTATGCTGCAAAAGTGAAAGCATAAAATCTAATCCCTTCATCAATATTGCATTATCATACAGTTTTGCAATATTACCAGTCAAGCACAGTGACACAGGCACAAATGGAGCCACAAATCAATCCACTATTCAACACCCAAATGCCAACTAAACCTAATTTCCCTCCTCTTCACTGGCAGCATTTCAAATGAATATAAAACCCTTAAAGGAATCAGCTGCACACTGTAACTGCCTTGCGCCTGATTTCTTTACAGTTTGTTTGTATTTATTTGTTCACGTATCATGGAACATTGTTTCAGTCCATTACCCTGACCTTCACGACCTTTCTGTGATGAATTATGATTTGCAGATGGCGCAACAGCCCGGTTATGACAGATGAGGTCATTTTAAATAGTTTAGTCTTAAAAATGTTAAGTGTGTAAATATGGCCTCTGTCAGCCTGACGACAGTTCTGTCCATTTACACTGTTCACTTGTGCCGAAGATGTATATTGTCGATTTACTTGGAAGTCGAATTTAAAGCTAATGGGCAAAATTGAAGCAGCAGAGGCTGAAATACCCTGAGTTTTAGTCCCTAGTATGGCGCGAGCTCCAAAACTGCAGGATCCCCATGTGAATTTCCCATGATGCAACTCAACACAAATGCTGTTGAGTTGCATTATGGGAAATTCACATGGATACAAGCCAGTGTTTGCTTACATGTGCATCTGAGTGTGTGCATGTGTGGATCCAAAAACCAGTCCAAAACTGTGATAAGATGCAAAATAGAAAAATCTGTAGTTATTTGGTGTAATTGATTTTGATGAGAGAAAGACAAAGACAGTGGTGATTGGTTTCTTCATGGGTAGACATGAGGAGATGACAGGGACGGTTGCCAGGCAATCAGGAAAGTTTCCCATTACAAGATCTCCTGAAATCACACACATGCATGATGATGGGAACATACTAATTACCACACACACACACACACACACACACACACTTTCAGCACCAATTATCACCCCTGAATAAAGACCCACTAGCCATATTTGGCAGAAATGATTAATCGCCACTTTTTTTTGTTACCTCTAGTGGTGTGAATTAGTCAGGACAACAGAGACTGGAGCAGGTCAGGCAGGTGTGTGTGGAGGAGAGTGTTTGTGTAAGTGTGCGTGACCTCTGCGTTCAGGTGTAGGTCTGGGAAAATCCAGCTTTGTTGAAAATCACAATTCCACATCTTTTCAGTATTCAAGGTGGTTTCGATGGAAACCACATGCACTTTAAAAAGGCTCGTGAATGCCTCTTATTTTGAATGGTGAACTGAAGTTTCTCTTCAGTTCGTAGAAGGGTCTTTTTGTATATTTTTACATTGTTTTCATTAAATAAAAATGGACTCTTTTTATCAACACGTTAGTATACAGTGCTCCTAGCAGAACATGCAACTCCTGATGTTTCAATTACAACTGTCCTAATCAAACGATTTTATAAAGCTCGAAGCACAAGAGAACACCTTGAAAAATTTCAGCTTTACTAATTTAATGTCTGAATATGATGACGGATTACATCTTTATGCAGATCAGATTTCCATTTTTAATAAGCCAGAATGAAAATTATGGTGGTGTCCAGGGAATATGCTGACTGTCCATGGTGACCTGTTCTTCAAATGTGGCTTAACTAATTCAGGCTAACATGCTGTTATCAGGCTAAAATAATTTAGAAAAGGAAATCAGGTGATGTTGTTACAGAGCCACAAAGTCCACATACAGAGGAGGTCGGGGGTGGATGGATGGGTCAACAAAACTTTGCTTTGCTTTCCTTCAGGCCAGAGAAAGAGAAATTATGAAGACTTGTCAAACAATCCACATGCATTGGACACGTTTGACTATTATTTCAACGCTCAAAAGAAAATGCTCTGTAAAATACAGAATAACATTGCTCTCCATCATCACCATTGAAATGCATATATTTTCAGAGGTACGTGTATACATTACTTAATATTTAATGACTTCATTATTTAATATTTAATTGATATTGACTTAAATCTGCACATTTCCCCATTGTGGGACTGATAAAGGAATATCTTATTTCCATGTTATACTCCATTATGCTTTACAGAAGGAAACTACATGTATTTGACATGTGAGGCACCAACAGGCTCTGGCCGGGAATCGAACCCGGGTAGCGTACTACTGGACCACCACCAGGGCTTTTGTTGATTTATTTATTTATTTATTTTTTTGTGTGTTTTTTTTTTTTTTTGTTTTTTTTTTTGTGATTTTTTTTTTTGCATTTCAGCTCTGGAGAGAGAGAGAGAGAGAGAGAGAGAGACATGCAGCAAAGGGCCAGGGTTGGAATCAGTGCATTAGGGTCTCAGCCCTAATACATAGTATGTCCTCTCCCAGGTGAGCTTTGTTTTTGTGCTGTTTTTTTTTTTTTTTTTTTTTTTGCATTTCAGCTCCGGAGAGAGAGAGAGAGAGAGAGAGAGAGAGAGAGAGACATGCAGCAAAGGGCCAGGGTTGGAATCAGTGCATTAGGGTCTCAGCCCTAATACGTAGTATGGCCTCTCCCAGGTGAGCTTTGTTTTTGTGCTTTTCTTTTTTTTTTTTTTTTTTTTTTTTTTTGCATTTCAGCTCTGGAGAGAGAGAGACAGAGAGAGAGAGAGAGCTTTTTTTTTTTTAGAGAGAGAGAGAGATCACAGAAGGAAGCAGGGCCAGGAGTTGCAGCCTTACTATTTTACAGTAAAGCAGCAAGTCATCCCGAAATCTCGTCTGTTTGATTCAGACTGTGTTCAGGGACAGATGAGCCTGCCTGCTCCTCCTCCTTCTCCTCAATGCGATGTTGTTGGACACCGTCTTCGCTCGCTCCCTCTTGCTTCTCTTCTTCGTCGTTGTTGTTTTTTGGTTCCAACTGGCTAGTTTCACAGCTTGCTGCACTTTCAGTGTCTTCTGTTGGGACATCCGTTTGATGACATTCCTCTTCTCTCTTTTTTTTGGCGGCTTTGTATCTGTCCTCCACACTTTCAAAATCCTGGAGCTTTTTGTAGAACTTCTGAATGTTGATGTGGAGAACAAAATTGTCTCGGCTGATGGCCTCCGCAGCAGATTTGATGTTCATGTACTCGCTGCACAACATTTTTTGTTGTCCAAACTTCCACTGAAGTTCCTTGAATTCCTGCATGAGGGTGGCATTCGTGCAACATAATTCGTCAGTCTCAGCTTTGATGTCAATATCTGCACGCCACGGTTTCAGAGTTTCATACTCCTTCGTCATATACAGGAGTCTACTACGGAGGTCGGCATTGCGGTCCATCTTGGCCTGAGTTTCAGCTTTCATTGCTTTATAGTCAGCCTTCATCTCTTGTTCATCTCTTAGTTTGTTGGCCACCTCCAAAAGCTGTTCTTGCAGGGAAATGTTCATTTCATGCAAGTCTTGGATGTTCTTTTTCTTCGCCTTGCATTTCTCTTCCAGTTGATCTTGCCTGGAGATTTTCTCCTGGAGGTTCTTAAGCTGTTTCTTTAGCACCTTATTTTGGCAGATCCAGGTCTTTTTTTCACTTTTCACTTCCTTGTATTCATCTTCCAGTGCTTTCTGATCCCTCAGTATCAATTGGATAGCCTCGATTTCTCGCTCCAGCTTGTGGTTATTTTCGACGATGTTTTTTATTTCGTCTTGGACAAGCCTATGTTTTTCCTTGAGGGCTTTTTGACCCTGAAGTTTAATGTCCATTTTGTGCACTCGCTCTTCAAGGCTTCTGTTGAGATCACTGATGGATTTTCTTCGAGCTTTTAGCTCTTTGTATTGCTCTCGCAAGTCTTGGCTATTTGCAAACTTACTGTTGAGCTCCTCCATTTGTGAACTCAAGATGTTGTCCCTGTGGTCTAGCTCTTCTATTTCCCCAGTGACTGAGGAAATCTTGTTCTTCTTCCACAGAAACATCTTGCCTTCGTTCGATAATGCGCTAGGCAGTGGAACAATGTTGTATCCTGATGCTAGGCAGTGGAACAATACTGTATCCTGATGCTAGGCAGTGGAACAATGCTGTATCTTTACTTTACTTTCAAATTTCATATAGTTTGTGTTTTCGGCATCTTTGGAATGCAGAGAATCAGCAAGTATTTGCATGGAAAAAAAATGCTTGCGTGTGTGTGTGCGCGCTCATGTGTGTTCAACAGGCCCACTTGGCAAATTAAGATAAGATAAGATAAGATATACCTTTATTCGTCCCACAGTGGGGAAATTCACATTGCACAGCAAAGAGGATGATTAGCAGTTAAATAGTAATAAACATTATAAACAGACAGGTTTAAAAAAGTATTAACAATTTAGCAACCATTAAAATATGAACAATTGTGCTAAAGAAATACAATAATTACTGACACTTAAACAGGCTAAGTATGATCAAATTTACAAATATTCACAAGACTTATTTACAGATGTGCATGAGAATATGAAATATGTGATCAGTATATACACTATCAGACAGGACGGAATTAAATATGAACTTAAATATGAAATATGAAATATTGTACATTGAGTTAAATGAAATATTGCACAGTGAATGGAACATAGAAAAAAGAATAAATCCACTGACATAAAACTGGGTGTTGCGCAGATGTAATGGCATTGAGGTGTATGGTCTACTGGGAGCAGTGCTGGTTGTACAGCCTGACAGCTCAGGAGGAAAAGACCTGCGATATCACTCCTTCACACACTTTGGGTGAAGCAGTCTATCGCTGAAGGAGCTCTCCAGAGTTGTTAAAGTGTCCTGCAGGGGGTTGGAGTCATTCTCCAACATGGATGACAGCTTAGCATCATCCTCCTTTCTCCCACCACCTCCACTGGGTCAAAGGGGCAACCCAGTGCAGAGCTGGCCTTCTTGATCAGTTTGTCCAGTCTCTTCCTGTCCACAGCCGAAATGCTGCTGCCCCAGCAGACTACTCCATAGAAAATGGCTGATGCCACAACAGAGTCACAGAAGGTCTTCAGGAGCGCCCCTTGCACTCCAAAAGACCTTAGTCTCCTGAGCAGATAGAGCCTGCTCTGACCTTTCCTGTATATTGCATTGGTGTTATGAGTCCAGTCCAGTTTGTTGTTGAGGTGAACACCCGGGTACTTATAAGATGTCACCATCTCAATGTCCATTCCCTGGATGTTCACTTGTGTTGGAGGGGAGTGAATGCGCCTGCGGAAATCCACCACCAGTTCTTTGGTTTTCCCCGCGTTGATCTGGAGGCAGTTCTGCTGGCACCAGTCCACAAAGTCCTGAGTCAGTCCTCTGTATTCCCTGTTGTCCCCATCTGATGAGGCAGATGATTGCAGAGTCAGAGAACTTCTTCCGGTGACAGGTTGGTGTGTTATGTGAAAAGTCTGCAGTGTAGAGGGTGAAAAGAAACAGAGCCAGGACCGTTCCCTGCCGGGCCCCCGTACTGCAGACAACCGTGTCGGAGGACCGGTCTGTATCTTCTCCTCCTGTCGTGGCACTGGGCTCTGGCACGGACGTAGACATTGTAGAAGTTCTATGAAAAATGCCAGCTCAAACACTGTCACTTTGGTAGACATGTTGAACTGGACATTTAGATGCATAGCCCTGTGTAGAAGAAAGTCAAAAGAATAAAAAAAAGACAAACGTAGAAAGGAAAAAGACTCCTGTATGTAATAAATCAAACAATCACATTCATCACAATGCCATCATGTGTAATTGAGATTTCACAGCCCTGATCTCATCTCTCCTTTTCTTCTTTCTCTCCTCTGGTTCAGCTTTAAAAACCTGAAAAACAAATAAAAATGTAACCCTCTCCACCCTCGCTCCAGCCATCCTTCCCTCTCACATGATCCACCATGTCATATGTTGTTTTGTATAGCTTGGATTTATAAGGATTTATTGTTTTATAGCCAAGGGGCAACCTCTGGGCCTGAAAATGAAGCCAATACGGAAATGCCAAAAACTGCAGTTCCGTGAAAGGCCACTTGAGGCGGGCATCAAAAAGGGAGTCAAGTGCATATGACTGTCATGTTAAAAAAAACAATTTAACAGCGGAAGTAAAAATGTTTACAGCCCGGTCTTTCGCTGATTTCCCCCTTCATGACAGTGTTTTATAACACTTGTTGAAAATATACCAAATCTAAAATGATACAAAATGAAGGACGCAGTCACTTTGATTGACAGCTGTCTGCTCCAGACACAGAGCTCATTCAGTCACTGAATTTCAGCCGTTTGTGGTGTTTTTGACCTTCGGGTAAGTTTTCATCCAAATACCGGATAAATAGCACGGCTTGCTGTGCGATTAAATGTAATAGCAGACTGTCCAAAGGTCTGCGCTCCCATTTTTTGGTTTCCTAATATATAGCCAGCTAATGAATTAGCATCGGGCTATAGCCCTCCAGCTAGCTGCGCCGGCTGTGTGGCGTCTTTGTCCGGGACGTCTGCGCTGTTTTATCGGTGTGTTTGTTTGTTCACGGTGTGTTTAGTCTGGTGTTTGAGAAGCTGCTTGTTGGCTGGAGTTTGACTGTGACTTGACAGTTTGACTGTGTTTCTCTTTCTTTGTGGTGTCCAGGACGAGTTTCTCCGGGGGGACGACGGTGGAGGTTGAGCTAAGCTAACGATGCTAACGGGAGCGTCAGGTAGCCTCAGTTATTAAAGCTGCTGCACCAAAGTCTAAGCATAATAACAAGTGTTATAATCTATGGTGTTAATACTTTTGAATAAAAAGGCTTTTATATGAGGTTGGACAATAAAAGCACTCCATGTTAGTTAACTAACGTTATGTAGTCTTAAACTGAACTGTGTAAAAATACAAGAAAGTGTTTGTCACTATAAAAAAAATATTAATGTCTCGTTTCACCATGTTTCCACAAATAACCTTAAATCTAGATGTTGTTATTAGTTAAGCTGGAGTTGGTTATTGAAGCTCAACAGTAAATTAAAATTTCATGGTCCACAAACTAAAACATCATTTTTACTAATATTATTTCTAAATCAGAAAGTTGAAGTTTATGACACTCCAGAAAGCGACAGACACAAGAAGTCCTCGAGCATACAGTGACCAAACCCATGATCCCCTCCAGGCTCAGGTGCAGATAAGAATACTGGAATCAGCTTCTAAAATACCAACTTTGTCAAAGTTTGGAATTTCTGAATGTGAACAACCCCTGTTCACGTGTACTTCTGATACTATTGGTTCATTTAGCTGAAGTATTTATACATTGTGGTATTGATACTTAAGTAAATACTGAATACTATGTTGACTACAATTGATATAACATTATTGATTTAGAGACAATCAACAAATATTAGGGAGATCACAATCCTCAATCAAATAAATACTCTGCTTATGTTGTACTGATTGTGATTCCAGTGTTTCTGATGATATATATCTTTTCCTTTTAATCTCATGAATTTATTTTTCTGGACAGGTCACCTCTGGAGGACCTCTGTGACCCTCTGTAGCTGGCTCCCAGACTCTACAGCACATGGATCACTCTCTCTCACAGCCACACCACCTATCGGGGACTTTCTGTGCTACACCGCCCCCTGGTGTCGGGCCGAGCGGCTGCACTCCCCCCGCTGAGCGCTCAGACGGGGCTTGGCGCTCGGAGCTCCGCAGGCTGCAGCCCAATCGGAGCGTCTTTTCTCCCGCAGATCGCCGGGCTTACGGGCGTCTTCTCCGCTCTCCGGGAACACCTCTAAGGAGACCTACAGCTGCTTTTTCCTCAACGCTGTGCTTCCTCTGAAAAAACCCGCCTCGGTGTGAGAATAAAGAGCTGCTGTACAGAGAGAGAGAGAGAGAGAGAGAGCCTCCCCTCCTCAGCTGCTGCACACCAGGTAAGACAATTTACCAGCAATCTGCACAGAGAAACGTGTCATTTTTGCCACTTAGTGTTTTGTTGCTGGCTTGTAAAATGCCTAGAGATGCTTGTGGGAATGAACAAAAGATGATGCACAGTATGGATTATTGTAGATGGGCTGCACCTGCTCTAGATGAGTGAGGCTGGTTGTTGGGTACAAAGCACTTCTGCAAGGTGTTGTCAGATCAACAAGGTGGTTTAGTGATGCGAAGTGATTGTTTTTGATGAAGCCATGCTCAAATGCATCTAAACAGATTGTTCTTAGCAGCCCAGTTATGCAGTTGTGAGGAAAATTGCAGACTAACTGGTGCCTACAGTTGGTGATCATCATAAGGCAAACATGAATCCTGCCTTCCATATCACTTTTTTCATACTGAGATGCACACTTGTAATGAAAGTGCCATTAAAAAACTTGTTGAACTGCAGAGAAGTAAAGCTGGTTGCAAACTCAATCAAAGAGGATTTTACGCTCTGGTCGTCTAAATTCCTTGTATCAACCTGTATTTTGCATCTTCCTCCCTTTTATAATGACAAACTTTATGTGAAGCTGCAGACTTCCAGACAGCGTGGCCCAGCTCTATCCATCACACCGCCCTCTGTGCCCTTAAAAATGCCTGGAGGATGCCTCAAGGCTCAGGATGCTCCTATAGGTTTTTATCATTTATGTTATTGGAATATTACCTCGAGGAAACCTTTGCCTGTTTTTTATGAGACACAGATGTGGATTAGGGCTCATCCTAATCTATTTAGTATCACTCACAGCCTGCTCTTGTGAATGCCTGGAACATTTTTAATAATAGATGGCTGAATAGATTCACTGGCCTGCAGCATCGATTTTTGTCTGTATGGGGCTGTAAAGAGACGTCTGATAAGAAACCAGTGAAGCCAAATGTCACGAAACCAAAAAATCCATAGTAATCATACAGTAAATTCTGAAATGGACTGCTTATAAATATTATACCAATCCAATTCCTTATAGGGATGTGCTGTAGTGATGCAATGGAGGATTAAAAAAAGTAGCTGTAAACCTCCTGAAAAGTCTTGGAAAATTAGTGATTTTTCATTTTGGTTGGAACAGATTAGATCCAAATTTTCCTAAAGTTGCCCATGGGCGTTTTTCTTAAGCTTCTTTAGATTTTACGGGTTGCAACAAACTGTAGCTCTTGCCATGTTCCGCTCTTTGTGGTTGTTCCAGAGAATAATAACGGCTTCTTTATTGCCCTAATTGAATTACACGCCCAAGTCAGGCGCACCAATTATTTCCTTGATTGTGTAACAAGTGAGATGCTGCGGCATCTGGTGTTCCATCCCACAGGACCGATGTGAGGCCAGAGCTGGCTGTGGGCCCATTGATAGTGTTAACCCTCTCATTCATTCAACCAGAAGCTGTAGAATTGAGAGGGCTCAGGATTTCACCCCCAGGGAATACTAATAACCTTACCAGAGAGATTTGTCTAAGCCTTGCTCACTATCAACGCAGTAGGCAGGCGCGATGGCGTGCCAGGACTCTGCAGTCATGTTGGGGGTAGATATAGTCTGGTAGGGTGAATGAAGCTGCTTAAGTAAGCACTTTGATTAGCCCAAGAGAAGTCATTAACTCTGGTGAATGCTGCTCTGAAGATGAGCAGGTAGGCTGTGTGGTTGCCAAGCCTTTTTCCTTTTAACAGGACGATAATATTTGAGGTCCAGTTGTTTGGACATGATTTGGTCTTTGCCAGTTTCAGATGCTGATTCAAGCCTTTTCTGCTTCTAAACATTTTTTAAGATTGATTTTTCCTCCACCTGTTCTACCTATCCATACGTTCTTTCATCACTCGATTTAGAATGATTTGTATATGACAAATAACAACTAACAAGTAATTTGTCAAATCAATTTGAATGTCTCCATTTTGTGTTCACAAAGAATACAACCTTTGCAGTAGCCTAGTTCACTGTGACTGGACATGCAAAAGCTCAGATGGACAGTCCATATTAGGACTGCCTCCTGCTGTACAAGGGACAGTGCACAGGTACTGTTTAGGCCTACACTGAATTTAAAATTCAGACTAGAATGAACATTCAATTTTTCCCCACTTGTGAGCAGCTTAAATTTCAAATAATAAGTGGTCTTTTCTTTGCTAGATATAATGATTTTTAAGTTCATGAGCTGGCTTAAACCCTGTCAGTTTTTTTTACATTTGGAAAGACATATTCTTTCTGTTGGTTTTGTTGGTTTTGTATCACATGTTATTTGCTCTGGTTTCTGTCTTGACTTTGTCTCAATTCTGTTTGGATGTGGTCTTGGCTTTGAACTTCAGTGGAGCTGCTTGTTAAATTGACTTGGCATTGACAGTGATCATCTTCTCTATTGCTCTGGCTTTTGGCTTTTAATCTTTGATGTGTTGTCTGTTTTCTGTCTTCTGTTTCTAATGATTGAACTGTCACAGAGTTACCTTCAGATATTTCTATCCAAGCACCAAGGCTGGCTATTGAACCTCTACATTTTCTTTGGTACTGACAGAAATGTGTCTGTAGGTCAAAGTACTGAAAGTTGCCTTCAAATGTCTGGTCAGGTTTGAAAGACTAGTTCATTATTCAAAGTTCTTGTACGCTTTTTTGTGGTTCGGCAGCTTTGAACATTTTAGAACATTGGCTTCTACTGCTAAATGAAATAAAGCCTTTTATAGAAAAACTCTCCCGTCCTGTCACTCTCATCTTTTATTCCTTCATTAAATCTGTCCTCTTCTCGATTCTTATACTCCCTTCTGTCTTCTCTCTCTGTACGTTCCTCCGTCTGAACTCTCGTTCTCCTCACAGCTTTCATTTCACAACTTCTTTTCGTGCCCTTGGGTCGAGGCTGTTTTTGATCACGAGGGTAGCATTTCACTAAGATCAATGATCGCTGAAGATATTTCATTTAAAGTGTCAGATCGAATTAGGACGGGCCCCCGCAGACAAAGGTTTAACGGCCTTGATGGAGAGCAGTGACACGCTCTCCTGTTGGCATTGATTAGCACAATTGTCATTTTAGAGGGGGCAGTCTCGTTTGATTAATCGGACCTTAAGTGGTACCTGGAGGGACGCCATCTGATGCTCTCATGGTTTAATAATTACTTTCTCTCAAAACCGACTAATCAATAGCTGAACATTCTTCTGCAACGTCATGCATTGTTGTCTGACTTGCAGTGAATCTAGGCTAACCCATGAAAGTCTGCTCTGTTTGCATCCTGCTTCTGGATGCTCAAAGAGTTTACTGCAAAGCTTTTTTGACATCATCAAAAAGTCAGAATTAAAGAAGAAAAGAAGACAAATGCAAAGGGATGTGAGCGCAGGAAGCAAACGGCTGCTCTGTTTTCTGGAGAAGGCAAAGACTGGCTTGTGTTTTCAGACAGAGAGAATAGAGAATAATGGGAGACACAAAGAGAGGGTGGGAGGGGGATTATTTGTCACCAGTGAGTGGTCAGGGCAGAGAGCTTCATGACACTGATGGCCTGTGAAGCTGCTCTTTGAGGAGGCTGAATGAACTTGTCATGACAGACAGCGCACTGCGTCCCTGAGCAGCCGCGAGCTGTGGATAAATTCTCCAGTACAGTGAGAGATTTAGACTCCTTGAAATTAGGACTTTCACCTGATCGTCCCGCAGGTGAGGCCGCAGTGGAAGGGAACAGGTGAGGGAAAAAAAAAGATGGCTGCGTCAAATAAAACTTCTTGAACACTTTGTTTTTCAGGTTTTGACAGTGTCTTAGTACTGCGGGTGCTGTTTTTTTCTGTCCTCATGTTAGGACATTTTGTTCTCCAGGTTTTCAGTCGATGTAACTAAGTGTACTGGCAAGGTTTGGTGGTGTGGCTATCACTGCTCAGGCTTTGAGCACACTTTGTTTTAAGGTGTTAAGAAATGTGAAGGCTTATTTTTGGGTTCAATAGTACAAACAGATATTCTGTTATGGCATTACATATATTCCATAATAAGCTGTCCTGGTTCGCTTTTGGGGGAAGAGGTGCTAAAAATTACTAAATACAATGAGCCTAACAAATATAAACGACATAGAAAAAAATCACAGAGAAAATCACGTGGACATTGGCTGAAATATCTCAACAACTATTGGGTAGATTGAAATTGAGTACAGACGTTCATGCTCCTGGAAAATGAATCCTATTGACATTTGTGATCCACTGATTTTTCCTCTAGCGCCACCATGAAGTTGAAAGTTGTGGTTTAGTCATTGGGTCCAACTGTCCAATTCTTTGGTTTATGACCAAATACCAGCAAAAGTAATGACATACCCATCAGCATTGTCATCAAGGGTACAGTACACTGACTTAGCGTCTCGCTCAAAGACCACAGTGCCTAAGTACAGCCTCAGAAGCTGTTTAGTGTCTTTACTTCACTAACTGATTGGATATGCACTTTTTAACAATTGTCTCTTTTATAAATGTTGAAAATCAAATAGTGTATTACAGCAGATCTCATATTGATATATAAATATCAAGGATATCCATGTAGGTTACAACAGGTATGCCATCGTGAGAGGGCTTGAGTAGTTAGATATGTTCCAGAGCAGTGCTGTTAGGTAGGGAGATAATGATGAAAGGGATATGATGAGAGAGACTCCCTCAAAGAATTTCCCTCAAAGTGACCTGGCTTTGACACTGTGGCAACTTTTCCAAGACTGGAATAGATGTCTCATGTTAAGGGCTTCAGACGGAGATTAATGTTGAATAGTCCAATCTGCTTGTTTGTGGACACTAACCTTTGTAACAGCACCACCCACGAGTCCACCAGCGCCTTGTTGACACCTTGACACAGTCCTACTCTCCCTTCCACAGCCTCCCGTTGGTCAGTGTAACCTTTACTGGTCCGGAGAAAGCCAAAGTGTGTTCTCTTTGGCAGCAACATCCCACTTCAGATTCACACAATCCCACACATTGACAGTCCGCTGAATACGGAGCCGCTGAATGCAAACGTGTTCTTCGACTGTCGGTCAGCTCCGCACGAGTAGTCGAGGGGAGAGAGAGTGGCTCGTGCTTTATTTCTCCAGATACACTTTCTCAGACAATCTGAGCAATTTAGACTGCCAATATTACATATACATTATTTTGTCCATCCCAGTGCGCAAGTGTCAATTAAATACTCTTAACGCTTCCAACATTCACTGGCAAACTGAGATGTTGATGCAAACTAGCTGAGCCCTGATTGAATCTGAGGTAACACAATATTGCTGTTAAGTAGTGCTGACTATAGTCACATTATATTCCTTCTGATTGGCAGGACTGACAACAGGGTCTTTACTTTGATGCACAAAATACTGGCGATGTTGCAGGAACCAGCCACAGACAAGCTGAAAATAGACTTGAAACTTGAAGCTGCATAGGAAGAGATAACGGAGCCGGCACCTGCTTGCTCTCGTATGTTGTAAGTGTATCAGTGAGCTAAATGGACCTTTTTCAGTCCTGACTAATGTGTTAATATGAAACACTGCCGCTGTGTACCTCACAAATGATACGAATCTGCATTTTTATGTCATTTGCTCCAAGATTGATAACCAATCAGCTGGAACGTGGCAGGCTAAGGAGAAATACCCACGCTTGGTTCTTATTTACATCAGGCTCATTCATCTCTCAACTCATTTTAAGCGGAGTTTGACATTGAAATGGGCCCCGTATTAAACACAGTGAAAAGGAGACCTGGGTGTGCATCGTGGAGTTTTCTTTGCTCCCTCTTCGGAGCAAATCAGAAATGATGAATGGCATGGCGGTTTAATGATCTTGTAGAGGAAAGGCGAGTGCTGAAGCAGGCACATTACATGTTAACCGCAGGGAGATGAAGATAGACTTTTTTTTGCCAGAAGCCTGCAGCATTCACATGAAAAGCCTCCACCTCAATTAAAGGAATGATCTGTGGAGTAAAGGGGTCTGATAAAGGAGAAGTCACGCTTTACACCCACATACAAAACAACCCAAACCTTCCCTTGCGACTACATCTTCCTTCTTTTTTTTAAGAACATGTACCAGCAGCAGAATTTGCCACGTTCGCCGTGTCTCCCTTAGGGTTTGTCACTATCTGCTCTCTCTAGCACATGTATACATCTATACACCTATTCTCGGGAATTAAGGAGGCTAATTTACATTTTACAGGGCTTCTTTTGTTTCTGCAAGCCCCACGTCTTCAACATGAAGCAGTGCGCTGTGTTCTCTCGGCACTACTACTCCACATCACAGGCTCTTATCACATGTCAGCCGGGAGCTTCAGTCCCAATTAGAATTACATCTCCATTAGGATCTTTAACTTGGTTGTTGGTGGCATTCAAAGGCCCATGAACACATTTCATTAACCTAGTTGTGCCGTCTGTCTTTGTCAGTATGCAAAGGAAGATAGCAAGGCTCATCTGCTCTCAGCATATTTGTCTGTTGCACAATGCAACATGTTATTATGAAAGTATCAAATCCTCTTCGTGCCCCTGAGGAGCCCTCAGAGCTCAGGCTTAGGGATTGTGTTCGGTATTGTTTGTACGTACAAGTTTGCATATGAAAGTAGTGTTTGGATTCACATTCTGTTCAGGGCAACTATTTGTGTGTAAACAATGGTGGAAAGTAACTGAGTACATTCTGAGTACAGTGCTGTACTTAAGTACAATTTTGAGGTACTTGTACTTGAGTGTTTCCATTATCCCCTTCTTTCTACTAGTGCTGCAACTAACAATTATTTTCATTATTCAATTATTTTCACAATTAATTGACGGATTGTTTAGTTTATAAGATGTCACAACATTGTGAAAAACGCTTACTACAATTACCCAAATCCCAAAGTGACGTCTTCAGGTTGCTTCTTTTATCCAACCTTCATTTACCATTATAAATGACAAAGAAAAGCAGGACATTCTTACATTTAAGAACTAAGACACTTTTCTTGATAAATGACTGATTTGATTATCAAAATAGTCTGCAGTTAATTTTCTTTCAAGCAGATTGTTGCAGCACTACTTTCTATTTCACTCCACCACATTTCAAAGGCAAATATTGTACTTTTTACTCCACTACATTCATTTGATAACTTAAGTTAAGATTCAGATGAGGAAGATAACCAACAAATTGTAATCAACAAACAAGTTATGATTAAATATTATGGATAAGATAAGATGAACCCCAGGATGAAATTCACAAGCTACCCAGCAGTATATACTGTATAGTAAAAAATAAAAGCTCCACCTTTACCAGCTGCACCATTAAAACAATGTATTTATGAATACATCAACGATTATAATTCAATAAAATACATTTTACATGGGCCATTCTGCATAATAAGTACTTTCACTTTTTGTACTGTCAGTATATTTTGATGGTGCTACTTTTTAGCTTTTAGTTAATTTTAAACGCAGGACTTTCACTTGTAGCAGAGTATTTCTACACTGTGGTATTATTACTCTTAAGTAAAAGATCTGAGTACTTCTGTGTGTATGCGTGCATGTGATTCTCCTTGCATAACCAGTGGTGGTATATGTGTGCATGCGTGTCTTGGGGAAGATTTGGCCACAGCCCCCCCGGCCAGGGAATGTTGCTGACACAAAGGGAAGGCAACCGCTTTTTCTCCTCGTACAACAATCAGCGTGGCATCAATCGTACCATCAAAGCAGTGGTGGGTTAGCGCTCGGGGTTAGCGGTGGGTAAACTGAACGTGACTCACATGAATCATGAGGTTTTGTGGGGGTTATGCGAGTTCATTTTCGGTTTGCAGCGCCACATGTTAATGTTTCAATGCACATTTCAAAGCGTGAGCTGTAGTGAAGGTGCCAGAGGATGCAAACCTCTCGATCTGTGTTAAGAATTTGACAGCTTGAGGCTACATGGAAAATCACAGATCTCAGTGCATGTAGTCTCACTGTTGTATGTTAACACACACGATCAGTCTGTAATATTGTATATTCAACAGCGGCAGTGAAGAAGGCTACAGTTTTTAATTTTCAGAGTAAATGGAGGCAGGTTAAATGTAGACTGTCACCCATGGGATAGGGATTGATGGCCTTATTTTTAGAGAGACACTCTATGAACAGACTGTATTATGTGTGTTTAGTAACATTAGAGAGTCAAAGGAAATATGTTTTGTTTGAGGTCAACTACAGCAGGGTTTTCTGTGGTGTTTGTATGGTGGAGGTGGAGCGCCACACATGAAATAGAGTTCCTCCACTCGTGTCAGAAGAAATGACATCTTTATGATATATAACATTATACTTTCTAAGTTTCTGGAGCAAGGAGCCCTGACATTAGGTCACACAGCAAGGACCACATTTTTATGAAGTAAGATGAAAGTCAAATCTTATTATATTGGTGTTGGTGAAATGTGTTGTGGAAAATGGATCCAAAGCCAGAGCTTTGGCTACAACGATACACAACCACAAATTTGTCCCAAATTCTGAATGAAATTCAGGAAAAAATTACATGGTTGTGAAAAAAAAAAGATCTTTTCAATTCTCTGCATTCCCGTACCACTGGCTTTAGTGTGTGTGTGTGTGTGCACGTGCATCCACGACAGTCCCAAACTAAAAGAAATGTGAGACCACTTTTGTACTTCTTTTCAAAGCGTGCCACGTACACAAAGTTTGCTCCTCATTTAAGGAGGCGACGTGTGCATTACAGTAAAATCACAAAGATGGGCAGGCAATGAGGGCCGACACCTTCGGTTGTGTTAGTCGATATGCTCTTGTCCAACCAATTTTTCATTGTCAGACCGATTACTTTCATAAGGTATAAGGAGAGAAGCATGTCCTAATCTATTATTTCTTGGGCCAGGAGGATCATATGCAGACCTGATGTATTTTATGTTTGAGTAATATTATTGTGCTAGAAATAATGACTATGATTCAAAACAATGTTCAAATATATTTCACTCAACAAATGCATTTCTGCTTTAATAACTGGCATGGTTGAATAGACTTAAAAAGTTATCTGACTGCCTGTGTTTACTTACCACCTCTGCTAAGTGTGTCTGGGGGGAAATTCTGTATGCTATGGAAAAATCGGCATCATAACATGATTAATAAAAAGCAGCAAATGTACAGGGTTATGTTTTGATGACATTGGTTTTGGAGCGGTTTATATTGCCGTGTCCATCAAAATCTATATATAACTGTCCACTTGGGTAATGTGGCTGTATTTGCTGGAAAGCTAAGTGAAAATGGCACAAATACAGCATTTCTGAGGCCCAAGGGCAACAACTCATGCATACAGAATGAACTCTAGTTTGTTTATCATTTCCCCTCTCATTTCACTGGTGTTTCTGCTAATGTCCTCTGGGTCTAGATGACACTGCAAACCCTTTAATCTCCAACTGATACACACACACACATACATTTGCGCACAGATCGCACAGCAAAGAATCTCATCCAATTACCGATTCAGCATCAATTATTGTCCCAGACACTGCACTCGTCAGAAGATACTCATTGCAATTAGGCTCCCCTGCTTTGTTAGCCCTTGGATTGACAGCATGCATATGCAATCACTTTGGATACGGGACAGACAGTTCTTGCACTCACTGGCTGCAAGATGTGGTTTGAGGTTATTATGTTGCCATGCATTTCCTGTCATGGCCTTATGGACTGGTGGTCAGTCATTGATCTGTGTGTTTAAAAAGTCAGAATGAGACCTAATGTACTGTATGTGCACCATTTGATTTCTGGGATGTCAGATGTACTGTAGCCTTACATTAGCTTTCAAGGGCAGTAGTTTCCAGAAGCCCTTGGTTGACAACATACAACTTTTGGCCACTGATGAATCAAACTTTTGACAGAGAAATCTTCTTAACCACATTTTCAAAATAAACAATGAATCATGAAGCACACTAATGAAATAGGTAGCATATTCTCTTATGGCATTTGTTCTATAAAAAGGAACAGGGGAGCAAGTTTTCATTGTCACCCAAAACACCCAACAATGTAGAATAAGAATAACTATTATCACTAACCAAGATGGTTTTGCTGAGTTTTATTTCTTTTCCGTTGAGTTTGATTAACATGAGTTTTAAGATAAGACAATTAAGCTTCGTTTGGTAAAGGAGAGATACTTGAATTCAGAAGGTGTACAGTTGTATGTAGCAGGGATATTAAAAAAATACAGAGCAGAACCACTCATGAGCTTGTGGAAGGTGAATGAAACAAACTGGGTTGCTTTAAAGAACTGGTCTTCTCATCACTAGTGGACAAGACCCCCCCCAATCCCTGCCAGCCATGATTCAGCAGAACTGTGCTTTCAGCAGAGTAGTGATGTTAATTCACTGGTCACAATTGTTAACCAATCTAACCAAGCTGACAGGACACCAGAGACATTTCACCAGTAGTGTTGCAAACGGTCAAAAGCCAACATGGGAAAAGGCAGTCAGCTGTCTTCAGGTGTTGGCACCCAAGAATGGAGGACTTCCAATATGGCCACTAGAAGATGTTAGATTGATTGATAGCCCTTTCTGAAAAAAATTTCAGCATAAAGTTGTGGAGAGGTGACTTAGACACTCATCAGTGAGTCTCTAACTGAACTCTAGCTATTTAATTTTAAAGGCAATCCAACCCCTAACCTCACCAACATTAGGAGCATTACTTCGGTCTGCTTCCTTTTCAGAATCTTTCGATTGATGCCCTTATTACGCATAATTGCCTCTAACAATAGATAATGAAGCAATTATGAGCTGTTTGGTTTCTTAACACACCGCGGTTTGCCTGTAAACCACCATGTAAGACCGCACAATTACTGAAGGCAGCAGAGAGGGAACAGAGTGAGGGAGATGGGAGGTGATGTAGAGGGAAGCCAAGTGGGCACATGCCAGCACTTAGAAATCTGGCCTGCTGATATGCCTCTTTGGTCAGGGAGTTAATAAACAGACCTCCAATGGTGATAAAATCCTCTCTCAATATCTCCTTTTCCTCATGCTACATCTCCCTTATCTGTCAGGACACTGACCTGGTTCGACATACTATGTCTGGTGACCTGCTTTAACATATCGGGTTGATATTTACCTCTTAGATACAGTGGCATCCCCTGCTGATAGGATAGAAATGAAGGTACTTGTTTTGAGATTATGGGTGATGTGAAGGGCTGTTGTACTCAGCTGGTTCTGTGTGATACTGGAGATGAAATGTTGAGTTTGTCACACAAAAACAGTTTCAGCTGATCAAGATTGAAGATTTTGATGGTTTTTCCTGTGCATTATCACTGTATATTGAATTTGGGGCTCGACTGTTGGTCCAACAAAAGGAAGGAATATGTAGTAGCAAATGTAAATAGAGTTTTTGGGGTATGCGCTCATTGGCCAAAAGTTGGATCAGTAGATTAATACAAATTTCATATCATATCTGAATGAGATTTCTGCCTCCATCCCAGTACAGTGGAGGTGAATGGCATTTAATTTTATCTTATTACTTTTGGCTCGGGCCACCCCCAGTGAAAACGTCCAGTTGTGTTTGTAGCGGGTTACGCTGTCTCCTGCTTATAGCTAATATTCAATGGAGACTGTTATCAATCCTCTAATATATCTCTCCACAATGTTCTTTAAACTATGCAAAATATATATAGATTTTTGGGGCATTTTTTGTTACGTTTGACATTTTGTCCTGCTGCATCCATGTGGATTAGTTTTTGATAACAACTAAAATCCTTTTCATTCTTATAAACTTTCTGCTGAATCTGTGACATGGATTATACCTTGTCAGGAGGTTTGAAGTGTGTGCTTTTACTGCATACCCATCAAAAGCCCTTCCCCAAACTAAACCAATATAAACTCCTATGAATGTACTCCACTCTTTCAGTCGTTTTCTTCCCAGGTTTCTTCAGTGCATGACCAAACACACTTGCATGGATGGTTGCCGTTATTGAATGCACAGATCAATCCATTGCCACGCACTAGTTAGACACGGTGGCTGCAACCTCATATTAGATATTTCAGTGATGACATTTTTTGCACGCAACAGAGAGGAATGTGACTGACAATCAGGTGACAAGTGAATCGTCTCGTGCTGTGACTCATGCAGACCGTGTAAACATAAAAATGCAACATGGAAAGCTCTTGTTGCTGCTGGTTGCTGATGTCATTTAGCTCCTCTTGGCTCTGTAGGCCTCTGTGGTTCTGTCTTTAGTGGCTTTTGAAAATCACTCACTTGCCTCTTAGTTCTGTCTTTTTTTTTTTGCGATGTTGAGGCCGGGTGGTTGAGTGAGATGCTTTCCATTACCGTAGTCTGTCACCACATAGAGCATTTTTTGATGCCAGGCAGATTTTTTCCTCATGCTATAACACACGCGAGGATGAACCAGCAAGAATCAAGCAAATGCTGTCATGGAATATTTTGTCTTTTACAAACATAATATTTATAGATTTCATATCAGAGATGAATCCATGTTGTAGGTGGAAGTAAACAAGCATTACTGTGGTGGCCTATGCAGTAACACTGTTGTGTATGTACAGGAATTTGAAAATATCAAATAATAATGGTTGTCAAAACTTAACATTATCAACATTGTTTAGTCCAGTTGTAGCAGACAGCTGCAAGTCTTTTCTGGCCTTTGTTATCAGCTACTCCTACAATGAACGTTAATGTTTTTAAAAACTGAAAGTGAAAATCAACAAGCCTGTGATCCATAAAATCAATGTGACTTTTTTCATCTCTGTTATATCCTCGTGTTGAAGCTTGCATTCTGAGCAGCATGCAGACCAAGGATTGACTAAAATGAGAGGCTTGCCTACACGAAGCCGAGTTACCAAGACGTTCTTTCTGGACAGACTCATTGCTCTCTGTGTGAGTTTTTTTGAGCTGTTACGTTATCTTAGAACTTTGGTTATTTCATGGGGAGTTAGCCCAAATTTATTCATGTCTGGTTTTTGATATCTATTGGACATTGAAGTCAGGATCTGTCAACAGGCTTATATTTGAGATAATTTCCTTTCCAGAAGCCAACAAAGACACAATAATCTTAGAAACCAGGACATAATCTTTACTTACAGCCTGGGGATGTACAGTGATCGGGTGTACCATCTTTGGAAAGTACTTTTTTGTGTTCCAGAACCTTTTTGGAAACTCATTGTCGGAATGACATAGTGTACGTGAATCATCCTTTAGGAAACCCCCTCATTTTGATATGGAGGATTGCTAATTATCCTGGAAAACTGCATTTGCAGTAACCATGTAATTGCAGTGTTTATGCAGTTTACCAATGCTTGGCCAAAGGTGTAGAATATCTGACCCAACCTTTGCCTGGTCATTCCTCCTCTTCATGAATCATCATCACATGGATCTGTGGTGTATAGTCTCAGCCAGAGGCTCTCCTGGGGGGCTCCAGGCGGTTTCAGGGGGAGGCTCAGTGACTGGAAGTTAACAAATGTTGTGTTAGTTATTACATTAGTTATGAAGAGGAGCTCAAATAGACTAGCCTAAATGTGTGATTTGGTTAAAGAGATGATTTAGAGATGTAGTAGTTTGAGGGAATTTGACGATTTTTCCCACTTTCCCAGAGTCTGAAACTAATAACTTTAAATCTGACCTTTTTTAAATGTGTTTTGTGTAGTCTGAAGTTATGTCAAACAGCAATATTAGGCAATCTTGGCTCAAATGTTGAGTGTCTTGGGTGTCAAATAATCTCAGTAGGTAATCTCAGTGGGGGTAGGGGGGTCACCTTTTTCCAAGCTTGGTCTGGAGGCCTGCTTCAGACTTTGAAAACTGGTCTAATGTCTACTCTTTGAATTCACTATTGTACTTTTTACTTTACAGCTCTCCTTGATTTCTACTCCCTTTCCCTCTATACTCCTTTTCACTCTCCTTCTTGTACTCAGCCTTCAACCAAGCTGGATACTATATTCATTAGTATTGATTTGTATGTGCACCCAGGAGCTCAGGTTATTTTGGAGAAGGATGAGAAGCAGGTGAAGCTTGCAGGTCAAACTGCTGTGCCCATTGTAAAGGTTTTAATCACTGACCCTTCAGGCCTTGTCAGGGACATCTCCTGTTCTTTAACATCTGATTGAACACAGAGGAAGAAAAATGGGTATTCTTTGATACATAATATATTACAGTCAGAGCAAATGTCACTCAGGTGAGCAGTAGCCTTCTTGTCCAGCTTTCATGTACTTTTTAATTTTTCATTAATGGCCTTTAACAGATGCTCTTATCTGGAGAGATAGTGAGCTGCTGGGGGTTCAGTTAATTAATTAAGGTTGTTCATGGATACAGGCTGTTGCAGCTATCAGATCTGTGACCTTTTAGCTATAAGATGGTGTCTGTACCCTTTATGATATCCTGACGCTCAATTCAAGAAGAGAATTTGAAGTCATCTTCCTCCCAAGGGGCCATTTCTTTAAGCTTTATGCCTTTATGCTGCCTAATCAGATGGAAATGAGTGATGATGACTTTTTCACAAGAAAACTTAAGTGTCTTTTGCAGGTCAATAATAAGATGGCAAAACCTAGGGCTGGGTCTTGAGTTTATTATGAATACCCAGATTCACTGAGCTTCTATTAGCAAAGAGCAACGTAGAGACTTCCCATCCCTATTGTCTGGTTAATGTGCTCTCTGTAAACGTATGAATGTACTTGCCCAAAGATCCTTTGTTAGACAAACACTCTACAGTACTATACTACTATGAGTAGACTGTGTTTTTGTAGTTTACCAAAACCAACTGAGCAGTGAGTCTTCTCCAGCAGTTGACCAAGTCACATTTAGAGCTGTAACGATCAGTTGATTAATTGATTACTTGATTGACAGAAAATGAATTGTCAACTATTGGTTAATTGATTAATTGAAAATAATCTTCCAGCATCTGAATATTTTCTGTTTTTTTAAGTCTTCTATGATAGTAAACCCATTCTCTTTCAGATTTTGACTGTTGGTCAGCCAAAACAAGGCATTTGAAGACATCGCCTTGGGCTTACTCACTAGTTTTTGACCTTTTATGGACTAAGCGATTCATCAATTAATCAAAAAAGTAATCAATAGATTAATTGATAATGGCAATAATTGTTAGTTGTTGCCCTAGTTACATGAGTGTTGCCTGAATCTTGCTGTTAAACCTTTGTTGCTGTCATGCCAACATGTTAAGCTTTTCAGTGCAATAGCTCTGAATCTGGAGCTACAATATCAGGAGAAAGAAGCCTTTAATTCAATTTAAAAGGATTTACATTTTAGACTGGGCTCAAATTCAATAAAATACTGTTTAACTAAAGCCAATTGTATGGCTAATTGAACCTAATCTTTTTGAAAAGTTCCTCTTATTTAGGAGTGAAAATGCAATGAGTTGCAAGGTCTTGATGTGACACTTCCACATATCTTATTTGTAGCACCATTGTTCCCTTGAGCACAGAAAGTGAAATTCACAATATGCCTGACTCCCACTGGCTTATCATAAATGCTTCTTATCAGCTCATAGCTGATATAATAAAATACCACAGTAAGTTGCTTTGTAGAAAATGAGTAGAGGTTGAACATTTTTCTTTTGCCTTCTAAAAACTACAGAACCACAAAGACAGAGATCACCTGTCTTTTTATTATCTTTTTACACCATCTTTGCCCTTCAGCAGTGACACATAACTTCACTTCTTTCTCACTTCATCTATGGTGAAAGTGGCAGACTCAGACCTTTTATTTGTCGACCTCGCCCACCCACGCCATTGTACATCTTTGCTGATTACCCACAGTCCTCATCTGGCATAGACATCCAGCAAGGCAATTTGTCCTGACCCCAGGTCTGCAGCCATGTTTGCCCAGCCGCAGTGTGTGTTGGCATGTTCGCCTGAGCGCCATATGTGACAGGATGTTTGTAATGGTGGCCGCAAAGCACTCCTCAGCCATCTCTGAACACTATTTATAAGGCATGCCTGTTATTTGGAAGTGTGTAGGGGATCATTGGCATCAAGGGGTGGAGGGATGAAGGCAATTTGTCCTGTTTCCGTTCACTCATCTCACTCTGGTTTTTTTCCACACTGGAAAAAACGTGGACAGCAGCCACCTCCTCTGAGCAGCCGGTCCAGCGTAAGGCCTTGGGATCAGAGCGGTCCAAAGTGGCAGCTTTGCTTGTAACTTTCCAAGTGCACTCCTCTCTTGAGGCATCATTGCAGAGCCAAAGTGGGATTCAAACAGGTACTGTTCCATCAACAGGGTCTTAAGAGCTTTGTTTTTAATGCTAATACCCCTCAGAGAGCTCAGGCACTATTGGCTACATGTTTTTGCTGCTTATAAGTGGTCCCCTCGTGTATTAAAGCTGACTGGTTCAATATGTGCGCTCTACCCCTGAAGTGCGTCAAAGCTGTAGGAAATATCGTAAAGCTTCCACGGCTGATGTGCACTGGTTTTCCAATGAAACGTGAGTAATGATGACATTATCACCTGTCAGTCCCAGTGACGTCATGGCTCATACCCTGGTTTTCACAGGTCTGTGTATTGTGGAATGGTTGAACTTTTCACTCTTTTATATTGCTGGAAACACCTGCCACATCAAGAGTATATTTTCCCGTCAATTTGTGAGCTGTTGGTATATGAATTGGCCGACAAGGTATTACAAACACATGTGACTTATAGCAGTGAGTTTGTAGGATTTTTTTAAACTGCGGAAGCTTTCTAAGAACTTTGTTAGTTGGATGTATCTTAAAAGCCCACGTAGGCAGCTTACTTGCAGTTTTAGACACTGAACTTATATCAAGAATTGGAAATGGGATACACTGACTGACTCTGGTTTTTTGAAAGCTTGACTTTGAAACCCTGAGGAGTTGGTGGAGAGCAAAACAGAGCTTAAAGGAGGATGAATACTGGACATTCATCAGCTGGCCTGAACCACTACTATAAACAAATGCTAGCATTGCTCTGTGTCTGTTAGATGTGTAAATAGGCTAATATCTGCTAACTTTTCAACTTTATAGGGGGATAAAATGTAGTGCTGTGTTGCCTCCAAGAGCCACAAAACACGTAAGGTTAAATCATTTCTGTGACATAATTTCTTGTGAAAGAGACATTAAAACACAACTGTTCACAAATATGCATATTGGGCCTCACATAGCTCAGTGGGCGGGGTGTCCCCAACACTGTCCAATTTTCTGTTCACTCATCCCATAATGAAAAACAAATGCAATCATGGCACAGTTAGGCGCTTTGGATAAAGGCATCCACCACATGGCACAGGGGAGCTGTGTGTGGCCACTCTCTGATCCTTGCTGCAGACCTCTTTTTTATCTTTGCAGCTCATCAATATAAGGCTGTTGACAGAGGAGAAAATGTCCATCAGCAAATCCAAGTCCACACGGCAAGGCACTATCTTCCACCCCCTCACTTGGTTTATCTGTCTGTCTTAGTGCATTGTTCTGCCTTTTCATTTTCAACATCTGTCGACTGTAACCTTGAGAGCCAATGTGGAATGCAACAGGTTTTGTATTTAAGGAGATTTTTTTCACACGTGGCAGAGAGAAAGGTGTGTGTGGATTTACTCTGAGTCATGAAATGGTAATGAGAGAGAGCGAGAGAGAGCGAGAGAGCTTGGTGTTCCATAGCCTTAAGGTAAGAAGTCTGGACGTTGCTATGAAACAGTGATGTAATCGCTACCAGTGAGTGATTTGCAATGAGAATGACTTCATCTTTATCTTTTTGGATTGGATTGTGAGAGTTGGCTGGTAACACTGATGGCACAGAGAGAAATCACTGTGTGATTGACTTTGGCTGTGGCTGATGGTAAATTTACTCAGGACTTTTTTTTTGAGAAGCGTGAAGTGCACCTGGCAATAAGACAGTAGTTACACTCATTTTATGTTTCTGTACATTTGTGCATGTTTACCTTGGTGCAAAACTTAGAGAAGTCACATGTGCTTTCTTAGTAGAAAATGGACCCTGAGTGCATATATTTGAGCTAGACAGAGGTATAAATATAGTGCTGATGTTTTTAATTTGCCTCAGACTGGTTGGGGAAGTGTCCCACTAACAGAGGATCACTTTTTCAATTCCATTCAATTCCTTCAAAGGATCCTGGATCAAAAAATGACATTAAATGCAAGGGGACAAAGCTAGACTGGTTCTGTCCAAAGGTGAAAAAGGGTCCTGGAGCCTCCACTGGGTGCCTGGAAACTTTACAGTGATGCCAAAGCTTCAAGCCTGGCCAAAAATGGTTCGGCACTTAAACCCCAATAAAACCACTAATTCTGATTTTGTATAATAATGCAATTTTAATCACTAAATTATAACATATGTACATAAATAAAGCATGCTATTTAGAATTGTACTGTTATGAAATAGTGTTGTGTGGTGAATTTGTTTTCTCAAATCAATAAAATGTATCATCTTGATTAATAACTGCAAAACTGGACATTTTCTAGTTGTATGATTGTGTTGTAGTCGATGGTATGATGATCATTTTAGCAGTAATTCTTCAGCCTTAGCGCTTCCTCCTGATGAAATGAAATGCTCGGATGAGTGAGCCAGCGAGCGCAGCCTGCAGACTGCGGAGCTTCGGCGTACGAGATGACATCACAGCTGCAGAGCTTGTTACCTCGTCATGCTCCAGACATGTCATGGGATTATGAGTAATGTGAATCACTTAGCAATGATATTGTGTGCCAGCGCTCCAGCAGCAAGCATTAATGCCCTGTAATTGCATTAAGTGTCATCTGCATAACAAAAAAGTGAACGGATTAATTTCGCAATGCTACATTTCTTTATGCTCTTTTTTTTATTCATTACCCTGTACAGCCATTTTCAGTTTTTCAGACTTCCTTCTATTAGTATTTGCAGCTGCAATCAGCTAATCTCTTCTTGTGGATCCCCATGGGAAATTGATCTTATCCAGGAGGTAAGCTGTGATACTTGTTGAGTTATTACTATCTAAGGATGAAACAAAATTACACACATTTTACCCGTTAACAATAACGTCTTTGTTAAAGCATATTGTAGGAATTTATGTCAAGTGTTTGTAGATTGTTCAGCTCTGATCTAAATCAGCAGACAGTGGTATAGTTTCTCTTTTGCTCTGACAAACCGGCAGACTTGTCCTCCTTTCTCAGAGGAATTTTTAAGATCTTTCTTTTTAAAGAGATCTACCTAATTACTGTCACACATCCCCATAATTGACAAATCTGCAGACTCTTCAAAGTCTTTTTTTTCTCACAAATTCTTCTTGTCTGGCCTCATCAGCACCAATTTAGTGAGCTCTGCAGTTATCAAGTAAAAAGTGAGCTGTACTATATAACCACTACCAATTGCTTGCCTAACATCCATGCCAGACTAGAAGTGTGACACACTGCACCGCTGCCATCAAAAGCAAACTTGATTCCGGCCGTCGTCGCTGCATTTGCTTTATTCTCTTGCAGTTTTTCCCAAGGACGTTTACAGTCCTTTGTGGGCTTTCCGCTAAACATATTACTAATGTCCGTGGCCACAGAGGAGCTTTTAATGGATTTCTCAGCACGCTCCTGCTGAGATTGGAGGCTAGTGTGTCAGTAATGCACCGCAGGAGCCCGAAAACTGACATCAAATCCACTGATCAAAGTGAAACATTTAGTCATGCTAAGAAGACATCATATTTTAACTGTGACCTGGTGTGTCTATATATATATTTGACTCCTGATGTTAGATTTCAGGGAGTCATAATGAGAACTCATTGAGTAGATTGTATTACTGAGTTCTCATTTGGTATGTTTCTTACGTATACGTAGACGGTACATAATGTAGGAAACCCTTTTACTCTTATCCTCAGATAAGAGATCAAGGCACAAAAGGGATCAAACCATATCAGCCTCCATGCTTTCATTGCCACTGAAAATCTATACAGGCTTTGTGGCTATGGGAGGTTGGAGCGACAACAAAACACACATACACACACACACAACTCTGTTTGCTGCTTGCCTGCCAAGAGCCCTGAAGGCTGGCCACTGCCTGCTAATAATGCCAGTCTGCTGTGTGTATGTGAGCACACTTGCGTCTGTAAGTCAGTGAGTATGTATTGGTGTGTATGGTCTGAGCTCACTTGTAGCTTTTCTGTGCAAGTGTGAGGATATGTGTGAGCTCATGCACAGGTGTGCCCTGTCCTCCTCGAGGGATGAGAGGGCAGCTCTCCGAAGTGCGATAACTTGCTCAAGGCTGCGACTTTGAACAAGGGCGCCTCCCCTGCCATTGAGAGGGGCTCATTCATCTTAACACATGCTGTACTATGACAGATAGACAGACAGGCAGACAGACAGACAGTGAGACAAGCAGAAGCTTATGAGGAAGACATGTCATGCCTACAGTGAATGGATCTGCCTATTTGTGGAGATGACATGCACATGTTGTCCCAGAGCTACTGGCCTTCACTTGAGAGCTGTCCTTAAAATGACACACATTTACTCACTCCACATGAGCACAATCGACTGGAGAATTAGGCCAGACACTGTCTAGTTTAGCTCCAAGTAAGATAATTGTTCTGTTCCTTAAATGCATCGGGAGCTGTTGTTTTTCCATTGTTTGGGGACCAATTTAATGTCAGGATTTAGTTTCCTTAGATCTGGTAAGAGATTAGATTTAGTTTGGATTTTTTTGAAGTTCAAGGAAAGAGAGAGAAGGAAGAAAGCCCATTTTTCCTAAGAAGCCATTAAAACAAGCCAGTGAAGCACGGACAGTGAATTGAAGATGGGATGCAAAAATGACAAACCACTTTCAACATCCTCAGTGTCCTCCTTTGGAAAGCAAGTGGTTTTGTCCTGTGTCTGCGAGGCTTGGAAAATGTACAGGAAACCAACCGATTATTAAATCCGCCGGCTGAGGACTGGAGAACATTCTCTGATCCTGCTTCCCTCTGGATTTTGATGCATGCAGACTGAGAGGTCCCTTACCATGCTGGCCAGATTTGCAGATTTTTTGCTGTAATAAAAAACATCTTCAGTATGGTTTTGCCCTTTAATATGCACACTACTGAGCCAATGACCACGGCTGTAGGTTGCAGTAATAAATGTCAGAGCTTGAAATGAGGTTTTGGACACGCCTCTGTGCTGTATTACAGGACTTGTGCAAAAGGTCACAACCAAAAAGCCAGGTGCGAGTAATCAGATCAGAATTTCAGCTGAGTAAATACAAAGTTTGGAAGATATTTCTGGCAAAGACTAAAAGCAGTAGCTCTAGATGAGACAGGGTCCTGCATCTTTCTTCTCAGATTTCAAACGCTGCCCTTTTTCAACAATAAAACAGTTGGAGGGATGAGAGTTTGGACAGAAAAGATGGAGCAGAATCACCATGGTTACTGCCAATCTTCATAATCTTTTTGTTCCTCTCTCTACCTTCAGCTCTTTCCTTTCCTCTTTCTTGCCGTCTGTCTCTCTCCACGCATTTGTCTGACTCTTTCTCCCCGTGCTTGGTGGGTGTGATGTCTGGAGCTCATCGAGCGTTGCCAGTGATTTACACCATGACATGCCGCCGCTGATGGATAGCCGCATTACTGCCAGACATGTCATGCAAGACGAACGGCAATGGTGGCAGTTACCAGATAGGGTTTTGGTATTGAGGGGCGGGGTGTTATCTTTCAGAGTAGATGTGTAGCATTGTTGCCTCATAGCAGGGTTCAAATCCGGGCAGGGGCGGGGCCTTCCTGTATGGCGTTTGCATGTTCTCCCCCCACCATCAGCAACTAACATGCATGTTAGGCTCAGTCCGGATGCCACACAGTCACTGCTCCTACTGCTTAGGAGGGATTAAATGCAGACCACATACATTGTGTGGTGCATGATTGTTTATGTGTGACATTAAACTTGATTTGATTTGGTATGATGCCAAGGTTGGAGATTGTATGTTGCAGCTGATGCAAAAAAACAGGGGCTAAATTGGGAAGGAGACCTGCCATCTCTTCCACAGCGTACTCCCAGTTTGGCAATGGCCAGGCTTTTTAATATCAGTGATTAGATTTGAAAACAGCAGGGGAGATGTCGCACCACAGGCAGGCAGAATTTGTTGATGATGCAGTCATCATAGCATGTTGAAATAACCTGCTTCTATGGTGGCTCTAACCCTCTCCTTGTCACAGAGAGTTTGCATCACTGGAAATACCCCCCGAGGACAGCCTTCTTTATGTGATGAATAAACGCTGTCATCAAAAGAATGAGTATTTTATCACCTGAAATCTATGCTAGAACAGTTCAATTAGAGCTTTAGGTATAGACTTTAATGCTGTGTGATATTGGCTCAAACAGCCACAGCCACTCAATTTCCAATTTGAATTTGGGAAATTAAATCACAACCGAAATGTTCACAAACTGAATTAGAAACAGTCTCTCGCACTTGATCACAACACTATGCTAATTTGTCGGTGTTTATCCCAAGAAGGCCATTAAACTGAATAACTCAAATGCAAATAAGCAGTGCTGTTTTTTAACTCCACTGATTCCTGTTTGCAAAATTTTGAATTCTCTCCTACCCTCATCTGCAGGAACGATGAGTTCAGCTACAGAACAGCAGACTCAAGTTGATGTCTTGCTCTTTCAGCGCTGATGCTTGCTGCCACAGGGGCTTGAACTTGCACTTTCACAGATATTATGCTAAGTGTAATCATCACGCTGTTGCCCTTACTTTCGACTTTGAAATCACACGACGCTTCCTGCATGACACCACCGGCAGCTCCTCTGGTGTCTGTCTTGACCTCTGACCCCCGAACACACGGCTCCTATCACACAGTTGGATGTTCACGTTCGATCCGCCATGAGGTCACCACTTGCATGGACAGAGGTCGTTAATCAGATGTGTCAAATGGGCGGGTAAAGGGCCTGTCCCCCCTCAGTGCAGGATCATCAGATGGACTCCTGCTGAGAGTGTGGCTGGAATTCGCATTGATTGACTTGCTCATGTGCTCGCATGTATTTATGGCCACCAGTGTGGTTCTTATTAGTCTCAGCACGGCTTGACTGGACTGGGAGTGGGAGTAAGTCAAAAGGCAGATGAAGCACAGATGATGAGGGTTTTTGGGTATAAAGAGATCATTTAGAAGAAAATACATGCAACATTGGCGAAAAGCACTATGACAGCTTTCTACTTGTGTTTAATGTGTTCTGCTTTACCTTTTTTTTTTTTATTGCTAATCAATAGAGCTGAGGATTGTGGGGGTTTGTGTGGGTCTTAACTCTGGCATAGCAATGAATGGCCTCTCCCTGCAGGTAGTATCACAAACATGATGAAGAAGGGATAAGATTTCAGAGCAGATTGAGCAGCCCTACTTTAACTGTTTTTTCCATGCAGGACTGATCAGTGCTGGGGGATTTTATCTGCCACAGTGCCTACCTCCTGTAAATTCAGCCTGGTGCTGAGCCTGACATCCTGCTTGCTCAGACCAAGATTGGATTCTTTTCCAAACAAGAAGCTTAGATAAGAGAGGGGTCCTGAAATGTTTCCCTCGACAGATAGACTCAGTTTGTTCATGGTTGAGGAAATGTGGGATAAACAATGTTGGTGCTGAGAGTGATGAGAGAGAGTGAGAACAGGCTTTGTTTCAACACGTATTTCAGATTTTGTTGAGCATCAACTAAACTCCTTCTAACAAATAAAGTCAAATGAGTGACATCTCCTCATTTGGCGAACAGTAAAAGCTTAGGAGGATTAATTGTTTTTCACTGATTGATGTACATTTTCACCAAGCAAAGCTCCTTTATGGACAAGAAAACCATTGGCTGTTTGACAAACTTCCTGGGTTTTTCTTGTGATTAAATGCAGTCTGAACTGTTGATTGTTTGATAAAGCGGCAAAATCCTTTCTCTGCTCGTCCAAATGCTGCATGTGCTGTCGAGGCTTGGCTCTATCCCATACAATATTTTGGTCGGAGTCCCTTTCAGATCACTGTGAGCGGGGCTGGAGTCTTGCCAAGAAACATCAATACTCCACTGGCGCTTTCATAGATTGGTCTCATTGCGCTGGAACTCTCTGGAAAACTGTTGATTACAGTAACGTCACAGCCGTCACACCCCTGCATCTGTGCACAGATGACTGTCAAAATGTAAAAATAATGGGAGCGGCTGAAAAAGGGGGGTAAAAGCTGTCAAATAGGCTCGCTAAATTTGGCTCATTCCTCTGTGTGTGCATGTCGGTTTAAACAGATTATGCTGGAGCCCAGGGCGAGACAAAGTGTTTGTGGATAAGCACAGACTTTCTGGAGATTACATTTACATTTTATGCATGAAGCTGTGGCTTTTATTCGTTGTGCTGTTCTGAGAGATGGTTTGGTATCTCTCTCGAGGACACATGGCTATTGGGGAACAAACTGGTAACCTTAGATGATTCTGCACCCAGTGACAGTGTTCAGTGCCAATGAAGGAGGCAGCATTCCCTTCATGTAGTGAGATGGAAAGGAAGTGTGTGGATGCATGTGAAGATTTTTACGCAGGAAACCAAGTTTTCATCCCACCACTGTCTTAGCTTGTCTACAAGGGTCATTGACTCTGAAGAAAGTCGTAAGCCGAAACGTGTTGGTCTCACAGTTAAGTTGTTCTTTATACAATACATACATACTCTATGCACTTTAGAGGACGGTTAAATATTCTGAGCATACCTTAACTTTAAACTAAAACTCAACATGATGTAAGAAAATAGGTAATGTAACCCAGGGTTTGCAGAGTCGATGTTCTTGTATGGCGATAGGGCTGTCCTCTCTCGTTCATTTAACTTTTATTCCACACAAGTTCCTTGGTAATCAGTAACCATCAGTGAATAAACAGCTATGTTACACTTGGGTACCACATTGAATTTGACTGATTAAAAGAACTGAAGCTATGTTGGTCCACCTTGGTGTTGACAAAGTTGTCAGCACTCTCTGCTGAATGATTTCTATCCTTTACCTGCAATCAATTGTGGTAAGATTGCCACGATCCTGACCCTTAAAAGTGGGTTGAGCCATTATGTAGAAAGGTTATTGGTATTGCCATCTTTCCTTCACAATGCGATTGCACATTAGCATGCCACCTCTTGCTATCCTCATTTCCCCTCCCCTGCCCCTTGTCCTGGGTGCGAGCACGGACGCCACCTGTTGCTGATAGGCTGGAATCATGTTGTGTGGCTCGGTCCATTTGCAGCTCATTTCCTATTTACAGAGCCAGGCCTGTGTACAAAAACCAGATTTTTTTTTTCAGCGCACACACAGAATAGACAGCTAATGGACAGTGAGGAGATATTCACTGTAACCTGGTTTGTTAATGCGTTATCGCATTGTGAAGAAGGAGAAATTGCAATATCAACAATCTGTCTCCAGAATGACTCACCCTCACCTTTAAGAATCGATTTTCATTAGCTCCTTCTGTGCCTCTCCTCTTTCCTCAACTGCACACACACAAGGAGACGACTTGATTGCACCTATAACAGTGATTTATCTCCAACATGCATTTAAATTGTCAGCTGTAGCTGACGCCGGCCTATATGCCTATAACGGAAATGTCAAGGCTCTATCCTTGCCCCCCCCCTTCTGTTTCCTTTCAGGTTTGACACTCGGTGAAGAGCCGGGAATTGTCGGAAATGGAGCACTAATTGGATTGTCATATTTTAACACAGGGGAATACAAGTGAGCGAGAAAAAGGCTTCATGCAGTGGCCTTGTTTGACTCCCTTTTTTCTCCTCCTCAATCCCCTTATTGGTCCATTGAGATTTTTCCTCCATGCGACGAGCCGGAGTTTAAGCCCTAATCTCCTCTGCAGTACATGAAAAGAAACTGGCTATCGCTCCTTTGGTTTTCATCCCCCTCCAATCCCTAGCACATCCATTCACTCCCTCATTCTAACATCAAACCATCTCCACTCTACACTATCGGGAGAAGCTACTGTTGCATCAGGAACACCACGGTGCCATAAGTCATCTTTTACAGCTGCCTGGAGAGCCATATAATCTCTGCCACCGCCCTTCTCTCACAGACACACTCATAGACGAATGGACAGTGGAAGGTCAGGTCAGCAAAGCAAGAGCAAAAGAGAGAGGGGGGTGCTGCCATGATAACAAACACCAGAGTCCTCTGGGACATGAGCCAGCACTGGTGTAAATGCTCTGTTAAAGGGATAGGAAGAGGCAAGAGAGAGGATGAATGTGGCAGCACAGATTGAGTCGTTGCATTTATTGTAAAGGTCTTTATAGACCAGATCTGAAACAGACCTGTGAAAGAAAACCTACCTGAATCCAAAGTGCATGAACACATTTTCAAAATAGAGATCCAATCTGAAATGGATCAGAGCATAGTCAGGCCCAGCCAATAATGGATGTGAGGTTGATTAGACCTGATTCAAACTGCAGTCAAGCCAAACAGACCCAACTGGACAGAGCAACAGCACTGGCAGCAGCATGATGTGCCACCAATTACCAAGCAGCTGTGGTTGTAAACAATGCCAGTACTTGTCATTTTACCCTGCACTTTATTATTCATACTTGTTGTGTCTTGCCTAGAAACCTCAATTTTATCTTACAATGATTATGATGTGCTGCATAATAGCAGGGCTGATATTGAGTCTGCTCAGATCTGCACGGGTGTTTTTGACCCAACCCAAGGTTTGTGGCAAAACAACAGGACCCTGCATGATCTGTTGGACTGACTCAGGTGGGGCTCAGAACCGATTAGCCCTGTAAGGGCTTTACTGGCATAGACACTTTGTGGTGTCACCAGTGTTTTTCAAAAAGGCATGTTGAAGGGGAAAATCTAGATAAGTATTATTTGAAACTGATGTCCATAAAAATGTGTAGGTAAGACTGGGCCAAGGCTGTAGTATCAAGCATCACAACAAACCATTGATTGTTCAAACAAAACCATTCTGGCCCAGTACATATATTATGAAACACATAACACTGTAAGAAAAAACCTCTCAAACCTTTATATTGACCATGTTGTTTGCGGTTGGTCACATCATGAGGTAGCAAAACTAAATGATATAGGAGAACCCTAGCTCACTGTGAATTGAAATGATTATACCCATCATGAATTACCAACAGGAATTTTATTGCAAATGTAGCCAAATATTGAATTGTGGTTTTCCAAACTGAAATCATACTGTGACAAAACCTTTTTTGTCATTTATACCCAGTCAGCCTCTTGATTTGAGAGTTGAAGATTGCTTAAATTTTTTTCTGGAAACGCATCTGAACCCTTCAAGGTCTGCATTTTTGTTCTTCTGTAGATGGAAAGATGGTTCTCATATTCCCCATTAAGTGTCATTAGTGGTACCTTTTTGAAAATATGCTGTGAAGGTTTTTCTGAAGAGTACTCTTTTCAGGGCCTGTGCAGTCGGAGGAGGGTGACCAACATGTTGAGCGGGTGGAGAGCACCTTCAAGGCTACATTTCTGCTCACTTAGAAATTCCTCACCACACATTGTGCCTTTTACCTTTTGAGGATTATCACATATCCCCTCCCAGCAGCAGCACTGTAGGTGGGAGTATCGTGGGAAGACACGGCATTACAGGGAAGATAGCCGGGGTGAATCTCATCCGACGTCAGCGAAAGGAGTCCCAGTAAGCTAGACCTGATGGTGACTGCCAGAGGAGGTTCGTGGGGGGTGGGTGCATGAGAATGGAGCGATTACGGGGTCTGGAGTGGAGGTCGGTGGGGGATGTTATGCCTGCCTCTCCACAGGGGCCGTTATCAGACAAGAACATGACTCCTAGTGCTAGTAGATTTAGCTTAGGCCACAGAAGTGAGGAGGACCACTGCTTGGGGCAGGGGAAACCTGCCCAGCTGAAGTGTTCTTGACCACAAATGCTCTTCAGTGTCATTGTCAGTGTCAGAGTCTTGTTGTTTTGACCCTGACCTTTGACCCCATTGGAGGATGTCGAAAGTAATCAAAAAAATTTGCAACTGGTAAGAAACAGGCCATGACTGTATGGCATTATCATTTGTAGCCTCAACTAAATTTATTACATTGTGTACATTGATGAAAGTGTCTGACATTTGTGAAATGGATTCAGTAGTAAATCCATTTTGGAATCATCCAGTGAAGAAAAACGACTATTGAAAGCATTACAGCCCTCACTACAGCCAAAGCCTTGTATGCTTCACTAAAGGCCACGTGGTTATTCTGTGTACATCAAAACTAATTAGTTCTTTCTTGATCCATGGCTAAAGAACATGTGAGATATCCTCTTAACGAATGCACAAAGGTAGTGGGAAATATGATCTTCCTGTGTAAGTGATTATAGCCTTGATGATAAACCTACAAAACATTTGTAGGCTACATCTTCACTGTTGCTAAATGTAGATTTTATATTTAGATCCATTTTAGAAACACTGAATATAGATTTTCCTTGTTAACAAGAAAAATCTAGGGGTCATCTTTATTTAAAGGGAAATATAAGCACATAACTTAAGACTGACATAACTGCAAAATTCCTTAGTCTAATCTGCACTGAGGCCAAACAGAGTCAGTAACTCGATGCAATGCAAAACACAAAGTTAAAACTCAAAGATATTAAGTAAAGGCTTCTGGGACTGTCTTAATACATAATGCAAATTAAGGAAGCTAATTTAAGCAGGCACAAATGAGTCCCAGTTCTTCCTTTAAGTTTAGGGCACACTTTGGAGCAGTGAAAGAGAGACCTCACTCCGACTGGGATCGGTGAATAAAACAAAATCACATATCAGAGTTAAGAGTTTTGTGTTATAGCAGCGAGCCTGCCGAGAGAATGTGTTTCTGTGTAGCAACTGCTGTCAGAACCACAGTGAAGTAACTATTACTTTCATGCACCAATCGAGTCACTTGGTTCAATTCCCTGGTTGTGTCATTGCGTTAATGTCTGATAATATATCCATAATATAAATTTGAATGTGGCTCATGGGTCCTCAGTGATGAATCAGGTGAACATGCAGTATTGGCAGTTCAGTGTGAGAGAGACAGCGGTTCTCTAATGTCCACAGGCCACAGACATGGGTTCTGGCGCTGCACACAGACCTAATCAATGTGCTCATGGCTCCCTGCCTGCTGGCTAATGAACATCTAATGCGCTTCTCTCCTGCTGTTCCCAAAAGCACCCACTTTCAAGTTGCCACAGCCATGATTACGTCCTCCATATTGCATGAATTTGGATGTAAACGAATTCGCACCGCCCTCCCCTCCCTCAGACGATCGTGATTCCGGCGGATGTATTTTTCCAGTCATGCTGTGCTCGATGCAAGAGGAGTTTGTGTTTGCAGCAGCGTCTCCGTTTTCCTGCACCGAGGCCGTTGTGCAAGCCTCCGTGTTCAATATCTTGAAACAAGCTCCTTGGCTGTTTTGACACCTAACGTCGGTGCTGTTTTACAGCTGCACTTGTTTTTAGCATGAGTGCAAACAGACTTAACACTGACTCAGCACAGCAGCAGCACACTGCTTTTTAAATATCCTCGCCTCCGAACATCCCCCTGAATAAACATATACAACCACATTGTTTATCCAGTAGGCTAATTAGCTAATTGTTTAACCCCATGCAGCTCTGACTGGTGTACTCAGCAATTCCAGTTGTTCATTAAGTCTGCTTTTATTGTTTTCTTTTCCCTCTTTGTAGTCCACATTTCCATGTCACTGACAGCGCTGCAGTAATTGTAGAGCGAGATAATTGTTTACATACTGCAGGACACATGAACTGACAGTGGAGCAGGGCTTGGAGCCTGTGTCGCGGGGGAAAAAGTCATTTTTTCTGTGGAAGCCTGGTCCTCAGGCGACCTTAGAAGAGAGCAAAGAGTTCATAGGGCTGCACAGCTTTATTGGATTGATGACAGATGATGCATTAATGACTGCAGCATGTGATCTTTTTCTCTCTTTCTCTCTGTGTGCTTGGACTTTATGTAACATTGGCAGCTTCACACAACAAGCAAAGTTGGGAGGTTTGCTTTCTGCACAAGTTGGCACACTGACACAATGCTGTACTGTTTGTGTTACAGGGTTTGCCATGACTGCTGTGTTTCTAAGAGCTTATGTCCTGCGAGATAGGAAAAGAGCAAGCATTTTGGCTGAAAGGGCCGATGTTGCCTGACTAGATTGTGGGCAGTTTGGGAGTCACTGATTGCATCTACAGTATGTAGAAATCTTGTTATTTAGAATATAATAATCATATATAATAATATATAAGTAAATCATGTGTTTTCCACTACTTTGGTATTGCCTTAATATTGATTTGATTATGCCTGCTAGCAAGCACCTGGACTTATTTTTAAAAAACATGATAATAGTGTTTATTATTTTAATAAATTAAAAAAAAAGTTACATGAAGCCATCATTTATTTATTTATATATTTTTGGAAACTTGCAAACTCATCCAACAGATATTGAGCAACGCATTGAGCAAGTCCGAATTTCTCTCACTGTCCATTTCTGCTTTGGTCTTCGCCAAACCCATGAGGGAAACATCTGACTCTTTATCTGCTCAATGCTCCACTGTGTTCACCAGCTAGTTGCTTTGTCTGACTCTCTTCTTAGCTTCTTTTTCTAAATCAGCTGCCTGCTGTGGCTGGAAACAAGGTTAATGAGAGCTGTGAGAGTCAGACAGTTAAGTTGTGGGCTCTTAAACCAACACAACAAACTGAAAGAGGCTAAAAGATCCATAGAGCTGAGGTTAACTGCAAAATCAGGTAAGAATTCTCTTTGGGTTTGTAACTATGAGTGACTCCTTTTGTATTACATATAGCCATTTGATCCATTGTTAATATGAGAATATTGATGTGGGGTGTCTTAATGTCAGCTACATCTCTGATTTGGCATTTGACATCTGACATCTCTGGTTTGGCATTTTGGGAAATGTCCATCCCATTTTAAGTTACAGCAAGGAGATGGTTTGTTTAGCTTAGCATGAAGACTTGAAACAGGTGGAAACATCTAACCTGACTCTGTTGCAGCTCATCACCACTAAAGCTCCCTCACTAAGAGTTGTGTCAGTCTTCTTATCAAACTCAGGACTAAGGATCACCAGCCTGTATTATTATCTATTTCCCACCCCCCCTTTTTGAAATTCTACATGACTGTGTTCAGTTCTTGAGGGAGAAGGAACTTCATTCTGGTGAACAATAATCCTGATTATTTTGCTAAATGTTTTGACTGCAGCACATAATTGCTTTGTCTTAATTTTAACATTTTGACTAATCAGGATTTTGGTTCATCAGGCAACACAAATTAAATGCTGATTGTTAATAATGCATATTCTTTATATCAGCAGAGTGTTTCTGCAGCCATTTGTTGTGGTAACTAAAATTGCTATACAGACCAATGTGAATGATAACACAGCTCACTTCAGTATAATAATCCTACTAATTCAAATGGTGGCATGCTGAGTGTTAATTAGTGTTAATGTTTTTCAGCACTCAGAACCAAACCTGAGGATGGACCAGTATGAATTTGGGAAAATTAGGCTGAAGGCAGCATGTGCACTTGGGATCATGGGATTCCTAAATGGTGTTTCCATAGCAACAGTGATTTTCCCTCACTGCAGGTGATTATTCTGTGGTGGTCCACCCGGCCGTGGCCTACCTGCGTTGGCGGGGTTTGGAAGGGGCAGCGAGGTTGTGTGTACTCATTCATTCTTCCATTAGCCTTTGTTTACACCAGGTGGCCCAGTGAGAATTAGCAACTCTCATTCACACACGGCAATAAAGGCAGAGATAATGAATATTAGGAAAATAAAAACAAGTTTTATTAAGTCAATACAAATGAGAAATTAAGGAGATGATAGAGGGCTATAAAAGTGCTTAAAGATGCAAAATGGACATTTATACAAAAGTAGCAAATTTAAGTTCAATACAAATTCAGACAAAGATTAGTATTTAAAAATGCAGGTCTAAAGGAGGTTTATAGAGATGCAGTTAAAGCTTTATAATCAGTAACGTAAGTCGATTTCATTTTAAATGCATCTACTGTGCCAGCTGAAGCTGAACATTTAAGGACTTTTTAGTTTCAAATCAATCCAAATGTGTGATCAGACTCTAACATGAGCAGTGCTGAAGGTGGAATTCACCTTTTCCTAAACCACAGGGGACAGCTACTTTGTTGTTATTGACCTGATAGTGGGACGAAGCATGTCTATAGATTAGTATGTTCATTATACTTTGGCTCCGAGCCACAGCAGATTAGTTACTCACAAACAAGGACGGTTCAGGGACCAGATTTAGACCTGATTGGAGGAAGTGTGCAAGACACCTGAAATATCCCACACAGCATGTAGTTATTAGACTGCGAATGGCTGTCATGAGCAGCTGAGTCCCTAGTAAACAACAGTGTGGATCGGCCCAGACTCTGACTGCACACCAGTGGGATTGTCAGCAGGAGGGAATACATTTCCATCAACCTGCTGGACATCTCACTTCTCTGTGTCTAATCCAAACAGGCGTAAAAACAACAACATGTACGTGTTAAATGAGATCTATACATAAGCAGATTGTGTGAATTCATTTCCACTTAATGATTCCACTTTTCACCATACAGAAAAGCATTGTCCTTAAACACACGGCATATCTTTTCTGCTTAAAAATATATATTTTGTGCATTTTAGTAGAATCTATTTTGGCCAATCTATTTAGGTGATTGGACCAACACTCATACGTGAATAAAGATTTGTGATAGATGCGTGCATGGGTTGGACAAAATACAAAGACATTCAGTATAACAACAACATAAACTAGAACCGAATCACAAGACTAAGAGTCACCAGACACGCTTTGTGAGTCTGTGATGCTCAGTGTGAAGAAAACAACATTTTAAAGGCCCTGCACACCCACACAGGTGTTTTCAGTTATTCTGGCTAATGAGATTTCTGTCCAAGTTGAAGTGGGAAATGATGAAAGCGGAACCTTTTCCACTAGGTGCATCAAACCTACTACGAGGGTGAGAGAGATGTCAATCATACACTGTTTGTACACGCCCACACAGTCCTCAGATGAGATGTGATAGGAGCTAAATAAGTGAAAACACCCAAACAACACGTGTGTTTGGGGCCTTTAAAAGTGATTCACATTGGAGTAGTGCTTGGAATGGTTGTGACTGTCATGGTGACATGATGTGTGACTGATGATTTGTAGGTTATATTTATCCTCATTAGTTTAGGGTGTCAATTTTTGCTGTAATGCAAATTGGCCATAAACACTCAGGTTGCAGGTTTTTCGACATAAACCAAAGTACTGATGATGGCATTAAACGAAAAGCCATTAGGATCAATCCTCTGGGGACCATGAATATTTGTACCAGAATTTACAAGAATCCAATAGTTCAAATCCAGTAGTTGTCGGGTAAAATGGTAGGGCGGCTGATAAGGTGTTTAAAGATTCAAGTACTGACTCTTTGTTACATAAAGTCTACATATTTTGACGTTCCAGCCACATTAGGGAGTGTCACCACTGAGTTAAGATTATTTCCAAGCTCAAAAACGAACTTTTATGCTCTCCAATGCAGCGCTGTTGTATGGATTACATAATGTTGTAAGATGATCTATTATTTAGTCTACCCCCTGTGGCTCAAAAACCAGCAATCACTTATAACTCCTTAATGTTTGAGATTCAGCTGACTTGATGCTGCACTGAAGCACATAAAAGTGCTCCTTGCATTTATTTTGTATTTTGTCTGCAGACAACACCACCCAGTCAAACTCTATAAATAGACATTGTGAATCAAAGCTCGGAGTTTCCCTTAGCTCGCTACTTTACAGTCCATCCCTTACGCTGTCAGACGGCTGAGAAGAGAACTAAATTAGATGTTTCCCGACTATTCCTCTTGAGGATGAAGTCCAGCAATTTTTCCAGTAAGCCGACATTATAAAGTAGGACTCATGCAGCGGCTACATCTGTACCCCCATGTTGCCAACAGTATGCTGAGAGGCCGTGTATTTAAAGTTCACATGCTGCCTTTAGGAGTTGCTGAGAGAATCTGCTCATGGACATCCATTCATCATGTCTGCCGTGTCTGTCACTGCCTGTTTGTTATTGTGGCTTTCTACATCCTGTATGGAGAAAAACGGCTGCTTGCACTCTCACTAAACCACAGACTCATTCATCATGGGCCTCTTTTGGGCCTTTCTGTGCCTAGGTGATCTCTTGAAAAAGACTTCAGAAATGGTTAAAAATGTTGTTGTTGTAGGAACTTCTGTTCTGGCAGGTGATTGCACAGAGTGATAGTCGATTAGGATGAGGACTTTGGGTTTTCTGAAGTAGGCCAACCCTCTCTGTGATTGATGACTGTCCTCTTTTCTTGTGTTCATCCTCAATGGAAGTGAAGGATACATTAAAATGACCACGCTACCACTATTGCCAATTACCACTAGTGCTATTATTTGTACTACCCTTGCTAAAACTTTATTGTAAACCTTTACTACAACAGCAATGATAACTTCAGTTAAAGCTGGGAACAGACCTGAAGATTATGGAAACCTAGTGAGACCAGACATCTTGCACATAACTATAACCACCATTGTACAGAAAACAGAAATGGGCATCCATCAGCAACAGTTTCCCTTCTTCTTTATGCTGCAGTTTGCATGGAAAAGGCCTAAAATTAGGAAAGAACTATAAATTCAGATGAGATGTTGAATGAATGAACATTGGCAACAAGGGCTGTAAACTCTACAGAGAGAGCTGAAGGTGAACTTAAGGTGAGCTGTGATCCTGCATTGAAAACTGATGAACTGGTTGCAAAGCATATTTCACTTAAAAAAATTATAATAATGATCTTTCTGAGAATGTTGGGAAGTCAGACGATCAGAAGGCACATTGTATGATTTTATTTCCTGACTGCCAACACCATCTGGCCCAGACTGGAACGGATTTGGATCCAGTCTTTTTGTCTTTTTGCACAATCATAACTATAATAAAGTTGACAGCTGTAATGTCTAGACTCCCCTTTAGCAATTAAAACAGAAATTAAAGCTTGTATTTGCTCTATGTTGTAGCCATGCCAGAGACTTGGCTCTATGGATGGCAGTGACTTGACATCCTTTGAATGGATTACCATGAAATTTGGTATAGATGTTCATGGTCCCCAGAAGATGGTGATTTCCAGACTTTTCCTCTAGAGCCACCATGAAGTTGATATTTGTGCTTTTTAATGACATGTCTCAACAACAATTAGATAAACTGCTATGGAATTTGGTTCAGACATTAATAACCCTCTCAGAGTGAACTGAAATAAAATTGGTGATCCTTTCACTTTTCGCGTAGTGCCGTCATCAGGTCAAAATGAGATTTTCCAATACTCATTTTTCACCAAATACCTGCAAAGTTTTACAGCGCTACTTTAATTAAGTACAACTTCATATAGTGTGACTGTAGACTCTCAGGCTTGTTTACAGGATACAGGATGTTGTTTTCTAAGAAATAATATCCATCCAACCATCTACTTTCTAAACTTCTTATCCTGTTGAAAGTACATTTTGGATCAGGGCTAAAATATGTCTTTGAAAAACCTTCACAGATGGGATGTGTGTGCATTCTTTTTCAAAAGAAGACGCCCGATCCAAAAGGTACCTGAGTGTATTTAGACCAAATCCAAAATGTGGTCAACCGATTATTAATGAGCAATGACAATTGAAAAGAGCAGCAATATAACAATATTACATCTTTCCTCAAAAACAATCCTGTCCCCTGTGATGATTATGACAAACAACAGCCTCGAATCCACTTAGATGTTAGACATATGGACACACATGGTAGTAGCAATTGTAGCAATAACAGTGGACACTGCTGGACCCAACTGGACTGAGTTTAACCCAGGTCTCAGTTACTAACTACAACCATGATCTATGAAGACCTCTCGTTTAGGGTCACGGGCAGACTGAAGCCAATTCCCAGCAGGCATTAAGGGAGTCAGGATACACCTCAAACACTTCGACAATAATAATGGTTATTATGATAATAGTAACCGTAACTGGAGACCCTATCCATCTTGTAATGAGAATTGTGTAAATGGAGCTTACTTTGGCCGACTTTTACTCAACACAAAAAAGCCAACAGTAACTGAAGAGAAAAGTCAATTATAATAATTTAAGCTCCTAAAATGATGTAAGTCTGTAAAAGTAAAGTTCAAGGAGTGAAAGAAGAAATAATCAGACTTGCTCTTTTCCCTCAGTGAGAGCAGCTACTTTAAGGTACTCTTCAGTGGAGTTGTGTTTCCATCTGGGACTACAGCGGTTTTCTGTGTGTGAAGTCAAGAGTTCACGTTGCGTCCAACCTGCCTCGACCAGTTTAGCCTCCTGACCAGTAACGGCAACAATCTCTCGTCACCTGCCCATCAAAGCCGCTCACTTCCTCCCCTCTCCTCCGTGTGATTCGCTGTCAGGCAGAGCGATGACGGCTCCTCGCCTTCTAATTGGTCGTTTTCCTGCCAACATCCCGGAATGGCTGACTTCATCGCTTGGCACGTCTCAATGTGACTTCTCTTATTCCACTTGTGGTCAGTTCTGAGACCAACCACATCTCTGCAACTTTGATCCCCCTTTTTTTCCAGTTTTGTTGTTGTTTTTTTCCCACCAATCCAAAGACTTTAAATTGCCTTCTGGTCTCATTTTCAAGCAAAGAGCTCGGAAATGCTCCAGGGGCAGAACTACACTCTGTCAGCACGTCTATGTTTGTGTGCTAAGTTACTGTAGTACAGAAAGAGGACGACCTTTTGTCATGTGTGTTCTGAGTGAATCTTTAAGTCATTCTTCTCTGAAGTACCAAATTTTAGTGTTCAAGATCTCTTTCAAGGTACAAGGTTATTTTATTCATCATTTTACAACACAGGGTTGTATAAGGAAATACTGGTTGTAGTCCCTTTATGCTACTCACAATTGAATCTAGGGCTACAGCTCATGATTATTTTCATTATCGTTTAAAATGCAGATTATTTTCATGCTCAGTCAATTACTCGTTTAGTCTATGAAATCACAAAAATCACAATTTCCCAGAACCTGAAGTGATGTCTTCAAATTGCTTCTTTTATCCAACCAACAGTTCAAAACCTCCATCTACTATAATAAATTACAATGAAAAGCATCAAATCCTTACATTTAATAAGGACTGATCTATTAATTGACTAATTGTTGCAGCTCTAATTGAATCAGTTTTCTCAGATATGTACACTGTTCAGTAGTATTTGCATGTTCAGAGCAGACTGCAGCCCTCCCCACCCTCGATTTGCTATGTGAGAAAGTTCCCATATTTCCTCCTGTGGCTTTTGCCTCAGAACAAACACTCCTCAGAGGAAGCTGAAAATTAATCTGTTCTTTTACATGCTGTTGACATTTGGCTGGAGCAGTCAGGAAGGAATCGTTTTGCGTCTTTGCCAGCTCTGTTGTCAGTGATTTAATAGGCGAAGTCTAGATGTGGACGGCTTCTGTTTGAATTTACGTCCAGCGAAAGCTCTGTCTGTGGCCTCCGTTTACGGCACCGCTCGGGTTTATTTGGAGCAGCTGTGCTTATCGCTGTAATCAGCTTGTAAACCTCAGACAGCTTTGGCAGCTTTGGCAAGATACGAATCCTCGGGATGGTTTGCTGACAAATGTCAAACACCTTTGGTCATGACTGAATGTAATTAAATCAAAACAACTAAATGAATAAATCAAGTGTTTGGTTTAGATTGTCTTTGTGTACAGGCATCCATGTGTGTAGACGTATGCAAAGTGTATATTTTTATAGATTTGACTTGTGTTATGTCCTCACGCCACTGTTAATTTCATCGATGAAAACTATGAAGAAAAACACACAACTGTTTTTTTTTTTCCAAGATAAAAAGTAACCATCGAAAATTAAACTATGACATAGTGTTCATTTAGTCCAACAAAAAAAATAAAAAATAAAGACAATGTCAAAATGTTAACGAACTATAAATATATTATAAATGTACTACTATAATATAACAATTAATGAACTTTATTAATGAATTACTGTTTTAATATAGTGTTTTTGAATTTGCTCACATTACAGAAAAAAATTATAAATAATAAAATTTAATGGACCATATTCAAGTACAATCCCACTGAAAATTAGAGAAGAAGCAAAAGCAAAACAGACAAACCATGAATACAGACAGGCCAACACAAAATTAAGATGATGCTAATGTAATATTATCAAAGTCTGTGGATGTAATGTTACATAAAAATTTAAGTGGCACAAAATCCCATGTCTTAATAAATGCAATTGTCCTCTCTGTTCACCCCTGGTTATTTGGTCAGATCAGCGTCAGATCGAGCAATGCCAAATTGTCTCAGTTAGCAACAAAGTGAACATGTTTATTTTTCGCCTAATTTCCAACATTCTAGTTCATTTGACAGATATTCTCTGCTCAGTTCTCCCATCAGGCCACCTTGTACTCTGTTATTGAAGTTCAGAGTTCACAAATTGAGATGTTTTCTCCTCCTCGCAGACCAGTGTTGGGATCAATAAGCGGTGCCTTGCTCTGTGACTGGCGCAGCATCGGGCATTGTATTCACTTTGGTTTGATGTACTGTACAGGGATGTTGCTCTCTGGATGCTTCTGATGGTCCTTTTGTTGTTGGCAGAGGATGAGCCCCTTTGCAGCAAAGGGCTGACGCCGGCGCATGCAATATGCATGAAGCTGTCGGACAATGGAGAAGGAAGTGTAGCACATGTAGTGCATTTTGAATACAAATGCTCAGGGAGAGTATCGGCTGGATGTGGAGCACTTAGCAGACCACCCGAGGCTATTGGAGGTGATTCCTGGTCACCAGCTGATTTTGCTAAATGATCTTCTCTGTGATTCTGAGCACCAGTGGTGTTAATAGTGGATAATTTCTACTGGGATGTAAGTGTGGGCTTTTAAATGGAGATATTTTATTTTACATTTCACACATGCCCCTAATAAGTTAAAGGTTCTAATGTGGCTTTTAACATGGGTATAATATTACCAGATGAATTTAGAGACGTTCTAAAATGACCATAAACGGGGACCTGAGTGCTAGTAGCTTCTGGTGATTCATGTTATATTGTGTGCGACTGGTCATATCTGATGGACCTAGGCAACCTGTGACAAGGGATCACAAGTAGATTTTGCTTTGTTTTATGAGGTCATAAGAGAAAAAGGAGGACTGATTTAAATAATAATTCTAAAACACTGGCAAGATTATGCTTTCTCAGATGTTTTTACTGTTTGCTTATGAATTCATCTTATACTCAAAGTGAGACAAAAAATTGTATTGCATTTTCAATTCAATTTTATTTATATAGCACTAAATCACAACAGAATTATCTCAGGGCACTTTTCATATAGAGCAGGTCTAGACTGTACTCTTTAACATTATTTGTAGCAGAAATTTGGAAATTTCTAAAGCATCTGCAACTCTGTAACAACTGGACAAACCTCATCTGCCACATGAACCTTGTGATTAGACTGTTTTTTAAAAACAAAACAAGAAAGGTATAGGTATTGTAATTAGTTGCATGACATATATTTTCATTTTAGCCTCTCATGGATAGTCATATGTGAACCTAATGTGTAATTATCAAAGTTGGCCCCTACATTTTCCTTGTAAATTATATCTGAAAAATATTCCTTATTCGATTTGATTTAGAATATCTGTTCTGCTGGTGGATAGAAAGCGCATGAACATTCCTGGATCATTCCACTAATTTCCAACAATTGAAATGCATTTGATGATTGCCTCTTGCTGTCCTGTTGCTTGCATGGAAGCAGTGAGTTGTATTAACAGTGATGTAGGTCAGAGACCTTCTTTCAAGTAGTCTGTTTTCCTCTCTTGCTATCTTCCATCATGAGGTGCTGCTGAATACATCTGTTGAACCCTCCATCCAAAAGCTCACCTCGTCTGCAGAGTTCCACATGCATTGAAGAACTGTGAACACAACATTGCATTGTGCCTGTGGGCTGTCGAAGACAGCACAGTCTTGTACCACAACGGTGTATGTGTGTGTGTGCATGATAAGCAATAATCTGTTAGCGATGTCACTGTCTATACTCACCACTGTGATTTAAGTGTAATTTCTGATTGAGTTGTAATACAATTTGATCTTGTTTAAGCTTGAATTCTTGTAATTAAAGATTTAAGTTTGTTATATACGAGGCTCATCAGCTGTAGATGTGGATTTGTTCATTTCTGACAAACTGCTTCACAGTATTCTTGGCGGAATGAGACCTTAGGTTTTTTTTTTCCTCAACTAGCTCCAGTTCCTTAGTAGCAGCTTGCTTACCACTGCAAGTGTATGATCTAATTGGACATCAGGCCTCCAGGGTGAGTGTGAAGCCCAGACAGGGAGACATGACCCAGAACCACAAGGAATCGCTGATAGACATATTTGTGTGTCTGTCTGTAGGTTCTTAGCGAAAGATTGCAGAGTCAAGATTTCCACACAGTGCCTTGACTCTTCCGATGCTCCGACCCTGATATTCCGAAGGGACTGTCTCTCTTTAATACTCTTTTTTTTGTCTCTCTCCTCCTCCATACCTCCACCTCCACCATCACTGCTGTTGTCTTCGCCTTTTCAATTTATTGCTTTGTCTGCTTTGGGGAATCTTGGCTAACCCACCCCCCAACAAATCAAGCAGGCTTCCCACTCTAGGCAAGTGCAGAGGTCAAACAATGTAGAGCCTGGTGTTTTTTATGAGGGAGGTGGAGGGACGCTGGAGCACTGGCGCTATGGAAGCGACCGGGATGTGATAACGTCTGCCGAGATGCCTCCGGCTATTTGACATTGTAGAGCAATACTTGTGAGATGAGAAATTTCACAGGATGAGATAAGATTAATTTTATTGATCCCTGAGGTAAAACTGGGTCATTTCAGCTGCAGAATGATGAATGGTGAGCGTGAGCGTACAGACTTGAGAAGTAATGAAGAATTTAAAAGCTAATTTTTCCCACATTCCACAAATAGGTTGAAAGAATTTCTTCGATTCTGTTTTTAAATGTAGCATGCCTCTTGCAACATTGCATGTCTTGCTTTAAATTGGGTTGGCTGCTTACTTCAGTCTAATTTAAGCCCTGTGCAGATAGAAGTTTTCCTCCTGCTTTATTTTCTTCATGTTTAATCCCACTGTGCATGTGGAGTTTTCAGTAGTCCCTATATGGATTTAGCAAACTTTGCCATGAAAAGTTATTTTGTTGACTTGGTTTCTGACTGAATAGCCTGTCGCTTTAGAGATGTGAGCATCATGTTGATACTGCACATGTCAGAACAACACTCGTCTAGTCTAGTCACAGTGTATGTGGACCATAGCAGAGCTTTAACCATGATAACATTTGCGGGTAGGCTCATTCTATAAGTACTGGACAGGTTGAAATTTTGATCTGCTGGTAAAGCTAGAGGAAAAGTCAGGGAAAGACTAAAATCATTAGGAAGCACCATGGATATCCATACCAAACTTCATGGCAATCCATCCTATAGCTGTCGAGATATTTCACTGAAAGCCAAACAGATGCAGATTAGACATAACATTGCCATCACAAAAGCCACGGCACTAACATGGCTAAAAATCACCTTTCTGTTATGGAAATTCTGCCTGAATAAACAGCACAATATATGGTGGTGAATGGAAGGATGCTAGAAAAGTTGAAACTGTTTGCTTGTGATCACCATAGTTTTATTCCATTTTTATTTGTGTACATGGGTAAACACTACTGAGAACATGCATGTGATCTCACCAGTCATTATTATGTTCTTGCATCCAATTCAGTGACACCATTCTAATATGTTTGCTCCTGCGGAGCGAGGTGAACATGAAATCCAGCCGTTCCGATGCAGAAACGCTGCGAGTACAGGGCTTTTGGCTGAAATGTCACACCCTTCGAGAAATCGACACATTTTATTGAGGAGGCTGGAGCGCACACAGGGCTCCATGTTCTGCCTCTTGTTTTTCTTTCCTCTTTATTGCTCCCTGCGTTCACGCCTTGCTGTCTCTCCATGCGTTACGGCCTGGCGGTGGTGCAGAGGGGAGAAACTGTACAGCCTGAATGGGGAAACGCACACAGCTCCAATATGCTCATGTTGGCAAACTGTGCAAAAACTGTCGCCTTTGTCCCCTCTAATTCCCTTATCTCGTGGGCAAGGTGTTGGTGTTGTTGCCTCTCAGCGCGGCTGGCAGCAGCAGCAGCAGTGATCTCTGCTTATCTGAATTGTGAGTTAATAACCAGCAGCCAATTCTCTCTCAGCTCTGTCCACTATTGTCTTAGAGGACTGAAGTATTTTAGGAAAAGCAAGAGCACAAAACAATGATTCACAAAGTATTTTTTTTGTATTGTATCTCACCACCTACACACATACATATTTATGTACACCACTGTATACTTACTGTAGAACTGGAGGTGGACAAAATAACAGAAACACTTTACAATACACAACACAATTGTTGCCTTGATAAGTGACTCACAAAGATGGTGACAGTCAGATATTTAATACAATTGACATATACTGCACTGCACTTTTAATTAATATTGAACTTAATATAACTGTTGCATTAGCTACTGTCTGTGGCATTGGTTTCAAACATCGCAAATGAATATTCTGTGGCAAGAGGAAAAAGTCTCAAAAATGCTGCACACAAAATCTGCAATAGCAACAGCGACTAAACACTGACTGAAAGACCAAAACTGTGATGCATGTGGAAAATGTAGTACACGGAGAAGCTGCAGTGTAGTATACTAAGCTGGTAGGTGACCCTTCTTTGAGCGTGACTTCCCACAAGCTACCGGGTCTGTAGCAAACCCTGACCTCTGATCTCTCTGGGAGGAAGGACGTGACAGGAAGAACAAATGTTTTCTGAGGAGATCAGGGCCCATATTTATCAAGCTACCACAGAGTAGGAAATCACTCCGAATTGGCCGAAGAGTCACGGTGACACATTTTCGGTCCTACTTTTAGGAGTAAAAGGAAGAACATTTTATTTCTTCACTTAGGTAATCGCTCCTATCTCAGGTAATGAGTCAGAGAGCTCCAGAGGTGTCATAACCTGTTAGGTGTTGCCAGGAGATGGCGTTCAGGCGAGGAGATGCTTGCAAGAGGAGAGATGTTTTGGGAGCGACTGATTACAATGAGCTTGTTGAAAAATAGTTTTTGACAAGATGCAGAGGAGAACACATGCTGACGCTGCAGAAACCAATGTCCTTACAATGTCAAGCTTTTTTTAAACTTTGATTCCTCCTTCAGCTCCTAATAAAGATAATGTGCATGATGAGTATCTTCTGTCAGAGTGGATGAAAGCCGTCCCTCTGGCTCCATGTCACCTTTTTAATTGTCATGAACAATATGTCAACTTAGTTAGAACAGATGCAATCTAATATAGGTCTCATATCCTTTTATTGTTATTTTTATATTTAATAACAGTTTTTACAGTTGTAAAAAAAAAAAAACCCAACTATAAAAATGGCATATTTTTGCACATATAATTTCAGTACTTGCTTATACACATGAAAAAGTGGTTCCATTTTCCGCTTTTTGAATTTTACTGCCGCTGTCTAATATTTGAAACGGCAGTTATCAGAAAATTACATCACAGCATCATAATTTCTGCGGCTCCATTTTATAAAAGCGACGCTGCTCTCTCCTAGGAGCAATCCTTCTCCTTACTGAATCTAAGTGTAGAATAAATAACTCAGTTCCTACTGTGAGGAAGTGTTTTTACTCAAGTCAACTTGATTCGGAAGTGTGACACTTGATAAATTCTGGCCCGGGCGATCAGTAAAGCATTGAAGGATAAATTCACATTTTTTCAAGTTTGTCTTAAGGCATTACCCATATGTCAACTAAAAGAGATTTTAGTCTCTGTAATCGTTCCTTCTGTCCATACTGGCAATTTCAATGTTACTGATGGGGACACATCCACGGTCCTTATTTTGTGTAGAAAACAACTCAACCTAACCAGAAGCTAATATAAGGTTTAGCAGTCTGAGTTAGACAAACTGGGAACCTTCCAAAGTAAGTAACAGTCACATGAGTATCAAAGTCCTGTTCCTGATTAGGACTGTCTCTCTGTCACAGCTCTGCTGATGCACAAAGAGAGAATTTCATACTTAAAACACTGTAACTCAACTACTGAAGCCTCATGTGAGCTTCAGAGGAACATCAGAATGCATTTTATCACAGACAACTGTGGATTTGTTCCTCATCACTTACACTGAAATTGTTTTAAAAAGGGGTCTCTTTGCAGCCAGTAACCGATAAGGCTTTCAATGTACGTATGGACATGTCATGTACTATTTTAAGACAGACTTAAAAATTGAACTTATCCTTTAAAACCAAAACAATGTCTCTGATGAGGGTTTCTGTTTTTTTCCTTATTTAAAAATAAGACTTGTGCTTGTGAAAAAATGGGTTGAGTGAGCAAAATATGGGGGATAGAGAGACAGAATGAAGTCATCCTACTTGATGTGAAAGTGAAGTCACCCTCCTCACATGGAAGACGAGGCTATGAGGTGCGGTAGATGCAGTAGCTGTGTGTGTGGGTGTGTGGGTGCTTCCCTGTGTGCACGCACCTACTGGAGAAAACGTGAGGAAATGGTGAAGTCATCCAACTTCTCCAGTCAAGCATGAACACTGCTTGCCTGCAGATGCAGTGCACCAACCAAGCCCCCACCTCAACCCCCCTCCTCCTCCTCTGCAACACAATGCTGTCTGATCAGACAAATCAGCCCAGATTCTCTCCCACATCTCTAATTTTTATTTTTTGTTTGTTTTCACCAGCTTCTACATTTTCAGTAACTGTACGTTAATATATAGAACCTGTTTGCACATATTTGCCTTTCGTTGAGTATTTGAGATCACTGTTTTTTCTGTTCGTATTTGTCAATCAATTTTTCTAAATTCAAATTTTTCAATTTTTACTCTCATGGAATGCACCTAAAACACACATTAATTGTTGCATCATCCCTCTCTGTAATAGGATGTTGCAAAGGCACAGACTAGACGTTTAATGTAGTTGGATCTTTATTTTGCTATTGATAAATGTTGCTTTTCAGGCAAAGCCTGTAATTTGTTCAGAATAGAGTGAATGCACTTAAAGTGGCTCACTTCACTTTGTTTTTCTTCACAGAAATTGAACAGAGCCGTTTAGCCCCAACCTGCTTGTACTTTAATCAGATTGCGGTCGGATCATTCCCACCACAAACAAACCGCTCCGTAATTCGTTTGTGACCAGACTGAGACCACTCCCACTGAAAGATGGTTGCTTTGAGCTTGGTTGCCTGAGTGTGATTGCAGTCTTCACATGTGCCCAAACGAATCGTAACAAGGGAAACCAGAGTCTGATTCAACCAGACTAAACAACACAGATTTAAAATAGAGCTGATTCCAGCTCCACTAATCTTTTTCCTATGAGCTTACCAGGATCGCAATATTTGTCCAACACCAGCTTTAAACACCCGTTCTGAGCGGCAGAGTTCATCTAAAACAACACCTTATGTTGGTGGTTGCTAATTTATACAAACTGGCTCTCCCAAGTATGAATGTTGTATGGAGAAAAGCAGTGAAACAGCCACAAGCTTGAAGCGCCTCCTCCTGCTGTCTAGGAAAGCCCGAATGGTCATTTTGCTGCAGATAATACAATATGTTGCTGTGCTCCTCGGTTTCCTTGCTGCAGGCATTTTCCATCACAGCTGGTTGCTCAGACACTTCGCTTCCTGCTTGTTTGAATGTTGGCTGGACAATTCTGACCCTGCAGCCTTCCTTCCTGTCCTCCTCCTCCCATCATCCTCTGGGCCGGTCATGTCTGGACAGAGGAAGTGAGGACTGTCTCATTATCGCCTCAGCCTCTTCCCGGATCTCATCCAAACTGGAGCCGGTTCGGTTTGTGTGGATGCAAGCTGGAAACGGTCAGCTGTCACCTCTCGGGCTGCATCTGGCTCCCAGCTTTAACACCCTCCCGTCCTCTTAAGAGTCTTATCATCCCTTTTTCACTTTGCATCTTTTTCTATGTAAATGTCCCATTTCTCAGTTTTCTTGTTTGCTTGAGTTACTGAGTTTTAGAGAAGTCCTCTGTTTCCCTACATCACATTCACATCGTATCACACATCACATTGGGAGCTGCCCAGTATGAGCACTGTGTGTTACTGCTGACCACTGGGAGCTGCCCAGTACAGACCTATTGGAACGGTATGGTTTCAAGGCGACTGCCACCCTTTGAGTGTCTGTCTGATTCACTCACCTCTCTCTGACTCAGTCGTCTATGTCTGAATGTCTGTGTTTTTTGTTTTTCACCCCTTCTCTCTCTTTCTCTCTCATTGCATCGTTCTGTCCTTTTTTCCGTCTCATTTTCTCTCCCTCTGCCTGGTCCTTCCTCCCTCTCTCTCTCTGTCAGTGTCTATAACCTTCTCATCTCTCCCCCAGCCTTTTTGTCTCCAAAACCTTCCTTTTTAATTGGCTTTGTTTTCCTTTCGGCCTGTCTGGCTCTCTCCGTCTCTGTCTGGGTTTCCTGCTTCAGTCTCTCTCCCTCTTTTTGCAAGTCAGATGCCTCCTTTTAAACCACGTTATCCCTCTGTGCCTATGTGCTGGCCGTCTAACAGGACACTACAAAGGAAGGTGCATCCTGTCTCCTTGATCCTGGATCGAAGTGCGTTATTAAACCCCGGATGATGGGCTTTACTGCGATTATGACAGTGGTGCGGTTAATACAGTTCTATTAATAAAAAGGTTTCTTCAAAGCAAGTAGGCTGACACACATAGGGGCTGAATGATCTCAACATTGTGATCCAAATTGTGATTATCTCTAAATGAATTTCCAGGCTGGTAATGTTGATCTACATAGTATAAAACATTTATATTTAATACTATGCATACTTTGCTATATTGTCCCCCCAAAATCTTAACTCTTCTACCTTAAACTCTGATAAAAAGACATAGTTGCCCATGTGTATGTTACTGATTTCTTTAAGAGAATGTTTAGTTAAGATTGTATGACTTTGCATTATTCATTAATAATGTACTTGGAACACTTGTCAAAAACCATGACATACAAAATTTTCATCAAACTTCTGTACGTGGTTTGTAAAGACAAGTCTCAATTAAAATCTCAGTTCTAGTAACTGGAAATTATGTTCTTTGAGATGATGGTTTTATTTATAGCTGACTTCTGAACATTCAAAAAAGGTGAAAAGAAGTTTCCTCACTAGCTTTTTGGAGCTTTCGACTGCACATCAAGGTGCTTCCAACCGTATCCCAGGGGCCTTCTTCAGCAAATGTAGCTGGCACAGGTGGTGGGTGACACAAGTGTGCAACTTGTTCATGCAAAAACAGGTGGTTGTATATTTGGGAGGAAAAGACCTGTTTAGGCTCTTGTAGAAAAAATGAATTGACGTGACTTCCACTCCCCCCTCCATCTGCAGCCATTTTTGAGTTGCCCTTAAGCAAGGCACCAAACCTGCAATCACTTCAGTCTAGCTCATTTGTATTGGCAGCAGTTGTAAATGTGAGTAACTGTGCGAATACAAAACAGACTGGTGAAAGAGAGCATACGTACTGAGTCGATTATTGGCTGAATGGACTCCGACCAAACAGACAGATCTGATCTGCTTTTAGCAGACTGCTCTTGATTAATTGAGGCGGTGGCTCATGTTGGTGAATAGTAAACAAAACCTCACTGCTGTTCTTCTTTGGCTGAGCTTGGCTGCTAACCAGAGCTGCTGATTTATGTAGTGAATGTAACTTGATGTAACAGGAGTCGGGTCTGACAGGATGTTTTCTGCTACCTCCTTTCCCTGTTAGCCTTCACCTTGGGCCGTCACAAATGATAAGGAGCACCCCAAGTCTTGTCTGTTTGGTCTCAGGAACACCCCTAAATATGCAAATATTAAGGTACTACAATTACATAGATAATCATACACGTATAATTTGGCGGGGAGTATCAACTTTAAAATCCAAAATAAGTTTCTGGGATTTACTCTATTTTAAAATATCACCTACAACATCCCTGAAAAGACAGAAACACAACACCAAAAAAATCACTTGTAATAGAAAAGTTCCCAAATTCATAAGCCTCTGTTTGAGCCTTCAATGACTTTTCTATCTTGAAATGTATTCTTCCTGTGGCTGAAATTGTTTGATTGAAGTATAGTGAAGTATTTTAGCCACAGCAAGTGTGATTTTCAAGACAGGAAGATCATCTGGAGCTAACTTGTGAACTTGAACTTTCCATATACAAGTGAGGCAGTGATATTCACCATAAAGTGCTGAAAATTTTTATTTAATCAGAAGTTGTCAAGTAAAACATAACAGCAACAAGCCCCAGAATCTTACTTTGCTCCTTTGCCCTGTGCTCATTATTAACTTGTCATGACCCAATGTATAGGCTAAGAGGAAATGTAGTGAAACAAAGGTAGCAGAAAACATCCTGAGGGTAGGTCTTGCTGTGATTTCTCCACAGTGTTGCTCCTGCAAGTGCAAGACAGTTATTCTGAGAGGTGCATCAGTTTCATCTGTCATCCGAGGTTTTGAGGTGTGGGAACAAAGATGGCATCAAAGCCTTTTCTCCTTGACTTTCTCCTTTTCACTTGTTTTTCAGTCTCCTCCACTTATTCTCTCCATGCCTCCCAGTTAGCATCCATCTCTTTTGTTGCACTTTCATCATCTCTTATGCCCTCTCTGTTTCTGCTTCTGACACACTCACTTTTCTCTCTCTCTCTCTTATTCATTCTCCGACCGACTCCCTCAGGCCCAAAACCATGTTGGTAGCTATGTGCATGAAGACAAAAAACGTGTGCTGCATCCCTAACTGCAGCCAACAGCCACCTCGCACCAACAAAGCTTATCTGCTTCTTCGGCCGTCCTTGGAGAATATATGAATTGACGATTATATTTTGCCTGGGAGAATTTTTTTTTTCTCTTTCTCCGGTATGGAGGGCAGTTGAGCTGGAGATTGTCCTCGGTGATTTGCTGCCTGTAAAGACTGAAGATGTGCGAGGTCAGGCATGTTCAAGGACGACTCTGGACTCCAGCTGCAAGCAACGTAGGGGACTGTAAACACAATTGTATAAAATAGAAAAACATCCAACAGCTCTTGAACCTGCGACAGAATTAACGGACTTCATTTCAAAATAAGACACAAAAATCCTGTAAAAAAAAAAAGACAATGATTAAAGGAAATAAAAGTTTTAAAATAAACCAATCTCAAAGAAAAATCTAGTGTTTGGAGAAATTGCAAATGTATTTTTTCCCCTCTTCGTCTTGGTTTGTAATTGTCACTTTTTGTTCAAGTTAACATGTACACAGAAGCTGAATGAAGAGGTACATCATGCTCTTCTGCAGAATTGAGTGGTGTTTCCAGAAAGAGTGAATGTGGGTCAGAGAGTATTGAGCCGGACCAGCAGTACATCACAGCCTGGCTAATGCAACGCTGCGCTCCTGAAGAGTCCTCAGCTCCATCACAGCTCCCTCATCCCTCCACAGAGGATTCTGGGTAGACTGTGACACCTGCAGGACTTAAGTCCTGTTTGTGCCTGTGAAGTGCTCTGCTTCTCCGTTATTTACCTTGTTAAAGCCCGTCAAATCTTCAGTATTTCCCTGCAACATGAAATCTTCATGACTGAATAAGCAACAATTGAAGTAAAGGTATGATGCAAATTACCAGTATGTTAACATAATTTCTAGGAGACAGGGTCACTGCGTGGTGGTGATTTGATCAGATTTAACTGGCAGTGCTGGTAACCTGCAATTGTCATCACGACTTTAAACTCCGGTGCGTGGAAAATACGTGACATCACTTTTTTTTCAACTCACCCTCCCAAACCAGTGAGAAAGGACAAAAAAATGCAGAAATCTGCCATGTGAAATAGCAAACAGTGTGTGTTCAGGGAGGACCGCATAGCTCATAGTAGGAAGCCGATTGAGAAAATGAGTTTTCAGTTTGCGGCGCTTTTAAAGTAATTGCTTCCAAAGCTTCTTAATTCACTTCAAACCAAACCCCACTGAGCCAAGGTGATGTACAACATGCTATCGATCCCACTGGGTCACCTCTGTGGCGTTGACCGGCGCCATTGGGCACTGTAGTTGTTTGCGTGTCTTCCGGCTTTGGATTATCATCGCCACGTGATGAGGACATCTGCATGCAGATCAGTAGATGCCTCTAAGCCTCCATTGATTACCAATGGAGCGCGGCACTGTAACAGCTAACAAAATCTGATCATTGGCATCTGATGGTGTTTGTTCACAGGATTGCCTCTGCTGTAATTGCCTATTATGCAGAAAAAATGACGGCATTACATGGAGATTACTAGTGATTTCAGCATCAGTGCTTCAGTTGTTTTTAGATAATGTGTTACCTAGCAGATGAGATTATTGGCGCATAGTGATTTGCTCATCTTCACTGATATGGACAGTCTCCTATTTACCCAGTAAAGACTCACAGTTGTCCTCCTTATTGATTCACCATGCATCTGTGCTGCAGCTGTACAATTTTTTTTTCTTGAATGTGACAGTGAAATTGAGTAATAACGTTGTAAATAGGGCTGCTGCTCACTGTTATTTTCATTATAGATTCATACATTGGTTTTATTTTACAGCACAGTCCAATTAATACTGGATCTTTGATATCATTATCAATGTGAGAGTTAAAAAATCTGATAACAGTGTGTTGGGCAGATTCGTTTTTAATGCACAAGATAAACAAACATTTTAGATACAGATCTTGTCAATGCTTTTTAATTGACCTGAAATGCTAAATCAATCAATCAATCATTCATAATCAGTCAGACTGCTAATGGAGAATAAATTGAGAAAAATGCCCATCCAATTCACTGAGCCCAAACTGACATCCTCAAATTGTTTTATTCAACAAACATTTTAAAGGAATTCAATTTACAAGGATATGAAACAGAAAATCTTCACATTTTAAGTTTTAGAAGTAGCTAATGTTTGGCATTTGTGCTTAATAAGCTTAATGAATGGCATATACTTGACCATGAAATCGTCAATTGATCAAAAAATTGTTACTTTGTCATTTGACTAATAAGTTAACTTTTTAGTCAAACCACTCATTTCAGCACTAATTATACAGTCATGCAGCAAAGCAAATATTTTGATGTTGATTAAATTTTGATGTACCACTGATAAAAATCTGTGTAAAAATTCCACCAAAATGAATATTCAGAAAATGTTTGCTCTCGTTAATTGCTGCCTGCATCGCTTTGTGAGTGTGGAGTATCAACAGCATCTCAAGCAGTTTTAAAATCATATTATAAAAATGTTTTTGAACCAAAAAGATCAGAAAGACTTATGCAGCATCCTACTGCATGCCAGGGCTACTAACTCTGGGCAGCTATATCAGTTTCAAATTTTCCAAAGCTCCATTGAAGGTGGAGTAAAAGTGCAGCAGATGTTCAGTAACCAGCCAGAGAAAAGGACTGACACCTACAAACCAAGCTACATCAGAACATTTATCACCTCTGCTGTGATGGCTCTCAGAGCTGTCAGCTGATCCTGGCAGGTCACATTTGGGCTCACAATGAAACCTAACCAGGCAGAAACGTTGGATTTTTCCATACCGGCAAGCTCACGCCGTTCTCTGCCACGAGCGACAGGTGAAAGATCTCGCTCAAAGTCAACAGATTGCGGCAGGTGTGCGGCTGCGGATGGATGAGTGCTCACGGCTGATTAGCTGGGGAGAGGAGCCGACAGAGGGCATGGAATAGAAATCAGAATGGCTTATGTCCTTCACTGTGTGTGTGCTGGAGAGGGACAGAGAGAATAGATAAGGAAAAAGTGTTTGACTAAAGTGTGCCTATGTGAGTCAGTAAGCAAGCAAATGAAATGTTTTTCACACCATATATGATTGTTTTTTCACAGATTGTATGTATTGTATTTTTTACTCTGGTGACCGGCTTATTTTGGTAAAATAATCTTGACTCCAGATACACTTAACTTGCTTTTTCCTGTTTTCAACCGCATCTTTGTCGTCCTTATCAGCAGATGAAATTAGCTCAGGTGTCCTGGAGTAGTCATCAGGGAGATTGTTGAATCTTGAAGACGACTGAGATGTGGTTGAAAAAGCTCCTAAGTGGACCTTGAGTGAAGATTATTTTGTTTGACTGCTGTTTCCAGGTTTAGGAGTGAAGTATTTTTCGGCTTTGTTTTTGTATTTGTCATAATTTTTGCTTTCACACCCTGTATGACCATGTTAATTCGCTCATTCTGTATGTAGGCTCTTTAAGATTGTTTGGTGAAAAGTAGGTGAAGCACTTTCAGCTGCACAAAAGAAAAAGTCCTTCATTGACTTGAGTGTCTTTTACTTTTTCCTCTCTTGTCTCGGCTGTCACAGCTGCTCTGTCTTGCTTCACCTTGCCCTTTCCTGCCCCGTCTGTCACACTTTAACAGCTTCGGACCTGCACCCTGAACCTGTCTACCTACATGTTGCATGTCCTTTATACTGTTTTGCTGTGAGATTCTCATTCATGTCACAGCCACTTCGACCTTGGATTCATGGCTGCACAATACGGTTAATCGCCTATAAATTACCTGCATGGCAATAAGGCGAGAGCAAATGGTGGATAAGGATGCTTTTCTCACTTTTAAATGCAAAGGTAATGACATTAGCTGTTGTTGAGTGCTAAGCGTGGGCTGATCTTAAGATCCTTTTCAGTTGTGACACAGTAAGCAGGTTGAGCAACTGTTTCCTTCATTATGAGTGTTTACAGACAGAAGAAAAGACTCATCTGATTGGACAACAGAGATATTTATGATATAGTGATGTAGGTCATTTTTCTGACATCAAGTCAAAAGCTTAAGTGCCAATTTTGATAATGGAAATAGGTCTAGGATCTTGATGGTAAGCAGGATATGTTGTTTACATGCTTCATGATACTGGACAGCTTTGTCATAATTTGGATACGAGCCAGTAACATGCAGTAGTGTCATTCTCACCTTGCACATGGCACCTTAATATGTAACTGCTCTCGCTCAGCTTGACACTCACTGTGAATACTATCGGCTCATCATCCACCTTTTTCCGATTTATTCTGTACGGTCTGTTCAGTGTTGTATCTAATATGCGTTGTTTGATGGCTAAGCATTGTTCCATATCCATGTAAACAGCAGAGCTATCCCCTTACATTCCTTCATGCTGCGCTGAAAGCAATTTCCCTCGTCACATTGAAGTACAGATTGTGTTCCACTCTGTTCCTCAGCAGACATATTTTGCCTTTGTTGGCGTGACAAGATGATGTGCAGAAGTAAAATCAATTGTCTGTCTATTCAGCAGCTCGCTATTCATCTGAGGATGTTTATTTTTATTCACAATGAGTTCAGTCCAAAAGAAAAATTAGGCTGTGTGTATTGTGTGTATTAGATTTGGTTTTCACTATTGATGAAATATTGCTCACAAATTTAACAATCCTACATCAACATCTGGACCATTTTTAAAAGTGTATTTTTCAATGAGTTTTAAAGCAAGATGGTAATTGTATTCCCAATGTAATAATTATATTATCATCCATTCTTTTATCTTCTAATATAACCCTCTGACCTCATGTCTGACACACTGTTATTATGCTCCAACCTAATTAGAAAAGGAGGGAACTTATTACATTTTATTTCCCTCAGTGAGAGAAGTAATAGTACATTAAAATTATGTGTTGAAGATGAAAAAAAAAGAAGTTTTTTACATGCAGAAACCGTGTTGCAAAACAAGCAGATAACTAAACGTACCTTAAAAGATAAGTCTGGTTTTATTCTTGTTGTCATTTTTCTTGAAGACCAAAACCAACATTTATGTGTGTTATATAGTTTTTATGTGTGTTATGTAGTTTTTATGTGACGCTGCTGCTATAGATCTGGGCATGGAAGTGTCTGTTGGTTGGTCAGTCCTCCATTGAATGGATTTCCATGAAAATATGCTCAGGCATTTATGCTCCCCTGGGGATGAATCCTACTGACTTTGGTGACCCCTTGATTTTTCCTTTTTGACTTTTGCAGTTTTGAGTGAAATGTCTCAAGAACTATTGGACTGATTGCTGTAACATTCGTCTTCCCCTAATGATGACCTGTGATAATTTTGGTTATCCCGAACTTTTCGTCATCATCATCAGCTCTATCATTTGAATAAAACTGAAAAGGTTTCCCCATTTAAATGTCAGCGGAGTGGTTCCTACTTTGTGGCACCTGTGCACCGTCAGAGGTGGTGACTCAGACGCTCGTGTTGCTGTACAGTTAGTCCTGAGAAGACACCTTTGTTGATTGCAGGCGTCACTTCCATCCCTCACTGCATTGTTTTCTCCCAGCCAGCACGTTCCCATCTCTGCCAGCCAGTCATGTTGTGTCAAGGTGAATTGATCATAACCGATGCTGAGCGGCACAATTATTTTCCCATTTTGCTGCCGTTATTGATCTTCTCCTCTGTACAGCAAAGCCAAGTCAAAATGGATTAGCCATCAGATTAAGTCCAAAAAGTCTGGGAGGGTCATTCAAATAGATGAAGCATACGCACTTCTCATTCCTTTATTCAATCTGTCTTCAACCCCTGAGAGCGAGAGCGGACAACCTAAAATAATTTCATATAGCAGTCTGGCAGTTCTGGATACATTATGGTGTCCATCATGATCTAATTACCACCAGTCGTTTGCTGTCAGTCAACAAGGGACTGAACGGTTAGGTGGCCAGAGGCAAACTTCAAAATGAAAACCTCTCCTTTGGGTATCCTCTCCTTTGGGAATATCATTGAATATCATGACAGAGTTGTAGTTTATCAGTTCGGGGAATCATGCATATATGCAACATCCTTTGGATTCTTTGAGAGCTGGATGATAAGAGGGAAATTCTTGAGAAATCCAACTCAGATTTTGCTGATCAAAAAAAATCTTGGCTTTCATTTTTATCCGGTTGTTATTGTCATGTTTTTGCCCTGTCAATCAAACAGCATGGGCGGGACTGTGACGTCTTCCTCGTTGGACTCTCTCCTGATGAAATTTGAGCGATGGCTGATGGAGCGCTTAATTCATATCAGCAGGTGCTACAACATTTTCCTCACAAAATATATAAGCAAATATAATAGCAATAATAATAATAATGCTAATAATACTATTAACATTTACAAAAGGCCCAAAATGCAGCATTATTTTCCAGCACTTAAATGAACTGAAGACACCCTGTGTTGATGTCTTAGGTTGAGAGACAGAGACGTACAACACTGAGTTTAATGAGACACAACACTACATATTCATGCAGACATTTATAGATGACAAATTATGTGTTTATACAGACAGAAACTGCAGAAGACATTTGCATATGTGCTATAAAACACAATCATTGTATGTGCTGTAAAAAGACTACAACCAACGCACTGACTGACAGGACTGCATACTAAACTACTGCTGCTAGAATATCTCTGTTGTACACGTGTGTTAAATGAAAGCTTGCTCTACCGGTGGCTAAGAGTCACTTCAAATCATTTTAAAGGAAAGTGTACTCACAGCTTAGAGGAGAGCAATTAGCCTGTTGCGGTTCACAGCACAGAGGTCGAAGTATTAATGTCCGGTCCAGAGGAACAACAGATTGATCCTTTTTCAAACACAGCCCGACCAACTGTTCGCTTCAGAGAATCTGCAGCTCAGGGGACATTTTATTCTAATATCTTGTATATCTATAACTCTACACTCGCAAACATATGCTGAAAAAGAACTAATATTTTGAACCTCTATTTTGAACTTGGTGATGGGCGAGAAGAGGGGAAGAGATGGCTCAGTGGTGGCCTGCTGCGGATTCCAGCTTGGTGGTAACATCAACACTAGTTCCCATTTCATTGCTACATCATCCTCATTAGGTGATCTTTTTTTTTTTGGTAAAACACTTTCTTATGTCCACTCCCGCTGAGAAATATGATTGCTAACACTTAAACAAAGATAGCCAGAAAAAACACAAAACTCTGGAGAGGTTAAAGTCTCTCATCTTGTGACACCCAACTCAAAACCAGTCCAGCAGATCTCAACCATATAGTCAGAAATTGAGCTAATTCTTTCAGACTTTCATCCCACAATAAAAACTATCAACTATATACTAATATCACTGGAATATATATAATGCTGAAAAGCCCTTCTTTATGTTTACAATGGCAAATAAAACTGATGTCATGAAATGGATATAGATTTATCTATAAAGTTGTTTAAAACAGATTTGTGTGCAAAAAAAGCAAAGGCAGGTTTGATAAAATACAAGAAAATTGTGTCATCAAGTCCAACATAGGCAGCGACATACTGTAAAATTGCTTTCAGGCAGCGAGTGGTTGCCTCTTCCACTTCCATTGTTTCCAACGTAAACATGATGGCAGCCACAGAACCGCAACCACAGAAACCGAGGGAAACAATATAGGAGCTGATTTTGCTGAACAGACAGTGTTATGAAGACAAACGGTCCTGGAGCAACATCATCCTCGAATTTGATTATCCAGTCTACACGTGCAATGTATATCACAATGTATATAACATAGATGTTGCTAGGCGCCATCTGCAGCAGCAACCGCTCGCTGTGTGATTGCCCCCTAAAGAAAGTAACATTTACTTTTCTTAGTTGATCATCTAATCAAACCAGAAACCAGGATGCTGGCAGTATTTCTGTGTCTTTATGAAAATCTTGTTCACAAAAAAGCAAGACATATTTTTTTTCAGAGAGAGGAAAATGTGTGCAGAGGATGTTTCAGCATCCACATCGTGAGGTGTGACGCATTACTGCTGGTGTATTTCTGGTGTTACTCCTGATTAAGCATGAAACTGCCCTAATGACCTGACATGGTTGTCAGCTGCAGCCAGGACGCAGCACAGCTGTCCTCGTGCTTTAGCTTACGCTGCAGACTCGCATGCTGAATTGCGGTCTCCCTGGATCCCGCTTCCTTCTGGGCAAGTCTGAGACGCCCGGGATCAACACCACTGACCTCTGCATGACGGGCAACATTTACCTCTGCAACTTGATTTTGGAGCGCAAGCTGTCCTGCACGCCCCTCCAGACAGGATCCAGTTGACTCCAAACTGGGTCCTGCATCTTTGTAAAGACAGTCTGAGGTCTCTGTGGGGGCTCTTAGCAGTGGACAAGGCTGGGTAGTTAGCCTGGATGAAAATGGGAATGGACAGACTCATTACACAGCACTGTATACTCCACTCCCATTTGTACCCTCTGACTATCTTCTCAAGGACGAAATGAAGCTTGCACAGCCAGCTCCAAGCTGGTGCTCAGATCAATGGCTGTCAATCTGGTTTCACTCCTCAAGTGATGGTGTTTGCTCCCTCAGCAGGAATACAAAGGGTTTTCCAGTGGAAGGCAGTTTCCTCCCCCAGCCTCAGCAAGGAACATCGCAGCATTGGTACAGTACATTAGGTACAGTAAAAGGCTGCGACGGGTGTTTCCTGGATTCTGGAACCAAAGTTGATTTCCACCAAACGTCTCCAGAATGAATTTGTGTCTTATTAGCAGTAGCAGACTGCTTCTCTTTTAATGCACTTGCTGGTGTAATCCATCTGTTCCCTGAATATTGACACACATGCTCCCAGATTGCTGTCTCTTGTGTTTTACTTGTAGGAAGATTCAGTTAACTATTCAATAAGTAAATCAACAGTAACATTTTTTTTTCTTGAACTCAGATTTGCAAGTAAGCTTACAGTGCAGAAATGCAGTGTTCATTTTGTTAATGAATGACTATAACAGATTTATGGACTCATGGTTCACCTACTGAAAATTAAACAAGTAGTGGCAACAGAACAACTGGGACAAACTACAAAAACGTGGACGCCAGCAGCTGACATTTCTGCAAAGATCAAGTGCTGTGAATGTGATATTAATATTACTTTTACTTGCGTGTTGTTCGTATTGGAAGGGGTGATGGCAGAATTATTCTGGGCTGTTAACCAGCTGAAGATGTGGAATAAGTAACATTGCTGGCTTCATCTATCTGTGGTGTGATGGCATTTTGTCGTTCAGACAGAGGTGACTTTTACACTCACGTTCCATACAGCTTCATTCAGATAGTGAATCCACTGATACATTTACACATCAATTCCATAATTTAATATTATCATACAGAGAATTCTGCTCATTTATTCATCCATGCAGTTGGAATGAGCTGACACCTAACTGTAGGTAGAGACTGTTGGTCAGGATATTACAGCGGTTTTGTAAGGCTTTGTAAGGCTTTGTAACTGTGAGGAGAAACATTTTTAATTGACCTGATGAAAGGATCAGATCAACAACTTAAAATGGGCTGTTTAAATGTTGAAATGTTAAATGTAATGTTTTGTGGTTTATTATTTGGATTGTGCTTAAGAGCTGATGATTGAGATAATTATGAAAGTGATGTGGAACAAGAGACAAGAGACGTGTTTAATGTTGTGCTGCTGCAGCCTTTACATTAATCTGACAGAATTCAATTCAGACTCGTGTCATGTTTGAAAGTGACACTGAAATGTTACGGGTCAGGTAAGATTGCTGTCGTCAACTTTTATGTAAAAATGACCAGGGTGCTTATTCAGACATCAGACTGACGTGTTTAATTACCGTCAGATTAACATAAAGGGGTTAAACGTGTGGAAGAGGCTTGAGTCTCCCCCTCGATGTTTGCTACCCCCCTGTTTGCTGCGTTAATGTGATCAGACATTTTAGCTGCTCCTTTCAAAATCCAGACCACGATAACCGTGCGCATTAGACGTGGTGGCAGCTGTGGACTCTTAGCTTAGAGGACATTAAGTCAGAAATGTTTGAATGAGACAAAAATTTCAATGACTAAATCACCTTTATGTTTGTTGAATAAAACAACAAAAATATGTTTTTTGATAAAATATTTTTTAAAAGCAGAAGACCAATGGAGCAAAGAGATTTAAATTTTTAAATCAAATTGACTGAAAGCTAATATACCATTTTATTTAAAGTCTAAAACGAAACCAAAATCAGGTACCAAAATTAAACCTGATGACTAAAAAAAAAAAAGAACAGCGATGTTGCAAAGTGGATACAAGACATCGTTTCTGGAGTGACATGTTGAATTCTTATTCTGAATTCTTCTAATTTGAATTCTGTAATTATTAATGCTCTTAGCACTATAAACAAAAATCTGTTACCCTCGATTGTATTAGAGTTGGTGTCAGCATTCAGGATCTTTAAACCTGAACCAGTAAAACGAGAACAGTCTGCATGTAGGATGTGTGTGTGTTAATGCCGTACACTGAATGTTAAGGGATGCCCTCTCTAATGACAAGGCCATCTTAATCTTATGCCTACAGGATATGTGTTTATGGATTTGTTATCATAAAGAGACATGAGGGTGACAAAACCACCTGGGCCTGATAATGAAAGACCTGATGGAGGGGTCTTAATGTGTCCTTAAGGAGCATCAGATAAGGAGGTTAATGTTTTGTCAGGCTGTCTAGAGGAAGGCGGAATGGCACAAAAAAGATTGTAACTCTAATGTTAGCTTTTTAATAAATGGCCATCTAATGGACGATTTTTGCATTTAGCTCAAGTGGTTCAGCATCGGTCACATTAAAATAGTTTCACAAACAGATATTTGTTTGGTGACATTATCTCACCCTCACAAACGCTCGTCGTTTAAGAAATCACAGCGACTGCTTCCTCCATATTTTGCCTGTGAGCCGTGACATTTCTCCAGCGCCGATATTGATGCTCTTGTCCATTAATTTGCTCATTTGGAGGCAATTACGGTCGACGCCATTTGTCAGAATGTGGGTGTGTGTGTTTCGCCGAGCGCGCTGCTGATTTGCGCTGCTGCCTGAGTAATTAAACCACGACGAGAGGTGGAGCACCTGATTGATTTCTTTAACCTCTTGCGTAGAAGATGGCTCAAATGGAATTCACAATGACATCAGTAAAGCTCGCATGTGGGCAGCCGACACACGCACACACGCACACACGCACACACACACACACACACACACACACACACACACACTCAGACCAGTCAGGAGGGTGTCACACTGTCGAGCCATTAGCGGCTCTTGAGCTGATGGATTGTTGAAAGCTCGGACAAAGACAAGAAAATCTGCTCAAATGTGTGAAAGGTTGGAAAAACAAGAAAGCTTTACCACCACCCAAAAGAGGCTGTCTTTTCACTGTAGCAGCTCACGTTCCACTATCCTTCCTTTGTATGTCCTACAAGACTTCTTGCAGTGTCTGCTTGGCTTGATTTTTGGTGGAATGTGAGGCGGTGCAAGGCGGTCACCAGGGAACCAATTACTCTTTTAAAGATTGCCTGGTTTCATCTATTTTTTATGGGAGGTGCGGCATTGGAGGGGCTTTCTCATACCAAAGCCCCCCCGTCGTTCTCCCAGACCATCCATTCAGAGGCAGCCTTGTTCAGTATCAAGAGTGCCACTTTTCATGAGACTGGTAATAATAATAACACTGCTGTGGTCTTGGAGAGCAGGGTGCTGATATTACCAAGGCTTGCATTTCCTTCCTCTTTTCTTCTAACTCTATTGTATGAATATTACAGCTCTCATATTTGTTTTTGGGAGTGCTAGTTTGTCTTACAGCTGAATCTTTTTCTGCTGTTGCTCTCAACATAGCTTTGAAAAGGATCAAATGTAAATTTCTCAAAATGTACTGTAAATCAAAGTAATGCTGACCTTTAGTCCCTAGTATGGGACTGTCAAGCTGGGTCCTACACTTCCCATAATGCAAAATGATAACATCTTTCACGAGACCCTCCCTATTAAGTAAATGTCCATGTCTTTAATGTCTTTTTCTTGCAAAACCAGCAGTCTTCAAGCTCAGCCTTAGTTAAAGGTGTTTGTGTTTCTGCAGTTTTTGACCACTAGTAGTGCTAGTGAGTAATGGTTTAAGAGTGATAACCAATTGATTATTTTAGTAACTTTCAAGGAAAAATGGCAAAGATTTCCTGGTTCCGAATTCTCAAATGTAATGATTAGTTTTTCTGTCTGTCTGATATCATTTAAATATCATTAAGTTGTTTGTCAGATAAAACAAGCATTTTCAAGCTTGGGCTCTTTGAAACTGTTATGGGCAATTTCCTTATTTTGTGTCATTTTTTAAGGCGAAATGAGTCATTGAAAAAGATTATGAGAGAATTAATGATAATGCAAATAATCATTAGCTGCAGCTCTAAATGGAAATATTATCATAAAAGATACATATAAGGATCCTAATCCTGTGATTGCAGGACACTGTCCTGCCATTATGAAATCAGGTGCATTGGGTATGTAATGCTTGACTTACAGTGCCATGAAATACAGCACATCAACAGCACCACGCAGCAAACTAGAAACTAATGCCCAACTAGGGAGGGGGGAAGAAACACGTGTCAGCAAAATGTTAATGTTGTTCCTCATTACTGCTGTGCCGTCGGAAATGGCACATGAAATAAACCATCTCCTTCTATTGTCACGGCATTATGGCTGAAGCACCGTGTTGCAGAGCACAGGCGGGGTTGCCGGGGAATGGGGTGTGGTGTTGAATTATGGGAATGATCCGGCGCTAACATAGGTGTGCTCAAGGCTCATGTCCCTCCGCTATATATTTCTGCCTCTTTCATCACAGTGCACACTGCATGCACCTCATACATGTAAAGCAGCTTTTTGATGAAAGGGGGGCAAAGAAGAAAAGGAGTGTCAGGAGGGAAGATGAGTGGAGGTAGAAGAGGGCAGTGAAATGGAAAGATTGTTTTCATTAATCTTTATTTATTCAGAGAATGTTGACTGAGCGCACATGCTTACCTCTGCAACGTCCTGTTTTGTATTCACATCTGCACCCATTTACACCTGGGACCTGCCCGCTTTTTTACTGTTTGGCCACCGAGCAGCTTACAAGAGCAATTGGGGGTTAAGTGCTCTGCACAGGGGCACCTTCACAACAGTAATTAAGGCAGCAAGTAGTTTATTATTCACTTCCCCTGCCCAGATTTTCCAGTAATGTTTATGTCACAAAGCAGCTTGTCCGAACTGAAGACGAGTGCCACCTCAGGAGTCAGAATATGTTTGCGTCAAACGCGCTTGGAGCAATTTGTTTGACCTCTGCAGTGCTTTCTCTTCATGGGATTTTCTTCAACGACCTGTTTTTCATTTTTACAGTTCCTTTTTTTCGATTATGAAAACATTTTACTGACCAAGTTTATTACTGAAACAACACTGAAAACAACTGTGCGCGCCATCCTAAGTACAAGCAGTAGCAAAATTTAACAATGCCATCTGATCTTTATGGCACCAAAGAACGTGTGAAGGCAGCAACAGGAACTTAAGTATTTTTCAGTGTTAATTTTGTCAGCCATTATTAGATTTTGTCTGCCAAATGTCCATGTTATATTTATATTATACATTATAATTATTATGTCATATTTATCAACCCAATCCATTTTAATTTTAATCAATTTAAGTTGACTAACAGTCTATGTAATTTTTCTCTTCTTTTATCATCAATAAAAAGATATTTTGTTATTGTTTTTCCATTTAAAATGTTCTTTTTAGTCAACTCTTTTTTTGGTTACAATATTGTATAGAGAAAAAAGAACTACTGCATGTCTTACAGAGCTGAATTTTTTTCAGCACATCCACTCATGTGTGACGTGTTCCTCGCTGTAATCTATGGTCAATTCAGAAGTCCTTTACTCTGTATTTGTCAAAATATGCCAAATCAGTTAACATCTATATCTTCGCAAGTCTTCGTTCAAATCTTACCAACACTGACAAAGACGTGCTTTAGATACTGGATATCACATGTTTCGAATGGTGTTCAGATATGTCAAACAATAAGTCTACCATGACATTCAGTGTCTTACTGTAATTCTATATGCACAACATATTCTGTTTCGCCAAATGTTTGATTAGACTTAACCAACTTGGCAATTCATGCATGTGCATGTGCTTTGTTTTCAAGTGCTTCTTGTCAGTTGAATAAGAAACAAAGATCCAAATGCTCACAATCTGCTTGGACCCTGATCATTTCCCCTTGCATCTACGTTTCATATTTGCATTTGTGCACTGAAACTGGGGACACAGGGATTAATATTTTGCCCAAATTTCCTTTCTTGTGCCCAGCTTCTCATTGAATGAACAGGTCTGCCAAAGTAGTCTGCCCATATAAAATCAAGTGTTTGGTGATAAATACTTTGTCAAATTTAAATGGTATTATGAATTGAGCAGTGCAATTCATTTATCCTCTAGAATTCAGATTTTGAGACTTCTGTGTCTGTGCATAGAGCTCATATAGAGAGAAAGCAAAATGCTGTTCCCTCTTTCTACTCACAGAGAAACAAAGAAGACCAAGCAGGATACTTGGAGTTCTGTGACAGCTAACAAGTTTCACCACACACAGTAAATTTCAACATTTGTTTGTGTGATGTTGTGACACAGTAATTTAGACTTCATCTGCTGTGAGGATAATGGCAGCAGTGAGGCTCGTGGGAGCGTACGAGATGGAGGAGGGGTCGGAAAGTGGTCGGGAGTGTAAGAGCGAGAGTGTTGGGGGTTTAAGGTTGCGGTTCTGAATTACAGAGGAGGGGCCGGGCAGCGGTTAGAGTAATGCCTCAAACAAAGGTCACAGCACATATCTGCCCGCTTTTAATATGAGTGAAGGTGTGTAATTGGGATGTTAATGGAGAGGATAATAACCCAGCACGACCCCCGTTGCCACCGTAGGCCCCCACCACACACCGGGGCTCTTCAATACTGCTGCTGCCATCCTTTCTGTTAACAGACACAGAAAAGCGAAACCATTATTACATGCAGAGTTAACAGGACCCCAAGCATATCATTATGGCGTGATTGTAGAGAGTTATTACTGTTTGCAGGAGTGCAGCTGACAAGACTCCTGGCCCGTGCTTTCAGACCGCCAATTTACATTTCTGGTCAGCGCTGGCTGCCCGATCCCACTGGCACTGTTCTCAATTCCACGCTCTGTTGCACATGGATTTCCAGAAAAAGTATTGACAAATGAAGGCTTTCTTGCCAAAATGCAATGCATCCATTTTGGAAGAGGATGCTCCTTCAGCTGAATTTCGAAGGAAGCACATAGATGATGGCATCCTTTGAAATTTTTCTAAGGAAAGGGTTTGATATACCAGATAACTTTGATGGTGTTAAAGCCAGCAGTCGTTTTCTCTTCTGAGTAGTCACATTGAAACAGTGGATGTTATTTTGGAATCAGACCTGCAATGCTGATTACTGTACGGTTTTGTAGACTAGAAAACTGAAGCCAGACATCTAAAGAAACATTTTTTTTCAGCTGTCCTCATCTTAAAATCAGCACATCATATTCTACCGAACATCATGCACGTTTTTGAAAGACTTGATCATTCTGTGTTCTCATCTAAATGCTAAATGTAGCTACTGTTAGTTTGGAACAGAGCTGGCAGGTTTGGTTCTTTATATGGCGAGTGAAGTACAGGGGATGATCCATAAATACCTGGACCCAGCAGCCACTGTAGCCTGCAATTTCCTGGCATGATATTAGTGTTGTACTCAGAGCTCGACTAACACAGGGGGCTGTTGTTGGACTGTGCCCACCCCGCATTTAAATGTCAGGTTAAGTCGTGCAAGTTCAGAGTAATGGCATGGTCACAGGAAGCATGTTTGGAATGGATTATTGGCTACGTGAGATCTGATGTACGGCAAAAATGGAGAGTGAAAAGTTGCACTACAAAGGCGGTTTAGAAATAAAGGGTTCAGTATGCTTCAAGCAAACTAGATGGTACAATATGTCAACCATCCATGTTGAAAGTGTTTTGTTCAGAATGGCTATACTCAAAGGTGCTTGTGCAAACAAGAAGGGATGGAAATAGTTGTGAGAAAATTTTAAAAAGACTACTTTTACACCCTTGTATACCTGCCCAATAGCTGCGTATAGCTCCTACCGGTTCTGCCAATGGGGAAGGGGGTTTCAGACATTGTGAAACGATCCAAGGAGCCCTCTGTTTCAAACATATTGAGGCCTGAAGAATGTAACTCCAATCAAATGGATGAAACAACCACTCATGCCCCAGAGAATGCCCCTATCAGCAGGAGTCTTTCAAAACTGGTACAAACCACTGTTAAAATAAATATGTCTTATAATGTGACAATGCTCTTGTTAAAGTTTGGTTTGATTTAGGCAAAAAACAAACCCCACTTGATCAAGGTTAGGGAAAGCTTGTGGTTTGGGTTAAAATGGCCCCAGTTACAATAATAAACTGGTGGTTAAGGTTACAGGACAATCGTGGTCATGTTTTAAAGGAGCCATAGTTGACTGTCAGTTGAAAAGGGGAAACAAGCGTAGGTCTCCATCTGCCTCACAATTTTTTTGCTCTTTAATACCGTCACTTCCTTTGCTCCTGTCATATCTACTATGGCCACTAGTGTGCTTTGTCACTTCAACATAAATGTACATATATAGTTTTGGGATTTGGCCTCATTGCTTTCCATCAGTGGTTCCTTGTTTCGTCAGACTTTTTTTTTCATTTTTCCAGATCTCAGCAGTTAAAATGTTCTTTGCTGATTTTTTTTTGTGTTTTCCTACATGAGATATATTATTCTCTCATGTCTTATAAACCACTGCGCATCAGAATAACTGCTCAGAAACGCAAAGCTGCAACATGAATTAGCCTTGACAGCCTGCGGTCGCAGTTCAGACGGACCACCAAAGCAGTGAAGACTTGATAGACGATGAGGAGCTTTGACAGCCTCCCTCCAGCACGAGTGATCTCATTCTTTACTGGGAGTACTGGCACCTTGATCCACAACATGAGAGAGAGAGAAGAGTGTGCCACACACTGCTCGTCCCCCCCACTCCAGAGACCTGTTCTGCATGACGGCATGCCACTATTTTTAAACATGCCGTCATCGGGATCACTCACGTGCGCACGAATCCCTCCTTCTCAGCCACCGGTGCTGTGAATCCCAGCCCCACCCTGCTCAACTCAGCGGGGAGTCTGACTACGCTGGCATCGCAAAACCAACTCCGCATGAATATTGAAAAGGCTTTTTAGCATGCAGTGTGTGTGTTGCTGGGTTTGTCTAGAGATTTAGAGCGTAGTGAGGAATGGCCTCCATTCTGCCGGCAGAGCAGTTAACACGACAACATGCACCTGACAGGCTGCTTAAACTGCAAAATCTATAAGGTGCCGTGAACATTATACAGAGGTGGAAGGAAATGACTTAGTCTTGCATGTGTGAGTCACCTCAAGGCGTTGACATATGTTGGATACATCAGTGCATGTGTGAAGCTGCAATGAGCTGCGTGTTAAAGAATTCTGTGAATGAATGCGAAACAGTTACACATCTGAAAGTGTGTTAATGCAGATTCCCCAGCTTTAATTTCCTACACTGCCGTAGTTTTGTCTCATCTTTCAGAAGCTGTCTTTGCCATTTGCTGAATCCACAAGACAAACTATTCAGAATCAGTTCCCCTTGTTTCAGCTGCTGAAAGTTAAAAGAAATGGCCTGGTAACAAATGGTTATTTGACTCCACTATTTGCGGGATGCATGCACAGAGGGCAGCTAATGCAATGGTTTGGGTGTGTAATCCAGGATTAAAAAGTGAAGACCGGCCGCTAACCGAAATGCAAATAAATTCTTGCGGTGGCGGAAAATTTGCAAGAGGACTGTGGCAAGTAAGCAAGCGCCGTTTAATTTGTTTTGTCTGGCTCAACAGATGTGGATTTCCTTTGATTGGCCGACAGTTGCATTCTGTTTCTTCTGCTCTCGCTTCCAGTCTCAGAGTCCTCGAACCGTCACTCAAGTTAACAAGATAGTTTCAAATAATATGTTGAGAAATTCAGCTCTAAAAAAAGTTCATATTTTTTTATTTCTACTTATAGTTCCATTGCAGTTTGTTTGTGTGGTGGGTTCCAAGTTTTTCTTTTTCCCCTCACGTGGTTCTCAAGCTATGCACACGAGGGATCCAGGCACTTCTAATCCTAAAAGTCAACACTTGAATGTCCACATACAAAAAAGTGTTTTGTTGGAGTCCAGTACTTAAGAGGTTGTTGCTACTGTATATTACAGTGCATGAATACCAGACCTGACAAGTCTCACACTTTGACCATGACACTCACACATCGACCAGTTCACACACCACACCTCGTATTTCTCACGTTGAGCATCCCAAGGCTAAGGCAGCGCTTTTTACGGATTGTCCGTGAACGCGCCGATCATCATCGGTGTGCATGAGTAGAACAAGTCTGGAGAAACTGCAGTGTTTGCATTGTTCGCATTGTGCAACTCACTGTGTTGCAGTTATACTAACATCAGTCAACGATGGTTCAATATTCAACGGGTGAGCACCTTCATCACTGAACAACTTGTTATGTCTATGGGACGAGAGTGTGTGTGTGTGGAAGGTCGGGTTACTTCAGTGGTGGAGGAAGTATTCAGATCCTTTACTTAAGTAGAAGTACTAATACCACACTGTATAAATATACATATATATGCTTTCAGTAATTCAAGCATTGACCTTTTGTGATATAGCAGAAGCATGAAATGAGCTTCTTGTCTCAGCAGAGCTTTGGAAAGCAAAGGAAAGAAGTCTATAGAGAAGCAGTCTGCCTTTTGGTATAGCATTAGCTTGACTTTATTACAGAATGAAGGGCTTCCAGTCATAATATATGACATAGTTGCTGGTCTTAAAGCAGCTGATTTATGTTTGGCCTGTTGAGTGTCAGAAGTTGCTCATCACAGAGCTGCTGCTTGTTGTGTCGTCTATTCATTCAGTTGCAGCGCCTGGGGAGATGTGTGTTCTCTTTGAAATTCTTTTCACTAACCATAACTGTGTGAACTACAAAACGTATTTTCTGAGGTGCCGCGAGGAAATAGCTCGGTACCCCTCGGAAGAAGCAATTTTCCTCATTTATTTGTTTATTTAAAGTCATTAAGCTTGAAATGATTTCATCAAAATTGGAAGGGAAGTCATGAATTTCCTGAAGTGCACAAAATCACCCGGTGTAAAATCATCTGTGTACACTGCAGCTCTGATGCCGATACACACACACCTACACACACCTAATGATAGCTGGTGTTCCCTTTGCGGCAGGTGTGTAGGAGCTCGTAATGATGCCCTGGGAGGCTTGCTGGGTTTTTATGAGTGAACCCTGGCACTGAGCACACGCTGTGCCAGCCATCACACCTCTGTCTCACACTGGACCTTATTAATTCACACCCAGTGACTCACCCTCTCTCTCTCTGGCCCGCCTAATGGCCCTGACACAGCTGGTTCACAGGTGAGATGTAGCCTAGTGCACCTCACAAGAAGAGAGCTACATACTGCTGAATGCTACAATCTCAAAGGAGATGGAAAGTTTGCACAGAATTACTTTTTCAGTCACCTCTGACCATCTGAACAGTATTCACAAAATCACCCAGTGGATCAACTTCATTCATTCAACTTCAATTCATCTGGTTTCATCAAAACCGGGGGTGATTGATAGAGTAAAGAAATTATTAGCAGTAATATGATTACCAAGCATATCTCACAGTTCCACTGGCATAAAGACTGGAAGCACGGGGGAAACAGGTATGGATTATGTTATTAGGAGCTTATTAGGTGCTTGCAGGCACATTTTTGCTTCCAGTCTTGAGGCCAGTGGCGCTTTGAGTATTCATAATATGCTTGTGTCTAATATTTTACAAGCGCCCCCATGTGTGCCACCTCAAGATTTCCAGTGGCCCCATCTGGCCACTCCTATGAAATATTTCTATTGGTATTTGCTTTATGACTAAGACATCCTTTAAATCAAACTGTCTGAAAATAAAATGTCATTCTGTGGCTGAAGCTAAATATCACACAAGCCAAAAGGTAGGACTAATCAAAAATTGTGGCCTGTGGATGGTGAATTTAGTTTATTAGCATGGTTGTGGTGTCTGCTGGTGCTTTGGCTACGTAGAAATGTAGAAAAGAAAAAAAATTTTTTTCTTCAAATGCAATTTTCAGTGAGCACACACTGTTTAGAGCAGGTTATCCTTTTTCCTTCACTGTGGCTTGGTGCTGCCAAGTGGTTGGAAATGTGAGTCACGTTCTTATTTTAAGAGTGTGTGAATTTAATCACAACCACATATAGGAAATGTACAAAATGTCAAGTCTCCACAGTGGCTCAGAGCAAATAAAAAGTAAATTACAGGTGTGATTTTGCCTGCAGTTCTGTGTTCAGCGCCTTTTGCTTTTCCAGACTGTGATTATCCTGTTTTCCTGTTCATGCCCCCCTCTCTCCTTTGTTGAAAACTCATCTCTCCACTTTTGGTTTTCAGCCTTCTGTCCACACGCCTTTGTTGTCTTTTCTCCCTCTCCTCTGTGGGCCAGATTTAAAAGGCTCAGTGGCTGCTTCTGATGGGAACACTCATCCTCCCCCTCCGACTTGAACATAATGGTTCTCCCTCCTTCGTCCCGCCTCACCTTCACCTCTGCACCAAGCCGCCTCCCCCGACATCAAAGCCGTGTGCAATGGGTGGCCTCTCATAATTCAATTCAATATCAGCCCTGATCCAGCACATCAACAAGTTCACAGCTTCTGAATGTCATCGGTTCAACTCTTGGAACGCTCCTCTTCTCCCCTCTCCTTTCCCTTTCTTCACGCAGTTAAGGGGAGTTTGATCTATCGCTTTGTGTTTAAAAGAACCACAATGTTGGATGTGGAAATTGCCAGTGAAATTAGATATTGTGTTGTATCATGTGGGCACGTAGGGTTGGAGGGGTTACAGTGCAACACACAGAAAATGATAAACGAGTTTCAATCAAAGAAGGCAAAGCCGTGAAAATGAAATTACTTCTTTTTTTTATTTGGATTTTTGCTTTAATCTCATCACACATAAACATGTTCACGGGGCGTCTTTGTCAGACACACCAGGAGCCATGTGCTTGAAGTCTGCATCTGGTGTTAGTTTTTCTGCATTTGCATGGTGTTGGCATGTAATTTAAGATACATGATCGTGCATGGCAATTTAATTAGATTGCTCTTTTTTTCTATTTTATGTGAATTCATCCCTCGTTGGAATTTAATTTGCACCAAACAACCCCTGGGCTGTTCATTTTGCGTGGCAGGCGGACTGACACACATTAGATGCTGTTCCATGTAATGCTGAGATACACGTCTGGCATCACCTTTACAGCGGTACCCTGATTTAATTTACTGCCACACTTGAGTTGCATTTTTTAAAAATGCAAGCGTTAAATTCCCATTTTTTTTAATGCCGTCGCTGTTGCCAAATGCTGTTTTTGTGGCTATTGTTTACAGTCACCAATAATTTCTATCACAAGCTGTTTCATTCCCTAAGCTCACAGTTTCATGTTAATAAGCAGAGCTCAAGCAGCCTTTGATGAGTTTTAATCCAACATACAACAGCTGCCTATTTAGTTTCACCTACAGATATTTTTGGCTCATTGACCAGGGTCTCCCATGGGAGCCAAGATGTTTTTGCTTTGAAATATTGATTTTTTTTTCCTTTGGTAGGTCAGGCTCCAGCTCTTGCTGCTTTTTTATGGGGGTGATGCCACATGGAAAGCATCAGAATCTGTCTTGCGTCATGTCAGCAGTGTAGGCCTCCTGGCGTTTTGCATTGATAATTGAAGGCTCTTGTTCCATGAAAGCCAGTCATCCATTTCTATAGTGAAAATTTTCCTTGAAAGCCACAACAAAATTGCACTCCAATTACAACCAGAGTAGACTATGTTAAATAGCGAAAAACAGCATTCTGACATGCTTACAATGACAATGTTAACATCCTGATATGTAGCAGGAAATGTTTGTCATGGACAACATCTTAGTTTTTGTGTTAACATGCTGTGATTTGTTAATTAAAACTAAACACAAAAGCACAGCTGAGACTGTGTTTGCTCATAAAATAGTCCAATACTTTATTTGTCCAAAGTATTGGTCAAATACAAAATTTGTCATGATGATGGTGCTAGATGTCAAGTTTGGTTTCGCCAAAATTTATCCTGAGGGGAACATGAATGTCATCCAATAGCTGAGACATATTACTCAAAACCACAAATGGCAACCTTATGGTGGCACTGGAGGAAAAGTCAGCAGATCACCAAAGGATTCATCGTCTGGGAACTATGAAAATGTTGAGGCATATCAGTCTGGACCAAAGTAGTAGACAAGCATTTGCCATAAAAAAATGTTTTGCAATTAGACCTTGAAGGCAAAGTGGAAAAAAGACATGGGTTCCTTCTCTGCTCCTCACTTTGAAAAAATACTTTCCATTTTTGAATGAGTTTCTGGTTCCAAACATACCGACCTGGCCTGCTCTGCCCAAGAGCCTCCATCCAGTTTTCCCTCATCCGGGCCTGGCTGTCATGAAACGTATCATACAGCTCCCACACATCCCGCCTGTCCTGTATTGATTGGCTGTTGTGTCTTGAGTGACAGCCAATGTGGTAATGCTCCACAATCTCCCAAGACAAGTGGCTCTCTGTGTTGATGATAAAGGATGTCAAAGGGCCTTGGGGCCTAAATTGAAATGGATCCATGTGTAGTGTGTGTCAGAATCATGCAAGTGATGTGACGTGGCAGTTATTGCTCGCTGTCGCTTTGAGGCAAGCTGCACAGCCACATACACATGTACTGTTGTGGGTAACACGGTTTCGTGCTTGTGGGGCAACACTGAAGAAGACTTGCCTGTAGTAGTGCTGCAGCGTACAGACAGGTTAAATACTTGAGGGAGGTTTTCGACAGTAGCTACCTCTGTAAGCTCTGATTGTGTTTGTGATAACAAAGGGATTTGGTGAACTGGTCATTGTAGCTAAATAAGCCCTCAGCAGGGTGATTGATTGCTTTCAAGAAGCTCATTTTGCAATTACAGAAACCTCAGTGTGCTTTATCCTGCCTCTAATACAGCTAAGACATTCGACATTGGACAGGAAATATTGATTTGAAATGGATTTTTTCCACACTGGCAATTAAATTACAAGCTCCCAATAATGTCAGAAGAAAACAATTCAGGCACAGACACATTTTTAAGGCATTCTTAAATAGATTTTAATTGAATGTCTACATGTGTAACTTGAGGCCAGAGGTCAGGATCAGTCCTGAGGAGCTTTTGAATCCTGCAGATACACATAAGAGAATCAAGGTGTAATGGTGCTGTTTGTTCTCCAGGAGAGCCACATAAGCCTGAATGGCTCGGAGAGAGGCCAATAAGATCCTCTCCTCCAGAAGGTATTTAAGCTGCGTCTTAAATTATTCATTATAGCGGTAATCCTCTTGATGTAGCTTTTATTAGCTTGTCTTATTTATTGTTGTCTCCCAGTGACTCCAGGGGAGAACTGGAAAAGGGTCTCTCTGTATTACGATAGGTCGTGTGTGATTAGTTTTTTTTGTCAACATTTTGTCTTCTCTGACTTTCTTCCATATTCCAACGCCAGCCTCATTAACTAGCAGATTCATTCCGCCCTGTCATTAAAGGCACGTTTTTCAGATACATGGCTCAATTTGGTCTTACAGGAAATTGCTTGTTGTTTCCCCCCCCCGTTGCGTTCCGGTGCATTCATCGAAGGCTCTCTGGTATGTAACCCGACCCAGCCTTCATTACCAGTTAACTGTAAAAACGATCTCTTTAACGCACAGGCAGTTTTCCATTTTCCTCTTCATTAACTAAAGGGAGTGCATAATCTGGCTCATAATTTAATCTCTTTGCTAATGTTTTACACCGACATTGAAGGAATTAGCGCAAATGATGTGATTTCCACTGCCTCGGTGTCGCATCATGTTAACCTTGCATTCCAGTGAACAATTGCTCACCAAGGGAGCCAATTTACCCCATGCTTATGCATTTATGCACAAGGATACTTGCCAATATTCTCCATGCGTAGTGATGGTGTGAAGGCCTTTGGAGAGGGAAGATGGGATGCAAGTCTCACTGGGAATTTCTACTGGTCCTCACTGTTACTGAACATCCCCCTTTCCCCTAAAAAATTCCTCTCGATCGCATATTTCCTCTATTATGCTGTTGTGTTGGAAAAGAATAAGAAGACAAATCACCTCTCTTACCTCACTGGACAGTGCCTGTTAATCCCATTTCTTTGCATTCTTGCACTTCTTTATCCTCATTCTTTATCCTTAATTCTTTAATCCTATCATTCCCTCTATTGTCAGCACACAATGGTTTTTATCCTTTTACTCCTTGCTGCTGCTCTTATTGATGCGTAGTCTAGTTGCACTCACTGTAAGCAAGTAAATCATGATAGTGTTGGCTGCAATGTGAACCAGATTAATGTATTTTCTATCGCTGTCAAACATTGTATCTTCAATGCGGAGGCATATAAAAGAAACCATTCCAGCACCGTGGCCTAGCAGCTCCGGCTCACAATGCCTGCGCAAACAGCCAGTGGAAATCCTCCGAGCAGTCATTTAGCTGCCAGGCACAGGCGTAAATGTGCATTGAGGTCCCTGTGTTATGCAGTTTTGGTTTAATTCAAATATGCTATAGCCCTAACAAGATCGAACACTGTACTCAACCCTGATTAACTGAGGACTCCATCACCTAAAATTCAAATTGTGATGAGCCAGTTGAGAGAGGTTGACCCTGTTCAAATGCTTCGTAGTGGCACAACTGGATGGATTTAAAGCATTTGATTTATGGGAGAACAAACTAGGATCAAGGTGTGATGTGTTTTCTGAAGACCTGCTTATTACTAACTGTTGTCCTGCAAAAACATACTTCGTTTTCCATTCAGATCCATCAAAGTCTTCACAATGGGTAGATTTAAGTATCAGCTCTGGATGCACTTTTTTTTTTATTTGATCATATTGTAGTGTTGTGCCATCACCCTGTTACAGGAAGTACCAAAGTATACTTGTAGACTGCAAACAGCAGCATTTTTGTCATACACTGTTAACAGTTTGTGATTGCTCTGCTCTCTATTAATACACTGAAACCAAAGCATCACATTCTTTTCTGGGGCCGAGAGTCCCTGGAGAAAAGGGTGCACACCACAAAATTCAATTTAAAAACTACATGCACCTTTACAGCCTCAGTCAGCAAAGTCTACATCAACTTCATAACACCCCACTGAAAAGGGTTTTTGGCCTAAACACACTGGTTCTTAAACAGCATCAGTATTTCTTTGTTCTGGTTAAACAAGACGAAGAAGAGTCATATTATAGCTGCAGTGGTGGCTCTGTGAAAACAGCTGTTTTGGCCTGATGGTACTAGATGAAATGTTAAGGGATCACCAAAGTCATCATCAAAATTTCATGGCAATTCATCTGGTGATTGTTGAGATACTTATATGTGGACCAAAGGGGTGGACTGACCTCACAGACTGACTGACATTGTCATCCATGAAGCCAAACCCTAGAGTAGCTCAAAAATAATAGTATATTGTAGGTTTACCATTTAAAAGAAATGAACATTCTTAATTGATTTGGTACAGATCCTTTATGTAAATCAGTAACCTGCTAAACAACCCTCTGCCCCCACATTGTTGATGGTAAGAGTGGTAATCCATTGTCCTCAAGACGTTAATTCCATCGTGTGCCCCTGACCTCGACCTGAGCGTATGCTCACCAATGTCATCAAGATGGATCGGGGGAAAATGAGATGTAACAATACGACAGGGAGGCAGGGAGGAGGGGTGATGGAGAGCATGGGGTTGGGTAGGATGGTTTTGGGGGGGGCGGTGTTGGGATGGTTTGAGCTTAGTCGTCAATCTCTCCCTCCTCACTGGCTGCTCATGCCTGGCCATTATCAGGGTGACTGGCCTTCATCATGCAAGCCATCTCTACATGATGTGCTTATTAATGCGCTTGGTTATCGGGTCATTCTGCCTGTCTGCAGCCTGTCTTCATTAAGTTGGCGGAGCGGTGGTGAATCCTGCGCATGTCGGTGAAGATTTACATGTTGGAGTCGTTCTTGGTGTGGAAAGTTTAGAGTATGAAAGAAATGTGTACCCCTGATACACAAACAAACAAAAGAGAATTTAGAATGAGTCTTTAATTAAAATGTACAGAACAGCTATATAGCACAGAGGAGATCCAGTCAGCCAGCCAGGATGCTGAGACACGCTGTCGCTCTCAGCTACAGTTCCCCCCTGAGATGGTCATGTTTGCCCAGAAACAGCTGGGGCCTGGGTGAAGCATGTTAATGGTGGTTAATTAACAGCACTAGAGGTTAGTCATGTCGCAGCCGTGTTCCCATTCAAAGAGGATGAATGGACAACACCAAGTGGTGATGGCTTTCTCTGCGGCCCCTTGTTATACAGCGATAACTCCCAAGAGGCCGTTCTGTACCGTCATGCTGATTAAGAACGAGATCCCTCAGTTACTTGTTGGTTACTGAGTATTGTCGAAGATCAGGCACTCAGATCAGAATGGAAATGAATGAGCAATACATGTCTTGCTTAATAGAAGAAAACCATGTTATGAATGAAATCATGGGTGTCATTTCATGCCAGATTGAATGGATAAAAGCACAATTTCAAAGGATTCTGTTGCCATTTCCCAAGTTGCTCTAGTTTCAGCCCCCCTATACTCCAGAGAGATCCCTGTGACAGGCCTGTCTTGTGCGCATCGCGTTTTGAATACTAAATGACACACGCATTCACGTTTGCATGGCATCTGTTTCATCTGTGAAATCCAATAGCGACGCTTACCTGGCGATTGTTGGAGGATGAAATCTGTCCTTGGCAGCTTTTCCGCCCTGATGAGTGTTAATGGAAGGCTGTGAAGATGTCTGTACCTGTGATTTTCCAGGCAGTATACTGTACTCTGTTTATCTTGAATGCTGTGTTAAATTGCCTTGAGTTATGGTACTAGCTGTTTTATGCCATAGCCATATGGCACATCCTCATCTGGGTAAAGACTCGTAGGGACACTATATCAGTTTATTTACATGCCATTTTACACATCTTTGGTGTTTTCATTAGTGTAATAGGTGGTGGCTTTGCTTGCCATGTTTTTGGCTTTTTTAACTGTTTTGTTTTTGTAAAGCAAAAGTTTCTTTCTTCTTTTTGATGGTTTGTAAAACTTGATTTCATAAAAAGAAATTTAGCTTTTTGGTGTCAAGGTTAGTTTTTGAACAGCCCCTCTCCCTAGAGTGGACAGGGTTCAGTGTAAAACACGCCTCAGCAGGATCCACATTTGCTCACTAGTTTTCAGTCATTTTTTTCACCCTTCACTTTGTCGCTTTGAAATAACTGCCATGCCATTGCCTTTTAATCAATTGTTGTTTGTCTACTTCAGAGCTGAAGAACTCAGAGCTGACAGACACAGACATTTAGTACCTTTACTTGTAGATAGAGTTGTATTTCTGGATTAATGAATGTAAGTGTATCATTCACTCTCCTTTTAGCTTTTGTTTGGTCTCAACCACCTTTTGAGAAGACTAAAACTTTAGCTGCTACATATTCAAATTTTTTTCACTGGCTCTAACCTCTGTCTGTCTGCTGTTTGTTGCTGGCAGGCTGCCATGGCTACAGCCCGGCTCTAGGGTTGCCAGTCTCAGTCCACCACTTTGGTATTGACTGAAATATCTTGTCAACTACTGAGTGGATTGACATAAATGTGTTTTACAGAAATCCGTGGTCCTCAGAGGATGACTAGTAAGAATTTTGATGATCTCGCCCAGCATAAGGTCAAGTTTTAAATTGTTCAATAATTCGGTTTAGGACTAAATACCTACACACTGATGACATCCCAACCAACCTCAGCTTTACTTTGTGTTTAGTGCTAATCAGCTCAAAGCATTGCCTCTTAGAGCCTCATAGAGCTGCTAGAATGGCTGTAGATGCTTTGTCTCGTTTACATGAAAACAGCTGCCGGCTGCTGGAAACAAGGTTTATGAGTGTGGTAAAGTGAACCATACAGTAAATGTGCGAGGAACATTTAGCTGTAAGAGGCTAAAAAGCTCTGTTGCACTGCAGGATTGGGTGATAATTCTTTGTGGGCTCTTCATTGAGATGTTTTACATTTCACATCATCATTTAATCTGTTATTAACATAAAAACTGATGAGTGGATCTTTAACATGGCATTTTGGATCATTTATTTTTGTTTTATCTATTAGCAAATTTGAATTGAGCAATATGTCACTTTATACTGTGGCAACAGTCATCATCATACCAGATACACCAGTACACACCAGAGCATTTTATCCACATCGCCCACTCCAGTAGCAAATAAATAAAAATCTTTTGAATTAAAACAAGAGATTAGCCTTGTTTGCATTCAGGAAATAATATACAATGTCCCTCCTCTGAGAGCTGTATATAAAACGAGCTGTTGGCCCTCTTATTGGCGGCTTGCCCAGGAAGCCCTTACATTTAACTGGCCTCCCGTTTGTTTTGAGCTGCACCCACCCATTACGATCCCTCATAAACGTGGTAGTTTAAAACCAAACTGCACCTGGGCAGAGAGAGAGAGAGAGAGAGAGAGAGAGAGAGAGAGAGGCTCTGCTACTAATGTCATTAATCGGCCTGCAAGAAGGACCCCACATATTTCTCTCAGCAATGGAAACCCTTATCTTTGAACACACACCTCAACTCACCCGTAACCCATTTCAATTTGGCGTCTCTTCAAATGTCTTCTATCATAGCCACTAAACCAGGAAGCCAGGGGACGGCTGGTGAAAGAAAAGGTCACTTCCAGCAACATCCTGTTAATTGGATTTGGCTCTTTTCTCACCAATCAAGCACCGTCCTTCAGGGATGTTTTGGGCAGGGATCACCAGTAGTGTTTGCTGTCAACTGGATATTTTTTCAATGAACCATACCTGCGGTTTTGCATTGCACTGCCATTTGCTTTAGTGTCGCTCAGTTCCTGGACGCCTATGATTGTTTTATTGGAGCCCATCAGCAATTGAGCCAAGATAGCCTAATATTGCTATTGACATAACTTCACTAAAAAGGTCTGTCCTAAGGTATTTAGTAGTTTCTGACCCTGGAAAAGTGCTGCATCTCTGAACCGTCTTTTTAACCACATCACACACGTTTAGGCTATTCTATGTGATCTCCTTTGGATAACTAATGTACTGTTTGTTCACTTCCATTCACTGAGCCTCCTCTGAAACTGTTTGGGGCCCCTCTGGGGAGGCCCGCCTTCCACTTTGAAAACCTCCATCTTTACAGTACTGCCAAACATTTCCAAGGCGTACAAATAGCTTTTGGAATTACTTCCAACCTTCCAGACAGCTACTCATTCAGGCACTGTATGCTATGAAAGTAACATTTTTGTGAGAGGCAATTTATCAAGGGCAACATTCAGTTCGGTTTCTCTGTCAGTTGCCAGTCAGCAACTTGTTTAAGGTAAGAAATTACCCAATTTGCATGTTAATTTTCAGACATTTTTACTGTCTTTTCAGGTTGATTTTGTGACATACCTCATGAATTCAATTCCTTTTGACATCTGAGCAGCACATCCACAGAGTAGAGTATTACTTGTTGTTTACGATCAGTACCCGAATGTAACACATTTTTTATCTCACCAGACAGACCTCACCTTTTTAAGCTGTTTTTGTTGTCCCAGGAGGAACACTAGTGCTTGCGTGTCAGACAGTACATCATCAGCGCTCCCATCAAACCTCTGCTTAACTTGCCTGCAACCCCTAATGCATCGCGCTGTTTTTAATATCGAGCCATAAAGCATTTTTAAGAGTAGGTGCCATTTCTTTTTTAAATATTATAAATCTTTGCACGGAGCTCTTCCACTGAGGCGTATTTAGTCTCTCGACAGCTTTAACCTTGTAAGCTGTTGTTTTTGTATCCCAGGATAGAGGATGAGTCGCATGTCACATATCATGGCTGTTTCCATCAAACCCCTGCTGGGCTCTTAAGTGCCTTTCAAGCCTTCTCTCCCTGGTTTTCCCATCATTATTGACAGACCTCAAACAGCCTCCTTAAAGACTCAACTGACTTGTTTTCTACCAGATTCTCAAGTCTGGTGTTGTTTTAGTAAAAAAAAAACAACAACTTGAAAGTGACTCTGAGTGTCTGCGAGACCAAGAGGCGCAGAACAGTTCGTCTTACAGATACTCTGTATAAACTTGGCCTTGGCCTCTTGGGAATTGCCGTGTTGGAAGGGAATGAAAGTGGCCTCAGAACCGGAGATTGAAATTATGATTCTTTTTCACCACTGTTTTGAGGGGATAGAGGTGTATAATCCTCACAGGTAATTGATTTTCAGGAACGGTGCAGAGGTAGGACGCTGCACCTCGGTGGGGAATATGAGGGATGAGAACAATTTCCACAGCCAAAGAGAGTTGACTCAGAGTTTATTTGGGGGGGGGTTCGGATGGGGGAGAAAACTTTTCACAAAACTGTTTGTGTGCCGAGAGTTGCTTTAATGTCCTGCTGTATTGGGTAAACTTTCGGTCACACTGTGTTACAATTCTGGTGGGATTGTTTGGGGGGGCACCGCTGTGAACTGCAGGGGGTAGCAGTTGGCATGAAAGTAGATGTGGCAGAACAAATCACTTCCAGTAATCTGCAGTGTAAGACATCTTAAGCTGTCCATGTATGAGGAATTTAAACCACTGTCCCCTGGTAGCCACCCTGCTTTTTATTCTATCCAGAAAGAGAAACTCAACTGTGACTAATGTGACTATGTGATTAGCACATTTGTATTTTCGAGCTAAAACTCAGGTTAAATTGTGGCAAATCCCTTTTTGCCTCCTCTCTTTTCAGGATCTTTTTTGCACTACTGGCTGATGAGATGAATACTGATACGTGGACAGTGGAGGAACAGTGAAGGAGCCAGAGGAGTCCTGGTCTGATGTAAGTTCAACCACCTTTCACCTTTTTATTGTCTTTGCTTGACTTTAATCTGTGGCCTGAGTCTTGTCTCTTTATCTATATTTTATGCCAAACGTTGTCGGTGCACATTTCTGTTGTGGATTCAGATTTGAGGCCTGACCTTGTGTTTCTTCACTTTGAGTTCAGGATCATATTTAAATCACTTGCAGGTGCAGGATCACACAGGGTCAGTTCTTGTCTTAAACACTGTCACAGCATTTATAATTGATGTGATGGTATTTTTCAAATTCAGTCTAAAAAACAGACAAAACAGTCAGTACTCGTTGGATTACATTGCATTAAATCTCTGCGGAGGTCTACAGTAAAGAGACAGTCTTTGTTCAAGGACATGTAGAGTCGTGCTGTTTATGTTACAGCTATTTGCTAAACTCTTGGCTTAATGCTTGATTACATGCATGGAAATATAAATATAGTAGAAAAAACGTTGCCCCCACTTTGCTGGCTCTGCTTTGAACACACTTTATTATCACTGTCTCCCAGAACAGGTGCTACCCAATAGTCTAGTCTACCCAATAAATGCAATGCAAACCCTGGCCAAGAATTTAAGGACTTTTTTTTTTTAGCTCTGAGAGAGAAAATGACACCTGAGAAGCTCCATTTAGGCCAAGAGAGTCGTCTTTCAGCCATCAGTCTGGCTGCCAGTTTGATTTTGATACCTGTCTTCAGAGTAGATTTGGAGAAAGTGATAGCTGATAATAATAGCTCTGGTTTGAAGTGGGCGGGGCTCATTTGGACAAAGGTGACAGTTCCGCACACCAGATACGATGAAGCAGCATTTAACATATGAGGGATTGTTGGTTTATTTTGCCAGGCAACAGTCAATCAAATCTGATCAAACCAGACCCACACAATCCTGAAGAGGCAGATTAGCTGAGTATTAAACTCATTAAACTGTGTCACATAATACTGTATCTTAGGATTTTTTTTTTTTTTTTTTTACAATACTTTAATTGAAAAATATTTTAGGGGCTTTAAGTATAGATTATGGACAGTTTCTTGATATTTCAAAACACAGATGCATTACAAATTACAAATCATCATAAGTCAGCTAAAAAGTTTATAGCAGCAATGTAAATCTGGATCTGGGGACATTTTTGTCCTTAAGTACACCTGTCAGGTGGTGCTCGGTCCTGAGTTGGAACGCCATCACCAGTCTGCCACTCCTAACACAGGAGGCGGGATGTGCATGCAGTTTAAGAGGCTCATCTGTGCCAGTCGCTGTGCTAACTAGCTGGACTCTGGTGCCAACTCTTACAGGTGAGATACAGAGAAGGGGAGAGTTGGACCTTTATGTTGCTCTCAGACAGTGAGCAGCTGTCGCTCACCTGGTGGTGTTGGTGCTCTGTATTCTGAACAACCATGGAGGCAGTGGTGGAAATCGCTTGCTGTCTGAAAATGCAAATTTCAGTTAGTTGGCACTGTATGAAAAGCCAAGTCCAAGCATGCATACAGTAGAAAGCAGAGCTGGAATGGTCAGTCGATTAATTGTTTAGTGGACTCTCTAAAAATTGATAATTCATTTAAGAAGTCATTTTGCAAGCAAAACAGTATATATAATTGTTAAATGAATATCTTTGGGCTTTGGAATTTTGGATGGACAAAACAAGCCACATGAAGACAACACCTTTTACACAATTTTCTGACATTAAATTGAGTAAACAAGGAATGTCTGAGAAAATAATCAGCCATAATGCAACAATTCAATTGTTTAATTAAGTGAATAAATCTCTTTATCTGGTCAAGTGTTGAATTTCGGTCTCCCTTTATGTCGACATAATTTAATTTTGCTGCTTTAATCTCCATTTCTAAGTTATTTAAAGTATAAATGTGTGAGTAGTTTTAATTATCGATGCATACAATTATAATTGAATAGATTTTTTTTTCTTCTGACTTTGATTGATTTTATTATTTATTTTATTCTCCTCACTACACTACTACTATACTGTAGTAGACTGAAGGTACTTTGAAGATAGTGTGTTTTCTGGCACACTTCACTCCTCTCCTCCCATCATGGTGTTCCTACTGGTGCCTCCACATGCTGCCTCTGCGCTCTTTGTTCCACTTCATTGGGGTGTGTGCTCATGTGTGCCTGTGTGCACTCCTGTGTCTGTGTGTGTGTGGAAGCAAGTGTGCACCAAGAGAGCATTTTGAGGATGGGTTGGATCTCTGTGTTTACTCCCCCACCCCATCTTCCCTGTGCGACGGGAGCGAGCGTGTGTGTCTGTCAGCGGCAGTGTTTGATGTTGAGTGTAAGCCTGCATGGCATGTGTATGTCTCTGTGTGTGTGTGTGTGTTTCTGTATGTGGCGTGCAAATGAAGAAAAGGGGGAGTGTGTGAGGGAATCTGTGCAGCAGCGTGGTGTGTGAGTGGGAGTATGCGCTAGTGAACGTGCGTAAAAGAGAGAGAGAAAAACACACACTTGTATGCTGTGTATGCACATATGCAGTGTTGTTGCATGCCATTGTAGGTGTGTGTAGCGTAGAAACCCCCCCTTACGCACACATACACACAACTCCAGGGACTAGCATGTTCATTATTCTTCCTAAAAGAACCATTAAAATTTCATCAGTGCAATGCAATCTGTAGCAGGGCGGGGGGCAGGAGTGTGTGCATGAGTGTGTGTGTGTGTGAGAGAGAGAGAGTCAGCAGTGTGAGGGGAGGGTGCTTACATCCTCCTCTCATTCACCACTGCCTGTCTCCATGCCTCTCTCCTCCTTTTCTTTTTCTTTATCACCTTCTTCTCCTCTGGTGGCTCGAGTCCCTCCCTGAGAACACGCCGACGCACAGATTATGACTTCTCCCATGATGTGAGCAGCCAGCCCCCCTCCCCTCCCCTCCTACTCCCTCCTCCATCCATCCCACCTCATTCTACTACTACTACTACTACTACCTCTCTCTCTCAGACACACACACAGGCAGTGGAGGAGGCTTTCCTCAGGCTGCAGGAGGAAAGAGTTAGCATCCAGGATGAAAAAGGTTAACAAGGTGCATTTGGATTCTCAGGGAGGATTTTTGTCTCCTGGCTGCAAGTCGCTGGATGGGTCGCATTCACAAGATTAACAGCTGGATCCTGGTTGGAATATCTTTTTGAGTGGAATCCTCCTTTAGTGCATGGCTGGAAATTTAAAGGTGAGCCATGATCTTGTTTCCTGTTGCTGCCTCGTTCTTTGGTGACTAACTTGTTGATTAGCGTGGAAAGAAATCACCTGCTTGATGTGTTTCCTTCGTACACAAGTTTGTAGTGTTTCCTGCTTTGACCCTCCCTCCTTTTTTCTCTTTAATTAGACTGATCTGGCATGTTGTGCTGGTGTTTCTGGTAGAGCGGCGAGGCTCATTAGTGCTGCGCCTTTTTTGCATTGATCAGAAATGGGGGGAAATTAGCAGCAGCCTTTAAAGACTGCTGGAAGTGAGCGAGCTGTGGTTTTTCTCTACAAACCCCAACAACCCCCTGCAAACACCACCACCCAATCCTTCATGTCGCTTTGTTTTGCCAGCACGAGCACGAGGTGCCATCTCTCAGGTAAATCTGGTAGTCCGATAGTTGTGTCCTAATTGGGTGCTGGAGGTTTTTGGTTTCTGAGCCACAGATGAAAGAGTTTGTGGGGTGTAGTGTGTGTGTGTGTTGAGTGAGAAGGAGAGTGTTAAGCTGAGAGTTGTTGTGAATGTGTGTATGTCTGGGCAATCCTAGGAGTGAGAGTTGATTAGGAGAGGGGCTTTGTGTGTGTGTTTTTGGTGACTATACCTGTGTGTGTTCATGGCGGTGGGAGTGATTATGGTGAGTGTGTGTGTGTGTGTGTGTTATTGGCTGGCCCATCTGTGGAGGTCTCGTTTGATGGATGGTGACTGACGGAGGGTGTGAGGTGTGTGAAGGAAGTGGATGAAGAGGAGAGGCAGTAGGATGGGGGAGGGTGTTGGGAGGAGACAGGGAAACTGGTCTCCCATCTGTGTGTGTGTGTGTGTGTGTGTGTGTGTGTGTGTGTGTGTGTGTGTGGTAGAGCAGTACATCACAGACCGGCTAATGGAATACTGGAGACTTGAAGGGTCCTCTCCAGCTTCTCCTCCATCACCACACCTCACCCCACCCTCCACACATGATTCTGGGTGGAGTGTGATACACCAGAGGGCATTCTGTGCTTTCTGTCAGTGTCGTCCATGTGCACCAGACAAACCAGAGACTGAATGGTATAAGAAGCAATGTTTCTACATAGACAGGCGCAAAATCTTTAAGATTTCAGTTTGGTTTTAAACTGTTTGTGCTATTGGTGGCAATGGCAAGTGTGTTTGAATAATACAGATCCCAGAATTGTATCAGCCAGCAGGGAGCTTTTTGTTCACCTCGCTGGTTTGTCTACTTAAACTATCGCGTTCATCAACAAAGAAGCGTCTAACACAGCTGTCCTTAAACAATTTGCAAAAACCTCAACTGCAAAGAGAAACGCAGTAAACCTTATTAATATATTTGCACATTTCTGTTTTCTTTTATCTCTTTTTGGTTGCACGACTGTGATGCAAATGTAGTGAATGATTTTTTTCACACAATTCTGATCAAACAAGCTGCTGTCAGCTGCAAGACAGCTGTCTGCTGGCTGTCGGCTCCAAAAAAACACGGCGCTCATTCAGTCGTAGAACTTGGTCAGTGTTTGTTGTGTTTTTGCCTTTGAGATAATTTTTGATGTAAATACTGGATAAATAACTTGAACAACCGCTTGTTGTGCGATTAATTGTACAGACTGTAATAGCTTTTACTATTTCTATTGTACTTTTACTATATTTTACTATTTCTATTTTACTTTACTACTCTCTATTTTTCTGTATTTATTTTTGTCGTATTTTTTTTGTAAATTAAATTCCTAATTCCTCCATTAGTCCCACAATGTGGAATTTTCCATAGAGGCCGCCCCTCATGAGGCACCAACAGGCTCTGGCCGGGAATCGAACCCGGGTAGCGTACTACTGGACCACCACCAGGGCTTTTGTTGATTTTTTTTTTTTTTTTTTTTTTTTTTTTTTTTTTTTTGTTTTTGTGATTTTTTTTTTTTTTTTTTTTTTTTGCATGTCAACTCTGGAGAGAGAGAGAGAGAGAGAGAGAGGATGGCATGCAGCAAAGGGCCAGGAATCAGCGCATTAAGGCCTCAGCCGTGATACGTAGTATGGCCTCTCCCAGGTGAGCTTTGTTTTTTTTTTTTTTTTTTTTTTTTGTCTCAGCTCTGGAGAGAGACAGAGAGAGAGAGAGAGAGAGAATCAGCGCATTAAGGCCTCAGCCGTGATACGTAGTATGGCCTCTCCCAGGTGAGCTTTTTTTTTTTTTTTTTTTTTTGTCTCAGCTCTGGAGAGAGACAGAGAGAGAGAGAGAGAGAGAGAGAGAGAGAATATCAGCGCATTAAGGCCTCAGCCGTGATACGTAGTATGGCCTCTCCCAGGTGAGCTTTGTTTTTTTTTTTTTTTTTTTTTTTGTCTCAGCTCTGGAGAGAGACAGAGAGAGAGAGAGAGAGAGAGAGAGAGAGAGAGAGAGACATGCAGCAAAGGGCCAGGGTTGGAATCAGCGCATTAAGGCCTCAGCCCTAATACGTAGTATGGCCTCTCCCAGGTGAGTTTTTTTTTTTTTTTTTTTTTTTTTTTTTTTTTTTTTTTGCATTTCAGCTCTGGAGAGAGAGAGAGAGAGAGAGAGAGCTTTTTTTTTTTTTTTTTTTTTTAAAGAGAGAGAGAGATCACAGAAGGAAGCAGGGCCAGGAGTTGCAGCCTTACTATTTTACAGTAAAGCAACAAGTCATCCCGAAATCTCGTCTGTTTGATTCAGACTGTGTTCAGGGACAGATGAGCCTGCCTGCTCCTCCTCCTTCTCCTCAATGCGATGTTGTTGGACACCGTCTTCGCTCGCTCCCTCTTGCTTCTCTTCTTCGTCGTTGTTGTTTTTTGGTTCCAACTGGCTAGTTTCACAGCTTGCTGCACTTTCAGTGTCTTCTGTTGGGACATCCGTTTGATGACATTCCTCTTCTCTCTTTTTTTTGGCGGCTTTGTATCTGTCCTCCACACTTTCAAAATCCTGGAGCTTTTTGTAGAACTTCTGAATGTTGATGTGGAGAACAAAATTGTCTCGGCTGATGGCCTCCGCAGCAGATTTGATGTTCATGTACTCGCTGCACAACATTTTTTGTTGTCCAAACTTCCACTGAAGTTCCTTGAATTCCTGCATGAGGGTGGCATTCGTGCAACATAATTCGTCAGTCTCAGCTTTGATGTCAATATCTGCACGCCACGGTTTCAGAGTTTCATACTCCTTTTCTACAAGCAGGAGTCTACTACGGAGGTCGGCATTGCGGTCCATCTTGGCCTGAGTTTTAGCTTGCAACGCTCTGTAGTTAACCTTCATACCTTTTTCCTTTCTTAGTTTGGTCTCCACCTCGAAAACCTGCTTTTCCAGGGAAATGTTCAGTTCCTTTAAGTCTTGGATGTTCTTTTCCTTTGCCTTACATTTCTCTTCCAGTTGATCGTGCCGGGGGATTTTCTCCTGGAGGTCCTGAAGCTGTTGCTCCAGCACCTTATTTTGGCAGATCCAGGTCTTTTTTTCAATTGTCATTGCCTTGTATCTTTCCTCCAGTGCTTGCTGATCCCTCAGTATCAATTGAATAGCCTCAATTTCTCGCTCCAGCTTGTGGTTGTTTTCGATGATGTTTTGTATTTCATCTTGGACAAGCGTACTTTTATTCCTCAAGGCTTTTTGATCCTGAACTTTAACGATCATTTTCTGCACTTGCTCTTCAAGGCATCTGTTGAGATCGCTGGCGGCTTTTCTTTTAGCTTTTAGCTCGTTGTATTGTTCTTGCAAGCCTTGGCTATTTACCAGCTCCCTGTTGAGCTCCTCCATTTGTGAACTCAAGATGTTGTTCTTTTCGTCTAGCTCTTCTATTTCCCCAGTGACTGAGGAAATCTTGTCGAGAAGACGCGTTTTGTCTCCTTTTTTCTTCCACGGAAACATCTTGCCTTTAGTTCAATAATGCGCTAGGCAGTGAAACAATGCTGTATCCTGATGCTAGGCAGTGGAACAATGCTGTATCCTGATGCTAGGCAGTGGAACAATGCTGTATCCTGCTGCTAGGCAGTGGAACAATGCTGTATCCTGATGCTAGGCAGTGGAACAATGCTGTATCCTGATGCTAGGCAGTGGAACAATGCTGTATCCTGATGCTAAGCAGTGAAACAATGTACGAACTCGATGCTTTTTTCAACGAAAAATGAAGAGAGCGAGGAGCGCAAGTTCATATTTATAAACTCTTTTTGCTTTGATGGGCTTTGATGTACCTGAACATTCTGAAAAGAATTGGCTTTGATGTACATGAACATTCTAAAATGAATTAGCTTTGATGTACCTGAACATTCTAAAATGAATTGGCTTTGATGTACCTGAACATTCTAAAATGAATTGGCTTTGATGTACCTGAACATTCTAAAATGAATTGGCTTTGATGTACATGAACTTTTTAAAAAGAATTGGCTTTGATGTACCTGAACATTCTAAAATGAATTGGCTTTGATGTACATGAACTTTTTAAAAAGAATTGGCTTTGATGTACATGAACATTCTAAAATGAATTAGCTTTGATGTACATGAACATTCTCAAAAGAATGTGATGATGTCATCATCTGAACTGAAGTTCCTCGAATTCCTGCATGAGGGTGGCATTCTTGGGACATAATTCATCAGTCTGAGCTTTGATGTCATTATATATGCGCAGATGGACACACCTACAAACTGACATTTCCATCCCTGTGCCTTTACGTGGCTACTAAAAATGGTAGGTTTTGTGTAATCCTGCTCACAGACAAATAATCCAATGACAATAAAAGCAAACTCCTCCGTGGTGGAGGTAAAAATATGCATGGACCATTTAAATATTAACTCACAAAGGTAAATCTAACATTTTTGTTAGAGTGTTCTTAAATACTGTTTACTTTACCTAACTAAATTTGAACTTTTATGAATTTAAGTACATAGGACACTAAACATATGTAGGTGTGGTAGAAGTAGTTCCAAGTCTATTTCAGAGATGTGTCTGCGCACTCGCGTGTGTTCAACAGGTCCGCATGGCCACGTTAGTCAACAGACTCTTGTGTGTAATAAATCAAACAATCACGTTCATCACAATGCCATCATGTGTAATTGAGGTTTAACAGCCCTGATCTCATCTCTCCTTTTCTTCTTTCTCTCCTCTGGTTCAGCTTTAAAAACCTGAAAAACAAATAAAAATGTAACCCTCTCCGCCCTCGCTCCAGCCATCCTTCCCTCTCACATGATCCACCGCAGCCATAATGAGATTTGATGTTAATCCCGACACAATATCACAAGATTACGTGCCTCTATAATGCTCCACGCCGGCACCGCCGACAGTGGAGAATGGGTTTGGCGCTTGCAGTGGAGGCTTGGCAGGGCGAAGGCACATTAATGTAATCTAAGTATAATTGGGTGGTAATGCAGCTTGTATGTGGATTATAGGAAGGAGAAGAGGAGGAGGGTGAAAGAGCGAGGTCGTCAGATTGCCTGGAGGGGGCAAAGGGAGGGACAGAGAGAGTATTTATCTCCAAGCAAATGTCAACTTGTTGTAGCAAGAGCAGATTGGTCAGACAATGCAGTTAATGAACAGAGAGACATGGAGCCATTTTAGATTTCTAACCTGAGAGGGCTATATGACAAAAATGTGAAAAATGAGAAATAACGTTTTTCTGATTCTTAACCATTTTTTAAATTGTATTGTCTCATGTATTTTTGGATACCTTGTTTATATAGGGATTTATTGTTTTATAGCCAAGTGGCTGAAAAATGAAGCTAATACGGAAATGCCAAAATCTGCAGTTCCTTGAAGGGCCACTTGAGGCAGGCATCAAAAGGGAGTCAACTGCATTTGACTGACATGTTAAAAACCCAGTTTTACAGCGGAAGTAGAAGTAAAAATGTTTACTGCCTGGTACAAAACTCAGTTAGGTCTTCTTTCGCTGATGAAGCTACATTCTGTTGGTTTCAAATACACAAACGTGTTGTTTTGTGTCTCCCACTTTTAACTCTGCTGTGACTGGACCTTTATAAGGCAGAGAAGCCATGAACTCATTTAAAAGACAACAAAATAAAACCTTCTGCCATATTTGCTGTTTTTTAGGTCTGTTGATAGGCACTGTGTCGCATTTCTGTAATCCGCTGATGATTAGCTGGTTTCCCTGCAGCTGCAAGAGTCCTGATAGCTTCCACTTGTATTGTTGGTCCATTTGTTTTTAAATGGTTTAATAATTAGTTTTGTTAAATTGAGGAATCTTGCTGCGAGTACGAGATCTAAAATCCCAAGCGAGCGGGGAGGTGCTCGACACGTATTGTTTTAGCTGTGAGGGTCCTGATATCCTTCCCGAATCATTTTACTGTCGCTACACCTTGTCATCTCTGGAAACAAAACAGCGAGGTGCCAGGAAAACGTCAGACTCAGGCGAGTATGTGGAACAAAAGAGCCCAAAACTGACACTGCAACATGCTTTCCTCAAGCTAATGAGCTGCTGCTTCTCGTGTCAGTCTTCACCTTCACAATAGTGATTACCTTGTTAAAGAGAGCCGGGATACCTGCATGCACACACACACAAACACATACCCACACCTTACCGCCCTGTCTCTGCAGTTACCGTGACAACAGAAAAAGCTAAGGTTGCATTTGTTTGTAGATTGTTGCTTCAATACCAGTGAAACATGTTGCTTAAACGTATTTACACCTGCAGCGCATCGTCTGCCATTCCAGTAATCCTTGGTATGTCGAATGAGGCAGAAATTTGCAAGACAACTTTCAAGATTTTGTGTTTGCACTGCTTTTATTCAGTTGCTAATAACTTTGACTGCATCAACCAACCTCAGTTTTCCTTTTGTGATGCATTTCCAGTGCTCGCCTGCTGTTGTCACTCAGTTTTTACACTCTGGCAGTTTAGCTCCCTGGGCTTTCACATCTTCTCACCTGCATTACTCTCTCTGTCTTCCGCTCTCTCTCTGTCACTCTACACCTCCTACGAGTCTGACTCCTCCTCTGTACATCTCAGTGATACGAGTCTGATGAGCAATCAAAGGTGTTGCTGACATTCAGCTGTGCGCATGTTTACCTGTGCCTCTCCTCATACTCAGAAGCTCCAGCCGTAGGCTCTTTTGCACCTTATTTGCTAAATTGGTTCTGCCGGGATTGGTTTGATTTAAGACTTCTTTGAGCTACACCATTAAAGCCCGCTGAGTGTGAGAGAACACCTGGTGTGGATTTGATCTTGAGTTTTAGTATTTGAAACCAAGGAAAATATCTAGTACTCGTATAAGAGAATAATGGCTCGTTATCAACACACTGCTCTCATTTGGAGCATCACTGTCCAGAGCCTGGAAAGATTCGCAGTAGGTGGTAATGTGCAATCATATGTTTATCCTACATTAGGACTCCATACACACCTACACACTTTCTACACACACATATGGCCTCTGCAGGCTTGTTTATGTTAATCCAACAATAAACATTTTGCACATCATTAATATTTGCTGTAGCATCTGGTTCCTTTGCTCTTCCATGTGTTCCCCATTACTATCCTGTGCTGTAAATATACTGCAGTGTGGTTATTGATATTTTATAAAGCTTCCAGTTATTTCACAGTGAAAAGAAATGTGGGTTTATTTTCATGTCATCACTTTCTCTATATTTTGCTGCTGCTTGGTTCATTACACCATAATAGCCCTGTTATTCACCCTTTTGCTGACACTTTCATTTATGTTTCCATTCTTATATATTTTATTTTTGATAAATATTACAAAGAATATTAAAGGGTATACATTAAAAACAAATGAGTATATTTTAAAACAAAACTCCGGTTTTTGAAAATTGTTTTACCCGTACTGTGGTTTTTACAAGGGAACTGCCTAGCGGTCAGTTCAGTCCCCTAAATGCTATAATGTGTAGCAGTAAATCCCTATTGGATTCATCAGATTTATCAGTATTATTAATGGGCCATTGGAGAGCCAAGTGACGTATGGCAAGGCTATTACAAATTTCCTAATTGCTGAGAATATTCCCATTACACTACATTACGTTTGTGCTGCCATACAAATTTGTACTGTATATGAGTGGAAATGACAAATGTGTAAAAGCAAGAACATACTTAAGGTTGTGTTGCTTTACATATTTGTTTTTGGTTGTAGAAATGAAGTGCTGCTTTATATTAAGAGATGCATGCACTAATTATAGTACGTACCATGCTGCATTTGCCGATTAAAAGTGTTGTGATGTACCCCTGTGGCAAATCGTTTCAAAATACAAATTATTTTTAGCGACCATATCAGATTTGTTTTGATTGGCTGTGATTCTCACTGAAGCTGATAAAATGAGGTTTATGTTGAAGGAATGCCATTAGGGCATTATAGTATTTTAATGTGATGGTGGGGCGTTCTTTATGTTTCACCTCTGACCTATTGAGGTGATAATTTACGACTCCTGCTCCCCTAAGCCTCCTGCTCTCCCGGAGGAAATCAGGCTGGATCTATGGCCATAATTTACATCTCCTCGAATTAAAGCAGCAGTGTGTAGTTACGGCCCCGGGCCTCATGAATCAAACTTTATTGACCACTTGGAGAGTTACAGACACCCGTTGAATACCAAGTGCCGGTGAAAGGCCACTGGGTGCGGGGAAATGTCGAGCAGATGCAGAGATTGAAGGTGGGATCACCAGTGCTACACACCTGGCTGAGATGAAACTGCAGTGGCTGCTGCTCATAAATATGGAGATTTTGCTACCTATAAGATTCTTTACAACCAGAGGGGATTAAAGCGCACATTAATAATCTCTTAAACAATAAATACAAGAATATGTTTACCAAAGATACTGAAAACATCCTATTTTATTCTATTTATGATCTTTTCAGGAGGTTTACTTGGAGGTTTTCTTTTCTGTTTGTGGTCCCCACATGTTTTCTTTACATAGCCTAATTTATTACACACAGCCATAAAAGTTATTATGGAGCAATTTGTTGTGAGCTTTGTAGAAGTTGTGTTAATTGAAATTAAACCGCAAAGTTAAAACTATTTTTTTCAACTGTGAGATTTCCGAGTGAATTGTGCATCTGAAAAAAAATCTTGTACAACACATCCAAATTGGCAGCTGTCAAAAATCAAGATTGAAAGTCTGTGTTTCTAGGTCTCTAAATCAATATTAAAGGCCATTTGTAAGACTGAAAGAAAAAGACATAGAAAATGATTGATTGAATCTGCTTGAATTTGTTGCTTTAACTTCAATAACTGAAAAAAAAAATACTTGTTTTTATACTCAGATCATAATTACATAATTAACAAAGCTGTAAGAAGTTAGTTTTGGTCTGTACTATGTATGCTAGGTCAAAGACAGTTACTGACAACTCAAAGTGCATTACAACACAAACCAGCATTCACCTTTTCGTACATGCCCAGCGACGCTTCAGCAGCAGCTGCAGTACTGATCAGTTGTGAGTCAGTTATCAACATGCACATTTGGTTTCATGGCTTCATTTTCAGGGTTCTGGTCTTGTTCCTTCTGGCTCGCTGTCACACACCATCATGACTTACCGGGACACACTTTGATTCAGAAAAATTGCAACCAGATATTTTCCTCAAATTGTTTAAGTTAAACAACAAACACAGTGAGTATGTCCTCTGTTGCCGTACATTTTACGTCATCCTACTTGCACAGTTTGCCAATAAAGTTTTCATAATGCTAGTAAAGCTTGTTGAATTGCAGCACTGAGCTGCATTATTGATGCTTGGAGAGAGAGGCGGGGGAACAGTTGGTGAGTAAGTGAGCTTGTAGGATGGTTGGAAAATATTGCTGGAATAATGGTGGTCATTGTATTCTCATAAGTTGCTTTAAGTCATCCGTGGACCTTTTGATAGTTTGACAACAGTCTCTGTGTTTCATGTGTTGTTCATTGTTTTTGACAAACCAAGGAGTAAGTGGCTGGAAACCTAAGCATTGTCTACAAATGTTTGTTTGTTTGAGATCCTGTTTAAGTTTTTTTTTTTTCTCAGCAAAGTGTACAAGATCCACTGCAGCACTCTCTTGTTTTTTTTTTTTTCCTGGAGAGCCTGTCCTTGCCTCCTTCATAAAGATGCCCTGTACCTGCTGTTGCTTGTCAGGAAAAGCAGATGGAGAGTGACCCTTGACTCCGTGGCCTACATTGGAGGCCGCCTTGTCAGTCTGTGACGACGAGTGCCAGCTAGCCTCTCACTTGCAGCAAACAGAAAGTATGCCATGCTATTCCCCGTGAGGTTCCATTGTTTCTTTTGTAATATTCAAGAAGAAAAAAGGGGAAATTAGCGCTCATGCAATATGCATGAGTTTAGAAAGCCCTCCATGTGATTCCACTGCTGAGGGAAATGGGGAAGTCTAGGAGCAATACAGCTGTGTTTTTAGCAAGTTTAGCATTTCTGGGATGCAGTGTTATTGCCTACGCCAAAATTTGTGGTGTTTTTAGTCTTAGGAGAGTGTGGGCTTAATTTTCTACATTGCCTATTGCTGCAAATATTCCCTGTGCATTGCTCGTTGTTTGAGGCTACTACATAATGTAATGGAGCGGCATCCCCATGGTACTTGAAAAGAGTGCTTTTCACAGCTTATTGCTAGCAGCTAACACTCTTGGTTTCAGTGGAAAATCTCACTGGGCTCCAGAGCTCAATTCATGATGTCCCCTAAGAAACAATTCTGAGTTGGCAGCACTTGACATGATTGCCCTTAAGTAACTGACAGGGTTGCAGTGTTACATGACACTGGAGCTGGTTGAGTGTTTAGTGGCAAAGAAAACTGTAAAGACCTGGTTGGTGTTAAGAGTGGAGAAGAAGAGGTGCGCGAGTCAGGCTCCCTAATGACCTGGTGGAGGTCAGCTGGGGAGGCGGTGTTCTATGATGACTGTCCTCACAGTTGGACTATTGGAGCGGTTGATTGGCCATCTTCTGTGGATGGATGGTCACTGAATTGCAGTGCAGGGAGTATCGATTTTAGTGACAGTGCAATCGTGTTTCTGTGTGTGGGGAAACTATATATGGGAATGTGTACTGTATTTGTGCATGTGTGAGGTGATTGTTCTGCCTCTGTGTTTCGCCCTCAGATCAAAATACAGTAGCTATTTGCAGTAGGTACACTGTATCTACCATTTCACAGACAAGCTGAGAGACTGGTGCTTACTGCCTTACAGTCCCTAATTCTTCATTGTCAGGCAGTCAACTCGAGCTGCAGTGTTATATACACGTGACATACCTCACTCTGCAATCGTCTACCAAACACACCCTCCCAATTTGGCCGACTATTTAAGCTGCCAAATTTCCCAACTCTCCCTCTGCTCTGTCAGTGCCACTGCTGCCCTGCATCAGTGTTGCCACCTGTTCCTTTCAGCCCCACCACCACCCCAGCATCCACCTGCAGGCTCGGCCACGGTGGTTTAAGATGTTTGCTTATGAGTTCTGCTGCTATAATAAACATTTCAAATGTGACTCTTCTTTGTTCATTTTCCTCTCGCCGCTACTCTCATATCTGTCTTTTGATTATGAAGCTCAGAAGAATCAAGAATATGTTTAGCTTAGCTTAGCATAAAGACTGGAGGCAGGGGGAAACAGCTAGCATGACTTGATATGTAATAGACAGATATGAGGAAGAAAGTGAATAAGCTTACTTCCCAAAAAACTGTTTCTTTTAAAATAAAAGTTTGTAAAAGTTTTGTAGAGGCTGTTAATCTCTCAGTGATTATAAGTAACATTGATTAAATGGATAAATATATGCATAAAGCATAAGGCTATATTTGAAGAAATTTTTACTCCGAAATATTAAACTCGTATCTGCACAGGCCAGTGGGCTGCACAGGCCAGTGGGCACAGACACTGGCAGATTTGGGGCTTCATTCGCAAACCATGCTCCAAATCTACAATATAAAACCTTTTGATTGGCGTATGTTGTGTTATGCAGGATGTAAGCAAACCAAACAGACAAGTCTAGTAGAGTCCACAGAGAGGCCAAGCCACCGATCCTGTGGTTATCTTTCCATGCTTGGACCCTTCCCAGGGTGCGAGTTTACCCGACCTCAGCATGACTCAGTCCTTCCCCTGCTACTTTTTTCGGTGGAAAATAGGTTTGTAGAAAAACCCCCAAAACAAGACAACAATCAAAAACAATCACTCAGCGTAGAACAAACAGCATGTAGTAGAAGCTTCTCCTTCTCTCTCCCTCTCTGAGCACCATGGCAACATTTACTTTGATATGCAGATACCCCCGCCATTTGTACAGTGCAGCACCGAGGGGAATATTGACTTTTCGGGGAGGCAGAGAGCTTTTGCATTAATTGTGAAGCTAAAACTATACAGCTCCTTTTTTTTTGGCTTTTTGTGCATATGAATTATAGCATGTTTTTTTCTTTCTTCTTTTCCCAGATGTGGAGGGAAGACTGTGCGCTGGAGCCAGAGATTGCACTCTGAGGAGGAAGCAAGCCTAACTGTTATCTTCATGCAAAACTACACAACCTGCAGGACGTTCTCTTTGCTCCACTCGTCATAATGACGCTCTCTCGGTAGCCGTTTGCTACCTGTTCGGTATCCACCCTGTTCCCCAAAACTTTCCCAGCGCTGACAAGGCTCAGAGACACATTCCACTTTAACCGTACGAACCACCGCCTGCCATGGATCGCCTGTGTCCGGGTGAAGGCGTGAGCCGGACACAGGCCCTCGTCGGCAGACTGTAGCCACCTGGATTCTCTTCAGCTTATTTCCTCTGATTTTACTCTGGAGTTATTCTTTATTTGGACCAGGGATGGATGTACCGGAAGCCAGCAAGCATGGCAAGAAGTCGACAAGTCAAAAGCTGGAGGACCAGAAAAAGGTTGGCCAAACTTTCTTGTTGTTTTCACCTCTTCTGCTCTGTAATCCTTCTCTTTCACCTCCACCTGCTGCGTGTGTGTCTCTTAAAAAGAAGCAGTTTTCCAGGTGTATGTACGTGGAAGCTGAGGGATGAAAGTTTGTTTATTGCCTGACTTGTTGTTCTCTTTACAAAAAGGAGAACATGTTGGTCCAATTGCTACTGTTGTCTAAATTCCCAGTAGCTCCTTTGCTCCATATCTCCTAATAGCTATTTATAAAGACGAAGGATGGGGGGGTGCGGTTTCTGCTCCCCCTCAGCGTCTCCAGTCTTTCATCTTGGCTCATGTGGCGTGGCGGTGGGCAGGGCCCGCCCCAGCTCCCCCGGGAATACATATTTACTCTCTGTTTGAGATGCTTTTTATGTTAACCACTCTGGGAATAGGAAGGGGATATTATCTGTAAAAATGAGACAAATTGTTTTTCTGTAAGGCGATATCATGCGCGCTAATGGTCTCCCATTCTGCTATGGAGGGCAGAGCTTGGCCGGATAATGGTGAGCTTAGCGGAGGCTCGCTGTGAGTCTGTGACCTCGACGGGGTCAGATTCATCTGTGGCAGCAGTGGCTGGATCGATGGCGGACGGCAGCGCTGGCCTCTGTCTTTCTGGTCAATAAAAAAAACGACGGCTCATGTGTTGAGTCTATTTAGAAGAGCACATAGCCACACACATACACATACTTTGTATACACTCAGGTGCACCCAAAGCAAAAATGCCTATATATGCAAAGAATTGGTGCTTACTGGATTAGAAGAACACACACTTAAGAACCATTTCTGTTGCTGTATATGTGTCACCTGCATATAGACTGAGACATACACACCTACTAAAATGCATACACAGACTGAAACGCAGATAATGGCTACACAATAATAGACACACAAACATAGGCCGCCTCCCTCTCTCTCTCCTCTTCTTCCTCTCTCTGTCTCTGACCTGATTCCTCTAATGAAGTGCTTCTGATAAGCGTAATGATTGTCCAGGCGAAGCCCAGGGAACATCTGAGAGCCGTAATACATCAGGTCTGACATTTGCAGCACTATTAAGATCTCATAAAAAAGATGATTGTACTTTATTATTTTTTTCTCCTTTTAGACCTGAGTGCCAACTGGGAGTGCTCTTTCTTTTTAACTCTTTAAAGCCACACAGACATGTTGCTGTTTGTGCTGCCAGGCAACAACATTTTATACCCTTTTAGAAAAGGCACAAGAAGGAAGGTGAGCTCCCGCCCTTGGATTTGTGATCAGTTCTTGCATGACTACAAAGCTTGGTGGTAGAAGAAGAAAACAAAAATATCCACTCCAAAAATCAGAGGGTAATTCACCCTTAAATTAAATATGCTCACTCTGTTCAATGCCAGTGTTCGGGCTCTTTTTCTAAACACATGTCGATCTCTACACATAAATGTTCGTCAAACAATAAAACAAAGCCATGTGTTGAGCAGCATATTCTTTGTTGGGGCTATAACATGGAAGCTGATTTCTAGGTGGAGGGACCCTCCCTTGAAGCTGAGATTGGAACTGAGCAAAGAGTGACATCAAATATTCATCTGGTAAGGGAATTGATTTGGCTCACTTTGACTACCATTTTGGCTCGAAGATGGGTGCCATGCCAAAAGATAAGCTCTCCCTCTCTGGCTCAACTGCAACCCTCAGCTACGACACACATGCTTTTCAGCAACAAGAGCTTCTTGGAAGAGTTGTTAATATTGCTGTGATGTTTCTGTGGTTACACTGGGATGTGTGCTGTAATTGCCTGCCCTGATGGATTATGTCTTGTCCCCAAAGTCTCATACTGACTCCATTCTGTTAGCCTTCATAGTTGAACCCAGCAGAAGAGAGGTGCTGTACTCACAGCGCACATTTGCAAAGATGTAACGAGTGTAATGCTCCGTAACCTGGTTGCCATTTTTGACTTTTTGCTGAATGGGGGAAATTGAAACCAGAGATCAACAGAGAGACTGAACCACTTTTACTGAACTAATCGAGTGAACCAAGGAAATAATTGTAATATAGATAAGAAAAATAACGATTAATGCAGCTCCATACTGCTGAACCGAATATCGACCTTCTAGAACAATAAGAGAGGCCAAGAAATAGTTTCTAGGCATTAAATTGTAAATTCTACACTTTGTCTTTTCTAAGGATTAAACAAATTAGATATACTAGATATGGTTGTAGGTAGGCAATATTTTGGACGGCAAATCGAACTTTTCCCACTTGTTCACAGTCTTGTGCTAAGCTTAACTAACAGACTGTTGGCTGTACCTTCATATTTAATGGATATAGAGAGGAGTGGTAGCTCATCTAACTCTCTGCTAAAGAAGTGACTGTGTGTGTTTCCCTGCATTACAATTTCTATATTGGACATTTAAGATCAGATTTGTTCTCCTCTCTGGCTCTAGTTGGATTTTCCCGTTTTGTCTCACAGTTTGTCACACTCACAGCCGATCGACTCCACATGCAAATACGTCAAGTTCGGTAAGACTTTGACATCACAACAATGCTGTTAACGTGCAGTTTGTAGTCTATCCCTGTGATTACCCAGATGGAGATTATCTGTTGGATCTTTGTGTCAAATGTCCAAAGTTTTAAAAAAAAAAAAAGAATCCTGAAGTTGTAGAGGAAGAGCAGAAGAAATTCATATTTGGCCAGCACACCTCCTTCCATCACCCTGGGAGCCTTTATCTTCCCCTCCCTCCTACTCTCTCCTCTTCTCTCCCTCCTACGCCTCTCTCTCTCTCTTTTCCTCCCCCTCTTATTCTCTTGTCTTTTTCCCAGATGGATGGTGCTTCTCATTTTCACGTTCATCCTCGTGAATGAACAAGCAGTGATTACGCCTGGACTACTCACCTGACCCCGAGGGAAAATTTGCTCATAGTGATTGGTTGTGGATGGTCAGGCTGGGGCGGCAGCTGTGTTGCTAAGGCATCTCCAGGAAGTATTCTCATCAGCCAATCAACTGAGAGCTTTTTCTTTTGCTCTGGCAAACCTTTATTGGAGATTATCTCAACAGTTTTAGCCAGTACATCCCTACAAAGCAGTTTTTTTTGCATATGCATCCTGTTCATGCTTTAACCATGCATTAAAGCCGGCCCACTGGGAGAGAGCTATCACTGAATTGTGTAAGAATTAACTGGCTCGCCCCCCTGTGGACCCTCATGTGTGATGGACTGTTCTCAAGCTCCAGTGGGAAGGCTGGTGAAAGATGAGTGAATAATTTAATACCGGATCGGTTTGCATTACTGGGATTTGATGCCTACCATCGTATCATTGTGCTGGTGTCAGAACAGAGGATGCAATTGCAGTTGGTGGGAACACGCAGCATATGTTGACTAAATAATTTACCTGACAGGTTCATATGCAGATGTGCCCCACGCTGTGCAGAACTGTGAAAGGCCACGTTCCGCAACCTATAGATCATCATGAAAGCGTGTAATAAATGTTGAATTGCTAAATAATCAGTAGGACTGAATTCAGCTACAACAACAAAAAAAAAACTTAAAATGGTTTTCTCCTTTTTGCATGCATGGAAAATGCATTCTAATAATGTACCAATTTTGTCATCATCAACCTGCAAAGCAAGGTTTGAAAGCTTCCATGCAATCATTGTTTGTTCTGTCACATATATTCAATGTAAATCACTTGCTTGTCAATGTTGGTTGACTTCTGAAGCACACTTTGTGTTTCTGTCTGTCTATGAGTGGTGCTGAATTTAGGCTTTTTGTTCTTGGAGTGTTGCAGAACAGAAGGTTACATTGATGGATCTCAGAATCCGATGTGGACCTGGCCATTTAGTGATGCTCCTAACACTATAAACCCTTTCAATTTAAAGGATTTTGACTTTTACTTTAGCGCAACCATCAGAACACGGTAACCTCTTGGAGTTGCTGGCAGAGCTTTTGTTAGATAAAATCTTGCTTAGTGTGGCAGAATTTTCACATCATGTTTTCCATAGATGATAATAGCCACAAAAGGATTCTTGCTAGATTGACACTTCTTCATACAGATCTTTCTTCATGTCAGTACTCTTGGTAATAGTGTGGTGACATCCTGAGAGAACACACATACACACACACACTTGGCTCGAAATAGTACATCAGCAGCTCATTCCATGAGGAATTAGTGGGTTTTGACCACTGAATAAAGTTGAAGAGAAAACATGTCAAAACAGCACAGCGTCACAAGCGTTGCATTCACGGAAACAAGCCTCAGAGGCAAAGTGATGACAGCGGTGATGTCCAGGTCAGACACAGAGTGTGGGAGAGGACTATAAAGAAAGCGATTAGGGAGAGGCAGAGATGCCATCGAGAGTTCGTGGAGGAGAACAAAATGACACCAACTGAAGACTGAGGGAGACAGAGGGGATCAGGATGGGCAAGAGTGGAAAAACTGAGTCAGGGAAGAGAATGAGAGTCCGGGCAGGGAGAGAATTGAACCCCATGACACAAGCCCCTCCATCTGCACCCCTCATCGCTGCAGAGACACAGATCCAGCCTGTGCACCGGATGAAGCTATCTCGAGCCTGAATCACAGCTGGGCGGGGAAGTCACATGCTCTCCTTTGTCCTTACAGACAGCTGTTTGATGGCTTCTGAAGCAATGAATCACAATTCTGACATCCTTGCAGAAGTTTAATTTTCGCTTATCTGCCGAAGACATAAAGCAGTTTGTCAAGCTATATGCCTGTAAGATACCAGCTTGCATTTCTTATGCTCTGTTTTAGAATCTAATGAACTAATTCTAGTCTCCAGACCTCTAGAACAATTTTTCCTAGTCACATATTTACATAAAGGCTCAGAAAAAATAATTTTATTGAAGGTATTGGATTGTACAATGCCCATAGATACATCCACATCTCAGTTGCTACAGTTGCTATTTGGTAGCATTTGTCATAACTCACAAGTTGCCTCTGGCTGAACTGAATAAACAGACTGGAAATTCAAGACAAATATGTCTAAATATGCAAAACAAAAATTGCATATTTTACTTTAGAACTGCTAATCCTGCCTCTGAATTTCCCAAAGTTACCAAAACTTTAAACCCTACATAAATTAAATAAAAAAACAAACTGCATATCTTGGGGGTTAGAACACTAGTACACATATTAGTAGTAGGTGCAAAATCTGTTGTTCCTTCCTAAAGCACACCCTCGAGCTGTTTTTCACTCGACTGTATTGCATCGCATTGGTGGCATTTTGGGATCTAATTAAAGAGTGTCAGCTCAGCAAACCAGAAATGCACTGTATATGTCTACCACGAACCCCGTATCAGAAGGAATTCATTGTCAAGAGTGTATATCCCGGCACATGAAGTTTAATTTGAAATGTAAAACTCATACACATGCCCCAAAAATGACGAATCACAATGTAACAGCTATAACCAATTGTTTTCTAGGAGCTCCCACAGTTTTCCATATAAACATGATTTTTACACAAATCATTTCAAAATCTCATCTCTTGAATCTGACTGAAGTAAAGAAAGTAGCACCCCAAAAGTTTCTTTCCAGCTTTTACATAAAATAGAATTTTTATGTGTTGTAATGACTTTTTATTACCATATGGACATCTGAGCGTTTGGTCCAGCCAGCCTCAGTCTTCTCTTCCAGTTGAAGTGAAAACAGTCTACAGCCTGGCAATGCTGATCAGACCCACAACTTAGTTTGTTCCAACTTAGTTATACAGATACAATCACGTTCACCTGTGGACAAATCTAGATTTTACAACTGTGGCATCAACAGGTTTGAGTCTCTGCTGCAACATTTTTCCTCCCCAGCTGTGGAGAGCAGTGGCTGCAGGACCTGTACCAGTTTCCTGAGGTCTGTTATCGGGCCGGTCTATCATTTGATTTAGCTCCTGGTCTCTGTACTCGTAACAGCCCACTGGATAATACGCCATTGCATTTAACTTTTTTGAGTTTCCTTCAATGCAGGAGAATGGATCAATATAGTAGGCTGGTTAGGTCAGACGGCAAGCTGACCTAGATGTAGACCACTATGCAATTTCAGGGTGTGTGTGAAATTTCCCTGTTGTGGGATGAATAATTCTTATCTTATCTTTCTGTATTTACTTTCGGTCAGAGTGTTTGAAATGATTCATGTAAAAATCATGCTTATTTGTAAAGCTGTAGGAGGCTCGCACAGCTTGCCCCAGTATATGCTATTTTGTGTCCTCATTTCCCTGATCTCGACAGCAGAAGTGGTTAATGGAAAGTTAGCATGACCCCCTGCAGCCACAATAGCTACATTTATGGGAAATACCCCAGATTGAAATATAGAGTCATTTTTCTTTGACAGGATGCCCTCCGTCTACGGGCTGCCATACCCCATCCAGGTGACTTATGCAACTCCCAATTGGGTCAAGCCAAGTAGTACTAGTAATCTCAGAAATGCTGGGGTACCATCAAGAGTGTGATTCCCCCAGGTGAAGTTAATGGCACGCTCTCCCTGTGCGGCATGTTACTGAGATGAGATTGCCACTCGTGTTGATTTAAGTTTCCACATTGATCGAACCGGCACCTCGATCGAGCTGCATCATATCTGTTAGGACCCCGTCTTAAATCGCGCAGCTTTCGGATGTGGTTACAGTCAGGTGGGGAATTCAGATGGATTTCCCTCGCCCACATGCAGCATGTTGATTGCATGTGTATGTCTGACATAAACCACTGCTGAAATATTACCTTGTCGTAAAAGGCGACGAGGCCACAAACAGGGAGCAAGGTGTTCAAATGGAATCCCATCATCCCTGCACGTGGAGCAACACCCTGTGAATAAGGGATCTACTTTGTAACCGATAGTGTGAGCTATATAAATGGTAATCATCTCGTGACTTGAGACCTGTGCCGTGTCTCCGACTGCAGTCAAAGTGCAGAGTGTGGCTTGCGACAGACACTCATGAAGCAAAAGTGCTGTGACGGTTAAACTGAGCAAAAAATAAATCTGAACTTTGAATGTAAAATACACCACTTGGTCGATGCTGTTATTCAGAAGTTGCCTTAAAAGTACCTTTGATGTAATCAGTGGTGGAGGCACAAGGAGGAACTGTACTCCTCCGTGTAACAGTGGCAGAGTTGGAGCTACAAAGGGAAACACTTGACATCACATTGAATTTTGCCTTGAAGTGTCTTTGCAGTGTGCTTTACTCTGTTCTGCTGGCTGTTGATTTGATTTTGTATGGAGATGGAATTGTTCTCAGCCTATGAGCATGGCTGAGTTTCACATGCATATGTTGACGCTAGGTGTTTTATGCATTATGCATGCTCAATTCACAGCGTGTTGGCATGTAAAGACGCGCCCCTCGAGTGTGGGGTAGGATGTCATGACGAAACAAGCTGTCAGTGATAACAATGCCTGTGTGGGTGCACCTGTGTGCATGTGACTGTGTCTGGACTGCATCCAAATGGATTTGCTTAGATCTAGTCTGTGGCTGTGAGGGTTAACCTGACACACACGGAGGCAGGTGAGGTGTGCTGTGTTATCCCGGTGCTCTGGCGCGTCTGCATCAACATTCAGGCTGTAAGATCGCCCCTCCACCCTCACACCTTTAATGGCAGATAACAGGATTATCACAACAGCTGGGTTCCTAAGAGGGGCCACAGCGCCAGGGGGGGTTGTGAGACACGGGCACTCACTCATGACTGATGCAGGCTTGTAGCAACCACATGATGGAACACAGTATCAGTGTTGCATTTATTCCACTGACGTCCTGTGCAGCAAGTCGTACAGGTTATATCCTCTGGGTGCTACTTGTAAGTGCTAGGATTCAACAGCAAAAGAACCAGGGACTGATTTATCCCCACTGTGGTTAGCTTGTTTAATTTGCACATGGAATGAGAAAGCATCAAACCGCTTTGTATTCTGTGCCGCATCAGGCTTTTGACTCTTTCTCTGGCTGTTTGTCGGCATGATGCACTATTTGGTGACACACCATAATAAGAACTGAATTAACCGAGCCGGTTGCTTGTCTTCCAAATGTGACAGAAATCCATTAAAGTGAGGATGACACGTGCTCATGGAGACAGAGCCGAGAGACAAGCGATGATACTCACACATAATCTCTGAAGTGTGACTTCCTCATCTTCCCTGCTGAATGGAGTTAATTTCATCTCATGTAAGATTTATCTTTAAAAATAGTGTCTTTCCCACGCATTAAACTTGCAGGGTTTTTTTTTTATCATCACGCCTTCCAACTTGTTGCATTTGGCCCAGCAAGTGCCAACTTACAGATGCTGAATTTTGATATCTTAAGAGTTTAATAAGACAAAGTGGTTAAATTCTCCTAAATAGTTTAAAAATGAAACAGTAGATCACAGCAGGGATGCATTCAAACACAAAACAAATTTTTTTTGCATTTTGGAGATGCCCTTCCATTATGTTTACTGGCATTCTGCAGAGCCTCTTTAGTAAGTTCACACAGTGTCTCTACACATTGTTTTTCACTCCAGATTTTATTTCAAACTCATGAACAAAATTATACAGAGAAAGCTGTTGCCCCATGTGTAGGAGAAAATGAAATGATCTGATATATTTGTGAAGTAGTGGGAACAATATTCCTCCCTCCAAGGGCTGCTGCTGCAAGATTATTCTATATGCTTGTGTAGTACAGTTAATTATCATAAAGAGGCAACTCATATTTTTATTGAGCATTCCTGTTTAATTTATTATATTTAGATGTATGACCATCCTCATGTATTTTTCCTAATAACAAGAGAGTAGGGGTGAGAACTACAGTACACTCCTCCACAGATTCACCCCTTTCCTCCAGGTTTAGCCCTTCAATCACAAGGTCACCCCGTTCTCTTTCCATTGAAGCGCCGTCATATGAGGGATGATGTTTACATTATTCCTCGACCGCGCTGTGGTAGCACCGCTGTCCTTGTCTACCTCGGGCTTCTTCATGTTTCAAGTCCGTGGCCGTAATTGAATATGACTCACCGGCTTCGGCCAGTCTTCAGCGAGGAGAGTCCCGAGGAGACGTTGAGAGCTCCTGCTGTAGATTTATTATGTCTGAGTGGGGAAGGTGGCTAGTGTGACCATAAAATCTCTCTGTAAATATGGTGAAGACGTTTCACTGTGCTGAACATTCTCACACTCCTTTACATCTTCAGCTGTCTCTAATTAACCATCATAAAGTACACGTCTGATCTACTCAACAGTTTGTCGGTTTTTAAATCGCCTCTGAAAAGACATTTTAGTAAAGTTGTTGTGATGCGTCATAGTTTCTGACCTTCCTTTTCTAGTTAGTTTTTTATGATTGTTTCTTAGTCAGCCTGATCTTGTTCTTTCATCCTGCAACTCCACAACTCCTTCAATGTTATTCAGCTTCAGCTTTCTCAACATCCACTCATCCTGTGCATGTTCACCAGGGCTGGGGCTCTGGAAATGAAAATGATCTGCAGATGGCAATGTCCTCATAGAAGTCCCACCTGTTAGGGTCAGTTTCTGATACAGGACCTAATTGCTCTGAGGTAAAAGTGTTGAATGCAGTATAGTAGTAATAGAGTATACTAACATAGAGCAACAAACAAGTATTGTAAGTATTGTAGAACAAAGTTTAGTTTTCTTTCCAGCTAGTTCCTGTACTTTAAAAGATTCCCTCAGTGATGGAAAACATGCAGCAAGTCGCTGAACTTCTACACTCACTTTCTCTGTATCCACTTCTGAAAACTATTCATCATTGTTGTATTTTTAAATCTCACACTTAGAAATCTAATTCCTGTGTCAACATTTTGATGAAAAAGAAATCAGCCATGTTGTTCACCTTTCTGCTGTGATATATCCCAACAAGGATTATATCATATTGCCAGATGTGAGAAACTATGCCTTTTTTTCCCCTGCCATCTCCTGAAACATGTATGTACCTGCACACTGTATAAACACATAGGAGAAGCGGCAGGAAGGTAAAGAAATGCATCAGCTCCATCTGACAGACTGACAGGTGAGGAATGATTCCAATATTGACTTTGAGTGACTCATTGTGAGAAGTGAAGGCGGGTGTTACGAAATCAGGACCTTTTCCTTTTGCCCCTTTTGTGTCGTGACATTTCAGGTAATGGCATTTTTTTGCAGAACAAGACTTTATGTCCTGTGAAAACTTGTTGCGTTATGAGGCAACATAGGAGAATGCTTCAGAGTCAGATATACTTTTAAAACATGACTTAGCTGGTCAGTTATCAGGGTTGGCTGGTTGGCCTTAGGTGGATGAATTTAACATGTTTGCACTAACAGCACAGCTGCTGGTCCATGACTAGCTGCTGCTGCGAGTCTCAGCTATAATAAGCCGCACATCTGAAGCTCTCAGCCTCTCTTCACACACTTCACGCAGCAGCAGTGTGAAGAGCTCCTCTTGCCCTCAGATTGATGGAGTATTTCTGCTCTATGTTCTGATTGCAGTAAAGCGTCTGCTCTGTTCCAAACCACGAAAGCCTGTTTGGCGTCTTGTCGGTGTTGAGTTTATGTGTAGTTTGTCAGGACATACAGTACATGCACATACGTGTGACTGAACTAATGATAGTATAGCTTGCATAAGAGCCCTTGGCTTAGTAATGCATCGTGGTAACAGGCAAAGAGAAAGCAAACAGAAATCTTGTGGTTTAGTGGCAGAAAATTGAGTGCAGCGGAATTGAGACGGAGCAGGAAGGAATTAAAAGGAAAGAAGATTAAGACACTGGGAAATTGTTTGTATAGGCTCGACCGGTAGATGGGAGAGAAAATGCACATTTGACAGTGTTTGGGTCGCTCTTTTTTTCCTTCTCAGGGCGGTTCCTGTGGTCACTCACTCTCATTTCGCAGAAGCCCATTGCGCCATGGGAAGAGCCCTCAAGGTCACAACAAACAAGGCCCGTGCACAACCACATAATAAGCATTTCCTCCGCAACATGGCCGAGTGATCACAGAGACCAGAGCTTGGCCTTGGATGAAAACGCTCCCTCTTGTCCCTTCAGATAAACATGCCGTCTGGAAGAAAGTGATGTTTCTCATCTCTAATTCTGGTGTTATTTGTGGGCCTCTTGGCTGAGCGATTCTGTGGTTTTGTTTGAGCTGGTCTGAAAAGCTGATGCTGTGGATCGCCTCTGCGTCGGAAAGGGCCCAAGCAAAGCATTGAGTGTTATAATAATTTATTTAGTAAGGGATAAGAAATCCAGCAAATGAATCAAAGATCATTACAGGAGAGCAAGCGAGTTTTCAAAACTGATTGGCGTTGAGTCAGCCTAAGCTGCTCCTGGGGTGTTCCTGTATGGATTTAGAGAGATTAGGGTGGAGAAAGCAGATACCTCACTTCACTGACATGAGTAAAGCTAAGAGGGATACAGAGCATGAAAGACATACACTAGTATAAGGTTTTGATTTAATCTTCAGGGGACATTAGTGAGGTGGGCGTGCTAACCAGGGGCCCTGCTAGAAATGATGGGCCTCCTGAAAACAGTTCAACAACAGCTCTGCCACAGTTAATATCTGTAACTTCTGGCACTCTCTGATCCGTAGGATGAGCTCTTTGGTTTTTTTTTTCACTTTATATATTGTAGTTTTGACAGGTCATTCACATGAGTGAGTAAGTGCTTCTCCATCCACCTGTGTCTACACACATCTTCAATTTAGATATCAGAAACCTGAGTAGACACACTGCAAATTTTCAAAAAATTTGTCAATAAGGATAAAGAGGATAAAAAACAAAATCTGACAAAGTGCAATGGACATAGATTGAGTGACTAAATTATGATGTAATTGAAGCATGTGACTGAAGCTTCAGCTCCACTGAAGAGGCAAAAAATGGCGGAAGAAAAAAACATCAAATGTGTGTGGAGCAATGAGGAGAGTGTAACCTTAATTAAAGTAATACATGAAATAAACATACATATCACATTCCCATCATGGTTTCCACATTGTTTTTGATTGTTTGATGTTGACAGGAGCTCTTTTAATTTCATCATCTTGGTGCATCCTCTTCTTCTGCAATAGTTTAATGGCACCTGAGTGTGCCCAACTCCTAATATCGACATAACAAACACACATTTGCTTTTCTGAAAATTGGATTTGAATTTGTGCCTCATTAGTGTTTAATATGGCTGGATGTTGTAGTTAAAGTATCTTCATGTATCTATATACTGTATCTAGTCTTTATTGTAAACAAATACGTCTTTAGTCTTAATTGTTTTATCTGCCTGTGACTTTGCAGCTTGACATTAGACCATATTTTCTGCAAACCCATTCATGCTAACAAGAAGAAGTTGTTACCCAAGATTTATTGGTATTGTTGTATTAACAGGATATATATGTCCGATTTGGGCCCATAGAGCATGAGCATTCTTCAGCTCTTTGAGATTTTCAAATCTTATTGACTCATGTGGTTCAAAATCTGATAATACAGTCATTTTGGGGTGTTTGTGACCCAATTATTCTTTGTTTTACAGACTGTTTGCTGACTGATTGCGTGTGGGGAAAGAGGTTTTTCATACCAACTGTGGTCCCTGTGCCTAAATCACCTCATAGTCCAATGCTGTTCCCAGGGATTTGGTTGTTACCAAATCTCTAAAAGCCTTGGCCCGTGATGCTCTCGAAGACACATCCTGGTTTGTTCTGTAAAGAATCCAACAGATTTCCTCCAAAATCTGACCTCATGGCTTCACAATGTAAAACGTAGCATTAAAGGTGCCAGAAGCCGTCCGTTTTTTTCAGTTTTTTGATTATGGTCGTGTTTGATTATGGTAATCATCCTAATGTCCCACATGAATACGGTGATTTATTTATTTGTACATAATGCTGGTGAGTGAGTTAGTCCATGTGCTGCTGTTTAGATTTCATTTCAGTGGGGAACGAGATGAAAACAAAGGTCTGTGGTGGTACAGGATTTGCTTTGACTGTAATAAAGAACTTTTCCCAGTGTGTAATTTTCGTTGACATGCTGGGTTTCTATACATGCTTATTAAGAAGGCAATTCCTCAAGACCTGTTTTGACAAAAATAGCTTAGATGCTCGCAATTTGCGAATTTCACTAGTTTGTGGTTCGAGTAGAATTCAACTCCATGACTTGTCTGATTCTCTTTATCCTAGAGGTGTGTGGTGTAGCATGAAAAACATTTGGAAGATCGTTTAGAACAAGTGAGGGAGGAAAAAAAGAGAAGATGATTACAGTCCACAATTTTCATCGATGAGACCGAAGCAGACTGACAATAAAAGAAATCGCTGATAATCAGCTTGACCCGACGGATCAGTCATAGTATGTAAGTCATAAAAAATGGAAGGTCCTCTTCTGTTTTTCAAAACAGATATAATCATATTCAGTGCACTGTTTTCTGTTTATTTGTTATTCTGTGATAATGTCATTTTGATGTCATTGTCCTGATACCCAGGGGAACCTGTCGCCTCAGTTGGAAGTCTTAATTGGATGTGATTTTCTAATTTAGCTCCTGCACCGTGTTGGCCGACTCTCAACATCATCATTATTGTCATAGTGTGTAGACGGCCTGTGAACTGGGCCTGTGGCCTCAGCTTCACGACCACTTAATGAGGTGGACCATTGTCACTTTCACCATCCTGCAAGTGATTAAAAAATGAATCATGCCAGGGGGTAACTATTCTGACCCTGTGTTCAGCTTGCATCTGTTTTCCAAAAATCGCTGCAGCAGCAGCAACAGTAGAAAGTTAAACACAGTGGCTACATTTTGCAACTTGATGCAATGAAACTCTTTTAAATGGGATTCGACGTCGCCCGCTCTGGCCCCAGGAATGCATTTGACGTCATGTTTCTCAAGATAGAGCTGCCGGTGATGAGGGTTGGTTTCTTAGCGAGTGTGTTACTGAGTGGAGAAAACTCATTAGAAACATGAACTGAGTACCATTATGTGTACCATTATGGCTAAAAGAGGCAGAGGAATCACTTAACACATGTATACACAAATGTATAGCAGGTCACCGGGAAAAGTTAGAGCAACAGGAATACGCTATTGTGGTCAATTGTGGTGGTGTGTCATGCACACAGCTGAAAGTTTTCCTCTCACATTCACACATGAGACCTGTCAAACACTAATTATACTGCTACCAAGGAAACGTTCTGAGCTTCATGTAGCTCAAAAGATTATTTGCTACCATTTCACAGCTCAGAAGTGTGATGTCATAGAATGCAGTGATGTCACAAATGGCATGAAGGAAACAATTTGAGCTGCTCTTTTTGAATAAAAACAAAATGCAAACAGTTTTGCTCTGCACAGTCTATAATGAATGCAGTTGTCCAGTCAGAATTACAACTGTTCTCTCCCTTTATCTGAATGTTTCAGAACTTTCAGACATCTCTATTTAACTCCTCTGCTTACTCTCTGTCAGCCTGACTACAGCGCTGAAAGGAAACCTGGGGTTGTTCTTGTTTTCCTCTATTGATGGGTAATAGGCTGCTCTGGCATTGTGGAGGGCCTTCCTATATGATTTCAGACTGTCTTGCCAGTCTTTAAGAGTTTTCTACTAGATTGGTGAAATGAAATTTCCTTTCAAGTTTTCACAATGTTTGCTTTAATTTCTGGCTTTTGGGGGTTATACCATGGAAAACATCTTCCTTCCTTGCTTTATTATCTTGCTTTTTCAGAGGGTCAATAAAGAAATCTCTGTGATGTCACTCACAGATAATTTTTCCCCCATCTTGCCGGATGATAGCTGCAATGCACAATTTGTAGAAGGCCAACAGAAAGAGGAGGAAGAAGAGATATAGCAATTTCTGTCTTATTCTGAAAACAACCTTAAAACACAATTTGGATGCTTGTTGTTTGCACATGTAAACAGGGTATTCAGATCTAACTGGCTTAGTCTCTGGCCTCGGCCTCGGGTCCTAGAATCTTTCTGGTTTCCTCTTCTACCAGTTATTTTGTTGCAGTTAACACAGAAAAACTGGGAAAAAAAACCCCCAAGCAAACCAAAAAACCCAAAACGGCCGTCTCCAAGGAATTACATCAAACCAGTCTCAGAGCTTTTTCATTTTCCTGAGAAACACTCTGCATTTTCTTTAGACAATTACAGTGAAGTCTTTAAAAGCCTAATATTTTTGCCCACAACACAACCTGACATCCCAGGTATCAATCGCAGGTATAAATTAGTTTTGTGGCTCATTAATCAACCACATGTGCATTTGATTCCATGTAGTACGCTTGCCTGTAGACATACTCTAGCTTAAGATATCTTAATAACATAAAGCTGCTAAACAAAGTGTCATTTGGTTTCCATATATATGAACCAAGAACAGTAATGTCATCCCTCATGCTGTTATTTGCCCATAGAGGCATCTTTCAGGAAAATAAACTAATGTTTGACTGACATTGGAGGCGCAGGCAGTTGTTGTATTCATTTTATTCAGAGGTTCATGCTTTCATCTACTCAAACTGAACAAGGCTTGTTATGTCATGGTCATTGGGGGCTGCTTGATTTTAGTTTCAGTTGATCCCTTGCCCTTCATCTCTCGCTGAGGACCAGAGGGGCTCCTACTTTTACTTCACAAATTCCAGCAGTAGGGGGCTCACTAGGGAAGACATGAAGAGAAGGTAATTTGCCAACGCAGAACCTATTGAACCCCAGCTCTGTGTCCTAAAAGATCCGGACCAAGAACTGCTTGTTTACTAGTGAACAAATGTACCAGTCTGACAGGTAGTCCACAGCAACAGATGTGTGTACAGTAATTGCTCTGTGTATTGGCAACCCTGGAGATTGCCCGACCACCGCTCATCTACCGCTAAAGCCTGGTTATTCAGACCAAATCGAACCACTTCCCTCTAACACGGCATGCCAGTTGGCTTGGAGGAGAGCTTTGCCTCAGCAGAGCCAGAATGGTACCTCAGACACATCCAACATCTGGCTGCATTTTAGTAATCGCTCGTTTTCTCAAGGAGATGTGAGAGGAAAGCAAAGAAAGAGAAAATCCTGGACTGCAATTTTTAAAGGAAACCACCAGTGCGTTATGCTGACAACACAGACAGGGTGAGATTAATAAGAGAGCGTGATTAAGTGTCATTGAGAGTTCAAGAGAATAGCAGCTTTTCATAAAGCAGACACCAGAGGACTTGTGGAAGATAAATGCTCCGTGGAGAATATTTTGAGAAATTACTAAGAAAGCTCTTTGTGAAACAAAAAAAAAAAGTAGATGTGACAATGGAATGGGAAAAAAAGGTGAGCGCTAAGAAGGAAACTTTTGGAAAAGATATAAATGACTTTGTCTTTGACAGAAGATAGTGACAAGACTTGGAAGTCTACCCCACAAGTGTCTTTCCACTCCACTCAGCTAACAATGTAAATAAACTCTGTCATGGTTTCTGGCAAACGAGAAGAATGAAAGTGAATATGAAGTGAAAGTGAAATAATACGGCGCACTTTATTATCAAATGGTTTCCACAACAGATGTGTTTTGGGAGAGTATCCATTTTGGAAATGGCAATGGGCAGCTGTTGTATGGAAAACATATCCTCTGTCAGCTTCCTTTGTATCTTTCCCAGGTCAGTAACCTCTATGAAGATACCAGACTGCGATGCTTGACAGACTGTAAAATGGGAAACACAGGAGGAAGAGCATATTTCAGTAGCTTTCCAGCAGTGGCTTCAGAGCTGCAGAGGATACATACTGTAGACAACCTGCTGGGAGGAACATTCTGGGAATAGTTTCCATTTTTTCAAGCCTTGTTTGATGGGATTTAATGGGTAACTTTTTTCCCAAAAAGGTGGAACACTGAGCAGTAGCCACATTAGAGGGAGAACAGCAGGGGATGAGTTTAACAGAATTATGACTGCCCTCTTTAATTTAACAGATAGCCCATATACCTTTACCACAGCGCTAACAGAAGGCCGATTCTAATGAATCATAAAGTGTCAAGCCTGTACAGTATAGCCCATATGGTGAACAGTACCAACTCTTATCCAAGAATCCTAAAGTTGGTCCCATCTCCGAAGTTTCTAAAGGAAACAATGGAGTTCATCCTGACCCATTTTGACTGCTTTCTCAGCAGCACAGCATAAAAAAAAAAAATGCCTGGCTGTAGAACAAAACCAACCACATGTGGTGACAATAACAACAGAATAATCTCAGCTCAACAACCACAGCGCTGCATTATTCAACAGATTCTGAACAAAATGTCTGCTGAATTGTCCAATTCACCACGTCTCTGAATGATTCCCATGTGGCCCACCTATGCAAAAAACTTTGTCCACTTTGCATAAAGCTACCCATCTAATGGCAAATATCTGTTATCTTGTCCTCGCTGAGCGCGGAGATGTCAACATAACGGCTCCGAGGAAATGCAAAAGCTGCCTGACTGATTACGAGGATGTTTTCAAATTCATTTCATTTGCTGCGCCATTACTGCCGTTTTGTTGTTGTGTTATATCAGCCGAGTAAATGGCTTGTGTTCCTGGCTGCAAGAGGGAACAGAAGTGAGGCAATAAGCCATGAAATGACCCCTGTTAAAGATGACGGCAGTGCTTCTATACATTCAAAATCCGGTTTACGTGACCCCTCTGCTTACTAAAAGAAAAGAGGTACAATGGCTCATGTGCCATTTAGCTGGATAACTAACACGCTGGCTCTCTGTTTGTAAGTTGCTCTGCATGAACGTGTCAGCCAGATGCGCAGAAGATAAATGTTATTTGCTAAGGGCACAAGGTTTAAGTGTCAAACACCATTGCAGCAGTGCCTTAGCCAAGAGTTCTCAAAAATGTTGCCAGGTTGCTTATTACTATCGATTTACCAGCCCTTTGCTCGGATCCAACGGTGCTCAAGCAAGACCACACTGTCACCTTTAATCCAGCACGCTCTCTCTGCAGCCATGTGGGTAAACCAGGCCTCCCAGCAGAGAACACACACATTGATCCTGGGAGTTTTTTCATCTTCAAAATTGCCCTGATTGCTTCCAACAGAGTACCTCGGCCTCGCTTCATCGCCCGAGTATTGACTTTACTGGAGAACCATCATCCGGCCGGCCTCACTCAGCAGCCTGTGGATCATCAGGAATGTTTCCACTCGCTGCTGGAGTAGTCTTTCATGAGGAAACATGACAATGTATAAGCCCGTCACCTCGCTGCACCTCGACTCGGCAAAACAACTGCAGTGATTTTTGTAGAGCGGTTGCACACTTTGACACCGTCTTAGTTCTTTGTCGAGGTGTCATGCATTTCCTGGGGGTAGACAGGGTGCTGGTGAAGCATATGTGCGGGAGACAGACTGTGTTGACAGTGACCCACTTCCCAGCATGCTCTCCTGTGGCGGGTGACAGACCTGCAGTCAGCTGGAAGAGTGAATAACACTCACCTGCTGTCAGAGAGTGTGGTGACTGACACATGCCAAGACAAACACGGAAACTTGAGATTCAAAATCTAATGCGTAGCTGTTTCGTGGCCTGTTAAAAGCACATTTTTATCATTCTGTGTATTTTTCATTTGCCAATATGCAGTGATGCGATGATTTGAAGGTCAAAAGACATCTAGAAATAGAAATGTTCTGCACCTGTCAGCCACATCTTTTGACCTTCAAACAGATGAGGTTTGCTCAGTCTTCATGGAATGAGTGAAAACCCCTCTTCCACTAAGCTTATAGTCAAAGAAATAACATCTCCATGACCACTACTTCTGCTGATGGAAGCCACAATATGCTGCAGAAAACTCCAGAAAATTTGCCCCTTATATGCTCATATTTTTTGTCTATTTCCTGTGTCATTACTGAATCTTCAAGCAAGTGGTTTAAGTTTTATTATATAGATATCTGGGTTACACATGAATGGTGTTTAACACTATTGCAGCTACTGCAGAACCAGTGTCATTGCACACAGACGCAGTATAACAGCATGACTGAGTCTTGTCTCAAAATTGCTGAAGTACAATCATGATTCCAGAAAAAGTTGGAACACTTTATAAAACTTAAATACAACCAGAATGCAATCGTTTGCAAATACATTATGTTTACTGACAACATTTTTACAAAATGTAGAAATCTCCTTTGTACAATCATGTGTTCACAAAGTGGTGAACCTCTCTCCATCCTTGCTTGTGAATGGCTGAGTCTTTCCAGGATGAACCTTTCACAGTCTTTTGTTGCTCCTGTCCCAACTTGTTTGAAACATGTTGCTGCCATTAAATTCAGAATAAGCAGATGTTTGCAAAAATCTGTGAAGTTGATGAGGTCAAACATTAAATACATCGTCTTTGTACTGTTTTCAATTGAGTATACGTCAAAAAGGAGTGCATTATCACATTCTGAGTCCCGACTTTTTTGGAACCTGGGCTGTTATAAAAACTAACTGTGATGGAAACAGACAGGGTGATGGAAACGCAGGGCAGTGCAATACAGAACAGCTCCACTCATGTCTGTTTGCTGATGCCCTCAGCTGTGGTGCTGAATGTTAGCAAAGTTGGCTGAACTACTTTTGAACCAGCTGGTAATGTTCATCCTCCTCTAGTGCCGTCCAATGTGACTGACTCTTCGGCTGACAGTGGCGACAGGAGAGATGACAACTGGACTGTGACAGGGACACACACTTTTTATTGCTCCGATGTGAGCTTTTCACATCAGAGATAATGAACAGAGGTAGTACAGCATGAGTCTTGGTAAAACACGACACCCATGTAGCTGTTATTGTGTCTCTGAACTGTAAGGTACAAAAATGTGCCTGTAGAAAAGGAAAAGCGGTTGAGTAGGTCCTATGTGCCTGCTAGAGCTAATTAAAAGATGAAAACTGTTTCACATTTCTATTGGAGTTGTCATAAAAGTGCAGCAGTAGTTCGATGACACAATCCACAGTAAAAAGTGATTCCACAGCGGTCTTTGTATCACTACTGTTGCATGTCTAGATGTCAGTAGTTGGCGACAGGTGCAGTGGTCCCTTTCCCTCTCTGCAGTCCCCTGCTCAGAGGCCAGATGAGGAGCCAGGTTTTGGACTGGCAGGGCACCTCATTAGCCTTCTCCCGCAGGTGTCCGCTGTGTCACCTGCGCTTTGGCAGAGAGGCGCGGAGAGCAACTCCACTTCTGCAAGGACAAAGGAGGCTCAGAAACAGAGAAAGCGAGCGATAGCAGAGAAAATGAAAAAGGAAAAATACAGACTGAGGAAGTAAACAAACCCACAAAAGACCCAGCTGCAGTGGCTGCTGGGTTACAAAGTTCGATCTGATTCGCTGTTTTTCACCAGTGAATACATTTTGAGGATGCACTCACACCTGCAAATAGTTTTATTTGGTTGGAACAAAAGACTCTGGAAAAGTTTATTTTGTGGATTTTTTTTTCTTTGTTTCCTTTGTTTAGACTCAAACTGTCTGCTTAGAAGTAAACCACAGCCTGTAGACAAAAGCTGTATCTACTCATGAGGGTTAAAGAATGTGATGGATACCTGTAATAAAGTGCCTGCTTTCTCTGCCATGACTTGCTCTAATTTTTCTGCTGTTCATACAAAAACAGTTAAGAAGACACATATAACTGAATCTGAAGACAGTGTTTCATTTTGTTAACATTGAGAAGCTGCAGCATATGAAATGTCCACATCTGTCTCCACATAAAAATCATGTCCTACAGTCATTTCACCTAACTTTCTACCAGCTACCAGTTAGTAGCAATGTTTGTAAATGACTTCAAACCTACTTTGACATTTTGGTACTACAATTTAATTGTTACTTATTGATATACAAATATTTAATCAGTAAGCAAATATATGTTTATTGGTCGAGCTCTTGTCTGCAGCTTACACTGTTCATGTTTCTAGATTCCAGTCCCATTAGAGGAACTGTGTTCACATAGAAAAAGGTGTTAGATTCATCTTTGAGCAAAGATATGCTCCACATTAACAGTAACAGTAGTAACAGCTGCAAAAACAGTGCTAAACATAATTAGATTTTCTTTTTATTCAGAAATATTTGTACTGCCAAATTTTCCAACATGCAAAACTCAACATGATCACTTTTATTGATCATGTAAAAAAAACAGTACACTGACATACTGTTGTACAAAAGATCATGAATAAGTGTCTCAAAAAAGTTCATATGTGCTTTTTTTCAGCCAAGAAAGCAATTTTTATATTTTGATAAACTTATGCATCCAGTCTGCCTCCCAAACACAAAAATGAAACAAATGTTGTCGAGGCTTCTACTTAGAAAACCTTACATGTTACGGTATGTAATTCTGGTTGATAAGAGATTTTGACTTCCTTCTTTGGGCACATAACTTTGATTAATAGTAAAGAGTTTTGATGAACAGCTGAAACCATTCTTGAGAGTCAGTGGAGCCTAAATTGAAAAGATCCAGCCAGTACAATAGACAAACTGGCCAGCAGCAGCGGAAATCTTCGACATGGTATGTGGTGAAAATTTCACACCCCAGAGGAGGCGGCCCGACAGCAGTGAAAATTGCGGTGGCACACCTTTGCAATTTCACGCTGATCCCTTGACTGTGGCGAGATGTTAATCCTCGCTCTATATATTCCAAGGCTGTACTCACACTCCTAATAGAGAGCCACACACACATACGCCTCACTGTCTCTGTTTCAGTTCCCGCTCAATCACTCGTAACCTCTGTCGCAGCTTCTTTTGAGAATTATCCCCCATCTTCCCTCCGTGCTCGTTCTTACCTTCCACATTCAACCTTCTATGTCCTTTGCATTTCTTCGCACTTCAAGTCAATGAATAAATTTGGAGCTTAATTACATTTAAAAAGGCCACCGAGGTGCGCGGGAGCAGTGTGTGTTCAGACTATTAAAACACGTTGGTCATGCTCAAGTTCATTGAATGTTCCACCCGACTTTCAGTGTCAGTAATGTCATGCTTAGACTTTTTGTGGTGACTGCTTAATGTGTTCGGGGTCATAAGATTTCAGACTGCGCTCATATTTAAATACCATGGTTGTGTGTCCATGCACCAGATTAATTTTCGACTATAGCTAATGTGTGGGGTCTCACCTAATGTATGCAAATAGCCCCGGCTCTTCACGAGATTACACTGTCGAGGTGAATGCATTCCTAGATAGTGAATTTGCATAGTGATACGTAGCCTGTAGTCCAGTTTTTTGTCTTAAACATACAAAACATTGTCAAGTTTGTGTTGCCTCATGAAGCCCTCATCCTTGAGAAACATCCAGCTGCTCGTGCTGTGCTGGATCATGAATTTTTCAGAGGGCATGAATTGAAAATCCACTCGAATTCAAGCTTGTCAGAGTTGAAACTTCTTGATGTTGTGTGGGGGGAACAAAAGCTGAGAAAACGAAGTTGTGGAAAGTTTAACTTTGCTGTCAGTCAGCGGTGTTATCTTGAAAACTTTTCCTCAGGCTAACTCCGAACAAGTGTTTCAACAAGAGGCTCTATTTTGCACGTTCCATCGATCTCTCTGCAGCTTCCTGTCGTCACTGGTGATGCAACCTTTGTCCATTTTTTTTTTCTTTTTTGCAGTGTTTGGGTTTAGAGCTGCATGTGTGTATGGGGAATTATTGATATCTCCATGAGTTACAAGAAAACAATCCTGGTGCGTCTCTGTGTGTATCTTAGAGGAAAGATTTACCTCACTGGTAACTGTGACCCACCCTAACACAAATGCATTCTCAGTGTAGTAGGCAATCACGGCAAGTGTTGATTTGGATGACATACTGTTTGCAAAAACAAAGGAAAAATTGCCCTCCAGCAACTCCGACCATCACTGGAAAAAATAGCTCTTGTTGGCTTTTGGGATTGGTTGCTAAAGAGGTTATTTTTATGACAAGCACTGCTATTAAACAGCTATCTCTGTCTGTGTCTGTCTGCTATGGTGAGGAAGTAACAGATCAAAAAAAAAAATAGTGGATTTGACATGTTGAGCTGCTCTTCAACATCAGTCAGTGTGAGGAAAGAGCCCGGCGCCGGGCTCTGGCACCTTGTCAACAGGTTAGAAGGCTCAGCGGGATGACGAGCTGGTGAGAGATGCGGTGTCACCTTGGCAGCAGGGTTCGTCGGTGTTTGTGCAGCCGCCTCTGCGAACTCTTCTTCCTCCTCTTTGTACCCAACTCTGCACTCTTTAGAGCTGCTTCCTCTCATTCAAACTTCTCCCCAGCATGAGCCACCTAAAGGTTATTATGTAACACCACTTGAAGAATTTTAGCCATCTTGATCAAGTGGGCTTTGTGCCTAAGTGTTATCATCTCTGTGCAGACTCTCACACACACTGTAGGGCAGAAAAATTCAAATCTAGCCAAGTCGGTTTTAGGAGGATTGCTGCACTGCACTGTCCTTGACCTTGCCCATTGATTTTCTCTTTAATGAGCATCCAATTTACTCCACAAGAAGCCGTCCTGTTCTCCATATGAGAAGCGAATCTTGATCTATTTTGTGTCCTTCTGCAGTTTGTTCCCATTTGTCTGGCAAAAAGCTGCACTCCCACCCTCCTGCCCCCGCTGTTTGCAGAATGATTGGAAGGGTTCAATGAGGTCTGTGCAACAGCCGCTGTCCTCAAAATGGCTCTTAAATGCCACTTTGTATTATCTGGGACAAATGCTGACCTACAATGGTGAACTAAAGCTATAATGTGCGTGCTGTAAAGGTTAAAGGTCATGAAAAGTACTTTATTTGATTTCATATTGGGATAAGTAACCTGGTTTGACCCAGTAATATCTCTGATAAGCTGCAGCATGTCATCACATGCTTTTGGTGTGTAAATGAATTGTTGCTTATCAGAATGTTGAGTTATGAATGAGTGAATGTGAATTCCTCTTGAAGGAAATTTCTACAACTCAGGCCTTTGTGGTTTTGGACATGTTTGCATTAACATTACAGATATGTCTCTTACATATCACCTGTATATAAAATACAAGTCTACGTCCTCCTGAGCACATTTCCAAAGCCCCACAGCTTTAAAAAGTTATTGGTTGGAATGTAGCTTGTGCAGTCAGTGAGCATTTTAAGACACTGATCACATTGGAGATTTGCAACTCTCTCCATTGCTGTTTGTCAATCTCATTGTGATATAACAATTCCCCGAAATGAGGGATAATCATTTTACATTTCCCAGTGCATCCTGTGATTCTTTATCATGGAGATCACCCGTAGTGAACCTATTAGGCTTCCTCAGCTGTAGAAATGCCTCCTAGATAAATTCTGTGACAATATAATTTCAATTTCCCCTAATTCCTCTCCGTTTGCAATCAATTTTACAGTGTGACTAAGAACAGACTAATGGTTTGAAAATCTCTGCCTCCCACCCATCGAGCGCAGAGTGAAGATGAGCTGGGGGTGAAGACAAAGACGGAAAAAAAGCAAGACGGAGACTGAGCTACGGTATCTTTCTGCTGATCTCTGCTGCTGTGCGCGTGGTCGTTTGCCAGAGAAGTGGGAGGAGAGATGTAGAATGCGCATTTCTGAAAGCTCGGAAATCTTCAAATGTACAGTCACCCCTGGCAGCCAGCAGACTCTCAGATTCAGACATGCTTCATTAGAGCTGAGAGCCATAGTGAGATACAGGCATGCATACACACATGGACATGATGATTGAGTGAGAATGAATATTTGAAGTTCAATCTGAAATGTTAATTGTTCCATTCATTCTCTTTCTCAACTAATTTTATTGCTTCTCAGAGTTGAGGGATGCAGGAGTCCATGGAAGATGCAAAGAGCCTTTGAAATGGTTATAAAGCAGCACATTAAGTGAATTTTCACTGCACAAAAAGAGACATGAAAAGCGATAAAAGTATTCAAAAAAATGTCCAGCTGAAAAAAGTTTTATAGGTAATTCAGTGAAACCAAAGATTTCCAGTTAATTCAAGGATAAAATTTATCAGTACAGTTTTAAAGAGAGTAGGATTCTGTTTTTCAATTAGCATTTTTGATTTACCCAGCCAGTCCTCCAAATTCAGTGAGGTTTGGTTCAGGCACAAATGGTTTGGTCATGGTTTGGGTTTAAAATCAGAACTTTGTTGAGGTTAAGAAACTTTGTGTTTTAGGTTAAAATGAAGGATATTTGTCATTATGGTGACAATAGTGAAAACAACGTGGAGCATCTGTAGGAAATGGAAAAAACAGCGACCTCTGTTAAAGTCTGATGATTTAACCTACTGTATCCATCCACCCCGACCTCCTCGCTATGTGGATTTGTCATACAATGACGTCTCCTGACTTCCTCCTTTGCTGTAATTCCTACGCCCTCCAAAGGCCTTGTCTCTTGAATGTGAACAGATGTTTCTATTGGGGCACTTGCTGAAGTGACTGATGCTGATATTTTTCTTGGGAGTACAGTCTCCTTTTATGAATTGCTTCCCCATTTGAATTCTCATTTGCTGGCTCCTTTATCATTATGTGACACTCTGGGACTTTGCTGTGGCTTACTGAACTAGTAATGACGTAACAAAATCTCTGATTAGCACTGAATGGAAGCGTAATGCACAGAAATGATCACCTTTAACAATAGTAGAAGTAGTAATGCTCCCATGTGTAAAGCTACATTCAAGCGCCATTAATTCAGGAGCATACATGACCTCGATTACTGGCTCAGGCTTTTGCAGCGCCACTCGCTGCGAAGCCGACCGTACATCCACACACTGCTCGAGGCTGCTGCACCACAGGGCCGTGTCTCCCAGTTCTGCTGGGCATTGAAAGTGTGTTAATCAGTCTGCCAGCAGTGGCCCAAGTTTTCAACAAAAGTAAATCACGCTTCTGACATGTTGATGACGCAGGGTGAGAACAACACTTTATTTCAATGTGAGACGGTATAAACAGACGGACCACCTGGGTACTTGAGCTACTTCTCGTGCAAAGCAATATCATATATTTATTCCATTAGAACAAAAAGTGGATGCAAACACGTTAGTTTCCACAACCAACACCATGAAAGGCCAACCTACAAGGATTTGTTTACATGCGACTCTGATACTAAAATGTACTTTTGCATGTGACGAGTGTGTATCCTGTTAATGTGTGTATTCCTGCATAGTCCTATCTGTGTGTGTGTGTGTTTACACCCACATACAGTCTACAAGTGTTTCTTCATCTGGAGAGGAAATAAATCTCCCTCTTCCTTTGTAATTGTTACGCCACGTGCCTTTGTTTCTCTGCCAAAAATAGATCGAGCTCACTCAGCTATTCAACTTTTTAGAGATTAGTAACTCTTTCTGTGATTGCAGACTTGCGAAGTTAACGTTTTTCGTTTTTTTAAAAACGTAATAGATTAGGGAAGGAGACAAGCACTTAATTTTGCATGAGGATAAATTAGTCGCCTTGTTAGCCAGTCAATATTGATTTAGAACCAAAAATCATCAGGATGAACAAGGGAGAAAGAGCTGTGTTAGTGTTGGCTTTCCTCTCGTTATTTTGGAGGGACTTCGGGTCTCTGTGTTGTTCTGCAGGCCTGCAATCTCACGAGCCAGGCTGTTTTCGGCACTCTGAGGCTCTGCCATTAATGATTTCTAAACAAGCAGGCAATTAAGATTCACACTGAATAAACTAGGGGAGATTTCTCATTTCTCTGTGCCTGCATTTTCCCACCCAGCCACATCTAATTAATTGCAGCCTGCACTAGAATGTATTGGATAAAGCACAAAGTTGCAGCTGTCACTAATGTGATGGTTATCTACTGTGACCATGAAGACCACACTCACCATGTAGGTTTGCATTGCAAGACGAAAAAGTCCTGTAGTCCTAAATCCTGTACTAGGGGTGGGTCACAAATGCATCATGAAGCTGCAGTTAGGTTTTTATTCCAACCACAGATGCCCCCCACTCAAAAGCACTGCTCCATGCACTGTAGAGGGAAGACCTCATCAGTGACATCACCTGCTTAGGCCATCATTTAGAATGAAACCCCTGATAGTCACCTCCCTTAAGAAGTGCTCTTTTAAAAAGTGCCAAAATCTGTGAATATGCCAAGATGTTCTCACTGTTATGCTGCATTCCTGCTGTGTCAGCAGAATGGAAAGAACAGTGTTTCAGTGAGTGTTTACATGCTATTTGTAGTATGGTGACCCCCACTGCTAGCCATGTAGTCGCGCCATTTTAATAGCCTAAATTAGCTATTAGTGTGTTCACAGTTGGAGTGGTGCATTTAATTCAGTTTCAACTTTATTGTCATTATACATATACTCAAGTAAACAGTATCACAAAACATTTTTATGCTGGTCTCTCAGCCGCAGTACAACATACATGACATACAACATATACAATAGTGCAACACAACAATGCAGGACAACAACACAATGCAGGACACCAGTGAACAATTGTAGAATTGTATTTTACAGTGAGGTAGTATGTATGAGGTAACTTTAAGTTATACTGCATAGAAGTCAGTATACGGGGCAGTAAACTCAACAGTGCAGTAGTAGTCAGTGTACCTGTCTGTATAAGTATACTACTACTACTACTACTACTACTAAAAATAATAATAATTGATAATAATAACAATATTCAGCATCCAGTGTTTGGTTGTGTGTAAACAGTTTGACAGCTTTGTGATAGAAGCAGTTTCTCTTTCAGGATGTGCATGTCTGTATAGTCTGAAATCTACTACTTGAAGGTAGGGGGACAAATGGGATGACTCGGGTGTGTGGGGTCACTGATGATGCCGTGGGCTCTCTTGTCCGGCTTGCTGAACATGTCCTTTCTGGGTGGTAGAGCAGTCCCTGTGATTCATTGTGCTGTCCTGATCATGCTCTCTTTTTCAACCCTCCCTGCATTATGAATGCCCGTGTTGTACAAACCTAAGCCTCTAAGCCCTCAGTCAATGACACAGGCTTTAAGAATAAAAAAACCCACCGCCAAAATCAGGGTAAACTTAACTTGTGGAGAAAAATCAGTAATAAATGTACACAAATGATTCTTCCTTTATTTTATTTCTCTTGATTTCCTGCTTTCAGCTCAAATTAATGTTATTCATGCAGTGTTTGGAGCTGTGAACCACTTTGTTCCCGAGTGTTTTCTCAAATCGACAGTAATGAAAACTACAAGTAAAAAGAGGAAGCATGTGGAATACCAATAGCAGAATAAATTTTTCTATCAATGGACCAAAAAAGCCTTTGAAACAGCACCTTTTAGTAACTTACATTTCTTGAAAGCAACAGTAGTTACACTTGAGTGGTGAAATATTACTACTCTTTCCACCCCATGCATATAAAGTCTGTATTAAAGGTAGCTCCAAAATGACAATCAAGCAACTAGCTGTGACACTGGGATGGGATCACTGTAGGTCACAGAGGTGCTGAAGTGACATTGCGCCTCGTTCACACGCTGACAGGCAGGATAATGGATCTGCGAATGGGATGTCACTCAGGTTGTTTCAACAGTCCTGCAGCCCCGAAGTCGAGCCTCACCACGCCTGTCTTCCTCTCCCGCTAAAATCATGCTTGGCACTTGTTCAGTCCAATTACCATCTACTGCTGGTAGTCCGCGACTATACGCTGCCGTGCCCCCCCTCTCTTATCGCCCTGCACCCTCATCTCACCTGCGGTCTTCAGCTGCATTGTTCAGGACACTCTCAGGGGCCTCTCTCACTTTTCCTGTCCGTGAATCGCCGCTCATTATGCAAATAGTCAAACCTCATGTGTCATTGCCTCCACAGCGTGGTGGAAATGAGCACGAGCCCCTGGTCTTTCATAATACGAACACCTGCCAAGCTGGCTTCAATTTAATTAGGGAAGATATCCAGTGCCGAGCTGACTGGCATGATAAGGGCCCCTCACACAGGGCCTTGTAGCACTGATGAAGTGACTGCAGAGAAGGCCAAAGAAGCTCATTAGAGGGAGATAGGAACGGTAAATGGTAAATGGACTGCACTTGTAGAGCCCTTTTTTAGTCTACCGACCACTCGCTTTACAACACATGCCAGCGTTCACACGCGTTCATGCACTGGTGGCAAGAGGTTGCCACGCAAGGTCTGGGAGCGATACCCATACACACGCTCACCATTTGGAGCAATTTAGGGTTCAGCATCTCGCCCGAGGACACTTTGACATGTAGACTGCAGGGGCCACTGATCGAACCACTGATTAGTGGATGAGCCACCCTACCTCCTGAGCCACAGTGAGTCAGTGATAGTGATGGAGAAGTTGAATGTTGTTTAGGAATTTACAAAGGATGTTAATAGAATATGTTTCTTGGTAACTCTTAATGCCTCTAAAAGACCATTTTTTATCTTGAAAATAAGCAGTTGCTGTGTCATGAAATGCATTGTCTTTCTTTTGCCAAGATATGGATTACCTCTAAGCTTGGTATAGATTCCATTTTTCCTTATAAGAGAGAACATGAACAGTTTTCTGCAGAGCATAGTGAGACAGGAACAGTGGAGTGGCACAATGAGGAAACCAAGCTAAGAAGTAAGATCTGATTGGACGGAGGAAGGGAGGAAAAAGGAGTTCTTTGCAAATATAAACTTCATGCAAAAGCAGTAAACCTGTTCTGAAAAAAAAAACAGTCTTTATAGGTGATACACTCTTCCACTGCTGTAGACTGAACTGCCTTGCTCGAGGGCATCAGTTAAAGTCGATAGAGAGAAGGTTTTAATTTTTAACTTTCCCCACTTTTCCCAAGCTTCTCTGAGTATTTCTAGACACCAGTCATCATCCAGGCTGCTGTCACTGTCAGTGTGTGTATAGGAGGTGAAGTGAGAGCCACAGGGTTTTGAAAATGCCAGTGTCAAACAGCCATTTATCTTGTGCAGCTTACATTAAGTGAGTCAGTCAACCCGTCCCTGCTGTCTGTGCTGCTTTGTTTTGCTCCTAAAAGGGCATCTGGTGATTAGATCTTCTCGCAATCTGTCGCTTGCGTGCCATCACCTCATGTCAGTGGGCGCTGACCTTTCAGTGTTATTTTGTTTCTGTTTGGACTTTATTGTCTCCTGACTCAGGAAAGCATGTCTTGTATTGGAGCAGTAAAACAATGCTTGGTGTAATTGTAGTGCCAAAGTGATAAAAACAGAGCCAAATACTTTTGTCATCTGTGAAGGATAGCACAGATTTTATTGCTACTATTGGTTTTAAACAACCATAACTAATATGTTTTCTGCTTAAGGTGGTATCCACAAATGAATGCACTGTCTGGGTGATATGATATTCAACCATGATTTTGTCAAATGTTTTCTTTCCTGCTTTTTAGCCTTAATCTTTGCTGACAAAAAAGTCTTTGCTATTCAGCCCTCCTATCACAGTACAGATAGTGTGAGACAAGTGATTTGTTGTTGCTTCTGAGGGGAATTTATTAACAATAAACCTTAAAGATTGCACTATATGCTGAGTGCCATCACCCAAAAAAAGATGCAGATCTGATCTGAACCAGTGTGAATCTGACTTGTTTCTTGCAGCAGAGCCTCACTCAAGCTGGGTGGTGGTATAAGACTGAGGCCTTAAAGGGATGATCATGATCAAAATGATTCTCAAATTGTATCGAATTTCTCCACTGTGGGGTGAATAAAGGTTTATCTTATTTTATCTTGTCTCATTAATGGGCTTAACATGTGCCCAGAAAACATTCCTCACATCATTACACCATCATCATCTACCTAAACTGTTGACACAAGACAGGATGGATCTATGGCTTCATGCTGTTCACACCAAATTCTGCTGATGCCATATGCATGTTGCAGCAGAAGTTGAGATCTGTGAGACCAGGCAACATTTCTCCACCTTCTGCCGTCTGGTGTTGATGAGCCTGTGCCTGCTGTAGCCTCAGTTTCCCGTGCTTCACTGACAGGTGTGGGACCTGGTGTGGCTTTCTCCTCCTGTAGGCCATCCATTAAATTAATAAGAATAGAAATAAAAAAATCTGTCTCCTCTGACCTCTCTCATTAACACCAACAATCACATTTCTTCCATTATTCTGATGCTTGGTCTGAATAACAGCTGAACCTCTTGGCCTTGTCTGCATGCTTTTATACACTGTGATGCTGCCACATGAAGGCTGCCAAATGAAGCTGCTCCTCTCAGATGTATTTTATAAAGCGGTCACTAATTGTGTATTGAATTGTATTTTTTAAAATGACCATACATTTGTAGATTGATAATTGAACTGCATGGTTTGGTTGTATATGAGTATAGGAGTTAGACACAGAGCACATTGAAAGGTTTCAGAGAAATTTCAACATTTCAACCTCATTTTCTCTCTTGCCCTGAAGCAAGAAGAGCCGGTCCTCGTGTAGCAGGGATTAGAAAAAGAAGAGTAGGACAAACAGATACCCTCTTCCACTTGTGCTAATGCATTGCCAGCACTACAGGGTAGAGAACAAAACCATCATTTCATGATACGAGCGCTCACCTGTAGCTGTACCCTGCTGCCTGCACTCCAAGCCCTTGAATCCATCAGGGCAAATGCTCTTTTTGGCAGGCTTCCATGTCTGCATTACACATTCTGCGAGGGGGTGGGGGGAGATGAAGACCAGCGTGAATTGAATTTCAGATTTCAGTAACAATTTGGGCATTTGTTGGCTGCTCTGGGACTCAGCTCGGGCTTTTGAGTGACAGACGTTTTGATCACACATCTCTGCTCCTGCGAAACACAGAAGCACCCCGTCAATCCCCAGAAAAAAGGGAGGAATCTTCCTCCCTCAGTCTCCTGTCCTTTCTCTTCTTAACAAACAGTTACCTGCATCTCTGTTACATGTTGGACGAGTCAGAAAGTTGCCAGGAGGAGCAAAGCTTGATGGACTACTTGTTTAATAATGCATGATAATAATAATACTTGATGCCTGCATACATATAATGATGCATGATACCTACTTTTTCAGTTTCAGGGAACTGCAATATATGATGCACATGTCGTGCATGTGGGTAAGTGACCTTGTAGAATGAAAGTAGCAATGTATTTTCTGCAGAGTGATATAAAAGGGCTCATATGTGCCTCATAAAAAGCTACGGTGATGTGATAGCCGGTGATATATCGCTGCCGTTTCTGCTCACCAGCATGTGAGCGCGAGTCTTGACACTCAAAACTTCGCCACTTTGATCAGAGGTGCAGAGTATTTATGAAGTCACGTCAGCAAGGTCGGTAGAAATCTTTGCCCCGTCCTCGTGCAGCAGCTTGAGGATGACAGTGTCTGTGGAAGTGATGCAACCTTTCAGGAAACACAGCCTTTCCATTAGGATATAGGTTATTCCCTTTCATCTCTGCCGAACGCACACGAACTTGGCAACCAGGCAGCTTTTGCTGGGCTCCAGAGTATTTTGACAAGAGCTTTTGTCTCTGCTGGTTCAAAACACAGGTGCAGACCAGTGAAAGAATGACTTTTTCTCTGAAGATATTTTTAGCCATGCCACCAGCATGGCTCTTGGGATGGCATTGTTGGTGTGTTGAGCCTTCTGTCTGCTGTCTGTCCACCGCTTTGGACTGAAATATCTGATCATTTAAAAGTATTGTTTTGAAATTTTTTCTTGATCTACCGTGCATGTATCCTTCTGACTCAGGTCATATTCTCTTTTGATTGAAACATCTCTGCTCCTATTGGATGGAATGCCATGACCTTGGTGCAGACATTCATGTCCCCCTCAGGATAAACTGTAATGACTTTGGTGACTTTTCATTAGAGCTGCAGCTATTAGTCAAATAATTGATTAGTCAACTGACAGAAAAATTAATTGCAAACTATTCTGATAATCAATTAATTGTTTCAGGTATTTTTCATGCAAAAATGCTGGTTCCAACTTGCATGTAAAGTTCTTATATTCTTGTTAGTTGGAAAAAAGAAGCAATTTAAAGATGTCACCTTGGACTCTCTTAGAAATTGTGATGAGCTTTTTTTTTTTTTTTTTTTTTTTAATGATTTATAGACCAAGCAATTAATTGTGTAAATAATCAGAGCAGATTAATTGATAATAAAAACTAAAAGTTAGTTGCAGTCCTACTTTTTGTTCAGTGTTGAAAGAAATTCACACACTGTGGAACTCCAGTTAGATGGATTTTAATGCCAGTGACATTTGGAGTGCAATGGTCTTCCTCAGACTTCCGATGAATACTTAGACATAGAATTAATTTTAAGTTGTCCAATATTTGTTTATCTTTATTTTTATAACCAAATAGCTGCAAAACTTTGAGTTCAGAGCAAAGCTAAGATGGTGACCACAGTAAACATACAAGCTAAACATCAGCACGTTACAACCATGTCTGTACACACTTACACTGAGTTTTATTTTGGCAGCCTTTGGCATTCATAAATTTTCATTGTGTACTGGCAGATACTTAATCAAGCTGTGCCATTAGTATTTGGTTTCAGGCTAAGCCATTGTGTAGCACATGTGCCATATTTCTTTCATCCTTTCTTTCATTGTTGGAAGCTGGTGGGCAGCTTGACAGCAGAGAGCCGAGCCATTTTCTGCTCTCTGTCCCCAATCGGTTTATCTTCCACCATTCAATTGTTAACATCGATGTGATTGTCTTAGTTTTTGTTGATTCAGTGTTCTGCGTGGGTCAACATTATCTTGTGTTCTTCAGGCTTTTTCCAGTTGTGTACCAATCAAATACTGTCCTGTCTTTTCCCCAGAATCCACTAGAAACAGTCTAGTGATTCGCATAGAGCCCACTTAGCAAATATTGACATTCACCTGTCATTATTTGGCATCTCAGACAAAAAGAGAGGTAAAAAAGTGCGTTTTCATCCTTATCAAGGATTATCAGGGACATTTTAAACTTTTTAAATTCTTCTTCTGGATGTTGTTTTGCCTCAACAGATGTAGGGAACAGCCTGAAGAATCTCCACATGCCAGACAAAGATTAGAAATCAGTAACCAGATTAAACATCACTCGCACAAATATCACCAATGAAAGTCCAGTTTTAGCCTGCAATGAGACACCTTGCAGGGAACTTACTCAAGAAAAACTAAGATTGACAAGCAGATGGAAGGAGGTTAAACACACTGTGTGCACCAGATGGTCACTACTCACACAGTTTGTGATCCATATTCAAACTTTGCCCGCAGTGAAACTACTTTCTCAAACAACTCTCTCTATGAGATAAGTATTTGTATGAAGGGCTCTGACACCATAAATTAATCAGTTGGCATTTCAAGAACTACAAAACATCAACTGTTGCACTGCGTCTGACTCCTTGTGTGTATTTGAGTTGCTGTTAGTTAGTTCTCACACCAATGTCACTGAGACAAACTCCTGTTCATTTATTACACGTGGTAGAAAATGTGATTGTTGAAGAAAATGAAACGGTGAAGCAGTTTCCCTGGAGCTCATTATCGCCTGCAAACCATTCGGCTTTCACCTTTTTACCTCAAGTCTCAGAAACATTGATTAATCCACCCCACTGTGGCGCAATTAGGATAATCTGCATTCAATTGTGCTCATCATCACTCAGCAGTCGGCGTTCGTTCCCATGAGCTTTTTTGAGCAGCAGCTACTTCCGACCTCTATCGCGGAACAAGGAAAGTTTAGATGAGTTTTAATACAGAGGCAATGAATCGGTTTCTTGGCTTGTATTCCTCTGAGAGTTCAGTTGTTTAAACCCTGAAGGGAGTGACCTTGTTACTTTACTCTAATCAAAAACTCTGAAGACGTAACTCATTTCATCCTCTGGCAGCTGAATTATATCCCCACCTTCAATTTTGTTGACATTTACATGCTCTTTTTTTGTTTTTTGACTTTGGTTTCTGACGTAATCCCTCCACTTTTGTGTGAATATTGTGAGAGGATTATAAATCTAAACCTTTGCGCTACTTGTTGTCATCTTGGAATTGAAGCTTATTCTATCGCCTGGTATTACAATAAATTAGTTGCTCCAGCTCATTTGCGGAGTTTACTTGATGCTCTTGAGGCATTTCGGATCACACAGTCGAGCCGTGTGACTCTGCCTGAGAAGGATGCCATGGTTGTTAGCGCGCCACCGGTGACGCAGTCTGTTCCACCGAGGTATTCGGAGTGCAGTGCAGGTCGTGTTACTCCAAGCATGTCAGGGTTAACCTTCTGCTTTCCGTCTGCATTTTCGCTCCGGCGTTTAATCTCCAGGTGGGCGCTGAGGGACCTGTCTCACGGCTGGTTGTTCACCCCCACCCCTCAGCGGGGGACCACCCTCTGCCAGCCCAAATTAACCAGAGGGCAGGATAGATCACAGGTCACACATGAGAGGATGTGACGGCTGCTCGCTGCATGAAAAGGTTAATATCATGCTTGTAAGGTGATTAAAATTCATGACGGGCAGGAAGGGGTGGTGGGAGGGGGTTGAGTGGAGGGTTGGGGGATGGCGTGTATATGTGGGGGTCATGGTGCGGCGTGTTTACCTTAGCTTTTTATCCTCAGGTGCTTTCGCTGCTGCTACTACTGAACAACAAAACGCAACACGAGAGATTTCATTGAAGTCACGCAGCAAAGATCAGCAAGAGGGAATTTTCTGGTTGTAAGCAGAGTTGGCAGGTAAAACATGTTGATGGCGAATGGGAGGTGAAAGGGGTCATGTTTAGCACAGCAGCATGCTTGAGGCAGAAAGTCACCCATGTGAGTAATCAGGAGACCTTTCATGCTGTTCAGTGGAGCTCACCTGGAAAATGGGCCTACTTTGGCACTTGGGGGAAAATTACATGCCTCTAGCAGAACAGTCAATCCTGTGGCAAGTGTAATGGCTATTTGATCTCACGTGTAATGGTGGTGGACACAATAACGGCAGCATGTAATACAGTCCAATAAAACAGCCCTGCAATATACAGTATATTCTCCTTATGATCCTTATTTGATTTAATTTTTGTTGATACTGTTTCAGAGAGGTGATGATTCAACTGAGGCCTCAGTCTGGGTCCTTATAGTATTGAATAGCTTTCTAGGTAAGGTAAGGTGGTCCTGTGGTCGTTCTCACAACCTTTAGAAAATGGCTGAAAAATTACAATTCCAAAAAAATAAATCAAATTATGGAATTCAATCAAACAAGGAAGTCTAAATAAACTGAACACCATTAACTTCATGAAGGTATTATTTGCTATTGTGCTGTTGTATTAGAGTAAACGCTGCTGCTATTGTATTGTACATTATGTCTTCTTATGTGAAAGCACAGGTGTATTTGTAGGGAAGATTAAATTGAAGCATTATACAGAAAGTCATTTGCATTTGCATACACACTAATGATGTGATTTCAAATGCATGAAAGTAATTTTCCACCAATGAAAACTGTCATGTAAAAACTAGTCTGACTAACTTTTTTAATTAAGCTTTTAATCATTATGTGCATAATCTAATTAACACACCTAGAATTTTGAGCATTCACACAATTTTATCAGGGTATGTAAATGCAAAGTCTAATTTCTTTTATGCATCCATCAGTTCTGCATTCTATACAGAAGTATCCTGTGCAGGGTTGTAGAGGGATGATGCCTATCTCGAATACTTGGCATGGACAGGTTGCACGTCTCTTTCAATGCCAGCCACTCAATCCTAGTGACCACTTGACCACCACAATGCTGAGCACTGAGTCGCTGAGCTGCTCTGATTCGTTCAGTATTTTGGATATATGTATGTACCAGAAAGGTCAGAGTGCAAACTGGATGCAAGGCAGTATTTCATTGCCAAACACCTTGATGACTGTCCACAACCAAACTTACCCTGTTTTTCTTATCTTAATTTATGGCCCTAAAAACACTTCTCCTGTCAGCTGTGCATCCTTTTGCAGTTTCCTGTACATGTAGTCATAGTACTGTGATGCACTTCAGATAAATGTAGGGTTCATTGTTCTCATTGTAAGTCTCTCTACAGTTAAAGGTATCAAAGAACTTTAAAAGTTTAAGGATTCACCTCATCTCGTTTGCCTGTCAGTCATTCAGTGACATCCACATTGAGACAAGTTAAAGCTTGAGAAATTGTATTTGAACCATAGCTGAACTGATCTTAAAAGCAAAATGATGAAACACCTCTTCAGGGCCGTGCTTCATAAGGAGCGTTGTTTCAAGTGGATTGGGAGGCCTCGGAAGGGCATGTAGTTATATCCTGCCTTTCCCTTTATCGGATTTTCCCCAGGTACCACAAGCTGACCTGCAGCTGAACCTCCAACCAATCAATAAGCATAAATCCCTCCTCTGGCTTGACTGTCCCTTTCGTCACCAGCTGTAACTTCATCCCCTGCAAGTCAAATCTCATTGATTAACCAAAGGAGTCCTCATGCGAACGTGTCTTTTCTTTACCCTGGGAAACAACTGCCGGCTAAACTCAATCCCAGATTCTGCCGGTTTATAAACAAGACCTTGGGCGAGCTGTGTGGCTTGAAAGTGGATTTTTGGAGCGATCCCAAGACTGGTAGTAAGAAGTCGTTAGTCTTCTCTTCAGCGTAGTTCATTTGCAACAGAGCTTGTCAAGGTTAAAGCATGCTGCGGCAGTGAATAGACTCCCCCCTTACTCTTAATTACCTTGTCACATATATTAGTAAATCCATAGGAGCAGTTACTCCTCTGTGAGACATAGGATTAGTGCCTCAGCAGGCAGTCAGCAGGTGTACTGTTGATCTGCGTCTTGTGGGGTCCATGTGTCTGAGTGACTCGATAACAGACAGGGCGATTAAAGGAATATCATCTAGAAAGGAAAAGGATTATGGTTGATCTGAGAGTTTATGGAGCAAATTGAGTCCTTGCAAGTACTATGGCTGGTACAGTCATTCATTCCATCTGTCGGTCAGTTGTTGTGTCTGGTCAGTACTAGAGATGCGCCAACCCAATATGTCAGATTGGTGTTGGCTTGATGTTTTTGGTCACCCCTGATCTTTCCATTGCCGCTATCTTGCCAAATGCCCACTTACACTCATGAATGATCATAATCTCACACAAGCACATTCATACTCCTTTTAATGAACAGTACTTTTAATCTTCTTGTTCCATCTTGGTATAAAATTTCAATCCCTGTAGACATTTTTGTCAAATCTTTTGTGTATACAGTTTATATGTGTATACACAGTGCATGCCATACACCTTCTCCAGCCTTTGCCACCTTTGTCTCAAAAAAATTCAGTGAAAACCACTGTCAAGATATATATTCCTTGCTACTGCTGATGCATCTCGCACTTGCAATGGCCTTGGGTTAGGGGTTGGATTCAAAACTTTATCGGTGAAAAAGGAAGGGCTGCTTCAAGATCTGCCGTTTTTGAAAGTTAATGTTAGAATCGTTAAGGAGAAATCCGTCATAGAGGAAGAGATTGCGGCAGACCAGATTGCGATGCCACATATGGAATAAAATTAAACCACTAAATCTAAGAGTGTTAGCGCCTGCTCTTCCTTTCCGGCGACGCAGAACCAGACAGCAACATGCATAAACCTGCGTGATTTAGCATGCAACATGGCAGCTGACAACCAACACTTGGAGGAGTGCTGGGCGGCCTAACAGAGTACAGAAAATTGCAATGTAAATCGGCGCACTGTATCGGATGGTGCGCCACAGGACTGGCCGCTCCTGTCAGAGTTTATGATGGCTTTCTTCAGCTGTGAGTTTCACAAAATGTCATGTGCACATCACCTGAGGGCAGCGTAAAGGTGAGCCGCCTTGGCATTTTTGTGTGTAGTCGTGTGTGTGCTGTATAGAGGATGTGTGTTAGAGCACACAAGCCAACAGAGATGACACAAACGACAGCCACAATGATGGAGAGACAGACAGACAAGGGACAATAGAATCAGACATACAGGTGGACAAGTAGATGGAAAAAGAAACCAATCAATCTATGTCCTGCAATGACAGCTGTCATAGGGGTGTCCATTAGCTTGTATAGAGACTGAAACAGTAGATGAAAACAGTCTTTTATTTATTGTAATGTAAAAAAGAGAGACACAAATGTTTGAATTCTCTCATTTTCTACACCAAGAATCTTTCCTGTTGCCTTTCATAGGTTTCACAGCCTCCATTAGCATTTGTGAGCTTAGTCTTAGCCTTTAAATTGGCCTTAACTTCAATCCCTTGTGGCATTAAAAAGTGTTAACATGGCTTAAACGTGGCTCTTTGAAACTTGAAAAAGAAGCCCGTGTCACAGAGGAGTACATTTTCCATGTACAAGTGTTTCTTCATTCCCCCCTTTCTCCATGAGAGTTAGTCGTTCTGACAGGGTCATTGCTTCCCCTGGTTGCCCTGCTGTCTGCATCTCTTGATCTGGAGAGACAGGACCAAAGTGAGACAAGCTCCCCCACTTCAACTCCACCGAGCCCCTTCTCATCCCACTGGCCTCGCTCTCTCTCTCTCTCTCTCTCTGTTTGACACTCACCCTTCTTTACCATCACATCACAACTAATCTGAGTAGTATGTCAAACATTGTAGACATTTACATAATAGACTCAGGAGGAGAGATTGGGAGTTTGTGTCTGCATATGAAGAATTGTGTTTTTAACCATGAGTGTGCAACAGAGACTTGAGGTGTGACATTTCATTTTAGACTTCTTCTATCTTGATATAGAACCTGACCATCTACCAGATAGTGGTGTATGTGCGCATTATCCATACTGTGGAGTTGTAAATATGTCAACATGCTAACATTGCCATTTGAGGAGAAAAAGCAGGTCCCCACAAGGCAAACCACAAAATTGTAGGGTTAGAATTTGACTTCAGGTTAGATTGGGTCAAGTAAGGATGGTTAAGGTTATGGTAAGGCCTGTAGTGGTTATGATAAAGTTTCCAGGCTTTAATGCAAGTCAATGCAACAACTCCTAAGTGACGGAAACAAATGTGTTTGTGTATGAACATGCGAAGACTGATTTGTATTTTCATGTGCATTCAGTTGCTTCTTGCTGTGATAGTCTCTCTTACATACACATACAGTACATATACACAAACATAAAGCTGCCTCTCCTCTTCTGTAAAATTTTGTCTCTTCTTCCACACACACGCTTCTTTTTTGTTCATATTAGTTGTCCGTCTGTCTCCGTGCGTCTCTCACAATTGAGCTTTTTCCATTGCCCCCCCTCCTCTTTCTCCCTCCATCCTTTCTTTTCATCTCCTCCTCTCCAGCTATCTAATGAGTAAGTATCAACAACCCCCACTGACTCCCTGTTCTTTGATCTGATATGAGCCCTCTAAAGCCTCTCACACTGCTGCTGTGAATGGTAGATTTGCTAGTTGTGACACACACACACACATTTGAAAGCATGTTCTGTACTGTAGCCATCTCATCAGAATAACAGTAAACACTCCTGTTGACTCAGCTGGCTGGCATATAAGTCCTTTCACATGTGCAGTGTTGCTCTCACTAAACCTCTCACTCTGATACAGTTGCTTTAAAAGTTGGTGGAATTGCTCTTTTCCATCTACAAAACCCATTGCATGGTACTTACCCTGCCATGGTTAGAGGTTAGATTTCCACTGGGACCCACACGTTTTCATTTTGTGTTCTCATGGCATTTTAAGCCTTCATGGAGCCTCAATTCATTTTTTCATTTTTAAACATTCAGATGTCAATCCAAACCAGACATCTGTTATGTGATATATCATATACTATATCTTTATGGGCTGGAACTTTGTTCCAATCACTCATCTCATCTTGGTCTCGTTCTTTTGTGGGATTTAATCCCAGGCCCTGAGGCTGACATCCGAGTCCAAGGGTTTGCCAAAGGTCTACAACATGTTATGAGATGATGTATTAAAAAGTACCGTCTAAGATGCCACTCACAGTTGATTGTCAGATTTGATTTCAGAGATAGCTGGTAGCTGATGGCTGCATAGGCCATCAGAGTTATCTAAAGGTTTAAGTTTTTGGCCGACATCCACGCTAATACATTTTCATTTTTCGTCACGTCATGAATCAGTGAAAGACATGTCATGAAGCTAAGGTGGGTGTCTGCTTTTTTTTGTTACCAGATACCTCATCTCTTGGAATGTCTTATTTTGTAAGGTGACATGAGATCAGTAGCCCTCTTGAATAGATGTTACTGATAGCTGAAGCTCTGAATTTTAAAATGTGGTTAATGTGGATCGGTCACGTCCGACCAATACCTGTTTTGCTTAGTCACGTCAGCATTGGCACAAATTGGTGCATCCCTAGTCTTCAGAGTACTGTGAAAAGTGCCACCCTTGAGTTTGTGCTCCACCTTAGCAAACAAGGTCAAAATGATTTGAACAGACTGCAGAGAAGCAGGTAGACCATTTCCTGATGTTGGTCTCCATCAGCCAGCAGATGTTGTGTTGAAAATGAAAGTCCTGGGTGGCCACAGATTGTTTTGGCCATGGCACATCAGGATGTTAATTTATATGCGTTAGTGTGCTTATCCAGAGGCAGAGTGAGAGATGAGAAGTGTATGATTCATGCCTGGTTGACGCTCAGAAAGGCAGAGAACCACTGGCACCCTGGTATCCTGCAGCAGTCTAAACAAAGCTGCTGCTGGGAGCACTGAGCCACCAAAGAGCCTTTAGTGATGAAATGACACATTCACACACACATGTGCACAAACACATTCTCTACTGACAGACAACATTATAGTAAATTAGTGGAATACATGTAAGACGTGCAGTGACACATACAAACACACACTTGTAACCTGACACAACACACTCATGGAAAGAAAGACAATATAATACATAGCTAAGAATCACATTCGGTCATTTATCTAAAACGCACACTCACACAGTTGCATAGAGTGTCCCTCTGTAGGGGGGGTCACACTCTCTGACAGCTCCATATTTCATCTAATGGAGCTTCAATGGGCCTTTTCAGTCCGGTCAGGGGCTGTGCAAACTGCCGCTGCAGGTATGCTATAGCTGTCTGGGGAGACAGCAATAAATAAGGCCACATAGTGTTTAATAAAACAATATGAAAATATTGTCTTACCCTTAATAGCCCTGCAGAAAGGAGAGGGGGATAAATCAGGGGGAGGACATGGCTGCGGTCGGGCGTTTCCTGCAGCTCACTCCCCCTAACCTCCCGCTTCTCTTTGCCCCCTTTCCCCCCTCGGAAACGCAGTGTAAAACGATCAGTCATTCCTCATTTTCTGTCTCGCCGGGCAAAGTGGGCCTAGATAATGGATACACTCTATTGGTGACCAGTTGAACCTTGCGCTTTTTTTCATGTCTTCCCAACACACGAGTTAGTATCCCCACCTCGGATTGAATATCTCAAAGTGAACTTCAGTCTTCATGTATTCAATTTAGGGAACACTTTCCAGTAGTAGATGCAGGAAAAAGCTTAAACAGCAAAGCCAAATTAGAGTAAAATGATACCTTGATACACCATTCCTCATCCTTGAACAGCTAAAATTGGGAAAGGCTTGATTTTTCCAGACCTTCTCTCAGGAATGAAGCTGCAGTTCACTGGGGGATACTAATACTGATGAATATATATACGCTGTGGGATTGTACAGTAGATTCTTTTAAAGCTCCTCCTCCATTCAGTTCTTACATTTCAGAGCTTGGACTGACTGCATCATGTATCCCTGTTTTACTAGTGCAAAAAATAGCCTGATGCTCATGAATTTAAATTTCACTTTGATTCATTATTCACCTCATCCCTCGAAAAAAAGCGCTTTCAGTGTCGTTTAAACAGAAGGTGCTGTGCAAATTGAATTCAAATGCGTTTTGGATGTTTGTTAACCACTCCCAGAAGGTCAAATGTTGCTGCTGTACAAAGATTTGATCAGTTCTTTATTTCTGGACATACTGATATATTTTAATGCTAAATTAGCCACAAGGATTTTCTGAGTGGGGATGCCATTTTCAGCATCAGTCATGTGTTATAGCTTGATTTTCTCAGTTAGTCTAAGAACACTAACCACCACATATATAACCTCTACAAAGGCAGCCACAGATTCTGATGTTTTCTAAAAGTTGTGTGTATCACTTTGTCAGACACAGTCGGGGTAAAATTGGAAATTTTTGTTTCCTTCCTCCTTCTCCTTAGATCCCATTGTGCTATCACCTCAAGCTGAGCCCATCTCAGACTTACAGAGCTCACCTCAGATTCTGTATCTTTCCCGTCATCTGTTTCTTTTTTGCCGTCTGTTTTTTGGAAAAGGAGAAGCTTCATCCTGTTTGGCTCCCAGCAGCTTTTTGCAATACGAACTCAGGCACCTTGTGTGCGAAACGTCCGTGTCCCAAAAATAACTGCATCGGAGGGGAATAAACAACCTCCATCCTGTACGTGATGTAGCGCAGATCTGGAATCGATTCTCCCTGCAGCAATAAGAAAATTGTAGCTGAAGCACACTGGTTTCTTCTTCATGCATCTGTCCTAAGTTATACTGCATTTATTCGGCACGCAGTTCACAGAACCAAGGTAGTGCAGTCTCAACAGGCCTTTTTTTCTCTCTCCTGGCAGGAGAAAATAACTGTAGAGCTTCGGTTTTATGTGCTGACAATATGAAAGATTTCTTATGAATGAATTCTAGTTTCATTCCCCCTCTGTTATAAAAAATATTATGAGGTCAACATGAATCAATGAACTAAAGGAGTGTGCCAGCTCAATGGCATCCCATCTGCGCCACACAGCGGGTGGCTTCTTTCTCAAGGTGGGTCCCGTGACGGGGCCCAGATTGGCAGTGCCAGCCGCCAAGTGATGGCGCCAAGCGTCACGTGGGGCGGCAGTCTGTCGCTTTCCCCCAAGGCAGTCTTTTTCCAGGAAAACGGAAGCGAGCAGGTTGGAGCTCGAGCAGAAGGATGGAAACAAAAAAGCTTCTATCTGTCCCTCTGCTCGTGTTGAATTCAAAATGTGGGTGCGGGTATACACAGCTGCTGAGGTAGCCTTGGTGCCATGTTCTGTCAGGCCGCAGTCCAACTCTAAATAGCAGAGTGTCCTCTGTGTTCTTTCACCACTTAGCTCATCTTTCTTGTTACATCCTGATGCTCCAACTGGACTTCACTATTTTTCGCCTCATTTCCTTTATTTGTGCAGCACTTTCTCTCTCTCACATTCTTTCATTTCAAGTGCGCAAGAAGGGTTTCAAACCTTTTACGACACTGATCAGCAGGAATGGCTGAAATGTAAATTATGATTGCATTGAATCCCACCAGAACACAATGGAGCACTTGTTGGAAATCATTCGTAAGCCTTTGATTTGTTAAGGCCACCATATGGTTGGGTTTTTACCACATCTGGATAGTCCAGATGTGTCGGGTGTGGTGTCCGCAACTGTCAATCACTGTCAGTCCCAAGCTAAACAGACAATGGAATGGCAAATACTAATTGATGAACACCAGTTGCAAAGCTTTGTTTGGGCAGAAAAATGCACGTCTGTCTCAGCACTTTGCACGTACTCATTTAAAGATACTCAAGCGAACTTGAGCTCACACACACACCCAGAAACACAAACAAACAGACGGTAAAAGCCGGTCTGAGAATAAGCGACGCAGGAAGCGAGGCCGCTCTACACAAAGTAACCCTAGACGTCAGCGGTCACGAGGACCAAAGGAGAGGATCTCCATGCCTCGGGCCTGATGTGGGCCTCCAGGCCAAACCAGAACAGGCCTCCCTGCACCTCCTCTATCCTAAATAATCACTGGGCCTCCAAAAACCAGAGAAAATAACTTAATTGGTATGCTATTTGAGTTTTTTTCCCAATGGCATGTAGCTGCTATAAATTATACGCACTGAATTTCTCTTCTCTTACCGGGCAGCTCTCTGCGTCTCTTAATCAAACTGCACTTTTTGTGATTTTCAGTCTTTTTCTTAATAGTGGCTGTGAAAGCCTAATAATCCTGACAAGTTAACTATGTGTTTTCTTGGCTCTCTGTTGTAATAGTACTACAGGAATAACAGCAAAAAGAAAAGCTCAAAGTGCAGCCAAACAGTAGGGGGAAAACACAGGGCCTGTCAAATTAGAGGCAACACAAAGACCCGCTTGTTGAGAAGGGAGGGGGGTCATGAACTCAAGATCCGGACAGAGACCACAGCGTAAATTCTACCCCATGTAACACCCCCCCCCTTCCACCCCTACGCCGCCGCCTCCACCACCACCTTCCTAAAACACCAAGACGTCAAAGAAACCCAGAGAAATTCACTTGGGTCTTTCCTCAGCCTGTCAGCGGCCATTCGTCTCTCTTATGTGTCCTTAATAGCATGTGACCGCAGCAGCCAGAGGAGGAGCAGCAGCGGTGCAGCCGCAGGCTCACATCTGACTGGACTGGAAAACTCTTTATTACTTCTAACTCTATCTGTCCTCTTCCTCCTCATTCTCCCTCTCCCTGAAACCTTCAGGGCAAATGGCGCGTACGAGGATTTAGCCATCAGTTTCGAGGCAGGCTCTAATGGAGCGATGCTTTGGCTGTTGTAACCTTTGACCTCTGACCCAGCATGTAGTGAGACACTTGGCTGTAGGAGCGGAGCAGAAGCCTTTCGTACCTCGCAATCACGATCTTGTGCGACTCCATGACGATAGTGAGGCCATCTGATTGTGACCCCTTGCTGCAGAGCAGTTAAAAGTCTCATTAGCGACATGAGTCACGTTCAGACAGCTCCATTATAACAGCTCACCTCTCAGGGTTAATTACATGAAAGGTTTTAACCCTTTCCGCTCCTTTTCATTAGCGCTGTGTGTACGCATAGATTTTATTTATGATACCCTTCATGTGGAGGATTTGGTGTGTGCTGCAGCCACTAGAGATTTTACCAAGATGTGATACATGAGAATGCCGCTGTAGTGCTTTATCTCAGCAGCCTTCTTGAGAGACCATACACACACACACACACATATCTAGTGGAGTCTTCCAGGCCTTATCCTGGCTGTGCGAAAACCCATTTCAGACATCATGAACTGGGAATAAGTGAGGTAACTCTGAGCCTCCTTGAGATAGGTGTCTTGCTCAGGGGGATCAGCAGGGCTTAATGGCAGGTCTGTGATCAGTGTACCCTCAATTAGAGCAATCCAGGAAGTGTTTTCCTCAAGATTTGAAAATAGATCTATCTTTGGGCATGACGTTTCCGGTTGGTGTAGGTGGCTGCCCTGGTTTTGCTTTCCCAGAAGAATTTCAGCTCTCTTACCATTCTGCTGAAATTAGGCGTTTCCTTTTCCTTTAAAAAGAGGTGATTGTGTTATATTTCGCTCACGTCCTCAGCAATAACCACTCTTCAGCCTGAGTCATGTTGATACCCACCCTGCCTTTCCAAAGAGGGGAAAACTGAGGCATAGGAGGATTGATGAAGGGTTTCAAACCCTTTTGGAAACATGCTGCTTTCATAAATTAGTCACTCAATAATTCAAAACCGAGGGAGAGACTTGGAAGAGAGCATGTGATCTTTCCTAATGCCTTTTTCCCCATTTGTATACTCAAAGATCTTCAGATAATCATCATGTTTGATTTTGCAACCGACTTTAAGTTTATACAATGCTAAAGGCATCATCTTGGAATTCCAACCATTCTTTCGTTCTTTCTTCAGTGTATGTTTGGCTTTCCTCAGTTCCCGTTCCTTTGCTCAACAGTCAGTGTGAAATAAATGCATCTTTTAGGAATTTAGCGTTTATGAGCTATTTGCAAGGGAAAAAGCTAACTGCCATTATTTGTTGAAGTCAGAACTTTGGGGAATGATACATATGGGATGACAAAAACGCTCCTCCACCCGAGTCACTGCCATACACTCCCATAAAGTCGACTGCTAAGTGTCACCGATTTTCTGCCTGGAAGAACTACACACCTTCAGTTTGATTTGTAGGGTACCAAAACAAATGCATCAGTGTTCAGAGATAAGTATCTGGAATTTTATTGGGTAGTTTTTCACTCTGTCAGATTCATCGAACAGCTATTATTTGTTTCTATTTTTATGATTTCAGCCCTCGACTCCATTGCATATGTAAGCAGTCGCTGCTATGCCTCATGGAAGTTAAGTCAACAATAGTGTTTCTACTCCTTGACATTTGATTAATGTGTTTTTATTGAACAATCATGTTTTGAATGTTGCATTGTCATCATGACGTACTTCAAATTTAATATATCCCAAATATTTCCATAATTACAAACTGCTTATCTGCATCAACTTAAGAAGACACTAAACATTCCCAAGAAAGAAACATATTTTGAAATTGAAATTTAATCTCGATTAAAATCAATTTGATTAAAACAATTTAACCTATGAATTAAAATGTTTGTTTTTTTTTTAAACACATATTTTATTTTTGTACATCCTTATGTCTCACTGCCTGTTTGCAGTGATGAGAGAACATCAATCAAATACATTTTTCCTCTTCCATCCCTGTCAATCCATGCAACACCCTTAACATACTGATGTACTGAAACACACACTCCAGCTTGTTTGGTTTATAGCGTGTTTTGATGGATGAGGTTATTTGTTGACCGAGTGAACTCCCATCCTCATTAACATGCAGCCGCAGCGGAGACGAGCAGGAAGTGTCTCCTTCTCAGGCCCTTTCGCACCTTTTATGACACTTAATAGTTATGAAGTTGTTCAGAAGTGGAGAGTCAGCAGAAAGGCGCTTCCAAAGCTTACTGTAAGCTACATTTCTCTGTGCCAAGGTTTGACTGTGTGGTTTTGGCACCGGGCGGCTGAGCCACTAGGCGACCCTATCATAAGCGCTTTTCAGCATTATGCTATCATACAGGGGGGGATTGGACTGTGGTTACTGCTTGAATAACCCAAATATTTACTATCAGCTTTCAGTATGTGGTGAGTGGGCGCTGCTGATAGTGGGAGGTAATGTTGGTTTGAGCTGCAGGAGGAGAGGTAGTGAGTCGTGAAGGAGGATAAGGAAGTGCCGAGAAATGAAGTCTGGTTAATAATTGATTCAAATGAGCTTAAATGCTCCAAAAGTACAAATGATGCACACTTTTTGGTGCATACATGGTGAAACACTGTTTATATTAGTGAAATATAAAAACATAATCCTGCATGTAAACTACTTTTCTATCTCCTTGCAAAACATTTGTGATATCCGTTAAAGCAGTGGTTCCCAAACTTTTTCTGCAGAAGAAGATAAGAAGAAGATAAAAATATTTTCAGACCTTCCTACCTACATGCACCTGCATGAGCACACTCTCAGACGCATCCTTTGCATGCAAACTCCTGTAGAATTTATTTGAAACATTTACTGTAATAATTAATACAGAACTGCAACTTTGGTTTGTGACATCTTATGGGGGAAAAAAAAACCCCTGCATATATTCTTTGCAAAACCATTTCCCATAACATTTCAAGTCCCACCTTTACCTGGCAGCCCTGTCACAAACTTCTCCACGCTTTGCTGGTGTGCACTGCGGCATGCATCATTTGATTACATCTAGCCTCACCCAGCAGGGTTGCCAGGTCCATGTTTTTTCTGCAGAATTGGGCTACTTTTTAAGTGTTGAAATGAAATGAAATGATTTATTACCACATAAATAGCACCCCCATCGCTGCCCCCTGCCCCCAGGCTGCACCCCCCAGTTTGGGAACCACTGCATTACAATTTTGTCTTGTCTCAGTTAGTTACCTCACAGTGACGACAGGATGTGGTTTAACAGAGTTTATGTGATGGTCTCCAGGAATTGATATTTTTCCACTTCATCTTTTGCACAGAGCAAACAAGTAGGGTTCAACATTTAAATTACTGAGCTTTCGATGCACTGGTAGGTGGATTTTGTTACCTTTGGAGAGAGTCAGGCTTGCAGTTTTAATTTAGCTTCATGCTGAGTTACCCTAACTGAAAGGAATGACTTTATTAATCCCCCTTGGATTAATTCCCCAAAACACACAAGCAAAACCCAAAGACATGAGATGTTAGAGTGACAGGGCGCCCTGTGCATTTAGGGATTCGCCTTGTTCACCTCTGCGTTGCCTTTTCATTAAGAGGATGATCTAACAGTGCAATGCACTTGTCACTCGCAACTGGGAAATATCCTCCTCCATGGATTCAACTTATCGATTCAGCTGTTTAGATCTGTTTAATTTGGCCATAAATTAGACTCGTGTCATTAAGAAAATCTACTGAAACACCACTGAAACACTGGAGCACTCCTGCACATCAACTCTCTGTGCAGAGTTACTTGGCCGTCTCCACTTCAGCCCGACCGTTTCTACCCCACAGGAGCCCATTTATAGACCCAGCGATGAAACGCTCGACATCCCTGTAAATAAGACAAAAGAGAGGGATTTATCCAGGCCACCTTGTCCCTCGGTTTATCAAGGAGAAGTGCTGAAGAGGCAGCTGACCTTTTCCCTGGCATTCCCAATCTGCAGCATCCTCCTTCTCGCTTCCCTCTCTGTCTCCCTCTTTGTCTACTGCTCCCATTTCCTCCTCATCCCTCCCTCCTCTTTTTTTTTCTCCTAGCCTCTACCTCTTCATCCTGACACCTCTTTTCTCAAGCCTCTTCTTTTTTCTCTCTACTCTCTCGATTGTTTCCTCTGTTTCACCAGCAGCATGTTGAGATGTTAACAAGGTCATGTTTTTCTGCCTTTATTTTGAACAGATATGAGGAATGGACAAAAAAATCATAAAGTAGACGACTTACCCAGTTTGCTCATCAGCCAGCTGTGATGTTCTCCACATTTTTCCTCTATTAGTTGGTGAACTAGCAGCTGAAGCTTATCCCACTACACTTGTCACAGACTATGAAAGCATCCGCTAAATGCCTGTAATATAAATGTAAAATGATGTTAATCTTCAGTTCTGTGGGGAGAAGGAACAGCTCCGCCCAATCTCTACCTCGGCGACTCATTTGCAGACTAACTATCATCTCCCAAGGTTAGATCCATGATTACAGCAGCCTCCTTCTTTGCAGGGGTCTGTGTTGCTGCTGCCTCTCTTCCCCTCACCATCACAGACAGAACACTGCCATCTGTTGATGGGTGGGGCTATTACACGTCTGGGGTTACTTTGCGGGTAAGACTAGGCTGACGGAGGCGAGGCTTCATGAGGTTTTGAAGAGTCAAGAAGTGTGGATGAAGGAAAGAGTCCAGAAGTGTATATAAAAGTTTGGAGATATTTAGCTCTGAAGCTTAATTTTCCTCCCAAATGTAAGGGAGTTGAATGGAGTTTTGTTTGTGCTGCTACACTATACTTATATACTTTCAATGTTTCCAAACCTTAAACATCCATTATCTTTATCTGGTGGACAGTGTAGTCTCTCCGATCCTTGAGTGATGGTTTCAGTATAGTAAATTTAAGTAGCAGCCATCATCCTGCATCCATACCCTGTTTTTTGAATGACGTTTGCAGTTTTTGTCACACTTGAAATCAATCTTGCTTAAATCCTACAAGCAATTATTTCTTTGTAACTTTAGATGAGTATGAGATGCAAATGAAATTGCGATACTTAGAAATAATAATAATAGAAAAACTTCCACCATGTATTGTCCAACCATGTGGGGAGGCAAAAGTGTTCATAGCTGTTCTGAACGGTCGCATTTGCAGTCAAGACAGTCTCCCCTGGAAGGCATTCATGGTGTTTCACTTGGTTGGAAACACGAAAAGTAACAAAAGTAGTTGCGTAACGAATGATAAAAGAGAGTTCAAGAGAAAACTTTAAACCCTGCTTACTTAATTTCAGTCAGTTTCGAAAGTTGCAGAGATAGTCTGAGACAGCCTCGCCGGTTCAGAAGCTGGTTGACCATCTGACAGGCACTTCTGATGAAATATTCTGCCACCTTTAACATCACTCTTCCCCCAGTGGCTCCAATTCTCCTCCACTCATTCTAAACAGCCCTTATCTATAAGATTATACACAACTTTCTGCTTCTCTCTTCTAAAATTCAGAGGAAGTTTGCTGCATATGTTTTCAGGCAGTGTGATTCATAACTCCTACTCCTCTTAGTCTAACTTCTTATGCCGCTTTTCACTAAGAATCTTTGCAAGTTGCTGTGAATAAGCGTGTCAGCAAAATCCTTTCATGTAAATCATGGGCTGTTGATATTAAAAGGCTTTGGCAGGAGACAAATGTTCCAATTCCAGGCCGATAATGGGCTGCGAGCAGCTTTGGCAGGACCGCGGCCTCTGTTTGATGCTCCCTGGTGGTTTGTCCTGGGTGCTGCTCAGGCCACACAGAGGTTGGGAGGGTGGGTGTATCAGTTTGGCCGGTGCCGAGCACATCAGTTCGACACCTCGTTAAAGACCCGGCTTCCGAACCCACACACCGTCCCCCGCTGAGCTGCTGCTTCAGCTCCCGATCCGGTTTCACTCAACCTCCACCGCAGCGCAAGCGCTCAGGGTATTTTTCGTGCCCCGGCAAGAGGAATAATGCTCCAGAGAGTCTTGACTCACAACTTTTATTATTCTACTCAAGTTCTTAAAACTTTTTTTTTTAAAGCTCCTAGCTCCAGAGCAATGCCAGCAGTGGCTTACAATCCAGTCTTTTTATTCAGTGGCCGTGACCTCCCTGCTTGTCGGATTGTGTGCAGGCATATGTGTGTGTGTGTGTTTTAGACATCAGAACTATGTAAAGTGCCATATCTACACCCGGCCAGAGTATTTGCTTCCCTTCTGGCTCTGACCTACACTTGTTCTGCTCTGGTTCACTTCACTCTCACTGGACATGGCTGCCTTTCGTGCCTCTCTCTCTCTCTCATTGCCTCTCTATTTGTCCCTCTGCCTCGCTCTATCACCCAGCACTCCCCGCTCTTCTGTTTTCCCTCACGTGAAGCCCTGATCCATCTCTCTTCCCCTCACTGTGCTCTCCTGTGGTCTCTCACTGGCTACCTCCCCGCCTCTCCTGCTCTCTCAGCCCTGGTGGTGTTCGGGGTCGGGCGAGGGTCGCCCACAGTACGGTAGGCCGGCACTTTGCCAGGTCTGTCATAGCTGTCTGTCTGTACCTCTGAGCAGCAGGAAAACCACCATTGCTGCAAAGATTAATTATTTCTTATGAGATGTTGTATGGTGGTTAGGTGAAACCTAAGCAAACTGTCCAATGCATTTATGTTTTTAAGTCTTGTTATATCAGGACATTAGTTATTCCAAGTTTTTCAGGAAAATTTTGTTAGTTTTAAGACTAGATGAAGCCAGTTAATTTCTTTCAGCCTTCCAATAAAAAATGAAAAGTTTATGTCAAATTTGTCAGTTCGGTGGAAACATAGCGTCTGTCTTAGTTTCACTCCGTCTCTGTTCCTCCCTGCCTGTTCTCTCCTCACGCTCCTCCTTCTGCTTTGTTCTCCGTTATCCTGTCACTCTTCACACAGAACAAAACGCATGCTTGATAATGCTCTCTCCTTCCCTGTGTGCACTTCTCTCCTTTGTTCTTTCATTTCACTCTCCAAAGTTATTTAATTTCGGGTTACGCTGGCTGAGAGCCACTGTGTTTCAAAGAGGGCAGAGGGGTTTTTGTAATCTTTGGTCATCTGAGGACTGGAGCGATTGCTCTGCTCTTTGATCCCAACTGTTCCGACCTTGATGTAATTAGCACTGATGCTCTAATATGCATTTGTCATGCAGCGAACGTCGTTGCTCGAACACCTGAGACCAGTGTTCTTTGCTGTCATTTCTCACCTTCACAGATAATTCTTACTTTGTTTTGTGCAGAGTTGTGCTCAGGAGGATTATTTAAAAAGTTTGAAAACCAATTTTTTTGACAAAGTGAACTTGAAAAAAAGACATGAACAAACCCTAAACCAAACCTTTATACTATATACCACATCTTACTCTTGGTGACCTTGTTTAACCTTTTTGGGGTTTCAATGTTTAGTTTGATTTTACAGACAAAATAATTAAGAAGTCTTGGGCCCAGAGTTAGTCATTGTTACTGCTTGTTCCGCTCTACATCAGGTGCAAGATTTGGTGCTGAAACATAGAAAAGATAGATGTGTGTTGGTTTGTATGTGTGCAAAAAAAAAAATGAGCAAAGATATCCTTCAACAAACAAATTCTCTCAGATGGAGGCCTCTGTGACCAAACCTTTATCAAACTGTGGTCTGTTCCGTATTCATCTTCACACGGGGCTTCTAGAAGAAGAAACCCTGTAGGATGCACTGGTTATTGAGGCTTGTCAGCAGACAGCAGTCTACCTTAATGTTTCCCTGCAGCATTGGGGTCAAATGCAGGTCTGGAAAAACCTCTGTGCTCCCTTTTAAAATGAATTGTTGGATTAACAAGGCCCAGACAGTCAGAGTGAAGCCCAGCTGATTTCAGTCTGTTTGGGAGTGTTGAGAACGGTGAGAATGGGTTACAAAGGACATGGCACCAGGTTGCACGAGTGGCAACTTAAGAATTGACTGAATTGACTGCAATGTGATCTTTTCCCTCATTGATTTGGTATGATTTGGAAAACCCACTAGAGTGCATGAATCAGAGGAAGAAAGATAAAAAAATTGTCCCAAATTCTGCAGTTCTTGTTACTCTTCCAAGGAGTTGGCATCTCGTAACCATTGGTAACAGTTCTACAAACAGTCCTAGATAGGCTTAAATCGACTGCTTGCCATCTGAGAGAGAGACCTCCCAGTAGACCAGAACCTGTCGGAAAGAATCTGTCCGCCGCTTTCAACAAAATGAAAAACAGCAGCTCTCCTAGAAACCTATCCTGACAGGTATTCCCATAATGAGGGGAATGGCCAAGAAAGCTTCATTCATAAAGTAGTAGCAGTTTTACAAGTCCCCCTTCGTGCATTTCTCTTGCTCATACATCACTTTAATACTGTTGACAATTTTAATGCTTTCCATTAGAACCAAATTAGTATATCAGAACAGAACTGCTGTGTTATAAAAACCTAATGGACTACGAAATAATATTTGAATGTTGCTTTTAACAGAAACCTGTGAAAAATTGGACTCCTACAAAATATGAAACATAGCAGTGAGATTTATTCAACTTGACTTAGGGATCACAAGCCTGTGGTCCTGTTTGTGGTTTAAACATGGCAACACAGCCATGAGTAGGAGTAGCTTTGTTTCCATTGGTGTCTCCCAAGCAATCATGTTTAAACATTAACCTGGGCCTGAAGCAAAAGTGTCCTCAAACTTTAATGTGTTTTATTAGGCATGTCAAGTTTTAGGTTTTTCTCTGATCATGCTTTCTTCAGTTGTATAGCAATCATGACCGCAGGCCACATAGATCATTTGCTGTATGACAGGAGCTTTCTTCCCAGTGTGTTCTGTATGGATTAAGTCTGAAATTGGTAGTACAATGGTACAACTGTACTATGGACGATGCATCCAAGTTGAACCCAAAGTCATCATCATAGTCACTATCATTAGTCTGACCTTAAGGCCAGACAAGTATGTCAGTATCGGACAAATCAGCAAAGGTGAAGCTAATTTTCTGGTCGGTGACAGGATGAAAACTCTCTCACATGAAGTCAGACACCTCAATCCACCCCAACTTCCATAGGCTCCTCTTACATTCTGTCTTACTACATATAGGAGAAAACTTAGAACCTGTAGTATTGAACTTTGGCACTGGACATAAATTGTGAGATGCAGAATTGACCAATATGAACCAATACGGTAATTCCTAGGATTACTGGGCTGGTCAGTCATCGGATAAGTTGCATTAAAGCACAAAGTTCGAAAGTGTTCTGCCACATGCATGAGCCATTATCTGCATGCAAGCTTGCAATTGGAAGAACTGACCGTTCTTAGTGTCCAGAAGTGGGTGACCACAATTTACAACTCATACTCCGAGGCAGCCAAGGGAAAATGAAAAATTTCTTCATCTGAAAACAACAGAGTACATGATCTGAAGTAGTAAAAATTAAACCGTGCATCCCAAAGGATAAAAAAAAAAAAAAATCATAAAACTGAGATCAACAGGGCACAAAGCTAATTTCTTAACCCTGCTTGTACTTCATGTGGCTAACAGCTCCCAGGAAGGTGATAACACAGTGCATTAGGTGCTATCTGTGCATCTCCATGTATTTGTTTTTTTCCACTGCGTTTTTTTTCACCTGAACGACATGTTCTCAGTAGGAACACATGTCAGACCCTCAGGGTGTTCCCTGTCCGCACAAGTTACCCTGCCTGCTGCTATCGGATTGTGTCAACGAAACCCTAAAGGCAAACACAGCCCCCTCTTTTTTCCATCATTCTCTCCTTCATTGCCCCTATAAGACCCCCTTCCCCTCACCCCAACCCTCTTGTCCTTCAATCCTCACCTATGTTCCTCTCCATCTACCAATTTATGATCTCATCTCGACTTGACGCACACATTCAAGGTGTGTGAAAGACTCTTTGTTCCCACTCTATGGAGCCATTGTCCTCCACGAAACCAACTTGGTTCGCTCAGCTCCATCTTCAATCTGTATTCCAATCTCGGATCTGCTAAAAGGAAGGGAGACCTGAGATTCACCTCTCACAAATCTCCGCAAATCTTCCACTCATTTTACCAGCAGATGTTCTGGCCCTTATTCTGTACGGCTTCTCTCCGTCCATGCGCGCCGGGAGTCTTCACGCTCGCAGTTCAGGAGGAAATCCTGTCCTGACGTTTGTCTCACAGTAGGAGTTCTCCCATCAATTACGCTGTTGTAAATCCAATCGGCTCTGAACTACGCCAGACGCGGACGCTATTAATCAACCGGGCCTGGAAGAGAGGCCGGCGCTTCTGTTTTTTCCTCCATAATTACTACCTTTTTGGAAATGGAAGCAAGGTCAATCTGCTGCATTGCTAAACACATGCATTAGACGGGCGGAGCATGGCATTAATAGGCAGGTGCAACTGTGATGACACTTTTATTTGCGCTCAGTTGAATAACAAAGAAAATTGATGGTGTATTTTACGAGTTGTTTGTTTTTCTTTTTGACAGTGATTCACTGAGGCTTTCAAGGTGCCCTCTGTCAAAAGCCAGTGCCTCAGGGTGTAGACATGTGTATGTTATGTACTGCTGCTTGTGGTTCACGTGTGTGCAGTTTGGAATGAGTCCGTGTGGCCAGACCGGGGAGGACCGACATGCCACCAGTGGGCTGATTTTTATCAGTCTCATGTTGAAACGAGACACGCTTCAGTGTTCAGCCTGTTTGAACTAATGAGATAACACACTCCTCCACGTCCCCCACCCCCCGCTGAGGTTTGCGAGCTCTGATCCCGATCTGATCTGGTCGGAATGAACACGGCGAAAAATGATGAGCTCGGTTCTCTCAAGAGCTTGTTTGGTTTTGATCAAAATCAAATTAGTCGTTCTTTTAGCAGCATTTATTAGCATTCAGCGCTCGAACTTTCAGTTAGTTAATTGGATTGGAAGCAGGACAAAAAGAGAGAGAGATACACTGGAGGAACACAGAACAAAAAAAAAAACAAAGATAGGTAGGAAATTAAATTGGAAATTCAGGTTTATTATCTCCAGTGGGACGGGATGAGCCTTGAACTGTGAGCTAATTCAGTGAGGTGTGCCAGAATGGAGTCGCTGGGAGATAAACCTTCAGTAAGTATTCACACACCGTAAATGTGTGTGTGTGTCTGTGTGTGTGTGCTTTCCTGGCACAGGTCATAAACCCTTTCCCTATCAGATTTCCTCCCCTCTCACCACATGCATGCCACTCAGCGAGCAGCGATCCATGTCCCCGACGCCGTGTGCCTGCCCGGGACCCTGGAGAATGAAGGATTATCTCCTCACCCACACTTGTTACTGATATTGGCAATGTAAGCTGGGAGAAACACAAGATCTGATTGTGATTTAGAATAGGTTTTTATGGCATAATCCAGATGATCCTGGATTGAGCTCGTTGAGAAAATGAGGGAAGTAGAATTTTTGTCCAGGGTTTAGGTTTGATGAGGATCAGAAATTTGTTGATATCTTGAATGTGATATCATTGGAAATAACGTGCTTAAATCCAAGTCACTCTTCATGCTTATTTCTATCCTATTGTATGATGTGTTGAACGTTACAACAGCATTTCTTGAAACTTTTGATAAACATTAAGGATATTAATTGTAGCATGTCGCCTAAGTTTATCTTGCAAATCAAGACAAAATGCAGCAGTTTCTCACCAACCTCACCTGAGAAAAGTGAGACTTCAACATTTTGTATTGCAGCCAAGAGCCTGAGCCATAACATTTACTTTCTCTCCTGTCCAAAGTTTCTGGTCCAACTTTATGCCTGCTCCACATATCTTCTATTATCTCACCTTTAAGCTTTGGGGTGAAACATTAATTTTTTTCTGACACTTCCTCTTCACCTGCCCGAAGTTAATTTCCCCGACCGTTCCTCTCCATCGAACAAATATTCTCCCTCTGCACTTCTGGATGCTTTTTTCTATTTCTTTTTTTTTTTCCTCATGTTGCTATCTGGCTGTGGAAGAGACAGCTGAGCTGCAGCAGGCCTGCAGCCCAGAAGCTATTTCTCAGCAACAGAGCGCCCTAAGCCCTCCAATCTTCTTCTTTTTTTTTTTATTTATAATGCCGTGTGTTTGTGCTTGTCAAAAGTGTGTACAGATAGTGCTAGTCGTTCTTTACATTATTTGTCATTCGTCATTTCTTAAATATTAGAGGGATAAAATCTTGCTCATTTCTGAAACTTGAAGAAAAAGCAACGTTTTAATTTCCAAACTTAATTTAATCCTAATTTGACACAAATAAGATTGAAACACTAGAAAAGATGACATGGCATTTGACAGGTGACATGATGAATGACAGTAACTTGAGTGTGTGTAGCTACACTGGGAATAAACCCTGTGGTAGTGTCACAACCCTCTCAGTGAGCCACACGAACAGGTTATACAGCAGTTCATAGATTGCTTTAATAATTTAGTTCACACATTCCTTCCCTGGGGGGGGGTCCAAACAGTCTCCAGGTATGCTCAGTGAATGGAACTGAGCAAATATTACATTAGTTATGAAGAGGAGATCATATAGAGTAGACTAAATGTGTGTGATTTGGTTAAAGAGATGGTTCAGTGCTGCAGTAGTTTTGACGAATTATACTATTTTTCCCATTTGCCCACAGTCAGAAACTAATAAATTCCTCCGGACAGATCGTTTTTATGTATTTTATTTAGTCTGAGGTTATGTCAAACAGCAATATTAGGCTATTGTGGCTCAATTATTGAGTGTCTGTGGGATCAAATAGCATTATCATGACCCCATAGTCGTCCAGGAATTGAGCGAAATCAAGCAAGTAAACAAAGGGGGCGTGAGAGGTGCCTTTTCCAAGCTTTGTCTGAGTGGAGGTCGACAGTGTCAGACTTTGAAGCCCCCTGGTTTATACGGTTGAGGAGGGAAGCTTATCTCCAGGGTCAGTCTGGGTGGGGGACAGTTGCTCTCTGTGTATAGATCAAGAGGATTAGTGTTGTTTGACAGATGCTGTGATTTCAGTTAACCTTCCTGCACTAAGCTATTAGCAGCAGCAGGATCAGAACCCAGTTCATCTCTGCTGCCTTTGTATGTCTTTTGGATGGATTTTCAAGATATTAAATGTTTATCTTCTGCCATCAAATGACCAGCATGTAGTAAGATGGAGGCACACTGTTGTCAAGCACAGAAAGCCTTTGTCTATTTTTCTGTGTATGAGACAAAAATGAAAAATGGCTGCCTCAGAGAGTTTCTCTCATGGTTCAAATACATCAAACGAGACAATTTTCTCATGTATCGAAAATAGTTTGTTTTTCAAAGAGTAAATTTTAACACTCTAACACGTGACAATTTTCAAACAATAACAGCTGGTGGTGAATACTCTCATAGTAACGTTCGTGATGATAACATCCATCTGTGTAATTGGAATTTTGACAGAATCGGTTTCATTGTTTACACACAAGTGTAGCGTTTTGGAACAAAATCCTTCGTCTGTTTTCATCGAGAATTGTTCCAAAATATAAATGGAAATGAATCAAAGTGCTTTGAAGCGTAAAAACAGGGGTCAAGATCTAAATGAGCTGCAGGTCGCTTCCATTTGTTGTTAGGGATGAGAATTGATTTTATCAATACCAATGCCATTATTGATAATGCTTATTGATCAGATTCTTTTTCGATTGCCTTATTGATTCCTGATCACTTTTAGTTGATCAACAGTCTCCCATCATCTGAAATGGATGAAATGAGGGAAGATTTGTACAACATTCATTTTCATTTAGGTTTTCTTAGTCAATGGAAACATTTGCTGGACCTGCTTGCCATGGAGCTAATGTTATTATAAGATAATTAAGCTGTTTACTCTGGGTAACTCCTTGTTTGATGTTTCAACATATTGCTGGTGTTTCCACCCTTACATGAAACTGTCATTTTAGAGACATTACAGTGAATACTGTTGTCATCTTGTCTTTGTGAAACGAAGCCAAGTCTAGGACCATTTCTTCCACTCTGCCATGATTCCTTCTTGTTGCAAGTTCATCTTCTTGTCGACGTCATTGTTTTGCAACGTGTCAGAAAATGGATCCAACGGATTGGACAATTTGGATTCAGTTCTCAACTGGAACCTGTTCTCGCACATGTGACTAAATTCACAGCTGCATTTCTAGAGCCACATTCCAAAGAAGAGACAGTAAATATTGTATTAGGTCAGTGCACTGGGAAAAAAAAAGCAAAGATCGTTCTTTGGTTTCATTTAGTGTTGTGTGGTTGATCAAAGTGTGATTGTGGTGAATGCGTAATGTCAATTCCTGAATGTTAGCAGTGGCACTGCCAGTTTTAAAAGACATGATTCAAACTTGCAAAACAAAGAGATGGAAAATATTCACTTTATGAACTTCTATTAATTTCTTTATTCTGCATGAATCCTACAGAATATGAAAACACTGCTATACAGTAGTAGCAAATGATTATGTTCTACAGTGAACCTCTGGTGCCTTTCACCTTTTTAGATGCAATATGTTCATAATTTCTAAATTCTTTGTTTTAACTGATAGTAAACTGAACATCTTTGGGTTTTGGAGTGTTGGTCAAACAAAACAAACATTTTGAACTTAATGAAATTCTGATGGACATTTTTCACTAAATTCTGATGTTTTATAGACCAAACAAAAAAATCAGCCAATTTAGAAAATAAACTGCACAATAAAGTAATAAATAGTGAAAACAATTCCTAGAAGCAGGCCCAAAATTACACTCCTCATATAGACAGTGTTAATGGTTTGAGCTGCACTCCTCCACACAGCTTGTTGTCATTTGGTTCTTGGAAGTCATGTTTCTCAACATTTCCTTGAAGCTGCAGAAAAAGGGTGACAGTTTGTAAAATCATGGTCCAGAATCTAATTCGGGGCCACAGCACATCTTCCACTGGATCTTCACGTGACACAATCAGCAACAGCCCGTCCTATGCAGCTGTCCCAATAAGACAGACAGATGTTTCATCCTCAAGCCATCCCAGATAAAAACACATGGTGTGGGAGGTGCTGTGAAACGAGTCATGACCAGAGATGTGTTACACCAAGAATGCTGTGTGTGTCAGGTGCGGTAATTCATGAGGCTCACATGTGAGTGTTTCAGGAAAAGCGCGGTGATCTTTTTTATGAATGAGACAAGCCAGGCTGCTGCAGTGTGAGTTGATTTGGAGCTTCACAGTTTGCTGCTGGCCACGATGTACAAAGAGTGCAGTATGTAGGTCAGGTCGAGTGTGTGTGTGTGTGTGTGTGAGGGAGAGACTGTAACTCCTAAAGTTCTCTAGTGAAATGTAATAAAACCAAGGGAACAGTGACTAAAATACCTTTCAAACGCTCCCATTGTAGTCAAATTCAAAATTCTAATAACTCTGTCGACAGAATTGCATCTTAACTTTCCAACTTGTTCAAAAGTTTGAGTTTGATGGCTTGAGTTGAACAATGAATCATCCCCCGTGACAGATGCTACTCGGGCAATAATCAGAGCCAGTGTTCTGGTATTGATTGGCAGCCTTCCTGATTTATCTTTTGAAAGCATCTACGAGCAATATTTGTATAATAGCTATGGATCAAATGACTATGTTTGATATAGGGAGAGCACTCTTTGTGTTTCAGCTCATTGTTTTGGTTTTACAGCCGGGAACTTTACTTTCACCTCTCTGATGGTGTTGTTTTCAGCTGCATCAGGCAGCTGTTTTCAGGTGGGAATGTTACACCATTATTCCACCTCACCGTTCTGTATAAAACATACAAATGCTTGATTATTATATCATTATTGTTTCGCTGTTAAGAGGGCAGCCAAGGTAGAACCTAATTGCTGTATCTGTAAAATGGGTGAGCTGGCAGAATGGGACAGGTGAGTGATATTTTGACGACTTGTTATGTGTGCGACCCACCACCAGGAGAGTTGAAAATCATCATCACAGCGGCAATTAGCAATAAACTCAAAGAATTTACAGCAACTGAAAATGACTGTGAAAAGGGGAGACGACGGGAAACGTCTGCAAGCTCCTATGTTTCGCAAGATATGAATCCACGTAAAACTGGTGTTAATGTGCATGTTACAAAGACTGCAATTTGGTCACCTCTACTATATATATTTTTGCTTTACCTACTTTGAACATGTACATTATATGTAAGGAAACTGAGCTGTGCTTATGTTTCTTGCTTTCATCTGCCTTGAGCAAACTTTCTTTGTGCTTTTTCCCATCCCTTAAAAACTGGGAATGGCTAAACCCCACAGCAGCCATTTCTTTCAGCATTGTTAAGAGTCAGAGAGAAAACACTTGTATGATAATACTGCAGGCTTTCCTCTTTCTATTGAGCCCAGACTGCCGGGCCAAACACCACTCAGTGCTTATTATTCTTTCATCTCTCTGACTGGTCACCCTGATGGGACCTGTTCAAAGGGCCTTGGCTATCAATAAATAGACATTTGGACCTTGATGCCAAATTATTACATAATGCTGGAGACCTGAGGGCAGCTACGGGCTGGTGGGAGGCTTCACACATCCCCCTCAACCCCCCCGGGCCGGCTGCCATTGTTACACTGGAAGCGTGTGGCAGCCTTGCTCTGGCTCACTTACAGCAGGCTCAGTGCAAACAACTGGTTGAGCCCTGAATGTAAAACAGCCTGGTGTGTGTGTGAGAGAGGAACACAGAGAAGGACAGGGACAGAATATGCATATCTTTATTTACCATCTTTGCAGGTAAATTTGGTTTGCATTTTCTGTATGCATTTGTGTTTGTCATCTGCCTGTTGGAGTACAGACAATGTCAAACTATTGTTTATTTTGCAAGGAATCTGTTCGTGTGTGTATAAGTCTCAGTGTGTTTGCAGCCCCGAAACCAATACCATGTCACTCGGATTTGTTTTCTTTGAGACACAGGGCAACAGCCAGGTGCCCTAAGTGATGATGCGCCAAGGACATGGAAGCACAGCACAGCGACGGCGAAAGATCTGAGGGAGCACGAAGTAAATTCGAGCGCAGCTTGGTCCACGAGTCAGCCTTCAAGTGCACAGGCACGGATTTGTAAGAGTAAGAGTTAGGTTTGAGCGTGAGGGAGGACGGAATCATGAGCGTGACAGATGATTTGAGCATGCAAGAGGAATTGTGTAACTACATTTGAGCCAGCAGTAGGGATTCTCACGCTCGTAATGATCAAAGCTGCTCGGCCTCACTTTGGCCAGCCTGAGTCCACTGAGCACAGACTGAGAGCAGAGGTCAATTTGATATGGAAGTGAGGTGTCGTCCTGGTAGACCCTTCCTTCTGCTTTTAAAACACAAACTGGGGCAGTGGCGTTTTTTAAAAACCAGCAGATGGAGACAAAGGAAAATGTCTGTATTATCTTAAAAATCGAAATGCGTTGACACCTAATGACTAAAATCACACTTCATTTGTTGGCAACTTTTATAATGAGAGTTATAATAAGAGTTATAAAAGAGTAAATTCAAAAAAAGAGTCAAATTTGTTTAAAAGTAGTTATAGTATCATCATAGTGGCCATATTAGCCTTGTGTGATTTTCAGAATCAGATGCGTAGTTTTCTTAATTTTCTTGCATTGCTTTTGTAAATAAATGTAACAGAGAAAAGTATTCAAACCATTGGGAGCCATCAGTGAATCATCTATGAATCAGGCTCATAGTCACTTCAGAGCTGAGCTGCCCTCAGAAATCTAACGAGCCTAATGTGGTAGTTGGGTGCGGTCTGATCCGACTTCATGTGGGATTCAGAAAACTACTTAGTGGTTCAAATAAATACTACTGCTATTAATTTAGTAATTATGGCCTGTGGGTGCATTCAGAATTACAGCACTTTCAAAATAGGCTTGACACCAATCCGACATAAAGGGATGAGTAAACTCGGTGATGTTAAGTTGGATTGCCATAATTTGGCACTGAAATTATTGGCTTCATTTTAAGGCATATTGGCTTTAAATACGTCAATCACATCTTGGCCTAAATAGTCATATGGTCACCAGTTGCATCCTAACAAAGGAGCAATATATTCACAAGCCGATTTTTTTTTCTCCTTGTGTAGACTTCAACTTTGAAAAAGATCATGACCCTGACATCCAGATGTGGGTGTGTCCAGTTGCAGCTTGCTACTTAAAAAAATGGTTGGCAAGCGACCTCTTGCGATCTCAAGTGCCCCAGCGGGCAAAACAGCTGGAGAAAATTGAAGAGCAGGCTCGTAAAGATGTGTGATCGGGATTGCACGCTCAAATCTGATTCTGCTCTCGCAAATCTGTGCCTGTGCGCTCTCAAAGGTTGACTGACAGAGCGGCGCTCAGAATTAGTTTCGTGCTCTCTCAGATCTTTTGTCATCAATATACTCTAATACAAGGGTCCACACGTGCAAGCACACACACACACACACACATACTGCACTTATTCCTGCACACATCAAACCTGTTTGTCCAAGAGGGAGGGATTGGGATTCTGAAAATTAATAAGAAAAAACACATATCAGATGCCAAAGTGAGCTAAATAATGTATTTTCAAAAACTGATCTATCCAAGAAAGCCATAGTCATAATGATGCAGTTGTGCTTTGAAGTGTGGCGTCAAAGCTCTGAACCGTGTTTTTTAAACCAGTGATCATCCACCTGCAGCAGTTTGTTTGCTCTCCTTCATCAAACAGCCTGTTCAGACAGCTCTCAGTTCTCCCTCACTCCCCTGATCCTGGTAATCTGCCACTTTTTTCCCCTCTGAGCTCAGAAGCAAACAGCAGATTCACCAGCTCCTCCTGTGCCGGCCTGAGTGATGTTGCTGCCTAATGATGGCAGCGCCACAGAGAGTGTCAGAAGAAGCGATAGCAGTGAGCGTCTCTGTGTCAACAGGCTGAGCGCAGAGTCTGTGACATGACAATTGAAGTGCATCACTTACAGCGGTAGCCATCAAAGCATCCCATCTCCCCTCCTCGCATCTGTCCTGCCACTGTCCTCTTGGCAGGAGACATGCTCTAATTGGACATGAGTGGGATTCTAGATGGACACACGCTGCAGTTTGAACTTGAGAACCAAGAACAAGATGCAGTAAACTGAGAGTAACCCCATGTTGACCAACTCTATAAGGCTGTGTAAGACAAGCTGACTTTAAAATGCCCTGTGGAGTTTTTGACCTCCAGTCTGCACACCTTAGTCACAATAGTCACTTTCTTTTAGCTCTGTTTTGGTCTTTAAAAACTCTTGAGGGAATTGGTCCAATTACGTCCCTGCCAGCTTCGCCTGTCTGCTGTTTGGTGCAGGGCAGGTGGTGTGCAGTGGTGTGCAGAACGTTTTTACTGAAAACTGGTGTGGCTGGAATTGGGGTTGATGAAAATGTTGAGACTGAACTAAAACAATCAAGTAAAATCAAAAGAATGAGCTGAAAGACACTAAAGCAATCTTTGCAATCAAATGTCCAGAACTTCTCTATCTCATATCACTCTGTTTAATTATGTTTCTTTTCATTTTGGTCACTTTTGACCCTTGTGTCTTGTGACCTCAAAGAGTGACCCTGAGCCACTAGGCCACTGACTGAAGACATTTGACATGTCACAGCAGGAAAAGCACAGTTGTAAATAATATCTATATAAATAATAGATATTAATGATGGATGAATTCTATTTAGCTGCTTCAGTTTCAGGGTCCTGGTGTTGTTCATGCTGACTCACTGTCACATTGTCAGTTAGTTAAAATGTCTGCAGTCAAAAAGCTTTTTAAGATAGTTTTAATTTGAGCTCGCTACTGAAAAATGTACAAAAATTCAAGCACAATACAATGATAGTTACTAGGTTTCCATGTAGAGTTTGCTGACGTGATCATTTCAACTTTTATTTCACTTAAAATAACTACTTTTATTGTAGTTGCTTCCCCTATCATTGTTAATGATTGACAAGAATTGTGGAGCGTGAACTTTCTTCGGCTTCTGAAGGAGGGCCTGCTAGAAAAACCACGGCTCTATTTACCATATTTTCGGGGTGTAAAAATACTTAGTCAGAGATTCCACTGGATGCTAAAACGATAACTTTCACTCCAACACATGCATTTGATTTGGAGGAGGAGAAAAAACAAAAGAGGTGATGACACTAATGAGAAAATATAATGAAAGAATAAACTCCGTTCTTTCCTCAGTAACTCCACCACCCACTCTCTTAATAACCTCTTAAATGTCTTTAAGGTTTCTAATCACAGTGTTCGGCTTCGCTGCCAAATAGGGCTTTGATGCTGTGATTGATTTAATGATTAGGTGGAGACGGCTCTTTCTGCCTATTAGTACAAATACACTATTTAACCTAATTACTCTAGGAGCGTTGTTGTTACATAACTGTGCTTCCCTGAGACGACTGCAGGTAGACAAGCAGTGACATGTTGCTTTAAAAATAGGTCAGTTGCATGGTTCTGCTCAAAAGCAAAGTAGCCAGAGTACGCGAGTAGCACATAATTCCCACGCTTGTAAAAATTTATAGCAGTTCAATTATGGGATTTTTCTAAACTCTGGCTCCGAAAATGCCCAAGGGACTAATGAAAAAGCATCTTTCTTGAATTCAAAGTGAAAAAAACAAAAAAATATCTTATTTGCTTCTTTCTCTCTGCTCAGTATTTTCCTCTGCTGTTGCACAAGCAGCTCCAGCAGGAAGGACTCTGGTCAGCGTTCTGTTGATGTTTTCTCGGCCCTTCATTAGGACCGAATTCAACCGGGTCCAAACAGGAGATTAGTGAAGCAGGCCAGTGACACACAGCCTCAAAATGACCAACTAACAAGCCACAGATAAGAACTGGAAGGCCTCTCCTCTCGGAAGCGCTGACGAACAAGGCGGAGAAAGCCAGAGGGGGAAGCGGGGCCCATGCAAATTGTGCTTCATTGGACGGAGGCTCTCAGACGTGTGTCAAACCGCTAGTGGCCGAAAGAGGACTGTAAACATCCAGGCTCCCCGATGGCTTTTCCATCTCTGTGTTTTGCTGAGGTCATAAAGGGTGTGCGGGTTAAGTATTTTTGAGGAAATGTGTATGTGTGTGTGTGTGTGTGTGTGATTTTTGGCACAAAAGAAGCCCAGATGGCCCATTTTCAAGGCACCTCAAGGTCACAATCCTCTCTCCCTCTCCTCCAGCCCTCCCATTAAACATCACCGTGAAAAGCAATAAACAACTGTAAGCGATGCAAACAGGACAAGAGTAAATATAGGGAGAGAAGGAGGAAAGTGATTAAAGCCCCATTCGGACGGGTTTAACACGACAAGGGGAGGTAGAGAATTAAATATTCACTGTGCTCCTCAGTAATTTGAGTCATCGTCCCGGACGGCATTTTAACCATTGGAAAATTACAGGATATGGTCTGTAATAGACTTGGACATTCCACAGGACAAACCCAAAAGAGAGAGCCAAAAAGCCTCCCCAGGGAAGCATGGGAGAGCTGAGGGGGAAGGCCTGGAGGGAGAGAGTCGAGGCAAAGATCCCGCGTCAGGTGAACTTGAGTCAAAAGCAGCACCCAGGGTCATAACTCAAATCTGAACACACAGACATGGTACACTTATTCTTTCGATTTAGTGTGACTTGCACTTCTCAAGGATGTTGTTCTGTCCAGTTAAACATCCATGAATCTGCTTAGAAATCAAAGGAAAAAATCTCTGGAGAATCATTATGTTTTTCTTGAGTATCAAAGTAATCCAGTGGTAGGCGTCTGTACGTCCATGGGTACATTGCAAAATGGAACTGCTAATTCAGCATCCTTTGAAAAGTGCCAATTGGCCAAAAACAACACAGGGTTACAAAATACAAATACCTGCCAGTGGCTGAAATTCCAGCAGGTCATTTGATGAGCCCATTGGGTGTGTCTTGCTCTCCTGATGGCTTTCATTATCTCTCTAGTCATATCGGTTCTCAAAAAGGCCTAAATGTTAATGTGAGCATGCTTCCACATCATAATACAAAAAAAAAAAGTTTGGACTTGGACACAGGAGTCACAGAACAGAAGAAAAAATAGAAAAGTAAGCAGCTCTTCTCACTACAAAAAAATCACTGGTGTCAATCAACTCATTTTGCCTGTAGTTACAGAAATATTCAAAAACTGTGGTTGCTTTACGTTTAAAGAAAATCCACCCGCTGCTCCTGTTAATGAAATCTCTAGGAAATACAGACAGTATCCATACACAGGTACAGGATGCCTCTCTGGGTCAGGGACTATTGATATTGACACTACCACAACCTCTGTCCCAGAAAGAGTCTCCACTGCATCACTGGGAGATTCCAGTTTCATTTAAACAAATTGATCTGTTTTTGCCAGCTAATCCATACATGTTGCTCAGAGTGTATCATACAGCGGTCACTCACACAGTCAATGCAGATCAGTGGACTGCGGTGATTGCTCCTGGCTTAAGCTTAGTGACACAGCGATAGCCCTTGTAGTCCTTCATCCATTAATACCTCAACACAGTCACATCAGATTTTGCAGAATAAGCATTAGATAAAGCAGACTGCATTTTGTGGAGAAGTAATCATGAAACCTGATTAAATTTTCATTTGACATCACTGTGATTTGACAAGCATTGAGGACGCTAGTTTGATGGAAAAGTTGACAGTAGATATTTGCTGTCACTTGCAAATTTGGCGCCTTTACACTGCAAAGACAATGTAACCCTTGCCCTGCCAAATCCTGACCCAGACATACTTTCCACTCTATCACCTGTCTAATTTTTATCAATACGCGACAGTCATTGCATAAACAAGTTGGTTTAATGGAAAGGTTGCACTTATGCAACCAAATGCTTTGGTTAAGTTTTGGCATTTTTGCGAGTCAGTTTCATCAAACTCATTGGCTTTAAAGACTTTAAGCTCAAATTGAGTTAAATGCACTGGGCTGTTGTTCTAATCAAGTCCAATAAAATTATAGTACAAAGAACCAGTTTGTCTTCATCCAAAAACCAAAGAGGTGTTCCAGAGGCATCCATTTCCAAACTCACAGCCAACCAGATGGTTGGCTTTGGACTTTCCTTAAAATGTGTTATCAGATTTTTGGAGAGAGACTTTTTCAAAAGCATCCATTACTGGCAATGCAACATTAGCTCAATACAAAAATTAACTTGCAATATGCAGGGTGTTTGAGTTTGCTCTATTGAAAGTCAACACATACTGCACACCCTGCTATATCCCATCACAGTGCCTCTAAATGCCACAGTCGTGTAATGTTTTCACAGTGGGTAAGCATTTTACTGTGCTCACTGGTTAATTTAGAATGCCTTTAAGAAGAAAGGAAGAAATGATGTCTTGAGTGTTCATGGATTAGTGTGGAAAACAACTCTTCACGACCCACTGCTGTTTTCCCTGCAGCCTCTTGCAAGTTCCAAGGTGTCTGCGAGGAGACTAACCTGGCATACTGTATGGCCTGCAGAAGCATAACCCGGTGTTAGCGACACCAGATAACAACAGCAGCTCAGCCTTGTGCAGCATTAGCATGTCATTCTGGGAGGGAATGGACTGTGGTATCCCATTTTAAGCAGGGATGAGGGATGGAGAGCTGCTCCCACACGGGGATAGGATTTGCTGCTGCGGGCCCCGTTGTTCCCCTAATGCAGCATGAGGATGGAGGCGGCGGCGTGCCGGGATCCAGCTCCGCTTTCCAGCTCTCAGCCTCGCCTGCTGCCAAACCAAAACCTTTTCACGTCGTGCACTGTCTTAACAAGAGGGGTGGTGGTAGTTTTTCCCACTGAGGCTGTGTGCTTCTTTCAACTGCCAAACACGATTGTTTGGCAAATTACTAAGGCCTAACTTTTATTTGACGGAGCAAATTCTTTGGTCGCACATAATTGCTACAACTTACTTGTTATGGCATGTACTAATGTATTTTATACACTAGTTATTCTCAACCAAACAGTCTGGTCACAGATTAGTTCCAACTGTGTTGATAATTCCCATGAAGCCCAATTAGTCATGCTTTTATACTGTTTTTGTTCTCGTGTGTGCACACTACTTAGAAAACATTTTATTGTTGAAGAAAAGCCTCAGTACTACTGAGGATGTTCTCACCAATTATTGTTGCTGCTGCTCTGATGTAACCCTCACAATACCATCATACTCATAATGATAAAGAACATGCATATTTATGTCATGTGTGCATGACATTTAGTACATTTGAGTGTTTCCTTGAGTGAGTCTTGAAGTGCTATGATTCCACTTGGAATCAGAAATGTGCAATGTTTTGGTGCTTAGTTGGGCATCAAACTTGTAGCTGCCAGGTTAAGAGCAGTCTGTCTAACCACCCAGCAGTACACTAAATTCAACTATGTCTCTGCCTCAATGTAAAACTGTTTTAATGAGACACTAAATGCGAACCACCTCCATGGGTGGTGCTCTGTGGCTGACCCCCGACCTTTGACCACCCAGCGGAGATCAGAAAATGCAGGTAGCAGCTTCATCATCACATCTCAGACGTAGCAGAAGAAAAAGTATTGAAGGAGGCCGCTACATATTGTGTGAGCAGATGACTGCTGACAGTGAAAAATGCAGAGCGACCACGTGTTTCCTGTGAACGTCTTCATCGGGACGTGATGGATGGAGCTCGCCTGCTTCGCAGACGTGACCCTGCAAACTGCGCTGTGATGGCTTTCCAATCAACAGCCCTGAACTGTGGCGTCAAGCCCATGGCTCCAGCCCACAGCGGGGAAGCTTCCGCAAAGATCTTAACTTGATACCAATATTCAGTTCAACCTCTGTCTGCAAATGTTACACAATCTCAATACAAATCAGAAAATGTCAGTGTTGCAAAACAACACATGCTCGCTCTACTTCCCACATTCTGGCAGGTTTCAGGAACTTCAGCGCAGCGGTTTTGATTTAAGTTGTTGCTCATCCCTCTATCTCTTTGACACGTCGGAGCTTTCAAATGCCAAGACTTTTGTCTGGTTTGCATGTTTTCCTCCTTTCCAGCGCTGCAGATACGGCCGATATAATGATGGTGTCCAGTTTCCTCAGTTGGAAGAATTATGAGTTCTGCGTTCCCTCGGATTAGCCCCATCGATAGTTGTCCTCTAGTTGCCTCTGAGCACTGTCGAGTTTCCATTTGAGCGTGTTTCTGTACAGCCAGCAGATTTTGTTTACCCAGATTATTATTATGATTTTTTTTCCTCTTGTTTTCTATCCCAGCACTGAGTGCGGTCTTTTTATGGTTCTTATAAAAGGTTGGAGTTTGCTTTGAGGCCGCCTTGGTGCTCTCTCGCCAAAGCCACAGCAGATGTGCCGCTTTTGTTCTTCATTACCGATTGGCAGCTGCTCGATGCTCAGAATTGCCTGAACCTTTCTGAGACACAATGCGTGAGTGAAAGCTCACCCCTCTAATTAAGTAAATGGTGAGGATTTCATTCCTCATGTCAGCAGGGAAAACAGAAAAATGAATGTTTGAAATAAAAATAATATATTTCTGGTGTTATCAACGGCGGGAAACCTCAATAGTTTGTCCAGGAACAATGGTTTGATTAAGTCTTAGTGGAGCAGAAGGACGCACGCATGCACGCACACACACACACACACACACACACACACACACACACACACACCAAAGAGTCATATCCAAAACAAAAAGCATGCGCTGACTCAGACGCTCACTGACTCAAATTCCTGCCGTGTGTGGAGCTCAGTCTGAGGTTTTCGGTGCTGGGACGGGACCTTGCCGCTTGTTTGTCCCACAGAGTCACCAGAGCCACTTAAAAACTCGTACACTCCTGCGGACGCCTGCTTTACCTCGAAAGAAAACAGCAACACACAAAGGAAGTCAACTGAGGACCACACATGCTTGTGTATGAGGATATATTGGTGTCTGTTTGTGTCCGTGCCATGGAAAAAACATTGCGCCTGCCAGCATGAGACCTGTGTGCCTTTGCGGTGTGAGGTTTCGGAAGAGGGTCCTTGTGATCAAAGATTACTGGTAAATCCATCAGGATGGTTGGGACAAAATATTAAGAATGTCCCTCAGTGTTGGGACATTTGGGGGTTTGAGCCCTGACTTCAGACAGATGTGGATTTTAGGCCCCTAACCCTTGACTGAGTCTCTGGGCCTTAGAAGTGGCCAAAGTAGAAGTATAAAGTAATATGTCCAACTTCAAATTTTTTAAAAAGTGGATAGATCATAGTTTACACATTTAAGAGCTACTTTAAACCTTTCTTGATTTACTGAAAAATTGGTAAGAGCTTTTGAGCAAGGCACTTAATTTTCTAACATTAAAGTGCAGTTGCTCATGTCCATATTATTTCCTGGTGTTAATGGCTCATTCATGGTGAGAAATGACCTTTGGTTCACATTTTTGTGCAGTTTTTGACACTTTTAGAAGCAGTAAAATAAAACAATTGCATCACATTTTGGCAAAAGCAACTAACTAAAACTACTGAACATGAATTTTAAATCACGTGCAACATGTCTGCTTCTTCCCTTCTGCTAGAATCTGGCAATGGGCCTTTCAGAGGATGTTTTCCTCCCTCTGTCCCCATTAGTTTGTTGCATTGGCTTGTGTTATGTTGCTTGTATTTCTTGTCCTGTTGTTGGCGTCTTGCATGGTGCCAACTATGACTACTGCTGGAGGCTGCATATTCAGTCGTTATCTGATCGAAAAGCATTGCTTTTGCATTTGTATTGCTGAGAAGAGCATGCATTATGTTTTTTTTTTTTTTTTTTGCACGTCAACTTAAAAGCACGGTACACCTCTTCACTAAACAACAACCAGTCGGACAAGGACACAGAGGCTTCTGGAACAAACAGGCGGAAGAAGAGACAAGCTGAACAATAATTGAATTGTCAGGCTGCGCGATGATTAATTAGGTGGTAATGCACGGTGGAGGGATAGGTTGTCTAATCCCTGTGCTATGCTATATAGAAAACCAGTCAAGCATGGAGTGTCTCCACAACCCAGTCCACCTTGAGACTCTATATTTGACTTAGTTTCTTTGCAAAGTGAAAAACCATGAATGAAAATGTGTGATGATACTTCCACATTTATTGCAGAGGAGATTAAAAAAAAAAGTGGCTCAAGTAACATGAGCTGCAAGAATATTTTAGGAGATGGAAATAACAACCAAAGGCACAACAACTAGAATTTAAATGACAAACGAGCAAACTTGTTGAATAATGGAAGAATAAAACTATTTTGGAAATTAAATGTTTGCTCAACAAGAGGAAAGAAACAATTTGCATATTGAATTTCAGAGGCAAATGAAAAGCAATTTGAGCCCATGTCTAAATTTTGGTTCTCAAACCTCAGCAAGGAAGTTTTCCTCTTTTCCCTGCTGCACTCAGGTCAGAGGTCGACAACAGCAGCCTCGAAACTGGTATAGTAGATCAGTTGGATAAGTGCTTGCCGGCAGTAGACATGAATCTGAACTTCTGAACCTGAAACTCGATTAGTTTCCCACTCCTATCACATTTCAATCACAGAGGAAGCAGTTTGATGTTTGTTGCGTTCCGGCTGAATTTCGCAATACTTTTTTTGTGTGTGTGTAATTTCCAAATTGCGACGAGGCGGGCAGACCTGTTTGACAAGATGTTGCTCTCACAATCCGACATGATTTACTGTCAGAGCATTACAGTTTTTAGAAAGCCACATGGCTCCGGTCCAAGTTGGCAGAGAAACAATGAAATAGTGTTGCTCATTTTCTGTTTTGACACACCATTTCTTTCTGTTGCCACTCATCGAGTTGCCTAAAGCTCCAACTGTAAGCCTGTGTGTGTGTGTCTGTGAATGCGAATAATTCTGGCATGCTTCCTTCATCTCTTGTCGGCTTTTAAAACGTCTGCCAACACACACCTAGACTACAAAACGCACAGTGTCAGAATCGTAATGCCCATTGTCCACCGATGCACCTTGTGACCTCCTTCCTCTCCTCCCTTTCTCTATCGTGTCATAAACCAGACATCTGGTTGCCAAAATGCCAGGGAGCATTTCTACCCTGTAATGCCCACTTATTCTCTTTTTTTAAACACACACATATGAAAGAGCTCGTGTTTACTAGAGATTTTATTTTTGGCAGAAACTTCCCAGCCTTATTCTAGGGAAAAGTAGGGATAAATTATTCACGCAGCGTGGGGAGTCATTACCCAAAATCTATTCTGGGAGCGCGTTGTGCTCAGCAACCACTTAAGGAGATGAAAGAAATCTGTGTTTTTTGTATTTTTATAATTTCTGTGTATTCAGGGATTGTTGAGCATGCATAAAATAAGCAAGGCACTTCTTTCTATTCTCACAGCTACGCTGAGCTGCCACAGTGTTTTGCTGGTTTAACTGGCAACCTGCTGGCAACAAGCCTGTTTCTCTAACCTTCAGGCTTGTACTGATCCCAAAGGTGTACTTCTGTATGAATATTAAATTATGAATCTTGACTGAGTTTTATATCCAGATTTATGGATATTTTAAAGTGTTCTTGCATCACCAGAGGTAACATTTTCATCTGTCCATAATGTTCTTTCCTTTCCTTCTTTCCTCTCTTTCACTCCTATCTCTCATGTTCTCTCTCTTTTCCCTTTGAGCAGGACTTTTTTTTCAGTCCCTTTCATTAAGTTAAAAGACAGAAGGATTTACTGTTGGATCAAGTTGGGAAATCATCTGACCTGTCCTACTGGAACCATCATGTTTTTCCACAAATGCTAAAGTTTCCATCTGTGACATTCTCAAGTGAAATCCGCAGTTCTTTTCCCCTTTGATTGACATAATCCCCCCATGTGAGGAGAAACTGCTGATTCTGGCTGTTTTCCTTCAGGGGTCTCAGCAGCAAAGCAGTGCTGTTTTAACTGAGACAGAATTTGTGGCAGACAGTACCTGCGTTTACATGGACTGTAATATTCCACTAATAATCACTTCACTAATAATCGTCCAATCAGAATAAAAGGCCTGATGTGAGCACCTCAATCAAAAGAGACTGGCTCAAACGGAAGGAATCAATAAATAATTTTTAAGCCTAATTAACCATGTAAAAGTTTAATCCGATCATTTTGCTCTGGTTGACATAAATACATTCCTTCTGTGCATGGTTGCTTCATGTGGGGGCAACATTAGGCAACATGACAGCACTTTGTGCTGAATCACAAGTTATGTTTGACGAACAAGTAGGTGTGTACATTTACTGATAAGCAAAGACATATGAAATGACAACACTTGCCATTTGGCATAGTAAACTCCTCATAGAACGGAAGAAGCCAAATCCCATTCAACCATCTGTCACTTTATAAGTGCCTGTGTCTTATTGGCCTGATGTACAATGTGACAACACTGCTTAAGATCTTTTATGAATCACACAGAGTTGCATATGAGGCCGGTGTAAATCTAATAGAGTATAAATAGCAAGACATTGCAATAAAATATCAACTTTTGTAATCTTTTGTCTTTTTTTTCCCACCATCACATTCCTCTATAAAATTCGAAATTTCATTCAAAGCGGCCTCCTTCAAAATTACGAGAACGTCGTGCTTAATCCCTTGCTATCTTGTTTCCAGCAGATTAGACACCTCACAGAACCACTTTGCACATGTCAAAAAAGTTTTCAAGTATTCACTGATTAAAAACATTTAAGTTGAAATCTGTAATCAGCATGATTTCATGATTTCAGGCTGAAGAAACTTATGAACATATATGTCCATATAACTGCAGCTGTTGTTAATGACGGGATGTGAAGGGGATCCCTTCCCTCTTCTGTTAATAAAAGCATTTCTGCTTTTGCTTGTGTGTCAATTAATGCCGAAACTCTGGAGATGAAGCTCAGCTAATCCCCCTCTGTTTCCTCCTCGTCATGAGCGTTTTGCTCTGTAATTGTTTACATCTGCATCGTTCCAAAAAAGCTGTTGCTGGGAGAAAAAAAAAAAGTCCTCCAAAAACGTCTCAAGTCCCCACTGGCCCCTGGATCCTTTGGCAGAGGATAAGAGAGGCCGTCCAGACTCCAGCCAAGCTGCACTGCACCAACACCAGTCCTCTTGCTCAAAACGAAGTTCTCTCATCAAAGTCGGTACTTATTTTTTTTAGAGTTCTCATGGAGCCTTCGACTCCAGCCTATCTTTATTCATGTGCAGTAAAACAGTGGCCTGTCCTGACCCTGCTGTATGCCATCCTCCAATTAGTCCCACCTGTGCTGCCTTACTTTCAACCAGCCACGCCGCTCGGTTAAGCCAAGAGGTGTTTTATCGCTGCATTTCAGCCGTGAATATACAGTACGTGTCATTGTTGGAACTTGTGGAGGATGTGACCGGTTGCATTCTACTTCAGGTGACATGCTTGATTTATTGCCCATTAAAGGAGCTGGTGAAATGAGTTCTGTTACAGCGAGATGCTGTTTACTCCTGCAATGCAAACTACGGTTACACAGGTGATGAATGTCTCTCTTAAAAAAAAAAAAAAAAAAACAGATACAAGACAAGAGTGCACTCATTTTAGGAAAATGTCAGCTGCAACATTCAACCTTTGTATTTTCTACGTCCTCGTCCGTGCAGTCATCTCATTTTGCATCAAAATGGAATGAATTTAAATCATACATCATACCAATTCCGCTGGAGTAACCATACCAGATTACAGAACGAGTGAAAGCAGCCTCAACAAAGGAAAACAACAAGCACAGAGACCTCCCAAGAGGGGAAACTGGGCACTGAGACAGACTAACCGCTCTCCATATCCCAGCACCCTCTGGGATTTCCTGACTTTGTTCCTCTTGCTTCTTCTTGGCTCCTCGCTGCAGCAGTGTGGCTGCATCCCGGCCTGACAGGTACTAATGGCAGCAGTCTGTAGGAGGATGCATTTTTCTTTAGCTTCCAGTCTTGATATTGATTTCAGATTATAGATCAGGTATTTGGGACAGAGGCTCAAGTCATTACAAGTTCTGAAACACAACATTCAGATCTGCAATGTGGATGTTACAGAGTCAGGTGTCAGAATTCGACAAAATCATGGTAGTTTAACAAGATACTCTTTGTTCCTAAAAAACATTATGCATCAGCTAAAGGTCTTTGAACCAGAGCTGGAGCAAGCAATGCGGTTCACACATCTCTTTCTGCCGCATTCATCGATGCTGTGTCCGAGGGTGGAGCCCCGAGTGCCGTCCCGCCTGCTTTGGAAAAGCCCTTTTCTGTCTTCAGGGAATTAGTTTTAATGCCTCTCTCACGCCGAGACATTTACAGCCCTCTTGATTTTCTCCCGGGCCGCTTGGAGCTGGATGAAAGCGTCAGTCTCCGCTGGGGCATTTCAGCGCGGAGCGAGTGCTGAAAACGTGGGAGGGATGTGGGAGCAGGAAGGAATGTGGAGGGGTTCCAGAGCTCGCCGTTCAAACGGTCATAACTCCGCCCTTCGTCCCTCCCTCCCTCCTCTTTCTCAATTTCAGTTACATTTGCTTTATTGGCTCGACATCAAAGTCCTTTATGGCCAACAAGAAGATAAAAGATCAATTTTAAAAACCATTTGTTGCCCTCGTGCGTGTTCGTGCCCGTCTTTGCCTCAGTTTCATTTCCACTTCCATCCTCCTCCTCGCCCCCTGTTGTGGCATGGGAGCGGGGTTTACAGTGAAGCCTGATGTTTATAAGTTTGGAACGAACTTGCAGCTCGGTTCTGCAGTCCGGCTTTGTGGTGGTTGATAAAATGTTTTTTTTTTGTAAAAGATGAAATACAGCTTTGAGTCTGTTGTAGACAGAATGTAGCTGCAGGCTGTGCTAAAACTCCTTTGATTTAAAAACTGTACACAATCATCTCATTAGATAAGTAAGTACCACTTTGATTTAAGTTTGGAATTCTGCAGAGCCATTTTTCGCAGTGACTCTGTCAAGGACATCACGTCCTCTTCACTTCAAATCCAATATTTGAGACCCCCACCACAGTTTTAGTTTGTCCTCTTACAGCTGTTGAGCTGTCAAAATCCAGATAAGAGAAGCTCTGAGTTGATTAAAAAAAAAAAAAATTAACACATTCCCTTATTATAGCGATAAGCTTTGGAAGAAGGGATTGGAGTTCTTTGACCCTGACTTTGGTCTTTCAGGCAAACACACTGTCTTAAAAATGAATTTAAATAGTGTACAAATAACACAACTATTATATTTTTCTAAGAAGAATTGAAAAGAATAAAATTCAGAATGAATCAATGGATAGCACTCTTTCTATTAAAGTTTCTATCAGTAAATATCAGGTCTTACCTGTCCTTTTTTACCTGATGTTTTGCCTCTCAGGTTACATTTAAGCACTTCTAAATCTACAGACGCAACTTTGGGCTGAAAGCCCTACAACACATTGTGAAATGTACCGTATATTTTGATTTACATTTTGCATTGTTATATTATATTTCCCTGAAATGATCAATTTAGGATTGAAAATAAATCAAAGCAAATGCAGCAAAAGACAGTGCACTTTTTTTTAGTAAAGATGCAAATGCAATCATCAGTAAATATCATGTCTTAATTTTACCCACGGTTTTGCCTGACAAGATGCCCATAAGCTGCAGAAAGGATGAAAGACTACCATTGTCGTGCACACATTACATCCAGATTCATCAAGTTTCCTATTATTGTTTGGTGTTGAAAAACCTGTGACTCAATCTTACGAATGTGCAACATGTGCGCTTTTTAGTCTCCATTCATTATTATAATATTTTCATTCACAAACCACAACTGACACTGCTTTTATTCCCCGTTCCACCACCCACTGAAGCAGGCGCACCACTTGTTGTGCTCGCTCTGCCTCTGGCTGTGCTCGTGTCAGAGCCATTGTTGGGCTTCGCTTCATCTGAGGTTTAATTGTATCTCCCCCAGTTTAATATTGAACTCATTACAGCAACAGGGACGTTTCATTATGAATCAAGGCATGAAAGCAGAGTGCATTGGCTGCACCCTGGCTCAGTGACATGTTTTGCATGATTCAGTATTTGTTACTGGAAATGTCTCACAGTCGGAGATTAGACAGAGTTGATGCGTCCCCAAAGGCAGAGTTCCTTGTTTGGAGATAGACACATGCACACACGCTCTGTTATACACACACCAAGATGAATACACACACAGTCATGATTCACCAGCCATCAAAAGTAGGCTATGCTTGTCACTTCAGATCTGTGTATTTGCCTCGATGTGTTGATTCTCCTTTTCCTCTTTCACAAACCTCGCTTTTATCTTGAGACTGAAGGTGCGGTCAACTGCAACATTTCCATCACACCCCGGCCACGCTGCGCCCATATGCGATGCCACGCTGAGACGGGGGATTAAGAGATGAATTAAGTCGAAGCTTTGGCCATATCCTCGGCAGTATCTCGCAGACACCAGCAGAGACAGACGCCTGGCCTCCACATATGGCCATGTCCCTCCCAGCCAGGGCACGAGGCTGAGCTGGACGCACTCTAACACACATATACAGTTGGTCGCACACAGTCACACACTTTCCCCCCCTCTATGTTTCATCTGGAGAGTGTCTTCCAGCCAGCAATAATACCGCCCATCCCCTTGTAAAGCCCTGTGGGGGATTATCCTCTTTCAAAATGTACAACGATGATATTTGTTACCATGTGCTGCTATTCTGATCTGGAGGATTGTCACATCAAAAACATGAAACGCTGTCTTGTGGGATCAGAGTGTGGTTTTCATAAAGGCCCACTCATATGGACTTTAAAAAAAAAAAGTGCATAGTTAGCTCCATGCAATCGGTCAAACGTGCATTCCATTTGTTCTGATTATTCCCATTGCTTCCAATACTAAATCTTATGTAAACCAGAGAGCTATTATTCTTGTTTCCTCTTGTTTCTGTTCTCGGGCACATGCTCTCCTTGGCGAGAGATCTGCGTATGCTGTACACATGCATTTGTAAGTGCTGTATATAACCCCTAGTATCCTTGAGAACATTTTTTTACCATTATTGTGGTTAGTTTGATGAAGCCACATCACTGATGCAGCCATGCCCAGGGTCACGAGAGACACCCCCTCTGGTGTTACTGCTGCAACAGGACAAATCACCGTGATTCATATCTTTGGTGCCTGAGTGGGGCCTTTAAAAGCAGCTTGGCCAGTTTCACTGTAAAGATGTTGACCTTCTGTTGCATTTTGTCAGTGTGTAATAAAAAAAACACTGAACATTAAACATGAAAAGTTAAAGGTGCTGTTTGGAAGCTTTGACCACAGTGATGTGATGGAGCACATTTTTGCTGGTACTTGCACAAGCATTGAAGTGACCAATTCACACTATTCCCCTGTTGGTTGGGGTACATAACAAGAAACGTTGCAGTGGGCCAGCAGACGGCAGGAAAGGAAACAACACTGACTATGTTTAAGTTTTGTGAACTTCCACAAGCAGTGACACTAGTTTTTGGAGTACAAAATACATTTATGTGAATGAAATAAAAATTGTACCATTAAAACTGCAAATTAACATTCTGATTTTTTTTTTTTTTTTTAGATATTTTACATGGTAACTCCAATTAGCTTTTTTTATCGAAGAGAAAATTAAAGCTACTGTGGGTAGAATTTCCAGCTTTGTAGTGATTGATGAAGTGTTTTCATAAAAGATCAAATGTGGCTTTATATGAGCTGTTTTGAAGCGAAAAATCGCTCACTCAGTGTTTTGTAGAGAATATTTTTTATAGAGATATGACTGTTTAATTCCTCGTAGTGTTTTCACCCAGCTGAAAATTAAAGCCTCTTTGTGCATAATTTGAACATTTCTGACTTTGGCACTTGATATGAAATGGAAATTGTTAACTGTTGGTATCGGATGGAAAATGGTGTATGTCAGTGGAACAGAGTGAGCTTTTTGAAGTTAAAAGGCAGCAGCATTCCAATACGGTGCTGTGACATTTCATCAGAATCAAGATATGCTACCAAAACAACAGTGGCCCAATAGAAACCACAAAAAAACAAAAAAAAACCATATCAGACTAATAATAGACTATAGAGTGGCCACTAACCACTCCCTCCTAAAACACTAATAATTGGCCAGAGGTAGGCAGTTCCTACTACCAGGTCACAAAACACCATTCAGCCTAATTAGTGTGTTTAGTTACTCAATTACAGCCGACGTCCTGCTCACGGTTCAATTGCCCCATGGCTTCTGGTCGTCCTTCATGGTGACGTCTGGGGTCAGAGGTCACCGCCCTATATGTCCATTGTTCTCATACCCATGTATAAATCTACTGTACTGTACATCCACATACATGTGTCCAAATCATAAAAATCTACAGTATATTACGTATGCAAATCCTTCCATTCAGTTAATTGATCAGTAGTAAGTCTGTGTGTGCATTCATCAATCCCTCCATCTGTCCATCACTCATTCCATCACAGATGGATGTACATCTCATATGAAGCACTAATGATGGACTAATGCCAGCCATCCATCTCTGCTGTGTCTGATGGCCATGGGACACAGCAGGAGGTTTGTGTGTGTGTGTGTGTGTGTGTGTGTGTTAGTGGGGGAATAGAATGCGAGTCAGGGCTAAAGTAGTGTGGCTGGAGAGCAGGGAGAAACGGGGAAAGTGACAGATGGTGATGGAGTGATGGAGGAAGGATTGTGTGTCACTAGGGTAGTGTGTGGGTGGGGGGTGGTGTGTATCCATGTGCGTGTGTGCTTGTAGGATTAGTGCGTGCTCGTAGGTAATGTAAGAGTGTGCACGCTCGCCTGTTGGATCTGTGTCAGCGTTTAACAGTATGCGTGTGTGGAAATGCGTGTGCGTTGGGGGGTCAGTGAGACTGAATGGGCAGTGTGAGCAGACCGTTCACACCCCTCGTGCAAGTCTCTGTGATGCATCTCAGACAGAAACCCACTGGTGAACAAAAACCCTGAAGTGCACGCTGGATGTACGCCTCTCCACGCAGTTCTCTCCATCCACCTCCAGGCTCCGTTTGACTCTTGCATCCCCTTCAGGGATCTTTTTCTGGGGCACGTCCGAGTGAAATCCCCCCTCACGCCTCGCCATCATGAAGTGGCTGGCATCTGTGCGCGCGGTGTTGGCCAGGGGCAGCCACAGTGCCCCCGTGACCCCTGCTGCCAGCCCTAACATGCCCTCCAAGGCAGATCTGCACGCCAAGCAGGTAAGCTGCAAACAGAGAAGCAGAATGTTCTTGATGATGGTTAAAAACTGATGTGTTGATTTTGGCTGTTTCCACTTCAGCTTCACTGTTGTGTGAATTTGGATTGCTTTTTCTTAGTTTGCTTGCTTGAGGGTTTCCCAATCAGGTCATGTCAGTGAAATGCTGTTTTTATGCACCTCACGCAGCTTTTAGTCTTTTCCTGGATTGCCCGCTCTTTTTTTCTTCTTATTTATTTTTATGATCCTTCTAATTGCACTTGGATTTTAATGCAATGAAAATGAGCGCTGTGGTGTATAGACGAGACAGTCCGCTCATGTGTACGCATGCAACCTGCACAAAATCATTGTCCAGGAATGCGCACGAGAAGCCATGAATGAGATTGAGTTTATTTTGCTTGGATCTCCTGCTTTTCCTTTGCTTACAGTGAGTCTGATTCAGTGCTTCACTCTGCTATTGTATGGAAATAGCTATACACTCCTTCCTGTACCAAGTCTCCTGTTATGTCCAAACATAATAAAAATACAATCAGCTACATGTTCTCAAGGTCTGCTCATAAATGTGCGGATATATTGTTGGAAAGGAAGCGTGAAGCAACTTTGGAGAGTAATGGGTTGTGAGTGTTTGTGTTTGTGTGTGAAACCACATCAGTAGTATTAATCCCTCACCCTGACCCTGTGCTGCACTGATCCTGCAACTATCCTCAAGTATCACTGCAAACCCCTGATGCCTGATCCCGCCTGAACACTGAGACTCAAACTGAATGCTGAATATCGTATACTTGAAGTTGAAAAAATCTTTCACCGAGAGTTCCTCTCAGAGGTGGAGCAGCAGTTCAGCAGTGGTGCAGCAAGAAATAATTTCTGTATTTGTAGCTGCGTTTAGCCTTTTCATACACACACAGACACACACGCAGTGGGGGTGCGACCAGCCAGAGTTTGTCATGAATATTAATGAGTGTGGATTGCTCCATTCAAAAAGCACCGGGGGGCAGCAAAGTCATTACACTTCGATGAATGACCCCTAAACATGTCCTCTTTGCTCTGTGTGTGTGTGTGTGTGTGTGTGTGTGTGTGTGTGTGTGTGTGTGGCTGCAGGCTAGATCATGTTGCACAAGCCTTTTTTTCCAAGTCATTCCTACTACACCACCACCCAAGTACAACTCTGTGGTTTGTTTATCCGTATTTGTATCATCATCATCACTTGATAAGACCTGATCTGATCGTAACCACGCTCACCTTGACTGAAAGGCGTTTGTAGTGTGGGAGTGTGTTTCATGCCAAGTGTATTTATTCACCTCTGGAGCATTCACACCTTTAATTTGTTCCCATGTTAGAATGATGTCTTTTTAATCTCAAGTAGCACCAAATGACCTGAGACGCCTGGAAATGCAAGAGCCGTATTCACAGAGAACCACAGTTATTATTGGCATAATGATAATAAAAAAGAACTGAAGGTGAAAGTGTTAATGTATTTAAGATTGTATATTCTGTATGATAGCCAGCAGATCCTTCTGCTTGGAAAGTTAAGTGCAAATGGAACTGAGGGCAAACTGCAGTCTAAATCAATTCTCATACAAATATAGATATTTGAAATATGGACGGAGCGTTTCCACTCGTCTCTAATGATTCCAGTGCCTTTGGATGGTACGAAGGCCTAAGAACAGCTGAAAGCAACTATCAAACTCAAATGACTCAATCGCCCATTACTTGTTCCTTTTCATTCTGGTGCGGCTTTGGCGGTTAGCTGCCCTCGCTTGTATTGAAAATCTTCAGACGACGCAGTGGAGTGATTACTTCCTTGTCCAGGACCCAGACCGGGGTTTTGGGGGGCCACAGAGTCAGAATTTGTGTGTTCCTTCCCAGCCTAATAGCAGATAATGAGGGCAGAGTAATATTGAATCACCTAATATTTACAGCAGGAATGTCCCTGACCGAGGCTTGATGATTGATGAGCGGGTTGTGCCCCAATCATCCAGTCTCAAGAAATTGCCGAGAGCCAGCGAGTCGGGTTGTGATGTTGTGTCTTTTCTCAAAGAACCGCAGTTTGTGACAGATAGAACAAGCCGAGGAGATGAAATGAGAGTGCCAGGTAGAGACTGAAACATTTTCTATTTACATTTTCAGCCCTGCAGCTTTTCTCCATATTAATTTCCAATGAGTGCACCAGGGCAGTACACGATCACTAACAATAACAGTTAGTGTAGTAGTCAAAGAGCCAGAGTCAGCACCTTGAGAACGTTTGTGGAAAAGAGAGCAAGAAAACAACATGAAAACTGAAAATCAATAAGTGAAAACCAGATTATAGAGAGTGCAGTTGGCTCAAAGAGAAGAATGTGATTTCTGGGGGGATCTTTGTAATTTCAATGAAAGCCACATAAAACAGATGGAAGCAAATGAAAACCACCCACCAGGCAAAAGGGTAAAGCTATTTTGCGGTTAAAAATTAAACTCCGCTGGAACACTCGTAAAGGGACAGAGGGGGGGGAGAAACAAGTTTTAGGTGAGGGGGAGCTGGCAGCGGGCGAAGAGAGGAAACAACTGCTCGACCTTGAGTTGCCCCTTTGATTTCCTTATCAGGTCGCTGACAGATAAGGAGGAAAGTAATCCCCCCGACAGCTGTGTGCTGGTTACAGAGAGCAGCTCTTGTTTTATCAGCTGATGAATGTAGCGCGAATCACTTGCAGCTATCAGCGTTTTCCAGTCATTCACCTACCTTTATTTAATCCTCTCCTCAGCCTTCTCCTCAGACCTCTCCGATCAATACGGCAGCACCTCGCTATGGTTGTTTGAGTTTATTTTGTGGTGTGTATTTGAGTGGCGTGTGTTGACCTCTTGGATTAAGTCTTGGATGAATTGTTTCTGTAAGTGGCACTCTTTTCTTTGTCTGTTCACGCATGTTGGCTAACATTGCTCATGCTATCTAGTCATTACTCTGTGTAGGCATCACTTCCTGTGTTATTCTCTGGGAAAGGCCGTATAGAAAACAGCATATGTTAAAGCTGGATATAGGTTATAGGCGTGGCTGTAGGGATGACTAGCTCGGTCATTGAGTCTGTAGGTCAGTCCACCACTTGGTTCCAGGCTGAAATATCTCAACTATAACAACTATTGGATGGATTGCCATGATTTGTACAGACATTCATGGTCCCCAGAGGATGACTGACTTTGGTGATCCTTTGTCCTCTAGCACCACCATGAGGCTGACTTTTTGTTGTTGTCGTTGGTGTTTTTTATAAGTGAAATATTGAATTGATTGCCATGATATTTGGATAGACAGTCATGCCCCCTCAGACTGAATTGTCATGCATCAGTGTCAAGCGCCATCATCAGGTCAGAATTTTATTTTTCCCATTTTGGCGTATGACCAACAATCTGCAAAACTTCTGACACTACCCATCAGTCTCAGCTCTACTTTGTGTTAATGCTGATTTATACAAGTTAGCATGCTGACATGCCAAACTAAGATGGTGACCATGGTAGACCTTGCATTATACCTGCTAAACATCAGCATGTTAGCATCGTCATTGCAAGCATGATGCCATGTTGGTGGTAGCATTTAGCACAAAAAAGAATAAATTAGACTTTTGTATGTAGTTTAGTGATGTCAGTTATTATTTCATCATTCATTCAGCAACTCCATGAATCTAGGCTTTACACTGTAAATCACTTTAAAGTGAATGAAGAGGCGTACAAAGAATATGCATGAGTTTCAATAACTGTGGGGAAATGCTATTATTACAATACAACACTATAACATGTGTGAAGGTCACCAGCATGAGATGGACATGTGTAACCAACCAGTGGAGGGATGAATTGTCTTCTCCTGTGTTGCGGCACATCCTGTCGCTCTTACAGTAATTGCTCAAATCACCCTGAACTAATGTTTCCACTTTCTCCCTTCAGACAGACGAGGGGCGTCCGACCCTCCACTCCGTCTCACTCGCCCTTTTTTCACCTCATCGAGCGCGTCTGCTTCTGCACCCCATTCGCTCCGTCTTCCCCCATCCCTCACTCGTTCCCTCTTCCTTCCCTCCAGCACCATCAGAGCGAATACAACGTCGAGATTTATGCCCCTAAAAATGTTCCAAACTCTGACAGACAGGAGGCTCAGCTAAGTTTAGCTGGGTTTATCCTCTATACATCCTGGCTGGCTCTCTCCGGATGTGACTCACTCTCACCCTCTCACAGGCTTCCTCCACTGCTGTAATGCTACAGACTGTCACTCTGTCTATATCAGTCCCTCTCTCAGTTTTTCTCACCCTCCCTCAAGTGTTACGCTGATAAATCCCCAGTGTCTCTCTCTCTCTCTGAAGTGACTCTGCTGGCACTGTAAGGCCTCATTGACTTGTCCATTAACCTCTCTTTCTCTCTTTATTTCTATCATCACTTTCCTCTTTAAGTTTTTTTCCTCTTTCTATCCCCCCCCTCCCTCTCTCTGCCTCCAGATAAGCGACTCTCTCTCTCCGCAGCTGTGCGGCGTTGATCGCCCTCTAAGCCACCTCTGGGTGCTTATCGGCCTGACTTCCTCTGTGCTAATCAATGGTGCCGGTGTGACCACTCCACACTTTGAACATGCTCACTTTAAAGCCACACCCTTGTACTGTTTGACTCCAACAAGCATGAGTGCGTGAATACACACTGGCTGACACAAACACAGCTCAAACACACACTCTCTTTTCTCTTTGGCCCTGAAGACATCTTTAAAACGTTTTTTAACACTGCAGTATCAGCACCAAGGTTTTTATTGTAGACTGTAATTGAGTATTGCCAAAGCAGGTTTTGCAAGGTTGAAATGTAAGAAAAACTTGATTTACAATAAATGCACTATGTAACAATATACCACACTATAGAACTCTATTGAAAGTAAACAAATCATTAAAGCTGCACCAATCAATATTTTATTGTAACAATGGATTAAATGACAGTGTGTAATATGAAAATCCCCCCAACTCACCTAAGTTCCCTTCAGTTCTATGGAGCATTTTAGCATCTTTCAGCTCACTGTAACAACAGGCAGCTGTTTTCAGTGAAAAACTTTGAATCACTTTGGTTCAACTGCAGAACCACAGTTAGTATCTAGATAGTGTAATTTATTACTGTGGGTTTAAAAATAAAGAAATAGATGATAAGATATAGTTAACTATTAAATGTAATAGTAGTGAGAGTAAGAAAGAGGAGTCAGATTTTGAAGGAGCCCTTTCATGTGTTGTTCCTCTGGTGATGACAGGCTCCTTCATATTTTGCTGCTACTGTGGTAATGTCAGATTTTACCCAAGGAGAAGTTTAATTTTGTTTGGTATGGGGAATTCTTGGCATTTGAGGTTTTGTTTTGGTAAAGATTTTGGTTCTTTTGGCTGGAGGGTGACAGGAAGTGTCTGTCTCCACCTGTTATTGTTGGCAGAACTGACACTGTCTCTCTTATCAAGATTGCCAGGTTCAGCACAGCAGTCCAAATGGCCAGGTTGTAGTAAGTCTTTTTGTATTAAATGAATGTCTCTCTGAGTTTCTGGTCACCGGATATGCTCAGATAATACGCACTAATGTCTTTTCTCCTTCACACACAGCCAAATGCCCTGTACTAAATGACCTGTCCTCTCCAGTTTGGCAGAATGCAAAAAAAAAAAGCGCTTCCAAATTTCATCAAAAGCCAGGAAACGGCACATCCCACCTCCAGTCTGCATCAGAGAGAAATGGATAAAGAGACAGGTCGAGGGAGACTGAGAGCGAGAAAGTGTTACGCAATGTGTTATTTTTGGGATTGCTGAAAAAAAAAAAACTTCACTCATGTGTTAATACGATGCTGGAAGCCTGTGAGAGAGCCGTATGCGTGCGGTATCTCCCATCCTTGCTTGATTGGTAGTCCAGCGTCATATGTGTGTGTGTGTGTGTGTGTGTGTGGCTGAAAACTTTTTGCAGTTTCTCACATCACCCTCTCACCACTGAATCATATCTCTCCCTCCATATTCTCCTCCTGTGCTCGCCTTAATTTGCTCCTTACCTTGAAAAACCTTCTACCGCTCCGTTAACTTTTTCCACATTGGTCTTCAAGAGCTGAAGTGGGACATTTTACCCCTCTTCACCTGGCTGCTTTGAAATTTGTCGAGGACTTATCGAGGTTATTTATTTAAACTAGGTCTGGTCTTAAAGGATAATTCCGTTTTATTACAACTCTGGCCTAATTTGCATCGTTTGGGCCGTCATCCCGGTTGGAATAATGACATAGTACTCACCGAGTTAATTGCTGAGATCTGTGAACATGAGGGCATTGCCCAAGCTTGGGTCGGCAAGAAAGATGAACAATAATACAGGTTTTAAATGAGCCAAAGTATTTTGAAGAAAAAAAAACAAAAGTTAACTGTAAAATTACTACCTGAACTAGCTGTTGTAAACAACCAAATCAAAATTTACAGTTTGACTTTGTGATTCCACTTTGATCTCTTGTACTGCTTGTAGTTGTACACACATCATTTTCCTGCAATGAGAGAATAATAGCAACCTTTCAGGCGCACTCTTTCGGCTTTACCGTTAAATGTCTGTTTGATCGACTGCTCACGTTTTTTTTTCCTCTTCAGACTGTGTCATAAAGATATCACCGTGTTCCCAAATCCCAGCGCTTGTGTGTACAATGTTCAGTCATAAATACAGTGGTGTAATGTGACTAAGTACATTTACTCAAGTACTGTGCTTGTGAGATAATGTACTTTACTATTTCCATTTCATGGTAATGTATACTTTTACTCCTCTGCATATCAGAAGGACATTTTTCTACTTTTTCCTCCACTACATTTATTTGACAACTTTAGTTTGTAGTTAATTTGCAGATTCATTGGAATCAATACAAACGATAAATCTACAAATAGATTTGGATGTATAATTGTTATAAACTTCCAGGCAGAATATATAGTAGTTGAAATAAATCTCACTTTTACCTTCAGTTCCAGCTGTCAGCTTTAGCTTTCCAGCTACTACTTTCATGTGGCAACATATATCTAATGCACACTTTTGATTATGGTGCTGTCCTTCACCATCAGCACTCTTCTCACTCTTTTGTTGCACACCTGAAAGACAGGCTGTCACTAGCTACTACTACCAGTGCTGTTGTTCAGACCCCACCTTCACTCCAGCATCCACCTGTGAGGTGGAAGTTACTGGGCGTTCGGACCTGCTTTAAAAAGTGTTTGCATTAGCTATGATGTTTTTCTCACTTGTTTGATTGGCCAAAGCAGTTTTGCCAGATGATATTGCTTTTGGCGAAAGCTGAGCCAAGTTCAAGCCCAAGATTTTTGCCAGAGGACCCTCTGTTTTTTGTCCAGATCCCTCTGCATGGGCCTTGCTGCATTAGAGCAGTGGTTCCATTCAAATGAATAAGGGCGCTGCGTCTTTTCCAGGCAGTTGTCTGTTTGAACACAGCCTTATAGTCACTCTCCATTCTCTGCTGTCTGAGCTCGGTGTTTCCTTGTGTGGATGACGAGTCAGAGCCCAGACACCAATTATCAACCCTGTAAGTATTCTACATTGACATATAATCTATTCCACGTGAGTTCACTCACTAAACTCATGGAGATGGTTGACAAAACTACAAAAATACGACTCACGTTGTAATAAACCATAATTCTCCTTTAATTTAGTAGTATCTAATTAGGCGCTCTGAGGAAGCCTGTCAGCTGAGCACTCAAAATGTAAAAATGTACATTTAAGAAGGACGAGGGCCAAAGGAAGAGGAAAAAAAAAAAAATAAAGAGCCGCAGGAGACACATCAGTTATTGCCGGGCTGAAACGCCGGACTTTCTCATGCTGTGTTATTCAACCAGAGTGGACATTATTTGAGCTGGCACACACAGGTTTGGCCAGGATCAACAGCAAAACACAGAGCGGCGTCCAAGCACCATAATCAGAATCATATACAAGTTGGCCAACCAGTCATTATAAGATACTCAGAGCGGAGCGTCCCGGACAGAGCCAGAGAACAAGAAAAATCACTTAAAGCTTTGTCTCCTGACAGATTTGCTGGAGGAGCAAAAGTGAACTGTCTTTCATTTAAAGGCATTTATGAGGATATTTTTGTTGATCTGAACCCTGCTCGTGACCCCTCACTTTAAAAACTGAGAGAACTTTTGGAGGAGGCGTGATTGGTGGTTGGGTTTCGAGCATGCACGAGGAGCATTTGCAAAGTAATTTAGTTTTTTTGCCCTATAAACAAAGCTGTCTGTTTTTATGTGTGTCTGTGTCCAGAGATTTGACTTGGAGCCGATCAGCCAAAACTTACCTTATGTGTTGACTGCCTCTCTGAGAATGACAGAATCAATCCAGCATTGATGCGAAGCAGATTTGAATTTCCAACATTATTTCCATCAATTAACTCTGCTGACCAGGCCGATCATTTTCCCGCCAAAGAGCGTATTCCACTTTGTCAGGAGTCGGGGGGGGGCATACAATCACAACACACGCTTACACACACACACACACACTCTCCTCATGCGTGCAGTAATGAGTTTTATGGCTGAGTGATTTATGCATTTAAAATGTGGCCACGTTGTCCTTTAACCGTCCACAATGAGATAACAGAAAACACATCAGCTGCCTGACAGACAGAGACGGGGAAATGCTGCCCCACTCTGCGTCTATGCAAAAAGGTCATTCACCTCATCCCCTCCCAGTCAATGGTAATTACTTTGCTCGGAGGGCGAGAAAAAAAAAACATATTTTTCTTTGTATGTGATAGAAATGTAAATGAAGGGGAAAAGGAGGAGAGTGCAGCAAGGCATCAAAATTACTCCCTAATTTGTTTTTGGCTCATTACTGTAGATTCTCACAAACACACACGCACAGTCCCGCGACTAGATTAGAAATAAGTTTCGTAACCATTAGACCACAATATAGGCTATAATCACTGTTAGACATGCTGCAGGATAAATGACATATATGATGTCTTTTTTTCTCGGCATGAGAATTGCTTCCATGATAATGAATTCCATGCTGATCCAAAAGCACCCAGTTGAGACTAATCCTTTTACTCCCTCCTCATCACCCAAGCTCAGTCTGTCTGCAACACCTGCCCCCTTCTGGGACTCCATGGGAAACATCAGCAAGTACGATTGTGATGTTTTCATTTCATGTCTTCATTTTTTTCTCTAATTTTATGGAATATTTAGCTTTTAGAACGGAACTACTGACGCAAATACATATCTGAAAAACATGCTGGATTATGGATACCCAGACTCATCCAAGATTCATCCAAGCATTCTTCTGCTAGTTGCGTATAATAAAAGGAAAGTTACAAATGAAAGCTGATGCCAATGAAAGTTTTTAACTTCCCCTCCTCCTCTGTGGTCTTTTTTTTGGCAAATCCTTGTAGTTATTGGTCTTGCTGGTGTGTCTGCATCGTGTCTGTTGTTGTCCTCAAGGGGAAAGAAAAAGTTATCTGAGTGTCTTAGAGAGACTTGAAGATAGAGTTTGACAATGTGTTCCCATGACCATGTAAGATGCAGTCCACTGTGAAGGTGGCGGTTCCTTGCGGACCAAAGGCTCAAGGAGAAATTGTCTCTCAAATGCAGGGCTGTGTATCTTTTGAAAACCTGAAGCTTTGAAGAAAGTGGAGTCCAAAATAGTCAAAATTGTGATTTTAGGTATGATTCCAGCAACTGTCTGAATAACGAATCAGTAAAGTAGAATGGGAGTGAACATTGAATTCCAGGATAATAAGTTCTGTTGACACATTTCAGTCAGTACCAGAAAACTGCTGAGTTTCCAAACCCAACTTTAAGTAAAAAAATAAATAAATAAAAAGCAAGTGCTCTCATAACTAAGATGCATTTCTGTTAATTAATTCCTTAAGTTCTATTTGGAAGTCAAAGATCTGGTTTGAATGAGTAAAATGCTCATTGGTGGTCTGAATGATGATCCACGATACTGACATTGCCCCTATCCAAGCAAACCCTCGACAGAAAACCCCAAAAGGCCCGTTAGATTATTTAGACCAAAGATGGACACATACACTGTTACACACAAAACACCACATCATTAGTGTGCTGTCTTTGCTGAAGCTTTTTTTCTTACCGTATGATCTCCTCTCTCTTTCTCTCTTCTTGCTCTCATGGTCAAGTAGAAAGGGAGGGAAAGGAAGTGAGAGAGGAAGAAAGGCAGCAGCAAAGAATAGAGTCCTCACAGTCCAGGGAGAAGAAGGACAGTCTATGCACACAGTGACTTAAAAAAAAAAGCAGCTTACGGCAGCACTACTTTGATGTGTGGACTTCACTGCTGGTCCCGCTGGACGGCCTCTGGCTTCGAGCCCCCGAGCAGCAGCTCTCACTTTTTCTGCGACACCTCGGCAGGCCACTGAGAGCCGCTAACGTGGACCCGAGAGAGCAGTGTTTTTCCACACTCCCGGGCCCAGAGCTCCGCTGCAGCTCTGCTGAGCTTGTGCCTGACTTGTAACTTCTGGGAGTGTCACAGATGGTGTAGATTTTCAACTTGTGTGTGAGAATTTCTCTGCCTCTGCCCCCAGCGCACATCCAGCGGTTCTAGGTGGAGCGTTTTTAACTATCATTGCCACGTGAATTCCTTCTTTTCACACGAAACACATGAGATCATGGTCGAAATTATCAGTAGCTTGCCTTCTAATTTTGAACTTGAACTTGGAAAAGGATTTGAATTTTTTTATGCATTTTTTTTTCAGTCAGACAACATGACTGATTTTACATGCATTACAACTAATGCTGAAATTATTGATTGATAAGAAAACTGATTACTACTGATTACTCAAGTCTAGAGCTGCAAGGATTAGTTGAATCATCGATTAGCTGATAGAATTAATCGTCAAATATTTTCATGATAATTTGAACAAAATATTTGACAGATCTGCTGCTTTTCTTGCTCTTACATTATAATAAATTGAATATTTTGGGGTTTTGGATTGTTGGTGAGATGCAAAGAAGACTTTTGATGAAGTCACTTTGGACTGGCTTGAATTGATGATGCCTTCCAACTGCTGATAATCTTCGTGTTTAACAATGCTTTATAGGTTTCCATGTTGATTTGTGGTGACACCAGAAAGCTAATTAGAGATCAGCCTTGTTTTGTCCTTTTTAAATTCTTAGGCCTCATGTGTGCACAGTGCTTTTGAGAAAATTCACAACCCTAACATGAGTATTCTTGACTGTGATTTTGAGGATTTGGGTGCTCAGCTGCCTCTTTGATTGAACTGCACCATTCTTATATCCATCATCTTAATGTTAATGTCACCCTCTTTGGTGTTACTGCAGCGATGAGTGAGATGGACGGCAAGATGAAAGGAAGTTGATTAAATTCTTATATATGACTGTAGAGTCAACCTGCTCAGGTGAAAAAACAAAAATAGTGGCAACATAATCCCTTTAAACTTCGTGAAATTCTTTGATGGGACGAATAAAACAGAAGGAAGAGAGGGAAACCAAAAGAACTGCTACGGAATAAAGAGGCCATACCAGGACAACCAGAAGATTCCTTGATCCTGCGGACGTACTCTGTGACCTTCACCCGTCCCGGCACTTTTTCACCACAGCCATTTGTCCATACGTCAGTTTTTAAGAGCTGGCTATTACCATAATGAGTAGGTGTGCTCCAAACCCATTTTTGCAAATATTCGGAAGCCTATCGCCTCCTGCTTCAGGCCAATAGCGTTCGCTCTTCTTATCCACAAGCCCCCCCCTCCCTCCGCCCTCATCTGGGCTATTAGGCCCATTTCACAGTGGCTGTGCACAGTGGCTCCAGTGGGTATTAGCCATGAGGAGAGAGATGGTTTCCCACCGTCCCCGCAGCGAACGCTCAGCCAAACCTGGCCTCTCTCACCGCCTGACCTCACGCTCAAGTGGGCGTGCAAAGAATATGTCTTGGAGCACGAAGAAAAATCAACAATGTTAAAAACCCCCAGAAGAGGGAATAAAAATCCTTATGCGCATTTAATTACAGCTGGTGTGTCAGTTTTCGACTCGCAGTTGTCCACAGTTTATTCCACAAAGCTCTGCTTAATGACAAACTGCATTATCTGGCTTGTGTATTTATTCATCGCCCTCTGTTTTTCTTAATTCTGATTGACAGCTCCTGACTCCGCCAGTTATTCCCTCACACCTTCCCGCCTCACTTTTCTGCCTCTGGTATCTCCATCAAGCTCGAGTTGTGTTTTCTAATTGGCCTCTCAAACTCATTTTTCAAGGGCATGGAGTTTGTTTTCTGTCCCTGTGCAGAAACCACAGAAAGGCCAATGCCCCAATCTCTCCGCTGCAGAATCTGGGGGGTGGTTTGTTTGTGAAATTGACATTCCTGGCCCTTAATATATGTAGAGGCAGCAAAATATATTTTTTCTTCTTCTCCTCTTGTCGTGTTTGTGGTAATTTCACAGTCCAGTAGTCGTGGGAGCGCTCTCCAGCTGGGAGGGCGGGATGCTGCAGCCTGTGCTAACTTTCCATCGCGGGATGTTACGCCATCCTTCATTTCTTTTTAGACAGTCACGTGAGGGTGAGCTCATTAAGTTGCTTATATCTAAAATGAGGGAAGGGACAAAGTGAACTCTGTCTCCCGTTGTGCTTCACTGACTGAGGCCAATGCGATTATTTCTGCTCTTACAGCAGCTCTGGCTCCGACAAATATTTGCAGAGGTAAAACTCCAATCTGCTCTTTATGCTGGAGACAGATTATATTAAATTTGACAAAGGTCTGGTGATGAATGTTTATCCTGGGACTCAAAGTGGGTAATACAACAGATCTTTCTTTATGAATCATGGGAGGATGTGACTCCCTCTCTCCACCGCTGCTTGGATTCGGCTCCAGTTTTCCTTTCCATGGCACAGTGCACAGCGTCATTACAAAGCCATGAAAGGTTATGAACTACTAAGTGCCCTCGCACAAGACAAAGAAAGTCCTTACACTTGTACAAATATAGACATAAATACATGTGACCCTCCGATGAAAGACGCACGCGCAGAATCTCTCCTCAGAAATCCTCACTCACAAACACTTTCTTTACAAGTCATTGAACAGTCACTCAGGCCCAACTGTGACTCAGCCCCGAGGATGTTCAATTTCATAAACTACCGTGTGAAGCACTTTATTCCACTCCAGAAAACTCAATAATCTACAGAGCAGCTCATCACCAACTCAGACTCTCCTTACCTACATTGAGCCTGGGCTTCACTTTATCTCCTTACGGTCTGGCAGGCTCAATAGCTGCTGGAATTTTCAAGTTTGTATTTCACATAAAAAGCACAATTTAAGACGTTTCCCCATTTACTTGACGCTGAAGAAAGCTGTTGATGATTTGCATGATTTTACAGCAGCTCTCTTTTCTATGTAAAGATAATATTCTGCAGTTGTTCAGTCCTTTTCTTCAGGAACTTAACACCTCATGCATATGTTAAGATGCGCCCTTTAGATTCCTCACCTGCATCTCCCAGCCTCTGAGCCAGGTCGGACTCAAGCAGCGAGCTGGTTTAATGGTACAACGCAGACATTTCTGCAGGTATGAACCCGGCCCTGGACAGTCGGGCAGCGGGATGGATCTGGTACCAGTTTCCTTCACTCTCTGATCTCTTTCATCAACCTCCTACTGTGGCTGCAGCCCTTCTGTTAATTACATGACACTGGTTTTTAAAAGCGATTTCATCTAAACGTGAAAGAAAATCAATATTAGCACCACATATTGCTTCTTTTCGTGTCATGCAGCCGCACTCACCTGTCAGCACACGACAGTGCTGCTGCCTTTTGTGAGGTCATTTGTGGCGTAGGCTACATCCAAAAATGAAATGCAAGGCAGAACCTAGAACCAAAGCCTTAGAGGTTCTGAAATTGAGGTTATTAGAAGCTCCTGTGACCTGTACTAGATGTAAATTGCCTCTTGCCCTTTGTGTGAACTAAGACAAGCCGAATAAGCAGGTAAAGATAAAGGATTCGTGGATGGAGGCATCAGTTTTTCATGAATTAGAGGAGGCCTGTTTATTTGTGTCACCTCATCTTGAACCATACTGGATTTGCATCGTCTTGTCATCCCCTTTCTAGAGTAACTTCGCCATTAAAGCCCCGCTGACTCTCTCCATTTCTCCTTTATTAAGTCTGCAGAGTCAGTGTGTAAAGTGTGTGTACTATATTAGGCCAAGCTGCTCTCTCTCAGCTCTGTGCTGTTTGTTCTGACAGGTGCTGTGACGTTATTTGTTTGGGTGGAAAAAATGGAGCTCGGCATCAGAGCAGAGCAGCCGCTGGACTCGACCACCAGTTAGTTCCATTGCTTCTTCCTGACAAAGTCGCCTCCCCGCAGGCTGAACTTTCACCAGCACCACTACCCTCTCTTAACTTTTACACTTAGAGAAAAACCTGAGAGAATAACCTGTTCAGCCATCTCCCTGCACATGAATAATAATAGGCTTTGCTGAGAGGCAGCGAGCAGTCCAGTAATGACTTCCTCAGGCCGTGCGGAATTCAAGCCTATAGTTAAAGTTAAGGCATGAATGATGGTAGATAATATAATACTAATATCTGTGTGTGCACCCACACATGTGAATACTTGTCATCTCTGTTGTTGATCTATGTACAGTGACTGTAGGAAACTGTTGCACCCGACTGTGACTTACCAGTAACCACTGTCACTTCTGGAAAAATCTGCAGTGCACCGCTGTTTCCCTTGATAAATACAAAAAGACAGCGGTAGCCAAGGAGCTAGAGGAGCGAGCCTGTGGCTGGCTTTCATCCTGTGTTTCTGCTCCAGGCCGGTCTTGGCTGCTCCAGCTCGTTCCTGGTTTCTCAGAGGGGTTTTAGGAAACTCTACAAACCAGAAAAGTCAGATAGAGATCAATGCCGTATCTGACAGCATCTCAAAGATTTACAGCATGGGGGACGAGATAACGCAGAGTGATCCTGAGTGTGTTCGTCAGGCTTGAGGCAGGCTGCTTTTAGTCTCATTGAGTACAATCGAACCAAATCCTAGAAGGTGGTATGCAGGTCAGGGTATAAAAATTCAGATGACACAAACAAGAGCTTGTGTCTTCTTGACTCAACCTGTAAGAAACTGCTGAGACCTTTTCATATTCTGGCTACAAAATCAAGTTAGGATATACTCTTGGTTCAAGAAAGCTGTTCAGTGACATGTGCAATGGAATGCAGGTTAACCTGACTCCTCGTCAGGTCACTCAATCATCATTGTCTAGCTCGTCAGACAAGCTAATTTTCTATATGGCTGCAAAGTGATCTGCAAATAGTGCACTTTGACTGGGCCCTAGTCCACTGATGTCGAGATAGCACGTGCATTTGGTCTGAAAGAATGGAAGAGTGATTTGTTTCCTCAGGTCAGGCCTACAGTGGTATCAATCACTCTGCAAGCGAGCAACACTTTTTCTAATGCTGCAGTGCTGTTTTCACTGCTGTCAGCACAGAGTTTATTGGCAGGGTAATAAAGCATAGAAACATATAGAGAATTTGTTAGTCAGCTGTTCTGAGATGACTGCTTCTAAAGTTTAAAAATTCTGTAGGAATAGTTATAATAATAAAAAAAAGCTTCACACTGAACAGACAGATATGCAACTGGTATCGATCTTCCCATCTAATTTTTTGCAAGAAAGCAAAGTTTCTCAAAGTAGCTGAAGGCATTTTGGGTCATTTGACAGTGTGTTGTTGTACCTGTTCTGTACTGTTGCCCATCTCTGTGCATTGCTTTACACACATAACTCAGCAAAAAGTTCAACACCAGCCCTGTCCCGGTTGCGTTATGCAGCAACGAACCTATCAGCTTATTAACCGTGGCCGTTTTCACAGCAGAGTGACATTTCATTTCAAGTAAAGTTACGGCTCAGTGTTATGCTTCCACTGGCAGGAGTCTGCAGTATGTTACAACACTGCTCGCAATCCTGCAGCAAGTGTAAAGTCTAGCCACACCGCTTCAGGGCACACACACACACTCAAACACATCCACACGCTCTCCTCGGACTGGCAGTTGGTCCAAACACAGTGGTAAGAGGAGCAGAGGGGGGTGCATAGATCTGACTCCTCCAGGCCTTTTATAGCCCTGTGCCCACGCGCCAGTGCCCACCCACTGATGATGAAGTGTCAGAGCGGGCACCATCACACACCATGGCCTGTCAGGCCCAGAGAGCGAGATTAACTCCCCTGACCAGACTGTTTGGGGCTTGGCAGGCTGTGGCAGTCTGCCTGGGCACAGAGCGGGGAGTAGAAGACCTTAATTGGACAATGCGCATGTGGTGGTGAGGGGTGAGTAGCAGGGGGCGAAGGGGGGGGTTTACTGACTGACTGGCTGGCTGGCCGTTGGCCTCTCTCAGCCCCCGTTTGGTTTTCATCAGAACAATTTGAGCAAGAGAAATGGGTTTCATGCTAGAGGCTCTCAGCACTTAGCCACATGTTCAGCCCTTTAATAAAGTCTGAACGCAGCCGCAGAGAGGCCAGAGCTTCATCCTCACAGCACCGAACGAGTACAGTGACCAGTTAAAGTGATTTGTGTGTGCAAATGTGTGTGTGTGTGTGCTCTTTTACGTCCATCCCAAAATCCTCGTAAGTTTAGATAAGAGAGGAAAATGCTGGTCACGTCCACTAAGGGGTAGGGTCAAGGTGAGGTGAAGATATCAGTGAATTATTGCTGCCGTCAGATGGATAATCAAAAGATGTTGGAAACTGTTACATGTGGCAGTGATATACCCGTAACCATCATCACCTCTGACAAGCTGCGGCGTGTTTTATCAAGTCCTCCTTCCTTTCATCGTCTCTTTGTCTGATCTAAAGGAAGATTTTGAATGAAGATCTAGCTGAAAGAGGCCCAGAAGCCACAATTGTTGAAGCAGCTTAACTCACAGTAAAATGTGAAATGTGGAAATGTGATAAAGAGCATCTGTGTGTTTATCTGGCGATGACTGGAAACCGACTAAAGTCTGTTTGTGTTCATTTAATTGCGCCGGTATAGTCTTGCCAATCACAACCTGAGATTGGACACGAGCCAGCCGACTGCACCCTCAGATATGTCCTCCCTGAAAGGAACTTCTTTAACTCCCAGGGTAATCAAGGTCTAAACTCCATCAGAGCCAAACAGACAGATTTGCACACGGCGATTTCTGTTTCGACTGTTTGTCTGGAGGCAAGGAGCCAATGAAGGAAAGTAGGAAGGAATTAGAAGTTTTTGGCAGCTCTGCAACTCGTTCTTTCCTCCTAAATTTGATTTACTTCCACTGCTACAAGACAAAAATAAAGGCCGTGTTACTCTGGGGTATGATTTCAAAGTCAATTTAGCCCTTTAATCACATCATGGTACCAGTAACTGCACTGCAAATGACTTTTACATGTAAGTGGCTGCCGGATCTGTGTAAAGGAAAAGTGTCGATGCGGACTCTTGCCAATGGTTATCCACAGTAGCGTTCGGGACGTGAGTGTTGGGACATTGTAGCGCCAGCTGCTACTCCACTGCTAAATCATGAGTTCCACACTGCTATATCACTTTGACTAAATGACTTCTCCACTGCTGCTCCACCGCAGAGTTCAGAGAGCGATTTCATGATGCTCAGACTTCGTTGCCTTTGACTAATTACTGGCATCCACATACGAATTTGAGAGATTCATTGTCATTTCGGGTTGTGCTACAAGAAGAGGTCATTAACATCTGGTCACATTTAGAATCATGCTTGGCAGCCGTAGCCATGCGAGTTATAGATGGCACAGTGCTCTCTTGCTTTTGTGTTCTCGCTATATGTGCACCACTTTGCAGATTGTACCCCTCGTCTATAACATGACAGATGTACCTATACAACCTCCCATTACCAGGCATTGTTACTCTAACATGCTCCCTTGTCATGTAGATGGAAGCCATGAGAGCTTTTACAGAAGCTTTATACTTATTCTGACATAAAGTGAAGAATGCATGAAGTAGTTTGAGAGCAAGTTGTATCTGTCATTGAGACAGAAGAATTAAAAACCTTCTTGCACTTTGAACTTTTTGACTTTTTAGCATGTTGGCCCAGGTATGAACCAAACCTTTAACCATGCCATGAGTTCATTTCAGGCCCTACGCGCTGCACCTCACGGAGAATTAATCCATTCAGCTTTTGATTTTGTGCTCTATATTTTGAGCTGCATGAACTGTGTCAACACACCAGATTCTGAAATTAACAGGGGCTCAGTGGAGTTCATGTAGATTAAACTGAGAGACAGACCCAGATCATACCCTTGTATTTGCCACCCAACTTGTCTGATCCTGCCAAATTTAAAACCAAATGTGATCCCAGACCAGAACCTATATTTTTTTTAACTTAATTTCTTAGTGACCGTTGATTCACCAGACTAATGCAACAGAGTGGCCACATTCAGTCTGATCTGCTTGCAACACGTGACATGCACAGACACAGACGATTGGCACAGTCAGATACAGAAAGAGCAACATTTCTAAATAAATTACATTTGAAAATAACCAACCCTGAACCCAGGTCAAGCCCAAACTTTATTCCTCCTCAAGCTGAAACACAGTACTTTGTCAGGACCTGTCACACATTGGTCAGGCAGCAGAACTTTAGAGCTCAGTCAAACCCCAAAAAGATAATTAGCACATTTTTTTCAATATCATATAAATATTGAGCTCATCGGAGTTTTGTATGACTTGGCCTGTCTTGCTTGACTTGCACTCGAACTAAACTTGACTTGCTTGAGACTTGAAGGTTAAGACTTGCACATGTGTGACTTACTCCCACCTCTGTTATACAGAGGCTTCGTGCCATGTGTGTGAAAGGTGATTACTCTACATGTGCTGGGTTGTGTAGTTCTGAAAAGAACCTAATGAACCTGTAGAAATATAGACTGATGAGTGAAATTAGCATTTCCTGTCTGTTGCCTGGACAACAGAAATCTGACAGCTGACAGTAAATCTTAGAGCTTGTCAACAGCTACCTATTAAAACCACATCCAACACTCATAAAGAACTCAAAGTATCCAGATGGTGCTTTGAACCAGCTGATGTAACAATACATTCATTTGGCTCCACAAAGCAGGATAAAACCGCGAACCACTGAATGCAGGACAGATGGAGGAGGTGGCAATCCTAATCGCCGTGGTTCATGTTTGTCTCACAATAAGACAATCCAACACTCATCTGGAACAGATAGTGATGCTTAAGTGCCTTACACAAGAGTATATAAGTACTCTTGGCTATCATTTATTCTCCCCATCCAATCCAGAACTTTCCCAAATGGTCTCCAGCTTCCAGTCAAATCCTCACCTCATCCACCCTTCTGCAACAGGAGAAACAATTAAGTTCATTCCTTTCCAGTCCATAGTAGTCTTAGATCGCCGCCAAATATAACAGCTTAGAAATGACTAATCACAATTCCTGAAATATGATTTTCAGACCTTATTCACTCCAGTGGTCAACACACGTAACCTTTATTTCAACCCTCCACGCGTCTGCAAAGACTTTTTCCAAATTCAGTCAGCCTTTTTCTGTGTTTTTGTTGTCTTTCAATACATATCATATTCATGTTATAGTCATAGTTTTACCATTTTATAAGGGTTTGAATTTGGGTATTTTTTTTTACATTCTTTTTATTGATTCATTTTTTTTTCTACTTTATTCTACACAGCATCATGTTGCAGCTCCAATATTTATGCAGTGAACAAAACTTGCAAGATCCTTTCTAAATAATAGCATTTTAAAAAGTGAATTTAAGTCATAGGGTGAATTTTAAATCTTTAAATGTGGTATAATCATCACTTGCATTTATGTAACTTTCTAGACTTTGATTACTATGTTGTTACTACTTTCTTCTTCACAAGCTCGGTTTGAATAACTCCAGCTCCAACAAGATCTTTTAAACATATAATCCAGTCTAATCTATTCTCCGCTCTCCATACTGGTCACTCGCACGAGTTGTGTTTGTTAACCTGGCCCAGAAAATGAAACAGTGTGTGTGTGTGTGTGTGTGAATGTTGCCGTTTAACTGTAAGAGAATCCTGTAATAACCAGGGTTCACGCAAGACAGAGAACTATTAAGCTTTCAGCAGCTGCCATCAAACACACTGAAAACACCAAAAAGAGCCTTAAGTGTAAACACACTCGCTAGACCACCCTTAGTCACACATACACACACACACACACTCTCTCTCTCGCACACACACACACTCTCACAGACTACTATCTTCGTTTTTTAGCCCTTATTTTCTGTTCACAGTAAAGCTGCTCACTTGCTCTCTGTGTCTCTGTGATTATCTCCATCTCTCTCTCTCTGACACACACACACACACACACACACAGAACAGAAGGATGCTGGCTTTTCTTTTACTACTACTTATACAAATGCACAGACAAACAGCCTCTTGTTTTTCTGTTTGTCGCTTGTTCTCTCACTTGCTCGCCGTCTCAAGTGTGTGTGAGAGAGACACACACACTCCACACTATGCTGCCTCCAAGGCTTTATAGCATCTCAGTGAGTGATGGGGCCAGCAGGGGAAGGAAGAAGAGGCAAAGACGAACAGCAGAGATGTAGAGAGACTCTTTTAATGCATTGGCGTCTGGGATGATTCCATTTATACATTTAATATTAACTGGCTCTTGCTACACACACATATTTGAACTATCACGATGTTAGATCTGCAGAAGAAAACCTCATAGATGTTAATATGTATTTTGATTGCGTTTGGCGTTGCAAATATGTCAGTTTGTACAATTTTTGTCAGCTGCCAGTTTGACTTTTTTTGTTCCTTTGTCTCTTATTGTTTTTCAGCATTGTTGATGTAACTCTAGCCTCACACTGGTAGCCAGAAGCAGCTAAACCATGGGCCTCACTTGCAAAACATGCACGCGGCAAACGAGTATAAACCCTCAAAACGTCAAAACATCATCCCTATAATTCTCATATTGTATAAATTCTTGGTTTCTGGCATGCTTTTTTTCTCTGAAACAGCATTTAGACCAAAAAGCCTCAATAAAAGCCCATAGTTTTCATATTAACTTTACATATCTCATATCAAGGGAATGAAACTTCTGTTCACACAAATCATTACTGAGCAGCTTCATGAGCAGCCGGCCCGTAAGCCCCGTCTGTTTCGACATACTCCCAGTCAACAGGATGCACAGCCGACACATTCGGAGAGGAGGAACTCCCGCCGACAACCCCGTCTTGTCACGCACGTAAACAGTCATAGTTCCTGCTCACAGCGGCTCAGCTGTGGAGGTGGACCTGCATCTTTCAGAGAACCTCTGAATTGTTGCTCTCTGGGTCAGAGTGTACCAATTAGATGACTGTCCTCACTCACTCCCCCCCCTTCCTCATCGCATCATAAATCAAAACAGAGCAGAGACGCCAGCCAGCTGCTTTTTCTTACAAACTTATGTAAGGGCTGTGTGTAGTTTACAAGACAGTGAGCATGTACAGTACAGCGCCGTGGGCTGTGTTTAAAGGCATCTTTAACAAGCGAGTGCTGTTGAGTAGACATTAAACATAATGAGACGTTGTACAGTGAATACAGGCTGGTTCAGTCTGCTTGTTTGCTGTGTGTGTGTGTGTGTTGTGCAATGTCAATGTGAGTGTCTTTCTATGTAGACACATTTCTGTATGTATTGTTTGAGAGCCCATAGGCACACGCTCACATCTGGACCTGCTGACAGCATGCCAGCTTCCAGGGGTACGGCTGAAGGCAGTCGGGCCGCTTTTAACCCTCTTCTTTAATCAGACGGCGTTAAAGCGGACGTTATATGAGCCTCAGCGCTAATGAGGCCGAGTCAAAGCAACCCGGGGCCAGCCACAGATGACACCAATATGTGTTTATCAGACGGGCAAACAACAAACTTTCCCTATTTACAGCCCAGGGGATGGAGGTTAAAAGCTGCGTGTGCCGTAGCGCACATTTGAAAGTAATGATGCTTAATCTAGTTACTCAGGGGATAAAGAACACTTGTCTGTTGTTTGGAAAGAGCTTACGAGGTTCAAACAGGCTGCCTTTGTTGATATTATAAAGGTGTTGACTGTAGTGATAATATATCAGAGCCGTTTTCTCTGATCATGGGAGCAAACATGAACCTGAAGCTCATGTGTTTCATTAGATCTAGATCTCAGTGCAATTGCATTGAATTGACTCTTGCACAGATTTTGTTAGACCTCCCCTCGATGAATACAGCATGATATATGTGTCCCCAATGGAGTCGAGAGGCTCGAGGTGGCGAGAGGCTTGTTGAGATGGGCTTCCTGCTGGTTGATGCACCGTTTCCTGCAGTCTGTCTCCTGGGGAGCTGAATGGCCCTGACCCCTGAGTTGAGTTTGTCTTCATCCTGTCTCCTCATGGTGGCTGATTTTCAGGTGGAATTGCAGTTAAAGAAACATTTCAACATCAGCTTTTGATTGGTTTATTGGTTTTGTTTTCAACATATCATAATGCATACATGCAGAACCCCTGGGGGCAGGATGGGAGGAAAAAGTTATTGCTAAACTGCTTTATGTCATAATGGAGAGCTTGTAGACTGGAAGTCAGGCATAACAACCAGGTGTAAGACGTGTTTCCCACAGGATGAGTACTTATTTGTGGTGATTGATGGAGTCATGTTCTGTTGGGAACCAACTTTTTAGACGCAGCTAGTGTGCTGTGCATTGTCACAGATGAATGTACTTTTCCAGCTGACTGTCCAATCAATCCATATTTTCAGCAGCATTTCCTGCAGATTGTGGAAGGACAATAAATAAATAAATACATACATACATTTTTAAAAAATCAGCAGTGGAAAATTAATTTGGAATGAGCCACTTAAATAAATCGCATGTACAGAAAGCACAGGGTGCAACTTTGCAAAGACTCTCAAGCAAGTTAAATTGATTATGGATGAAACAATAAGCCAGTTGTTACAGAAATGATATGAGATGTTGCCGAGTCAGATACACACCTGCACACTGGCATCAGACACCTGGATACTGCTGGAATCATATATAAAAAGGCTGAATAACCAGGCTTCTTTACATTTCATCAAAGTGTCATAACTTGACCAAAATAAGTATGAAACTCAAAACCGGGATAATGGTTTGTTGTCTTTCAAGCAGTTGTCTTTGTTTGCAAGGGGGTAAGGACACCCAAAGGTAATCTTCAGCATCATTACCCATAGTAAAAAAGTAAGTAAAATTTCTCCATAAAAAAATCATGTGAACACACTGTGTGACACTGCCTCACTTTATTGTTGTTGGGATCTCTGCCTGTAGCCACACCGGCCAAAAAACCTCCTCCCACAATTTCATCCTTTATGTGATGAGTGTTGTGCTTGACCTGTCATGCAAAAAAGAATACAATTCACTAACAATAGTAATAAATGCTCCAACATTCTTGTAATATCAGTTTTGTGTTGTATTTGGCTTGGGATGACAGTGGAGCAATGGAGGATGGTGCCACAGTGTCTCTGTGAGGTTTGTTTTAGTCATTTGTCTGAATTTTCTCTTGCCGTTCCTCCACATTCACACAAAATAGCTTTGTAATTGAATGAGTTATTGATGTCTGATGATCCTTTTCAACTATTCAGGGCATTACTGTCCTCTGATATGCCATGGTTAATGCAATAACTGCAAAGTCAATATCAGCCAAAAACATTACTTAACTTTTTCATGAAACCCAATTTTTATTGTAGAAGTAAGCTTCTGTGTTGGGTAGCGCCCTCTATTGGCCAGCAGCTTCCTCCAGCAGCACATCTTTGGGACAACTCTATCCCCCTCTCCTGCTTGTTGTTTTTGAGGGAAGAGTCCCATTCAGCACTTTAGGACTTTATCCACTCCAGCTGTGAAATCCAAGATTCGCCTTGGACGCAAGTCTTTCACAAGAAGGGAAACATGGCGATGCGGGGTGGATGTGGGGAAGGCCGTAGCGAATCACAGGGGAAAGGAATGTGACGGTCATAAATGGGATTGATTTACGCCGACTCGGCCACAAGGAATGGAAGTCATTGGCCTTTGCAATTTGTCAAGTGTAAAAGTGCAGCGTTTTTCACTGGGGGGAAGTGAGGAAAGTTTTGACAGTGGAGACAATGGTTTTGTGATGGAAGGGTGAGCTGGATCGTTGCATTTGACAGGACAAGGAGCGGTTGTCATAATGTTGAAGAGCTGACTTTCAGGAGTAATCTGGTGCTTAAAATCTGATCCAAAATGGTTTTCTATGTGGTAGATTTTCTCTCTTTATAGTAGAAGCCTGGCATTGAAAAAGTGGAGAGCTGTTATGAGTAGTCCAGCCATGTACGAGAATTTAAATGATGTATTGTCACGGCCTTCTACTCCTTCATCCCCCCCTTTGTAGTATGATTTTATCCTTGTGTCATACTTGAGTAATGATGTGTTTTGTTGTGTTTTCACTCCTCTGACAAAATGGGATGGAAATTCAAACTTGTGTCAATGACTCTCTTGACATCCCCCGAACATTCTGGCCACAATTCTGAATCCAAGTTCTGACCCCAGGAGTGGCGTCTCACTCGGCCTGTAACGCGAGCTAGGGGAGTTTGATATCTTTGCTTTAAAGGAAGATGGAGCAACAGAGAGAGGAGAATTTCCAAGTGAAAGCGTGAGAGAATGAGTGAGTTAGGACGTGAACGCAAGAGGAAGCATTCAGGTTGTTGACTGAGCAATCGAACGAATGCACAAAGAGAGTGGCTGCATGAGAGAGTTGGAAAATATATGGAGGGAAAAGAAGTGCAACTACTGAAAGTGAAAAATGAGTAATTTAAGTGAGTAGTAAATGAGGAGCGAATGAATAAATAAACATGGGAATGAACGACTGATTAGGTGAATTAATCAGTAAATTACTAAGTGAGACAATCTGATAAGTAAATCAACGAGAGATATAAAGCCATTGAAAGTGTGTGAATGCCAATGACTGAGTGAACAAGTGAATATGCAAGTGAATGAGTGAGAAGAATTACTGAATGTACTGTATAGCTGCAAAGCAAAAAGTGTGATTGTTGAGGGCAAATATCCAAATGTTGAAGTAAATAACAACTAAATATGCAAACAAATGTTTGAATGAAAAAAGTAAGTGCTGCTTTCTGCTTGGTAATGACTTGGAAAGTAACTAATTACATTCGATCATACACTTTACACACAGTACTATACTTGAGTATTTCCATTTTCTGTTAGTTTACACCTCTACTCTACTACATTCACAGGGAATATTTACATTATATTACTTTTTTTTACTTTTAATTACACATGTATTTATGACAGCTATTACATAAAAAAGCCACATGATCGAAAATATGATGCATTGCTACAGATTAACACATTTTATTATCTCCACCTCAATCAGTTAGAAAAATCATCATAAGAGTATTTTTTCTGAATCAGTACTAACTTATACTCTAATTACAATTAATTAAAGTAGTATGAATGAGATTTGTTTGACATCGATTGTTTCATAGTGATAATACAGTGTTTCCAATCAGCAATGCCTTTTAAAAGTCATAGAAAATGTAATACGGGCAGCAATTCAGAACTGAATATCTGCGATGTGAGATAGAGGCTGTGGGAAACGAGGAGAGATTTCCCATGATGCTCCAATGTTTTTCGGTTGAGTGCGTGTTTTTTGCGTGGGTGGTTGACCGCGGAGAAGCCAAAGGTTGACTGAGGAGCAGGAATCCCCCTTTGAATCCCGAACCAAAGAGACAGAGAGAGAGGATGAAAGTGAACACATGTTTATGTCCTCCCGGGTCACGCTTGATGTATGTTAATGGCGCGCGCCTGCGTTCACTGATCCGCCGTACATGCCTCCGTACGCTCAGGCACCTCTTTGTTGTGCATGTGCCAGCGCAAGCGTGTGTTTGTTTTATTTTCCGTGTTGTCTGACATGCGGTTGACTGATAGCATTCAGAGTGCTGACAGGGCCAGGTGCGTGACTATCTCGCCAGCCTCCCTGGGGGATGTGTTTAGACTCTGTGTGTGATGGTGTGTGTGTTTGTGTGTGTATGTGTGTGTGTGTGCACGCCGGGTGGGTGGAAGGTGTTTGACCCTTCTTATCTCCAGCACCCCGGCGTGTTTGTTTTCACAGCCACGGCGCAACCTCAGTGCTGACGTCAGGTGACCCAGGGCGGTATCTTTTACATACACCACACACATCAACCAGTGCAGGTTAGCAACCATCCACCCACTGCGTGGAACAGATAATAAACACATGACATTATTGATTCCATGACCCAGAAATATCTGTTATTCTTACAGACTGAACTGCCATTATATTTGTTTTTATTTCCAACAGCAACCGAACCACAGAACACTGACATGAACATCACAAAAGTGGCATCAAACCCAACCAGGAGGAATACATTTTGAAGGGATACATATTTTAGCAACTGCTGTCAGAAAGCTGGAGCTGAGGTTGAAGCACACATAAGAGTATTATTTTGAAGGAGTACCCGATTACAAACAGCATTGAATTATTGCTGCCCGTGCAGAGCAGCGAGAGCAAGCGAGGGTTAATAGCACAATGCTGCTTTCAGCTGCAGCGTGCAGTGTGCGGAGACGCTTAGTGCAGTCAACCTCCCGGCTTTCATCCCTGCCTCCTTGACCGTCACCTCCACCTTCTTCCGCCTGTCCTCACCTCAGCTGGAATGCGCTCCCTCTCCACCAGATATTTAGCGGCGGTTTTGTTGGAAACCCGAAATAGGGAAGCTTTGCTGAGCAGCCTCGATGGAAATAGTTGCAGGTGCTTAAATTTAGTGGCGGTGAAGTCTTTTTCATGTCTGTGCCAAAATAAAATGTCAGTTCATTTCAGTTCTTGTGAAAAAGCCTTTGTCTTCATCTTTCACATGCTCACAGATGAATATAAATGTATGGTTGCTTTAGTTTGGTCTCGGGCTCTCTTCACATCATCAGTGTTGGGAGCTGCTTTACATCACCAACTTGTGCCAGGCAGCAGGAAAGAAAAAATATTTGAAAGAAAGAACAAACTTAGCAAAGGCCATTTGTGAATAATGGAATTCAAGACAAAAAAGAAGTCAGAGGCAATTATTTTCCTATAGAGAAAAAGATGGTAAGAAGTGCTTTTCAACACTTTCAGGTCGTGCCACAGACGTCTCATTGGTTGCATGTTGAAAGATCGCAGACAAACAAGGTCAAGTTGAAACCAAGTAGTGCTGAGGGGAAGCATCAGATTGCAGTGGCGTGCAAGGCCCAAGGTAGAGCTGCTGCAAGCACTGGGATCTTTGCTCTCAATCTCAACAATGGCTTAAGCAAAGTAATTCAGCTGCTTATTGTTTGGACAGATTCTCAGACTTGAGTCCAATCTTGAAACCACTTTTGGGACAACTTTGAGTCTCATGCCAATTTTAATTTGGGGCCACTTGTTGGATATAACCTCTTTTTCATGCGTGCCCCAGTATTCAACTTTTAGAATTAAACATCTCTGCTTTGATTGGTCAGAATTTTACATATCAGTTAGTTGGATCTTGATGGGATTGGTTGTGTTCATGCAAACAAGTAGTTATTTTAAATTTCATTAGGTAGTTATATTGTCTTTGTATTGTTTTAGTCTTGTTTCTATTACTGTAGGAAATACTACATGATTTGATCATTTTCTTGTCTTAGTTGTGACCAGTCGTTCAGGCTCTGTTTTGAAATTCGACTGGACCTAGTCTTGGAACGGACCTTGAGTCAACTGAGGTGGTCTTGACGACAGCCGCATATTTTGAAATATTACACAAAGATGATAACAAAAGTTGAGCAGTTCAGCATGCAGTATGAGCCTTTAATCTTTTGTCAACATCTTCCTCCCATTGAGATCCATTCCATTCTCCACCTCATCCTGTTCTCAACACATTTCAACCGTGACACAGTTGGCGGTTGCACTATTTATAGAGAAGTGGTCGGCCACGGTAGCCAAACACAAGGGTGCTGACCTGCCCGAGTTGATTTGTGCGGATTGAAGTGAACCTGAAATCTGCTTTGCTGATGTTGACTTTGGAGGGTTTCACTGTTGTTAGATGAGGAACTTTCAGCACTGTATTACAGTGGTAGGCTTTTTACCTGCACATAGCGGAGATGCCCTCATTCCCAACGGACAATTATTTTGCAACCTAAGGTGATTATCTCCAGAAACCGACAAAAAGAAGGGAAAGTGAGAGGTTTTCATAAGATCTCTCAGAGGTTTAGTGCGAGCTTGTCTCGACTCAGCACCCCCGGGATGGGACCTCGTCAGAGACGGGTTTCCCGACAGTTCCAGACGGTCCTGGGAAGTTGGATGCCCGCCAAGCGAGCTCCAATTCATGCAGCTCAGCAGGCAGCAGCAGTCGAAGTCGATGCTGGACTTGCGCCACTCATTCACGTGGTATCCTGTTGTTTTAGGCTTGTCATGATAGCCCCTGGTGCATGATTGAAAACACGTTGGAGTAGCTGGTGCTATTCTGGGCCGGGGGAAGCAGCGTCCCTATTAAGGCAATTGACTGTCAAAGACACTGGGGCAGAATGAAAGTGAGTAGAAGAGGAAGCGGCAGTGTGTAAAATAATCATGTCATACTTAACTGATTTCTTCAAGGAACTTTTTACTCTGACATTTGACAAGTACAAGTCATAGTTCAGGCTCAGCTCCAAAATAAGGCCTCTAGGTCTGATGAAGGCAAATACATTACAGGTTTTGTGATTTTTTTTTTTTTCCTCGCTTCCCCTGCTCTTTTTATTGGCCAATACCATGTTAAAAAGTTCCGGTTTGCCGTGACACTGCAATGTGCCCCTGTGATTCCAGCACATCTCCTCGCCTCTCTAAACTGAACCAGATGGAGGCTCTCCATATAAAACTTTCACTCCCTTTTATGTCTCGCATAGAGAAGGGAGCCCTTAGAAAAGGGGGAAAAAAAAAATAACTACATGTCATATTGTGTCTGCTTAATGCAGTCCAAATGCAGTACGGCTCATCTGTCTCTCAACAGAACATTTGATAGAATGCACATAGCTGTATACAGTTGTAGTGTTTGAGGTAAATCCTCTGTTAGAGATTTCTATCTGTATGGCATTAATTCTGCTATCTTTCGTGTAATGCTACAAACTACACCCAGTTAATGCACCATAATATAAAACTCTTACTGAAACCATCTGAGAACAAAAGAATGGTCATTTAGTTTGACAGAGATTGCAGGTTTTTTTTCATTCCTTCATTTATTTATTGCTGTGGTTTGTTGTGTTTGTGAGAGATGCTGTCAGCCTCCTGCTGTCCACACCAGTGATATAGATCATCAGACACCGATGCAGCCTCTGTTTCTCGTTACAGACAAGAAGCCTGAAACCAATTTTGTGGCTGCTTCAAGCAGCTGCTAGAAGTTGTAGCTTTTCTCTTGCTTCACCATTACAAATTTAGCCACTTTGCACAAGGTCTTTCACACACTTTTACCAACCATTAATAATATAGCTTGAGATTTAGGTGTATTTGTGAGACCATTGTTGACAGTGGCAGCATTCAGTGAGTTTTGTTTCATTTAGATGCGTACAACCACGAATAGCATCAAGCATATTCTGTCCCACTTTTAATGCATGAAGCATGGAAAAAAATCCATTAATCCATTATGCCTACACTATAAAAAGTTACATATGTGACAACAACACCCACTGATCATGACTTTCTAAATGCTCAACAAAGGATGAAGTCCTCTTAATGTACAAAGAAATCCACCAATTGATGTATAGTAGGTCATGTGACTATGTCTTTAAAATATTTATTCCTAATCCGTGCTGGCCATCATAGAAAGGCCAAAGATGCAATGAATCATTTATGGGGTTAAAAGGACACTTAAGGAAACTGCTGTTGCAACCAGCCGTAGACACAAAAAGTGACACAAATAATTGTGTAAAGAATGAAAAAGAAAGCGTAGAGGAGAAAATCCTGCCTACTTATACACCTGTGCACACTTGGACAATGTGCAAAGTTGTTGTAATTGTCGATTGAGAAAGTTACAAGAATTGTCAGTTGCAAGCCACAATGGAAAGGTGTGGGGAGCAGGGTGTTTCTGACACTGTCTGACGATTCAACAAGTGCTTGGTTTGAAGAATTTGAAGAATTGAATATGTTTTTGTAATATACTTGCACTTCATGAGACTGTTTTATTGTTTCCATTCAGGAAGATTAAAGAGAAAGGGAAAGAGTGAGTGTGGCCAAGAGCGAGTGACTGTGACACAGACAGACAATCTGAGGCAAAGAGCAACCACTGCAACAAGCACAGCAGTGGAAACCAGTTGAGCAATAGCAAAACTTGCAGTCTGGCACCTGATTAAAAGTACATTTAAAAAAAAAACTTTTTCTCACAGCTCCAACCACTTCCAACTGCTGCTCACACTGAAATTCTCCTTTTCTTATTTAACCCTCAAATAGATTTAGATTTCCTCATTATGTTTAGGGCTTAGAGCTTTTTCCCTTCTCACATTTTGACTATTTCTCTCATCAAAGGGAGGGGCAGCTCCAGATGTAGACGCAGAGAGTGCGTCTATTTTTAGTGTTCAGTGTTAGCGTGAGGAGAGAGGGAGAGAGAGAGAGAGAGAGGGACAGAGTCAGAGCTGTTTTGACAGTTGTGCTGGTGAGCACTGAACACACATACACACACACAGCCAGGTCTCAGTAATCACGGTTTTGCCGAGCAGTGGTTATACCTTCCAGAGGAGTTCACGCCCCCTTGAACTGTTTTGGCTGACTTCGTGGTACACTTCTGACAGCGAGAGAGAGAGAGAGAGAGGGGGAGAGAGAGAGAGTGAAGGAAGGGGAGGGAGGAGTGTTGCTTGTGGGAGGAGAAGGAGGAGGGAGTGAACGGGAGGAAGGAGAAGCTTTCTCAGTTTCTGTGAGTCCTGCCTGCTGTAGGCTACAGAATGAGTGCAGTTGCTTTCCTCTCACTTTGAGAGGCAGCTGCTGTTTTTTTTTCTTTTTCTTTTCTTTTTTTTTTTAGTTTTTCCTTCCTCTCCCGTGCCAGACATCAGTAGGAGTCACTTGCAAGATTTCTTTCCCTTTCCTCACGGTACTTTTTGGACCTCTCTCTCCCTCACACTCACTGTGTTATTATTTTTGTGCCTGGGAAGTACCATGCCGGTGGTTGGCGTAGCCTCCAAGCTCAGGCAACCCTCCGCGGTGGGCGCCAAGCCAGTGCACACCGCTCTCCCCATCCCCAGCGCGGTCAGGGCGGCCGCCTCGCAGGGCTACATGGCCCGGCAGCAGGAGCTCAGGGCAGGTGAGGGCGCCCCGGGGCTCTCTTGCCAGCTGTCAATCAAGTCTGAGTACCAGCAGGAGAGGACGCCAGAAGGGAAGTCCAGAGCTGAGACAGAAGAGAGCAAGATCTGCAAGGTTAGTGGAGACGGACAGACTCGTGCTGTGTGTCTGCTTAGTGCATCTGTGTCCAGCGCTGGCAGCACAGTGACGCTCCACAGGTGTCAGGGATGAAAGAGCCAACAGAGTCGGGCTCGCTCTCTTTCTCTCTGTGTCTGTCATGCTTGCTTTCGCCGCCTCGGTGTGAGCAGGTGTTTGTCTAGGTCTGAAACAGAGCTCAAGCACACGGTGATGAGTCATGTGTGCTACGGTGGGATGATGTTTTTTTTGTCATCAGCTAAGAGGGGAAACTAGATGAGTAATGCATCGCTGTCAGTGTATTACCTCATCCTGCTGCCCGTTCAGTCTGCATATAATTTACTAATCTGTGTGTGTGTGTGTGTGTGTGTGTGTGTTAGTGCCAGGTCTGGAGAGTTTAAAGGTTTGATCACGTGTTTTGAAGTATTTAGTCTGGACTGTTAAGATCTTTACCTGGGAAATGAACCTTGTCTGCTCTTCTGTGAGAAGGAAAAATAATATAAGGGTAGTGGGTGCTACCTGAGAAGCCCCAAAGATTAGGGGAACATGGTCTGCATACGCTCTTTTTCCCCTGGTTTTCTCCCCATTCTGTCTCTCATGCAGGGTAATATTTCAGATAGATTACCAGCACTGCCCTGTTGCTCCCAGAGCATATTCTTAATACCCCCCAACTGCATCAAAATGTTGCACATGCTTTAATGGACGCGCAGAGATCATTAAGTGGTTCACCATACTGAACTCAGCCTGTGCCAAGTCCTTTCCTTTTTGCAGACAGAAGGAGGGGTGGGTCCATCCTGAGGAGGAAGGAGTATTCAAAACTCCCCGCCAAATAGTTTCAGCAGTGGAACTGTCCCACATCCAGAACTCAGACTGAACAAACTGAAACTTTCCTGTTTGGCCGGTTGATCTCTCCTCCTCCCCACCGCCCCACGCTGCTTCTTTCTACCGTTATAAGACTTCCCAACAGAGACAAAAAAAAAAAAAGAAAAGACTCCCTCACCCTGATTCCTTTTCTGGCTTTCAGACTTTGATACTGAACAAAGCTGCTGATTTTCCTCGTGACCTAGAGGAAACGTGGGCAGGAGACATCAAAGTGCGGTCAGCGCTCTCCTGCCTCTAAATCCTCCCAGCGTGTCCGTCCAAATCGCCTGCAGGCTGACTATGAGGGAGAGGGGGGGTTTCATCATTAACCTGCTGCTGAACTGGCAACTTCAGCTTGACTTTCAGCTTGTTAACGCAACTGGGTTCTTACAAATCTCCTGCTTGGAGGAGTTAGAGTTTTTTTATCCGAAGGCTGATTTTGATTTGTGTGTCAGCTTCCATCTCGCATCATATTCTGAAAAGTAAACCCTTGATGCAGGCTTCCCAGCACCTTCCTCAACTTCTGTTTTCAACTTGTTTATGCTCCATTATCTTCAAGCTCTTCTGAAACCGAAATGCTGCCAGTGTGCTATCGCTCTGACCCTTGCCCTTCCTATTGTTAATCGTTTGTATGATTTGACCCTAGTGTTCCCATGGGTCGCGGATCATCATCTGATAAATTGCCTGACGTGTGCAATCAGTGCACCATACGATAGTCCCCGTCCTTGGAAAGCTTGTAGGCAGGCAGAACTGTCTTGCCTGCCCCAGCCTGTCGGTGTGGGTGAGGAATTGGTGGTATGGAGGGGGTAATTAGTCTGTCTAATTGTGTTGTGTAGTCCCTTAAGAGCTTTACTCTCGGGGCTTTCAGAGGAAAAAACGGAGAGAAGGTGGAGTAAACGCTGTCATTACTCCTTCACATTAACCAACACTCCTTGTTTAGTTTAGAGTCCTATTATCAAGTAGGATCAAGAATGGGATTGTGTGTGTGCCCGAGCGCATTGCATGACTGTGACTGCGTGCTTGTTTGTGCACATGCAACCCCCTGCACATACAATGGTGCCAGCATGTGTTGGCTCGTTCGCCCGAGGTTAAACATTTCCTAACCTGGGGTGGTGTTTGCCAAAGAAGAAGAATGTTTTTTTTTAAATTTTCAGGTTTTAGTTAGTTGTTTGTGGTAGAAAATTCCACCTGTCTGCTCAATAATGAGGTTAATCAAAAGAACCATGACCCATTTATAATGACCCCTGTGTTGCTTTATTGTGGCTGAGGTGCAGCACAACACGCAGACAGCGTAACAAAGAAATAAGGCTGAAACTCTTAGTTCACCTAAATTAGAAGCAGCCAGAAATGCAAGACTCAGCATCGCCGTGTCCTGACAATATTCCTGCGTCTGCAGAATGATCATAACACAAGTGCAAGAAAAATAAATAAGAGGGTTAAGCACTAAGCGGAGAGGAAGAAGGGATTTGTTTTTCCTTTGGTGTGGTGTTTGCAGAAGACAGCAGGCCTGATGTTGTTTTGAGCAAAGCCAAGGAAGAAGTCCAAGCGAATCTTAAGCTCCGCTGAAATGAATTCGATCTGCAGTTCAGCCCTCCGCTGAAGGCCCTCCGCTGTGTTTGGATTGAGAGGTTTTTACATTTAACAGATGTAGCCGTGCCTACTGCGCTCAGGCTCCATCTGCAAGGTGGGGAAAAGGATGCAGGGTGCTATTGGGCTGTCTAGTAGTGGGTGAAGGGCACAATTATGCTGCCTAGACAAGGTTAATTTTGGGCACCATTCAGAATTAGTTACAACTAATCTCAGCTGTATTAACAGAGTTTAGATGTATTGTGCGATAGATAATCCTTCATGGATTCCTTCACAATAGGCCGCACCTAGTTTTATACAGGTGTCCACAAGTTGTCTCTGTATTTGTGTGTGTTTCTGTCTACACAGGTGTTACCTTACATGTTTGTACTGAACTTGAAAAAACAGCAGACGGGTTTTTGAACATTGTGTGATTTGGCAACCAAAAATGAAACATGGCCATCGGCACACTTTCCTTGACTTTTGTTAATTAAACTTGTTCAACTTTAATCTCCAGTAATATGAAGGATTTAACGACACGCACACGTTCTGCAGCTCTCAAATGGCAACATATCTATAGTTATAATTGTTGTAGATGGCAATCTTTGTGTATTTTTACCACGAGGAAATTTGGTAACGTGAAATCAGCACCCTGCAAATTGTTATACTTTACTAAAGTAGAGCCTATGGATGCAAATAGATTGCTAGATTGCCACAAACTACATGTGAGATAATAGCTGTGTAATAGCTGTCTTAGTGGTAGTCTGCCGGGAAGGACGTCTTGATGGCATCACATTGCATCATTTTGAACGCAGTTAATCACTCGGCTCTGTTTAAATTTTGCATGTTTGCTGGCTGTGTGTCCCCGACTACCTGTTCATGTTGCACCACTCTCATAAACATTAGCAGGCGGTCAGTTTCTTTGGTGTTGTTGTTCAACACCTGCGCCCTTATGAGGCCTCCCACCTGAATCCATCTATGATTTTGGGCTGCCATTTCTCCTCCATGATGGAGACGAGAACAAGGCGAGACATTTGCTTTTCCTGTCGTTCTCTTCACTGAAAGTTCACATCAGTCACTGCCTCTGGCGCTGCCGGATGACAAGCTGGAATGAAGAGCTTATCTGAGTTGACTGGGCTTTAATGAAGTGTCAGCGCCACCACCACTGATAGGGAATTATCTTGTGCATCAAGAGTTTTGGCAGCTGTCCAAATCACACAGCTCTGGCACTTATTTAGTGGGTAATTTGGAGTTCTTTTTGAGGTGAAACTGAAAATTGCATGACACCTTTTTTTTTTAAATTAAATCTACAGTATGACAGAAAAACAAATGATGTTGACTGGATTCATCTCATTTCATCCATGAAAAAATTGTGTGGTTGCTCATGGTATTTATCCTAAGTTACATCTGATCACTCCGAGATGCTTCCCAGTCTCATGCCTCTGTGATTTGGGTTAAATCTATTTAATAACCTGCTTCACAAATGTCACAATTAAAATAATGGCATTCCAGTGATGAGCATAATCCTCTAATCTCCGGGCCTTCTTTGGTCTTGACCCTGAGAATACAGCCAATTACTGAATCGAGTTCGCCAGTATGATGAAGACTTGGTCAAGTCAGCTTCCAAACACCAATTAGTTTAGCATTTAGAGTCACCACATAAGTCCCTGTTTTTATTACACACTTACTTGCTCCATCCCCAAGAGAAAAATGTTTGGGAAAGTCAAGTTGTGCTTTTCTTTTACAGCTCTTTTACAGTTTTTTTTTTTTTTTTTTTTTTTTTTGAGTTGTGTTAAAATACAATGACTTTACAATTGTGTGGCCTTCAGTTAGGTAGGGTGGGTGCAGGATAAATGCAGGGGTATTTACAGTACCAGAAGTACTTACTGTAAACCAATTCTAATGTTATCTTTTCTGCTGTCAGTCTACCATGACATGCCCTCTCTTGAATCACACTGGCGAGCACAGCTTTATCTCAGAAATGCAGCTCATTGTATACACCAGCCGTGACCGTTGCAGGCTGCTATTTTTTGCTGGCCTCTGATGTCAGTGAAAAGTCATCCCGGAATGTTGCTCCTCAAGCATGAGTACACAAGTGTTTGCCGGAAGTGCAGACGAGTGCCAGACACACTCACCCACTTAAGAGAACAAAAAACATCCTGTTGACTCTCTTTTTTTCTGTGTGTGTATCTATGTCTGCGTGTGTTGTGTTTACTGAGGACTAAGGAGAATAATCAGGGTCTGTTGTTGTATATTTTTCTTGTTTGGTGCATCTCCTGCTCCGGCCTGCTCCAGGCAACATCATGGGTGGGTTCAAGTAGTAGGAAAGTGAGGTGGAGTGCCCCAGGGAATAATGCCGGGGTCTAGTGAGTTTGAGTGAGTGAGTAGAATGTAAACAAACCCCGGCTTCCCGATTTCTCTTGCTCTGGGTGGGCCTGACACTGTCTGTCTCTCTTGTCCTCTTTCTCTCTCTTATTCTGTTTTTTTTATTGCTCTCACACTTTTTCTTCCAAGTCTGCATTCAAGGTTTTCACGCTGCAGTGGCTGCGTGTGCTTGCACACAATATTTGAATGATTATGAACACTTCATAATGCAATCCCACCATTTACAGGCTTTAGAGTGATGTCTCTCAAATAATCCAGGTTATGTGATATATAATTATGACAGCACTGAAATGAAATGACAAAAATAAAACATAGAATTACTCTTACAGGACTTGATCATTCCATCCATAGAGAGTTGCATGTTGCCTGTAATATTAAGAGTGCAAATGCATTTTCATACGTGAAACTGAAACTGACTGCATTCATATATTTATATACATGAGAAAAATCTGCCATCACAGTCTCTAGTAATCAACATTTCTACTTGTAAGCTCCATTACAGTAACATTTGGAGTGATGCAAAGGAGAAGTATGAATAGGAAACTTGAGTAATATTAGATAATTTGTCTGCAAGTCATCTGAACCATAGTTTACCTCAGTTTTAGCCATGATGCTTTATGGTTTTGTCCAGCACATCAGTGGTCAAAGTGTACTCTCTCTGTCTCTCTGGCTCTCGCTCAGCTCTCGCTCAGCTCTCACTCTTCCCCCCTCAATTGGCTCTGACACTGCTCAAACAACACAGAGAGCAAGAGGGGGCCAACTTGTTCCAGCAGAGGGAGGGGGGGTGAGTTGGAGTTGGATAGGATGGGTTGTCGGGGAGGGGGGGTGCTGTCTGAACGTGTCCTAGTCATGGGTGGTCTGACTCGCCGTGTGCCGGACTCCATATCTGGAAGAGAAGTTGCGAGAGAGGTGTGAACGCTAACGAGCAAGAAGAGCAGCGCTGCTATATTTGCACTTCTTCCAGCCAACAAGGTCAGGAGGTGATCTGTAAAACACACTGTGATGAGTGGTTGTTAGGCTCTCATTGATCCTAAATTGCATTCTTGAGTAGGAACCCACAACTTAAACTTGAGTGTAGAATGTCATGAGAAGTTGGCATGAAAAGTGCTTCGGTTGAAACCGCTGACACACATAACAAAAGGATCCAGGCCAAAGTTTGTTACGGCGGTTTTTGTCCTTGTTCTCACTGCAGCTCCATAATAGTTTGTCCTTGCAACTTTAGTGGCATTTGCAGCATGAAGGTCAACAGTCTGTGGTCTGTTCAACCAATCAGAAATAATGTGCTAACAGGGGAGTCCACCCCAGCCCGCTTTGCCTGATCCAAGCTGGAAACATGGCAGTGACTTTTGGTCTAACACATGATTTTGAACCATAAGATTATCAAATTAAACCAAGAAATGTCAAAAAATCAGATGAGGTTAACATATGTTTCAGCTGAATAACTACCACTAATGTGATCTGCTCACATTTTTTTGCATTAGCCCGTCCACTCCTGCGGCAGTCCCCCACACTGCTGAGATTCCCCGATGACCCCTGGGTCGGAATTGTTAAAATATCTGAGACAATATTATCCTTTCCAATGCTCTTTCTCCCTCCTTCCTCCTGTGCTTTTTGTCTCACACACAGTATTTCATTGCCTTTCGTGCTGCGGGGAGTCTGCTGTCGGCCGTGGTGTTTTAAATCTTGGAGTGAGAACACACAGAGCGGCTGGTGTTTACAGTACAGCCACACCAGTTAAAAATACCCTCCCCTGGAAGTACAGTCACAGCATTTGCTCCAAAACACCGAGAAAAATAAGAGTCAGTGCAAAACAAGCTCAAGTGCATGAGTGCAGTAGTGAAAAATTTTCACATAGAAATTCATGAATTCAATGAGGCTTCAGTCTCATGTGCTGGAGGTATAAATTAACAAAATAGCAGTTGTACCTGAATTTTTAACTCTCCACACACTCTCTCTAGCCCAAAGCTCCATAATTCAACAAATAACCGGGATTAAAGCGAACAAAGCCCCTCACTGCCCTGTTATTGTCTCATCATATTCTGAGGTCTCTCTCTGATGTTTTTAATTGTTGTATGTGTGTATGTGTGTCTATGTGCGTGGAAGAAAGTGAGCCCTTGCTCTCATGCAGAGGCTGGTATGGCACTAGCACGTGCACACATACACACACACGCACACACACGCACACACACACACACACGCACAGCCTCGCTCCGGGCCTTCTGCTAGTTCAAAGGTAGGCTTGCTAAATGATCCAAGAGGGGGACGGTTCACTTGTTAATGCCATAAAAGAAGAAACGCAAACGTGGAGGAGCAAGAGGAACATGAATTAGAGACAGGAAAACACTTATTACACACTACATGTTATCTACATCTATCTGACCGAGTTACTTATATTGAAGCTTTATCAGGCTAAAACTCTAGCTTTGTGAACACAGAGTTGTTTGTAGTAATGCAGGATAATCATGAGGGACCTGAACTAGTTACCACTGTACATACACTCAGTTGCCTCTCTAACACAGTTTCAACAGTTGTGTTTTGATGAGTTTGTATTGATTATACAATTTGCATTATAGATGATGCTCCTGCATTTTCACATAATCTTCAGGCCCAATTTGCAAAATCTACATTTATTAACTTTACGTTTTTACATTTTCAATTATACATAATCAATTTTTTTTTGCTTAATCAAATTACTCACACACAAAAGCTTATTTGTGGCAGTAGTGTTCCAGAAAAGAAGTACTTGTTGGTTTCAGGCTTCCTGAAGCTGCAATGTGTAGTTTACCATGTGCACTGAAACTGAAGCTCAATACATAGATACTTCAATACACCAAGAGTTTGAGGGTCCCACGGGTGATTTTGAACCGGGGGTCTGTGTTGAGTTACAGTATGATGTCAAGAAACCAAAAAGTTTTTAGAAATTGAAAGTCAGTTTATCAAGCTTTTATTGGTGCTGATGCTCATAGAAAGTTAAGGTCAGTTGAAAGAGACCCTCACAAATACACATACACACACACACACACACACACACAGGGGGTGTTTTAGTGGCAGATCACCTTTACCTCCACCTCAGATTTCCTTCATTTGTCTCTCTTCAGCTGTCTGTCAGCAGTCTCTCTGTCTGCCGTGTTTTCTTTACGTCCTCTTCTCTCCTTCCTTTGTTCTCCCTCAGTCCTTTCTTTTCACATCTTCCCAACACTTCTTTTTTTTTTCCACTCCATCTCCTGTCACTGTCTCTCTGCTCTTTCCCATTCCCAGCATTCCTCTCTGAGTCCTTCCCTGGCCCCCCCTTTTTTTCTGTCTCTCCTGACTGGAGCCTTTCTCGTATTCCTCCAACTCACTTACTTTTATTTTCCTTTGACCTTTACACCCCCTCTCCTCCCTTCTCTTTGTCATACTCTTTTTTCCCCCCGTCCTGTCCCCATCATCTTTTCCTCCACCTTTCTTCCTCTTCCTCCCTTCCTCCTCTCTCTATCTCTCCCTCTGTGATATTCATAATGAGAAAAGCAGCGGACGAGAGTTAACACACACCTGGCCCAGTTCTGTCTCTACAGCTGTCACAGATAACCTTTCCTCTGCTGAACGAATAGGTCACTCTTCTCTCCTCTCCCGCCTCACCTCCTCCTCTACTTCTTCAATCACTTTTTTTTTTTTTTTATCTTTATCTCTGCAGCGCGTTTAACCGTGACCCAGACAGCTGCGAGGAAACATCTGGGAAAGCCACACAAGCCGGTGTCAAGCATGGACGGGGAGGAAAACATCCTAACATATCCCATAACACAAGCTAACAAAGGCCATCGCTCTGTGGATGCGTGTTGTATTTCGGCATGCGGGGAGAGTGATTCCTGATGTTGTGAGTCAAGTGAGCGGTCTCTGCGGTGTTGACTCACGACTTACACAGCAGCAGCGGCGGTAGATCACTTACTATCGTGATTACTGTGTTTCTTGGCATCTTCGAGGAATGCTCTTGGGAGTAACTGTCGCTGTATACCTGTAGATATGTTTAGTTAAATGTACTGTGAACTCAAGGATTTTCAGTTTTTCAAGAAGGAGCAGAACCAATTTTCACGTAAATTGTCCCCAGGCTGCTGCTGTAAGAAAATACTGATCACCACAATTTAGAGTTAAGCAAGCCCAGCACAGAATATATGTCTGGCCATGGAAAGCAGATAGAAAAATATAGTCAAGACACAAATGAGCTTCTCAATATGCACCATCATCCCAAAGTCTTTAAAGTAATAAATGCCAAGATTGTATCGCCAGGTTTCCCTGTCTGAAGCAAAATGGAGGATGGATATGTTTTTATGGGGATGGCATCAGCATTAGAGATCGCTCAAGTTTGTGTCTCCCACTGCTGACTTCATCTCCAGTAGCTCCAGTAAAGCTCTTCAGTAAAAAAAAAAAACAATTGCGGTTGCAATCAGTAGTTCCCAGGTGTGAACGTTTGCAATAGTTTGAACGTGAAACAGCGTGCTTCTGCAAAACAGCATCAATCATCCATCCATGGCTTCCATTTAAAGCTTGACTGTTGGATGTTTTTGATAAATAAATAGAAAACACGAACCCAACCCTCAGACGCAGATGGCTGGATGAAACGCTCGTTCTGGTGGGATGCTGGGTGGTGGTTGGTTGCTGTACCCTCCCTTGGCACGAGCTTTTACAGGGAGCTTAACAGAGCGAGCACACATGTTTTTTTGGAGCGGTTAGCCCTCACATTTAGACTCATCATTACCCACAACCAGCATCTATGTTCTCATTATTTTTCCACTTTTCTTTTTTTTTTTTTGCAATCCAGACATGTCGGTTTTTCTTATTTTCTGCATTTTGTCTGTGCATGGCTTATGTAAGGGCCAATAAAATGCCAAATGGAAATCATTACGCTTTCTCATATATTTCTGTATGTTTACTCTGAGCAGCAATTCCCTGTGAGGCGTTTTTACTTGTGTGCATTTGGTGGAAATTCTATTCAAATTGCCTTCTGGTGCCATATGCTTCTTCAACATTGGTGGCCCCAGTTGGATCAGACCTCTGACCCTTGCAGTGCATTTACGTTATCTTCAGGTCATCAGAACATCTGCAACTGGCGGTAAATCCAGTCAGAAGCAAACAATAAGACACATCTTTAAAGGCTTAAAAGCACAAAAAAAAAACTTATTGAGAAACATCCTTTTGTTTTTAAGTTTCATGTGAGTTCAACTTTTTAGCTCTTCCATTAGTGACAAGAACTATTTCCTTGCCTGAATTAAAATATGGTCATGATGGAATGTTTTTAAACCTTGGAGATTTTAACTCTGAAATGCAAGACAGCTGTCACTTGGCCTTTGTCGTGTTATCCTGGACACAGTGAGAGACGGCTCTCAGAGGTTTACGGCTGCGGAAAGATCACACAGGTCGTGGCAGACTCAGTGATCCTAATGTAGTCATGAGGTCATAGGCTCACTCAGTGGTGCGTGACCCCCCCCTCCTCCAGCCTCTGGCCTGTCTGTGGAGCATTGTGGCGGCATTTGATGTGTCCATGGCCTTTTGGTAATAGTAAATTGAGTGTGAAACTGCATGTTGCAAAGCTGCAACTGGAGCCTTGTGGGTGCGTGTCTATGTCTGTGCGTCTGTGTCAATAAAAAAAAATGAAATGAAATGAGGTCTTTTACAGTAATATAAATTATAAAGCAGTTTTTCAGTTGCAGGAGACTCGGTGGTTGAGTTTTTAATGTTGCTGTCTCACAGCAAGAGGAGCTTGGAGTGTTCACACCGTCTTCAGTTCATAGACATGTAAGTTAAGTGTATTGGAAAGACTCAATCACCCATAGTTATGATTATACATCACACTTAATGGCAATTTACTATATGCTGCATTACACACAGATGCACCGCAACCTGGAATAGGAAGAGGCAAAAATGAATGAGTGATGATTTTTCAGTGCACCCCATTATATTATTTAACCATATGTGAGGTCTTGACTCCATGTCCATTTGGAAAGCCAGGTCTTAATTATCTGCATCTATCCTGCAGTGGCCTACTGTACTCCATTCTCAGGGTTATTCTTTTGCCCTTCTGCTGTCTTCACATCACTCTTCCTCTGCAGCTGCAGGTGGGCCTATTTTCCACCAAAGTACAAAGCACCTCTCCATTAAAAAAAAAGTTGTTTCCGTCTCAACATCACAACCTTACTGCTTCTGCCATTCCACTGTGTTAAGTTTGCCCATAAAGTGTGTTAACTCTTCCATTAATGAGTGTTAAACATAAACTACCAGCCCTTGACAGCATCTCCAGAGATGGGGAGCAGAAGTATAATTTTGCTCTCCCCTTTCACTTTCTCTTTTCTCCCTCCTCCTCCCTCCGTCGGCCTCCCCACATGGCCAACAAAGCTGCGCTGTTTGGGGCCAGAGCAAGTTTTCTCACAGGATAAGTCTCCTGACACACATTGGAGTTTGGTTTTATTTACTGGCTGCTGTTGTTGTTGCTCCCATGTGAAAGCTCATACTTGCTTTTAATCACCCTGGGTTTTTTTGGTGATGCATCCTCTGAGGCCTCTTTGGAGCTCTGCTCATTTCCTCTCCCAAGCCAGCAGCCTTGATTGTTGTCACTTAAACAAGCAGTGGGTTTGTTGCATTGCATCTGCAACTAGGACAGTGGTACTGCCAAATGCTTAAACTTTAAATCTGTTAATCTACAATTTTTTACCCTGTCAAACAAGGAACAATTTCTTCTCTATTGCTGTTGATGAATAGCACTCACTCTTTAGAGTCATATTTATGGCATAATCTTCTTAATTGCGTAATGGCCCTCCTCACATTTTAAAGGAGAGGTGAGTTGCACACAGAGAATCTTTGTCTCTGTCAACATTGGAAGGTCATCGCCTCAGTGATGGGTTTGTACGTTGAAGGTTAAGGTCATATGTTAGCCCTTAAGGCAGATTTGTGGTGGTCCAGAAAGCTCAGGCAAATTAGCAAACATTTTCCTTCGTAATCCCTTAATGACAAGGAAGGGCTGTCGGCCATATTGGACTGAAGAGACTCATTACTGGAGTCGTAATGAGAGGACAAGAGGTTCCTTGTAGCAGCTACCAGGGTTCACGTGTTGGCCGGCCACTTGCCAATCGCTTTTGTCTGACCAAAGTCAGCTGCCGCTTCATAAATAAAAGACAAGAGGCTTTTGTATTGCCCTATGCTACTTTCCAATGCAGATGTCTTAGATGGATGCACAAAGTTTATCCTGAAGGCTTTATATCCAAAGGAAAAGGAAGACGACGTTTAAGACGTTGGCCAACGAACAATATTAACAAACAAAATTGATTATTGCAGGATTCAGTCACACTTGATTGGCAGCACTGAATGAATTTGAAGACAATGATAATTTAATGGTGAAACGCTTGGAAAAAATGCACAGGGGAGAACAACTGAGTAAAGGGATAGAAAAGATTATTTGAGTGTAATTACAGTAAGTTGAGAGGATGTGATTCATGTGGAGAGGCTGATGCAAGATGAATTGCCCATGACCCAAGCTAGCATTTGACTCTTCCACCCTCGAAGGAACCAGGTAGTGTAAGGGTTGAAAACTCACTCAGAGAAGGAAGAGTGAGTGGCAGCACTGTTTCTTTTATTATCAGCACTTATTCAAAGAAGATGTGGATGGTAGGAGTTAACTTGCCTCTGGATTGGAAGCAGATGCAGGCATGTCATTCAAGTTTAAAACCTTAATCGCTCTCTGCATCTGGCTCCCTCCTCTTGGCCTTGTGGACAGAACAGCTGAAGGTAAGCTACCTAGAGGGTGGGGGTTAGGGATGTGAGGGGAAGGAAATGGGGAGGGTGGGAAGGAAAAGTGTGAAAGAAGAAATAGTAGTAGTTGTGTCAGGGACACACTGCCTTGTGCCATGATTTAAGGGGCTAAATATTACTCTGTAGGTTACAGTTGGAGTCAAGCCATTTGAATTAGGTTGGGAGAGGGCGTGAGAGCAGAAGAAGAAGGAGAGGGAATGGATCGAGGGTGGAGGTTCTGAACGCATATGCCAGGCTGAACTTATGGGATTGGGAGGTGGGTGCATTGTGGGCCAGGTGCTTCAAGACAGGATGATATATCAAAAGTGAAATTTAAAAATTTGATGTGACCCTTCTTGGGAAGCTAGCGATTTGCAAGGATCCTTGGGGATCACTAACGTGGAAAAATATTCCATTTTGCCCAACATTTCATCATACCTACTCCCTGCCAATCAATTCATCCATCTATCAATGCAGAGTGAATCACACCGAAGTTGGATGAGTGTGAGTTTATGAGAGCATAGAAACCAGACAAACATTGCCCTTCTTTTCCTCGCTGTCCTCAGATCTGCGCTGGCTGATATTAATTTCCCTGAGCTTGACAGGGGCCATTAGTCTTGAGGAAGAGGCTTGAGTTACAGTGTTTAGGGGGTAAAGATCCTCCGTTGCAGGCGGCAGTATATACAGTGTGTGTTATACAATAGCCCAGACCGCAGAGAGGGTGAAGCCATTGGACAGACTGAATGAGAATAGTGAGAAAGATGAAATGTCTTTCGTAGCCAGTCCGCCCTGCATGGTGGCAGATAATGTAAGATGGTGACCTGCTCCCAATCATTCATCTTTAAAGAGGAAGTGAACATTTCTCATTTGCTGTTACCTAAGCATGTTATCGTGTTGGATATTTAGACTTGATGCCCACTGCAGAGGGCAGCATTACTTTGGACAAAACACACTGTGAATACTAGTGATACTATTGTGATACTCCGATAGACCTATTTATTTTTTGAGGCAATTTCTAGAAGCACCAGGAAGAAAACCTTAATGTTGCATACCACTAGATCTGAGACCGACTACACTTACTGGGGTCCGCCGTAGGGTCTGTTCTTTGTGCTGACTGTGCTGTTCACCAGCATGTTTGAGTTCTCCTCATGATCACTGTGCTGCTGCCCAGATGTGTTGAATGAGCAGGAGGTGGAAGGGCCCGGTCTCAGGGGGCCTTCTGACTGTCTGCTGGTCAGTCCCGTACATCGTTTCCCCAGTGCACACAAGAGAGAGTGAGAGGGAGACAGGGCTTGAAGGGTTGAAAGGTAATGTCCTCTCCCACATCCAACAAACCTCCACTCGATGACTGATATCTGGGTCAGTCCAGCGGCGGTTACACTCCCACCCAGTGCTCACTTCCTCTTCTCCCTCTCACACTGAAGGTTTGCTGGATTACATGCTTTGGTTATTTAGTACTGACAAAATGCAAGATAGGCTGGACATAAAGGTCCAGGGCTGAATTTACTAGGATGTCAGCTGTCAGGTGTGTAATTGTAAAGCTGCATCCCATTTCTTCCCTTATGTTTTGACCTAGTGGTATCACAGTATGAAACTTTGCTTTGTTAAATAACTTTTCAACTTTGAAATATTTCACTACTGCACTCGAGGAATACCTCCAACACCTTGTTGACAACTCAGGCACAGGGAGGAACACTAAAAGATGACAACTTTATACCAGATGCAAGATAATTGCTTCACTACTTCCCATTGTAGTTATTTTTTTTGAGGGCCACTCCAAACCAAAAGTTAAGGACAAAGATTATGACTGTTTCTCCTGCTTTGCAGAAAGTTCCTGTTCTTGTTTTGTGTATTTCACATTTGTCCATTTACTCCTTCAGTTACTAGTTTTCATGGATATCAGGTGCGATCTTAATATGAATGATGCTGACACACTATAGTTTCATAGCATTATTATATAGCATAATATTTAATATTTACACGTGTCAAACAGGTTGCTGGTTGCAGCTTTTCTTGTAAACAGTGTTACAAGGAACTTGGACTGCAGCTTTTACCTTTTTACACTCCATGCAGCCAGTTACCATGCATTCATACCCTACCTGTACCTGCAGGTGTGTGAAATCAAACCATATATCAGCCCTTTCTCATGTGTACATTTGCATTTGTGCATATGCATACGCTGTGAGTAGATTGCGGGTGTGTGAAAGAGAGAGAGAGATGTGTGTTGGCCTTTATGTGTGGGTATGTGCTAGCCTTATTTTCCCAGGTCTCCAGTCCAGAGTAGCACTTGGCGCTGAAAGCCCCGGCTGTAACACTTTAATAGCAGAGTTGTTTACTCTTTATACCAGCCCACTTCACCCCCATTTTGGGTGGGATCCTCTGCCTTTGGCGTAGCAGCATTTAGACATTTTTACAGCTTAGCATGCTCAACACCATCTTGCGAACGGATTTTATGGCCCAGTGGTTCTAGTGTGTGTGTTTTTATAATAACTGCAGGTTATGCAATCAAACTTCGGAAAGTCAGCACAGCCTTGATCATAGAGCTTAGCTTCTCCTGTAAACTCAACAGGTTGCTGAAAGTGTGTATATACAGTGCATATGTGTATTCTTGATGTTATGGTTCTGTGTCTTTTACAGTGTAGCTGTGTTCCAGGTATTGCAATCCTGCTGAGCTATGTTTTGGCTGGCGATTGTAAGTTACTTTATCGTGCAAGAAAATCATGAATACAGAAAAGTTTCATATTAAGTGAACAGAGTCTTAAGTCAGTGGCTGTGTATCAGCAGGCCAATGTCCAGTAAGCCAGTCGTTATTGCAAAATAAGCTCCGACCGGTCAAACCGAAACCCCAATGTGAAAGTGGTCATGATATAATGACCAGCTTGCTGTGTATTATCCCACATATATACAATAACCACTGCAAACGACCCCACAAAGCCTTAACTTGAACCACAATTACCCTTCTAAAGGCTAGGTGCAAGCATTCCACAGGATTTGGAGATTATCCCATTGAATATCTGACATTTTCACAGATGTTCCTGTGAAAATGTCAGAGCAGCACCTTGCAGCACTGTGGGAGCACGCTGTATTGTTAGCACGGGTGGCCCCAGCGAGAACAAGACCCCGAGCCCTGGCAGTGACTTACACAGGGAATTTGTTAGCTTTATCTAGAGAGCAACACATGACAGTCTGCCCAGAAGGTATTGCTGTATGCATTGTATTAATTTCGCTGCTGCAAACAGCCAAGAGGGCTTCAACATTACTCTGCACAAAGCCTGAAGGGGGGAAGTGCTGTTACAATATGATGATTAAAGGTGATTAGTGCTTGCCAGGAAGTTGATATTTTCAATATCTGGCTGCAGCAACAGGCCTCGCATTGCACGCACTCTGAAAGTTTTCATCTTGTGAAGGGGTTCCAAACAGAGCAGTGGGAATATATCAGTGACGGGAGGAAAAACTGATCAGTTTTTTAGGGTGTGTGTTGCAGCATGGTGTTAACAACTTCAGTATTCCTGAAGTAAAAAAACATGGCCCTGCTTTGGTCCTTTTTCTGTGACAAATTTTGGATAATCAAAAATGCATTATTAAAATCTGTTCTTGTTTTGCATGAAAGTGAAATTGTGTTCTCCTTGTAGTGAGTGTAGTTTGACAAATATATCAGATTAGTGTTAAAAGGGGGTATGTAAAATAGTGTTTCACCGCCTGCAGGGGTTGCTCCAACTGAGCGAACATGTGCACCCACCCTGGGTTTTTCCATTTGTCCTTACTTCAAACAACATGTAGCGCAAAATCAAGAAATCTTACATTATTAAACATTATTAAGTGTTAACATTTGTTGTAGCTGTCACAACAATGAGGAGACAAGGTGGTGAGAGGAAAGAGGGACACTTCAGCCTAAATGAGTCATTTTGTCAGCAGGCAGTCGGTGTATCAAGAGGTGGGGGGACATTCATTTTCCACCGCTGTCCTCAGATCTGCCAAGCCCAAACACCACGCTGAGACAGCAGCCAGCTTACTTAGTGGCTGCACTCTGTCTGTCCTCAGCATAAGACACTTCAGCTAATGTTCTGGGCTGGAGCATTAGCCGCACTGGGTAAAAGTATGTTTGCCTTGGAGGTGGCAGCAGAGCCGGTGAGCACTGCCATCCATGTCAAGTGGTACACCGTATAATACAGTCCCGGGCGAACTTGGACGCCTAAAGTGAGGAATTACATCTGCGGTTGTTTCAACACGAGCCTGAAGTGGTCGGCCCGGAGGCGGTATCGCATCCAGAGGTCAGAAGGGGTGTAATTAGGGGAAATCTGTTTAAATATTTTAACATATTTATTGATGCTCTGTGACATGTGGAATTATGTCCCTCTTGCGTCAGGACTGCACAGGCTTCCCAGTAAGTTCTCTTTAGCGGCGAGCCTCCATCTGTCCTCACTGGAAAAATCGCATGAAGTCTCCATCAGCAAAGCCGACTGTCCACACGTTTTTCAGTATCAATACTCTTTGCAGGCTTCGATAAATCACGCGCACCCTGAGGCAGTTAGGAGTTGGCGTTTCTTCCATTTTCTCTCGCTGGCATCCGGTCAACACACTCCTCTTTAGCTTTGAACTTCGAGATTTTACTGTGAAAAGAGCAGTTTTCTGTCTTTCTCCTCTCTCTCTTTCTCTGTTTGTCCTCCACTCCACCTTCAGTTTCCACCACACAACCGTCATCACACACACGCGCACACACACTTTCCACAGCTCGTCTCTTCATTCAGTCGCTGCAGCTTTTGAGAAAAAGGCGGTCCAGAGGTCACAGAAGCTCTGTGGTTTCAACACAGGGTGGAGCAATATGAATTAAAAAAAAAAAAAAAAAAAAAAAGCTTTTAAGTCTGCCTAAGTGCTCTTGAGCAAGGCACTGAACCTCTTAGTCCTCTGGAGCTGCTTGTCAGCCAACAGATGCAGACTTCCAGACATGAAAGTGTGGAACATTGTGAGCGTGCAATAAGGCGCTGCTGCAAATGCATACATTCTAAGTCAACCTTCCCTGGATAAATAAAAATTTTCAAATATCCAGATTGAGGTCCAATCTTCCTCACGACTCACTGCAAACATGTCAAGGCCCAAGAGTTGCTTTTTATGGTGCAACATATTTTTGTCGTAAATCCCGAAAATTCAAATGCCTGTCTTCTTCAGCAATGTTTTTTTTTATTTATCTGTCACGCCAGAGACACAAAACATGGCGCTTTTCCAAATGTCTGGAACTTGAGCATGCTCAGAAGATCATAAAAAACTCAAGGGTGGTCGCCTGCTCTGTACGCTAACAGGCCGGGGTCAGCTGATAGGGATTGTTTACACTGGTCAGCTGCTGGGAGCCCCAGGCCCCTGTTTGGAACCTTGTAAACACAGCACAACTCACAGTATATAGAAGTTGTCTGTCCAAAACACTGACCGCCAGCCTCTGCTCCCTCACCCTGAGTGTGCTTCAGCTGCGAGACAAACCTCTGCTCTGTGTCTTGTTGCCTTCCTCTTTTGAGACAGAACCTGGAAATTATCAGCTAGTCACTCATAATTGCAACCTCTGTATGTTCTATTGGACCAGTTCAGAAATACGAGCAGGGAAACATAGACGGCCCTAAGAATTTCTTCAACCGACGCCACCGCTAATATATTGCCAGTAACATTTGGGAACATTGGTTAACATGACTAAAGTGCACAGAGTGGAATATAGTTACTTTTAGCAATATAAACATGTAATAAATAATGCTGTTTTGACTTTACAGGTGTTGACGTGAGATTCACGGAAAGTTTGGGTGGAGAAACTTTCCTGCTTGAATCATCACTTTGCGGCCTGTTCCATTGTATTATTCATTTTAAGAAGTCAGAATTTCCAACATTCTGACCTAATGGTTCAACGAAATACACCCAGTCACATAGACAAGACACTGTGAGTTCGGGAAGGCAGATATATGGAACATTAGCAGCCTTAAGGCCGTGCTCAATTCAGTGAACTAAACATGGAATAGAAGCTGTGAACGTGGACCAGGAGCGCTCAAGTGCTGAAAGAGAGGGCGAGAGAGCACGGGAGACAATCAGAAAAAGAGAGAGAGAGAGAGGCAGATGCAGGGGTGGTCTGCTTAAGGATTGGCTTTGAGCCCTCGCACTCAACACATGCTGTAAACAGACAAGCTCACCGTGTAGATTTTGTCGGAATGCCTGTTTTTGCATTAAAACACATGTTGCTGTTTCGCTCCTGTTGGAAGGATTGCCATAAAATGTTGTGCAGACATTCATATTCCCCAGAGGAGGAATCCTGCTGACTTTGGTGATCTCCTGACTCTTCCTTTAAGGCCACCAGCAGGTTGACATTTTTGGCTTTTACTTGTCTTGATAACTATTGGGTAGATTTCCATGAAATTTGGTACAGATAAGCTGCCCAGAAGATGAATCATAATGATTCTGGATATGGCCTGACTTTTCCTCTTTCACAACCAGCAGGTTTTTACCTATCCTGTGAAATATCTACTGGATGCATTGACCCCAAGTTTGCTACAGACATTTATTGTTACGACACAGTGAACCCTGGTGATCCCCTGACTTATTCCTTGATGCCACCACAAGTTCACACATCTGTGGGTTAGAATGCAGTATTTCCACAACTAATGGATGGACTGCCATGAACACTCATTGCTATACTCATTCATGTTCTCTTCGTGATTTTTTTCAGTAATGTTTGTGATCCAAGGACTTTTCATCAAGGGTCACCATCAGGTTGAATGTTCAGTTTGTCCATTGCTTTACTTCATGGCCCAAATCCATTCCCATCAACCTTAGCCTTACTTCGTGTTTTGTGCCAATTAGCAAATTGGTAACACACAAAATAAGATGATACCTGCTAAACAGTATGTTGTGTGGCTATTGAGTTTTGCCAAGTGATAATGTGGTTAGTTATGCAGGGTTCGGAAGTGATGGCTATATTAACCAAATTAACTAACTAGATCATTTTAACTAGAGGATCATGGGTACACATTGATTTGACTGATTTATTTTAATGTGCAATTTAAAAACAACCACAAGACCTTCACATTGCATTGCCTCTGTTACAGTGAGGTATTTATTTGAATCATTTTTAAACAGATTGCACTCAAGTTTGCACAGTTCTGTGTAGTTTTTACCTGTTGGATGGCTGCGTAGTCACACAGAGAAAAAAAAATAGCGCAGCCGTGTATAAATAGAGATGAGCAATGCAATACCCATGTGGGCGTGCGCCTCATAAGTTGCTAAGAAGGTTCCAGTAAGTTTGTTTTTCCAACCCTCTTCTAGGCACAAATTTTTATGTACCTTCTGAACCTGATTAGGATTTACTGTCATTTTCAAGTACTCTACAGCAAGGATGATGTCTGCTGACACCGGTTCCATCCTTATTATGCAAGTTTTCAAGTTAGCTAAGAAAACCTGGCACCTCAAAGGACTTTATCATCGCAGCCAGAGGCGCATTTCACTCAATGCTTACTTGGAAACAGTTTCATAGCAGCGTAATAAACAGCAACAGCGGTGAGTAACTTTTGAGCCCATATCATAAAGCATGTGGCACATATTCAGACGTGTGACTTTGCAGACCGTCCAAGAATGCTGAGGGAGTTCTCCGTCGGCCTGTTGTGTAGTAAGACGGAGACAAGGGCATTGATTTGTGTAGTTTTAATTGGAATATTTGGGGAAGACTTCTTGGCATCCGTGAGGAAACATCACTGATGTGGGGAGATTGTGCAAAGCAAAGTGACCTCCGTTTGAGAGCCTCCTCTAGTTTTTTCTCTGAGAAGCTGGAGCCATTTCAGTCTGTATCCAGGCATTTCATTAAGCAGTGAGGAAATGCAGACCGCAGCTCTCCCTCACATTTCTTGATGGATTGTGTTTTTAGGGAGGGTGCAGTGGGGCTAATTTAGATGCGGTCATAATTGTTTCGGTGGTCAGTTTTTATAGTGGGAATGTGTAAGAGGAATTTAACTGCCAGTTAGCAGATATTTTGCATGGAGAGAAATCAACTTTTAACTTGGCTCTCACCGGGTCCACCGACGAACTCCACAGTTCACTTCAGTTTCATTCAGGAACATTAGTTTGCAGATCTCATTTAATAAAAGCATTGCAAAAACATGTAACAAATCACAAAGTGCCTTCCAAACATGAGCTGATGAGAGCGGAGAATTAATAGCTGCTTATATTGTAATAAATCATTACTCATCCATGCATAATGTTAAGTTAATATACATGAACAAGGCTGTGTGATTTAAATGCAAATGAAGCGATCAGACTTTTACAGGGGAACTGCTTTCACTGTTTGCATGCGATGTTATGTTGTGTGACTGTATGCATTGGCTGTAACTGCTCTCCAAAGTGGGGGAGAGCATGTGGGGGGTACACTTTTGCCTTTGTTCACATAAAATGACCTCATCACGTTAAAGGGTAATTCTAGTTTATTAGTTTCTACCAGTTAGTCCTTTCATTTCATGACTAAATTGTAACAACAACACAAACAAAAAATACTGACAAAAAAAATTACGGCAAACTCTCTGATCAGTGTGTCCTGACGACTAAAAACAGGACGTAATAGTTGGCCAAGTTAGATCAGAGCGGCCATCTCAAGGCATTGTTTAACTTTTCAACCAATTATTTATCTGCAAATTCTCACTGTATGTTTTATTTTCAAATATAATGATTTAGATAATCTAACTCAACAGTTAACATTTTTACAACCTGTCCAATCATCCGGCCACTCGTGTTTCTTTCCCGATCAGACTTTATTGTAGTGTTGCCATGTTCCCAGATCTCAGCATCCACCTTAGAAATGATCGCCAAAACAACAAAAAGAGGGTCCAAGTTGTAATAAAACGGTATTATCCTAAAGAGAGAGGAAATGCTCACGGACCGTGGGAAGCTAGCAGGCAAAAGGCGATGGGAGAAATGGCGAGAAAATGGAGGCATAATTCTCCTTTACTGTAAAATAGGGGAGAACAATATGACCTGAACTTATATCACAGTATTTCAAAATAAAAGGGATAGTTTTTTCACTTTATTGGCAATATCTTAACATTGGAACATATCTTAAAAAAAGAGTAATAAAGAAAAAAACATATAACCTACATATTTAATTGGCTTCAAATGAGACTTAACATTCACACCATTTCTCTTGACTGTCCTTCAATTTTAAAACATTGCTTGTGGACCGACAATAGATTCTGCTTTGTACTGGTCCCTGTTGAGAAAGTAGTCCCATGTAAAAGTGTTAATCCACCTTCACCTTCTCTGTGTTGGTTCTTGCAGCCTTTCACTTTTCACATCTTCCTGTTACCGTATTGCAAAAATCCATGTCATGGCAAAAGGTTACCCAGGTGATGGCAAATACACCAGTTCACTGCCCTCCTCTACTGGGAAATAAGAACCTTAACTGGTTGATTAGGACACAGGTCATGTATTTTCTTGTTGTTCCTCTATGTATTTCCTCCTTTTATTCTCTGTTCATTTTGAGGTAAAGCTGTTGCAACTAGTTGTGTTTGATGCACAATTTATCACTGTCATTTTAAGCTTTTATAGCCAGTGTACAACAGTTGTAAACAGACGAATGCTCAGAGATACAGTTGCGAAGGCCTGAGCTCTTCTCTGGTGTCGCAGTGGCAACAAAACAGTCCTTAAAACTGTCTCAGCGAGCAATGAAAATGTATAATTAAGCCAGTTTTTCCCCCATCTCAATATCTGTGCTGTTTGGTGGTTGATATTTGCACAAGCTTACAGGATTCACAAGCTCAGCATTTCATCATGATAATAGCAGCCTATTTTGTTCTAAGTTACTGCGTGGCTGGAGAAGTCTCCTGTTTAATATGGTGTTTTCATGTTTTTCTTTCTGTGAAATTACACTCTCGTCTCTCAAATCTTCCCCCACTGGTTGCTCTAATGAAAAACTACTTTCTGCTTCTCTCTCCTTTGTTTTTAACACTTTGTTTTTTCTTTTTATTACTTTTTAGGTCAATTCTACCTTATATAATTTTGCTGCGATCGCAGAAGCATTTCTCATCCTTGCTTTTTAGTTGCTTGTTGTGGATAGTATTTTCGACTGTCTAATCATAAGGGACACTATTTTTTCTTAAGCATTCGCTGCTGTCTTTTAGCCACTGGTGTAAACTCTCTTCATGCATTTATTTAGCATTTTTTAAATGCAAACAGCGCTAAGAGCTTTCATACATCTGGGCCAAATTAGTGCTTTGTAAGACAATTTGTCTCTAATTGCATATCAGATTATTTCTTGTCCAGTTGGAGAAAAAATATTTGCTTTTTCCAGATAAGCAAACAGTAAGCAGGCAGTGAAAAGTGGCATAATCATATCTTCTGTGTAGTGCTTTTATGAAGTCTCTTAACTGTATAGTAGAACTTTTTGCTGCTGATAGCGCTGCTCTGTCATCTTGTGAAAAGGAGCATGACTCCCACTGCCTTCATCTGCCACCAACACCACTTAACAATGAGGATATGAAGGCAAAATATGGCTGGCTGTGTATGTGTGTTTCTGTATCCATCTGTATCTAGATGCAATCGTGTGTGTGTGTCTGGGAGCTGGTGGATTTGCTTCAGTGGCTTTGCCCCCACGATACAGGAGCTTTGCTCTGCTTTGATGTTGCAAGGTCGAGGCCCGTCCCAGCAGGAAGCGACAGGAGTAACTCGCCTGTCAGGAGGACCTCGTCTGGCCAGCGAACGTCTGTCTGGACTCAGACAGAACGCAGATGCAACTGGAAGTGAGCGATCCTCATCTGCACTTTTCATCTTTTCCAGCCAGATCTGAATGAAAGATAACCTTCCAACTCACTCTGTTATCAGAGGAGGAAGGGAGGAAGGCAGAAACGTAAACTGCTCTTACTCCAGTGCATGTACAAAATGCAGAAGGCAAATACACACACTAATAAAAGTCTTTTCCAGTAGTCAGATTTTATAAGACTCTGCACAATTCATGAAGAGAAAGGCAGTCAGAGTGTGTTGAAACTGAAAAAAGTAAAGCTTTAAACCATGAAAAAAAGCAAAGCAACTGTATCACTTGCAGTTCCTGTGTGCGTGTGTGCTGATGTGGTGTCATTGAGTAGCTTTTCTCTGGAGCTTCGGTCTGAACACTGCTTGCTCTGACAGACAGGGAGCTGTCTAACGTCTGTGTTTGAAGTGACACTGTGATGCTATCTGAGTTTACAGGCCGCCATTCTCAGCCCACAACTCTTTTTCCGGAGAAGAGTCTGGAGGTGTATCTCAAAGACAGCGTAGCCTCTGGAGTGTGTGTACATGTCTGTGTGCATGTGTGTGCCTGCATGCTTGCAGATGAAATACAATCATATACCTTTAAGACATCTTGGTCTGTGTGGGTGTGTGTGTGTGTGCATGTTTGCGTGCATGTGTGTGTGAGTTAGCAGACGAAATAAGATATCCCACAAAGGCAAACAGTGCAGTTGAAGCTGTGTGTGTGCTAACAGGTGAAATAAGATATTCCACAAAGACAGACGTCCCACTTGAATTTATCGTGTGTGTATGTTTTTGTGTGTGTGCTAGCAGACAAAATAAGATACACCTCAAAGACAGTCCCGACACTTGGAGTTATTGTTGGTGCGCTGGCAGCAAAAGAACCCTGTTAAACCTCAAAGGCAAGCGTAACATTTGTGGTTATCGTTTGTGTGTTCCTGGGAAGCTGCCGATGTTGACATTCTCCTCTGAGCCCCATCCTCTGAAGCTTCCTCCGGCGGTTGGCTTGAATTCCTCACAATCCCACCTGCATGCTCCGACCTCTGACAACAACTGACCCATCTCTACCTGTCAGTCCAATTCTGACGCCTCAAACCACCTCAGTGCATGAGCTGCCACCTGGCTTTGAAGTGTCTGATGTGTCTTTCTGACTGTGTGTTTTGTGACCAGACCACCTCTGAATCTTGTTTCAAATAGATCTGGATATCTACTGCAGACAAAGCATGTAATAATGCCACTGAACAAGACATACCTTCACTTTCCAAAATAAGGATTCAAAGAGCAGTGGTATCAGATGTGAACTTTGCTGCACCCCAGTTTATTCCAGATAAGAGTACTTGTCCTTACCCTCTCTATCACCACGGCAGCTGACAAATCTCAGACCACACATGGATTATGTGTAACACACAAATTTAATAAGTAAAAAGAAAACACAAACGTCATCTCAAGTGGGAAGCGGCAATGAAATTCCAAAATGTATGGATGTATGGGGCTTGATTAATTATGTCTTGTCATGTTGCTTTGATCATGAAAACAGTTGAAGGAAATGTGTGATGTCATGTTTTATTTCACCAAAATTTCAAGTACAATATCAGACAGAAGTCTGTCTTTCTCATGTAAATACACATACACACACACACAGACACTTGGCTTGGCTACATGTATCTCTCCAACTCTCTTCTTTCTCTTCTCCCTAAGCAGGAAGCTGCAGATCAGGATCGCTTCCCAATAAGATAAGATAATACAATAACCATAAAACCTTCCTCCAGCCCCCCCACCACACACACAAACACACACACACACCGTTTGCCTCGCCTACAGCCTCCTGTAGGGAGGGCGGCACAGGCAGCACCTGTTTGGAAGCGCTCCAGCTCCGCCCGGCTCATTTGAAATCACCTCCCCGCTGTAGCCTTTTCATGTATTTTACAGGCTTGTGTCCAGTCCAGTGCTGAGCAAACCAGGCTTGTTGTTGTGTACTTATCCCAGTTGAGACAGGTTTCGCACCTGGCGGCTCAACACGGCAGCTGAGGGTAGATAGTATTTAAAGATGAATCACTGAAGGCACTTGCTGCACACTTGTTTTGGCTGAATATGCAATACAAGAATTAACTTTTTTTTTTTTTTTTTAATTTAGCTCTCTTTTGCATGTTTGAAAAAAGGAAGTAAGCACTAATTGGGTATCTATGAAACATCAGTGTGTTGCATTAAAACCATGCGGTAGCCTAAAGACTACAAATCAGCCTATAGTTTATCCTCCTTATCTTTCATGCACCTCCCTCAGGCCTCCAAATTCAGCCGTTAAGCACATTCCCAAGATGCACTCACACCGTCAAGCTCTCACCAGCACTGAGAAGAAATCCAGGAGGGATCGCCTCGGCCAGCAGGAGTTCCTGTGTTGCAACTGTTCTCTGAGCATGCAACAGCCTACTTCTCACAAGAGAAAGGAGGAGGAGGAAGAAGAGAAAGATGCCCCAGGGAGTAGCAGGGGTTGACACTGTCGGAGTTCATGAGAAGGGAAATCACTGGGAAGAGAGAGGACTGGCAAAGATCAGTGCCTTAATGATTTGCAGGGACTTTATTTTGTGACTTGTGGCTTTTCCCAAACAATCAGAACTCCAGAATCAACCAGCCATGAATAGTGAAAATAAGAAAGAAAAGACTTCAAAACATGTCTTTCCCCCAATCAAGCTGTGACATTCTCAAATGTGCATCTTCTTGCTATGCGGTACCAATTTGCGACAACACAACAAGTGAGTCAGTATGTGCCTAGTTTATGAGCTGTCTAAATCCTCTGTGTCTGGCAGCCATATCTGTCCTATATCTTTGAAATACCGGGAAGAATTTTTTGGGTTATTTGCAGAACAAATTAGTGCCACCAACAGAAACTTAGAAACAAAAGCCCAAGCAAAAAGAGTCTTTCACACACTGCCACCAAATAAGAATCATGGATGAAGTAATTTTTCTTCATGGGGCAGTTTTTGTTCTGACCATACATGGGTGTTGTGGTCAGTTGAGGCCAACAGCCCAGACAAGGTTGCCGCCCCACCTCAGGATCAGAAACGTACGAGAGCGGTCGTGTTGCGTCCGACCGCAACAGCCCGATCTTTCAAGGTCCTGATCTCGGCAGGCCACACGACTTTGTCTCAGAGTTACTCTCCCCACATTTCAAGGTCTTTGGCAAACCGAGGCTGCCAGCAACCACTGCAGAGAGGCGGATGCTTTGCTTCCACATCATCTGATCCAGAATGAAGGAGCAAATAAAAGGAAGGGAAACAAAGATGTAAGACATACAAACAAAAGGAGAGGGAGCTGGGATTGGCGAATCAAGGAAGGAAACAAAAGAGAATAAAAGAAAAAGTTTTACAAAGAAACAGAAACCCAAGGGTTGTCCTTTCTTTCAAATTAAAAGTTTCTTGTTTTCGTCAGATACACAAGCTGACAATGGCCTGGCAACAAGGAGGTCTCAAGTCAATGAACTGTGCTGTTTTACATCTGTTCTCATTTCCTGCTTGATGCAGATTGAGAGAGATGAGGGATTGCGGCGCAGTCGCTCGCCTCAGGAAGGAAGCGTTATCAGGCGGATATTGAGCGAGGGTGCTCTGTTGAGTCATTTGGAAGCAACAAACCCAAGGAAGCAACTTCAACCCTCCTCCTGGGTTACTGTGGTGACAGGCCCTACTAATCCACTGACACACTTACTAGATTGCTATCTAGCTCTGGATTCAATTAGCTGGGTCTGGTTGGGAAGAGATAAACGGCCTTTATTTAGACTTTGATATCCTAATGAGAGGGGATCGGAGGCATATGTTTGATTCTGTTTAGGAGTCACGATAAGAGATGAGAGATACAGGGTGCTTATCAGTGACATTGAAGTAAAGGAGATTAGTCTCAGAGCATTAGTGACAATGTAACTTGATACAGTGTTTAATGATGTGGAACAAACATGCTTACCCTTGCCTCTGCTTTGTTCAATATGCAAGAAAAGGGAAAAGAAAACAGAATGAATATTGTTGAACCGTAATTTGTTCGACAGCATTGCCTCTGCAAAGATGAAATTTCTCCAGCTTGTTTTCAGCGCATAATTCCTTTTGGCAATTACACAGACATGCCATTCATCTTTTATGGCATGCTAATTGTGTTTACCAGCGGTCACGGAGGCTTGTTTGCAGGCTCCCGTCAGTCACACGCAGACACGAGCTTGGCTTTTCCCGAGGAGGCTCCGTCCTCCTGTCACTGCGCCCACAGGCCAGCTGGTGGTTTGATCCTCATGACAGACCCCGAAAAAGAGCTACCGGCGTCGAGGAGTGCTTTTATATTCAGAATGCACGTCACTAAACTGCATCATCCAACACAAGTACAGGGTTAAAAACCCAAAGATGTGGGGCTTGGTGCCAGAAACGTGGCAGACAAGCTGTTGACCGGCCTGTTGTGTTGTGATGTTCTGAGGTGATGTCTCTCAATGATTAAAAGGACTTGTTTTGCCCTCATATATGAAAACAGTGATTAATTAAATCAAAGTTGTCACCACTTCTGGCCACAAAATCACCTTTCACGTGATCTTGTACCAGTGCCAACAAGACACATTCATCTGTGCTCATTATTCTCGGGGAACAAAGTGAGTCTGATTGCAACCAAACCTGAATCAAATCATGGTCTTTCCTTTCTTCCTCCGGAACTTCCCTCTCCTTTGTTTTCTCGTTACCTTAAATGCTTTGGAACGAAAATAAGGGGGGAGCGAGGAAAGGTATGAACCCTCTGTGACTGGCTGCATTGGCTTGAACATTGAGTTGATTCTGACCAGCAGTATAGATTTAAAAGGATGTCCCCACATTCAGAGACAGAACACCCTCTTCCTGCCTCTTGTAAATCATTGAGTCATTGGTATCGATCAACAGTCCCTTTAGCTCCCTGCAGATACAGTATATTATGGTCATTTTGTGCCACTGGAAATAAATTGCCCTTAAAACAAGGGTAAAACACAGTAGACGAGAAAAATAACTGCAAAGCAAAAGACTTGAAAGAAATCAAGCAATTTATAGAAAAATTTGCTCTTTTTCTCTCTGTCTTACTCCTTCTTTCCTCATTATTTGTGATGATTGTCAATCAGCCATTGTTGCACAATTTTACTCTAGTGACTATTACTAGCACTGGGACATTGACTGTCTGTAAGTCGCTTCTCATGTAAAACGCTACCAAGCCCCCCTTTTGGAAAGCCTGGCACTCTCATTCTCCCTCAGTCTTTAGGGCTTTACAGAGGTAATTGACCATATCAGCTTTTGATGTGCTTCACTGTTGCACAACCTTCCAACGTGCTGGTTGCCACATTCCTCCGGGGCTCAGGGTAAGGTGAGGTACCTTTCCAGTCTCAGAAATGCATTACTACTAGTTTGTTTGACAAATGGTCGGGGCCTAAGGTCGACCCCTGAGGACCGCACACTGGTGCAGCTCAAGGAAGCTTTCAGAAACACTTGTTGAGAAACCCCTGACTGACAACTTGACTGGACGGTGAGCTTGAGCCGTACAAACCTGACAGCTGATTTTTTTGTAAAGAAGTGTGGGATTGTGCAACAAAGAATGGTTTCAGTTACTGGACATCCCTCCTTGTTAAAAGTGAAAAGTGGTTATAAGGTCTTTTCAGATGACTATAGGAATAGATGATCCATTCCAATTCAGTGTTTATATTAGAAGGCAAGATGTGCCATAACGTTGATTTCTCTAATTTAGAATAATAGTAGTCATCACAGTTATGAGTGTGTGGCTTTTCTCTCCTGTCTTAGATTATTTTATTTTGCATTGGAAATCCTTTTCAGCAATAAAATCATGATTTGTATTCTGACCCAGTAGTGTAGTGTCCTCTGATGGTTTCATCATTCTTCCATACATTTTGTTAGCCAGCTTCAATTTCTAAGTATTAGTGATAGTAATTGTCCAAAACCCATATTGAATGAGTCCTTTTTCTGAAGGTGCAATTTAAGGAGCGTGTTCATGCATTTGTAATCCAAATATTAGAAGAGCATGCGCATGTGATTTCAAAGGGACAGGTTCTTGAGATAAGGATGGTACTGACAGACTTTGTGTTCACCAGATAGCTGGCTCTGTTTACTGAAGGTCAGTCTGTGTTTACCTCACCAGTCTGAGGTCAGCCTGGCTGTGGGAACTACATCCACCTCTAGTTAGGTATTATAGGAAGAGGAGGTGACACGCATTCCTGTTGGTGTCAGCGTTCAGATGCGCGCTGAGAAATGCGCTGCAGCCTTTTCTCATGTTAGTGTGAGATACCTGAAATACTGCAGACACAATGTAAACCGGCGCTCAGCGCACTGATGCTGTGAACCATATGTGAGGAATTACAGTGTAAATGTGATGCATGAGGTGGTTTGACTGTGAGGTTTTAAATAACAGGTTTTTAGTTACAGTTACATTAGATTTTCCACTTAACACGGATACGCAGATACGAGATGCTTACCAGTTGGGCACATTTGCACAGTTGAGTGGAAAGTACCTTGCTCAAGGCAGTCTGACGGGAGCTGTCTTATTAACTTTCCTGCAAGTGTGGTAGGAATAGTAGTGATAGTAGTAGTTGACATGCACGCAATAAGTGTTAACAATATTTGTAACAGCAGTGATTTCAGAAGTATTGTTTCTCACTGTAGGGAGACAGGAAGGCAAAGGGCATTCAAGGTTAAAACCAGTCCTGGCAGATGTTGCTTCCAGCGGGGGCACTGGTCACCAGATAGAGCAGCGTGGATCCAATTTCCCTTCAATCAGAGCCACTGACCCTGCTGAAAAATAATAAGGGGGGAGGGAGACGTTTCAAAATTAAAGCTCAGATATTCTACTGTGTGAGCGCATCTGCACCAGCTGGCTCCGTACTCACTGATCTGTGAGATGCCTTTGAAGGAAAGTCGCTTCATTTAATTTGCCTAGCTCACTTCATTTCTCTTTCCGTCTTTCTCTTTCTGCTCGCCTCATCACTCCATTCTTGGAAGATCTTCTGTATATTAAGCAGTGGTGGAATGCAACATTTCCCCAAGGACTGTAATTAAATGCAATTTTCACATATTTGTTCTTTTCTTGAGTTCATTTGATGCTACTTTATAGTTTTACTTCTCTACATTTTAGAGTGAAACATTGTACTTTAACTAAACCAACTTTCAGTGCTATAATCTGACTACTTTAGTTACTAGTTACTTTACAGATTAAGATTGTACATAAATACATATAATGAGCTTATAAAGTTCAATACATTGATTAAGATTAAACTAGTGGTTTTGAATTCCGAACTTTTACTTGTCAAGCAGTATTTTTAAACAAATGTTTTGCTACTTTTATTTAAGTTTTGGATCAGGGTATGTCTTCCACCACTGATATTAGAGGAGTAAGATGAGGTTTGTGGTGATGGGGGCAATTCCCCCGTGGCTGCAAAATATCACTTTCTCCCTGTTGGGGGGATAAATTACTGACACGCACCACAAAAACCAAGTGGCCGGGGGTCTAAGGTTTCAGGGGCCCACACATTCAAAACCCTTCATTCGAGCGGAGCGTATCATTTACAAAGCCTACCCTGGGATAGCAGTTTTTATTGGTGAAAATGACTCACTGTTTTTTGATGATTTAGTCTCATTTTGAAGAGAGAGACGGCTTGATGTCACATGGCCTCAAAGCCATGTGGAACATTCTGGGTTTTAGCGATAATTAGGGGGTTGCCCACTCTCTTAAAAAAAAAAAAAATCATCAGGGTTTCGCAAAAGCAGATTTTTTCCTTCATTCACATCCCCATCAAAGCCGATTCAATTTTTGCTCCGATGAATGATTTTTTATTTTTTTTTGGTGCCAAGAATATTTCAGCCCAAAGGTTGCGGTGACCTCGGTGGCGGATGATGGATGGCATGGAAAAGGCACAGAGAGGAAGAGGAGGACATCGACGAAAAAGATCTTGTAAAAGAAACGGGCAGTTCTTTAAAAAATCTAGTAATTTAGCTTGGAATGGGCAAAGAAGTGGAAACTTAAACAGATGTGTCTCTCATATCTCCATATATGTGGGCAATATTAAAAATGCCATGGTAGATGTTTGGCCTTTTGTAGTAATCACCCATTTCTATTTGGGATTGATTAAGCGAGCTGTGGCCCCTTCAATCACTGCATTTTAGGAACTTAGAGCGATTTTTCTATCATGCAATAGTATGGTCTGCTCCTATAGTGCATGAAGCCACTCATTTCAAATTGCAAGTGACCGGCACACACACCATGGCTGTTAGGATTAACTGCCGCGAAGCCAGACACTGCAGGATCTCGGCCTCGCACACACAGTCCCATTTCCACCCACATCCGCGAAGCCACAGACTCATTGTGCTGCTGTTCACACCGCAGTGACTGAAGGCAGCGAGGTGCAGCAGACAGAGAGACACTATTCTCACTTTTCTTCTAATGCTGAATCACAGCATGAAACGCAGCAGTGAAATTGTGCCTTAAAATGGCTATAACCACCAAACTACTGTCTGTTCCTGTTACAGCTGCTACTTTATATGTACCATAAATGAATATATTGTTTTAGAGAGGCGAGTTGGCATAAAATGACTGAAAACAAAGGACATTATCCACAAATGGTCTCATCATCATCTAATCTACATTTTAACTGAATTGTGCTTTACTGCTTTGCAGCAACTGCAACCTCACATTAACTGACATGATCAGAATGCTTTTTTGTCGTCATCACAGATTCTCACTGCCTTCAATATTTCTTCTTGCTGTTTAAAACAAACTGAGCAGAGCCAGGGTTTAATGGGAAAAGTGGTTTTCATTTTGAGAAATCCATACTGCTTGCAGATTTACAGCGTTGGGAGTTTGATTCCCCCTGGATCCCCACCTTCCATACTGAAAAGCACTTTGGATTATAACCTTCAAGAAATGGCATAAGTTATACTGTATATTTATATGTCAAATCTACAGCTGCAGCGAGGGGAGCCCGGGGTCTCGATTGAGAATCCATCCGTGACTGAAATGAATTGCTGTGTGTTTCCAGCAGCGTTGCTTGTCTGGCCTCTGGGGCAACCGCATTATATTGGGGAGGTAAATCAGAAACACACCCTGAGATCTCCCCTGTTGCCTCTTGTTGAGTTTTTATTCTTAGAAACCAAACCTCCCTGTCAGAGTTTGTTCTTCATTCACATTAGCCTGAATAAAGACACAAAGGAAGAGGCTGAGACAGCAAAAGGAAGAACAGAGGGTGATTATTATGTGGAGGGTAGAGGCCTCGCACAGAATGATAAGAAAGAAAAGAGACCATGACGCAGAGAAATAAGGGCAGAGAGAGGCTGAGATTTGTGGCCAGAACCTGGCTGTGAACCTTTGCTTATTCAGTCACATTATGTCATCCAGACAAGGCACCTGATTCTCTCATCATCTCCCTCCGTCTCATAGGCGAGACCAGACTTCTCTCCCTCCCTCCCTCCCTCCCTCTATATCCCACCAAGGTACACGCATGGCTTTGTGATCACTCGTCTTGGGGGGGACAACGAGGAAAAGGAGGGGATAAAGTGAAGACGTATCGGTAATGAAAGATGAATGAGCGAGAAAATACGAAGAGGAAGGTGAAAGTGGGAGAGAAATGGGAGGTGGAGGCAGAAGAAGAAGTAGGAGACGGATGAGATAAGGGAGAGAGGGAGAGCATTAACAAGCAGCAATGGATGTTGAAATGAAGGGAGATGGAGTAGCTCGTAATGGTGCAAGATCAAAGAGGGTTTGGCAGCATTTTGCAACAGCAGGGATATAAAGCTACAGTATATTTTAGGAACATTTTGTACATGACTCTGCTCAGTTCCCGCTGTGTGCCATCAAAGTCCAACGATCATAATGTTTGCCAGCGTTTTTAGGTTTTATTTGATGGCGTTTTTTAAAGGAAGTTGTCCTCAAAATTCATTTTCTCTCTTCCCCATCTTTGGTGCTCACTGCTTGTATTTATGGTTGTGAGATCACCTGTCAACCAAATAGTGTGGCTGATGAACTGATTAATTTTCTTGTATTTAATGTTGTGTCTGATGGCCCTACTGCATCCACTGTTATAAGGACACAGGTGGTTTGAGTTCAACTGGCTTCAGTATATTTTGCTGAGCTCCAGATACCAACCAATACTACTATGCTGACTTATTGCCTGGTCCAAAGTATGCAGTATGTCAAACTTATTTATAGTAATTGGATTCAGCACATTTTTAAACACAATATTAACTGAAATAATAAAGGCCTCATCGTTAGGTAATAATCACTTTTAAGGCATCATTACGGTTCAATCAAAGTGCTTGTCAGATTGTTGAACAGCGCCTGAAACCATTTCCTTTAGCACCTTTCCCGACATCAGAATGGATCTTTTCCACAGCCGATATTTTCATAGCAGGAAAAGCGGAGGTGTAATTAAAAACATTAATAATGAAAGCATTGTGCCTGGCTGGCTCGCTGTCACGGCACATTGGAACGCTAATGGAACTAAATCATCGTTAACAAATTGTGTTTCACCTGTGCTTTTCCTGCTGCGACAAGTAAAAATGTCTGCTCTGAAAAAAGGTCTGGGGGGTCTTTGTCTGACAATTTTTGCAGCCTTCCAAAACCAACAATCACACCCACCTCACACAGTGATTGGCCAGGTATGTGAGAAAGTATGCAGGTTTTCTCTCTCAAGCTCTTCACACACATTTTTGGATGTGGAACTGAGAGTAACACTTTGAATGGCTTTGTGGAGAGACTGTCAGAAAGTGTGCTGTTATCCCTCTTTGTATGATTCATTGAGCCTCGACTTTGAGTCGGGGCATTTGGAAGAGCTATAAACACTTTTGCCTTTAGATGTGGTCCGACGACACTTTGTATGAACTAGTTGGTTCAAGCCTGTATCAATCCCGCTGATACTCTGATATAATTGCACTTACTGCAAGACAAATTTTCCCTTAGTCAAATCACTACAAACCCTTTGACACACAATGAATTTGGGGCTTTCATGGCTTCTGAGGATCTGGGGCCTCCACTTCTCCTGGTTGCTAATGCAACTTCAAGTCTTACTGCAGAAAGATGGACCAATCAGTGAAATGCAGGCAGAGAATAGTGTAATTGCTGGCTCGACAAATTTCCAGTCAAAAGTACCTGGGTGAGTAGTGGTATATACAAAATGAAATATAAAATCTATACATGACAGGAATCTGAATAAACAACCTATTCGGAAACCAGTTTTGAAAATTGCAGACCAACGACAGCCGGCTTGAAAATATGCCTATGAGAAGCATTAAATGGCAAATCCAGCCTCCTGCAAGTCATTTCGTCCTGTGCCAGTCGAGGAGGCCCTGATCCAAGAAAGTAGACACCGAGGTATTTCTTGAGTGTTTTAGCTGACAGCAGAACGCGGTGGCTTCGCTGTCGAGACTTCAGTGAAAAGGTCAGTCCTGCGGGGCAAGCCATCATCAGAAAGAGCTTATGTTCCAACGTGGCAGGTTGAGTTGATAAACTAATTAACTCCCGTCTTGGCCGTAGCGCATTTATTCGAAACCTTCTGCAGGATTAAGACACTAGTGAGCAACTTTGCTTCAAAGCAGACAAAATCACATCGCTTGCACCAGCTGGATATTTCTCACTTCATTGAATAATGAACTTGAGATAATGATTTTTTTTTTGCTCCTGAAGCACTTCTGAATAGCGCACTTTATCTGCTAAACCGCAGGCTACTTTAAGAGACAGGTTATTACTTCAGAACAGACACTTATTGGTTGCCTCTGCATTATTCTTCCAGCAGGCTGCACATGTGGCTGGATCACCTGCTTGTTATTCACCGCAGGTAGAAGCACTTGACTAGATACTTAACACTCGCAATCACCACCTCTCCTCTGCTCTGGCCAGGAAGATGAGAGTGTTGATAAAGGATTCATTGCTTCCTGCCCTTATCTCGACTCTTGTCTGGTCCCCTCTCATCCCTCCATCCTTCTTTAGCTCTACTTTTCCTGTGTCATTTGCTTTGCTTATGTGGGCTGTCTGAAATTTGGATAACTGTTCTATTCATTTTTGATTTTGCCGTGAGCATGCATGTTTACAGCTAGTGTGTATGCTTTGTGTCCATTGATGGTAGTGTTGCTTTTAAGTCTGTCGGGGCAAGTCCGAGTAAAATCTGAAGTCAGTCGAGGCAGGTCCAAATCAAGTCTTCAGTCAGTCAAGAAAAGTCCAAAGTCTGAAGTCAGTTGAAAAAAATCCAAGTCAAGTGACAAGTCATTAAAGCAAGTGCTGATCATTAAAATAACGATGACAACAGCAGAATTTTACTTTTCAGGAACTTTAGTTTTTTCAGTCTTAAATTGATTCTGTGTAACCTTTACAGACTGATGGCCGCTGTGAACACAAGTTAATTGCAGGATAATGGTAAAATAATTCACCATACATATCATGGTGGCACAATTATTAAAGAGTGATGAAGTGAGCCAACTGACTCAGTAATATGTAGCTACCATGAGACTAGAAGAAGAAAGACTCAGGAGCCCTGACTGTATGAGGCTGAGTAAGGGTTTTTTTTGTTTGTTTGTTTTTTTTATTGTTCATTCAACTTTTCTTTCTAAGAGGAAGAATGTGTTGTGTCATCTTGCAAAAATCATATAGTCTTCGTATGATGAAGACCTTGAAATTCCAGTGTGCTGACAGTCTTTCCTTTTCCTTTGTTGCTGTCTTGTACCTCTACCCGGCTGAGGTTGGATGGCACACCATTCACCATTTCTTTTTCGGAGATGTGTAAGGTGACAGGCCACTGTGTGCATCCGTAAACTGCAAAAATTTCACACAAAGGCTTCCGCACATTTTCTTTGTTGTGCTTTTGACTCGTCATCTCTCAACTCCATCTGCCACCCACATTTCAAACCAAACTGTTTCATGGTTTTCTCTAATGTCTGATAAACAACAGAGGGCTGTTGGGCAGCATGTTTTTCTAATGGCATTGCAAGCAGCATAGACATGCCCTTTGTTAGGCAAGTTGACTTTATCCGCATGCTTTTCAAGGTCTTGTCTTTTCTTGGAAGGATTTGTTTCTCCTCCAAGGTCTCATGTTCATTACTGCTTTATGCTGCATGATAATATTGAAAAAGTGCATACAGTGCAAGAGGCTGCAGCACTTTGTGAATTTAGCGCTCTTTAAAATAGTCATTTGATATAAGAAAGGTTTCTAGTCAGAAGAAAATAAACTTCTATAAAGCAGCGAAAATGCAGACACACTCTCACTTCCACCACCATTTTTTATAATTTGCTCTCTCTGCAAGGCAAACAATCGATCTACAGCAACGTCAAACCCCTCGGCTGTCCAGATTGCGTGTGCTGCAGTGCACTCTGGGAGCGTGATGTGAGATTGCTTAGTCTGTCTGCTTGGAGCCATGCACCTCTTGAGGTTTTTTTTTTTTTCCAGCTAAATAAGGGAAAAACGAATCAATCAGTGTTTAGCGTGACTGTGCTGACTCTGAGTCAAAAGAGCGGTGACCTGGCAGGTGTGTGCTTGTAATTTCTCTCTTCATTACACTGTTTGCCTTTCAGAGCCTTGATGATGATGCTCTTTTTTTAGAGCCAATAGCAATAGTTTTTTTTAAGATGTAAGTGGGTGGGGGAATTTCTTGACACCAAAGGAAGCATGCAATCCTTCTTTTGATGTGGCATGAAAGTCACCAAAGGTTGGTTGTTGTGAGGTTATTTTAAGTTTCTTCATATTATAATGGATGCACACATTTCCAACATGTCCTAGGGAGAATTGAACTTGCGGTTTGAGTACTTTGCTCTTTCAGTGAGAAGTCAGTGAACAGGAGGCCCGTGGTCACGCTCTTCGATGGTGGAAAAAGATACAATGCAACCGTCCTTTTGATCATTGAACACCGATTATCAAACGCCAGGCCAGAACTTGATGTACATTAATCAGCTTCAGAATACACAGCCTGCACTTCCTTTTGAATATGCACATTTCAATTGGTGCTTACATCAAACACTCTTACAGTATACTTTGATCCTCAGCACCAAAATTTGATGTTTAATTTATGTATTTATCCCTTGGAAAGGATTCAGGAAACTGGAGTTTTTTTTTTCCCTCTGCGCTGCTTAAGACTTCTAATTGCCCTATTTAATGGAAGCTAATGGAAGAGAGGGAGATTGTTTACTGTGCTGTAGCCAGCGTTATCTCTCCCGTCCACCTCCAGAGTCAGAAAAGATGCATGTTGTCACAGTTCTGCTGCAGAAATGTTTAATTCCTGTTCCCTTTTCAGCTATCATAAGGTTCCAAATGGTTTTGGCACAACATGTCCCACGATACAATAAACCTATTCAGCTTTATCTGGAGCATTAGTGAAAGAATCGGATGCGGAGAGTCTTCGGAAGATAGATTCGGGACGGGGGAGTTTTCTTGATGGCTATCACTGGAGTTCAGTGTCCTCAGCTACTCCACAGTGCAGCCTTTCATCAGGATTTTTGGACTCTGTCTAACCCAGTCTCTGCTCTGCAATATCCAGGCTTTTTATTGGGCCTGTCCCGTTGACTCTGGGTCTAGACGCAGGGCAAATAGACTGGAAAAACGCTCCTGTCTCGTCCCAGACACATCTCTCTTCTTCTCAAGAAAAGTTTCCCGCTCTGCTTCCCCTGAATCTTCTTCCTTCTTGTCCACTTCTTGTCCTATTTTTAGAGCCCTCCACCCGCCCACCCTTTTCCGAGAGGGGTCAGTTACAAAGCTGTCTGTCACCCTCATGGACATTAGCGTTCTGTTGTCTCTGCCTTTGACCCTGCCTGTGGACTGAAACTGCTGTCACTCTAAATCCATTAGGAAAGGGTCATAAATAATGTTGTCAGCCGCCGGGTTCTTGTAACCTGATCACACCGTCCCTCACCCCTGGGTCCCATCTGCAGAGCCCCTCCTCGCCCTTCTCCCTCGGAAGATCCGTGGTAATTAGGGAAGCTAATAGGCGGCCAGCTTAAACAGGGCAGCAGCAGAGAGGAAGGGTGCTGTTAATGCTCTGTTTAAAAAGAGCTTTTAAAAAGAGCTGTGATGAAGGCCTCCGAGATTTTCAGGCATGATATGATCTTAAAAAAAAAAGTTCCCCCGGCCTCCCCTTCGACACGGCATCTCAAATTCTCCTCCTGACAGGACAGGGCTGAAGGCGAAAGGGAGGAAAAAAAAGGCCCCGTCCCTCCACTGATCTTGACAAGTCTCTCGTCAAACGGCATTTTTCTTCCAGGGTACAAAGCCGTTCCTCGCACACTGAACTCCTTTGAATGCACTTGAAGCTGCATACGAGCAAATCGGCGGGGCTCGCCTCGACCTTGCCACGACTTGGAGAGCCCAAGTGTCCCGAAGCAAAGGCTGTGTGTGTGTTTTAGTTTTCTTTTTTTCTGCCCAATGCCATTGCCAAACAATAGAACTCAGGAGCAAATTCATGGGGAATTGGAAAGTCCGGGCCATTCGTCAACTTGACTCAGGTCAAAAATAGCCGGTCGTGTTTTCTTTTTGCCCCGGCTGGATGTCCTGCAGGTTCACTCATAAAAAAACATGCTTCCCTCTGTTTCCTTTTGTTTTCCTTCATTTGGTTCTCTCCCCAGCACGACACCGCAGTCTGTCTGACAGCAGGTGTTTGTCCCCGGTCCTGCTCCTACAGATGTTTGCAAAATTCCAATTTTTACTTTGTGTCTTCCAAAATCCTGCCATACTATAGGTTGTGGATCTCTTATAGTATAGTTAGAGATCTGTCTTATTAATGTTATTTAACTGTATCACATGCAATATAATATTGACTGTAGGGCCAATCAAACATATTGAGAAATACTTTTTATATATTTTTGACTGCTATGACTGTAGTGAAATGACACTTCTCTCCCTGTTTTGTGCACTTACACAAGCCATTCTCTGGCCACCTCTTTCCTCTTCCTCTTGAATACACATTCACACACAAATACACACAGGGAGAGTGTGCGTCTGGACTTTGTAAATGGACTGTTTTTGTAGCTGTGTGTGCAGACTGAAAGAGTGGAAGTCTTAGGCTGTGTGTGTGTGTGTGTGTGTGTGTGTGTGTGTGTGTGTGTGTGTGTGTGAGAGATGCAGAAGGGCACCCCTCCTGTTGCTCCATGTCACCAGCCATCAAAGGGAAGCGCAGTGTTGGTAGAAGCATGTTTCTGGCTGTGTCCTGTCTCCACGCATCTGTCAAGACAGGGCTATTTCCCACTTGGCCGAGGCGACTTCTCAGGTCACTTCATTTAGAAAAGCAAAAGAAGGAAATCCTGACCGAGCGCAGACTGAATGAACTCTGACCTCTGTTGTAACAGCTGCATATTACAGCCTGTTCAGATAGTCAGATAAAGGACAAAGGAATGAAAGCAAAAGAGAAGTCATGTTATATAATGAAGCAATGATCCTGCATTTTTCACTATTTTCTGACATTTTATACAACAAAAGTTTAATTTATTAATAAAAAAATTGATTGATCACTCATATAAATAGTTAGTTGCAGCCCTACTAGCAGTAGAAGCAACAGCAATAGTCATATTAGCAATAATACAAGTAGTCATTGATTGATGGCCTCAGTTGAGAATCTCTTCGTCATCAAAACACAGAAAACAATCAACACATATAAAAGCGCAATCAATCAACAGAAAGCGAGGAAAGACACGACAGGAGAGAAAAACAGAGGGCTCATGGCCACAGTGACACACAAGGCAAGAATGAGCGACTCACAGTCTGTCAGCAAGTGAAATGAGAAGATGCATCGAGCGTAACCACACTCTCTGGACTCTGTGACTCAGCAGCAATCACCTGTGATTCAGTCCCGAGTCACAGACCCTCGGCCCCAGATGTTTAGCACATCCACACTACATTTACAGTAAATGTCGGGGATGATGGGTACGAGCAGCCAAACTAACCGCACCATTATTTATGTCATGTTCTTACACTGTGTTGGTGTAACTTCTTTGATGGCTGGTTGCACAATCTGACTGTTACTGGAACTCCCTGTCTGGAGGTCAAGTTGAATTTGGGGTGAATGGTCGTCATTGAGTTTTGAGGTTATTTTTATTCTAGGTGATGATGAGTTACCGTAAGGAGTGTTGTCACAATGTCTTTGCGTTGAAAAATTAAGTTTCCAATAGTGTCAACCTTTATAAGTTCAAGTTTCAAGTACTTGTCATATGGAGTTATAGTTACAGTTTATGGTAACTTGTTTAACTTATTTTTCTGCAGTTTAAAAGTTTCTTATGTTTCTGCTTTCTTACCAAATCTTTTTTGTACAATACAATGCTATTTTAATTAGATGAGATTAGATGAGATAAGGTGAAACTTGAATGATTCCCATCACTGAAACTGTGTTGCAGCTTACAGCCCTAGGATGTAGTAAAGATAAGGATACAGCATTCACCCTGCTTATACTCATGCAGTGGCTCATTATAAGCCTGCAATTAGCAGCTAATTCTGCTGCCGTCATGCACAGTGACATCAGATTTCCAGCATTAAGGAATAACTCGTGTCATAATCATAGAGGGCTCAGGTTTGACTGAGCTGGGGGATCTTTAGTAAACACCGCGGGGGATTAATGGCACTATCACAGGAACAAGCCAATTAATGATCAAAAGCATTTTTCTGGTCTGCAGGTCCCTCTACTGGCGCCAGCACAGAACTGGCACAGCTGCTAACGACAGCACAGGCTGGTAACCGTGATGTTCTGGCTGTTGAGTGAGAGAGGGTTTATTTACTGGTGGATGACTGTTTAGGCTGTGAAATGGTTTTGTGTGGGAGTCTGGCAATGTGCCCATCTGTTTGGCAACCCATGTGTGAGTTTGGTTTCTATTTGTGAATATAATTCTGCAGAGGTCTTACTCTCTGCTGGGTACTTTCGGTATGTTATTGCAATCTGGCTTTATCTTCAATTTAAATTGTGTAAAACTTTTAAGCCATTTGAAGTTGCAAGGAGTTGTAGAGGCATATATTATATTTTTCCCACTGAAAACTCCTCTGGGTTTTAGCATTAGCTCTGTGCGATACAGACAGTGAAAGAAGAGTTTCAGTGAAGTGAAGTCAGTCCACCTCCTTGACCCTGTTGTCAGCACCATTAGACAGCCAATGAGGCTCATTCAGTCCCCAACCTCTGAAGGCCATGGCCCCAATCTCCCTCTGATTCTTTCACACTCAGCAACACACACACCTCTTGTTGCCTCCGCCGAGTTCACCTCCTCTGTACAGTGTGATAACACATTAATTAAGTGATGACTGTAGATGGGTGTGAGGAGGGTGTAGAGGTCATCAAGTCTACGGTCTCAGATGACTCTCTCACACAGAGATGAACAGCAGGGGAGGAGGGGTGTGATTAGCCAGCTTTTATTTCTATGAGGCCATTAACAAAATGAATTATATGGTCACTGTTATAGAGAGAATCACAGATTGAGCACATGGAAGAAATAAAAACGAAATCTAAGCAAGTTATTTTTGAGGCCTTTTTGTGTTATTTTCAGACCGTAATATACCAGGTGTGGTCATAAAGTCAGAATAACTGTGGACTTGAGTTGATTAAGAAAAACTTTTGTGGTGGTTACAGTGTGCCTTTTTAAGCGAGCTCATAATACAATTTAATTTCCATGGATTACCAACATCATTATGTATGCATAACAATTGTTGCCTGAAACGAATGCCACATGTTTTGCTGTAGTAGAACAAAATTGCCTAACCCCTTCCTGCCCTATGCTGTCACCGCTCACGTAGCGTTTGAAATTCATTTGGTTGGGGTAATAACATGAGAAAAATTAAGTTGGAGAGGGAGTATTGCACTTCCATAAAGTTAAAAATTGATGCTGCAGGCTTGGATGTCCTCACTTTTTGTGCTTGGTGTGGGCCAAGAACTGCTGGACCTTACATTTCCTATAGTGCAACTCACTATAATCTGTTCTTTCAACCCTGCCTGGATGGCAAATGCCCACATCTTTCAAACTTCATGCTCCCAGATTACATTATTAGTTTTTTTTTCAGACTTGACAAAGTTTTTCAGAGCCACAGAAGACATTAAAACTCTTGTCACAGTCTGAATAATGTCCCTTGTGATAAGTAAACTGATTGATTTGAATTGATGGAGTTACCCTGTAATTTGCATTTTAAATGTTAAACACTATTCTGTTTTGTTCTGCTTAAGTATTATTTGCTTTTAGTGATTACATTGTCAGTGACATAAGTTACAAACAGGTACATTTCTGGATTTTGTTAGATAACATAAAATCTTTACCTTCATCATTTGTATTCTGCTTGCTATGCTATATTTGTTGGAAAAAAAGCTTGTAAAGGGACATTTCGTGCGTTCGGACTGTCAGCACTTACTAAATCTGCTCCTTTAAGGTCTGGACAAGAGGAATCTGCTTTATAGGTTATGGCTGCAGAAAACACAGGGAAATATGCCTCATTACTAACTAGAGAGCCAAAGCCGCCCTGCTTTTGAAGTGGCCGTCCATTCTGGCTTTCACTCTCGAACAGTGATTCACAGATGAGCCTTGAATGACTCATTAAGTTCATTCGTACAGACCCCCGACTGCTTCTCAGCAGCAAGCAGCTCCACAAAAGGCAAGTTCGGTTGGTTCTGCTGCTGGATGAAGAGACTGAGGGTTAGTGTGGTGGAGCCCTCTGCTGGGCACTGTGGGGAAAACATTTTCTTCAGAGTGGATCAACAAGTAACTGTGTTGAATGTCTCTGTGGTCTCAAGATGTAAAGGCCTTTATGTAGCCTGCCTCAGCCGTCACTTAGAACTGGAGTCGATATTACAGAATGTTTGATCTCTCACCTTTGAATCGAACACTTTATTTTAGGGAAGACGAAGAGGTGCGGCATTTTATTTTGTAGAATAACATTTTAATTGTGTGTGATCAAAGAGTGCTGTGGCCAGGGTAGTTCTCTCTTAGTTCTCTCGTAACCTCAGCTTATGTTGTCCTTGAAAAACGTGTCAAATGAATCTAAGCTCTGTCTAACTTAATACCACTTGGAGAAAACACAGAGACTGTGGATGGCTTAATAATTGTGGGGTGAAGTGACTTGCAGCATATGCAGCACATCTTTCCTTATAATATAGAAACAAATGATTCAAATACCTGAATTAATGGATTATTGCCAATTGGATTTTACTTTATTAGTTATTGTGCAGACCACATTTGGAGGTAGTCAGGCTCACAGCATTGTGATCGGATCCCATCCAGGCGTAAATGCAAGTCGTACAGCATGACCGATGTCTGAAGAAAAAATGCACCAGGCAAATTAAAGGTCATCTAATACTGCCTCTTCCTGCTAAATGAAGCCATGAAAAATCTACGAGTTGTAGTTTTGGCCGTTAAGTCTTCCCGGGGCAAAAAGTGCCATGTATATTGACAACTCCAGAGAGGGTTTCATGAAACCATCTTTTCGCCTTCTCTCAACTATATCAGGTCGAATTGGAATAACCTCACACAAGACTTTTCTTTCTGGTGATTAATGGAGTGAGAACGAAAATGTCCTCAATGACAAATAAAGGAGACAGAATTATTGATTTCACTCCGTCTTTCCAAAACAACTTCTGTCCAAAGTAAAACCACCCGCTTGACACAAAACAAATGACATCCTCTCCTATTCAAGTGTGTTATTATGGAAGCTAAAGACTTTGTTCATATTCTAAGAGTCAATAGTGTACATAACAATAAACGGTTTAGCAGTCTGACCGCTCCACTAAGTGGCTGGGCGTAGTGTCGCTGTCCTGTCCTCGTCCTCTGAGAGGCTTGTTAATAAAAACCCGGCCCAGGCTCCTGGCAGTCTGGACAGCACCCAATCAAAAACCCATTAATCTAGTGATCTACATTAATTTGTTTCTCAACAAGCAGATGGCAGCCCCGATTGAAACCAAACAGACATGTGTTGTGTACTGAATATAAATGGGCTTTTTGCACAAACAACAAAGGCCAGATACATCCAATGGATACCTGATCAAGATCTTAGCTGTTGGTGGGCTGCTGATAGCTTTGTGGGCTTAGAACGCTGTTTGCTATAAGCTTAGGGCTGTAAATATGAGTGTTTGTCTACCAAACTCCACAAACTTTTGACCTCCCATCTGCACAGGCCTGATTACAATCCCCTTGTGTTCTTATTTCTGTGTTTTCCTTGCCATTTGCATCTCATAAAAAGGCTGTTTTACTGCAAATATAATCAGCTTTATCAAAGTCTGGAGAAGGACGTTGCTTATGGTGGAAAAAGCAACAGTTGCTGTGAGTGAAAGTGCTTCCAAATCAGGCCTAATTGAAGCCCAGTCTGTGGAGTCAACCAACCAAAACTAGTGAAACTCAGCAGCTGACTCATCTTGAGTTAATGAACAGTAAGCCAGTCACATGCTGTGAGGAAGTGTGACGAATCCGTTTGGGCCAGCGGTGAGTCACACCGACACAGATCATGTCCTCCTGATTTGGTTTTTGTTGGAATCGGTTTGGGGAATAATTCAAACCCTCTGGGGGACTGATAAGCATCAAACTGTGTGCATCAGTAACCGTATATTTCTGGCAGAGCCTCTTGCTGCAGCAGCTCATGATGCAATTGCCTGTTTGTCTCTCCTGATTTATTTGTGTGTTTTGGAGTGGGCGGAGCCTCCAGAGGTCTGAAGGAATGATTACAGAGCCCTGCAGCGTCCCAGAATAGACGAGTGTCAGCCAGAAGCCCCAGGACGCTTGTTACGGCCGCCATCCGCCGCCTCCGAGCAGGAAAAAGTTTGCTCGCCGTTCAGCACAGGCCTTCAATTAGGGCTGTTACCACTACAGTGACATGATGCAGTTTGTTGCACAGTGATCTAAGCTTGTGGAAGGAGCTCGTCTTGTGAGCTTGCGGCGAAACAGCTAATTAACACAGGGCTCTCCACAGGCTCCTTTGTGAGTCTGAGCAGCACATAAATATCTGCTACGTGCCTTCTTTTCTTGCATGATCTCACCTGTCCAGAGCCGACCTGGATCTGCATAGATATTTTTGAATGGATGTCGCTGTGGAGAGCTCAAAATGTTTGTGAGGTCATGTGTGGCTGTGTGTGTGTGTGTGTGTGTGTCCTTCACCGACACGATGGTGGCAGCGTCTGGCTCACACGCCACAGAGCCGGCAAAGCCAGACGCTGCCTAACACACTGCGGTTACATGGTAAGGTGAGATAGTGCTTGCGTCTGAGTGTGCGAAACCCTCATAAACCTTGTGAGGATGCGATGTGTGCGCGCTGTGTGTGCGCGCTGTGTGTGCACGCAGGCAACTGCTCCAGCATCTGCTGCATTCTGCACGTCTGTACTTTGAGGGCAGAGATGATGGCTTGAACACACCGCTTTGGTTTAGGTTATTAATGGTTTTTCGAGTATTTTTTATCTCACTAATAAAACATGCTGCAGAGGGGAGGATGTTAAATAACAGTGATAAAATAAAAGGATTCCAAAAACCTTCAATACATGACTGAACTTTATACATCTGATGTATTTGAAGTGCTTTTATTTAGAGGGCACAAGAAGATTAAAAACATTAGTGTGATGTGTGGACGGCGCGTTGCCAAATTCCTTCATTCCGCATTTTGTCATGCTTGAACATGAACTTTCCATTGTAAATATCACTTTATGATTGATATTTTATGATGCAACTGAGGCTAACAAAATGATTGCTGCCACGACGGCGAAACACAGAGTAACAATAAAGCCATCAATCACCTCGAGACCGTTCATGAAATAGCCACATTACTGAAGCAGAATCTAATAACTCTTTCTTTAAGGATAATGTACATACTTTACAGAACTTTCGAAAAACTCCTGGACTGTATCTGCTTTTCAGACTGATGGCATTTGAGGGTGCACATGTATCAGAAGGTATATTTTTCGTCTGTGGAAAAATGTTCGACTTGAATTTGCACTTACCCTGAAACTTTATGAATATGCTTCATAAATGTACAAAGATGAGAGGGAAAAGGAGAGAGAGCAGAGGGAAATAAGAGGAGGAACTGGAGTTTCTACTGAGTTCTAACACCAGGCAGTCACTCACAAACTCATACAGACACACTCCTACACATGACATACCTTGTTAGTTAGCAATACAGGCTATAGGGTATTAAAAAAGACTATTTCAAATTCAGTCAAATTCACACAAAACAGCTCAAAAATGTTCTTTGCTGTCAGAACAGAACACACTTTTATATTGGCATAAGCTGAACTTCTGACTATATTCTTGCCCCATCTTCTACAGTGTATTCTCATAAAACTGATTTTCATAAAGGCATGATAGCAAGATTATGAAAACACTGCTCATATTCTCTTCTCTTGGCTTTTAAAAAAAAAAAAAAAAATTCCGACTTTTTCGCCACTTCACCTCTGTGTTTTATAGCTGTGTAAACTAAATGACCTGTTGGACCTGGAGACAGTGTAAATATAGTCCTCTGTCTTCTGGTTTGGGGTCAAGGCTGCTGGCAGAGGGAGGAAGGGTGTTTTGTGTTTTAGGATGTGTGTTTGGAGGTGACTCCTACTTCCTCACAGCATGTGATGGATTTCCATCACATAAACACGAATCAGCCACTGAACTGAACTGGTCTTGGTTTTTGTTGGTGGTGAACGTCTCCTCCGGGCAAAGCTGCTTCGTACAGTTTCACTGTGCAGATTAGTGGTCAGGAGAAAAAGAAAATCCTGTGTTGATGCTGATATTCCCAGTCATTGAGTTACATTGTACTTGTGTTTTATAGTTAGTGGATAGCCATGATTTAGATACGTCCTTGATGTGCCAGGCTGGCGCTGTGAAACAGAATGATATGAGATATTTTTGCATTTTTCCTGGCAAAAAATAATGGAAAGCTACTACATGTAATGGTTCCCTCGTGTGCTACCTTAAAATTTTGCTGCTTTGGCGAATGATTGCCTGTAATTGGCACTTGTAACCACTGACAGTTTATCAAATTGGTCAACAAACACATCTGTCTGTCTTTTATTCCCGTCTGCCTGCTGCTGTCTGTCTCAAAATCGTGTTGTGCTCATATGTCTTCAAGCTGTTTTGGAGCTGTCGTTTCTTCTCTTGATCGTTTCTCTTTTTTTCTCTGACCGTCCACTTTCTTCCTCCCTCTCTTCACTCTTTGGCCTTCAGTTGCCGCTGCGCTACGAGAGATCAGCTCTGACTGAGTGTGCGAGCGCATCCAACAAGGATTGTGTGTCCAAACTTCTCCCAGCCGTGCAATTATGTCATTTTCTGCTCAGGATTTCCCCTGAAACGACAAAGTGGCTTGGCACAACGTGGCATGAGAAAGCGATGACTAAATGTTTCAGTTTTTAGCAGCACGCGCTTCTCTCCTTTTATCCGTCGGGCGTGTTGAAGTCAGTCGGTCGGTGCCAGCTTGGAAGTTCAAAGGTTCTGGTTTGAATTGTCCAGAAAATTCACCTTCGTCTTGCACCGCAGCTACTCGAGTGCCCATGAGCAAAGCACCTGCGTGTCCGACATCTTGGACGGAGCTGCTCGATGACGTATGACGCAGCAGGAGAAAGCAACATGCATGCTTAATCAGTTTTCCTTGGAAAAAATAAGCCAAACAAACAGTGATGCACACTTAATAAGCTCTCAGGAAATGTTAGTAAGATTTTGGCTGAGGAGTCAAAGGAGCTTTCTCTTGGCAAGAAAACGAATTGACGTGTTCTCATAAGCCTCATTTTCAATCTCACATGCATAAATTGATTGTTCCCATTCATCTGTTGTTGCATTCTCTTTTATCACTGCGTATAAAGCTGCTCCATCATTCTTGCAAATACAGCTGGATGGGTCTCCTCTCACCCCCAAATCCTCCAACCGAACACACCCAGACTCGGACTGTGATCGTCCCTCGGTGCAGCAACAAAGGTGCTCCCCGCTCATTCCGCTCCAGATTGCGGCCCACTGCAACACTGCTACGTAAATAAAGTTATTATTTTTGATCCCTCCTCGCTAACACCGCACCGCAAGGAAACTTTGAGTCTGCGATTTGTATATTGTCAGCGTAAACTCCCCACTTGGGTGTCTGCGAGATTGGAGTAAAGCCATGCTGGAAAGCTGCCTGCTGCTATTACCCCTGGATTAGGTGGGTTTGAAGGAGGTCTCTCTATTCCGCTCCCAGGACAAGATAATGATGGATTCAGAGGGAACAGAGATGCGTCTGACTTATCCCAGGAAACACCAAAAAGGTTTATATAGTGGAAATGGCTTCCAGGTGCTGCGATAATGTAGTTGGACACCGGCAGTTGTGGCTGTCCCCGAAGGATTTCTCATGGTTCAAATCTCGTGCTTATCTTTCATTTGGACCTTGTCTTCAGTGGACACACTGCGGGGAGAAGCAGCAGATGCTCACAGTTGGATATCTGCAACATTATGCAATTCATCTCTTTTTACTGACCGTAGAAAAAATGGATTCACGCTTTTGCTTCCTCCAGAATAAGCTATTTCATCGCACAGCTGTCCAGCTACACTAGCTTGACTTTTCGAGAGGTTGAACTTATTCAAAACTCAGCAGCCTGATCAGGCCAGAACATATGGCATGATTACCGCAGTCTTCCTTCACTGGCTCCTCGTTGGCAGTTTGCGAGGTACCACAAGGCCTCGAGCTGCAGTATTGCTGCTCTACTTAAGTTTCTACCATGTAAATTCAACTTCAGTGTTATATTTCTTTCTGCACTCAAAATGTGTCTTGCTGATTGTTACTTGGTTTGAATGTTTGACCTTCGCTGTGCAGAATGTAGAGCTTAACACCAGAATGCTGTTTTCACATTTCTTTGTGCTCACCTTAAATCTACATGTATGTATATTATTTTGTGACACTCGAGAATGCAACAAGTGTTGTGTGGAAAGTTGACACCTTCAGTGCACATACACGGAATTATCTTTTCAGTGAATTCATAGATTCTGTTTTTCAATGTGGTATAATAGCTAAATGTAATATCAACACGTTTTACAAGGTCATTGAGGTTGTCTTTGTGGAAAACATCAGACAAACATTATTATTCAAAGCAGAGTATTTTGTGCTAAAACACATCTGGAGGGGATCTTTGACTTTTTTTTCGCAGAGGAAATTTGCAGGGTTTTGCAGCTATGCATTATACACATAGATACCAACATGTACTTTTTTCTTATAGCATGGAACTGTTTTTTCACACATTCAGCAGGAAAATGGCCAAATTCTCATTTTTTGGACTTCTTTGGTTCTTCCCAGAGATCACCTGTCAGCAGCGCAGCCAGGACAAATTTTCTGTCGAGCTCGACTTTCTGTGGGTGTCTTTTTTTCTACCGCTCCACACTCCACAAACTGACTTGACAGCGATGCCGCCATCCGATCCTGCTTCCATCACTCCCGGTCTGTCATGTCCCGGAGACGGAGACCGGGCGGAGAATGGTGGACGGCTCTCCATCACATCCTAGCTCCATCGATTCCACCGGCTCATCGCTCGTTTAGTTAATGCAGCTTTATGTTGTGTTTAATTACATTTAGGACCCAGGCGGGAGCGGCAGCGGTGCCAAGTTGAGGTTTTCGAGCCAGTGTAGCCACAGAGGAGATGTCTCTCCTGCCTTGCCTGTTTCAAACAGCATTACACAGCTAAATGTCCTCCAAGTGATTGTATGTATGCTCAAACCCCTTGAATGCAATTAAGGGCTTTATTTATTGGACAGCGCTGGAATGATGCCCTGATTAAAGAGCCCATACATTAACAGTCATTCAATAGAAGCACATTAATAAATACAGGGCAACTACAGTGAGTTAGTTTGACATCCTCTCTGCCCCGTCTCCTCTTACTCCAGCATCTCCCTCCTTTCACCCGTCTCCCCCCGGAGGCTGAACAGCGCCACTGCAGCCTGTGCCAATAATACCTGCGTAGCTGTAGTCACTGCATTGTGATCAGGACTGTTGAAGGCAGTTTATCTGCTCTGGGGTGAAGAGCTGGCTGTTTGTGAGCGCCGTTTGGGATCCCCGGCACCGAGTGGAGAGATCTGCAGAGCAGGTAGAGAGGAGGAGGAGAGAGGGCAGGAGGAGAAAGCTACTTCATGTGACATCAATAAGGATAACATCATCACAGAGACTGGACTTCTGCTGATTGACGCTGGCTGCCGAAAGAAAGGAGGAGGAAGGAGGGTGGGCAAGGGGAGGGGGAGTCAGTGTGTATGTTTGCTTGTGTGTGAGTAGAGGGGATTTTGTAGATTGTGTGTGCATGTACAGCATACGTGTATGTGTTGTCTCATCCAGCATGTGTGTCTCTATGATGTCAGTAGTCTCAGTCAGCACCACTGAAGGTGGCTGTACTGCTGATGTTCTGCCTCTGTCGTAGCGCCGGCTCCGCTCCCCAAAGCGATTGGGATTCAGAGAGGAGAGGCTAACGAGTGCAGGAGGCTGACAGGCTGAACTCCGAGTGCCACTGAAGAGTCGTGAAGTGAGAGGATCAGTGAGTCGGCGCTCACGCAGAGACAGGAGGCAGGCTCCTTAAAACACGTTTCTTTGATGTTTGTTGCTTTGTCAGAGAGCTCGGAGAGGAGAGGAGGGGGGGGACCAGAGGTCTCAGGTCAGGTTTGAACCCAGGACACTGCACCATCGGGGTTCGGCAAGGTTGAAATCCATTTTTACCTTTTTCCTTTTTCTAACTAAACTTGAAGTTGGGATGAGAAACAGGGAGACTTGCATTGGTTCTGAGCCTCAGCTTCTTTTTTTGTCTCCTCTCGTCTTTGCCTTGATTTGCCTGAGCTCGATTGAAGTTGATTCTTTTTCTTGTAATGTTTCAAACTGATCTGCTGACAAGGAAGGTTTTTTGGGGGGCAGATTGCTGACATTTTTTTAGTCCAGTTTGATCTCTGCGTTAAATAGAGAAGCGTGAATCCAATCTTACATACTCAGTTTACACAGTAATAAAGTCACCAAGGAAAGATTTTGGCTGGAAACTTATGTCCCTGAGGCAGTGCTAAAAAAAGCGTGGTGACTTTTGCATCCACAAGTTGACAATGTTTGACTTTAAAACAGAATTTAAGAGCACACGCTGTTCCGGCATGGGCAGGTAGGCCCGAAAGAAAGAACAGAAAGTGACTCAGCATTATTGTGAGGTGTCACAAAGTCGAGCTTCTTCAAAATGAATACATTTCAGCAACCGTGGCTTTTAGGGAAATGGGAACAGGGATCGGGTGACTTTAAAAATTCTGCGATGGAATTTTAAAGTCAGCGAAGTAAAAATAGGCTGTTTTTCGAAAAGTTTGCAGAAACTTTTTGGTTTGCTTGTATGTTAACACTGTTGTTTTGGATAGTTTTAGTGAGGTAAACCTGCCCGACCTTGATGGGACATCCTACTCAGATTTATCAGATGTCCAGTCTGCTTAGCAATGCATTTCAGTGCAGCTCACGCAACTCACTCACTTCATCCTGGAGCTTCTGTTAGAAGCACAGACAAAAGGCACAAATCATTCTCCATCATTGGCAGTGGTGGTGTTTGATGCATTTAAACAGGATCAGAGTCCAAGCCAGAGTCCACTTTAATTATTAAATGCTTCCGGTGGCTTGTTTGATCCATTGAAGATTCATACGTTGAAGCTTTATGCCAAGTGTTTGCAGACAGAAAAGAGTGTTTGCACACAGCAGGTTTTTAAAGTCGCTTCAGTCTGCTTGCCTGTGACTGTCAGCCCGTGTGACGCTGTCTCGCTGTGGCAAATGATGCTAATCCACTACAGCATTAAAAGCTGTCTAAATCAAATGCAAATACTGTTTGACCTCCAGGCTGGATAGGTAGCGTGCAGCCCTGAGGATGTGTGTTTACTGGAATCCCCTGCAGGAGCTGCAGCAGATGCAGAGGCAGCTTGCTATTTTAACCACAAACTCACCCAGATTTAATTCATCCGCTGGGCATCACAGCCTCCAGTAGGTATCTGGAGAGAGGTCTGACTGAGAGGTTTGCCCAGAAACATTAAGTGTGTTTCCATCCACCTGTTTTTATGCGCACTTCCAATTCGCGCAGTGAAAAGTTGCACAGATTTTTCTGAGAGTTTGTTTAAAATTTGTGTTTCATCTGGATGGAAACCAGACTATTGATGGCAGGAGAGTCTTTAGTCAGACCGTCTGATGGTCTGTCCAAGGTCTCTGATGAGCTTAGCTGTCCAGCAGCTTGTGTCAAAGCCTCTGTGGAATTCCCTGCAGCCTGATGCGACTTTAGCTGTCAGCAGGAGCGGCACGTACACTCTTAATTTCTCCCTTTCACACACACACCGTCTCCATCCTCCTGCTCTCCTGTTTGTTTACTTGCCCCCCGATGGGATGTGGCTCTCATTTGCGGTGCGTGTTTTTCTGTGTCTGCGCAAGTGAGCTCAATGCGTGTTCAATTGTGGGCCTCTTTTTGTAAGCAGGTTTTAGTGCCTGCGTTTGTATTTAAATGTGTGTTTTCCCCGCTCTCATTTTTTTGAGTTTGCGCTTTTACGACTCCTCATCATGGAGAAAGCCGTAGAGGGAAACCGCAACAGATACAAACATCTGAGCGGCGGCGTCTTTAAAGGAGCAAACGTTTCACTTCCAAGGGAAAGAAAAGAGCGGGAGAGAGATGCTTTTAATTGAGAGCGGTGTGTGAGGTAAATGAGGGGAAAAACGGATTATTTCGTCATGAGAAATGGTTCGGTTTTATGAGGGAATTCCTTGGGAAATGTCTCCCATTTGAGATGCTGAGAAGTCTGTTCTTGTTATAGGAGGTTCATCTGCGGATAATCCAGAGAGAGATGTTAAAGTTTTACCCCGCAGTTTGACTGACAGGAAGTATAGCACAAGAAAGCACAAGAAAAAATCCATCTCTACCACTTTAAAATGAACTTTACATCTGAGCTGATTCTAATTTTTGACATTAAGGAAGTCTCTTTGAGTGGTCCGACCCCCCCACCCTCATGGAAGACCTTACATTTCTGAAGGGATTTTCACCATTCAAAGTCCTTCATGCTGCTGTTCAGGCCTGCATTTTTTTTCTTTGTTAAACCCGGGGATAACAAGAAAAGTTTCAGGCAGCAGCGCAGCAGCCAGTGTCTTTATATGGGCTCCTACAGATTTATATTTTTTTTTTAGTCCCAGAATCTCAGTTTAAGCCTAGCAGGAAGAAAGACGTTCCTCCATGGCTGTCTGCAGAAATTTATATCAAACGCACCCTGTGCACAGTGGGAGGACCCGGATCTCTCTTCTAGCTCGTGTTGTAATTTCTCAGGTGCTGTCTGCTTCTTAGTTAGAGGAGTCTGGGAGGAAATCTTGGAAAGTTTGGTTATTGGAGGAAAAAAACTGCATGGGTGAAGTTTTATGATATATAAAAATGTTTGGGCTGCTTGAAACAGCATTCTCTAAACATTCATAGCTTCTTCCGTCTTCAAGATTGTGTGTGAAAAATCGACCATTTGAGCACAAAAGAACCCGATTCGCTCAGTATATGTCCGCGTTTGTGGGGCCAAGAACTCGGAGGCCAAATGTGATTCACATCTTTCGTCTTTGGAGCCCGGAGAAACCGCAGCAGCTGTCGAGATCTGTCTGCTGCCTGATGGACAAAGCGTTGCTTATCATCCGGCTTATGGGCTTTAATGAAAGACAAAGCGGCTGTTAAGAGGTTTAGGTGACAATACAAATGATTATCCGACGCGCTGCTCTTCCGGGTTTAGACACATAGTTTGGATAGTGAATCCACCTGTTACAGCAAACGTCTTAATTAAGACACGTTTGACTTCAAAATAATGTCGAAAGGTTTTCATTTCTATATATTTAAAAAAAAAATACTAAATGTCCAGCAGACGCCTGAAGGATTGTGGGTGTTGTATTTGCACAGTCGGCGCAAGTTGTCACATAAACATGCATCTAATGTAGTGTTTGCCTAGATCATTTATGAATCCCGCGGAGAAACACTATAAACATTGTAGTTCTCTGTGCGATCTCAAGTGCAAAGCTTGATGAAATATTTGTGTTTGAGCAGCGGAGATGTGCAGGGACTGCGAGTGTTTGGACAGCGCTCCCTGGCAGGACACTTTGCTGTAGAGAAGACTGAGAGGCAGAGCGGTGTGCCATCGAGACAGGCAGCGTAGAGATGAAGTCAGCACTTGTTCTGTGTGATCGAAGGTTAGAAGATGACTGCGAGGCTCAAGAAGCCTTCAAGGGCAGAGTCGAACGCTCGTCTTCCTTTACACTACCGATGTATGTTTTGTGTTCTGTCTTAACTTCTCATCTTCTCTTTGCCATCTATGGATCTTGATCTTTTCTCTAAAGTGCTTTTTCATCCATATTTGTAGATTCAATTTCCGACAACATATCTAATGAATGAATGCTTTTCAGCAGCCAATATACTTGTATTAGATTAATAAGTGCAATGTTATGTCAGATAGAAAATGCCAAATAACAAAATGTTCTTATTGCAAAGAAAAAATCATGAAAGAATATTGGTTAAATCACTGAATTGTTTCATGCCAGCCTGTGATTGTGTTTAGAGAAAGTCTAGACATCAGCGAGTCCTGTTAAGTCATGTGAGTTGACTCTTTGCTACTGTAGGTCATAATTTGCATTACAAATCTGCTGCCATGTGCAGAAACAGAAGCTACAACAAACATTTTTTTTGTCCCATTTTCATACAGCTTTTCAAAGTTGTGCTACCTGGACGGAAACAGAGCTTCAGCTACGTTATAGTAAAATGCATATTAGATTAGACCCAGAGCATTTGTGTTCAGAATTGAATTTCATGTAATTGAAGTTAATTGAGAATAAATGCAACATGGAATATGTGTACAGAACATTTTTACCTACCATACTCCCCCTTCACCCATTTCTGCTGCTACAATCCTCTAACTCTCACCCTGAGTCTTTATCAACACTGCACCATATTCTGCGATTTACAAAACTATAGAATTATCCAACATGAGAGACAAATCAAGCAGAACTCGTGAAAAATAGATAAGCACGATTGTCAGTACAGAAGATGGAATGAAATCAATAAATTAGTCAGTAAAAAACCCCTCTAGGTCTCATTTAAAGTTTGTGTCTGCATCTCCCACATTCTCAGATTTAGATCTCGTCGGATGACAGAAGGAGATTATGAGTTGCCAGTGGAGTAGAACGTAGCTGAGGATCCTCTCAGATCACAAAGCTATTAATGTTTTGTTGCTAAAGCGTCTGACAGTCAGCCTTTAGTAATTCTGCCAATAGTTGAAGTCAGTGATCTGCTATGAACACAAGGATCATGTTGTTCTACAAAAACTGTAAAACCTGTACAGCTTCGTGGTGTTGGTGTCACACGCACATGCACACACACACCTGCTCTCCATCTCTGTTTCTCGTACACACACTTACAGGACGTCTCTTCTGTCGTTGCAGATTTACACAGACTGGGCCAATCACTACCTGGCCAAGTCTGGCTGTCCACGCCTCATCAAGGACCTGAGCCAGGACGTCACCGATGGAGTCCTGCTGGCACAGATCATCCAGATCATAGGTGGGCAATCATACACTATTATCCACTGCTGTTGTCTGTTATCTCTTTCTAGTAATTCAGTTCACACCTTCAGTCCCTTCAACTGCAATCTGCATAATTATCATGGCAGAACAGAAAGTTCAACTTCTGTTACCGTGGCCAAAAATATCACTTTAAACTCTCTCTTAATACACACAGTGCAATTGATTGGTTGTTTATAGTGTTGATCAAATCAAATTCTTCTTCAGCTTTTCCCAAAGCATAAATAACTTTTAGGATCTCCCCACTCTCCAACTTCTCCCTGATGCTCTACGTGGTCAACTGAACTTTTGTGTGTAATGCACGTTTAATCTAATATGAATGCATTGAAAGAAGAGATGTAAAATGAGTCCAACCCAAACCGGGTCTATTAAAAAACGACCTGAGAGCCCAGCCTGAATCGACTTGGGACTCGGGCTTGCAGACCTCTACTTCAGGTATAATTCACAGTGTTTAAAAGAAATATTAATAAAGCCAAGATTAATAAAGCCGTGTGTTATCAGCAGTAATAAAACACCGCATGTGTGTATAATTCATTCTGTCTGGTAGATGAAGCGACCACCCACGCTCACACAGACCCACACACACTTAATGTTTGGTCTTTGTTGTGGTGAGTTGGAGGGAAGCTGTTCCTCAGTCTCATACAGTATTTGGGCCAAATCGCAGCAGCTCTGCCTTGTTTCGGGCGCTGGGCAAGCTGCAGCAGCCGAGATCTATGGCTCTGACACCCAAGGATGTGTCTCTCCCGTCGGACCCCAGAGAGAGTTTACTTCTCTTTCTCTTCCCGTCTTTTTCTCTCTCTTTCTGTCTGTCCCTCTCCTTTTATGTCTCAGAGAGAGAGACGAAGGGAAGCAGAGCGCCAGAAAGGAAGAGAGAGATTCTCTGTCTTCTCACTCGCTCACAGTTGAACTTTTTCTAGGTCTCTCTCTCTCTCTCTCTTTGTCTCCCTCAATCCTCATGTCTTTAATTTCTCTCTGCAATCTTTCTTTCTCTTTCTCTCCCGTCTTACACTTGCTCTTCCCAGTGTTGGCCGTTAACACATTACAGTAATGTGATTACCCTTTTCAGCAAAGAGTAGTGTCAGAGATTACAATTAAAATGTAGTCACGATCTCATTAACACTCTGTTACTTTGATATTTTGTGAGCTTTTTGGCTGTCTCACTGAAGACTGGATGGATGAGGGTTGATTGATTGTCTTATGGACAGACTGTTCAGGGACATATGCAGCAGCTGGAGGTGGGAGGAGGAGACTGTCCGACATGAGAAGAGAAAAACATGCCTTCTACTGTGTACAAAGTTGTCTTATTGACAGTACATGTTGCATCCTCTTAGCTGGCTGTCTCAGCAGAAAATCATCTCATCATCTATGCAAAACAGAATCACACATTTGTTGGTGCATATGACACTTGTCTACAGGGTTTTCAAAGTTTTTTCAGAGCCCCTTGAGGCAAATGTTTAAAATCATTCAACTATGATTACAATCTTTCCTTAAGAATAAAAAAGCACTGTTGTTAAAGGAGCTGCTATAAGCTTAGATTTTAGATTCAGTTGGTTTTGTTCCAAGTTAGATGGTGAGTGAACCCTGCAACTTCACTGTGAGGATGGGGCTTCTGGTGGGTTACATGCAGTCACCAAGGCTTAACTAACTGTTAATGGACAACAGAATGCCTCCAAAGTGACTGCTTGTTGAACCCAGTAGTAAATAATGAGTAATTGATTACATTTGTGTTGTAACTTTCCCGGCACTAGATCTCTTTTCAGGCAGATTTTTCCCACACATTCTTTTTCTTCTTCTTACATCTTCTGTCTTTGCTCTGTCTTGAATTTCTTTTTCTTTGTGTCTCCATCAGTGCTCTGAAGTTTTCTCTTTCTGGGACTCTCTGCCTCTCTCTCTCTGTTTATCTCTCTCTCTCTCACACACACACACACACACACACACACACACACACAAAACACATTTTCCTCTCTATTACATGTGTTGCCTTTCTCACTGGTGCTGTCTGTCTCCCTAAGTCTCTCCCATTTTTTTCAACCCCTGTCTAACTCTCTTATTCTCTCCAACTCTCTCTCTCTCTCTTTCTCTCTCTGTCTCTCTCTCGCTCGCTGCTGGATTGAAACTTTACCCTCCCTGCTCACCCGAACAGACAATGAGGCCAAGCTGGCCTGTCAGTAATTCTCTGGCGGCAGCTGACGAATTAGGCAGCTTTGCTTCCCAGACCTTTCCTGCGTCGCTCTGCACCTCAACACACACACACACACACACACACCCTCACTCATGCATGCACACACACACACACACTAACACACACACACACACACACACACACACATACTCTCCCCTGCTAACCTCAACAGAGGTTTCCTGCTGGATTTGTGCACCTGAACTCAAAAGTCATTGGACGTCAGGATGTTGAAGTTCAGTATGGGACGACAGTAAAAATCTCGTTTCTTCATTTCCTTTCTCACGCAGCGAATGAGAAGGTGGAGGATATCAATGGCAGCCCCAGGAGCCAGTCGCAAATGGTGAGTGCTGCCTTTTATGTTCAACTTCTTCCATCCTTTAATGTGGCATTGAGAGAGAATTATGTTTATGAGCAATATTTATCTGGACTACTGACTTTAATCTGCTCTGCTGTTAAGCTGTTATGAAGTTTTACAACTGTAGTTTTTCGCTGAAATAAACAGAGAGCAACAGTAAAATGAACTGTAACTGCTGGATTACAGGCAGGTGATGCAGAGATCGTACAGCATTTTACAGCATTCAGGTGATGCTCTCATCCACGGCTGAAAGTCTGTCCTCAATGTTCTGTTGTGAATCTGGGGATCAAGAGATGAGGCTAAAAATACCATTTGATTCATTACTCCAGTGGTGCAAACTAAGTACATTACTCAAGTGTAATTGTGAGATACTTCCTACTTACTTAAGTCATTTCTGCTGCTTTATACTTGCTCATTTTCAGAGGCAAATGTTTTACTTCTTACTCTACTGCACTTGTCTGACAGCTGTTATTATTGTTGTCACTCATCACTTTTCAGATTTAGATAATAAAATACACATTTGACTTCCTACTCCTTACAAAGTAGTGTCTGCTTGGGGTGACATACATTAATATAGCTTTATGTAGCAGAACTTTCTTTTTTTCTTTTCAACCCCATTAATCACAGACCCCTCGGTTAGGAACCACTGGGCAAAGCTACCTAATTAAATATCGTGGTTGCAATTAGCAACACCTCAAGCAATTACATCATTAATGTGATGCACGCTATGTATTAATGTATCAGTAATAGCAATCTTATAATGTAATGTACAATATCACTCAGCTGGACCAAATGTACTAAGTGAGTTTGAATACGTATGGTTCTTGTAATGGAGTATTTATGCATTGTTGTATTGGTACTTTTAGTAAATGATCTGAATACTGCATCAGCCACCTGCCATGCACCCTCACATGGGAAAACCTCAGCAAACACCTTTCACTGATTTACATTTGAATGGTCGCAGTCAGAGAAGGTGTACGGTGGTCAGTAGGGACAAAATTTGAGAACAGTCAAAGACTGAGCCCTGCGGTGTGTATGCAGACTCACATTTCTCCCAAGTCTCCCTAAAGCTTTGACTCTGATCACAAACCATAACCATCTTTACCATTCAGAAAGAAGGTGGCGACAGTAACAACCTCATGGCCACTTGAACAAAAACCCCGGCTGAGCTCTGAAAAGTTCAGCCCCTAACAGATTTGACTTACCGTGCCGCTTTCGATCATTCGCGTTTCTGGTTGTCTTGCAGCTGAGCGATGCCGGCCTTGTCGTTTTTCCCTCTGTTAATGAGATGACGAGCCGTATAACTGCTGATTGTCGTCACTGTGAGATAATTATCCCTCACTTTAACTAGAGTTGACTAAGTGTTTATGCAGCATTTGGTTTGCCCTGGCATCTGCCCTCCTGCCATTAAAAGTGACTAAAGCTGCTTAGCTGCTTTCTTCGTAAGACACCGTGGGCGAGGAGTGTGTTCGGTCCTGACAGTGTGTGTGTGTCAGTCTTTGTGCCTTTTTGTTCAAGCTGTGTTTTGTGTGTGTTTGGCTTATTGCACAGCATTTGTATTAATTTGACCTTTTTTACCCGTGCATCATATACATTGTCCTAATATGTGTCAGTATTTCAATGTTTCTGCTAATTAGAGGAACAGTGGATTTGAACTCTCTGGGGACGTCTGAAGAAAATCACCCCTTCTCAAAAGGGTCCCATTGCTGGAATGTAGCAGAATGTATTTTACAACTGGTTTCACATGTTCAGCACAGTACTCAGCTGTTTTATTTTTTCCTGCTTGGCGAGTCCAGCTGGAAGCAGACTGAGTTAGAAAAACAACATTTAAGAACCAGGAAGGAAGAAAACATTAAGGTCATGTGAATCCTGCTAACCTCGAATGTCACCATGTGAGTTCAGTGTGTCAGGCCGGCTCTGTAAAGATAAGCGCCTGAGTATTTCTTTTTTTTTGTCACATTAAGTGATTCTGGTCCTGGCTAGAAACAGCTGAGCCCAGACTGACGCGCTGGTCACTAAGGGCGAGCAGCAAGCAGCACCGCAAGCATGTGGCTCGATATGCCAGCGACCTCTGTGTCTGTTTGTTTGTGTGTGTGTGTGTGTGTGTGTGTGCAGCTAGCTCTTTGTCTCAGTCACTTACTAAGCCCATTGATCCACCACCTGCTCTGAACACAGAGGGTCTGGCCAGCTTGGGAATCTGAAGTTTGAGGAAGCACGGTTGCTTATAGTGTGGGCGCAAAGGGAAGGAAACATCTCACACACACACAGAGACACACAGAACAGCCACAAAGATGGAGCCAGCCAGCACAGCCCCACTGTTTGGAAAAATCAAGGTTTATACTGTGAAAGTTTTATCTGTGAATCAAAGTTTAACATTGGACCAAACAAACCATTTTGATGGAATTATAATATAATAGCGATATCTGAAAAGGAGGGTTGCCAATCAAAGTCTTTATGGTGATATCTTTTTTTTCCTTGTTTGTGTTGATAGTACATTTGTGATTTCAGCATGAATTTAAAAGCTGTTGTCAGGAAGCAATCTTCCGAAATGTATGTTTTTATGCAAGTCATTTGGTAACCATGGTAACACATGAAATGTGCATTAGCGCTCAAGTGCTGGGATCTTCCTTAATCAGAAAGGATTGGAAATGAGTTTTTTCTATCATATTTATTATTACACACATATTCATAAAATGATGTTTAGTTAATGCAACTAATAATGGTCATTGTCAGATATTTCTTTGTGGACACCAGAGAATCTGATGCAAACACATCAGGTGCCATCAGTCACCAGAATTCGATTTTCCTCAACTTGGTTCCCTGTAGTGCTGATGATGCGGGCTGGTAGCTGCCAAAACCGTGCAATCACTGAATTAGCTATCACTGTGTGACTTAATGCTTACAGCTCTTGGTTCATTTGTTAAAAGTGAGTGTGAGTATGAACCAGAGCAGAACTGAAAGGCAATAATGCAGCTTTTTCTTTCCTTGGCTGGACCAGATGAATCGAAGTCCCCTTAGAGATCAAGGTGATGACATGTGAACATATGACTCTCCAAGTGCACAAGTATTTTGTTTGGCTTGTTTATCCCATGGGTTTGAACACTGATATCAATCTGAAACTTAAGTTATCTACTGACAACTTTTCCCCCATCCTGAGTAAAACTAGAGCTATTTTTTACCTTTTGGCTCCATATTGACAACATAGGCTGTGAATATTGGAAAGCTGCCACTGGCCACCTAGCACCTGGAGCTTAAACGCCTTGGCCGGGGACATCACAGTAGCAGCAGCTGTCAGTGGAGGGGCAGATGAGTCTGATTTACTTCCTCTGCACAGATTTCTCCCCATTTGGGACTTGAAATGGTGATCCTGCAGTCACAAGCCTGTTTCTCTAAGTGGTGGGTCGCTGCCGGGCTGGTGAGTGGACAGAGGCCAACTGAGCAGCTGCTGGAAGCCGAGGACCAGAAACCAGAACGGCACCAGCATCTGCAAGCTTTTCTGCTAATCTACATCCATAATGCACTCTTTTTTGTCTAAAGCCGTGTTCACAATGCGAGAGATCCACAAGTCAGTTGAAGAAGTATCATTTCCTGCAGAGTTAATCCAACAGAAAAACTTGGCCGACGAGTGGACGGTCAGCAAGAGTAATGGGCAACAAAAGCCTGCTATGCTTTTTCACAAACATCTGCCACCAGCAGCCAAGTCCTCTCACCTCCTTTTTTCCCTTCCAAAGGTATTTTGTTTTTTTAAAAAAATGCTGCATCCATCACGAGAGTGAATAGTAATATTTAAAGTGTATTCTTTTCATTTTGATCTCTACGTTTCCCGTTCATTCTAACTCAGCCAGTCAGCCGCTCTGTGTCTCCAATCGGCGCTTGAATACTTAGACCATATAATTATCAGACCAAAGGGCATCACCTCTGACTCACAGGGCTCATGGGATCACAAAGAACAGTACAATTATGAATTAATATCTCCCCTTTCCGAGTTTCCCTCCTCTACTTGCTCTAATTTGCTCTAATCAAGTACAATATGTAAAAGAGTCTGACCTTTGTTCTCCTTACCGTACAGTGTGTAATAAAATCCTGCATTTATAGTGTGCTGGTATCCTCTATTAAGACTAAAAGGTCAAACTTTGGCCACTTGATTGCTAATGTGAAACTGGAGATTGAAATGTCACAGTTTTTAAAGTGTTTTCCCTTGTTATTTCCTTAAACTTGGACTGAAAATATTGCAATAAAAAGGAGTTATAATTACACTCGCGGCCTTTAATTAATACCCTGTTGATCCTCTCTTAGATCCTTCAAATCCCTGGTCATTTTACTTTTAATACTGCGGACAGACTTCCTTTCTTGATTAGCAAAAGTGCAGCAATCTACAACAAAATGTCTGACCTCTACTTCTGTGCTATGCAGTAGTTGCTTTCAGTAATAACTATTTTTCTTTTGCACTTCCTTTAGGCCTGTGAAGCATCTACATTGTTAATGCAAATAGGAGCTCCTCACATTTGAGGCATGTTGTTCCCAGAGGTCAGACTGGTTGAAATTACGAACATGCCCGTTGTTCCCAGTAGGTCTTGCGGCTGTTGCGTTTCAGGGAGTCGTTTCAGTTGGATTTATCTGTGTAGGAGCTAATGATTGCTGGGAATTTGTTGCTGAAAGTTGGGAGTGGGGCTCGTCGGCCCTCGACCACATATTTGTCCCCGGAAGAAAATGGTGTGCAACCGCTGAGCGAGGCGGTGAAGATGATGAGAACGAGGAATGACAGGAGCGCGGTACGAGGAGCTTTCAACTCAGCGGAGATTTGAGTCTGGTCTCTTTCTTTCCACTGGGTCTCTTTTCACTTTTTTTTAAGCTTTGTGATCATAGATAAAAGACGGAATATGTGCAGTATGGATTCGTCTTTGTCTCTTTTCAGAATGGTTTTGGAAGGTAGGGTGAGCCATTCTGGAGAAAGACTGTTGAACTCTGCACCCAAACAAATACACCCCTCCCTTCGGTGCTCCTTCAGAAGCTACCCCCCCAAAATTCTCTTTACAGACTCTCCACCACTGAAAAACCTCATCCATGTTAACACGGCTCTTCATCCTTGCCTGATCAGAATTTCTTTTTGGCTGTTTCTCGACCATCTCTCCATCACAATGCGAACGACAGACCCCATATTTAATGTCCTCACCTATCACATCTTGCTATGGTCCTCACCTCCTCTAGATTGCTTGTGTACTTGCAATGGATGGATTTGACCCTCTTCTCATTTTAGGATATTGGATCAGTTTCAGCTTAATGCATGACATGTGAAACTATAAATGCATTTGATGGATTGAGGGTTTCTGTGAAGGAAGCGTTTGTGTGAAGCCTCCTAACATCTCACTCACCTCACGGCACACTCTGCAATCCCTCCATCGTGTAAAACCTCACGCCCCCTGACAGTGCAGTTTCCCGTAATTGTACAGACATCCAAAGGAATTAGATGCTCGCCCAGGTTTTTGAATGGAGTGATTTTTTTTTTTTTTTTTTTTCATTTCTCAGAAAGATCGTGCTCAAACACAAGAACGGCAGGCGGGGGACGACAGAAGAGGCCCATTCAGCAGAAAATATTAAAGCCTCGCAACACTAATCCTCCTCATTATAGACAGACATCATTAGCAAACCACAGAGCGCTTCGCTGAAATACGGATGACTGTGCAGTTTCACTTTCTGGGTGTGTGTGTGTGTGTGTGTGTGTGTGTTTAGCTTCCAGCGACCTCAGCAAAGGATTTCAGGGAAAAACAAACACTTGTCAAAATCTTACATAAATGCAAAGATGCAGAGATGCAACATCTGTCAGCAGAAGGCTGCACAGGTCAGGGTGCAGGAGAGATTACATCAAGCAACTCAACACTTTAAAGTCAACCCTTTCTCGCTGCTTTTCATTTGGGGTATTGGATTTTAGAGTGTGTCGTGGATCACATTTAGATTGGCTATTCGCAGCCCTGGCTGACACCCAATCCAGCTTGATTTGACAATGTAATTTCTTTGACTGCTGATTTGCATTAGGAGAGCATTTGTGTGAAATCGTGATACGATTTGTCAAATTTTACTGCTTTACACACAGCCTCAAATCCAAAAATGTTTGGAAACCTGAATAATAACAGAATGCAAACATTTGCAAATGAACTGTGTTTACCAACAGTAGTTTTACAAAGTGTTCCTAAATCAAATGCTGCTAAATCAATAAATGCTGCATGGAAGTAGAACAACAAAGTGTTCCTGAGCCCATGTATTTATCTCCTTTGTACAATCATGTGTTTGACAAAGTGGTGAACCTCTCTCCATCCTCACTTGTGAACGACTGAGTCTTTCCAGGATGAACCTTTCATACCCAATCATGATACTATCACCTGTTACCAATGAACCTGTTTACCTGTGGAATGATCCAAACAGGTGTTTTTGGATCAGTCCACAACTTTCACAGTCTTTTGTTGCTCCTGTCCCAACTTGTTTGAAACATGTTGCTGCCATGAAATTCAGAATAAGCAGATATTTACCAAAATGATTTTTAGTTGAGTTTATGTAAAAACAACAACAACAAAGATTAGCATTGTAACATTCTGTTTTATGTATGTTTTATAAAGCATCCCTACATTTTTGGAATCTGGGTTGTCAGATCAGATCACATAAACAGATCAGTTTACATTGCACTGTGTTGTTAGAGGAGCATAACTTGCCATGACAAAGTAAGCATAAAGTCATAAACCAAAGTTTAAGGCAAATTGAAATTAGATCTGAAGGGGGAAAAAAAGGATCGCAAAGGTCATTAGGATTCAACCTGACAAAAACATGGATGTCTGTCACGAATTTCATGGCAATCCATCTAGTAGTTGTTGAGATGTTTTAGTCTGGACCTACGTGGTGGAGTGACTGACAGACTGACAGCCACTAACATGGCTAAAACCAAGCAGATTACATTGTCAGTGAATTTGAATCTTTTGACTAAATTGAACTTAACAAACTCATTTAAATCAGCTAAGTGATTAGTAATTTCCACTTATAGTAAAAAGACATGCAGGATCAGTATTTTGGCCTGGAATCATATTTGGATTTGCTGCCTTTGAGGCCTAATTGTGTCTAGGGTTTCTTGGAGACTATAAAAGCCCACCAGTTTCATCTGGTCCCCATCTGTTGGCAGCCTGCACACCAGCCTGACAAGAGGACGAATGGCACGAGCCACTCGGCAGGATCATCTTCCCCGGCCTAACACTTCACCGTCAGCGCAGCTCCTTATTAATCTCTGCCTCTAATTGATCGTGGTCCTAATTTGAGTCCCTGGCTCAGGTTCCTGCAAGGCCAAACCAACTGGCATCTGCGTGACACTATTCCTCAGGTTGTTAATTTGAGTACACCAGCCCTGGCTGTCAGGCAACTCACCTATTATGAGAGTCAGTTGGTCCGGAAATACACCGACAAATGGATGATGGGAACTCTGGGCCTCTGAAAGATCCCCGATGTCAGTGTGAATGCTCAGGAATTGGCAGCAAGCGGTTTAAAGAGGGCAGAGGCAGATGGTCAGTTCAGACTGCTGAATCTATAGCTATACAGGGGATATCATTCATTCTGTCTTCTCGTTCACAGTCTGGATGCCTTCACGGCGGAGAGGTGAAATTTAAACCCTGCGTCAGATGGAAAATCTGGCAAGTAAAAGAGAGGGAGAAATGTCCTCTCTATCAAAGGCTGAGGCAGATTTTATGCCTTTATGTCATCAAGGAAACAAGTGTCATATAGATTTAGAGATTTAAACTTTAGACTCCAGCAAAAAACCTGTATCAAATATCAAAGACTGATCATCTTTTGATTGGAAAAGTGACTTTAAAAGTTTGTATCTTAGCTTGCTGCTTCATGGAGGATGTCAACTGTGGTCAGCTTGGATTCAGTTACAATGGATTCTAACATTTTTTAAGGGTCCTGCAGCATCATACAATTCTCCACTGGTCACAACATGAGGTGGATTTGAAACACTTCTATGGATGTAACCATTAATGTTGAACTCCATTAGCCGCCGGCCACCACAAAGCAGCTATTGACAAACCTTTCAGAACCACCTTTCAAGCCTATTGGTGGTGTGTTAAACACTCTAAACACAGGCTTTCAGTAGATGAAGCAGAAGTTTCATTGATATGTCACCATCAGAAGAAGAAACATGAGCTGCTCTCATTTTTACTGCAAGATGTTCAGCAGCTGGTTGAGAGATGCTTGTCTTTAATAGTTAGTGTCAATTTAATGTAGTAGGCTAAATATATGATAAACACATAAATGGGAGCTTGTATGGAGACCGCTGCACATATGGGGATCCTCTACTGAGGTCACCCACTGCAGATGTTACATCATGTGTAGCTTGTTGTTCATATTTCATCTACATATTCAAACGGAGATCATGTTCAATGCATCCGTGTATATTGTTTGAACACATTTATCATGCTGTCAACTCAGTATATAGTATATCAAAGAACAGAATGTCGTCTGTTAATATGTTTTATTATTAGTGCAGTGGATGTTGAAAGGAGTGTATGGTGTATGTGTGACACCTCTAATTGGGATGTCTCGAACCAGCACCGAGGACTTAGAGTGTGATCCGGTTTTTAATGTAGGTCTGCTCAAGTGCCTGAGCAGCTGCCGTGTTAAAGCTCCTCTCTGCTCTCACGCTGTGTGAACATCACTCCCTTCATGAAGCTTCTTTGGGGTCGATCTCCCTTTTTCTTCTTTAAGCGCCAGTTTTTTCGGTACGAGGTGTGTGTCCTGGTGCACAGGTTGACCCTCTCATATGTTAGCCAGTTTATCAGCATGGACAGGGCACCCAGGGGCTCATTACAGGCTCACTTGTAGCTCAATTGGAAGCTTTTAATCACTCATTATAACTGAACGACGACGGCAGATGTTCTGTTAAGGGAGCGAAGAGCTGGCTTGTTAAAACGGGCGCAGTGAAGGACTGGTAACCTTTGATCCGGCTCGGTTTGTTTGACTGCGACTCACCAGCTACAGTCTCTCTCGACTAGTTTGAATCCTCTCTTGCAGGTTTGAAGTGCGTAATAAAGTATAAATCAATCGGTCTTTTCACACATTCCCTCTGTCCTTAGCTGCTTAGAATTCAACATATGTGTGGAAGGCTGAATTCTCTTTCTTCTTTATCCTCCGTCGCTGTTTCTCCTATCATATTGTTTCGTATTCGCCCATCGGCATCTCATTCACAACCAGGCCGACTTGGCTTGTGCTGTTAGCTTCCCCCTCCCGCCTCCCTGCCCTCAGTAACCCCGACCCGCCTGGCACCCTCCTCAGCCGCCCGCAGCGTGACACGGCAAGTGTCGCGGCTGCAAGAGATCGCCGAGCGTCACCCTCATTCCTCACTGGCTGAAACAAAAAGAGGCTTGTAGTTCGCTCTGCCTCATGAAGTGAAAACAACAACTGCGTTTTGTCTGTTTAAAAAGGCAAAGTTCATGGCTTTGGTTTAAATTTATTTTTAACACTTACTCCCGAAAATGTAGTTGAAGCCGCACCAAGCTGTTGACTCTACTGAGAACTGTCTGAACTTTAGTCCTCTGATATCAGTCAGTGAACCAAAGGGACAAAGGTTTTTAAAGATCTCCTGGAAATCCAGCTTTCTCTGGATACAGCACACACTTACCGCTTTGTTAAAGAGGCTTTGTCAATTTTAATGATTGATTCATTTTTTTTCCTGTGAGCAGAGGATTTCTTGCCACAGTCTCAGGTCTCAGCTGAGGAGGAAGCCCACCAGAATGGAGCTGGGCTGTGAAGTGATTTTGGCGCAGTGGTTGCAAGATGTAGCAACCTTTGCATTCATATGATATACACTGGCCCAAAAAGCATTTGTGGCCCTTTTTAGATGCTAAACAGCCAAAATGTGTTTGCCCTTACTTAGGACTGTACTGTTTTGCGCAGATAAAGTAGAAGCAACCACAATGCCACTTGACATGTCACCTGCACTACTGGTGCAAAAGAGGAGGAGGGGGTGAAAATTTATACAAACAGCTGCTGCACCTGATTTATTGCTGCTGACTGACCATTGCTGCAGAGGAAAATGCATCCGACATTTAACATCTGGGAAAAGCTGCTGTAAAATCTGCAGCGCTGTTTTATCGGACACCCACAGAGCGTAGGAGAGCATAGGCAGGTTTAAAAGAGAGAGAGTGTCTGACGGTGTCAGACTATGAAAATGCTCCAGTGGCCTAAAAACTATTGCAGCAAATTATAAAGTTACTTAACAGTAGTCCTCTGTTCAGCACCAAGACAAAGGAGTAATGTAACAATCTGTTCACACAATTCTTCCTCCACATCACCCCCTGCTTAATATTCCTGACTTTAACTGCTCATAGCAGGTTCAGTCAGGTATGTTATGATTGAAACAGCCAATAATACTAATTAAATAGACCTAATAGATTACATTTTATCTGTATATTGCACAAAGCCTTTTAACTATTATAGCCTCCCTCTTGTGGGATGAATGTACATTTGTAGCTCCCAAAGTTCACAAGCAAAAACACTGTGTCAAAACAGTATCAGGATCAGATCTTATTTAGCTGCACAAAATTTTTTAATATCCTAAAAATTCAATATCCTCCAGTGACATCACAGCTGATTTTGCATGCAAACATACAATGCAAACAAAAATATATGTGACTCTTGCAGTGTCACATTGTACATTCGTTCTTTACAGTCTATACTATAATAAGACATCATAAGAAGACATTGCTTTGTTTTTTATCTAGGATAGTAGAACCATAATGTTGAGAACTATAGAGAAGCCCGTGGAGGTATTTCTCACCTTCCATCATAGCCGGTCAGCAGGTTATGCAAACAGATGCCTTAAGAGTTAGCAACTTAACCTCTCTGACCCTTTTGGGAGAAACGGCCTCAGACACGACTGACAGATGAATTTGTCGCCCGTCGACAGTAATTCTATCCATCATGATGTTTACCTATGCAGAACATGACTGTAACTGTGTGTATGCAAGAAGACAGCCAAGTAATGCTGGGACTTAAAAGCCATCAAGAAATTCTGGTTTTCTATCCCCTGATAAACATCCTCCGCTCATTTCTTCTTCTCTGCTACTTACTTTAATGTACTCTGGTATGAAGATTGGTAGCTTCTTTATATTCTCTTACAGAGTCATCAGCTGAGATGAGGTTAACCAATATTCGTTTTCTAACTGAATTTCGGCCTCCAGTTGTTTATTGTTGTATATTTCAGCATAAAGGGACACTTTTGCATGTCGAAGTCTGTTTACTAGTCACTGGAAAAGAAAATAGTTGTATTCTGTCTTGCATTGTGTTCTGGCTTTGGAGCAGCTTTGCCAAGTGTGAGAAAATCACTCAACTGAATGTAATGAATGCATTGCACCATGGGAAATGTAGGGATTGTTTTGGAGCTTGACACATTCTGTAAGTCAAGACATATGAGCTACTTCTGCTTTGACGTTAACCGTTCTTTTTTTGAATTTGTCTCTCTTACAGTAAGTCCAGCATCTTTACAGAAGTGCAATAATAAATAGGTACAGTACTCTTCTAAAATTGTACTCATGAAGTTTAGTTGACTTAATCACTTTAGTTAACAGTCAGGATGGCCAAGTGATTTTAACACTCAATAAAGGATCGATAAAGTTCAATTTTATCTTGTCATGAGGACTGCGACACAGGCTGTGAAAACAGACAAATGATATCCTCTGTGGCTTTGGAGTGAGCCCTCCAAAGTTTGAAAAACATAACCCTGATTATGTTGTTAGGGTTGCCCTTGATTTGACGCGGAGACTAAAAATTTATAATAGAAAACCTGTGATACAATCCTGTGCAGTTTGAAAAATGTGGGCATTTACTTGGCAGAGACTGTCAAACAAAATACTCTTTTGAGTTGCATTATGGGATATGTCAAATCCAGTTTGGAGCTCTACCCACACTCGGGACTAAAGGTCAGGATATCTCATCCTCTGCTGCTTCAACTTCGACCATGTTTTGAAAATGTGTTTCTTGTGACTCCCTCAACCTTATGCAAGCACATTATTAAATTGCTGGAGTGCCCCTTTAAATGCACAGCCATGATGACACGTCTCCTAGTGTCACTGCGGTTGGTGTCACTTTACATCGTGCTTCCATTATTTTGCTGTTGTAGAATTACACATAATTCTGTTGCAGCTCAGGCTACAGTGTGTCTAAAAAGAAAGAAAATGAACCTGGATAACAGAGAGAAAAAGGGGGACAACTGAAATCACAACAAAGGCAATCTTTGCATGTGCTTTGCATCATTTTCCTGTTTTTTTGAGACGGCATCATCAACAAAAGCAATAATGAGATCTGACTTGAGCAGTGAAAAAAAAGGATTTAAAGAGATTAACCCAGAGAAGAACGAGGTGACTTGTTAGTCTTTGTCATCCATGAAACATCTCTCTCTCTCTCTCTCTCTCTCTCTCTCTCTCTGTCTGTCTGTCTGTCTGTCTGTCTGTCTGTCTGTCTCTCTCTCTCTCTCTCTCTCTCCTCTCTCTGTCTGTCTGTCTCTCTCTCTGTCTGTCTGTCTGTCCCTCCCTCTCTCTCTCTCTGTCTCGCTCTCTCTCTCTCTGTCTGTCTCTCTCTCTCTCTCTCTCTCTCCCTCTCTCCCTCCCTCCCTCTGCCACTCATTCAGCCTACAGACACATGTGGACACACACCCTGTCTGTGCAGCAGATGCACAAAGCCACATGGAAGCCGTCCAAGTTATTTGATGCTGTAAACATTTGAAATTGAACCACCATATGTAATTGAGACATTCATGGATATAGGCTTGTGTTGCCGTAATCTTGTTGATTATACATCATGTGTGTTTATATGCTGACTGAGCGAGTACAGTAGCCTTTGAAGGAACGAGGAATGTCACAGCCAGTAAAAATCCTTTAGAAAATTATTGTTTTATTTACATGAATATGAGGTATGATGTGATAAAAATCAGCTCGGAGCTTGTTTTGTCTCTGCAGCCTCGGCTACTTGAATTGAATCATTTCAGTTTGGCTTTCTTGCGTTAGAGAAAGTTTTATGGTTCACAGTTTCATAACATTTAGGCTGCTGTGAATGCAAACATTGACTTTGTGTGCCTGGGCTGACCAGATAAATCTGGACGTGTGAGGTTCAGCGCGGGGCTTTGCGCTTACGTGTTTCTAAAAATGAGCAATTACGTCTTTTTCAAAGATTCGAGGAAAGACAGGGCCTCAGCTATCAGCCAAGATTTGAGTCAGGGCGAGGGATTATGGGGACTGCCATCGTGATCAATATTGCATACTGTAAAACATTTCCTCAGCTGATGCCAGATGAGAAAAAAAAAGTTTCTTTACTTTTGGATTTTGACATGATGAGCGATGATCCCTGGATTATGAGACAAGATCCTTTAACCCAGCCTCCCCTCTGCCCATCAGCTGCTCCAAAGCTCTGTCCCATTTGATCCGTTTTGATTCATCGTCTGTCAGCAGCTGTCTGCTTTGGACGCGCTGAGAGTGATAGGGCAGAGTGAAAGAGGAATCAATGGAGTGTTTGGGGCGAGACCAGCGGAAGCACAAGCGCCAGTCTGAGGAGGAGAGTTGACGGGAGGTGATAGACAATGAGAGGAGCGGGTTGTTTGGTGGGAGGAAGGCTGAGCAGCTTCAGATTCAGACAGTGTAGTGAAGTACTCTGAGCTGCCATGTCCTTCAGGTCTTGGCTATTCATGGGAAGAAGCACAAATAATTCTCGCCTTCTATTTTCAAAACCTTTGGGACACAACTGCAATGAGAAGAGGGATTTGGCTTTGTCTGCATGTAAATGTTTGGCTTTCAAAGCAGCTCAGCTCAACAGCAATGATTAATATGAGTATATTCTGGCTGTAAAAAGCATCCCAGTTATGTGCCGCCTCAGCATGAGTGATGAGCTCTGCCTCATTAGGTTTTAAGTGCCGAGAGGAATTAATAGGTACAAAAAGTGTGTATTCGTCTTCTCAACATGCTGCCATGTGCGCTGAATGGAAGAAAAAAAAGCAAACTTTCATACAGGGGTGTCTGAGGCAAAACAAATTTTTGTTGGCTTACACTGGTCGATTTTGATCTGCTTGGAGAAAGGCTTAAAGCGATAACACATGGGTTTGTGCGTGAAGGATTTTGATTTGGGTTTTTTTGGAATCCCTTGACTCATCACAAGACTTTGAGTTCTGCCTCAAGCAAAAGAAAAGTCAAAAGAGACGCTCCAAAAAAACAATCATCTCTCTGCTGCTTTGGCTTCCTCGAGGATCACAAATAACCCACAGCGACTGTCCCTGACCCCACTGGTGATTCAGGCCCCAACCATCAGGACAAGGTTTGAGTGCAATATCCATGTGGGTGTAAAAGAAATTAAGAAGCATTCACAGCATTCAGAAAATAATCACTGGTTTGAAAAGTAAAACCAATTGGAAAGAAAAACAGGAGTCAACCGAGTCACCCGAAGACTTACTCACAAAATAGCTCTGTTTGTGAAGCTTGACTCATCTGTGTTTTTGAAATACTGACTTAGGGATTTAAGGTGGCATGTATTTTCCAGTGGATATGTAGCATTTTGGGGTAAAACCCTTCAATTATTGAGCTGTGCTCATGTGCTGTAAAGCGCTAACGCCTGCTTTTCCAGCCCCGTCTTGAAGGAGGTTGTTTTCTGTCCCATAGGAAGTGGTAATTAAGGTGTTGGCCCATTTGTATTTGACAGTTGCATCTAAGGGATAACACTTTCCAATTCCAGCCATCATACATCAGTCACTTGATGCCTTTTGAGAAGCCTAACGTGCCCGAGCACGCTTTTCACAGGCAAGGAGGCACGTGAGGGAATTAAGCTGCAAACATGCAGATGAAGCCAGTGTCTCATTTTGTGTCTTAGCAAATCTCACTTTTTAACAGGACTGGAAAGAATATCAAAGTACACCAGAGAAAAGCCACAACTTTGCTGTCGAAATTGACCAAAGACTTAACCAAAAGTGAATTAAAGTGCACTGCAAGAAAAAGATGTCACGTTTTTACAAAGACACTATTACATGTGATTTGACGTGTGTTTCCACACGGTTAAAAGTGCAGTTCTTTTAATGGAAGGAAGTAAACTTTAAAAGATAAAGTGCAGTGATCTACAGGGATCAACTTCTTGTGCATTTGTGTTGCCATTTTACTCTAAAAAGTGTTTTGTGAAATCTCTTGTTAAAAATGCTTGTTAATTTGCAGACACAAGAAATGTAAACAACCATGCTAATGATTTTGCATGTTTTAGCCATTTCACTGAAATCATATATATTCAAATTATAGTTTACGAAACAGTGCAGATTTTATATTATGAGATTCTTTCTACTTCTTTTTCAGGCCACCATTGGCTTCCATTCATAGATTCCATAGATCTTTATTTGCTAATTAATAAAAACTTATAACATATGAAAAAAACATTAAAAAATTGAAAACTATATGGCATGCATTTGATAACTGTTGGCAAACATCTAAGCAGCTACAACTTGCAAAAACACTGGTGAGATTAACCAATTATGATCAAAGGGTTCATTCTTGACCTTGGAAATAGCAGTTTCTCATCACAGTTGCTCAGTTGTCATCAAGATGGTTTAGGTTATTGACGTGATCTCTGTGTCTTGTTTTGCAGACACAGTCTGCATCAACAATCACAGTCAGTACTAAACTGTGTGACAAATACACTGTGTTTCCTGTGACTTGCCTGTGAATTTTCTTTCAAGACTTATGTGCAGTACAGGATAGTAACAGAGACTAAATGAGTTTTCATTTAATTAATCTCCTCCTTTATCCCCAGTGATTTTAAGGGAGGCTATAGAGGACAGGTTGAAGCATGCGGTTTTGTACTCTGCAAGCCTCGTGTCACCCAGCCACGGTACAAGCTTCTGTCTGCTCTGCTGCCTGTGTCAGTTGGAACGTGATATTTTGATCTGTAGTGTGGCTCTGTAAATGAAACATAGCTTAATTGAAACTGATTATCACAGAAACTTAACAGCTCCCCCTCAATTTTTCTTCCAGGCTTAGTGGCAAGTTTCCTTTCCCGCAGTGTGTGTTGCACATGTGCCCTCCTGTCACTCCTCAGAACGCGCTCCCTTTTTTTCTGCTCTAAGTACTCCGTGATTGGGTGAAGTGTGCCTCATCAAAATGCCCTTTTCCAAATTGCTTTTAATGGCTTATGTGGATCTGTCTGATGCCAGCCTGCATCGGAAAAATAAATGATGTCGGTTTCTTGAGAAGCTGTTACAGGATGCCACAAAGCCAAACCGCCCACCAAACTAGCAGTTAAACATCGCCAGAGCCCTGCGGAACATTAATGCCCCAGCCGTCATCAACGCCTTCAATCATTATTCCGCTTGTTTACGTCATTTTAGAGTTAAGGCCGACTGAAAACAAACAGCGGTTTCGCCTGAAAGCCTCAGGATTTCTGTGTCACTTGAAGGCGTGGAGGAAGAAGGCATGGGTTTCATCGCCGATGGCTGAAGCATTTAAAGGCAGAGATCTGTCCAACTAAAGAGATTTACTGCGTGTTTATGAGTTCACTCCTTTTTGTCTTTATCGGCTATTAAACCAGCCTTCAAACACACACACGAACACACACACACACACACACACACACTGCCTGTGGAACAGATGCACAAGACTACATACAGCCTGGCCTCCTGAGCTTTTTGCTGTAAATATTTGAATCTGAATGAGCCTAATTGAGTGGCCCCTTGATAAAAAAAAAAAAAAAAAATGGCTGTTATCATGCAAATATCGTTGATTACATATCATCTTCACCTATAGGCTGTTTAATTTGGAGAGCTCCTACACTCTATATCGTCCTTGCGGTCAGTCCAATTAAGACTGAAGTAACGAGCATTCACAAGCGCTGCTCAGCACATGTCGCTCCACATACAAACTTCTGAGAGCTTGTGTGGGATAATCAAACGAGGCAGCACCAGGCACACATGTGTCAGCCTGCGTGTGCGGCATGTTTGAAGAGAATGTGGAAGCCCACATGTGAGGGTGCCTGCTGTGGGAATGTGCGCGCCGTTGGGAAGTGGGTGGATGCGAGTTGTGTCAGGCAGATGGATGTGTGACTTCTTGTCCCACAGGGCCGCCTGTTGATACAACCAGTGTAAACATTTCAGTCTGTGGGGAGAAAGTGACAGGGAGGGAGGCGCTCTTCTTCTACTTAGAAGAGCATGTGTAGTCAGTTATCTTTCCCTGTAAATCGGTTATAAAAAACAGTTCAAACTAGTTAAACTGTGTTCATCTTGAACAGCAGCACATCTTTCCTTGTAAGCGTCCCCCATCAAAGACGAGAAGCGAGCAGCCAACTCAAATCTCTCACTGCAGTATGAATCCAACGCACCCTTTCAACCGCGACTTAGTTAAGCCATCAGTGCGTGCTTTCGCTGCCATGTCAGTCTGAAAACTCTGCTGTCACTTACTCAACAAGTCCTCCAAATTAAGTGACAAAATATGCCATTTGCCGGCGCCCTCTAGTAGGACTCACAGAAGCCTTTTCTCATCTGACACCACTATCAGCAGGACCACATCATTTGTCTGTGCCTCTCAAAAGTGTTATTGGAAAGTAAATTGTTTTTATGATGTGACAGCAGTCTGGTTAAGCTTTGATTGGGTTTCAGCATGAAGTCCACTCGATTAGGGTTAAGAAAAGATCACGGCTTGTCCATCATCTGCCATCGTGGCTACTATGATAAACATGCATGACACAATAATATAATCACGCTTTGTCGTTTGAATGATGTTGTTTTGGGGAACTTACTGAAATAAATGATGCTGTCATTTTTTCAGGCGGACACTCTCTACTACTACTGCTGCTGTCATCCTTCTTATTGCATTTTAAAAGCCCCGCCTCCACCGCAGCATCCACCTGTGTGCTCTGGGTCTACCTGTAGTAATTGAGGTAGAAATAAAAAGTATCGCTTGCAAATATACAATGTTACTATTCTCTCTGTATAACTGCTGTAATACATAAGGTTAAAGAAGAACATGCGTATCATTTCTCAAACATTTCTCATGTTGAATTGATTATTGGTTGTGGTGATAAAATATGTGGAAGAAAAACATTTCTACATCAGATATAGCAAGATTCAGAGGGCAGAAACACTGGCCCAAATGGATGGATTTATATCTTTAATCAGTTTGTGATCTCAATCAATAAGTTTTATGTTGCAGCTTGTTACAACAAGATGTACAAGATGAGAGAAGTCCACTTTATTAAAATGCTGATGTTCTCTGGCTTTCTGTCCAAAATGGGCTTATTCTCCAGCTGAATTAAATGTCACTGAAAAGCACATTATTAAGCCGTGGTGGACAATATAGTTCAGCTCAGTGGGAGTAAGAGAACAATCAGCAAGTGTCCAAATGGCCTGTATGCAGATATGACTCATTATTCTGGTTCTACAAAGTCTCCCTCTCGCTAATAAAGAGATACAGGGATACTGAGTGAGAGAGCATTAAAAAGAGAGAGAGAGAGCTTTAGGGAACTGAGGGGAGTTATAGCTCATGAATCATCATTGCCTGCTGGACGTCTGGCTGAGTTGCCCTGCCTGCCCTTTGTGTGGCCTTGGCACACTGCGCCGAAGCATAGCGCTCTGACCTTTGACTTCGTCATAACAGACCTCCTGAGGGGCGCTGGCGACCGGCCACCATGCTAATGCAGCCGCCTGTTAGCCGCTGTCGACGAATGCAAAAATCCCCCTAATAAGTGCCACCTCAGCGGGCCTTTGTGAAACTGACACCAGTTTGCAGGGGTGGCAGTCGTTGGCTGTGACACACTGACCCACACACTGGGTTTATGTGCATGTACACTGTTTTCCGCGTGCGTTTGATTCTGTCTGTGTGGATGTAAATTTACTGTATAATTGCCTCAAGTGTCTCTATGTATGTATGTATGCTAGTTTGCATGTATATGGGCATGTGTGTGACATGCCAAGACCGACTGGACCCCGGCTGTGTAGGTGGAGATACACTGTGGTCAGTATGTCATGCAGGCGGGTGCCAGGGTCGAGTGGGGGTCGGGTAATAACCACACAATGATGTGCTTTATGGGTAATAACGCTGATCGCTCCCCATCGCTCTGAGCCCTCTGGCCCGAGACATTTAGGCTCATTGAATGTTAAGTATCGTCACATTCTTGCTGTGTCTGTCCTTTGTGCTGACCGTCTGCTGTCTTTCTCGCAGATCGAGAATGTGGACGCCTGCCTCAGTTTCCTGGATGCCAGAGGAGTGAATGTACAAGGGCTCTCAGCAGAAGGTAAGAAGAATAAACAATACTCAATTCAAGGCCTGATTAAACTCTTAATTAAATCAGTGGAGCAGCAGAAGACAGATCTCCCTGTTGTGTTTCTAATCTCTGGACCTGGAAAATTCATTTGGCTCCAGCACCACCCAACCTTCTGTGGGTAGCTTTCCATTTCTTCACGGCACCAAATATCTTCAAAAAAGCTGGTTAAAACCTATTTCCAAGACATACTATTATACTTCACAGCAATGGAATTTACCATGTTGGTATCATGACAGGGTGCACAGTTTCTCCATCTCGAGCTTTCGCTATGGCAGCGCAGGCAATCATTAGGGCATCAAAGGGGATTGTGGGAGGATAAAACTCCAGAGAAGGATTCGCCTCCCGACCGTCAGGGCATGCAGTACATTGCTTATGTGACAGCCGTGACTACAGCAGCGCTCTGTACTGAATGACTGCTGGCCAAATTGGATGATGAGCTAAAATTGTCTCACAAGGCCAGGGTCAAAATTACAGTTAAGTTCCAAACTATGTGTTATGATTTTGTTTTACACTTGATGTTTACTTTGTAGCAGGAGCCCAAGAACCCACTAAGATTCCCTCAGTTTTTTTCAAGTGAGGCCAACTGCAGTCACTTTTTTCGCTATATGCAAAGGAGCTTTTGTGAAGTCAGGGGGAACACACACCAGATGCCGTGCGTAGCGTTACATCCTGTGATGGATCCCATTTGACACAAGCTCACACCTCACATGTACATTAAGAGGTCATCAAGGTACAGCAGGTAGCATGTCTCAATCTGGTGAGCAAATTGTTGCCGTCCTGTGAAAACCATGTACGTAAATAGGCTTTAAATAGCCTTCTTAGCTTAAGAAGTTGGGAATTTTTTATTTAATTCCTCAGTTTGTCTGACAAATTCAAAATCACTGAAATAGGAGCCACATTGTTTTCAGAGAAATAGGGAACTCTGTGCTCTTCTATGGGTGTGCAAAAATACATAGAAAACGAGGTATTGATTTTATGTGTTATACATTACTGCGTTTGGTTTAAAAAAACTAAAACCAAACTCATTCTTTCTGACTCAGTTTCTCTATAGAGGCCCTTACCTACAGGCATGTCTCAATTACTCTAGCAGAAAATGTCTCCAGGTGTTATTTAGGACCTGTACCAGCCCAGGCCCCATGTTGTTTCTGCTCCCCTTTAAACATTAAAGAGGTGAACGTGCCCTTGACCTCTTCAGCGGCAGAAATAGTCTGACAGCCTGACACACTGACCGACAGCTCTAAATTCTGTGCCCCCCAACTACAGCACTAAAAACAGCAAAGTGACTCACTAGGCCTGGAATTTCAAAGTGGGTCTGTAAATATATGGGCTATTGGGTTACTCTGTCCATCACTGTTGCTGCTGCATTTCATCACTCCCTTCACTCAGTCTTCTCTCCCTCACTCTCTGCCTTTGTCAGACTTATTCTCGAGACTTACTCCACATGGCCCGTGTGTGTTTGTGAGTTGAATTAAATGGCCATGCCTGCCCTCTCATGTCTAATTGAATCAGCCCAGGGATTTCCAGATTCTGTTGGCGGGCATGTGCTGTCTTTATTATCTTTTACAAGGCATGGGAATAAAACAAAGTGGAATGTTTGATGTGCATACAGGCACAGGATTTTTTTTTTTTTCCTGAGAGACCGTACTTATTGGAACAACATCTCTAGAAGTCTCTTTGCATCTCTCTGGTGGGAGGTTGTAAACTGAAGTTCCGGAAAAAACTCATCTTGTTGAAGAGAGTTATGGTTCCACTAACACATTTCCGCTAAAGGAGGTTATAGGCCATAATGAAAACAAGTCCAAAGCCTTTTTTTCAATGTAAGAAAAGAAAAAAGATCACACTTCTCTGCTTGAAATGCAAATAACCATGTGCTGAACATCATTTCCATTGTCAAAGACCAAATGCGTTGTTGCTTTTAACCAGCAGCCCAACAGTACAAGTGAATGTCAACATGCTGGGACACAATGTTTTTACGCAAAGAAATAAATAAATTAATGAACAATATTTGCTGAATTAACAATTCACAGTAATGAAGAATTTGTGATAGACAGCTTTTTGAAAGTTTATTAGTTTCTCATAACTCATTTTTTAGGGGAGTCTGAGGATATCGTGGTTACTAGTTCAATGGTAAAATCGGTTGAAGTAAGACAGCCCAAACATGCAATTTGCATTACAGTGAACCAAATGGAAATCAGACAGTGTTTCATGTGTAATTACACAGAGGATGTCAGTTGAGTAGGCGGCCCTTCAGTGTGGTCCAAGACACATTCACGTACATACTGCTAAAAGCATGTCACCATTTGCCTCCTAAAAGTCCTCCAAATGTGATCTGAGTGATCAGATCTCAATGCGTCCTCGATGCATCTTGGATTGCATTAAGGCTTGTGTTAATGCCAGTTGAGCGAGTTGGCAGATCCTATAAGTGAATTTGTTTGGCACCGAGAAGTGAGAAGCAGAGTGTTATATAATCCAGCAGGTCAAAGTTTACACTTCCAGGGAAATACCTCAACATCTATTTGATGGATTGGGAGAAAGTTTTGTGTAAAAAAATGTTCGTTCCTAGATGATGAATCTGAATGACTTTGGTGATCCCTTGGCTTTGCCTCCAGCTCTACAGTAAGGTGAGCATTTGGTATGGTTTTAAGTACAATCAAGCGCCTTGGCAACTATTGGAGGGATTGCCTCAAAATTTGGCACAGACATTCATCTTCCCATGAGGATGAATTTGACTCATTTCAGTGATCCCTTAACATTACATCTAGTGCCACCGTCAGATCAGATATTTACATTGTCCAATGCTTTGGTTCAAATTTAGAAAACTAATGACATTCCCATCAGCCTTAGTTGTACTTTGTATTTACTGCTAATTAAAAAATTCACTACACAATATGTTTCTACCTACTTAACATCAGCATTTTAACATTGTCACTGTGAGTGTTGCACAAGTACAGCAGAACCACTAGTTTGTCTGCAGACTATTAGTCTTGTTATAAAGAAAAAAGTACCACCTACTCAAACTCACACTTGACCCCTTGGCACAAAAAAAATTTAATCAAAACCAAGAACAAAAAAAGTTTTACAACTTGAAATGTGATAATTATCCACAGGAAGTTCTGCCTATTGGTACCAGCCTTAGAAAAATAGGTGTAAAGCTCCAAAACACACATTTCCTGCACTTGATAATGGGTTACAGTGAGGGGTCCTTACGACGGGGTCATTATAGCCTGTTTCCACTACAGGGTCTCTGCAGCTGAGACCTCAGCAGAAGAGGCTCTTATTGATTGTAGTGCAAGCTGCCGACCCACAGTATGACCTCCTCACCGCAGTAAAGTCGCTCCTGCTTGATCTCAGTGGGTGCAAATGTTTCTGAAATGGGTCTGATTTCATTAGTCCACTTTAACACTCATCTATGCTGGGTCATCAAGGGGTACAGCCTTGTTCTCTGACCAGAAGGTGAGGGGGGGTGAGTATGTGTATTGCCTATCCTTTCTGGTTGCAAAAAATGGATGGCTGGTGTAATAAGAACTGGGCTCGAAAGCAAAGCATAACAGTGGAACAATAGTTGTTTGGAAAATTAATTGGGAACCCAGAATGAATTCATTAAAACCAAACAAAGAAGCTGAGAGCAAAAGCATAACAAAAACAAAACCAGCTGTGAAGTTCTAAAGTGAGACCTTGGCTGGACATGTACTGTCTCGGGTATACACCCAAGAAAGGTTGATTAAGTAGGTAAAGATGGAACATATAGACCTTAAATGCTCACACTGTATTAGTCTTCCTCTTTGTATCACCCAGCCGTGCTCGAACCTTTCCTTCACCTCCTCCAAAGTCCTCTGTGACTCATGAACTGACCTCTCCAAATAGGAAGAAAAAAAAATTGAATGAAACCACGTCAGCCACTTAAAAAGCAAAGGCACATTTCTGTTGAGCGTGAGCCAAGCAGAAACACTTATCCTCCACACTGCTCCATAGCGGCAAGAGCCCTCCTGCTTTCAGAGGATAAAAAGGCTGTGTATTGCTGACAGAACGTCTAATGGGAGTTTTCCCAATGTCCTGTTGCTGTCTCGTGGAATCCAGCTATCCTTTTCTCTGTCACAGCATCTCCCAAAACGCTCAGAAACTTGAAAAGGGCACTACAAAAAGGCAAAAGGTGACACTTTGTGAGAGTTTTTCAATAAAATTTCAAGAGACACATTTAACGGATCTTTGCCCGGATGACAAGCTGAGCTGCAGACAATTGATGGTCAAGCGGAAAACATCCGAAGTGCTCATATCTCTCCTACATCATTTTGGAAGAGAAAGTCAATGGGGTGCTGTTTTGCCAGTGTTGCCAGTAAGAGAGCTTGAAGTTTGGGCAGAAAGTCTCTTTATGCTGTGTAGAAGCAACTTCTAAAAGTCTCTGTTCATAAATCCTGCATACATCCTACTTTGCAAGTGCAGATAACTGTGCACCAATCACGCACCATCTCCAAATACTTCCAAGACATAGCAGCAGTTTGCTGAGAACAACCCCGTCTCCTAAAAACTCAGTTCATAAACAACTCTGTCAACTATGTTGTTATATCATATATAGCATGATATTGTAATGTTTTTTTCAATATTAATTAAAACAACAGCTTTTACCTCAATCCTGAATTCCATCAGCTATCACCTGATGATGATTTAGCCTCTTAGGGCAATGGACAATGTTTGAGGGATCGTGGTGTAGCCAGCAGATATGCAGGCCAATATTTCCTCTTATGTGCGCCGGTCATTGTTGTCAGTCCAATTAGCAAATTGACTTTCAAACTCGACAACTCAATATTTCGGCAGATCTCTATAAACAGATATTTGTACATGAATGTAGATACATTTTAGATGAGCTAATAAAAAAATAAATCCTGGTCAGATGATAGCCAGTGGGTTCCAAGTTTACATTTTGATCAATGTGTTCCATCTCTTTTGCTGTTTACCTGCATGCAACCAAAGCCTGTTCAAATGTTATTGGTTAATACTACTTGGACTACACATGGACTACAAATGGAAAGCAGAATTCTTCAGAAACCAAACTCTTATCCCTTGCATCCAGATTCTGCTTTCATATGCAGATATCTTTACCTAATCTAAACCTAGTGTTTTAGTTGCCTAACCCTAACCACATATGGGACACAGGATATGATCTCAAGTCTCCAGTGTCAAAGCAATGCATGACTAACCATCCACTATAACGTTCTCATGCCAGAGAGCCAAAGTGCAACATCGCGTCAACAAACATTTCTAAATGGGCTGTATCTGTAAGACAGCAACAGAGGACAAGCTAATGGATGGAGTGACGTTAGAAGAGGTTGTATCAGGGTTGAACTGTCTCCCATGAGATGGTATCAGGACCAGATTCTCCTCACTCCAACGAGTTTCTTTGAGAAAGACAAGGGCAACCACAAGGGCAGCTTCCCTTTTGGGTCTGATGAAGCATGTGTCTTCCTCGTGTCCTCCTCATTATCGTTTCCATTACTTTTACCAGTTGTCACAAGTTTCATTCCACAGCGGCTCTTTGGTCGGCTGAATCTGCAACATTGTTTCTCCCCAAAGCACAGAAAGCGCTGCTGTTCAGATTCTCTCTAAGGCCCAGTATAAATTACCGCCTCTGGGTGTAGGAAAATGGAAAACACCCCCAAGAGATTAATCTCCTCCAACTTTCACAGTCTCCAAACAGCACAGCCATGGATGGCTGGGGAAAATGTTTGAGCCTCGGCAGATTGAAAAATCGAGTAAAAAGCCTTGCGTCAGCCGCTGCCATCCTTCCTGTGCCTCTGCGTGCCAGCTCTCACTGAGGGTTTGATATGAAAAGTCCATTTCACAAATGGGTGCGTTAGCCACAGTGATCAATTCTTCTTCCTCTGGCTGCTGAATCCCCTCTCGGACTGTGTGCGAAGGAACCTGCGAGAGATGCATTTGTGTAAGTTTTGTCTGAGATGAAATCAGGAACCGTTGAGGATTAGATTAACACTCCAGACAATGTTGCTCATTGATTAGGAGCTTTCTTGCTATTGCAAGGTCAGCAAGGTAACTTTATCTGCAGGGCTGCAGTTTCTTGGAGATCTTATCCCTAAAACAGGAATATAACCTCTTTAACTCTCATGCATTGCTCTCATTTTCTTCTAGTTCATTTTCAACATGAATATACGGATCCTTTTAAATAATTTCACTTCCGCCTTTATCCCACCACTACCCCAACAGCACCTGTAAATAGACAATCAATTCCTCATTTCATGAAAGAAAGCAGAACTGTAATTGAAGTTCCTGTTGTATTATTTTTGGCTGTTTGGCCTTGGACTTACCCACACACCAGACTTCTGCCAGTTAAACACCAGTTCAGAAGCTCCCATGCTGAGCTTCACTCCTAAATGAACCAGCTGTGTGTTAGCTCATGTATATGAGCGCATGATTTCGTCTGGATGTATGGCTTGTTCTTCTCGTGAGCAGTGGCTTAGATTATCCTTCTACGGTGTAAGTGTTACTTCATGCTGAATACAAATAATTTTTAATTTCACTCTGAATGGTAAATGCTATAACTGCACTTTATATATAGTTTATCAACAACCACAGTAGTTAAAGTCAGTGTGTAAGTACTCTTATAAAACTCTTATGCTTGCCTCGCCACAGTTACACTTGAGCTTGATCCCCAAGTGCCTTTTTAAGAAGTCAACGTATGTTCACTTTACAGTCTTTGAAAGATACAATAAATGATCTGGAAAATATTCATTTATAGCCTCACAGGACACTGCGTGGTTCCAGACAAATGGAAAGTCTTGCTTTATTTTCACTTGCAAAACTGACTTTATTCCAAGAAAATGCATTTGTTCTATTTGAGGCTAGATGCAGGGTGAAGCTGTATCTCATTGTAAGCAATATATGGATGCAAGATGAATTCACATGATGGTGGAGCAGAGTGCAAAGTAGACACTCACATTTGTCTTCCATTTTGTCCCTCCAGAGATCAGGAATGGCAACCTAAAGAGCATCCTGGGTCTCTTCTTCATCCTGTCGCGCTACAAACAGCAGCAGCAGCAACAGCAGCAGTACTACCAGTCCCTGGTGGAGCTCAGCCAGCAGACCAGCAGCACCGCACCGTCCGCCAGCAGCCTCAAGACCCAAGAGATGCAGTCCAGGTACGTCGCACTCCACACAGTTGTGTTACAGTAGGTTAGTGTTGGTTTGGGTCTCATTTGAGCCAGAGGTCACCCAGAGGTTAAATGAACAAAGCAATGTCACTGGTTTGAATTAGTGGACCAATTATTTTTTTAGGGTCCATACTGGAATAGAGGTCGACAGATTTATCGCTTTTGGATGCTTAATTAGGTCCAGTTAGGGTTTTTGCAAACAGGAATTTGATGGATATGACCACCTCTCGGTGGTGTTGGAAATGAATAACAGCCTTCATGGAAAATGTTTCTCATTAGGGCTTTTGCTGCATCAGCTCCGTAAGGAAGTTTTGACAGGGATGAGTCAAGCGGGCTGACTGCAGAGGAGAGTAGTTGCTTTAGATTGACATTTTAAATTGAGTCCCAGCCTCAGACTGAGTGGAAAATACGCTTATTCACTCCCCGCTTGAGAGATAAATCAGAAGATTGATACCACTCATATCCGAGTTTTAAAGCATAAAGACTGTAAGCAAGGGAGATACAACTAGCCTCGCCATGTCTGAATGTGACTAAATCCACCTTCCAACAAGTTTAAAGCTTATGAATCTATATGAAATAGTTTGGAACATAACCTCTCGTAAATTGTCACTTTTACATTTTTGTACAGATTAAACAAGCAATATGTAACATGCTAGCCTTATGTTTAACAGACAGATATGAGAGTGGACTCAATCTTCACATCTAACTATCTGCCAGAAAGCGAATACATGTATTTCGCAAAATGTCTAACAGTTGCAGTAAAATTGGCTAAGTAGATGTAATTATTATCTAAACAATGGCAGCCTAAAAATTATTTTAATCAACAAAAACAAACATAAAATTTCAGTACTGAAGCTGACAGATATTGGTAGTTGAAGTGTCTGGGTCAGGAAAAAGTTATGAATGTACGCAGAGCAGATTGAGCCAGGCAGGAAGTCACAGACATGGCATAGCGCATCGGCCAATTTTCAAAATAAAATACCCTGTGCCGACTCCTGATCGTAATCACGTAACAAACCAATAAGACACTCGTTTCTTCTGGTCCTTCTTTGCTAAGTCAGCCACTCAGGTTAATGAGAGAAGAAAGAATGTGTGTGAATGAGAAAGAGGATAATTCTGATTCTGCTGCACTGATTTTTAGCTGTTTTTTTTTTTTTGTTTGTTTTTTTTTTTAAATGTCCATCTTAAGTCCAACAATGTTGTAGGAGTGCGATACTCAATCAGTGGAGAACTCTTTTAAGAGATGGTGAGTTGTTCTTAGTTTAGTAGCTTTACAATATGACGGAATACATGTTTATTTATGAGGTACTGTAATATGAAGACATGTATTGTACAGTACAAGTGTTGGCTTACAGGCAGCTAAGCAGTAAAAGGCAGTAAAAGCAAAGGAGGCTTGTCCCTGTGTGATGTAAATAGACAGAGCAGGCCTTAGAAGAGCATCTAAAGGAGGGCCTGACATGCCACACATGAGCAGCATTCCCCTCGACCAGATCAGGTTACAGCACGGCCGCTCTGTTTGGCACTGCTGTGTGTGTGTGTGTGAGAGAGAGAGTCTGTGGCAGCTTACTGTATGAGCGTAAAATCAGCGCAATAAGAGCAGTTAGTCTCAGCACTCGAGGAGAGGGTACGCGAGTAAGATGATATTGTCGAGCGCTTGAGCCTCACTCTGCTTGGACGAGTTAGGAGTTGGTAGCGGTGGGGTCAGTGTATCGTGTGCGTGTATGTGTGTGGGGTTATTAGGGGCACAGCTGCCTCCCATTCCCACACTCCTGCCCCCCCCACACAACAGGTGGAGAACTCTCATACACACCACACCAGTGAAGCTCGAAGCACACTGCTGTCCATCCTCTCAAGCATGCCAAACCAATACACACACACACACACACACACACACAATACTGAGAAAACCATTACACAAGTTGTACATTTCACCATCATAAATACAAGAATGTGTCTGATGTCAAGTTGGTCGAGCAATATTTGAGATTTGATGAGATATTTGAGGTTTCTTCGCCATAAGGAGAACATATAAATTCATAGTGGAAGGTCTTCTTTAAAGACTCTGTGAAGTAGCTCAGTTATTTTCCAAATGGACCTTCTGCCCTCGCTGTCCACGGCCTCGGTAATGTCTCACTCCCCTGGGCTGATAAGTTAATCACGTCTGAATGCTGAAGGCCACAGTGGAGGTCAGAGGATCGGTCCATGTCTGTCGGTGATAAAGTAAGCCATTAATCTGTGGGTTTTTGGGGACAACTGGGCTACTCTGTGGCTCAAGAAGGTCTGTGGAGAATGAATTTGATCATTTCCAAGGGTGGTAAATCAGGGAGAGGATGAAATCGTGTTGCTCGTATATTACCACTCATTTTGTGTGAAGAACAATCTGGAGGTATAGAGTAATTTGGCTTAGTCGACAATGACAAGCCGCTGTCAATATAAATCACTAAAGTTGGCAAAAGTGTGAATTAGTATGAACTCTGACTGTGCTAGTGGTTTATGGTGTGTGTGTGTGTGTGTGTGTGTGTGTGTGGTGGAGGCAGAAGGAGCCAGATGATCACGAGTGTGAGTCAAACATCAGACACAGATGATTTGCTGCTATGTGTTGGAGTTGAACTAAATTCCAGTGTTGCATTCCATGCTCTGCTTTACATTGCTCGTAAAATGCAGGAAAACAATGTCCATGCAACATCCACAATGTTTACGCTGCTGTACTTTTTATATCTGTAAAGGAAAAATCCACCCAAATTTGGAGAATTTGGAGATTCTTTGAAAGAGAGAACTGTCATCGCTGATTGTTGGTGCATACATAGGCATGTGGGGAAGCATACAGTAAGCATATCACATATCTAAATTTCTCTCTGATCACAAATTACTTTATTGTGAAGAACAAATGGCCCCACTCAACTCAATAAAAGGCTATTTCTGTTTTACAAAAAACAGTATGTCAGACTGACTCTTGGAGAAATGTGGACAAATGATGCACAAGACATCTAGAATAATTCAGTTCGATGGAATAATACAGACATAAAAACATATATAGCTAGACTAGCTGGAGCACTGTGATACAGAATATATACAATGTGTTACTGTCAGCTAGTGTGGAAGAAGATGATTTTCCCAAAGTTGTTTAAGATTGATGATTCATTATTTTGACCCATCTTGTTTTTTAGTGTTGCACTTTTCTAATTCTCACAGCACTCAGACACAGTGAAGGTCAGAAATACAATAATGTCTTTTTATCTTTAATTTGTTTTTAAATGATAAGCTGAGAATCTTTTTGCTCATTTCTTTTTAAATGAGATAGATAACAAAAGGCACGTGCTTGTCTCACCTAGACTGTGTAGCATTGACTGCATTAGAAGAATCCATCGTACGTAAAGGAGCTTGTAACCACTGCACAAACTGATGACAGTCTGATGTTTAAGTTTGCTTTCTCTGCACTTCTTATATCACACCACTTGAAATTATATTAGCAATGTTCTGTTGTTTGAGGCTTCATGCCTAGCTGGTATGCAGGCTTTTCATTTTCACTCATCTTTGGAAAACACTGAAATGTAATTAAATGTATTCATGAAAAAAACCTTTTCTGATTCTAATTTTCCACGGTGATAAATTTCTCCGAGCTCTTGCTGACCCTGAAGATTGAGCGTGTCTGAGTAACTTCGTAAAATATAAGATAAGTCAGAAGAATGGATGTTTTAAATTAAAAATGTTAAGCTTTTTAAATTATCAAATTATCTGTCTCACAGATTTACACGGACTGAGACACACATGCTGCCACACACTCTCACACACTTGGCCTACTGCACATCTACAGTTGTGGTATGGGGAGCTTTCTATAGACAGCACCTGCTGGCTTAACTGGTGTCTCTGGGGTAGGGGATGGGATGTGTGTGACTGTGTGTGTGTGTGTGTATGTGTCCGAGGGGAACTCCCCATTGGGCAGATCACGACAGGCTGGAGCCACAGGAGGTTTTCAGTGCTCTAGAAGGCAGGGGGGCCCGGGCCTGGCAGGGCACAGCAAACCCTCCCTCTTTAACTCACCATGTCCCGGGGCGAACAAGTTGACCCCCTGGTCTGGCGCTCCTCACGCCTGCCTACCGCCGTGTCTCGCGACAGGAAGAGCCGTTTACCTTATGGGAGAGCCAACAGCCTGGCAAAGCCTGACTCGTCTCCTAGGTACAGTTACACTTGTGCAGCGCGTGAGTGTGTGTGTTAAGACAACAGAGTTTGGATCTTTCTGGAGAACAAATGGTGATATGAGGAGGATGGATTAATGTCAGCGGCATCATGAACTGGTAAATGGTTTGGTTCCACTTGTCCTGTTTGTTATTCCGGACTGTCATCGTGGATTTGCAGTTTAGATTTTTTTTATCGATTGTTAATAAATGGATGTGAATATGATTTTTTAAATCTTTGTCGTAGGATAGTGTCAATGAAAAGTTAGTCTTGCAAACAGCTTGTTTGATGAGTGGGGTACTTACAATACAATAACAGCTGGATTTTGTATTGCATGTACATATGTTGAACTAATTATCTATGTGTGCTCCATCACCACAATGTTTAGCTTGGTAAGTGTTTGATGAATTCTAGAGATTTGTTTGTAAAGCAATATTTAAATTTCTGCCAGATATTGAAGACTGTCATCATCAGTAAACAGTAAACACTGAAATGATTTAATTTATGTTGTTCTGCAAATAATGACTTAAAAAAAAATAACTGTCTTGAAGAAGCAAGTTGGTAGTGGCGTATTGTTACCGTACCTCAAAAATTCATAAGGAAGCTAGGTAGAAGAAGGTCAGGGTGTGTGGTTGGGCGTACAGATCATCTCATTTAAGCACCAGACACTGCTGTTTGCAATCAATATTTTTGAAAAACTCTCTTAAACTCTGTTTTCATTCATTACACAACTATCTCTGTAACTTCTCATGTGTACAACAATGTGATCACCTTCAAGGAGAAACTGCCAGAAAATGTGTGCCACTATCCCCCTTAAACTAGGGATCTTGTCATTCATTGTCGACACCCTAAACCCCAAATGAACTATTTTTGTTGTTAAGGTTGAAGGATGTGTTGATATATTGGTACAGTATAGGTGCAGGATGAATCCAAGACCTTCACCTTGTTTTATAGGTTCTTCTGTTTACACCATTAAAGCAGGTGAGATGCAGCATAAATGCATGAAGATCAGTTTCGACAGCAGCTGACAGATGCCTGAAGTGCCACATGTGGCCACATAACAAGCTTCAGTGTACAGTAGATATTGAGTTGACTGTCACTCAAACGAATTTGTGACTTTGCGTGTCTGCGTCTAGCGATGCTAGAAGTGGCGTCGCAGCACGAGTGCTGATCGGGCTTTGAAAGGGCCACGCTTGACAGATCCCCCATGGACAGATCGGGTGACATCTCATTACCTGCTGTCATCACACTGGCTTCAGCGCCTGAGCGCCCGCCATTTTGGATCTAAAACCCAACACTTTGCGTCTGCCCTCAGCGCTGTGGCTACAATTAAGCTGAAACTGATATTGCTCACATTTAATAGGACAGCAACGGCGTCCAATATCGCTCGCATGTGCGCCGCAGTGTCGTGGACTATTAGACGGAGGCCCTGTTGATGTATGTTGTATTAGATCAAAAGTGACAGAATGTACCCCCTCCACCCCTTCTCCTCTGCACCACCACCACCACCCCCATCTCCTTTCCCCACTCCTTGATCCTCATGTGTTCTGGTGTCTTTTTCCACATTGGAAAGATCTTAAATGCTGTGGGTTGGATAAGCACTCCAGGCTGGGGACTCTATACCATTGCCTTCATGTTTCATTGCATTTTATAAAGTTGGAGGGTTGGGGGAGGGGGTCGAGATGGGTCCTGTGGTGGAAAAATGTGCACTGCAGCACCCCTGATGTTTTTTACTGTCATATACAAATGTGGGCTGCTGCTACATGAGCTGCACATACATTACCTTCTCTCAGACTTCTGTTGCCTTTAAAAATAACCCTTTTTCCTCCTTGCTAATAGCCTCGCAGTCCCTTGTCTGAATATGAACAAAAAGAGAAGGAAAAGGGCAAAAGCTTTATGCCTTTAGAGGAACGTGATGGACAAATGTAAGGTCCACCCTTGTTGCCATTGAAACGCTGAAAAAGCATTTTAGAGTGCGACAGGCTCCATTAATCTCTGTCTAAGCTTGTCTTTTCCATGTGCTAAGTGCCATTTAGGGTATTTAATAGAGCACAAAGCACACTACTGGGAGATGAAATGCGGTGTGGGTTGTGGCGGGGGATGAGTAACTAAGGAGGACATATTTAGTTGCCAGACATCATTAACCGACGTGTCATGTATCATATAGTTCGTTAATGACATGATACGAAGATGCACGCCGCTATAATGGGAGAGGGCCCTGAACTCGTTTCCCCTGCTTTCTGCTGTCTGCCTCGAAGCTCGTTAACATAACGCAGCATCATGAAAAACCTGCAAGGTCAATTAGAGATGTACAGTGACTCTGCACTTCATCGCAGGTGGCTTAAAAGTGAGCTGAACCATCCAGAGGGAGAGATGTAAATAGTAAAAGACTCTGTGTGTGTGTGTGTGTGTGTGTGTGTGTGTGTGTGTGTGCGCGCGCAAGAGGCAGACAAGAAATGTCAATGTGTGCGTTAGAGAGAAAGGAAACCCAAAAGACACACTTTAGGGGAGAGGGACAGTTAATTAAAATTTTGTTCACCACCTTAAAAGATCTTTGTCGTTCACAGTTTGACCTTTCTGAAAAATGAGATCTGTGATGGCTGGTTTGATTGTACAGAATGATGAAATTTATTCAGGATATTGACTGAAAATCTGTCCTCCTTTCATTGAACTTCATTATAAGAGGAAATGTGGCATGAATAAGAGGCTGCCAAAAAAATTCAGCAATAGATTTTTGCAAAAGTCACTGAACCCTATTCCTTATAATACCAATATTTGATCTGGGATGTTTAATGCCTTTAATGTAATAATTGATATATAATGCTGTTCTCTAGTCATCTTTTTCTGCTGTGCTCATTTTTATTCCCTTTGGATCGCAGTGTCAGCTAAAATGTTGAATCTCAAAGCTGTTGGCATTTGTTTATATCCAGTTTCATGCAAAGTTGAGAGCTGCACACTCAAAGCAGACAGAGCAGCAGAAAATAAGACGTGTTGAACGCAGTGCGTCACTCAGCCACCCAGTATAGGTAGTTTATTGTCTCTGTCCGCTCTCACTCACCAACGCCAAACCAGCAGCCCACAATCACAAAACAGAGAACAAGTTGTTCCTCGTTGTCAGAAAGGGAGGACGTCGAAACAGGCCGCTGGTGTTTGTTGCTTCCTCTGTCTACTGCTCTGGTCATTGTGGAGGACAGTCTGACAGTTGAACTACTGAGGCTCTGTGGCTCCTGCTCAAAAGGAAAACTCAGGTTTCTGTCTCTGATCAGCCCGTGGAAGGTATGAATGAAAGTCTGCAACTCACTGGAATTATTTGATCTATAAAGTGATTATTGGTAATATGTAAGAAAGAATGGTTTGCAGTATTCAAAACTACATGAAGGAGGACTTTGTTAGTTGCTAGCATGTCTAACTTATAAGTTATTTAATGCCATATTATGAGGAGCTAAGTACAGCCAGCATTTTGTTAAGACTTATAGTCTTTAATTTAAAAACTTAAATACGATCAAAAATAGTTTGCTCTGTGTTAGAAGCAGCTTTTTGTTGAGGGCCACTTTTGAGAAATTCTGTTAAGCTAATAATGTTAGCACCAACTAGCCAAACATGCTGAAACACCGGCTGAAATTAATGGCCACATTTTCACCACTTTTCTGTGTTTTGTGTGTTGTTTTGTCCATAATTGCTGGCAAAAATGTAGTTTGCTTTGTTAAAGTGAAAACTAACAGAAAAGGTGGGTAATATTTGAATGCTAACGTTATGCTAGCTTGGGTACAGTTACAGAATTGTTTGAAGTATTCAAAACTACTTGAAGGGGCTCTTTGTTCATTGCTAGCAGGTCTGACTTTAAGTTATTTAATGCACTGTTATGAGGTTGGAAGTGCAGTCAGTATTTTGTTAGGAATGACTTGTATTTATTCTTTAATTTAAAACTTATCTGATGTCAGGATACTGTGACCAAATTGTAAAACCTCAATTGTATTTCATCCTGCAGGTGAGTTTACAGCATCCACTGCTAATGTCTTTGCTAGCAACCATTTTCCTGTGGTCCTATTTATTTATTTTACACAGTGAAATGGTTCATATTCTGTTATTCATACTTACACATTTGAGTAAATAACTGAGTTTTAAAAATAAGTTACTCTATGTTAGCAGCAGCTTTTTGTCGGGACCGTATTCCACTTTTGAGAAACTCTGTTAAGCTAATAATGTTAGCACCCATTAGCCAAACATGCTACAACATTGGCTGAATTATATTTTGGTTAATTTTTCACCACTTGTGTTTTTCTGTGTTTGTGTGTGATTTTGTCTATAATTGCTTTCAAAAATCTTGTTGTTAAAGTGAAAAACAGCAGGAAAGGTCACTCATATTTTTATGCATCGTGCTAGCTGAGGCACCCAAATGTCAATGAAGAGCCTTTCTTTCCTCATAAGCAGAAGATGATTAAGATGATTTAAGATGATACTGTTGCTCTGAGTGAGTTCTTGTCCAACACCAAAGCCAGCCACAAAAAATATTTTCCTCAGGCATTTAGAGCTGCTAATAAAAAGACAAGATATCTCTAGTTGATAGAGGGGCTGTATTTCAATAGAGGCTCTGTTCATTCAGTTTATGACAACAAGTAAGAGGCGCTCACATGGTCTGCGAGTCATACGGTTCACGCAGGACATGACACTCCAAACATTTACACACAGGAATAAACAACAGCCTTGCCACCTGGCCTTCGACTTCTCATTGTTTACGGGGTGTACGTATGATGATTAAAGGCGTCTCTTTGTTCATATAGCACCCTACAAGTAGCTTAACTACTTCCTGTCAAACATGAATGCAGATACCCGCCTGTAACAGCCCGCGTTAATTCCCGTCTCCGTGAATGACTAACAGTGAGTGTTGGGTTATAAACTGTGACTGATGCTGTGGGCATTTCCTTCGCCTCAGCCTCGTGTGTTGTGTTTTTTTGGGGATTTTCTTCAAACGATGCCACCACCAAACTCATTGTGAAAGTTTTTCTGTTTTATGTAAGCAGCCCTATAAATGGATTGAGAGATGTTATTGGCTTAGTCATAAGCGTGTGGTAATAAACATGTGTGAGCCATCATGTGAGGAATCAAAGCAATGTGCCCTGGCGTGGTACAGTATGTACTACTGTGTGTGCTTCTTTGCTGTCCCTGGTTATCTCTTCTTCTTTCGCTCTCCTCTACCCTCTTCTGTGTGAATGCCTCGACTCACTCACTTTATTACATTAAGGCATGGATTAAGAAATTACAGCAAGACGCTGTTCTCATTCCTCCTCTAACTGTGCTAACAGTTCGTCCGTTATCTTCTCTGCTCTCCCCTCAGTCTCACAGCACGATATGCAAGTCCTCCGGGCCACAGTGGAATAGGGTCGCCACAGAAGAAAAACACAAGGTAAATATGACAAATAAATATTTCATGTACCTTTTTATTTTCCTGGTTAAACTGATTCTCAGACTGTCTATGTTCTATATGCTGAGTACTCATTTTGTTGCATGATCCTGTGCCTTCACACTTTTGTGTCCTTTTTACTTAATGTTTTCCTGTTCTTGTGATACTCTGGTACCACCTCAGGGAGGTCAAAGGTCAGGATCAGTAAGAGAGCAGCTGGTAGGGATTCAGTGTTTTGCTCAAGGATACTTCAGCAAGGTGTAAATGTGCCTCATTGTGTCTCGTGGTGAAAAGACAGTCTTTTCTTATTGTGCTAAACATTCATTAAAAATTTCTCTATTACCTTTTCAGACACGATCCAGCTTAATTGGGCATGCCCTTTCAGTTCTGAACACCCATAGTGTGACAGATCTTTTCTTGGAAGAGTTTTTTTTTTCTTCATGGAGTGGTTCTTCTCTTTTACGTCAAGACTAGTGCAGGCAAACAGAAACACATATGGTATAATTGTGAAGGTGCCTGTCCATAATTTGCCTCCAAGCCAGTCTATCTGAGCATTGCGCAAGTAAGTGAATGACAATGTCTAATTTAAATGATGCCAAAACTAGGAGTGAAGTGGAATCAACACTTTGCAAGTTGCCAAAACGGCGCCATCATGGCTGAAAGCATGAAGCAAAAATACCCGCCTTCAGAATCTTAAGCGAAAAAGACGTCACAGTCATGCCCACATGATTCGACCGGCCAGTGACCACAGGGGAGTTCAGTGCAAAAACACAGTAGTCAGTGTTTTGCCCCAAAAAGCTTGCTAGAATTACAAAAATATGAGGATCACTGCAGTGTTTTCACACAAGTAAAAGTAGTTGACTTGCACTGCTCTGTTCATCTCTGTCCTCAGTTTCAGCTCTTTCGCTACTTGCTCTGTGTGATGTGTCCTTTGGGAATAGCCCTTTCACACATCTTGGCAAAGAAGCTGCTGCTATATAAGCTACATAAGCGTTATAATGACACTCTTTGTGTTGCCAAGCTCTAGACTGTAGCTTAACAGTCAAACCACCACAGGCTTCAAATACGTTGCGGTGTCATGTGTGAGCTGGTAAATCTATCAAACACACACATGCACATAAGGCCACTGACCTTCTCACACTCATAGTTGTGTAGGGGTATGTGTACTAGTGCAAGTCCATACACCTATTTTACATGTTTAAATACATATGAGCAAAAACAAACAGATACTATCATGTACATATACAACATTCACCACCGCATGCTGTATGTACACACCCCAGAGTCCAGTTGTCTGATGCTTGCAGCATTTGTTCCAGCCCAGAGGCAGTGGGAACCAGCGTGTTGGCAAATAATTCCTCTCCAGCCGCCACTGAGCAATGGCAAAAATGCTGCAGCCAGCAGGTCCAGGCCTATGGGTGGTAATCTGCCCTCTCACATCACTGACAACAAACCTCACTGCTGCTGCTTTGCAGAAATAGCTCTTTAGTTCCTGCACACATATGAAGACACACACAACACAAATGAAAATACCTGTATTGGCGGCCAGTGAGTGTAACCATTCCTGTTGCCATCTGATTCTCACAAGCCTGATTACCACATTTAATTGCTTTCTTGCCATCTGAGAAGTTATTTTTAATCACCATGAATTGTCTCATCTCCTATCCCTGAAGCAAGAAAGTTTCAGCAGTTCTAAAATGGGAAAACAATTGATGTCTCTCTCGCATGCTGCACTGAATGAAAAAGGTTTCCCTCAAGGTGCTGGAGTTGTAGCGTTTTTATATGCTCCTTATGAGACAGTGTGCTCGTAGCCTGAGCTAAAGGAACTACCCTGCACCTTTCACTTGCAGTCACTCATATTGATGGTTTCCACTGATTTTAACAGGGGCGGAAATATGTCCTCTGTGTTGCATTTTTGTCTTTGGTCTGTTTCGAGTCATGCTACCCAGTTGAGTGTTGCTTTTGTTTTTCATACCAGTTAAGAATACATAAAGAAATACTTGTTTCGGTCCAAGACAAGTGGTTACCCTGTTTTTGTATGCTTGGTTTGTCGAAGGATGAGTAACTTCTGGTCATTGGGTGCCAAAATAGATCTTGTTCTCTTCTCTTCCACACTTCTCGTCATTGGTGGCTTTCTCTTGTGGATACTCATTTCTTTCTTATTCCTGATTAACCACTCTGTCTGAATATATTGGGCTGCTGTGAACACACCCTAGCGCTGCCAGAGTTAGGTGTGTTTACTTCCCCTGGGGTCACCTATGTTTAGCATCTGTGCTCTACTGGTACACTTGTGTGTAGTGTTGGGCTACATTCTGTCTTTTCAAGACCATACTGGTGTGTTTGCAAGTTTTAGCTCTTTTATTACAAATTAATGAATGCATGCGTTGCAGTTTGGGATTTTTTAACATATTTTTCCAACACTTACACACATTAATTTCCATAAATGTTTTTGTACAAACTCAGTGAGCAGAATCTTGACTTGAGTTGTGTGATCCATCACAGTAAACATCAGGTCTGCCTCATTTTTTGTAAAATACAGCAATGAATATAAATCAGTGGCTGCCTGTAAATGAAAAATATACATTTAAATTTCTACCTACAGTGTACAATATATCAGTTTGTTATTCCATATAGGCCAAAGTATTGGTCCTTAAAGTTCATCATCTTTGCAGCAGGGGGTGATGTTTGACATCCTGTTGGCCACCTGCTAACTTGTGGTCCCTTTCTTCCATTTTAATGAGCCTGAGGTAGCTCAGGAAGTGTGAATTTGTGTGAAAACGTGCACTTGGCCAGACTGAGGACACTGGTGTAGAAATTGGCATAATTTAAGAAAGACTCACTACAAAAGCTTGGCTGGGGAAATAAAAAGGAAGCACTCTCTCCTCTGCAGGAACTATTGTGGCCGGTGACTGACAGGCTGAATAATGTGCTTGTCCAGTCTCTCTCTTCTTCACCTTACCATCAGGCTGGAGATCCTTTCTGTGTCAGATACACTTCCCCAAGTCTGTCCTAAAACAAAACCATTGTCCGGAATTTACATTGCATTTCCCTCTCGAGCTCCATTTTGCTGATGCATTATCAAACATGTATTTTGGAAGATGAAAGAATCTTATGATAAAAGGGACTCCCTCTGATTTCCATCTGAATTGCCTCAATCGCACCCTCATTTTCCCACTGTTTATCTCTCATTTTCTCTTGTCTGGCTTTGCAGCTACAGTATTTTTTCTCTGATTCTATCTGCATCTATTTCCTTTTCACTCCCATTCTCTCATTTCCTTTGTTCTTTTTCATTTTTTTTTCTTCTAATTGTTTGGTCTCTCCTGTTCCTTTGCTTGTTGATTCTACCTGTGGGAGCTAAAAGCGTTATAGCTACTGTTGCCATTACATGTACATGTGTGTTTTTAGGAGCTTTTAGTTGTTTTGTTTTGAGATATTTCATTTGAACATCAAAATTCATTTACCCTTTTTTCCTTCCTGCCATTCTATGCTCTCTCTCTCTCTCTCTCTCTCTCTCTCTCTCTCTCTCTCTCTCTCTCTCTCTCTCGCTCTCTCGCTATTACTGGTTGCTTCTTTTCTGGTCCATCTCTTTCAACCCTTCAACCCTCTAGACTAAGGACCACCTCTGGCTGTAGCTCAGTGCAATCACTCAGGCAGAGCATCAAGTCTTTGCTCTCAGGCCTGGATCTAAAGTCTGCTGGTGTCATCCCTGTAGATGTACAGTCAGATGTTTTAGGATCTGAAAAATTTAAAGGAACTGCATGTAGGCACTGGCATATTTATGGCTTCTTGGTGTCATTTTTTTGCATTTAGGCACGTTTTATTTTTGCACAATTGTCTGTATAAAACAGTGTTTGTGTGGTTCAGCACATGGACTGACTTATTAGGCAGTTTTGCACTGACTACATGCTGTGCTGGTTGCTTAATCGCTGAGCCTTGTTCTATTTTTCAAGAGTACACTTGAATTTTTGCAATTATACACAGCACCATTCAAGTCCGCCTGCTGCAATAGTAGAAGTGCTGAATTTTGTTATTGCATGCTTTCTGTGTTTCGTGTTGCATCAGAAAATGCAGCAGATAGTTATTTTGATAAGCCCTGCAGCTGAAAGCATAATTTGCTTCACTAATATCAGTTAGTGGGGCTGCCTGCCTCTGCAAATGAAAAGCTGTCCTGCAGAAGCAATGTTAGAAGATGAACATTAGCGTGGCAAAGTGGGGTTTTTTATCCAGTTTTGTGTGGTATGTGAAAACATATTTCCTGTATTGAAATGAATTAAGTCTTTATAATCAACAGAATTTTCAAAAAGGTTACCTAATCTGTAAGCTAAGATGTGGATTGTGCAGAGCAGGCTCCATATAAAGCATTTCACAGAGACAGTAGGGAACAGGCAGCAGTGCTGTGTCTGTTGCAGTGTTAATGCAGGATGGATAAAGGACTTGTCATAATCAAGTTTTTGATTTGAATTCACCAGCTTTTGATTGTGTTACATTATTGACCTACTTAAATCATTCAAAGGAAACTCAAATAATAAAAGATTTCCCAAATACTACCATTACTGATTTGGTCACTCAGTGGCCAGATTGCCCTGCTGTTGAGTGATACTTTCATATCCCCTAATATACAGAATCAGTGTGACAAAATAATGTTGACCAGACTTGTTCTCCTCTTATTTTTTGATAGGAGAAGAAAAAGAAGGAGGTATAGACTGATAGAACAGAAAACGTTGTCTATTCCAGATGAAGTTCATGGTAGATACTGTTTGCCATAGGAATAAAATAAGGGAAATATTTCCTAATGATCAAGATGGATTTTGTGCATGCTACAGCTTGATTGCTCCTTCTATTTGTGTAGTTATTAAGTTGTCTTAATGCCTTAAAGACAAAATGGAACATATGAAATCTGCTTTTTCCCATTGAGGATTTTGACCACTTCAGGATTCCACCCTTCAGAAAAACTTTCCTCCCCGACATCTCGGCTCCATCTGCGATACAGACGCGAGTGACATATTCAGCGTGGCGAATCGATTATCTTTGTTAAAGGACGTCACGACAGCTTTTGGCTCGGGAGACAAAAAGACACCAAGTTGTTAGAGTCTATTTAAGGTTTCTCTTTTCTTCTTAATATTGACACAGACAAGGCTATGGATGGAAACACCCACTGCCCTTTAATTCAAACAATGCCTTCACTCCCTGTCCATTTTTTTTTGCTTTTTCATTATCTACCTATACTCCCACCTTTTTTTCTAAGTTTCCTGCAGTCTGTCACCTCTGAGACTTTGAGATTTTTGTGCTGTTCCTTGTCTTTTTATCCCTTTGATCGGACAGTCATGCAGTCTAGTCACAACATGCCAACATGCCATTCTCAGGGAGAAACATATGCATATTTTAGTCCAGGTATGGACCACTACCTTGTGATGTGTGAAATGTGATCTTTGGAAACAGTTCATAAAAATCACTTCAAACTACAACAGTCAAGATTAATGACAGTAAAAGATCTAAGTTGTCATAAATCTCATCATCATCCCTGAACCAGATACCAAATCTGTTTTTGAAATAACTTACCAACAAACAGATGGGTGAAGGCATCTGGCAGAGTGCATAAAAAATAAAGTTATTGTACAATAACAACAGGTTTTTGATGAGATAATTCTTTTAGTGCCCTCATGGGAGTCGTGCAAATCCTCCAGCTGCAGCATGGCAAATCAACATTTGACACTGGCAGCTTTGACTCTGTCGAGAGAAAAAGATTATGCGTAAAGTATGTCTGTGTGTACAGAGTAGAGCCTGAAAACACAAACCTCCTTGGGTAGTTGTGTGTGTAAGCCTGTGTTTCTCTATACGGTGTCAGTAGAGGTAAAGAAGTGAATAGTGACTATACATGTAGGAGATTGAGAGAGAAGAACACCATGAGCCATCATATGTCTCCAGTGTTCATTTTCATGTGCTTCTACTTCATTTTCCTGCAATAATGGGTGCTGACAGATCTCAATCAAACCTGTCATGAAGCAAACTTTTGTGTCTTTTTATATTCCGTCACGTCGCTCCACTGAAACTCAGAGTTCACCTCCTTCTTTCATCCTTCTTCCTCAACCCACAGGGGAACACACACTCTCTGTCTTGCTGCACTCTATTCATCTCCCTTCATCTTCCCCACTGACACATACTGAGACCAAGGTCAGTGTTTACGACACAATGGAAGGACTCTTTCAGCTTATAGTAAGCCAGTACCGCCTACACTGTATAGAATCTATACAGCTCAACTCAAGGCCTACCTTGTGGTCTTTTTATCTGTCTTGTGAGGCTTATAGTGAGATTTGTTTTAAATCCCAGCAAGGTTTCACACTATCCAGGGTTCAAACTTAAAGGGTAGGTCTATCTTAATACTCACATACTCACATTTTCCTTTTTCACTGGCTGCAAAGAGATCCATTTTTGGAGCAATAGCAATGGATTCATTCAGCTGAAACTCCAGCAGTGTGAATTAGATAAAAAAAAATCACCTGGATACCAACTTAGAGTCTTTTTGGCACCAAATTTCCTCTTCATGTTAGCAAGGCAATGCTGTCCACAGAAATACAAAAAGGGAATCTTGTACTGAAAATCCAATTTAGGACTTTACCTGAGCCTGAAATTAACAATACATCTTTTACTTAACAATGCCTGTGGATTCATGCCCCATCACTTTCACTGAAATCACTTCAGGATGGGATATCTTCACAGAAAGCATGGAGAAAATGAGCAATTACAGCAACCAATAACTCTTTCAATGTACGGCACATATGGGTGTGAGAGTAAAATGGGAACCTATCATTTAAGGCATTCGCATTTGTCAGCATGGACTTTTTCTACAACAGAAAAATCCATTTATTTATACAAAACCTTGTCTGAGTCAAAGCTGTTCTAAAGGCAGAAATAAGTTCAATATCAGGTAGGTAGAGACAAAGAATTGCTTCTGGCTAAGTAATATGGTCATGTCCTGGTCACAAATGGAAAATTATTTCATGTTCCTCCCACTGACCTTTAAATTAACTATAGATATATTTCTGCTCCCAGAGGAGTGCTACCTCAAGGCAATGTTTTCTAAAGAGCTAAAACATCAGTATCTTACCTCACCATCCAAACCCTCTCTTTTACACTGGTCCCTACAGGTTACCAGGCCCTTCCAGAGTACCTGCTGCAGGCAGCGGGGCCTCCAGGAGCCCGGGCTCATCCAACCTCAACCGTCGCAGCCAGAGCTTCAACAGCATCGACAAGAGCAAGCCTCTTCAGTATGCCAGTGGAAACGACAGAGGTAAGGACAGCATATTACAGTCTTCAGTACCACAATACACACTTTCAGAAGCCAAGGCTCTTTTGTGTTTGAGTCTATTAGAAAGATGGAGTTGGTAGAAGTTGATGGTAGGAAGGGGTGCCCATTTTACATTTTCTCCATCCCACCCACTTGGTGGCGCCACTGACTCAGACAGACAAGCTGAGGGCTGCAGAGGAGCCCAGTCCCTCACTTTACCAGTCTTAACCAGTCTGCTGAATCATGCCCAGTTCTTTATTCCAAATGAGTTACAATGGATGCCATTAAGTGGAGGCTTCAACCAGCAAAGAGCCAATTGAGAGATGACTGAAGGGGCAAATTCAGGCTGCTGCTCTTTCAAGCATGATGAAGTTAATGAGAGTGATTCTGTTTTTGAGAGAAGGGTCGCACTGTAGCAGAACGTTATGGCAGTTTATTCAACACAAGACTGATTATTCACAAACAGTTGTTTAAACAGCCTCTTTCTGTTGTGAAGAGTAAATGTATCAAGTCAAAATGTTTACTTCATATCTTTGCTATTGGCTCACTGTATTTATAATGGCTTTGTGATTATATACTGTGATATAATGTCTTTATGGACCCATACAGTAATAGTAAATAAAACCTATCCAATTGTTCAATCATTTTAATAATTAAAACCATTCCTGACAACTTTATGGCATTATAATGACAACCTTTTGCTTTGGCTCACAATAGATGCAATCATAAAATGTTTCCGAACTAATGAGATCTTGCTTTTAATCTTAAAGCACTGCTCAGTCACTGAGGAAAAACACTGCAGGATTCAGTCTGTAGAGTTAGGATCGGATCAGTAGGAGGTGATGGAGGTGGAGGAGAGATGCAGTGAGTGGCATCATGCAGCAGTAAAAAAAAAAAAGCCTCCAGCAAACTCCCTTTCTGAATCTGTCTTTCTCTTTTGCTTTCAATCCTAAAAGTTCTCGCAAGATGTGCACTCAGCCTTCTGATTTCTGTCTGAAACTTCAAACTCTTCAACGAGTAGAAGAAGAAAGGCATGGCGAGAGATGATGGAAGTGAGAGGGTGGACAGGGAGTGTATGATTAAGTGTTTGTTAGCTGAAAAGAGAGCAAAGAGGAGGCAGAAATTATGGAGGAACTGATATATCATATTAGTCTTGTGCTTTAGTTTTAAAAATCAATCATTTGTTTAGGTTGATTCTTCGGTAAATCCCATTTTAAGGGATTCAATCAATCAGTTAATTTAATTGTTTTGTGAAAATGATTGGCACTTTTTTAAAGGGTGGATACATTCTTTTCTAGACCATTCACACAATGCAGTTGAGTCCTGCCAGAAGACAAACCTTGAGTTTGCAGAGATAAGACAGGAGGTGTTGGAGCTTCACTGCCGGAGAGATAAAACAGTGTTTTGGTCTAAAGTAAAAGATAAACAAAGAAAAATCAATTGTTGGGAAATGTCAGCAATGCAGACAGAACCTTCTGGGCAAAAGCAGGTAGCAGATAGAGCAGAGGACAGAAACGGATCGAGGAAGTCTCTGCCAAAAGCCATTTTAAACATCTTCTTGAGTTTATTTTCTCTGTTACAGATAGTTTTATTTGCTGTTATCATGTTACACATTTTCTTGTTTGATCTTCCTTTCATCTTGTTGTACTTGTGGATTTACAAGCCTTTATTTTTTTGAATATGCACATACATTATTCAGATATAAACTCATCTGCGTTCTGAACAGATACAAGCAGTATCCGAACTTTTGCAGTTATGTTCATCTCAACAAATAGACTATAGCCTAAAAACACTGAGGCGTACATAGATTTAAGTACACAGACTTAAGTTAGGGATCATCTCAAAAGTGCATGCTCCCTGAAAACTTGTCCATACCCTTCAGTTTTCCCACTGTTAAATCCTTTTTATATAGACTCAATTCTTTCTTTAAGGTGGGATTCAAATATAATTGATGTTTTGTTACTCCATTCATTTAGATACTTGGTTATGTTATTATGTTGTTTTGTGTATTTTGGCAGCTGAACATATACATATTCTGTACATACGTGGAGTATGAATGGCTGAAGAAAACAACCAAAATAAAGCAGTCGAGCAGCTTCTGATGTAGGCCACGCCCACTTCCTGCATGACTCCACTGACATTTTTCTGATATAAACACCTACAGAGACAGGTAGTAGCTTTATGTTACACCCCTAATGATGTCTAATCTGCCAGTAAAGGGGGCTACACATGGGGGGAGTCATATTTTTGTTTTTTTCTTTCTTTAACTGTTTTATATACCCATATATAAAGGCATGTATGGCCTCATGGGGATGAAGTGAACCCATTACAGTGTTGTTTTGTTTCTCTAATCACAGATAGTGAGTCTCTGACCAACAAGAACAAGAGCACAAAGGGCACAAAGAGCATTGCATCATTCTTGTTGCCATGCAACTATCTAATTAGCTTCAGCCAACTAAATTGAAGCATCAAAGGGCAGGGTTTTTTGTTGTAAGTAAAAATGAGCTAATGAAAGTTGGTGATTGCTTGGCTTGTTGTTTGGAATGAGGATGAGGAGTCAATTGGGAAAGTGGAGAAGCTGCAGTCTTCCTCTAGCAAGGCGATACTGTATTTTATGTCTGACAGTGTAATGGGGAGGGCAGTTAAAGTTGAAAAGCCTACAACTTAGAGTGTGACAAAATGCATCCAAAACAAGAGCTGCAGAGTTAAGAATAGACAAAAAAGGTCACTGCTGCAGAACCGGCTGCTGACCAGTAGAGTTAAGTGTGTGTCCATGCATCTGTGTGCAAGTATGAGACTGTGTGCGTGTATGATTTCAAACATGCTTGCTCTTCTCTTAAATCCAGGCTTTCACTTTCTGTGAATCATTTGTCATGTAGTTTCAAACAGCTTCAGATATGTGTGTATTTGTTAGCAGAGGGTCCACCACCACCCAGAAGAAGTGACATTTCATTTCTTGGCCGCTGAGAAAAAAAAAGAAGAAAAGAAGAGTCTGTTGCCATGGCAACGACGAGTCACTGTATGGTGAAAAGTGTGGTGGCACTGCTATACAGCCTCCGGGGTGGGGAAGGGAGGGGGGGCTTCAAAGATGTGGTTAATTGACAGGACACACACGCAAATAAATACCAAATTAAGGTGTTGTTTTTTTTACACCAGCTCATTTGTGAGTTTATCTGGTGAGGATCTGTTAGTTTAAACTAACCTCTGCTGGCCTGAGATCAGAACCTTCTGTATTGTAACTTATCTCACCTAACCTGCTATCTCATTTAAAATCTGCAGGTAGTGTATGTTCATATACAGACAAGGGGACGCTCTGCTGTCGCACAAACATACTTTTGCACAACTGCCCAACACATTCAGAGAAGATGTCTGCATGCTTGAATATTTAAAAAGTTTTCCACATTTTTCCACATTCACATTTCCACATATGCATGTGCAATTGAATTTACAATCAAGTCCCAAGTAGCGCATACACACACTTTTAGAGACACACAAATATAGCACACACACCTACTATGTAAACTCAGTCTTCAGAATTAGAGGAAGCTAATGAATTTCATTGGCCACACTTTTTATGGCATATTCAATAATTAAATACAGAACAATTTTAAAGACCATGTCTCAAAAAGTGTCCAGATAACTAGCTGAGGAATGGTATGTAAATATTGTTGCACAAAACTATTTGAGATTTATCTTAAAAGTTGGCATGTCATTCATGCTTGAAACATGTAGATACTGTATATATTTACAGTGTGTTTCAGTCAGTTGACGTATTGATGCTTTGTTTGCCAAAGCTGATGATGGTTATGTTTTCATAGCCAGCTGGGTTTGTTGGATTGTTTCCTGAAATGATTTCAGCAAGATATTCATGATGCCATCGGCTTTAGCAGCAGTAGTTTTGCGCCTGTTGATTGGCCACAGACATAAAATGCAGCCATAAAAAAATTGAGTACCAGAGGTTTCACAGAAATAGCAGTGAATTTTCTCTCTTGCAGTCCTAATGACTGCTGCGTTAATGGTGAAGAAATAATGAATAATAATTGCCTGTCTTGAATGAAGACATATGGAGGTAAATAAATGCCCTTGGTCATCACTAGACATTTTAGAGTTAGGTGCTAGGTTCCTCTATATAAACCACAATGTAAAGAAACATCCCTCTTATTGCCTGACAGATTGCACTTTTCACTCTGGATCTGACACAGTGCACTGAGGCGTTTTCAGGCATGTTTTAGGGTTTTAGAGAATGTTGTCAGAAGTGTAAGCCGGTTAAAGTCTCTCGACCCCGGCCACAGCTGAAGCTGAACCCCCACCCCCTGCCTCCCTGAAGGGGCTTTAAACTGCAGACTGGAGGTGACTCACAGCCAGCCAAACCCTGCTCACTGTGCTGACTGACAGCCAGACAGACACTCAGTCTAATGGTGCATAACTTCATGCTGTCACTCTGTCGCCTTCTTCCTTTTATTCACACCCCATCTCTAATTCTGCCTTTCCTTTTTTTTCTTCTCTATTTATCTGCCTCTCTTTCTCTCTCATAACTCATATCCAGAAGATGCATTGCAGTCTGTCAGTGCCTCTCTGTCTTTTGTTGTGTCCATCTTCCTCAAATATGATTCTTATCTGTCAGGTAGTGGATCTGTGTGTGTGTGTGTGTGTATGTGTGTGTGTTTGTGTGTGTGTGTCTAAGAGAGAAGGGAGAGGAAAAGGGGAAAGAGGAGTGGCTGACGGCCAGAGTATCAACCAGCCAGGGAAAGTGGGGTGTGTGTAAAGGTCAATGCTCAGCGGCAGACGCTTTTACACGCATGATGGATGTTTATGCTTGTATGTGTATGTGTGGTTTGGCTCAGCATGTTATATTTTCCTAGCACCATTTGACTGAAAATCTGCTCGAAGTAAACAGCTTTGTCATGCATCATAGCTTGGCTTTCAGGTCTGTAATGGAATACATGCCAGTGAATGTGATAACTGGGGAAAATATAAATGATTTCAGAACATATGATAACATATAAAACATCTAGAGACAATATGTAGACAGATATTTGCCTTAATGCACCCTTGGCTTTTTAGCACATTGTGTGGCATTGATTATATAAATATTAGTGAATATTTCATAGTTTTTGTAAATCCTCACATATAATACAAGAACATTGTTCACTGTGTGTCATTTTGTACTTAATATTGGTGAATGTCTGTTCTGCAGATAACCAGGAAACTTGAGTTAAAGGTACCCTGTGAAGTTTTCTTGTAAACAAACAAAAGCTATTTTTAAATTGTGTTTCTCACCAAAACATAAGCAACCATGGTTTAATAGAAGTCAAGAACTCCACTCAGTGCAGTGTACCTTGCGAATGTTCTTATTCGTGTAGATAAATGGCTAAACATAGATGACATGGTGACCAGATATTTCCAGCAGCTAGGAGTTGGATAGCAGGAAATGTTTCAGCAATTTTGGTTTTGATGTGAGTCCCCCAAGGAACAAGGTCTTCCTTCAAGAGCTGCCATTTTCTTCCAGCGTTGAACAATCATACGAGGAAAAATCCCTGGATCAGAGGCAGACACCAATTTCTACACCCACTGCAGCCTCAATATGGAAGACATTTTCTCAGTTGAGGTTGCAGCGCTCACTTTTTTTCAAATGGAAAAACTCACTTTCTTCTTCCTAGTACACTTCCTATCTACATGTATAGCACGAGTGAATTCAACACAATCCCAGAATAATTCTAGGAAAGGCAGAAAATCACTAACGTAAAAAGTAGGTAGGTTCGGGGAAACTTTCTTCACCAAAACACTAAATTAAAAATAACTCCTCAAACTCAACGCAACATATTGATCATCAAAGACAGATGATGATGAGCAGTGAGTCTGGGGGTGGATGGTTTCCTTTCCTTCCATGTTAGCATAGCTGGTGTGATCTCTTTTGTTGTCACGGCTATAACATGGTGGCCTGTCTCTTGTAACCACTGTTGTCTGCCTGCAAACAAGCTGTGACAGGCCTCTATACAAGTGTAAATCAGGAGTAGGAAGTCTGAACAGGAAGTTACAGCTCACTTGAGTGCAAACTCCTTGGAGACACCAGTGTAATAATAACAGTGAAATCTTTTCTTTTAACCCAACCTGCTGTTGATATTCTGCCAATTGGGAATAAGCTCTCTTTTTTTTCTTTACACAACATTGAAAACCTCTGAGTCTCCTTGACTTTTGAGCCGAATGTGTGTAAAACCACAGAGGAAGCCTGTAGAGTATTCAGAAACTGTTGTTTCTATTGTGAAATAAATTCACGAAACTGTGGAAGTTTGTCACAATCATAACTTGAGTGTTTGCTCCAAAGTTTTTGGTTTGCTTAGAAAATCAGAACGTCAGTCACTACTGTGCATCCTACTACTGTGTGAAAATGTTCCATAATTAGATATCATCTATCTCACATGAATCAATAATAGAAATAAAACAAATTGCAGTAAACTTCAAAGAATCATGTGATTCTTTGTAGACAAAATAATGCAAGTCACATGCTTGATTGTACACGCTTGATCCTTCATATTTTAATTCTCTCTTTCTCTTCTTCTCTGGTTCAGAAGCGGTGAGGGGTATCCCAGCACCCAGCACGATGAATGGGAGCAGTATTGGTGGGACAGTTCCCACCAGCCTCAGTGGGCAGCAGCTGGCCTCTGCCATCCCCTCACCCACCGCCGGCAAGTCCTGGCGCAGCAAGTCCATGAACCTCAAGCACAGTGCCACTTCGTCCATGCTGGCAAGCCCCACACACTCACCCTCCCCCATCCATTCACCCCAGGCCTCTGAAGGCCTTTTGCCACACGGAAGCGATGGGTCAAAAGTAGGGTCGGCCGGTGGCGGTGGACCCCAGAGGTCCATGCTGGAGAAGTTCCGCCTGATTAACCCTAGATCAGCTTCACGAGCATCGCCGTCTGTAGCAGAGATGGCTCTGCAGGAGGAGGATGACCTGTCGGAGTACGGTGAGGATGGATTGATGCCCACGGGGTCGGTGTGCAACAGTGCCAGTAGCAGTGCTACAGCTAAGCAGGTGCCTACCAAGACCTCTGCATCATCCCTCACCGCACCAAGCAAGACTTCCTCTTCTTCCTCCCCCTCCCCTTCATTTTCAAAAGCGTCTGCTAATGGCAGCAGGTCCATGTCCAAAGACAAGGAGGACAAAAGCAAGTCTGGGAAATCTTCTAAGGACAGCTCTCCACCCAAAGAGGAGCGAGAGTCGTTTGCTGACCCCACCAAGAAGACCTCCAAAATTGCCAGCCTCATCCCTAAGGGAGGGAAACCATCATCTGGAAAGAAAGATGGCGGCTCCTCGGCTTCCAGCGGCATCCCTAAGCCAGGACTTAAAGCTCCGTCCACCACGTCGTCCAAGCCTCAGAGTCAGTCGCAGAGCCAAAGCCAGGCCGCCCTAAACAGCAGCGGCAATATGCGGGGTGTAGAGGGGGAGAGGGCCAAGCTGACAAAAGGAGGACAGGGTGGGAGTTTCTACATACAGCGCTCTATTGGGGGCCCAGAGGGCAAAAGGACCAGCATGACCTCCTCCACCAGCACCTCAGCCCTATCTGGGTCCAGTGGGATGCTTGGAGGAGGAGGAGGGGGGGTTGGAGGAGGAGGAGGAGGTGCAGCACTTGGAGGGAACGGAGTAGTTCAGCTTCCTCAGCAGCAGCAGCACAACCACCCCAATACTGCCACTGTGGCCCCCTTCATGTACAGGTGAGACATGTGTGTGTATATGTGTGCACTACAATCCTTAGGATACATTTAAATGAGCAAAGCTGTTTACTTCCATCTCTCCACCAAATTTTCATCCTAGAGAGGTCAATATATTAACCCCTTTTCTCAAGTCTTACCTGCACACATTCTGACACATACCCACGATATTCACTCATACATACCCCATGAAATCCTGGAGCACTCCCAGTGATCAGCTGGCGCTCCCCACTGTGCATCTTGCCCTCGCCTCCACATCTCTTCACAGTCATTACAGAACAAATTAACATCCACTGCCTGCTGCTTGCCAAAGCCTATTATTTAACTGTCTGGGTTTAATCTTTGATGTGAGAATCCAGACACTGGCAGCGTTCAGGAACCCCTTCCTCCTCTTCATTCAACCAGTGTTGTTTAGATGCATGCAGCTGGTGCGTGGTTCCCTGACGTTACAGCCATCAGAGGTGCAGGAAGTGGGTAAATCTGCCCAGCAGGACCGATTTTCTCTTACAACAGCAGAGGTAATCCAGGAGGAAAAAATGGAGGAGCCGCCAAAGTCTCTAGGATGCCTTTGTGCTCGGAGAGAAAGAGAGTTAGGAATCCCATTAAACAAGACTTAATCCTTCAACCCTTCTCTCCCTCTCTCATCTTCCTCCTCCGTTGTGCACAGTCAGCTCTGCCTCATTCAGCAGTGCTTCTTTCAAACATTAGTATTACTTTAATCCCACACTTTCAGCAAGTTAAAACTACTGCAGTTACCAGTCCTGGGCAGATAGTGAGTGATAGTCAGTTTTGCAGAAAGGAACCAAAACTAAAGCTGTAAAAGAACACAGCTCACTCAATGAATGAAAAGTAGTTTGAAGCCTGGGCTTGCGTTTACTACATGCTGCCATTTGTGTCAGTGATTTCCAAAAAAATTCCAAATTTGCCCAAAGTAAGCAACGGCCACTACAATAGTCATCAAATAATAACAACAATTTCTGATTATTGATATTTCAAACTCTGAAGTTTCTGGCATGAGTCAACGGACACTTGGGCTGTTAGCGGCTTCACACTCTCTGCTGTTAAGGCTCAGTCACATCAGAAGGTGGCACAGCGAAATTCATTGCATCCTCACAAAATAGTAGGTGTTAGAGGGTTGGTGTTCTCCAAGCTTTTTTTCTGTTGTGCTGGGCTGTTTACTCCCTCTGGCATTTTGTTCCTAGGATTGAACATCATATTAGTCGAAAAAGAGTTCCTGAACAGGGAAAGCTCTCTGAGCTAGCAAGCTTGCTAACGACCAGTTGTGTGTCAAAGTTTACCAAAGTTGTGCTCTCAGAAGTTTGTACAGATTTACTTCAAGCCCATGAGGAAATCCGCTGATCGAGACATTTTGCCCCCCTGGAAAAGCAGGTCCACTGAACCAAAAAGAGTATGGAACCCCTGGTTGTGTTAGCACCTGGTTCTTGCCTTTGAGGCACAGTGCAGATTCATGTCTCCCCCCTACTTTCTTCCTCTGTGCCAAGATATTTCCTTGCAAGCATATTTTTGTAGCCCCCATCTTCAGCCTCCCCCTCTCTTGCTATAAATGTTCTTCCTCACCAGCAGGCCTCAGCTGCAGCCATCAGCATGCAGACAGAAAGTGTAAAGGCCTCCTGCTGTGCTGCAATTTACCATCATTTTCAGCCCAATTAGGTGTCTTTGTCTTGTTCTGTTTCTCTATCTACGCCCACTTCAAGTTGTTGCCTCCGCTGAGTTTCACAGACCGGTGTGGTTGCAGGACTTTGCTGCAGTTAGTGTGCAAGATTGATTTTTGTCCCCTCTCCCCACGCACAGAGTTTGCAATATCATTAACTGTATCCTCTGTGTCCTCCCCTGCTCCCATAACCTAAGCTGACCCGAGTTCAGAAACAAGATCAGGGATGATAGAAATACTACAGTGATACACATAAGCTTGGTTAAATGTGTTTGTGCACTGCATTTCCTGAAAATCACCCATCAATCAACCAGTGTGGGTGGTGCTGTGACATCCTTTAGATTATTGTTCATACAACAGCAAATGGAAATGCTTTCATATAATCTTCGTACAACCAGGAGCAATACAACAACAGCATTAAAAACAGGCATTACCTGAATCTTATCAGTGAAGTTACCCTTTCCTTTAAAGAAGCAGAATGAATTTGCAGTAAATAATCAATTGTTACTGCAGCAGTCAGCTTTTCCCCACATATCTGCTTTAATATTTTGGTCTCAAATTGTTGTGTGCAGCCATGGTGGTGAATATCTCTGTCTCTGCATTTGTGAATCCACTGAGGTGAGGGAAGCTTGCAGGAAGAAAAAAAAAGCATTTTCACATGAGCTGAAGTCACAGGCTGATGCTGCTGTCGGGAGCCAATTTTTATCTGCAGCTCTGCAGGTGGTGGTGGTCCCCGGAGTGTGTGTGTTGTGTATATGGAAAGGCATGACTGCTATACAGTAGCTCCTGCTTGGATCTATCTGTGTGTTTGTGTGTAAGATTTACTGTGTATACTTCAGGATTTTCATTTGTGTGTGGTTAAAAGTGTTAGTTTGCGTGCTTTGTGTATGTGTGTGTATGTTCCTGTGCAAGTGCATTTTTTTGTATTTGTATTTGGGTGTCATCTGTCACTATGTGTAACCATGTGTTGTGTCTGTGTCACTGTAAGTCTAATTTTTACATGCGTGGTTCTGTGTTTTCATGTCGTTGGCTGTGCGCACGTTTGAGTGTGCGGAACTGTTATCTCATGAAGTGCATTGGACTCTATCCTTGTTTCTTCAGATCAGCAAACAAATAGTGGTGTGTGATGCAGCTCAAGGTTGAGGAGGAGAGGCAGATGCACACAAACATGTATATCATGCGCACACACTCAGAAGCGTTCACAGAAAACATCTCATCGGAGACCGTCCCCTCCTCCCTTTAGAGGTGTCCATCTGTTAAATATGTGACTGAGAGCAAAAACTGACTCAGAAATTCAAACTCTTCTCTTGTTTAACATTGCAGAAACACAAACAACAGACAAAGAAGGGAAGATTATGGCTCTTGCTCCAAATCACGTGCTAAAATCTCTCTGTTACAGGTCGTTCTAACCTTTAATTTCCAACCAATGCGTCTGTTTGACTCACTAACAGCACTGTACCAGTTTAGCCACTCCACAAACCATAAATGTTTATGTGATACTAAATTTTTTAATGTGATTGTAGTTTTTATGCTACACTATACTTAAACCAAATGGTGCAAATTCAACAGGACAGAATAAACTTCCTTCCTTGGAGGAAAATGATGACAGTGTTACAAGCTCCTCTTGTCTTTATAAAATTGGAGCACAAAGATGATGTTAAATAGGTTTGTTTTGAAGGAAGGAAAGAGGGACAGGTATTACCATGACACATGTTAACAAAGGCTGATTTAAAACAATCCACATTATAACCAGAGCAGCCATACATTGTAAAGTAGGTTGTTGTTGTGAACTTACAGAGTAGGTTTGACTGCTGGACACCCTTAACTTAAAATGAATTGTAATAGAAAACAGCATTAAAACATTTCCATGTTTCATCACTTCATTGCATTGTTTCATTGCACAGTGAATGAATGAACATGACTCTGGAGCAGCTTTAACGAATTTCAGTAAAAACTCTCCCCCCATGGCTGTTTTGGAACGACTGTAGTGGCTGTAGTCAAGCTTGAGTTTCCCCGATATCTCAGTCTGTCTTTATAACTGCTCTGTATTATTTGTTCTTTGTGCCTCCAGGACATTCTCAGAAAATGACTGCACCATGGTGGCCCCAGCCGACCCCTGCCTCAGCCCCACCAAGGGAGAGCTGGTCTACAGCAAGACAGCCAAACAGTGCCTGGAGGAGATATCAGGTACAGTAGGTCAACACACATGCTGTGGGTTCTGCATATGTGATGTTTCTCTGTGTGGGTGTGTGAATGTGCACATGCCCGTGTGCATTAACATGTGTCTCTTATAATATTAGTCATATAGTAATTTAACCTTCATGTGCTGCTAAGCATCCGTATTTACCCAATGTTGACCTGACTGCTGCTGCAGTGCTACCCTGCATGTGAGAGGACTTGTTCAGACAATGCATTTACCCTCTCAAGGAAATAAAAGAATTGGTTTAGCTTATATTAAAAAGGCTGTATTACATTATGGATTAGCTGCTCTACATAATATTAGAGAAAGAGCAGGCTGGAGGCTCTGTTTCAGTGTTTTTTTTTCTTTTAAGTTTGTTTTGGCATTTCTGCTTTATTTAGATAGTGACAGCTGGAGAGAGAGACAGGAAAGGCAGGGGAGAATGAGGGAATGACATGCAGCAATGGGCCCGGGCTGGAATCGAACCCAGGCCAATGCACTAAGGTCTCAGCTTTAATATAATGTGTGCAGCCGGGTCACCCCCTGTTGCATAGTTAAAGGGTAACTGCAGGACAGGAGAGTTTTTGAAGACTGCTGCTGTGGATGGCACAATGTACTGGTGCTGTGCTGTTGGTGTGTTTGCTATTAGTGTGTGTGTGTTTACTGGGGGATTCCTGTTCTGTGCTGATTTCATGTAGCGAAGGGAAAAGGCCAGCACTGACAACCGGACACAGTGAGCATCTGCAACTCTTTGTTTACATCCCTGCAGGCTGCTATCATCTGTTACAATCCCAGTGCTGCATCACGACTAGTCATATGACACATCATCATCAGTACATACACATCTTTTATTGTTTTCAGCCTCAGCAGATGGATGGCTTCTGCAAAGCGTTATTTGACATTTGATGGATATTTTTATCTAAAACTCCTACAGTTCCATTAGATCAGATATTCAAGCCATAACCAGATGGAGGAATGGATGGACTTCACACAGGAACAACAATGGAGCATGATACGTGGGTAAAAGAGGAGTTGTAGGCTTTAAAGCAACAGAGAAATTGATTTAGTAAAGGTAGTAGTGTTGCGTATATGAGGCTGAAATGACTGAAACAGGAACATTTTCTCTATTTCTTTCATTCTGTATATTTTAATTTATGATCCCAATCAACTTTGATTGTCATAACTACTATACAACCAAAAAGTGCAGGTTAAAATTAAATCAAGCTGTTTGTTTGTAGTGAGGGAAGACTGCATACATCTTTATTGTCCTTTAATTACTGTCAACAGGCATTTGTTTGATCGAGCTTATGCAGCTCAGAGGTCAGATTGAGGGACATTTGACCAGCTTGAAAGAGTTTCTAACCACAGACTTAAATTCCCAACAAGGAGCAGGACGAGAGGTTAAACCAGGCAACACACCATCAAAACACAAACCGCTGGCAGAAAAAAATTCCATTGTTCCAATTGGATTTTACCAGTTGCAAATGAAGACTTCACTGTCACTGCTCCTCGCATCCCATTTTTCATTAAAGATCTTTGCATTTCCTGACAGTCATCGCCTAATATCTGCTGTATTGTGTACTCTGTTTTAAGCACAATTCTGAGGATTCTTTCAAAAATTCTGTGCATGATTTGGGTTTTACATTTTTAGAAAATGCCACTTGGCTGAAATGGTGGACAACATCATTTGGAATGAAATTCATCCTCACAAACACAGAAATAATAGAGGTCAACTTGGATTATAAATCAAGCAAATAGCTAACTCAATAAAAACTAAGATGTCAAGTTCAAAGCGCAGTGTGCACAAACAGCGGCGTGTGATTACAGGTTTGGTTTGTCAGGTCGGCAGTGACATTCCAGACATTTTGCTTCGGTCTCAGCTTTTCCGAAACCCATCATTTGAAGGTTAAAATTAGACTGCAGCACTGACCATTCCCTTTGTTTGGGGTCCATTTCAAACACTTGCTTTTTGTTGTCACACATTTCATGGTCATTCGTTTTTTCTGACTCTTTCTCCGTAGAGAGTCAGAAATGAGTCTCTTGAGAAGGAAATTCAACTATATGCAAGCCGCAAATACCACATGACAAGCCTGCTCAGATTACATATATGGGCTGAACCAATGTTACGAGTGACAATATTCAAACGTCAAAGCAGCACAACTGTTTAAAATCTTGTTGCTTTTTGATTAATAAGAGAACAAAAATGTGTGATAAACTGGAAAGCTGCAGACTAACTGTAGATGGGTCACTCACAGTGTGAATATGATTAGGATAACCTTGATTATGGTTTTCAGAAGCAACTGCTTCCAGTCCCTGCTAGCCACTGTTAACCAGGACTGAAAAATGTGTGGAACACAGCTGTGACTAATAACGACAGGGCTAATAAAGCTTGCATTGATTGATGGGGATATGTTGGTTCTGTGGTCTCATTGTTGATCCATGATAAGCTGCGGGCTTGCTATTTTAGCTCCTCGAGATAGCATTTAATTAAGTCGGGCGGCCAGCGTGGTGCAGCAGGGGCTGCAAGCTTACAGGTGCACTGTCCAAACAACTCACTGTCACACTGTGAGGGAAAGATAGAGACAGGACGAGAGGGTGAAGGATAGTGTGAGGGAGAAAAGATAAGGGCTAGGAAGAGGAGGGAAGTGAACAGAAAGTGAGAGAATGAGAGGGATTAAGAGGAAGAGAGGGTGATAAACACAGAGAAGGAGGGCTGAGAGAGAGAGAGAGAGAGTGCTGCAGGCTGCATGCTGGAATGAACAAGCAGACCAAGAGCTACGTGAGCCTGTTCGCTGGTTTCACCGCCCGTTCATTCTCCGCTGTGAGGAGAGAGGGACTGTCAGAGAGTCAGAGGGGAGGCAGGAGAAGTGTGGCAGTGAGGTGGTAATTAAAGGAGAGACAGAAGGTGGAGGGAGAGAGATAAGAGTGGATGAAAAGAGACTGTCATTTAATAGGGGGAAGAGATAAAGGGAGTGTGAGCGCAGGAGGCAGAGAGAACGTGTTGGTGAGGGAAGGGAGATGTAGCGACTCATTCATCCACGCCCCTGACTGTGGTGGAGGAAGAAAAAAGGAGCCAAGAAGACAGAGAAAAACATAAGGACAAGGAAAAGAGTGGAAAATGAGTGCCTGTGTCTTGCACAACGTCTGACCATGAGTATGGGCTGGTTCGAGGATGGAGCTGGATTCTACCTACATGCCTGAGAGGGAGGTTTTCTCTCCACTCTTCGCCCTGCGCCTGCTTTCCCTCCAGCTCTCTGAAGCCTGGACCTCAGTTGGGAGGTGTGGGACGTGGGGACGCATCTCTCTGCCTCCTCCGTCCTCCGATTCCTCCTTCCCTCCATCTGCTCTCTCAGTGACAGCACAGCCAAGATGTGAAACAGAGACAGGTAGATCCACTTGCATGCATAGTTTGTCTCACTGAGCCACCAGAGGCAAAAAGGTAAGCCGAGAAAAGGGAGGGGAGCGGTGAGCAGAGATGAAGAGAGGAGCAGAGTTCTCGGTGTATCAGGGGGGCAGCCCAGCTCGACGGCCTCCCCAGCCTCTACCCGACAACCTCAACCTGCGGATCAAGCAGCGCTCGCTCACAAACCTTACCCTGCTCAGCGATGGCGAGCAGCGGGTTTACTCCTTCGAGCTGGACGAGCCACCGCCTCGTCTTTCACAACCTCAGAACACTTCAGTTTACTCATCCTCCACACAACGAGCAGGAGGCAGCCTGCAGGGTAGCCCTAGGAAGGAGGCGGTCACGAGGGGCGGAGGTGTGCGGGGCACCAGAGCTCGATCCCTGTCGCTCTCCCTCACCAAGGTGCTTTCTCAGTCAGAACACTCCCTCATCCCAGTCCCATGGCGATGCACGGGCGCAGGCGGTCGGCCACAGCGGGCGTCGTACAGCGGCCACCCTAGGGCTGAGCCGGCACGGAAATCCAGGGAGGAGGGGGGAACAGATGAAGAGGGCAGCAGCGGGCGTTCAGATGAGGAGCCAGCAGCAGGCAGGGGTGGTGGCAAGCGGGGCGGCAAGGAGAAGGGTGGCAAGGAAAAGGACGGCGGGTACTGGGCAGAGGAGGAGGTCTCAGGGGGAGGTCCTCGTGAGGGAACGGCTCAGCTGGATAAGGAGGTGATCCTCACCATGCTGGGCGACCTGGAGCAGGTGCTGCACACACAACCTCGCCCACGTAAGTCAACGCAGCATAGTCCAGGAAATGAGCATGAATGGGGAAGGCGTTACATACCATAGACACAAGTAATTTGGGGATTACATTCTTTCAAGAAGAAGGGATTACTATGACACCACCACAAATTGGAAACTTTGTACATGAAGTAAAAGAACTTACGTTAACTTGAAGTGACTAACTCTTAGTTATAAAAGCAAACTTGAGCAGAACATGAGAATGTCATAGCAGAAAAGGCCTTAAATAAACTGGTTTTCTTAATCCTCACGATGGGGAAACCTATTTCTCTAACACATTTTTTAAAAGAAACTTGTGAGACAAGGTTGTAAAAGCACACACTCTCGCTCGTGCGTGATGTTAGTGCATACTCACCCGTAAGATTTACAGAAGCAGCAGTAGTTTGAATTCAGGGACACAGGCAGATAAGAAGATATCTTTTATGCGTACACATCCTCTCTGTCACTTGCATCCGCACACTGTCACAGTCTGCAAATGAATCACTCTTTGTTAGGTGCTGTACTGTGAATTTAGCAGCTAGAGTCTAACCTACAGCTTGCCATGAGAGCATGGTCTGTTGGCTGTTGGAACGAGCACCCATGTACAAACCTGGCTTTGACATGAGAGAAAAGGGACATGGGCAGGAGGAGGTACAGTTGATAAGATGTAAGGTCGCAAAGTAAGCTACACAGCACAGTGGGGCGAGCTTTGGCAACAAGCAGATTATTGCTGATTTCCTTTAAGCAGGTTGAGGCATGATACAGCATAAAGAAGAAATACCTCGAGATATAGATGATGGAAAACCAGCACCTCACCCACTGAAAAAGCACAGCTTTTATTACTTGTACCTCCCTCACTGCCTGTGAGTCACACAGCCAACGTGATCAATACCTTATTATTACACCTTTCAGTGTGTGTGTGTGTTTGTGTGTGTGAGTGTGAGTGTGAATGCTTATCTACACCACACACAGGTGCTTTTCCTATGTATGCATGCCTCAAAATGTGTGCATTTCTATTCGTGTGTTAGAGATCTATCCAGATAGTCAAGAAGCCATTTCCGTTTTTAAAGAACTCTTTCAACCCCCCATCAAAGTTGGATTTTAAAGTATCCAGCTGCTGTGGTGGCAGTTTGCGCTTTTAGCCTCAGGGAGCAGTTGTCGTTGATACGTATTAACAAGCTCTCAATGTGCTTCAATGCCTGTTTGGGAACACATTCAGCAACACGGCCATAAAACTGCGTGTGGATACATCTATGTGTGTGTGCGCATTAGTGTGTGTGTGTGCGTGCGTGCGTGCGAGAGCTGCCATAGCGACACGCCAGCGACTGACAGCCAACGCTTCATTAAGACTGATTTGTGACAAAATGCTGCAACAAGGGTAGAGCTAGCTATCAGTTAGGTCTAGATGTGTGTGTTTGCCTGTGTGTGTGTGTGGTGTGTGTGTTGGCATGCATGTGTGTGTATTATAATTAGATGACTGGGATGGTTCCCTAACAGTATTCAGCTGAAGCGAGGGGCATCAGTACCAGCTAACATGCATTATTAAAAGGGAGGGGAAGAGAGAGTGAACTGGCACTAAAGCACCCACTGGTACAGCATGGGTGTGTGTGTGTGTGTGTGCGTGCTTGAGTGTGAGCATTATTTGTGTGTGACGGTGTGTGTGTATGTGTGTGTACCTTCCCTCCTGCCATGTCCCCCCCTACTGACCTGGTCTCAGTTTGGCTGCTTCAGAGCCTCACTGTGCCAAGGTTGGACAGCAGCTTAAATCCAAATGAATGCTTTTTTAGCTTCTCACCTTTCCACAGTGTTGGATAGTGAAGTGGCAACACCAACTATATATGCATATAAACAGACACTACATTTGGATATTAGGTGCTCGGGATTTAGCTACACACAGGTCCTCCTCCTCCTCTCCTCTTTTTGATCTGCAAAAGGGTGCTGAGCTGGTAAATTGCTTATAGGTATTGTGTTTTGGAATGAATGTTAATTTTCTAATTCAAAGCTCCGACATGCATGCATGTGTGTGCAAAGTGTTTGCTTGCCTGTGGGGTACTATTGTGTTGCTGTAGCTTGCCCTAACTCTACTGTGCAGGTGAGACCTCTGCTCCTGTACCGCAGTCAATTGGTCACACACTCGCACACAAAAACCATAAAGGCACACACTCACCCTGGGCTGCTTCTCAATCTTGCATGAAGTGTCCATTCATGATGGAGACTCCAGGGCCAGATCTCCTCGTGTCACTTTAAAATGGGGTTGTAATTGGATCTTTCTCGAAGGGGCCCTGGTGAGAGGAGTGGAGCAAAGAACAGAAAGGGAAGAACTCAGAAAATAGTGATGCTCTAAGTTTGTGGTAGCAGGGATCCATCTCCCATTAAATTCTTGGACCTTAAGGAGCTGTAACCTACTGAAAAATGGCTATAGTGTACCATTATGGGCTTCAAATGAGAGTTTTGGTCTCTCATGATCGTCTCGGTGCTGTTTCAGATGTGTTTTATCCTGACAGCAATAAATTAAGGCCACAGGAGCTGCTGTCCATGGGCTGTGAACACTGTGACTGTCACTGTGTATTTCTAGGAAGTTAAAGAACAAGATCATATGTGCCTCATAGATTTATAATTACTGGCCATAGAGTGGACATCTGATCTGGGGTCAGAGGTTAAGAACGTGTGGCCCCACCTTGATCTCACACAACCTGCAGTCTGTTTGCTCTGCAGACAAAGCACGACCTCAATTATACCAGACCGCTCTTTAACCTGTGAGGTTATTACACAGCATGATACAGTATAATTGAGGTCAAGTGTTGATTTAATGTTGAAAAAGATTTTAAAAATGCAGACAGTGTAGTGTTATTTTTCTGGAAGACTGAGATCTTCAAACAATGTGATTTAGACAATGTTAACCAGCGCTGAATCCTGTAATTAGTTGTAGGCCAAAACCTATGAATCTCATCCTGTCTGCTACTGTTTCTAGATGGATGTTCCTGCATTTTCAGTTATTTAATTGGATTTCTAAAACATTGTAAAAGGAAGATGATTGCAATTTGTGAAAATGAGGTTCAGCCAATCCTCTGCACCTCTACTATGTGTGTCTATGACTTTATTTGAAAAGGCTTTTCAACAATACAGACGTGGCTGAGATAGCTGTGTTAACCACAACAATCAGTGCATGTAAAAGAAGTGTTTCCTTTGAATAAATTCATTGTCACCAAGGTAATTTTCTGCACATTCATTGTACCTGGTGAGCAAAGTGACTCTAACAATCTGCGTTGTCACACAGCATACACCAAAACAGGGAGACTGATGTCAGTATGCAGAGAGCTGCATACTGGCAGTGTTGTGTTAGTCTGTTCAAATCAAATCATTTTTCATTGTGGAGAAAAAAAAGACAGGAACTGTAGAAATGCCAAAGACATAATGCAGAGCACAATTTTGCACACTGTGGGTTTTTGTTTGAATGAAATGTATACAGTCTGTGCCTTTTTGCTCGAGAGTTTATCCAAATGCCTTGAGGTCAGATCTGAAATTGATTCCTATAGTTATCCAGGGAAAACTGGCTTAGCTGTTTCTGCTCATTTTCAATACCGACCTGCCTCATTTTCCGCCATATAAACACCTCAACCTTTTGGCACTGAGCTGTGCCGCAGGAGTCGCTGGGGGGCCTTTTCAAACCTCCAACCTACCACTGCTCCCATTTGACCCAGTCACTGTAATCACAGTAGCTTGCTGTCAGTGTGTCTGCTCTGAGAGTTGAAATCAGCACATGGTGACAGAGCACAGCTTCTCACACTCATCTAACCATCACATTGGATAGTCGCCTTGTTGTACAAGATCCTCTGGCTCATTCTCCTCCTCCGTGGAGACAGTTTTCTTCTGAGAGCACCTTAAAACTGGAAAACAGTGTGACCGCCATCCATTCTATGTCTCATGCCACTTGTTAATTACCCATTCTGTGGTACCCGCCTGCGGATATAGGCTAGCTTGATGAGCTAAAAGAGAGGTTTAATTGGAGCAGACAAGCAGATACTTTGGTGCGCACCCACAGCTCGCAGTTATGAATGGTTGCCCACCCTGTGCTTATTAGCAGAACTCTTTCAGAATAGCCGGAATGCCTGAGTGAAACAAGCGCTTCATGTGGAAACAAGGCACTGAGAAGAACATGAAACATATGACGTGCATTCATAACTGTGTGCCGCTCTAGGGCGGGGTAGGAAGACGGAGGAGTGAAGTGGCAACATTTTCCGATGTGCTTGACAGAAAAGCACAGGAGCTCTTGCAGAGTTTGCTTTCGCAGGCACGACTGTGTCCCGAACTAACTGACAGAGCGCGTGGTGTCATGGCACGACATTTCTGCTTTGGCCTGAAGATAAAATGTCAGTACTGCGTAAAATAATGTATCCACTTTTTAGTTATGTCAACATGGGGTTTTGGGACGTGCACCCATGCTGGCTGTCAGCATGATCGGTCATCATTCTGTTTCCCTACTGAGACATCCAGTGACATCCAACAAAATGCTGTATGTCAGATGTCCTCATCACCTCTTGTATTGTGTGTTTGTGCGTGTGTAGCCTTTGTGTGTACAGGTGACTGCTGTGTGTGTGCGTGTGTGTGTGTGTGTGTGTGCAGGTCCAAACATGTCGGTAAATCATTTAAAATGTGTGTCTCCAGGAGAGGATCCTGAGACAAGACGCATGAGGACAGTGAAGAACATCGCTGACCTACGGCAGAACTTGGAAGAGACCATGTCCAGTCTACGGGGGACACAGATCAGCCACAGGTAGGCACACAGATGGTACTGCTTATTACTTACAGGTAATGCTAAATGACTCTGGTCTGGTTTTTGGTTAAGAAAAGTGATGGACAATGCAAGAAATTAATCTGTTGATATATGTTGGCTTATGTACAACATACGAGAGCATAGTTATTGTCCACAATTTCCCAGACAGTCCTGGATTCAGTCCATCAACCCTGCAGTCGTAAGCTCACTAAACTGTCAAGGCTGTAACTACAGTTCTCAGGCGCCAAACAGGATTTCTCATGCACAGAACCAGGCAGACTTATTACTTACACTCTGCAAGACCTAGCCATTTGCTGGCCCCGAGGCTGCAGACCAGCGAACATTTCTCTCATATTTCTGGCATCAGATCTAAAGATGGCACTCTTCTAACCGATCCCAAGAGTGTGAACTTAATCTTCACCTCTTTTTAGAAGGAACTGTACAGTTCAGAAATTGGGTTTGATAAAACTACATGTGAAAGCTTTTGAATAATTTTCACACGGAGCATTTTTCGAACAATTAATCTGAAAACCTGAATGCACTGAATGCACTACACGAAACTGAGGAGGTGGCAAATGACACACACACGGGCAAATTGCCAGGTCCAGACAGAAGTTCACCTTGCCTTTTGGTCCTTACTCAGTCTTTCGCTCATAGATATGATACAGTTTCCAATCAAAGAACATTCAGACTGGTGGTCTGTGGGGAGTGTTCCTCAAGTGGGATGTTTTTTTTACTATTTTTTTCTTTTGGATACTGATTGAGTGCATTGTTTCTTTTTCCCCCATTGTTAGTTATAGTTGTTATAAAACAAATATCAGTAAAAGAAATTATTGATCACAAAAGCAGCACATGCAAAATCGAGCAGCCCCTGTAATTCACACCTAAAATGTAATGTAACGGTATCACTTCTTTGTTCTTACAGTCAGTCTGCTTCAGCGGTGACATTTTATTTATCAGAGTTTTCAATGAGTTCCACCAATCAAAATGACTTTTTAAAACACTTTTAAAATTGAACCCAAATGACTTGTTGACTATGGTTGAAGTGAATTATTCTGCATTGTCTGCCTTTAAACTGCTATATTACATAACTGAGACAATAGTGTAATGTAACACCTCAGATGGGCTCATTTATAACTCACAACCCAAATGTAAAAATGCTCCCATCTGCTTCTTAGGTGGTTTACTTAATTATTTATATTTCACTGGCATTGGATGAGTGTTACTGTGTGTTCTCTCTGACCACTACAGCATCATTTGCCCGGTTGGCTTCAAAGATTCAACCCCCCACTTGGCTCACTGCTGGCATCATGCAACTTCATTTAGACACCGTGTTGGAACTGAATCAAATGCAGAGACAACTGATTTGGCTGCCAGTGCTTATTTTAAGACACCTACACCTGCTTTAAGAGGCTTATGATACGGTCAGAGTTACATCTCACTTTTTGCCTGGTAAAAAAGTTGGATTGCTGTATTTAGTGTTTAATCTTGAACATGCATTAGTAATAATAATTATTATATAATATGTAATTAGTATTTTTCTGGTCAGTTGAGCTGTCTGTAAACACAAGACTGACATATCATCACCTTACAAAGTTGATATGGAGAACATATTGACAAACGGCGACATATTTACACATCCAGCTGACACAGAGACACATTGGTCCACACATTTGTGTCCACCAGAGGGATGTAAGTTGAATTTTCACTTTCTTTGTAGCTCTGTATTGCTCTCCACTAACTCCTGAGGGAAATATCTGGCTCTTTAGCTGCAAAATGCTCCACTATGTTCACCAGCTAGTTGCTGATGTCACAGATCACACATTTGCCTCAAGGGACTTTGCAATCTGTACAATATACAGTCTGTACAATGTTAGTAGTGTAGTGTTGGTTTTTAGAGCTTTTTGGCTGCCTGCTGCATTTGAAACAACACAGATGATGTTGACAGTGAGCAGAAAAATACACTGGCAGGCCAGAGAACCAAAACAATGAGTTAAAGGACGCTAAAACGCTCCATTGTTAATACTGGTCATAGCCACGTTTAAAAAATGGGAATGTTGTCTGCTGGTATAAATTCCAGCGTCTCTGTGACCCTCAACAGGAACAAGCAAATATGGAAAATGTAAAGAATGTGGGTTAAATGTGGAAAATAGCATTTGTCTTGGAAGAACAACAGGGCAACCGATTGTAGAATTTTATTATTTCATCCGAGAGCTGCAGTTTATGTAGGCCTGCTTTCAAAGACTATTTTCACACTGACGTAATGTGTGGCAAATCTGAAGCTGAGACGTGTTTAACTTTCTCAAAATGCGTTGAAGCCAAAACAAAAGAGACACTTTGCATAAGACCCACACATGTCACGACCAAACCATTGAAAATAACTAAAAGAGAAAAAAAAAGTATCCTTTGTGATCACAGTTTTATGTCTCAGCAGCAATTATCCAAGTCAGTTTCCTCGTGCATCCGTTGTCCTTGGAAAATAAAAGCAGTTCTGATTTTGATATCTCTGGCTCACCCTACACAGTTTATCACACAGATCCAACAGGGAGATACGTCTCCAACTATTAATAATGTTCCCTCTTTTACCATGCCATCTTCTCCACGTTTCCCGGATTTAATTAAAAACAGGCGTCACCTTCCTCACCAGCTGGTACACATGTAATGACATTCTGGAGTTGATGGACAACCAGCACCGTAAAACACTGTCCCATCTGTGAGCCACGGGCAACACAGAGACTCTAACAGTGTAGAGACTGCGGCTCAGGCGAAGACAAAATGATAACCATTGGTTTATGTCAGCTCCCAAGGCAGTGGTTCCCTGCTCGTCTCTCTCCTTCTCCCTCAGTCTATTATTTTGTGTGTTTTGCCCCATTTGCAGAGGAAGATGGTGGCCAGACTGCTGACAGCCATGACAGATGGTAGTCAGTGTGCGTGCATGTGCCTGTTTGTTTTCTATCTCTTTTTTTCCTCAGAGGAGTCTCAGCCAGCCATGATCAATACAGTGCCATTGTCTTACCACATTTAATGCAAGGGGACCCTCTGGGTTGGGGGTGAGGTGTTTGATTGGTCCGGGACTTCAAGTCTCATTCACATGCATCGGACACACAAGGATAGTCAGCATGAGATATGTGCAAAATGCATCACCATCCCTCCACATTAGCATCATATGCGGTGTGTCTGCATGTGTGTGTGTTCCTATGTGCGATGTGGAGCAGTGAAGCATTAACTGTTGGTCTAAGATGGCAGCAGGCCTGGTGAAAGAGTCTGGACTACTGCACAGTTTTCAACCATTCGATTTAATGGAAAAAAGAGAAAGTGGGCTCCTGAGCTTGTGCCTGTGTCGGACACGTTTATATTCTGAATGTAAGGATAACCTCAGAGTATGCATACCAATTCCGTCCATGACAAAAGCCTGGCCAAAGCGTCCTTATCTCTCTCCCGGATAAGAAATGGCTGTAATCACCATGAAGCTTTGAAGCACCTTAAGTAATTAATCACTGTTACGCTCGAGCAGACATGACTGTCATATTCATCACTGTGTCGTTCTCTGTGCTCTCTCTTTGAAATTCTCACTCTATACCTGTTTACATCCCATTCATGCAGACTGTGTGTTCAGACGTCCAGCAGGAGCGCTCACAACCTAAAAATGCAGTCCACTGGCACAGCAACAGATACTGTGGTTTCCTTTTTCTTCAACAGTAATCCACTAAAAATATAGAAATATTCAATTTTTTTACTTGTCACTGAGAATAAACAAATGTTGTCATTATGTCAGTAATATCAGTTGAGCCCATTTGTGCTGGTGGAAGTATTCACCTCAAAGAAATCTAGTTCTATGCAACGCTCTGAATCATTTATTCAAGATGTATTCCATTCATTATTTGTCAATTTTATAAGTGTTATAGATATTTTTATGCCTTTTATCAATTGTAAAGAAAGAGATGAGGAACAACAAAGATCCCCAGACCAGGGACACAGCGATTCATATTCAGGGGCCCCACCCCCAAATCACTAGGGTACTCCATCATTTTTTAATTTTCAGTGACTTTTCAAATCTTTGCCATCTTTGTTGCCTTTTGTCACAGTCAAGGCCCATCTCCCCCCGTGTGCCCCCCTCCCATTCTTTCACTGCCGTTTTTACGTTTGCTGGATACTAATGGGGCGGAATAGCTGTACAGCAATACTGACTAAAGTAAGATGTGAAAGAATCAATTTAACAGTTTCTCTTAAAGTTTTCAGTGCAATGTGGGACATCTGCTACATTTTGGATGCCATTACTAATCACGTGACCAGTGAGAACAACATGTGTGTGGAATTGCCATTTTATGCATTTTGGCAGCTTCTGACGAGGAACACATTCGAGACAGATGTTTTACCCATCTGTCTAATGATTGCACAAGAGTACAGGAAGCCAGCTCCATGCAAATACAACCCCAAATACCATCTCTAAATATCATAACTTATTTTAACCACAGTTAGGCCTTCAAAATTAATGTGGGTTAGAAAACCAGGCCTGTTGGCTTGGTTTAGGATAGAATTACACCTGTAGTCATAGAGTCTATAGCCCTGTTCCTGAGTTCATTGCCATGTTAGATAAAATATACTACTGTGGTGATTATGTAGCTCACTAATAACTGCTCTCCACCGTTAGTTTTTATCAGTATGTGATGGGCCTCTCTGCTACATTTCCCTGCTCCATAAAGACCCACAGGTTCCACGTGTATTATAAAAATTAGAATGAAACTGACTAAAAATTGTAACTGGTCCACAGCGAGATGCAGCTCGCCTGGAAGCTGGTGGCAGCTAATGTTACCTGAAATGACTGACCCAGTTGAAAAAGCTCTGTGTGGTTAAACTACAGTTTCATGGGCCCTGAAACCGTGTCCCTTTCTCATTGAACTGACCTTGCTCCTTTGGTGCCGCAGCCATCATGGCAGCTCAATTCACATCTGCAACATTTCTCCAAGATCCACATGTGTTGGGGCCTCCACAATCTGTGTTGATCAAAAAACACATTTTTTTTCCACCACAGCTTTTTTTTCTATCAAGACAATGAAAGGGGGGTATTGATTGACATTTGAAGTGAAAAGAAACAGCTCCATGTGAGAAGACATGCTCTGATCTTCAAGGACAAACTTGGCACAGCAAACAGAAACGGGAAATCTTCCCTGTTGTTGTCTCCCTGTCTGCTCAGGCCTGAGGGATCCCTGTCTAGTCCCATGGGGATTCAGCCACCGCCAGATGACATTTTGAACATAATAGCTTCACCCGGTCGGGTTTGTTTATTTTGTGTTTACATTTCGAATACAGAGAGAATGGGTCAGGCTAAATTATTCATTGCTTTGAAAGTGAGGAGATAGCCGCTGGTTCTATTTGCGTGCATGAGCGGGATTCTGAAGCAAGACAGGATTTTTTTTCTTTTTTAACGTTCATTTAGCTGACGCTTCAATACCAAGTGATTTTCAGGGATTGGAATCATACGGTACAGTGAGAAAGTAAAAGTTGTAAACTACCAAAATGAAAGTTCTTGAGAGTAATGATGGACCAAAACCAGAGTCACTTTTCAATCCCAGATAATGTTCTTGTGAGAGCAGTCAGACCAAATGGAGACGTGACATGATTCAGCTGGAGGAAGGTAATGCAAGGCACTTCTTGGCAAGATGAGTTTTCAGTCTTTGATGGAAGATGGAAAGGGACTGGCATGTGTGTGCATGTGTGTGAAAGATGGTTGTGTTGGCGGTGGGGCAGGATGCTTTCTCAGGGTTCAGATTGATCTGCGCTGTGATGGCGGTGAGCAATTACTCTGAATTGCTCTCAGCCTAGTAGGGTTTAACGTCTGCAAGTGCCATTGCCCGCCTCACTATTACATACAAACACACACACATACGTACTGCACAGCACATACACATACATAGACACATGCACACAAAACAAGGCAAAGAAAACAAGAGTTGGCAATGATTTGAATTCATGTTTTATATATAAAATAAGACGAGTCAGGAGAACAATCACAACAAAAACATGCTTCTGATCTCTGCTGCTGTGACCCAGGCCAAGTGTCAAGACTGAAAAGATGCTCCCTTCCACCTTTTGTGATAAAAAAATAAACATTTTCTTTAAGACATTTAGATAGACTTTTAAACATAGTGCACTACATAGTAGACAATATGTACTTCTGCGAACAGTCCCACAATGCAATGCCTGGACGTTGCTGATGTGAAAATTGCAGTCGTGCAACACCTGTCAGTCATGAGGCAAAAATCTTAAAGTGGCGGGAATCTCTGCAATAGTTAAGTTTGTGTGTGTATTAAAAACTTGGATCTATGGTCAGGAGTATCAAGACTATATGGTTACAAAAACTGAAAGAACTGCTATCATGAAAAAATACTGTGCTCAATATTGTACATGAGATTTATGGAGAGCCTTTGAAGTGGTGCTGCAGAATTCCATCCTTACCGAGTTCAGTGAATGAACCTCCACAAGAAATCTGCATTTTAACTGTTAAACTCTCAGACCTCATTAGCAGCAAGAGAAAGTTCAGTGTATTTATATTTATCATTGCTCAGCAATAACCAATCCCCTGCTGTCAACATGATTCTTCTTCTGCTGAGCTCTTGGCTAAACACAAAATAGTCTCCCTCTGTTAGGATTCATTTTGGTTTTGGTTCTGCTTCATACCAGATAGTGTGATGAAGCAAAGAGCCTCACAAAGCAGCAGGGTTTATGGGAAATGTGGTCTTAATAAATAATTATGAGACTGCCAGTGATTTATGGTAATTATATGGGATTGCAGTTATGTTATTAGTACTCTATCATACATTTTTGAATTTATTATATCATGTTTTTTAATTGAACCTATGTCTTCGTATGTGGTAGGTTTGATTTGTAAAATATCTCAGCACCTTTCCTGTGCTTGCTGCTCAGCCATATCCCTCAGTTCGCATGCTCATTTATCTGAACACCTACACACACACACACACACACACACACACACACACACACACACACAGTCTACCTCAGTTTTTTTCCTCTCTGCTGCCTGGAGATAAAGATAAGCTGATTTAGCAAGCTACATTGTGTACGAATGGTTAAATGATTTTGATTTGTATACCGTGGCAAATTGATTTCTGTATTTCCATATTCAGTTGTGATCATTTGTTAGATAAGCAACTTTTTTTTTGCTGTTTGTTTCATTTTTGTTTCTCTGAAATTGCACTCTGTGTGTCTTGTGTGTGTGTGTTAATCTCAGGAGGTGTTGATAGAGATGTGTTGTGATTATGGCTGGCATTAGTGCCCCTCTCATGTTGGCACTTGGCATCACAGGGGTGCGGTGTTCTGCCCTTTCTCACCCAACACACACAGCTGATCTCACACCTCTCTCACTGCTATGTGTGAGACACTGCTTTAAGATGTCATTGCTTTTGTCACCTAATGAAGACCAGCGTACAGAGGCAGGCATCCAAAGAGTGTGTCTCATCCCACATGTCTAGCTACTGTCCTCCTCTTCAACTGCATCACCAGATATATTTCTTCTCCTATTATTTTATTATTTTTTGAACTAAACATTATTCTCCAAATATATATTACAGCAGTTGTGCAGCAACCATGCAGTTTGTATTGTCTGTATCTGCAGTGCATTCACAATAGAATGAAAATTCTGATGATGCTACAATGTTGTGTATTAGCATAAAAGCATTATATTCTTATATTGTGAAAATCAAATATGATAGCCAGTTTATTATAATGTTAGCATCTGTGCCAACAGACTCAGGCCTAAATCCTATTTACACATTTGCTCTATGTGTTAGTCTTGTTTCCTTGAGCATATATATAATATATGATATGACACACCGTTCTTTTGTTTACACAGGAATACTTGTGACTGGAATACACATCAGCAACTTATCCTTTAAGACGCAAATCAGGGCTGCTTTGTAGTTTTATGGCAGGTTTGTTCTGTGAATGTAGTGCTCTCTTTTTCCCAGCAGAGAGAGCTCAAGATAGGTACCACTGCTGCTCACTGTGTCCAGACACATCAAGTTGTTGGAGATGGTGTGTGAGTGGCCAAGAGTATGTTATTTTGCGTTCTGTGGACTCACTTCCTTTACTTCTGGCATGCAAATTTGAAAAATCAATTAGGATTTATTTGCTGCAAAAAGAAATCCTGCAAGGCATCATTGGAAAGATGAGAGTGGTGTGTTGCACAGTAACTGACGTGTTAAAATCCTTCGACAGCATTAGAGACAAAAACGGGCTGCAGTTGCTGTTGAAGGGCTAATGAGGGATAGTCAGGCTAGTGACTATAGTCACATTTCATTTATTCTCACACTCATACTTTTCTCTCTCTTTCACACAAGATCTTTCTTTCTCTAAATGCATTTTCATCCCACCCTGTTTATTTGCTAATGCTAATATTGCAATTTAGAAAACCTGATTTCAGTTCAATTAAATTCAATTCAAAGAACTGTCTTTATCCCCAAGGTGAAATGACAAATCAAAAATGGTATATCATATAACATTAACATTATTATCTGACATTTCAGAACTGCTGATGCTGATTTTATTTTCTGTGACATTTCAAAAGATTTTCTAAAATACATTTGATGGAAAAGTCTCTCTCTCTCTCTCTCTCTCTCTCTGTGTCTCTTTCTCTGTCTCACTCCCTCTCTTTTTCTATGTGATGTACCGTGATGGTCTGACATATATTCTCATGGGAGCTTTCACAAGTTAACACACCGGAAGAAACAGCACTTTAGGAAGGTCACACACGTACACACACACACACACACACACAGAAAGGAATGTTAGAAGAAATCACATGTGATTTGAAGGGAGTGGCACTCAACTGATGTAGACAGCTCTCTACTTAAAATATGACTGATCTTTTCACCTGAATGATTTGCCCTTCACACAGGAATGCACTTGATATCATGGCTTCAGTGTCTTTTGTCCATTAGAGACTCTTTTCCCAAGACCCTCTATACTGAGCCTTTAAGAAGAGTTCTCAAATGTCAGAAAATACCACACTGAAAATGTTTTTTGCTGTGTCATGTTAGCCATGTCAGAATTAATTCTCTTATTGTCTCTCTCTACACCTCTGTCTCCACAGTACGCTAGAAACAACCTTTGACACCACGGTAACCACTGAGGTCAATGGGCGGAGTCTACCAGCCCTCGCCACACGCTCCTCCCCCATGGCCTGGCGTCTGGGCCAATCACAAACCCCACGTCTTCAGGCAGGCGACGCCCCCTCGATGCCCAGCGGCTACGCTGCGCCCAGGGCGAGCACGACGAGCGCTGGCACCACCACAGGGCGTTATAGTGGGCACTCAGACCCCTCCAGGTTTGTGTACAGCGCCCCCCTGAGGCGAGCGGCAGCGGCATCAGGGGTGAGGGGGGCAGAGCAGGGGGAGAAGGGAGGAGCAGGGCTGGAAGGAGGGAAGCAGATGGAGGTGGCAGGGTACATGAGTGATGGGGACATCCTAGGGAAGAACGGCCAGATGGATGAGATCACCAGCGGGTAGGATGACTAGTGCTAAGCATGTTAGCTTCCTCTGACTAAATACGAGTTCCTGCTTTGAAAGCCTAATCAATAATTTGACCACATTAATTACAGCTATATTGACATATATAATTATATGTGTATGTGTGTGTGTGTGTGTATCCTTAAAGCCTAACAAATGATGTTTGCAAAGTCGCTTTTTGTACATATTTTAAATTATTATTATTATTTGTGCTTATTTGCTTGCTAACAGTCTTCTTCTGTACTGTCGCATCGCTAAATTTCTTGGTGCATTACTGCCACCCAACTGCTGATAAGAGGAATAGCATTAAAGAGAATGAAAATGTAAACAAACATTAAATATCATCATAGCAAGCTTTAAATCTTATTGTCAGATGTAGAGCGTAAATTAAAAGAATTGTCAATCAATGTGAAAGTAATATCAGGTACCAAAAGTTATTTTTTGGCAAACTACCAAAAACTTGATGAAGGCTGGTGTTGGCATGTGCTTTAGACAGCTGAAACTTTGGCAAAGGATTTGGTTTGGTTGTTCAAAGATGGGTATCATTTACCACCTGAACTCACTCATACTTTGTTCTGTGATGAGTGTGAAACAACTTTCAAGTTCCAGTTATCTCCCCTACATGCAGTCTTTCATGTTTAAAATTTGTTTTTGCCTTTTTATGCATTGAACACTTCTTACTTACTTACAAATTGTAAAACCTGCTAATTTTCTAGAAGAGACGAGTAAACTTTACTGTCTGAAGCAGAAGACATCTGCTTTAATATAGACTGGCCTTCGACATCATTTATACTTGAATACTTTTTTGAAGGATCACAAATACAAGTGACTCATTTACATTCAATGTCGCAATGCTTACTGGGTTCAGTCCAAAAACACCCTGAAATTCACAGTTAGCTGTGTATTCATACAGGCACCAAGGCCTTACCCATCTCTCTGTGTACATTAATACAAATTGCCTGCTGACACCCACCAAGGCTATCATAGGTTTGTCTTGCCTTTAAAGGGAAGGCTCAGATGATACATTTGAGTTAACCTTGAGGACACCTCAATACACTGACAGATTACTTGAATGATAAAAAAAAAAAAAAAGTCAGTGTCTCCCACAAAACATCACGACAATGCCTGTGCAGGCTTCTGACCTTCATTCACTCAATAGCAGTAAATGCCTTGAGCAAGGGGGGGGGGTGTGTCGAAAAAGCAATCTACGCACACACCCATTCCCACTTGGCTCGATGCACTTAAGATTTCCCGAAAAGAGTTTTGGGGGCAAGGCAAACTGTGAGGCGAAGTTGAGTGCGGAGTGATGGAGTAAAGCATCCGTAGGATTAAATTTGTGTCAGGACGGAAAATGTAACAACACGTCGGGAGGGATAGGTGATTAGTTGAATTATTAGCTTAATTAGCTCAACACTAATGATCTCCATGACCTATCAGCCGTGACTGATAGCTTTCTGGCAGTAGCCTCAAATCCTACCACTTAGTCGCTGCCACACAGATATACAAACTCATTTAAACATGCACCATTTTTGCTGAGTTCACAAAAATGCACATACAGTCTAACCAGTGCTCATTAAGCAGTATATCCACCAAATCATTGTGTTCTCTACTGGGTTAGTTTAATTAATCTGTTGTTTTTCACCAATTAAAAGAAATGAAAACACTGCATAACGCATACTTTTTATGCCAAACTGAATTCGGACATCCACCTCCTCTAATTGATTCTCCTCTCACAGATACCTTACAGACGGCGGCCTCCATCTGTATGCACGGAACGCAGGCCGAGCCTCAGACATGGCTTCTTCTCGAGAAATATCCCAGAGAGGGAGCAAAGAGGTGCAGGGCGACATAGACAGGTAAGGATGGAGTCTGTCAATCATACGGTGCTGCTCGCTTCACTGATGTGTGTTTGATATGGGTGTGGACCGCACCCAGGTCTAGTTGTGGTTCCACAGTTTTGAGATTCATGCAAGGACAGGCTGGATACATGAAAGCACATTGTTAAATATCCAAATTTGTATACAGTGTCTATGTTTGATGTTGGTGTTTAGATTTTTTGGCATTCAGCAGATGTTCCTCTCTAGAGCACCCTGCAGTAAGTTCAACAGTAAAAGCTTCAGTGGCTTTGCTTGTTGCCATTCGCTTTCAGCCAGGTGGATGCTTGCAAGGGCAAATCCACCAGACTTCGCAGCCAGTGATGCATGTGCGTGATAAAAGCAGTACGCTGTGGTGAGAATGGCAGAATGATTGTGCAAATTTTCCCAAGCAGAAACCGAAGGCAGATCCTCTTAGAGCCGATTGAATTGAGTTGATGTAACTGCCCGGTAAAGCACTCATCGTGTGACCCCTACCTAACTAACAACTTAGCAACAAGGGCAAGTAGAATTAGTAGTGAATAATCTTTGACCAGTCCTTTTTTTATATTGCTAATTGCACCTGCCAATATTGCCACCTTGTGAAACCTTTGTCCCTACACTTCTTTAGAGGATTTTCTGAATGCCTACTAACCTCTGTTAAAGTAGCTTTCGAACACTGACATTACACAGAAGTAATCATATGGCAAACAGGGATCAGGACTGGAGTGCCTGATTTTAATCACATGGTGTTAGGAGAAGAAATAGGAGAGAAAAAAATTGTTGTTGAGTTGTATTTTTCTCAGCTGAAGCTACAAGGTCATGAGGGTACAAAGGCAAGATAAGAGAGAGGGGAAATGATTCAGTACTGAAAAGGTGACATGGGTGAAAAGCTTTCAGCCTGTGACAGATGATACGGAGCCAACACACAGTATCTGCTTTACACCAAACACATCTAATTCTCATAAAAAATAAGAAAAAAAACATAGTAGAAGTAGAAAATAAGTTAATGTCCTTTGGAGGTGATTGTCAGGGCATCCCCCCTACTGCAGGGACATTCAAAACTAAATGAGGTGAAAAGAAGAGGCGTGCTATCGATTTAAAGCTGTCAAGCTAAGATCGTGATGACAGGCCCTCAGAGAGGCTGCTGGGAATCGACTGATGCAGTGACATTTCCCAGTGTGGCAACTTCGACTTCTGCCAAGACTTTAATGAGTGGCAGTGTTTAGAGGAGTGGGAGGCTTGAAAAGCAATCAGATATGGCTCTCAAGAATTAGTTGGCTTTTGTTGTAATGCTTTAGATTAGTAAAGTGCTGTTAAAGACACTCTAAGCCAACTCGACAGCACTCAACAAATTATAGTTACTCTAAAAAACACATAATCCATATAAAGCCTTATTATGTTGTTAATTGTTATGTGGTGGGACTTCAGTTTAAGGATTTTACTAAGGAAAAGCAAATGTGTTGAATGTGCATGCTTACATGAGGCAAATTTAAACAGAGTGAATTCCAACTTGCAGACGTCCTGATGGTGTTTTGCTTCTCGCTGAATCTCTGTCTTTGTTTTTGCTACCCAGCAATATAATTTAATCTGTGATCCTGCAGTGTCTGGGTTATATGCTCTGCCTCACAAGCATGCTCGCCACCAGCCAGTCAGCCAGGAGCGAGTCCAATCAGATCTGTGATCGGCAGAGCGTCAAAACACGCTAGACCTGACCGGAGGTTCAGAATAGGCGATTAACCTGCCCCCCGTCAGTCTGAAATGGATCAGCCTGTCAGACTTTGACACTCAGGCAAAGGGATGGATAGGATAAGAATAAATATGAACCCTGTGAACTGTCTCTTCCATTTGCCAAGTCTTAGCTTCACCCTGCACGTGTTTTATCTCCGTATTTGAATATTTTGCCTAAAGTGTCTCTCACCTTGCCTTGACATAAATCTAAAAAATTGCAGCTTTTCTCACCTAAAGTCTGTGTTAGCGCTTTGGGCCTCTGGGGTGATGAGGAAATATTGATGCCTGCTTCCCCTTAAGATGCCTGCAGGCAAGAAACTCCCGATTGGATCGGAATCTGAACTCTGGAACCTTGTTTCCTTCCTTCCTTCCTTCCTTCATTTTCCCCGACAAAGCTATGTGAATGTACACACACACACAAAAGTACACATGACTTTAAAGCTTCCCCCTGCCTCCCTCTGACATGTGTGATTGTCAGAAGCCAAGCTGTCACTTCCCACTGACATACGACAAAGCTCAGGGGGGAAATTCATTTCCGAAGCGATTGCTCACCGGGCTTCACACCTCTGCCTGGCTTTAGCTCCCTCCGTAGGACAGGATCTACCTTCCATGATTGGTTCCTTCTTTATCCCAAAGCATTCGTCTGCTTTTCCACATAACCCCTCTGGCTTTGAGTGAAATGAGTAGCGGATAAAGCCCAAGTTCAAACAATCTGTTCACTGACTTTGAAGAACTTTTCATCTCCTCAAATGCACATACTGGCATTCTAGGAATGACAAACACCAGCAAAGCATTTATTCTTAGACTGTAAGTGAGTCAGATCTGGAATGTGTGTGTTTCTCTTGACCTGATGTCAACCATGTCTTTCATATTGAGCTATCTTTATGATCACTGTAAACTTAGCAGAATAGGGAGTGGACTCTTTCAGCACATTTTTCTACTGCTTCTGTAAGTGGTGGGTAACATCATAGACATATTCTTTCTTGCATGTCTGCTAAATTACTGCTTTATTTTTTCGCTCCCTTGTCTAAGAGAAAATGCAATACAAGGGATAGTGCAGTAAGTAGTTGACTAAAGGGGAAAAGGCCTCTTGAATATCCTGTTATAGTGTATCTTCAATTGGTGTCATTCAGTTTTCTGATAAAAGTTGGAGTTAATATTTTTGTTGTACTCATTTTCAAATGCCTCATTTAAAAGTAAATTTCCTTGAAGATATTTCACTCACTTGCTTTTCAAAGCATGACTTAAACCTCAACTGCCAGACACAACCTGGTTTCACTGCATTTTGGGACTGGTTTCACAAAGACAGACTTTGACTATGGCTTGGACTTAACAACCGTACTAGTCAGATTTCATGTTCTTCTTCAGAAAGAATTCAACAGCTAAAAGGACATTTTACCTGGGAAAATTCAGCAAGAGTGTAACAGTTAAAAAAAAAAAAAAAAAAAACTTCCAGTAGCATGAAATGTCAATGCAATGAAATGTCAGTGCAGACCAGTGGCAGAGCTGGGATGCTGTGGCTTGTTAATGAGGTGGGGCACAGTACTTCTGCTCACTCATATCATTGGTCAAATAACTGCGACTGACGCTGTTGTCACTGCTCTATGTTTCCAACGCGTTACTGCCCTCTTCCCCTCCACAATTTTATTGGCAAACCACAAAGCCATGAGCAATGTCTTTCTCTTTTTTTGTCATTTGGTGCCAGTGGGCAGCAGGTGTCGCTGATTATTAAATTAAAGACCAGTCTAAAACGTCTTTGTGAAACCAGCCCATGGTTTGCTGTGGAGAAATTGGTGTTTGCAGTCTTCTTCAATATATTTTATTTTATATAAGTAGTATTTTGGAATACATTGGAAATATGTTGGTGTGTCATATTTGACTGTACTGTGTAATGGAAACGTATTGCCTGCAGCAAGTGTACATTAATGGAAATGTCTACAGTCTTATTATTGTTTATACAAACTATGTAACAGCCTTCTCATAATTGTTATGGTCACAAAACTTTCAAAATTTTCTCAGAAAGTCTAGTTTGCTGTTTTGCTCCTGTCATCTGGACATAGCTGTATATTGAGTTAGAACTAAGCAGAGCAGGAGGTTTCAACTGATAGCTGGATAAAAAGTGAGGTTTGGGACAAGTTATTTGTTCACCGAGCAGAACTGTGTAATTATTGTTTTTTTATCAGTAAAGAAAAGAATTACTGAGCATTAAAATGCCCCCCTTTTCTCTCCCACCTCTTTTATTTCCTCTCAATTATGAGCAATAATTGGGAAAGTACACACTTCCTAATGCACCATACTGAAGCATAAACACACACTTGCAAAAGTACACATCCCTCCTCTCCCCTGTTCTCCTGCCACACTGGCAGTAGTTGAGAGAGTTCCTGGAAGGCAGAAAGTGGGAGTCGGTCTGTGTACATAAACTCAGCTCCCATGAGGCTCATTATGCTTCACGCTCTCCTCCGTCCATAACGACTCCCCTGGCTGCCACCCATAGCAGATTTACCCCAAACCAATCAGAGCCCCTGAGGAAATTCATCTGAATGACTCATCAGATCGAGACTTGGGACCAGCAGGGGACTGAGACCATCTGGGGCTAGAACAGTGTGGGCTTATGTTTGCTGAGCTAAACCTTACATGAGATATGTGCTTGATGTGACTATAGGTGGTGTCGGATAGAGCTAATCACCAATTCTCGATCAGATCAGTTATGTGGGTGCCCACGTCACTTGGGAAAATGTTGGGCTGTACAGGAAGTGACGCATTATGTTTCTGGAGGTGGTTTGTTTGGAAGAGGAGAAATCAAGATAGATTTGAGTATCCTTCTTCTCATCACTATGGGGACAGAACTATGCTTTTTATCACCAACATTCATCAAACTAAGTGTGACAAGATAACGAAGTACAGTACAAAGTGTCAGTTTTGGCAGTGTTTTTTTGTTTGTGCTAAGAACACAGTAGAATTTCCTGAAACTGACCATCTGCCCCAGAGCAGCTGAACAACAAAAGCACAGATCCCTCTTCTGATCAGTGCATATTAAAACAATGGTGAATTCAGCTGCGGCTAAAAGCCTCTCTCTAAAAATACCCTCCTGTCATGCAACATAGATGAGCGCATGCTCGTGGCTTTACTGTCAAGAAAAGACGCCCAAGGAGAGTGTTTTGACACCGACAGCTTTCCCATTCTCAGCATAGACATGAATAAGTAACCGGGCCTCACTTTTAGCATCCTGGTGTCTCGTGTGTGTGGCACTCTCTCTCTTTCTCGCTCACCCTCTTGTCTGAGGGCTGGACGATGGCAGCTGGCTCTGCGTTTTTTTGTTATTTGAAGCTTTGGGGGATTGGAGACAAGTTTGTGTGTGTTCTGTTGTGGTTGTGTTGTCCATGCTTGACAAAAAGAGAACTTGTTTGTGTGCTTGTCCTGGACTACATTTTAAGTGTGTGTGTGCAGATTTCTGCACACGTGTGTGTGTGTTGCTGAGCAGCAGGATCCCGGCTGTCACTCTGCAGAGCAGTGACAGTCGTGGTGAAGCTGCACGGCTCGTCAGTGCTGCCGTAAGCAGCGAGGAGATTTGGAGGAGAAGGTTTTTGCCATCAATGACAAAGCCGGTCGTTATATAAGTTTCTGTGTAGTTCATTTCTGCCAGGGGTGCCACTTAGGAAGAAAACATCCTCTCTCACGTTGTACCTGAAACTGCAGCGTCTCAACGTTTCTGCTTTCGAGCTTTCTGAAGTTTTCTGGCACTTGTCAGTCTCTTCATCTCTCAGACATTTGTCTTTTTTCTGTCTTTCCACCTTAATGAAGAGCACACAGGCACACAGACTAAACTTAGCAAACTGTGATGGTAATTGGGAGAAGTTTTATCACCGTTTTGAGTACCCAGCTGTGTCTGGCTCTTGTGTGTACGTGTTCATGCAAATGTGTGTATCCTAACTTGTGCAGGTGCTTGCATACAAATAGATTTCCTCTCTAAAAACTGCGGCCAGCACACACAAACACACACTAATTAGCCATCTATTCAGGCAAAGAAGCTCATGGAAAGTTTCCCTTTTTTTGGAAGCTCAGTTTTCCTCTTATTTCTTATTCTTTGGAATTGATTCCAGTCTATCGTCCATTCTGGAAGCTGCTCTCTCTATTTATCATTAATCTGAATATTTCTCTTAATTTCCTCCAGGAGAAGCTTGATATCCTCATGAATTACTGTACTCACTGAATTAATAAGTGAAGTCAAGAAGTTACAGAATGGGCAGTGATGAAATAAAAAGACATCCTGTCCTACTTCAAATATCTGAATGTGAGTTTTGAGTCCAACAAACTGGGTCCCACTGTTGAAGATGTCTGCACTTAAATGAATGAAGTTGTATTTTCCCCCCAGTTCAGCAATCATGCATCTATTTTGGTCTAAATTCAGCTTTAGATGAATGCTACTTCTTGTCCATATTTTTATACCACTTCAGATCCTGATTTGTGTTCGTGCCCACTTAAATACTTCTGACTAAAATTGACATAGTATGTATTAAATATAAGGATATCTGGTCTAGTATAATTTATGTCTGTTCACAAATCATGCTCGGTGAATCAGGGCTGACTTTTTTTGTGTTAACCTTACTTTTGCTGAGCGCTGCCAGTATATTCTGTTAGGGCACGTTTTCCTTCTCGGAGCCTGACTCTCAGCACGATGATCTTTGAGCCATATGCCTCTCTGACTGTGAACCACAGCTCTGTCTGTCAGGGGCAGGTTATTCATCTGCTAAGGCTGAGAGGTGAAAGACGGTGGCCCTCAGTGTCTTAGTGGAGGGTTATTATCACATTCATTTTGAGATATTATCACAAAGGCTGCACATTAATGACACCATATTTTAGAAATAAGTAGCCCCTAGAAGCCTCTTCATTGTATTTTATAGTGTAACCCACCATAAATGAACTTCTGTGAGCAAAATAACTACCAGTTCCAACGCACTAATTAGAATTTTCTAATTTTATATTTTCAACACACTTTAGCACTTATGCCACCCCAAATCCTGCACTTTAAGCAGCATTTTGTCAGATAATTAGATGCAGTTTTCTGTTTTGAGTTATGAACTCTTTTCAGTGGTGTGACAGCTCATGTAGTGAGAAATTCTAGTCTGTCACTCTGCAAAATATGCTCATGTACTTCCTTCCTGACAGTTAGACGAGAATATTGATGCCTTATCTGCTACTCATTTCACTTAAAGTGTTAGCATAAAGACAGGAAACATTAAACATAATTTGTGAGGTTCAGCAGTGCCGGTAGGTGAATTTTGTTATCTTGTGACATACCAAGGTTTGCTGTGCCCCCCGTTTCCAGTCTTGGTATTGATCTTCTCATCTAACACTCAGGAGAAAGTAAATTTGCATCCCAAACTATTTAAGTCAAAGTTCTTTATTAGTTTTCACCACACTAACATATAAATGTCAATATGCATATTAGAATACTGATGTGTTGAAAGATTGTAGCAAAGACTAATGAACCACTTTGTGAATTCTTTATGAGAAACCAGCAGCCACTGTTGAATATTAATTCACAAGATATTAAAATATAGAAGAGAGTCGACTTGATGTTCTGCAAGGTTCATCTTCTGGCTAGTTATGACTACAGAAGCAGAGTGACAGACACACACACACACACACACACACATGCACAGATGGCAGCAGACACACGCTGGACCTGCCTCAGGTCCCACAGGTGATCTATCGACCTGGACTCATCAGGTTAGACCCGAGGGTGACAAGGCTAAAGGGCTAATGCTGTGTGAGGTCAGACCTGCCTTTCTTTCTCACTGATTCATAACAGGTCCCATATGGTTTAGTTCTAGATCAGCTCACATGGGTCCTTTCAACCTCGATACCTGCCATATTTTTTATGTATAGTAGTTGACAGACTGTATGAAAGTTATTAGACTGAGGTATAAAATGAACTGAGTTAGTACAACTTGTTTCACCATTGATAACTGAGAGAGGCAAAAATAAACTGGAATGTTATGTAGCAGAGTGAAAACATTAACATGCACATATTCCATCAATGATAAATATGAATTACATCAGATGATACTGACATACAGTACATGGCATGAGATATCTGACCATCCGTCATAACTAAGCTAATTATGGGATAAATTTGGCAGGGGAAGGCTAATATAAAATATAGTGAGAGAAAAATCTCACTATTAAAGGCAGAAATGTCAGGGAGGCAAAAAAATCATTTGCCCCCTCAATATGTCACTGTAAACACAACTGTGCAAATTCACTGGTTTTTTGTGCATGTCGTTCCTTTCTCCTTCTCCATGTTTCATTTCACTATCTACAAAATCTTTCAAGAAGATTCATATGCATTATACCTTCTGTTCATTCAAACTGAGCAAGCTATTCAGATGTGTCAGGTCTGAATGTGTGTGATTTATGGTAAATGGTGACACTACACTGATGACTCAAAGGTGAGACAAAGGTGACATAAGACAGGATTATGACATTTATATCCCTCCCTAGTGCATAATGCATGTGCTGAAGAGGTCACACATGAAGAATGTTGGACACCCCATATGAATTAATGTGGGCTGTCCAGGCCATACAGTGGTCATGTTTATTCTCGGTGGGCTTTTATAAGATTTAAGGCAAACAGAGATGTCATGGTGGTGACTCACACTAAGGTGACACTGTGAGGCTGCTGTGAGATTTAAAGACATTTCTGCCTGGAATTATGTATCTTGAGTAAAAGGATTATATATGGGTGCTTCTAAATGCGTCAAGCTGTTGTAACACAAAGCTGCATTAGAATAAATGTGATGTAATGTTAGAAGGGAACAAGAAGGTGACCTGCAGATCTTAACAGTGCAGTGATGTAGGGCTGTATTAGAAAGAGAACGATTCCCTCCATTAGCCCCAATGGTTCCAATATATCTCGAGCCCTAACATTCTGGTGATTTGAAACTTTTAATCGAATAAGTTTGTCTAGTTAAAAGGCCGAGTGTTTACAGAGGGGAATGCTGCAGCTTATTTGACTGTTGATGCAGAGCTTGTGCCCCTGAGAGTCTGCTTGGATTGGGAATTCATTTAAAAGATTGAATTGTCTGCATGTTTTTTTTTTTGAGTCACAGCATCTTCTTTGTTATGCACTTGGCAGCAAGTTGTGATAGAAAGGGGAAAAAAACATGAAATTAAAGCATCACATTTAGCTGTGGTTGTTTTATTGTTTTACTTTAATGTTAGTTTGTTTAGCTTGTTTTCATTTTATTCATAACTTTAAAAAACAAATGGAGCATTTGAAATCATTCATGCCATATTTTTATAATATTTCCAACCAGCAGAGGTGACTTAGAAAGAGACACTACACTTTTTATTACTTGTGGCTGTAGATAACAATGTTCATGAAAAATGTGTCTTTAGTTCTGCTGATGGATTGAGACCGGATGCCTTCAACAGTGTCTGTATATAGTGCTAATGCAGGATAGATTTTAGGATAAGTAGACTTTGGGGGACTTTTGCTGCAGCCACACCAATTCATTTGGTTGAAAATTTTCCGAGGATACGACTCCATTCATCATCTGACAGGCCTAATGAGTTTGTGAAGATAAGAATCGACAAAGCTCCTATCATTGCTAATTCACTTTAGTGCCATGGAGCCTGACTCTGTTGTGGATTATGAAAACGTAATCTTGTTAAATGACGGGTGTTATGGTGTAATTAAGGCAGTGGAACATTTATGAAGCTGCACAGAGCATATTATATTATAATACAGCATATTATATTAAAGACCTGTAATGGCCCAAACAAAATATCAATAGAATCCATATCCAATACATTAATCTGTTTTTAACCTCAGATCACTTATCTTTTAGTTGTTAAACAAATACAGTAAATTGTAACTTTTACCGCATAAAATGTACAATAAAAGGGATAAACGTCTCGACATATCTTTTATTTAGATGTTAAGTGTCAGGACAAACATAGTCATAGTCAGTCGGGTGATGGTAGCTTTCTGGACACAGGCCATGATCACAGGAGGTGGGATTCAAAAACCTCAGCTGAGGGGCTTTGGAGAGCTGCCACTGTGCTACTGCTGTCTATCAGGTTGTAATGCCTTGATCCTAGAAAGATAAAGAATGTCCTGTGCCAGAACAGTAGATGATGCTCTGTTTGGTGGTGAATGGCTTGCCCATCACATTTTCCCAGAACCCAAGACATGTTCAAAGCCCAAAACCCAAAGATGTTCAGTTTACTGTCAGAGAAAAGTAAGAAAACAGGCTAATATTCACACACTGTCACACTTAGGAAGCACTCGTGAATATTTTTATTTAAACAATCAGTCCCTTAACAAAATTGTAATTTGCCTAATTGTTTCAGCTCTGCTCTCTTTCTTATTTCTGCATTTTGATAATTCACAGTAATAAAGACGTAAAGTGTTGCTTATACCTCATACAGATATGCTGTGCACAGTACAGTGTGTTTGTCCTGATTTCTCCTTTCAGGCCACAGGAGGAGGAGGTTGGCGGTCAGGCTGGCAGTGGGTTGTGAGCACTCATGTGGGCTGTTTGTTTGCACATTTTACCAGCAGTTTGCCACAGACTTGAACAAAACCCCTGCCGGGCTGTATTAGCCTCCTGGAAACCCCTCGCTGCTGAATGGCATAAGATTTTGTTGTCGTCTTTGACTGCGTTGCAGTAGGAAGCCTGAATGTCTTTACCAGCCTGGCCAAGCAGCGCTGACATGCTGCTGTTTGTCACTGCTTGGCAACAGACACATTTGCAGCCCATCCCTCCAAGGTCACTCTGTTCCTTTCCTTAATTGAGTTGTGCAGAGCTGAATTGAATTCCACTGTCAATGACAAGTTGGATTACTTTTTTTGTTGTCAGCATGGAGCAGGAATTTTCTGTTCCTGTGACTCAACACCTTGCAATAATTATTTTTTAATTTTTTTTTATCAAAACAAATGCCTGCTTTTTTTTTCTTACCCTGTTCCTTTTCACAGTGGTGATTCAACCTGCATCCAGGGGGAAAAAAAGACATTTCTAGCATCAGATGTTAAAATTGATTTCATTCATACAGCGCTTTTTTCTGCCTTAGCAGACGACACTGTGCAATCAGCCTTCCAATCACTCATTCATACTCACTCATTCATACTCACAATCACACACCAATGACGGCAAAGGTGCTGGCTTGCCTATCAGGAGCAACTGTCACTGTCTTGCTCAAAGACACGTTGACAGTAGGAGCCTGCGATTGAACCACCGACCCTGGGATTGATGGGAGACCTGCTCTACCTCCTGAGCAACAGCAGCCCCACAGACAGAAGTTAAGAAGTTAATGTAATAACACGAAATTCAAAGGAAATGATGAAGCAGATAGCTGTCTTTTACCAACTCTGTGTGACTGTGGATTATTATGGCACTGAGAAATAAACACGAAAAGAACAACTCCAACATCTCATCATCCTTTCCTTCTTGCTGTACTGCCCGTCATCAGGCTCTTTCAGTGACTGAGAGTCATGAATAATGTCCCAACACGAGGCTTGTATGGACAGACTTTTCTGAGCATCTCACGTATTATGCATGAGATCATTTCCAGTCAGTGGCATTCAGTAAAGACGAGGCACAGTCGGCTCTCGTCCAGCTTCCTCCTCGATTTGGCTCGTTTCTGCATTGTCATCCTCCTTTAATTAACCCCTGGTAGCCCACTGCTGACGGCATGTCTGATTGCCTCTCCAAGGGCTGACGGGCCCATCCTGGTGAGGAGGGGAGGGGGAGACAAAGAGAGAGGAGGGAGAGCCAGCAACAGCAGCAGCAGCAGCAGCAGGGGGTGAAAGTGGAAGAGTGAGGTAGTCCTTTCTTCCTTTGTCTCTCATTCCCATTTCCTCTCTGGACTCCCAGTCGTCTCTCAGCTTCTAAACAAGACTCTCTGCCAGGTGGGGTTTTGCCTCCTGTGGTATTAGGCGCGGTAGGGAAACAGACCAAAGCAGAACACTTCTGTGACAAGACGACAGGCAGCGTCCATCCCGCAAGAGGTGAGTTGACAGCAAAGCTAGAAACTATTCTACACACACAACTTCTGTTTGGAACCTGTAAACAGCTGATTGATGCTGCTTTGTGCCGTGTGTTGGAGTTGAGTTGGACTGTCTCGTTTGTTCTGATAGGTTGGCTCTTTGTGGGCTCCATCAGAGTCAGGAGAAAGTGAGCCTATCGCCAGCTCTGGCAGGCGGCAAAAAGGCAAGAGAAGAAGAATAAAGTCATTTGCAAGGATGTCTTGGCGTTTTCTTGTGTGTAATTGCAAAAGCTCAGTGGCATTAACTCGGATTATCACTCAGGCAAATGAAGATGAGTGCTTTTCATTTATATTATGGAGCCCTGCTCTATATGTGTGGGAGAGAGAGGAAATACAGAGTGCTTTTCAAAGTTTTGTGTGTGACAGATAGTCATGATGGTTGGAAAGCAGCGTCTTTCTTGTGGCTTTTCTGTTTTCTTCTCCGAGCACTTCAGCTTGCTATGTGTCACTATGAGTTAGTCATTTATTATGGTACCTGAAGCGAGCATCCAGAAAACACAAAAAGGACAATGACACATTGCAAAAGTTTTGATTTTAGACCCTGATCCGATTTATTAGCTTTTTTAGAGAACAACTTATATGCTATTGGACAAGCTTTTGTATTAGTTTGACAGAATGACATCAATCGCAATTTCCTTCTCACGATTAATGTTTCAAACACAATGAAGATCTTTGTGTTGACTTTCATTAGACTTTGGTATGGTCTTGAGTTCAGAGGTGCTATCTCTGTTGTGAATATTTGTTCATTTAGGAATTCTCACTTCACACTTTCAGCCTCCAATTTACTGCCTGTCAAGCAGCAGCAAACACTTCTCTCTCCTTGTTCTGTCTTTGAGGAAGACTTTTTTTTTCTTTGTACTCAAATACCAATGGAACTGTAGGTGATCAAAGGATGAGGAAATTTCAATTCAATCACAAGGTGTTTTCTACTTTTAATTGCTGTCAGATGAGAACTGTCTTTCCTGAATTTTTTTATCTTGTTGCCAATATAGTTTCTAATAATGACAGAATTTAATGGGTTTTATAAAACAGGTGTTTTCAGCTGGAAGTTAAAAAGTTTGAAAGTCAAAATAATATCTTCTCAATTTAGTGGGAGACACAAGCCATTCATGAATCTAAGCTGGTCCCAGTGTCTTCAAATGCCGTTATACATGAGGGTTTTTTTTCCCCCTCTGTTTTGTTACGTAAGAGGTCCTCTGACAAAGTGTTGCATTTTCTCATGTGTAGACATCCCACCTTCATTTACTTCAACACAATACCCCCCAAATATTTATCAATCCCCTCATCAGGAGCTCATTTATCTCCATGATATAGTGTAATCACCGGTGTTATCCTTTGTTCATGCTGCTAATGGCATTTTCTCCTCTGGGCCGTTGAAAGAACAAGACCTGGCGTATTGAATACTGCATGAGATAATGTTTGCATGGTTGAGTGGAGCCACAGCAGTAGATTCATAGCATGGGAGCAGCTAGCTAAATGCTGCAACACAGCAGGCAAAAATCAGGAATTTGCAATAGAATACACAAAGAAATAAAAGCGTTTGAAAGGATATTTGCATCTTTATTTAATTCTCTTTTCTGTGGTGAAATCTCGTTTTCCCACCTGGTAGGCGGCATCTGACAAGCAAGACGAGAGTCATTCTGATAGACTTTGCATGTTGAGATATCCCCAACAATTTCAGGGCTTTGAAAAACAGATTATACGTTTTTATATTAGTTATCACACAATTCCATACATCCTGCTGCACACTAACTGATAAAAGGTTACACTATGTAGGACGTTACAGTCTAAGGCATCACAGTGTTTGTCCACTGAACAGAACCATCACAAGGGAAATACAGTGTGTTTTCTGATAGACTTTGAGGGGGAGACTATGACTTGTTTCGCGCCATCTGCTGCTTATGAAACATGGGAGAGAAGCCAATATCCTCCACAGCAGTCTCCTCTCAAGCATTCTGCTCTGTACATTGTTGCTCATTGTTAATTTAAGAAGTTATGACACAAAAGTCCGGCTCACCCGCCCTTGCTGAAGGGTTATTGAGTTCGGCTGTGCCATTTTTAAGGATTCGCCGCACCCCCCCTCATGCAGAAGATGTGGTGACGTGCATGTGCAGGTCTGAGAGGAGGAGCCTGGTTAGCCACAGCTCTGTTCTGTCAGAGCAGTCAGAGCTGATCCAGGGAGTCGACCCGATGAAATATTCAACCATTACAGTCAGGCGGACTCTCAGGAGGAGAAGCTCCGTATTTTTGTTTTCTTTTTGTTTTATCAACCCTTTATCCCAGGAAAAACCACAGAGCGCAAATGCTCTTCTTCAGTAGTCCCCAGCTTCCCATTCATACAGACAAAACACAGTTACTGTTGGCACAGCAGCTCCACTGAAGCAGCAATAATAAAGGTTTTCCCTTCCTTATCTGCACGGTTTAAAGGATGTTGATCAATATCTTTGACTCAACTATTACCTCACCATGTGTTGAGGTATCAGGCTTTCAGAAATCATTTTCCTCTCTAGTTCGAGACTGGAGTTTCAAGGTGCTTGTGCTAATAATCTACTTCTTCTCCATCACTGGCAACTTAAACTTCTTTCACAACCACTGTCCTTTATAATGTGACATGTCTATGATACTTTTTACAGTGTCTTCTTTCATTTTTCTGTCTCTTTTTCTATTATTTTCTAATCTATCTTAAAATCATAATTCTTAAGATTTCAGTCATAGTTGATTTGGTGATAGTTGTGGTGGCTGGTGGTGTGGTTTAATACCGCAGGACCAGAATTCTGGGGGAGAGCAACATTGCAGCCAAACAAACTGTCCTTAATATCAGCCTTTTGAACCACCACAATATGATTTCATGATGGCTACAGACCGAGCAGTTTCCTGCAACAGTACACGTGTAATTTTTGAAACTTATCTATTGTCAAATTTGCTAAAAAATGACTGTTGTCTTGTTTTATAGACACTCTTTAATGAACAATCATGGTGAGCACCATCCTCAGTGACAAATACATTGCATTTCCTGTGAATACTTCTCAATAGAAGCCACCCCATCTTACATGTATATACTTAATATGAACTATTATATGAGCAGCAGCAAGAAACATTTGGTTTGCATTAGCAGTAACTGATAGCATATGAAGAATAAACAGTGAGGCTACTATCAATAAGATGAAATTACCAACAGTAATTCTGGATCACATGCTCCATCCTGTGAATCCCTTGTGCATGTGAAGACCCCACCATTATCAATGAAAACAAAATGTAAATATACTAAATGAGTATTGCAGGAAAATGCAGCATGAATACTATCAACAATTGAGTTTGATTTCATGTCTTCATCTTGATAAAGGTTGGTGGACTACACACCAGATGCATGAAAGTCCAGCACCATTATCATTCTGTTTCTAACAAAGTTTGATATGTTGTTTTTATAAATATATTAGAAACCCAAGCCAAAGATAGAATACTTAAAGCTCCTTTAATTGAATTTCTCAGTTTCTTCTAGATAATCTATCCATTGTTTGCATTTCCATTCAGCCAGTTAGTTTTGTTTTTTTATTGTGCCCCATTATAATAACTCTAGTTTGTTTATTAACGTGATTTTGCTTAGAGAATTACATTTACACAAGTGAATGCAAAAGCTAAAGGGCATCTTTACTTTACGCCTCCAAGAGCTTTTCACAGTAACTCGTTAAGTTAATTAAGCGAGAATTAGCTGAGAAATAGTTTTAATCATATTACCCACAGTTCAGGCTAATTCTCCAGAAAAAAGATTTTCAGTATTGTATTAGAGAGGCCACCCAAGGAGGAAAGAGCGATATGTTGCAGCCAGGGGAAACTGTGCAAATTTATTCTCATGTTTAGATAAGAACTGGAAGTGAATGAGCTTCTCCACAGCCATCTGCCTCTGCTTTCTCATATTATGATGATAGACTCCACAACTCGCCATCCTCTCACTGCTGTTTCAGCATTCCCTTTTTTGAATTAGCCAAGTAGATGTGCAGCACTTCATGTTATCAGGTTCAATTTGTCTCAGTTTGGAGGAAATTAATAGTGATGTGGAAAAAGGGATCCTTTTCTCACTTAAAAAGAAGCTTGAATGAATTTGAGATGTGCAATTAGGCATAAGGAGCAATCAGCACTCGTAAAAGACCATCTGTGTCTTTGATCTCCCCTAAATTTCCTCTCTTCATCTCACTCTTTTTCATCTCTTTCGTGCTCTCAGAAACAATATATTACACCAAATAAATATAATTTTTACATAGCAACAGGGCTTTCTATATGTCTGCAGGCTACACCTGTGTTTTGGATTTCAGCCAAGCCACTTTGGACTGATTCATTTTGTTGCGAGCATTAAATTTGGCTCCGTCTGCCCCTGTTGTCTGTCACGCACCAAAGGCTGGTCTCAGAGGAAGCTGCAGAGTGCACTGCAACGCCCCTGCCACTCCTGAGGCACGTAAAGCTCAGCAGAGGGCTAACTTTAAATCAGATTGTCAAGGTGACCCGACGTCCCCTGTCACCGCCAAAACTTAGACCCCGCCCAGCACGAACCGCATATTTAACCTTGGCACTCACATATATTCCTCAAGTTGCTGTTGTGTTCTCAGGACGAGTCAGAGGCAGTCTGCTGCTGTCAGATGATGCCGCCCTCGTCTCGAGACAAAGCCACGGCATCAACAAAGACAGGCTTAAGTGCAGATGAGAGGAAATGATTAAAGGGAAACGAGCCAGGCATGTTTCAAAGCCATCGATTTCCACGGGCTTTGTTTGCAAAAGCCTCGTGTGTGCAGAAACACACTCCCTCAAACACTCTGTTCGACTCCTGTTTGATATCAGAGCTCTACTCGCAGCGTTCAGCGGCGCCTCTTTTTTTATTACATGACTGCAGTAAAGCTGTTGATACATGATGGCAAAGCTCACATTGACAACAAGGATGCCATTTATTTTTCGTATGACAAGCTGCTCTGTGCTCCAAACATCCATCTCTTTTACCGATAATGGCTTTGAAATGAAGGAAAATGAAATCTCAAAATGACAGATTAAGGAAGGATTAGTTATGATGTTCAATAACATAAAGGCCCATTACCTGTTTTCTTTCGCCTGTTTTCTTTTTCATGGTTGATCCTTTCATTCAGCTACAAAAGACTTCTTGAAGAAATTGGATGTTCTGGTCTGAAATTCAGCATAATTTGAACAGCTATGATATTCCATCCTAAAATAAAGCCTCCAGTTTGAGTCATAGACCTGGTCACATTTTGGCCACGAAGATAAATGCTGCTCATTCTAAATCTGTCATAAGACTAAATCAATTTTGCACCGCACCAGTGGACAACTGGGATGCAAGGTGTCTGCTCTGCACTACATTTATTACAAACCTTTTACAGGTGTCAGGTGAATATAGACCATCTATTAACTTTTGCGTATAGTCTCTAGCAGCTGCCCTTTACATCTCCACAGAGACAGGTGGCCTAACATTTGTTCTAGCGAGGTTGTTTCAGGTTAAACTGTTTTGTTTTTTTTTCATTTTCATGACTATTAACATTGCATTTAATAAAAAAGGATGCAATATAGCTAATGAAAGGCATGCATGTTTTAAGCCTAACAACTCTTATCGATTTTCTCAACAAACTTTAGAAAATCAATAACGCCATTATCTTCCGCAGACAGCTCCCGTACACGTCTGCACATCCCCAGCTCGCCCACACTTCCCTCCCTTCTTCCTTTGTGAGCCTTTTAAAAAATGAGTCATTATTCTCTCATTTTCAGCCTGCCTTTGGGTTTCATCCTTGTCCGCCATGAATTATAGATGGTGAGCCTGAATTGACTTGCTGAAAAAAAAAAAAAAAAAAAAAAGCGTAATTAGCTTCTGGAAGTTGATTCAGATTTTTATGTTTAAAAAAAATCATTTCAAATGCAGGGTGTGTTTGGGATCAGTCAAACTGAAAATTCACATCAAAGTCCTTTAGGATCTGTTGGTGAAGGAAATTAGTGGCTGTTATCTGTCACTGTGATGCCGATCGCAGCGTGTGGTTATGTCATTTTGTTCGTATTGATTGTCACCTCTTTCTTTGTGTCTGCTGCGCTACTCATTTATTTTCCCTTCCAGATTTAAATTACACTCTTAAGGATGTTTGGCCAGATTTGTCATGCAAATTAAGGGTGGAGTCTCTCTCTCTTTCTCCCTCTCTCTCACTGACACACACACACAGACACAAAGGCAAACACAAATACATATGAGACTTGACATGGTGGCGTGGAAACCAATTAGTATCTGTGAGGACTCTGCATGTGTCTGTACTGTACATGTGTATGTGAGCTGTCACAGCTGCGGTGCTGGCTCACTGTCATGTTGGGTGTGTGTGTGAGAGGCAGAGAGAGGAGAGGACAATGAAAGAGAAGAAGAGCTAATATATTATTATTGAAGGTGATTTATTGTGTCTGATAGCTGAAAATGGGTTTCCAGATTAGAGCAACATATTGTAGGAGTTTTCAGAGCTGTAATTCTCTTGTAATTAAACTGCGCGTGTGTGGAAATGATCGCTGTTCGATCCATACGCTCCCCATTTAGGGGGCTCTTGGTGTCTGTCAGCCTTCCACAACAGCTAAATAATGACGCGCTAATGAAGATCCTTTTATTCCTCCACACAGTCAGAGTTAATGAGAAGCTTAGCGATTAATGAGCCAGTGCCTTTTTTTCCTCAAAAAAGAACTCAAATACCCACAAGTCAATGGGGTCCTAAAAAAAGGAGAACAGCTGTTTGAAGAGACAAATTGTGCAATTACAAACGATCTGCAAGTCTGCTAACCGAGCTGGTGATAGGAGACTCAGAAAATTATACATGTGCTTCATCCCAGCTCTGGTTTTCTACAGTCCTTCAGTGGCATGTAGAATAATGTTTTAATTAAAGTAAGATGGTGATGGTGACAGAGAAAGTGAAGGCAGTATGCTTGTTCCTAAAGCACAGAACACTTCTGTTTAAGGTCAGAACAATACTTCTCCTTTTAGAATTGTTACCACTGCTCAATTTACTACCTAGACTAGAAGGCTCTAAATCAAAAATGGAAGTGAACCTTTGTTCTGCTCCTCTCCTCCTACAGCTGGGACGACAGCAGCTCTGTGAGCAGCGGCCTGAGCGACACGTTGGACAACATCAGTACTGATGATCTGAACACACCCGCCTACTCCGCTGTCAGTTCATCGCGCAAAAGCAAGGGAGCGCAGGTAAGCACTAACCATTTGGTACCCTACCTTAGCACCTGGGATCTGATGTCATTCAGGGTCAGTAAGGATTTTTAGCCATGCTAGCATTGCAGTTCCATGGATGGCAGTGCTGGACTGCCATACTCTGAACTTCTTATGAGGAGCTCTACTCAGTCTGTGAAAACACTGGTATAATGTTCCAAAGTTTGATGATGATATCAACAAGGTCATCTTAGTTTGGGCTTGAGACTCTAAAAAAAGAGCCATCAGTACAAACAAGAAGTGGACAGGAAGTGGAAAGATGCTTTTGAGTTGCACAATGAGAAGTGTACATAGGTAATCTTTTTGTAGCTTGTGAAAAAAGTCAGTACATCCCGGCCATTCTTTTTTAAATCTGTCTCTTGCAATATTGAATCTCTTTAACACAGCACTGCTTTAACACAAAACATGAAAGGGAAAGTATACAAAGCAATTACAGAAACTGGTCAATAAGAAAATAAGCACTAAAACATCAGACTAAATTCAAATGCTGAGTTCTAAACATGTTAGTTTAGCATGAAATCAAGGCCAGTCTGTATGTGAGTTCTGAAATCACAGCTGAGGGAATTAACTGCAGACTGAAGGCCACTGCTCAGCTCTCCTCACAGGCTTTTGCCGTATTCTGCCAAGTATCTTTGGCCCCTCATGAAATACTCAACAGACTGGGCTCTTAAGAGACTCTGGTGTTGCTAGGGAGACTGGCCATCTGTTAAGGTGGGCTAGTTATCACTGCTGTATGTGTGTTTGTGTGGGTGTGTTTGTATGCGTCCCAAAAGAGGAGACCTGGACACGGGTGATTCCAAAGATAGCTGCAACTTCACACACACAGACACACACCCTGCTGCTCCGTTTGTGCAGCAACTCACATCTCTTTGTCGCGGCTGTGTGTGTTCAAATAATTTTTCTTAAAGGATCATACAGGGGGGTTAGTATGTTTTTAGTTTTATATCATTATTTCTGATATTTTCAGTATGCCAAGAAAATAACTTTCTGACATTTAAATTGCTTGAGATTTATTGTGTATTTACATTGCCTCTACTTTTCTTTTTACTGTCTGCATTGCACTTCTATTACTGTAGTGGTGAGCAAGCACTATTTTTAAAATTCCCCCACTGGTGCGTTTGGGACACTACAACATTCAAGGTTTTAGCCACAGATTTCACTATTTTACTGAATCATCGATTAATATCTTTATGTGTTTTCTGACACACCACCACCACCACCACCACCCTCCAGTCCCAGAGAGGAAGCAGGTCCAAGCATGCAGAGCAGGAGGTGAGCAGCAGCTGGGCCGGAGCCGAGGACCTGAAGAAGGTTGAGGAGGAGCTTGACACGAGCATGGACCCCAGCAGCGGCTCCTCCCGCTGGAAGCCTTCATCATCCTCCTCTTCCTCTCAAGCCCAGGGCCAGTATGAGGAGGCCGGTCAGAAGGCCGCCGCGCTGGCCCAGATGTCGCAGACAGGTTCGTGGAGGAGGGGCATGACGGCCCAGGTGGGCATCACGCCACCCAGGTCCAAGGGTACCTCTGCTGCCCTCAAAACACCAGGTGGGACATGCAACACATTTTTTATCTTCTGGTAGAAACTAAGTGCAGTGATACACACAGTGTGAGGAGGCATTGATTAGGTTGCTCCAAAATGACAAGTGTCTTTGATTGACGCAATAGTGGAAAACAGTTGATACTTTGAAGTTTGGGGGGAAAAAAGGGTGGAAAAGGGCACAAATGCGCAAAACAGCATTTTCAACATATATTTCTGCACGATGACGCTGGGAGTGAAACAAACGAGCCCAAAGCCACACAATGCCGTTTAATTAGCCTTAATAAAGCCGTAATAAATTAAATATTACACCATGCAGGACATTTATGAGATTCTGTTCCATCTGTGTTTTTCAGATGCAAGTGTGTCATAATTAGATTAGTGATAAAACGAAAGTTAAAAAGATTCTGTTTCTTTTTGCATCAGCCATGGTGACAAAAGAATACGCTTTGTCCTAATGTACAAACATCTTTGTGTTTGATTTTAAATGACTAACTTGTGGTACCTTTGAGCTTGTTTTCCTTTTAGATAAAAAGGATTCTTCAAAGTTTGTTTATTTATTATTCTGTTAACAACTGTGCACCAATGTGTTCTCATGCAGTAAAAATTGTTCGGTCAATTTAAAACTAATCAAATCAAAAAAAGGAAACAACCACAACCACCATTACCTCCACCAGTGCTTCAATTGTTATGGAGAGCTTAAGCCAACAACTTAGAAACTTACCTTAAGAAGCTTAAACCATCTATGCAGACACTAACAGATGCATTTCCTACAGCAAATAATGTTGACCATTTATATTAGCTCTGTAATGACCCTTCACAGTTCTAATTTATTGGGATGACCTTCTAATGGACCTTTTTCCCAGCGGACATTTCATTTATCACAGCAGGAAAAGCACAGGTGTTACTAATAAAATGAATGATAGCTCTGTTCAATTCAAGTGACCCAGTAAGTCACGGCAGTGTGACAGTGAGCCAGCATGAACAATACAATGACTCTGAAACTGAAGAAGCTAAATGGAATTCAGCCGTCATTAATGTTTTGGGGGTTTTTTTTTACCTGTACTTTTCTTCCTGTCAGAATCTCTTCAGTGAAAAAAATGAAAATGTGCTTCACTTTTTCTACTAATATTGATGTTGGAAGAACATGTTTTGGAATGGAGAGTTGCAGTAGATTTATTGCCTGTCCTAAAACTGATGATTTGGTGATATTTCCTCCTGATACCTGTGCTTAGAGACTTTGCAGTTGCTCCTAAATTTTCAGTCCACTCAGCAAGATCAGCAGCTTTGTTGTAGATAAGTATTGATTTTCAGTTCAGCTGGCTATTGGCCAAAATATACACTAATTTCACTTATCCTGCTCATTGGCACTGCAGGTGGTGAAAACAAGTGCTGGGCCAAGATTTTGCTGAGGGTCATGTTTTTGTATTTGTGCTAATAAGTGTTTATGCAAATTGACAGGAAAAACTGATGATGCTAAAGCCTCAGAGAAGGGCAAGGCACCTTCTAAGAGTTCGGCTGGCATCCAGCGCTCACCCTCAGATGCCGGGAAGAGTAGTGGAGACGAAGGTAAGAAACCTCCCTCTGGCATTGCACGCCCACCAACCACTGGTTCTTTTGGATACAAGAAGATCCCAGGTCCCACTGGTGCCCTAATCACCTCCAGTGGTGCAACACTCACCAGCGGCTCAGCCACCCTGGGCAAGGCGCCCAAATCCTCAGCTGCCCTTGGTAAAGGTACAGGCATCGGAGGTGTACGTAAGACCAGCCTGGATGGCTCACAGCCCCAAGATGATGGCATTCTACTCAGCTGCAGTGGCTCCAAAGTGACCTTGCAGTACCGCTCTCTACCCAGACCAGCCAAATCCTCCAGTGGGGTAGCAGCAGGGCGCAGCGGGCACCGCTCCAGCTCCAGCAGCATCGACTCAAACGTCAGCGGCAAGTCAGCTGGAGGGGCAGCGACACAAGCGGGCACCAAACGCAGGGACGGGAAAATGGGCTCAGACCGCTCCAGTCCCATCACCATTAACCAGACAGACAAGGAGAAAGTGGCGGTGTCAGACCAGGACACAGCGGCAGGACTATCCACCTCCCCCAAGTCCAGCCCCACCTCCAGTTCAACAGGCCAGTCTGGCCTCAGGCAGCCGGGCTCCAAGTACCCCGACATTGCTTCTCCTACGTTCCGCAGGTCAGACACACAAAACATGCCTACAGCTTCTGTTCTGTCCTTGTCCCTCGCCATGTGTGTTTCTACGTGAATCAAGCATTTCATCACATACTTTTTCAGTCCCTTAATTATTAGCAATAAGAGGTGTTTAGGTGCAATATAAGTTTTGGTCTTTTTATAAAGATTCAGACTATGTCATCGACACATCTATTTCAAAATTTAAGGGTGCTTTCATTCATTTTGATGAAGTGATGTTTGTGCTGCTCAGTGATGTTTTTCTGATGCAGGCTGTTCCCCAGACTCCTCTAACAGATAGGGGCATTTATTGAAGATGTCATCTGTAGTGGTAAAGTCTCACCATGGCTAAAAAATACTCTGTCATCTCTATCAATTTTAGATATGTTTGGATTCGAAAATGAATTTAAGACACTTAATAAATCATATTTCAGCACTTTCATAGAAAAATTGATTGAGTGAGTTTACTCGGCTGCACAGCTAAAGGGTGCCATTACATAGATTGTTCCCTGGTGTAGGTGATAAGCCACTGCAGATGAAACATATCTTTACCCTGAAGATGGCTCTTCATTCAGGTCAGGCAAATCCAGCTTAGCAGTCTTGATCAGAACAGACAGGAGACAGGAGTTTGTCGGCACGCCAATCCCTGACTCATTAGAAGCATGCGTTCAGCAGGCGTGTCCAAACATCCGTCCCATCCGATCTGTCAAGCCGGCCCGTTTCATCTGCATGTCTTCAAGCTTTTTTCTTTTCTTTTTTTTCTCTCAAGAGAGTGTCACCTATACATTTTATGTGGTTGTGATGACAGACTGGGACAGGCACAATATGAGTAGCAGACTGCCTGAGCATATGTGGGAGGCAAACAGAGTTGAGTGGCCTAACAGATTAGGTTATTTAAAGTCACAGGGTTGAAACGGGCAAAGCTGTGAAAGCAGATGTGTCGATGTAAATTACTGAGAGTTCACAGCTGAAATGACTTTGGAGTTTGCTGCGAGGGATACAGTAAATGTGTTGGGGAGTGTGCTTTCATCTGTAGTTTAAAGCTGCTGTTACAATAAAGATGTGGGGATGTTTTAGTAACTGTTTTTCACTTTACCGCACTGATCCAATCGAGTTTCTTGATGCGTGTGACCAATGCAGTAATACAATTTCATATGTAATATACATTAGATAACCTCAACGTAATCCACTTTTTTCCAACCCCAAAGTAAACCACAATCCTTCATTTTCCAGTATGGATCTTACAGATGCTCATCACTAGTCCTTTGAGCATTTCTAAATGACTGCACCCACCTCTCTACCCCCAGATTGTTTGGTACCAAAGCCAGCAGCAAGGCCAGCTCTCCGGGCACGCCCGACTCTGGCAAGTGCCCGTCAATACTGGGCAGCCCCCACGGCACGCTGGCGAGGCAGGCCAGTCTGGACTCGCCCTCCTCTGGCACGGGGAGCCTGGGCAGCGCCGGCGGCCTGAGCGGTGGCAGCAGCCCACTGTACGGTAAAACCCCAGACCTGTGTACTGACTCCCCGGCCTCCAGCCCGGCCTCTGGCCTCTCCCTGCCCTCCAACGCTCGGCCCTGGCCTGCCTGTAGCTCGTCAGCTGGCAGCAAGGACACACTGAGCTGCCAAAGCATGACCAGTCTGCACACCAGCTCTGAGTCCATTGATCTGCCTCTGGGCCACCACGGGCCCAAGGTCACACGAACCGGCAGTGTCAAGTCCACCCTGTCTGAGGGGTGAGTAACAGGGAATACGATTGGGCTGAATCGTATTCATTGTTTCATTTGAGAAGAGAGACAAAAAGTATATCTCCCTACCCTAACATATAGACATTCAATGCAGAGGAAGCCTAAGTAATATAATAGTAATAATAAAACAAATTACAATAATAAGAAAAAATTCACTCATCCAGCACACAGTTTGGTTGGGTTTCTTTTTCTGGTGTGGTTTTGAAAAAAATCTTAACTAAGTACATACTATATTTAGTGTATATAGTTACCTAATGTCAGTTTAAAAGTTTCCAGTCTAACCCTTTTACTACTGACCTGTCGACTTTTCCACTTTAACACATCAAGACAGTATTAGTTGTGGGTCCAAAGTCATGCCAGAAAAAGTACCACAGTAAATTCAGATCATTTCAGACGCTCATTCCCATGAGAAGTCTTTTTCAGGGTGTTTCCATTGTTTTGTCCACACACTTTGCATGCATATATCACATAACATAGAGTAAACATCGCACAAGTTTATTTTCCCTTTCTAGTAGCAGTATGTCTCAAAAATGAAACAATTAATTTAAAGATTGCCTGTGTTTTATATTTGTAGTCTGTTGTACTGTGATGCATTATTAATGTCTTTGTTTCTCCATTGTGTATGTCCTTGCATATGTGTGTGTGTCAGTGTGTCAGAAGTCAAGTTTGTAAAATGTGACCAAAGTCTTTTTCTCATGTATCACAAAAACAAATGTTTTCTGGCGTTCATCTGATTCACTCATCCTCTGTGTTTTAACAGCATGCCTCTTGACAGAAACACGCTTCCCAAAAAGGGACTGAGGTACAACACATCTGCAGCCAGATCTCATTCTCAACTGTTCTTATTTTGTTCACTTACATAGATCATAAGTATACATTTGCATGAAAATAATCATTCTGATATCAAGTGTACTTTCCATGCTGTTGTATGTGTGGCATGGTGTGGCACCATCTATAGCAGTGATTCCTAACCAGTGGTACCTCTGCAATTGCTTAAAGATATTTGGAAATATTGTGGAGAAGCTTAGCCAATTTCAAAAAAATAGAAATTGCAATTTAAATAAAACAAATTTAGTAAGCTGTAATACCTAGTTATAGCTAACTAATTACCAAGCAGATAGAGATGTTGAAATTTAAAAGTCAGGCAGCTAAAAGTGACGGATAAACGTTTGAAATATATAGCTTCTCTAGCACTAAGTATAAAGGATAAACAGTTCAAAAAGTTGGCTAAAACAGATGGATAAATCTTAAAATAGTTCAAATAGTTAGGAATCTAGTAATGGATAAATGGTAAAATAGCTGAAAGTAATTAATAAATGGTTGAATAGCAAAACGCAATGGATACGTGGTTGAAAGATTTAGCTAAAAGTAATGGATAAATTAGTATAACATTGCTTAAAGTATTGGATAAACAGTTAAAATCATACTCATAGTAAGTTGCTTTGGACAAAAGTGACTGCCAAATGAATGTAATGTTAATGTAATGGATAAACAGTCATCTTTAAGTAATAGATAAATGATTGAGATAAATAGATGCCGATGCTCAAGTTCATCTGACAGGGTTGTTGGTGTAAAATTGACCAAACAAAGGGTGGGAACCACTGATCTATAGATGAGCAAATGTGATTATCTCATGTAGCATTCACACTTCAGGACCAAATTTCTGCCCAAATCATATTAGCTGTTGATTAAGATTATGCGGAGAAGAAATGCAAAATACATTTTCATCTGTTTTCCTATTTTCGCAACGCATTTTGGTCACTTGATGTACGAAGTAAAAGTTTTTGACTTAAATGAGGTGTCTTTCCAAACCCAAATGAAGTCAAAGATTAGATTCTAACTAACTGAAGTGAAAAACTTTGATGCAGTATGAATGATGCCACAGATGATCAGGCAGAAATGTGAAATGTGTGCGTCCGTCTGTGTGTGTGTGTGCCTGCTACTCTTTGTGCATCCTCATCAGATTCCCATCTCACGCACTGAAATGCGGCATACACAGCCGCCATGACAGAGCAGTTCTTCCTCAGCTCCCAAAATGGACTAAACCTCCTGATAGCATTTGCTCTGTTAGCAGAGGGGGAGAAGAGGAATGGATACTTTGAATTTAGCTGGGACTAAAGGGACTGAGACAGAAATACCATAACCCATTCATCACAGTGGCACAACCTCTGCAGGGGCCAACCTCTCTAGCCAATTATACAGTACTGCTGCAGAGGGGTTTGATGGGACATGCTGGTTTCAAACCATTCTTTCATTTAACAGCACATTTTTTGGACCTAAAAGCATCTGATCTTCTACTACACATGTCTGTTGGATGTGATGCTCAGTACAAACTGCAGCGTTTTCTCAACAAATTTTTCAGCCGTCTGTTGACATCTTAAACTAGGCAGGGTTTTTTGCCTGATCTTTAGATTTCTTACAAGACTAATAATTGCCCCCTTAAGTCATATAAATAAGCACATTGGTCCGGCTTAAAGACATTTTGAAAGCGCTAAGTACACTGAGTCAAACACTGACCCTTGGATTTTTCAGTCCGTTCCATTTCAAATCCAGTGAGGACCGAATGCTGCTGTGTCACACCATTCAACACACTCTGAGACGCCCAATCCCTGGTGGAGAGAATACGAAGCACAGGCGTGGGGGGAGTGGAGCAGGGTCAGATGTGACAAGCGTAGTAATGGGGGCGTTGGAAGGAAGACAGCGCTGAAAAGGGATGAGTGCAAACTCAATTATCATCCTCAGAGGATTAAATATGGCCGATTGTCATGCCTGCGATAAGGGGGCCTTCTGCCACTGAGCCACTTTGGAGCTGGGGAGAGAAGAGATGAACAGCAGTGTTAGCGTGTTTGGCAGCTTTGAGCCAAAGAAGTGTGTGTATATATGGCTGTATGGGTATAGATGCATGCATGTAAACATCTATGTGGTGTGGCTGCATGTTTTTTACCATTTGCTCACATGCTTCTTTTAAGTAGCCCGGCACATATTTTGTAGCTCAACACAGAACTTCCCTGCTTGGACCTCCAAATATGTCTCTTTTTGCCTTGAGTTTACTGTGTGTTTGTGGGTTTCAGGTACCCTCCATCCTCCCGACAGACATCCCATGAGGAAGGCAAAGAGTGGTTGAGGTCCCATTCAACAGGGGGGCTTCAGGACACAGGCAGTCAGTCCCCACTGTCTCCTCCTGGAGCTTCCTGCACCACCACTGGAAAATACCACTACTCCAACCTGTGTAAGTCTTGGAATACACTTTAACTATAGTGCATATCGGATAGAAAGCTGAGTTAGCGTATGTCCATAGGTAGTGAACATGCATTTTTCGTATTTGTTTTCAGTGATTTTACTTGGCAGTGTAAATATTATGTAATTTTTCACAGCCAAGAGTCTTAGATAAAACTTTAGAATTGGCCATTAGTAATTAACATCATGTAAATAGTCCAAAATTATTCTGACTCTAGGCCAACTTAAAGTAAAACTTAAATAAACCAAATGGTAAAAAATAATCAAACAAGTGAAGAAGAATGTTCTGCAGTCAAAGGAGCTCTCTTATACATGCAGTTTGTCTCGGAGGCTGAATTCAAATATCACAGACATAAAGGAACCAACAAGGACTGACAAACAAGGAATACAAAGGCACCTAAAACCCAATGGCCCATATCTGCAGCCCACACAGACCATTTTTAGTGACTTGTTGCACATGTGCAGTGTTCACAAATCAGTTATTTTGTAGTTTTAAAAAATGGTTTCAGCAAGACTTTTATGAGGGAATTGGTGTTTTAATGTTTTCTATTCATTAACATTCTGTTGGGAACTTTAATGTCTTACTCTTTCATTATATGTTCTTTAAATGCGTACACGAGTTCTTTTGTTCTCTTTCTAATGTCATGATGATTCAGAAGGAATGATCTTGTGAAATGAAACGATAACGACAGTAGAAACATTGCCTTGGAAACAAACTGGATGATACTGAATCTTAATCTTAATCTGAAAAATTTATAGCATGTGAGCAGCATTATTCAATCATACCCGGCTGTAAATGGGTTCTTCATTCCTGCATGAATGAGTGATCACTGATGCATTTTACACATGCAAAAATGTACCTGGGTAAATGTAATAGGGGAAAAATATACCACTGATTTTGGTATGTTTGTTCTATGTGCAGTGAGCCCCACTAACATCAGCCAGTATAACCTGCCACAAGGCAGCAGCAGCATGAGCCGCTCCAACAGCATCCCTGCCCAAGACTCCTTTGACCTGTACGGAGAGGGTCACCCACTGGGTGGCAGCGCAACCTCCCTGGAGGAACGACCACGGGCCATCAGCCGCTCTGGCTCCTTCAGGGACAGCACTGACGAAGGTAGGACACACTCTGGGACACGCTCTTAAACGCACTTCTTAAATGAACCGTGTTCCAGAAATGACCTTGCTACTAAGAAGCTGTTAGAAATAATTTTAGGGCCACATTCACCAAAGCAAAGTTCCATCAGTCATCAAGTACTTTAATACCAGATTTAATGGGCTCTCGCTGTGCATACTGTGAGTGACTGGGCTGATGGCTCGCTCTGTTCTGATCTTTTTACGGGTGATGTAAGAGGCTGTGATTACATCCGTATAGAGGTCAGCTTTTTAACAGGCAAATCATGTTTTTCTTCACTGCCTTCTTAAGAGTTCACAGCTCACAACATCTGAATGAGTTACCATAGCTGTCAAGTGCTAATTAGCAGGCTGGGTAACCAAGAATAAATGAAAACACAATTGAAATTAGTTTTCATTAAATTTCCTTCAGATTCATTAGAAAAGGTAGAATATTGTGTGGTCACATGTTCATTTAATCTGTACAGTTTTCAAGTACTTTTCAAAATCTTTTTTTATCACTCATAACTGTCCATATCTGCTTACAGTCCATGGTTCTTCATTGTCTCTAGTCTCCAGCACATCTTCACTCTACTCTGCGGTAAGTTGATGGCCAGCTTTTCCTTCTTTACTGCTCTTCAGAATTAGAATTACAGTCAGGTGCTATATATGTAAAATGAGTAAGCTAGTAAAGTAAATGTAAGTAAATGCTTATGTTTCCAAATGTGTGATTGCACAACTGTTTGTTAGCAAGTTTTACATAACAACTTTATAAGGTGATGATGTGTCAGTGTTTCGTTTTCAGCTTGTTTTTCCATCCCAAAGTGGCCCAAAAATATCAGTTACTACACTTTACTGTCTTGTTTTGTTTCACCACCCAACAGCAGCTCCAATTTTTTAAATGTCTCAGCTCATAGTTTAGAAACTCAGTACAGCTCACACAACAGTGAGCTTGGAGAAAAATTTTGAGACAGGGAGATTTTGCTTTTCAAAGTTGATTGTTGGTGCGAATTTAAAAGAACTTCTTCGCTAATCTAAAAGGGCTTTGTACAAAAGAGTAACAATTTCAAGGCTGAATTCATCCAGATTTTTCAACGCCTTCAGCTCTTTCCCCGCGATGCAGAGTGGCATTAAATGTCACATAGACTGTCTTCCAATATTTCTGCCTTGTCCCTTCTGTTTCTGTAGAACCAAAAAAATAACTTTGTTCATGCTTCCTTGGCAGATAAGACTCTGGACAAGTGTTTGGTTTCTAAGAGCACAGGCAGTGCTCCAGTCTTCGCATTCAGTGAGGCAGCAGATTAGTTTTAGGGAGAAAGATCGATTACCACCCACCTCCGCCTGTTTCCAATTGCACTCACAAGTTGCAGAGGAAAGGCCTGGAAGAATGATGGAGATAGTTTTGTGTACAAAGTTTTCCCTCAGGTCAAATTAATTTGTTTGTTTGTGGTTATCAAAAACATTTCTTTTCTGTCTAATTTTATCCACTTCAATGGCATTGATATGTTCTGTCATTCTAATCTCATTTTAATTAAAATTTCATTTAATTTTCTTCGTCTATGCATTGGCCAATGCTTCTCATGCTCTATATTCTAATTAATTTTAAAAGATGTGTGATTGAATATAACACATAGAGCCAAGAACTCTTTTTTTAAATTCTGTATGCTTCTTCCTTACAGACGGAGGAGAAAGCACACTCAGAGGTAAGGAGGTGTAATATTCCATCTGTCTGCATGTCTGCTTCTCTTTACCACCTTCCTACTGCATATTCATACAGTTTAAGACATTTATACCTTGAAGCTGCTCAAGCTGCTCAGTGCCGCACTGTTGGCCACTGAGTAGCTCTGCTGTCGGGGGTGGGGGTTAAGTACCTTGTTCATGAGTATCTCAAAAGTAGCTGGGAGGAAGAAAAAATTAGTCTCTCTTATTTAGTTTCACATGCATGTTTTGCTGGCCTTTAGGTGACAGCTGGCTGTTTTTCTGTGTCTGTGTGTCTTCATGTTTCTGTGTCTTTCTGTTGTGCTTTGTCTATATTCAGAGTCTGTCTGTGTCAATCAAAGCTCAAGCAGTGATCTTTATTCAGCTTAATTTGGCCTACTATTGATGAGCAGCACTAAAAAATACATAAATGCAATAAAAGTGATGTTCTACAGTTCTACAGTAAAGCAATTTAACCCCGTGTTGCATTGCTTTTTTATCAGTAAATCTTCATCTTAATCACAAATAACCACACAACCTTACTGCGTTTCATAGCTTATATAATTTATTCATTATGAAACTTACACTATACATATGTAATGCATGCCCTGCCCTTTGGCTCTTTTTTGTTCATTCAGCATTCCTGTTCAGTTTATCACTGATTCTTCTTTGATTTTCCAAATTTATGGTCTGATTTTCTGATTTCCTGTGCCTTTTCCCTTTTTCTCTGTCGTTGTTTATTAGTGCTTTAGCTCAAGCTTGGATCGGACAGCAATGGCAAATACACTGTGGTTGTTTTAACCCTGCCAGATGGGTATAGTTTAGCACTTTGAGAAAGCTCAGAAACTGAGAATAATGGACTACAGTCACTGTGCAGAACCACAAGTGACCTAATGGTTCTTCTTCCTTCAAATCTGACTAATATTTGATGTTTTCTACTTTCAGATCCTGAGACAGGTGACCTACACATGACTTGAATTTGTCATCATTTACTTGAGACATGTGTTGTTATGTTGGCACAGCAGCAACTTGGCTAAGCAGTGTTGGCATTGAGGATGAGAAACAGCAGTCAAAAGAAGTCATTAAAAGAACTTGATTGTAATTCTCAGCTGAGTGAAAATCCAGATCTCCTGTCAAAGTTGTCAATGAAATGTGTTGGAAACAAGAAGGAAATAAGTCCTTTGTTCTATGGATTTAATCCAAAAATAGACCAACATAAATCCAAATATATTTTGATGATGACACCAATTTGGAACTCAGCGCCAAGATCTTCGGTCTAAAAGAAACCAAATCATATCTTGTGATTGCCCTTAATTTCTTGTACTAACTACATGTTGTCCACTTTGGTAAACTGACCCATCTGGCACTTAGTTCATTATATATCAGGTATTTGCAACGACTATTTGACCCAGGTCAGGAATACTTACCTATACCGCTGGCTTCGCTGCTCAAAGTCTAACCATGAGAAAACCAGTGCTGTGGCTTGTGATAACCTCTTTCTTCGTGCCACATCACTACATGCTGTTTGATGGAGGCATGCAACATAGTGTTAATTTTTACTCTTCTCTTTTCAATCAAGGGCCAAACAGTCCAAAATTCCACGGTAATCCCCCACACTTTGTGTTCACACTTCACCCCAGTGTCTTTTTACACAGTATTACCTTGTAACTGCACAGTTTTTACATCAAAGTTATCAGCATGGGAGTTGCACGTTCAACGCCTCTTTTCATTACAATCAGTCTTATTTTCTTGATGTTATTTCTGGAGCATTAACTATACGTTTACCTCTCTCTTTCCCCAACCAGCAAATCAGAAAGCTGCGTCGGGAGCTGGACGCCTCACAGGAGAAGGTGGCGACCCTGACATCTCAGCTGGCTGCCAATGTGAGTTTGTTTACTTCGAAAGACGCTGTCTAAACAGCCAGCTCATTTGCATGATAACCTGCTGTCAGGGAGCTTTTATGGGAAGCGTTGCCTATCGAAGCCCTGGAAGGAATATAAATCTTTGAGACGCCCACTAATTCCTTTTCTCTGTGTTTGAAGCCACTGTGTGTGTATTTAGGTTTTTGCTTGTTTGATTTTGTTGGTGTGTGTGTTTTTGTGTGCTTTTCCTTAGATGGGATGTTTTCTTATGCGTGTTTGTGTGTCTACGGTACAGAGAGGATTGTCTCTTTGCTTTTGTCTCAGCCGGTGGGGTTTCAGCGAGAACAGGAGCCTCTCCCAAATTCAACCAAGCAGGGAGAATCAAATAGAGGTAGACGGGAGTAGAAAGGGAGCCGGGAGATGAGGATAAGTGAATCTAGACTCAAGTGCGTCATGCGTGGGTGAAACAGAGTGAGATACAGAGACCTCCAACCCCCAGACGGAGTCGTCTTTGTGCTCAGATGCAGATAGATCGACAAACTCCAGCGTGTGACTCGGCTCAGCCTCCCCACCCTCAATGCCAAGTGCCTGATCAAGCGTGGAGGCAGACGGGGTCTTTGCATCGGTCCGACGCTTTGATCACAGAGTTGTGCAGAGCTGAAACTGAAGGCTAAACTGCAGGAAAACTTGTCCAATGGAAGATGAAGCTGTGACTTTGTGTAAGAGTTATATTGGGAAAGTCAAATAACTTTTGGTTTGTTTTGGTCATTTGAAATAGGGATGATTGATGGTGAATCTCACATAGAACTTCACATTTACAGTATAGTCTGAGTGGAATTATTCACCTTTCAATACTCTTAAAGGACAACTCCACTGATTTTACAGAGCAAAGTCTGTTTACAGGTGTTGGGAGTACCACTGCATACTAAAACAAATTGTATAAAGCCTTTAGTGTCTCCAGAGGGAGCTGTGTGAAGTCTATGTCTGTGTTTGAAAATGAAAAAAAAATATCTGGGGGTGTGGAGTAGGAAAAAAGTGAACTTACCAGGCCTCTGTAGCCCGCTCCTCTCTGCTTTACTTCAATCGGTGGAGTTCCTATGATGTTCAATACAATCAAAGAGGAATTTCATGATTAAGTCCTGTAATTTACTTCACCCCTACCCCCTCAGGATTTCAACAATGAAGTTTTGAAATTTAGAAGACTTGAATTACCTAAAGCAGAGACGAGTCACTGTTGATGGTGTCAACTCTGTAAGACCACCATTAAATCCTTTAGCTGCCTCACATCTTTAGTGGCTAGTTCACACGCACATTTTATGTGTAGTGTTTTACATCACTGAAATCATTTAGAATTCTCACAGTTTCTGTACAGTTCAGTATCGTTATAGTAATTCCTACTGATGCGGCATCATTATGTTAAGTATTTGAGACTAGCAGGATTTTCGTCATCCTGCAGCAAGTGGCAAAGAGATGCTGCAACACTGTGACAATTTGAAGCCGAAAAAACATTCAAAAGCTAATCAAGTAAGTCTGGGTGAGAGCAACAAGTTCCACTTTGCAGGGGCCAACTCATTTGTGATATACTGTTGAGTATATTTTAGAACATATGTTGCCACAGCTTGTGTAGCTAGTTTTTGGTAAGCAGCAAAAAGAAATCTGAAACACAATATCACAATATCGAAAGATGTAATGTCGCGCCATATCTGTTGTTGATATTGACTGGCCCTTAACAGGGTCACTGAGCCTTAAAAACAGCAGATAAAAAGCTACCAGTCTCATGCCTCACTGTGCCAAGCCATATGCAAACACTTATACAACATAAACCCATATATGCTACTGCTCCCACTCAGGGGAGCTGTCAAGCACATATGGGTAGTGGGTAGACAGTGGGAAGGTAGTGTGGAGGCTTGGGGAGAAAAAAAAAAAAAAAAAAACCCCATCTCTGGCTGTGTTGTACTGGAGCTGCATCACACACTGTATCTACATGACAGTGCTGTGGGTTGCTGGTGCTATAAGCTTCGTCTTATCCTCCCGGTGGGGAGTGTGACTGGAAATGTCCTCACACGTTCTCCACCCACGGTCCAAAACTTGACACTCGCTGTGACATCACTTAATCGTTTCAGCCTGAACACGTGGAAATGTATGCATGTGTGCAGGAACCTACACATTGGTAGATACTTGGCTACACACATACCTGCCGTATCTTTTGCACACACATTGAGGCTGTGATGTGCAAATATAAGTTGCATGCCGTTACCACAGAGAGAAAAACTGGGGTTTTCAAAATGTCCACTTCTCAGGAAAAACAGTATTAGACATTGTGCTTCCTTCATGTGATTTTATGTAGCACCAATTTCTTTGTCATTTAGTCTTTAATATGTATAAGTTATGGTGTGTATACTAAAAGGTCATTTCAATTTGGTTGTGGCTTCATCTTGATGTATATTTGACCTTATTTTGTGGTTTTAGAAAGAACTTCAAGCATCCAAATGCCAAAACTTTCTCAACGTACAGAAGAACACAATTCTTAAAGTTTAATCATGAAACAATACTAAAATTAAAGTCATGATGATATATCAATGTATATTTTAATGTTAGAGAGGGAAGATATTTCATGAGGCAAAGATTGGCTGAATAGTCTCAAGTGTTTAATTTACACTGGCTGAATGCATTTTCAATTCATATCCTTTATTTTCATCGGAGCCAGAGAGGAAATTCTTCAGTGATTGGGGTCATCGGATCTTGATTGCTCTCATTTTCTGTGCCACTTCATACATAATTATTATTATCTTTTTGACTTGAATTTGGATCTTAAATAAAGTACTGGAGATGTGTCAATACCCTCAGCATGCTCTCATGGAAAATGCCTCTCACATTAAAAACATATTTGCTGCTGCACTGTCATGTTGGATTAAGTGAACTACACAGACGTCATTTTGATTAACTGCGCGTTTGTTTTTCATTTTATTCAATAAAAAGGAGCAGAATTAGTAAAACCAGCATCCTGCCAAAGGGATTAAGAAGAACAAATGCTGCCTCCGTGCCGAAGTATTGTGCTTTTTCCAGTCTGTGAAGGGGATATATTTTCCTGCCTGGACTGACATTAAATCGGGTTTAAAAGTTCACACAGGCGCCCCTCCTCCCCTCTCAATTCCCCTCCTCTTTCTGCTCACCCGTCACAGTGTCACCCCGACCTTGTCCCCTTGCCCTTTCTGCTCAGCCCTCCCTACCCCTCCCTGTTTCTTATTTTTCTCCTCCTACCTCATTTTGGCTGTACTCTTCATTATCATCCCGTTCCCGTCCTCTTTTCGTCCCCTCCCCTTCGTGCAGTAGAGTTTAAAGAATGTAGCCCAGCAGTAGGTGCTGGCTTAGTCCACTGTAGTCGTGACTGTGCGTCGTCCATCTTCCGCCGACACACAACCCCCTTGAGATGTCGTCCATATCTTTAACGGTGGCATCTGGCACCACGGATGACTTCTCATCGCCCAGTTCACTGGTTTGGCCCACCGTCAACCTCTACCCCAGACCCCAGGATCGGGACGACGGTCAGAAAAACTGGGGTTCAGGGGCTAAGCGCGGCTGCCTGGGCCGGGCCCCAGGAGCAGGACAGATGGGTCAGCCATGGGATGCGTTAGTGTCTGATCAGCACCTCCTACAGGGCAGACAGGTGGGCAGAGGGGTGTTGAGTCGGAGCTCACAGGTGGAGCTGGAAAGAGATGTGGAGCTGGAGAGATGAGTTGGAACAGTTGGCATTTCTAAAGGTCAAGACCTTTGCTGATTCAGCCAGGGACACAGAGTGGAAGAGGCAGCACAGGGTGCTACTGTGTGTGTGTATGTGTGTGTGTGTGTTTCTGATTTATGAGGTCCTCAAAGGGTGGAAAGATGAGGGATTTTTTCATTTTGCACATTTTGGAGCAGATGCTGTAAAATTCAGTAAATGAAAGTTCTCAACAGTATGATGATGCAAATGTTTCTGTGTGTGTGTGTGTGTGCATGTGTGTGTTTGTGTTAAGCAGAGATTGTCTGATCGGTCTGGGCATGCTGCCCACCTCTCTGTGACACACCAGGCCTGACAGGTGTCTCAGGGTCTCTAGCTAAGGAGGAGAGGATGAGCTGGCAGTACACACACATACACAGATTTTACGGTCTCAGATTTGCACAAGGACACACAACCATGAACATAAGGCTTCACCAGACATCCAGACATAAACATATATTCAAAAAAACACATGCACAAACAAATCCAGTTACACATCCAGACACACATACAGGTTCGGCAGAGCAGATGGCGTGACGTCGTGAAACATTTGCCATCCTTCAGCATGTCGCCTCCGTGTCTTCAGATGACAGATGAAGCCAGGGAGGGCAGCCCTTTTTGATCTGTGTGCCTCTGTGATAGCCACACCTTTCTCTCAGCGCTGAGTGTTTTCTTGGTGGTGTTAGTTCAGTAAGATGTTTTTGGAGCATGCTCAGATGCCTGATTCACAGCAACGACGTAACAGTGAAGTCACATGAAACGCTTCTAACAAATTCCCTTTTCAAATAAACTGTTCTGAACAAGCTTGATGTGAACTTGAACCCTTGAAATCTGAGAGTGACTCAAAATGAAGGGCTACATGTTTTTATGTTTGTTTGTCTTTCTTTTTAAAGCTGGATAACCCAGCAGCAGTTCTTTGTAGGGTACAGGGACCCTCTTCAGGAGGGCACAGTAAGAGCCTTTAGACTTGTGGGCAAACAAACTTTTCACAGCAAGTCTCATTTGGTCCTCAGTCGTCTTTGGCTGGACTGAAAACTCACTTCAAAGTTATCATCACCAACCAGCACACCAACTCAGTTCTCTGTACTGGCCGTTTCTTCAAGGGAGGGCCTTTTTTTTTAAAGAAAAATATTCAGCATGAATATTATATTTAGGCAAGTTGTATGTTGTACTTTATATTTTGACTGAGCATATTGTCAAGTCCAAATTCTTTTTGGGGTCAGTTTTAAGATATAGAATTTCTCTAGTTTTCATATTATAAAGAGATTAAAACAATATTTTACATTTGCATGTTCAATCATTTTAAATCTAGTTTGTATAATTCGCCTTAAAAACAACAGATGCTATAAAGACTGAAGCTGAAGACTGTATTTGTGTCTCTCTTTGTGTCTGCAGGCTCACCTGGTGGCAGCCTTTGAGAAGAGCCTGAGTAACATGACCTGCCGCCTGCAGAGCCTCACCATGACCGCTGAACAAAAGGTACAAGCGCTTAGTCCCGAATATGAAATATACCGCATTTGAACTCCATGGCAAAGGGATTACAGGGAGGAGAAATGATTAGAAAGAGGCAACGGTTTGACACTGAAATAGTGCGGTGGAAAGTAACAATGTGGATGTCGGGGGATGCGGATTAATGGTTATTTTTTATCTTTAAGGTTCAGTTCCTGACTCGTGTGAAAGATTTTCTACTGAAGTTTTCGTTTTCATAGGTTTTTCTTATTAAAGTTTCAGTTGTTGCCGAATATTTCTCTAACTTTACTCCAAACCTTCACCAAAGTTGTTTGACTTGCTTAAACTACAAATCCTTTTACTTTACAGGCAAGTAAAAGTGTCCAGTTTTGCACGGGCATGCAAGGGTCCCAAAAACCCATTTTAAACCAGTGTATTCTCTAAAAATCCTCCTGCATTTATCTGCCTCAAGGTCTATTTCTCTCCCTTTTCATACAAGTCAACTTTTCAGAAGGTTTCAGAAGAGCTCGAATGACAGTGAAGCACTGATCACACAGCAGCTGCAATATGTTCAAAGATATATCCCTACCACAAATTATGAATACTTCCCTCTGTTCACACATCCACACACACACACTTACACACACACAGTGCTGACGAGCCTTGGCAGCTTTTTAATCCTTTATAAATTAAAGCAGACTGGGATCTGGTGGGATGTCTTTGTTAAACAAGGCTGTCCCAACTTTTAATTAAAGTAGAAACCCTATCTGCAGCCCTCAGTGGGTTTTCGGGCAAGGCAGAATAGGAGACTCCCTCTATCTGATCGTGTTGGTTCAACAGAGTAGAGCTTTTTTGTTCTAAGCAGGTGGTGCTGGGGTTGGGGCAAATCCACTGGGAGACTCCTATCTTCTCCAAAATACCCTCCCTTCATTTTTGTCTCTCATTCCCTTCCACTGAAAACCATGCCAATGCCAGATTTAAGAATTTGTTTCCAGTGACTCAGCACTTGTGTTGATTCCACACATTTGGCAATAAAGAAAAACATTTTTTGGTGCGTCATCCTTTTTTTAAAAACGGTCTCTCTTTCCCCAGGAGTCCGAGTTGGCTGAGTTGAGGGAGACAATAGAAACACTAAAGACCCAGAACACCGACGCCCAGACAGCCATCCAGGTGGCGCTCAATGGCCCTGACCACCTGCACAAAGGTAATGAAGAAACCAGCAGGAGATGTTGGACCAAACTCAAATCATCTGACGTTTTGAAGAGACCTTAGTGTTCCAAGAGCGGATGCATTTTTTAGCCTGATTGGCCCCAGGGGGAATTGAACCCCTAATACTTGAAGTGTTTGTGCTGCATAGGTCACTTTGCAGCACAAAGCCTTGATTAGTCATAGAAACAACCTGAGTCAGATGTGTAATCAATTTTGTGAAATGACCTTTTTTCTCATAGCTGCTTATTAAAGCCGAGCTGACTCCAACATAGCTGAACACCAAAGTATTCATTCTTTAAATTTCCATGAAGTCAAACATTTTTTCTCTACATTTTTTTTCTGCAAAAGTCATTCAATGTCTTTTTATTCCACAATTCTGTCTCTAGCTGCTTCATTGTTAGTGGCAGAGTCTGACGTTCGGTTAGGTTATTTCTAATGCAAATCCAATATTTCCTACTGCTGCTAGTTCACATTAAAAGTGTTTAATCTGCAAAATACAGACTGGCTTCCATTTTTAAGTAGTTAATGCAACACATTTGTCAGTGTTATTAGTGATCTTTCATCAAAAATGTGCATGGAAAACTATGTGAAAACAATGTGCAGCATGAAATCAGATGACGGTTGCAATTATTTTTGGGTTACATCAATATTAAAACAAGGTGAGCTTGTTAGGCTGCGCTGTATTTCTGACAAAGTAGCTACTCAACAAGTGTTTGCTGTAGCATTAAACTGCAGTATCTGATACCACCAGTAAGTTCAGAGAGAAATTTGTAACAGCAAAAACATATTGGTACAGGGATCATCATTGTAGGTGTATCGCATCCTTTCAGTGCACTAAGAAAGATTTTGTCTGTCATTTCCAGACCTGCGGATTAGACGGCAGCACTCATCCGAAAGCATGTCCAGTATCAACAGCGCAGCCAGTCACTCCAGCATGGGCAGCCTGGGCAAGGATGCCGAAGACAAAAAGAAGAAGAAGAAGAGCTGGGTAGGTGGAGAAACTAAAGAAACTGCCAGCATTGTGAGTCAAAAGCTGTAAAGAAAGGCTGAGTCCAAAAATGGACCAAAACAAAGCAAATCTCGGATCTGAACTGCTCAACTGCTCAAAATGCCAGAAAATCTAAAAGGCAAACTGCAGCTTCCTCCCACAAATACAAAAATGCTGTAAATAACTCCTCAACAGATTCGCTCCGCTACTCAGGCTGAAGTGTACCTGCAGATAATGCAGCTCAGGTGTCTTCATCTCAAACTTTTCCAAACAGACATCAAGAGACTTGTATTTTTACATTTACTTTCTAGTCATTGTTTAGAAGGTGGATTTGCTGGTGAAAGACTCCTAATTCAAAAACATATGAATTATTCAGTGTCAGTTAAGCTTGTTCAAATTTACTCTATATGCCTGCATTAAAAGATTAAATGTCTTCTTTATATAGATGAAGGCATTTGCATGGATCTATGAACTAAAGCTTATTGTACTGTTGCACCAACTGAAAGAGCTTCAAAATCAGCTAAATGCCTAAAAAGTGAAGCGTGAAATCCAAATATTCTGAATATACCTGCACATAGCTTGACCTAACCATGAGTTCAGGAGGACAGGGTTTGATTGCGGCAACTCTTCATTGAATCAACACAAAAGTAGTTTGACCATTTCTACCCCAAATAACATTTTTTTATTGCTATGATTTGTATTTCCTTTCTTCTTCCATCTGTCATCCCTTGTGAAGTGGGCGTTGGCTCAGCAGTGTGAGTGACTCAGCCTGTGAATAATTGGTTGATCCAATGTCAAACCAGTCACTGGTCGTGATCAAGTCACCACTTACTGTCTAACTTCAAAAGTGTTTTTTTGTGTTTGGACACTTTTGAAGTTGGAGGCAGAGCATACTGGGATTCCCATAGGTCATCTGCAAAATCCTAAAATCCCATTCTCGTCTTGCTAAACGCCATCGCATTCTGCCATCATATCCCCGTTGCTAGGTTACAGTGCTGAGATGGTGTCAGCTGAGTGGCTGAGGTACCAGCAGTGAGGGTCAAGAAGAGGAGTCAACCACAGTGCAATTATTGTTTGAAATACACTTTGAATTTCACATAAAACAGCATGCAAATTGGGTTTGGAAAGAAGCAAAGTGGCCACTAAAGTCATGGATGCTGAAGTTGAGCTTGAGAGTAGGGCAATAGCAGCCCAGAGGTTTGAAAAGTGCTAGTTGAATCTGTGTGTCAAGTGGGGAAGTCTGGGCAGAAGAGAAACACTCTCACTTCCCTCAACATCTACTGTCATAGTACTTTTGAGAACGACTCTTAATCCCTCAATTACTCAATTGATTGCTCAAGTTTGAAGGTCTAAGAAAAATTCATTTTAACTACTGTCTCTTTTTAGGAAAAACTGGTTTCTTTGCTGGATCAGTTTAAAGTGCCCAAGATGTACTTGCTCCTGCTTTGTGGTTGCAGTCGAGCCTTTTACTTTTGCTTTATACAATACACGTCTGCCATTTCCCTTTCTATGCTCACAAATGCCCACAAATCAAGGCAAAAGCCAGATTTCTTAAATGCAATACACAACTATGAAGTCCTTCTCTCTGATTTCACTGTTCTTTGCTGCACTCTGCAATACCAGCTCAGTGTCCCTGGCTGGAGAGCTGTTATTTGCTGCAGCCCCCTGAGTCAGACAGATGACATATTAGAAGTTCTGTCTCAGCCAAAGAGCGCAGAGCCAGAGCCAGTTTTTAGACTCTGCTGCAATGCAAAACGCCTGCCCTTGAAATGAAGTGTGTGCTAACATCCCAAATGTTCACCACTGAGAGTGACACCCTAGCCTGCTATGTTAAATGAGACCCCCCAAAAAAATTCAAGTCAGGCTCATGAATACAAATCAATCCCTTATTTAAGCAGCAATTAATTATTCATTTGCATAAATTCTGCCTTGGTGCACACATGGGTGGAGACATGGATAGAGTTGAACTAAGGTTACTGAGAAGTAAGTGAAGAGTGAGCAGAGAAGCAGCGGATCATGCTGACAGTGTGACACCGGAAGGGTGAAATAATGAATAGGTAGAGTGTCCTTCAATAAGCCAGCGGCAGGCCACGTCTGACCTGAAGTAGCCTTAAGCAGGACACTGATTCGTCATGTATGTGGAAATCTGTCATAACTCAGACAACTCAAATTGTAATCGGATAATTTGAAGTGCCAACCAATCTGGCCTCAAACTGTTTCTCCCTCAAGTCACAATTCACATGACACTGAAAAGGCCATTGCAAGATGGAATATGTCACAAGCATGGCAAAAAAAACAACCTTTTACAACCAATTTCCACTCAAATCACATGATCTGGTCTCATTCTCAAGTGTTTAAGGTTTCAAAACAGCTACCATGTAAAATTTATTAGCACAGCTTTAAGATGACTCATAACTTTCACAACTGATAAAGTGCCTCCCTGTCATGGCAGTAAGCATTTTGGAAAAGCTGTCATCAGGTTTTTTTAAGTGATGGACACCCATGTTCCCCTTCATAGGCTGTCAAACATCTCAAGATAAACACGGCTGTGAATGTCTGTCAAATATTCTCTATCAGACAACACGGAGATAAATAGATGATTAGCATGTGCTGAACGTAATCGCAATTGCAATCTTCATTATCGTCGTCCTTGCAACAGCGATAACTGTATCAGACACATTAGCAGCATTTAGCTTTAATCACTCATTAAGTGAGCAGGAGTGTGTGTTTGCGTGGCTTAACGCTGGGTGTGTTCTGCATCTTCAGGTGGCTGATTCCATCCCAGCTCAGGTCAGTGGCTCCCAGAGTGTCTTCTGTATGTGTGCTGTGGTTATCCCCCCATCCTCCCCTCCTTTGCTCCCGTATTTGTTCCTCTTTCTTCCCCTCTCAGAGCAACCTCTTCTTTCCCTTGTCTGGAAACATCGGCATGGATGCGGCAGCCCTCCCCTGCCCTGCCCTCTTGTCCTTCCCACCTCCTTCGTCTCCTCCTCCCTTGTTCATGTTGATTGCCTGTTCCGCCCTAATTTCTAGGGTCATTAAAAAGCCTGGTCCTCCCTTCTCTTTGTCTTTCATTTCCATTTCTACTTACGGCCTTGCTTTTTGCCTCCTTCTTTACCTAAACCAGACAGTGACCATTGCTTGGAAACAGCACGGAGTGTCTTCCTGATCTGGCAGGATGTGATGTCACCAGAACTTATTTTATAGGAACTGACATGTTGTGAGTGTAGAGGTTGGTTGGGGGCGATATTGACGTCTTTGCTCCGTTGTGTATTTGTGTTATGTGTCTTCCAGTTACGCAGCTCCTTCAAGCAGGCGTTCAGCAAGAAGAAAACCAAATCCCAGTCGGCCCATGACGAGATGGAGGAGATGACCGACTCGCTGCCGTCCTCACCCAAACTGCAGCACGACAACAGGCAGGGCAGCATCGCCACGCTGCGCTCTTCACCCTCCACCACAGAGTGAGTTTTTACACGTGCATCCAGTCTTACACACATACGTATATACATAAATAACTCTTTCCCTTTCTACATACTTGCATATATCATTGCATACAAAATGAAAAACAAATACAGTTACCCTGTTTGTACTTTTCTCTAAGTCAAAATTCTTTTCATTGTTATCTTTTTGTTTTGCACAAATGTTTGTTAATCCTCACCTCACCGTTTACCTCTCTTCCGACCTCTGTGTTCATCCTTTTCTTTAACGTCTCTCCACCTGCTGTAGCAAGTGCGTTTGTGATAGCAAGTCCTCCCCCATTTGGACGCCAAAGAAAAAGCAAAACGGTCATATGGTCTACAAGCACAGATCTCGGTAATAGGCACTGTGTGGCATGCTCCCAGGGAGTGTGTGTGCAGTGGGGTGTGTTGGTGTGACTTTCCTCTGCATCTTAACGCCACAGACACTTGTCGGATGTCGGAGGTGATGATCTCTCTGGTTCACAAACTGGACCAGGACCTCTGAGGTGACCAGTTCCTGAAAAATAGCACTAGGCTGAATCAAGGGTGAAAAGGATAAGCAGTAATGATTTTCTTACTCATGCCAAAATGAATTGGCTCTATGTCACTGCCAATGGGACAGCATGTGGCCATTTTGCCAACCAGCGACAAGCATGCACGTACTGTACACATCTGCTGTGCTGTGGGGCAGCTGGTGAGATCATTTCCTTTTTAAGAAGGCTTTTCTCAGGGGCAGGAGCATGTGGACGTTTCAGTTTTTTGACTTTCACACAGTGAACTTCACGAGTGTGACGGATTCTTGTTGTGTTTTTTGAATTAGTAAAATAGCATTGCATCTAACTCTAGGTGTTCTATTAGCTTGTAGTGTTTATTATGTTAATAACTGAGCCATGACAATGGGACTGCTACCCCACCACCTCCTGTTTATCCCATAACAAAGGAGGTCTTCATTATAACTGCAACTTTTATACTATAGTTGTTCATTGTGCAAGCAAAGCTTTGTGAGAACCACAACTGGAACATGTCCAAAAATGAAAAAATGATGAAGTATTGTAAATGGGAAGGATTCACTGTCCCAAATGTAAGCAGTTCCCCATTCACCTCCATGTTGTATCTGCCTGTGCGGTTTCCACCACTGACTCCAGCTTCCCACTGAACATCAACTCTCTTGTTTCCTTTAAGTGTCTATTTTTCTCTCTCAATAGTGTGTGTGTGTTTGGTATAACCCTCGAGTGACCCCCTCCTCCTCCCTGTGTGTAATCCCGGTTGCAGGCTGTGTGAATGCACCGAAGCCGAGGCTGAGATCGTCCTCCAGCTGAAGAACGAGCTGAGGGAGAAGGAGCTTAAGCTGACAGACATCCGCCTGGAGGCACTTAGCTCCGCCCACCACCTGGACCAGATCCGAGAGGCCATGAACCGCATGCAGGTGAGATCACGTTCTCCGGCTAAACTGAGGTTACTCTTGTGCTGACTAACCTGTGGGTATCAATTTATGTTTGACACAGGTCAAACTGGAGCAGCATGCAGAATTTCCCATTTGTGAGGAGATCATGGAAGTGAAGAAGTCAAATATAAATGTCAAATTCAAATTGGCTTTAGTTCTGTTTGCCAAACATGAAGGATTCTGTATTGCCATCAGTCATGTTTATGCCCTTCTTGTATCTCATGGAGAAATTACTTTTGGTTGTGCTTCAGACAGGAAAACTACACTTCGTCTGTCCAGTTTATTTGCGCTATGGTGGTGTGTTTCTCCCTAAAGGTGTTGGAGCATGACAGCTACCAGTTAGAGAGCTAACAATGCATTTAGTGGATAGCTGACAGGGCACCAGCGGGCACCAGAAGGCAAACTAGCTGATTACTCATACACACGCACTAACGCAGAGCCTCTCACACGGCACAGCTATACACTCAACAGTGTTGCAGGCTAGCTATTAAATTGTTGTTCATGATATTGTCTCAGGGCTTTCATTCTTTTTCGGGCGGGCAGGAAAATCTTACAGCTCCTTTTCAAACCAAGAACCAACCCAGTCCAAGAACCAGCTCCAAGAACCACAGAAACTCTTCTCAGGAGCTACACAATGAACTAATGTTACCAGTCACCTCTAAACCCAGCAAAAACAGTTCAGTTTCACACTCAAAAATGAAAATTTAACAGTCAATGACAGTAAAGAAATACATTTTAAGGGAAGAGTTTGACATTTTGGGAAATATACTTATATGTGTTCTTGCAGAGAGTTAGATAAGAAGATCAGTACCACTCTCAAGTCTGTCTGGTAAATAAATTCACCATTCAGACTCGATAGCCGTTTCACTGTCAGCAATAACACTAATAAGCATATTTCCCAAAATGTCAAACTATTCCTTAAAGTCTGAAAGTCTAAACATTTTGGAAGAGTAATACAAGAAAATAAAAAAAATAAGAGAAAATGTGATACTGTGACTTGCCAGCTAGTTTCACAAAGTACACTGGGCCTTCAAGCTGTTTCACCTCCAAAACTGTGAATTAATAAATGACTTGTCAGTGTCTCAGTTTTAAAGTCAAGGTGAACACGCTTCAGCAAGGTTGAATTAAATTGTTTAATTGCGCATGAAGCTGAATGAAAAGATACAAAGTGAAGTTTTCTCTCTGCAAATACACATATTTTAGTTATTTATATATTTCCTACTGATGTATTGCAGTGAGACGCCACCCATCAGTTCAAAGTAGAATGCTCAGTGGTGCTGCGTCATTTCATATTCTTAAAAGAAGCACATGTTCAAAGAACATCACCATAAATGTCTGGATAAGTGGATCTTTGTAGATGTGGATTGCCTTGTCTGTAGAAGCCTATATTCTCCTCTAAGATATGGGGATCATGTAAGGCTCCTTATCTGAGACTTACCCTTCAGTACAAAGAGAGCCTTGAAGATCAAAAAGCCGCTTACAGCCCATAATTCCAATAATACTGATTCAGAATAACAACAGTGGGCACCCTAAATGCAGGAAAATGACCGTCTGCTGTTTGAGTAGACTTAGTGTCTTGACTGCAGTTTCTCTTCAGTTTTATATCTAATCTAATTTTCATTCTTTTGTCAATTAATAGAATGAGATCGAGGCACTGAAAGCAGAGAACGATCGTCTCAAGTCCAGCGGTAACGCCACGCCAACGGTCACGCCCATCAAGACGGCCCGGCCACCCTCAGAGACCTCCAGCACGTCCTCATCCTCCTCACGTCAATCCTTGGGGCTGTCGCTCAACAACCTCAACATCACTGACACCATCATGTCAGGTCAGTTCAGTGTCAGCTCTGGTGTGCGTTGATCTGAAGTGTTTGTGTAAATCAACGTTAGCAGCCTGCAGTTTTCTCTGGGAGGTGAGAACAGTGAGCGAGGGAGTGGTGGAAGTGAGTGAAATAGACTTTATGTCTTGACAAACCCAAAAATAGTACATCCTAGAATGCTCTCACTGGCCAATCAGGACAGAGTATTCAACAGAATACCCCTGGAATCTAATTTTTAGAAGGACACGTTGGCTCTTTTTTTCTTTCAAAACTGTTGGCAGGTGCGTTCAGCTAATAAGAATTAAACCTCCAAGTATAGCATTGTAAGTACCATGTTCTTACGTCTGGTTAAGCTCCAGGACACATTTTATGGTCTGCAGCAACTCTCAGGGCAGGAGGGTTTTTTTTCTGTGGCATCAACTTGGATTAGCTCTCTCCATACTTGCCTCAGTGAATGCGAGAGAATTGTGTTTGTGGAGAGAAATGATCCGGAGGAGCCACATGAAATGATGAAATAGCTGCTCTCTCTACTGCGAGGACTCACAACGCAGCAGGAGCCAGCTACACACACACATACACATTCATACATGGACAAGCTGAAAATCTCTCCAGGCTTGCTCCGTTTGAGAAGCGAAAGAGTTTTGTCCCTCTCACTTGTCCTGTAATTAACATAGAAGGCACGGCTCTCTCCGAGGACTCAGGCCCTCGTTAATTGATGGAGGGATGAGCCGAGAGCAGTGACGCGTGGGAGGACGAGTGGGCCAACGGGCCGTTATCACCCCAACACAGAACCCTCAGTTAAGGGAAGCCAGCCGAATACAAAGTACCCCCTTCCCTCTCCAAAATGGAGCCTGGGAAAAAGAGAATGAAGAGAGACTTATGGTTCGAGCTGTCAGTGGTGTGGTTGTTGTCAAAGGTTAAAGGTGACGGGAAACTAACAAATAAGTCAAACTTGCACTAAGAAGAAACAAGAAGCACTGATTTGTGCTCAGTGGCTCAAATGTATGACTTCATGCTGCTGTATGGAGATATTAGTGTCAGGCTGATGAAAATCAAAAGTCATTTATTCCTTCAGGAAATTCTCTCGGTTACCTGTTGATTTTGTCCCACTGTTGTCATGATACCAGAGTCCCCATCCTCTTACTGACTAAATGTTCAACTCTCAACAAACACCTTTTTCTGTTGAATGATTTTCTATCTTCACTTATTAAAAATTCTTTGTCTCTCTCCCTTAGATTTTACTTCCATTTCATTTCCTAACACACAGTCATTCCCAAATTATCATTCTGAGCACTCACTAGAAAAACATTGATTAAATGTAAAAGTCATTATCACATGAAAGAAACCCATTAGCCATCTTTTACTTTGGAGACTGTTTGTCCATTTCCAGCTATAATTTGCCAGCAGGCAAAGTAAGAGTTTGTTTATAATGAATCAAAGCTCTGATAGATTAAAGTTGGCTGTGTTTCCTAACAGAAAGTTTTGTTTTCAGATATTTTGCTAGATGACGGCTATGAGGGCAATCTACGCAAAGAGGGCCGGAGTGTGCGAATAGTGGTTACCATCAGCAGCGGGCCAAATACCACCAAGGTTAGTGGAAGATGTTATAATATTGCTCTCTTTCCTCAGCTACAACCACTGTAATCTTATTTCTTCTGACCCTGATGTTTTCTTGTTTGATAACTCTTCAGGGCACACAAAGCCAGGAGTACCTGATTGGATCTATAGGTGTGAGTGGGAAAACCAAGTGGGATGTCCTGGATGGAGTCATCCGACGCCTCTTCAAGGTAAACAGACCATTGCGTGTAGGTTCAGCTCAGTTATTTAGATACATGTGTTTTTTTCACTACAGACATGTTGACTTGTCATAGTAGGAAGGAAAATCTTCAATCAATAACTAATAACATTAATGATGGTTCTGCTCCATTTAGGTTTATCAATACATCCTGCCAGTGTCAAGTCAAAATGTTGAGAAATGTTCGTCCAAATATTTTACAGCAGTAGAATTGTGCTAGTACAAGCGAGGCAAGATGGTGTTGGCCTGGATACTCGAATGGATATTTTGGATGGGAAGTAATGTGGCATTTAATATCTACATAAAAATTCAAGGTTCTGCACTGATCTCCCTCTGGCCTCATCAAGTCACGTTTGGATAGCGGTGTAAATGATTAATCATGTCCTTTTCTTAAAAAGGTGTTTAACACTACTGGATATTCATTTAATTTAAAATACAACTGTTTCCATATATATATGGAAAAAACTGAGTAATGCATGCGCTCTTATTACAAATGCTGTATCCATACAGCCTCACATTTAGGCATTTCATTCCACTTGAGTGCCTGGAATTAAATTCTGTATATCACGTCCTGAAGGCAGACTTTTTCGTCTTTGAAATTAGCCGAATCTTCTGAAGTTAAACTGAGTTTGTGACAGGTGCATCGGAGGACACCACAACAAAAGAAAAACCTCCTGCACCCAGTCTTCGTTACTGCTAATATATTCATTTATTTATATTTCAGTCTGCTTGACTTTCATCAGGTATATAAATTTATAGAAACCAATACGTTATTAAACAAGGTTAAAGAGCAAATTCATTTTTAAATTTGCGTCATCGTCTGCTGGTTTGGGTTTTATGTGTAAAGGGTGTTAACAAACCAGTTGTGTCTGATTTGCTGTGTCAGATTCACAGACAAACACACCAAGCTCCACGGTCAGTTTGAAGATATATTGGACAACAAGAAACACAGCCTATTTTTTAACATCTATAGCGCAATTATTCATTTTCCTCTGTCCTCCCTCCCTGCAGGAGTATGTGTTTCGGGTGGACCCTCTGACCAGCCTTGGCCTCAGCTCAGACAGCATTGTCTGCTACAGGATGGGCGAGGTGGTTCGCTCACACGCCTCTGAAGTGCCTGAGCTGCTGCCCTGCGGCTACCTGGTGGGCGACAACAACGTCATCAAGGTCAACCTCAAAGGTATGGCAGCAAGGAAGGAAGTTTCTATTTCAGGATTACAGTTGATGTAGAAACCAGGTTGTGATTCTGAAGAAAGCGATTTGGAGTATTTGTATCCATCCTCCTTCCTCTTCCCAGGTGTGAAGGAGAACAGCATCGACAGCCTGGTGTTCGACACGTTGATTCCGAAGCCCATCATCCAGCGGTACCTCAACCTGTTGATGGAGCATCGGCGGATCATCCTCTCAGGACCCAGCGGCACCGGCAAATCCTTCCTGGCCGCCAAGCTGGCTGAGTACATCATTTCCCAGATGGGGCAGGAGGTGACGGAGCACAACGTGGCCAGCTTCAACGTGGACCAGAATTCCAGCAAGGTAGGAAGAGGAAAATTTTTGGTGCATTGTGGCGATTTTTCTTTGGTGTGTTCACTCTCATCAAGTTGGCCTTAGCTACCATACTTATACTTTAGTTTCATGACTTCTTGGATCTCCCTCAATGTTATGTTCTGCTGCTCAAGTGTGTACAAATTGGTCTTTCTGTCTCTTCTACTTTGGATGTCCCTATGATGACTGGATGCTGGTAAAAAACCTGCAGCTCTTAGTGCTTGGATTGTGACAGACTCTACTGACTCTGACTCTACAAGCTGACATTTTCCTCTGATGTTTCTGATCATCCTACAGCATTAGGAAATATACTAGCATTTAAATAATGGACTCCAGAATGTCACATGCATCACAAGTGAATGTTTTTTATGTTAAGAGCAGGGAGACAAGCCTGAGCACAAGTGAGCATACAGATTTGTAAGAAGTAAAAAATGTCAAAGGTTACTAATAAATGCTCATGTAGCTTTTCTACCATACTTATATATCACTTTGGAGCCTGTGATTTAAAGGTTAGTTTAACATAAATAAAAAGGTAGTTGGGACTCCATGGGTTCATGTTGTGCCCTGTAAACTATTCTATATCAAACCTCCGCTTCAAGCCCTTTGCGTTCAGAACATTGCATCCAGTTGAAAACCTGCTAATGCTTTCTGCCCCAGGATCTGCGTCAGTACCTGTCCAACCTGGCAGAGCAGTGTAACTCCGAGGAGACGGACACAGAGCTCCCCACTGTGGTCATCCTGGACAACCTCCACCATATTGGCTCCCTCAGTGACATATTCAACGGCTTCCTCAACTGCAAGTACCACAAATGGTGAGTCTGAAATGCATTGTAGCAATACATTTATTACATTATTTATTTTAGTTTAGTAGTAATATTTTTTTGTTTTGTTGTTTATTTTTGTCTGCTGTTTGTCTGTATGTTGCTGTATTGATAGTTGTATTTCTATTTCTTATATTATGTCACTCTTCTGTTATTATGTACTGACACATGACTCTAAAATGAGATGGTACATCTCCAGGGGTTTATAATTCAATTTGAACTAAATAATTAAAATCTTAACTAAAGTAACTGTACTGTCAAAATAACACATTTTTAATAATTATATATCTCAAATATCGCTCTGGCCAAACAGCAACATAATGCTGCAGTTTTCAAGTCTGCATTTTTCTCAGTTATTTCATGAAGCTTGGTTGTGACTGTTAATCCTTATGTTGTCTTTGTCTCTATCCAGCCCTTATGTCATTGGGACCATGAACCAGGGAGTTTCCTCCTCTCCTAACCTTGAGCTACACCACAACTTCAGGTTTGTGACACGCACTTTAACCACAACCTTGTGTGTACAAATGTTATTGCTTCCACAGAAGAACGATTTGTAGTTTTATTTGCTTTGCCTCATCTCACCTGTCAGATAATGTGTTTGATTTCCATTCTGTGTCAACATGTAATTTCTCACAGATTGCAAACTACAGGCATTCTTCCACAGGGAGGGCTGTAATTACACCTCTTGGTTAATTAGCCTCGTTAAATGAAAATGAATAGACGATAATGCATGTTTTGAGTCGGGACCATTTCTGCTTGGCATGTTTGACTAGCTGATAATTTGGCAAATATAAAGTCATTAGGGAAAGCTCATTGTGGGCCAGACATTAATTTAATATGAATCTATTATATTAAAGTGAAATAAGCCCAAAACTTGTTATTTTGATGGAAGCCTCAACATCTCCGATATGAGCTGCTTTGGTGATAAATCTGGTTTAATAGTGAGCTGATTTGTTTGCTCCTCTGCTTCCATTTCACCATTGATCATCTGTCCTGGCGTAGGTGGGTTCTGTGTACGAACCACACCGAGCCGGTCAAAGGTTTCCTGGGCCGTTTCCTGCGGCGGAAGCTTATAGAGACGGAGATCGATAAGAACATGCGAAGCAATGACCTGATTAAGATCATCGACTGGATCCCCAAGACCTGGCAGCACCTCAATGGCTTCCTGGAGGCACACAGCTCCTCCGATGTCACAATAGGTCAGTCTCACACACACAAGCGCACACAGTTTCTCTCTGTCTCTATGTCTTGTGTCTGTAGTGCGATACAGCCTGTAGTGTGCCTAAATTTAGCCACTGTCTTTCTACTGAACACTCTAATATTCAGTCTTTGATTATTAGTGAATAAAACATTTAGTCATCAAAGTGTTTTACATGCTCTTGTGTCTCCACTCTTTTGCAACACGTGTGTCGATAATCTGCCCCATATTTCTGGTCCTCTATCTTCCATGCAACAAATACTCATCATCTGGACTTTTGTCCCTACAGGCCCCCGTCTCTTCCTGTCCTGTCCCATGGATGTAGAAGGCTCTCGGGTTTGGTTCACCGACCTGTGGAACTACTCCCTGGTGCCCTACTTGCTGGAGGCTGTCAGGGAAGGGCTTCAGGTATGTCCTGACAAAATACATTGAATGAATTGAAGACTTTTTTTTTGTTGTGACTTTAATTGCACACCTTTGATTGTGCCACGTAGTAACGGCAGCTATTTTTCTATGTGTCACTGTAATTTAAAATAAATTATACATTATACACAGAAAACATAGTGATCCACTACATTTCAGGAGGAAGTATTGTGCTTTTTACTCCACTACATTATTTTGACAGCAATGACATTTCAAAATAATTTAAGTATATATAGTTGCCACTAATTCTGCTTCCACTTTCACATAAGTCAGTCATTTTCCGCACCACTGTGACTGACAGAGCTGTGTAAATGATCCAAGATGATTACTGAAACTGAGAAGATAATGAAAATCACCACACTCTCTGATTTTTATTTCACTTCGTACAATTCTCAGGCACATCAGATGCACGTATATGGATGTATATAATATAATATACATCAAGCAGATGAGTCCCTGTGCGCATAACCTGCCACGTATTGCTGGTTATTGTGACTGCAATTCCTTTACACATGCCTTTTCCTCCCCATCATTCACTCATCCATCACTCCTCTCCCTCTTCGACACGCCTGCAGCTCTACGGCAAAAGAGCAGCATGGGAGGATCCATCCAAGTGGGTGAACGACACGTATCCATGGAACGCCGCCTCACTGCAGCAGGACGGCCAATCACTGCTCCAGCTGAGGCCGGAGGACGTGGGGTACGACGGCTATAGCTCATCCAAGGAGGGAGCCTCGTCCAAGCAGGTGTCTCAGAGTGACACTGAGGGAGACCCACTGGTGAGGAGCACATACAGAGCAAAGTAATGCTAGTGTTATTCTGTAACATTCAGGTGCTTCTAGATTATGTATAGCATTTAAAACAGGTAGCAATATAGGAGAATGTGGAAGTTAATTAAAATAGTCCCAGTGTAAGAAATCCAACAGTAGTAAAACATGTGCTATGGAGTGATCCAAACTAAATGATTTAATTCCAAAAAACAAATATATATGCACATACGTAATGCAGATTCATAAAGTTATTCAAAACAAGGACGCTTGTTTCCATAGAAACCTTAGAGGAGTGTTACCTTGGCTTTTTCCAAGTAAAAAATACAATAAATAGATGAGCTAGTAATATAGGTAGGTGGTATTGGCTCCTGACACAAGCTCCGCACACGTACACACTCACACAGGAGGATGAAGTATTCAGGAACAGGAGAGAGAGAGAGAGAGAGAGAGAATTAATTTCCATTTGGTGGGTTATAGCAGCCCAAAAGGAATTAAAGAGTAGTCATCCAAAAACAACTGGCTTGATTTAGCAAGTGTGTGTGTGCGTGTGTGTGCGTGTGTGTGTGTGTGTGTGTGCTTGTGCGTGTGGCCAGGCGAGACCATTTTGAGTGCAGGTGTGCCGAGCCTCATTTTAGGAACACTTGAAGCAATGCGCCAGATGCAGCAGCACTTCTGCATTATTTAGACCATTAGCTCCATTGCAGGGATGAGAAGTTCTGCAGTTTTATTGTGGTGATTTACCGCAAGCTTTTAAAAGTGCTTTTGACCACATGTAAAGTATAAAGACAAAGTCTTAGGTTTTATCATAGGCCGAAAAAAATGTTGACATCTGAGACCCAGTAGTTCCTTTACATTTGGAAGGCTGAGCATAAGTTATTCACCAGAAAAGAGAAATTACAGCAAAGAGTACAAACATAATTGTGCTATATTAAATAGTCCATTTTACATGACTGCCTAAATGCTATTAAAAATGGATGGCTACAGCTTAATGCTGATAAAAGGCCCTGATTTGCACCCCTGCAAGTCTTGTTGCTAAAGTGTAGGACAGCCTTGGTGCCTTCTCTGCATCCGTTAAATCCATACTCCGAAATTAAGGTGTCAATTTCAGCCAGCCGCTGTCGTTTGACCAGAACAGATTCCTTCCTGTTCTGCAATTTCGCAATTCTTGAGATTGCTTTGGAGCTTTGCATGATCAGACATCAGTTGTCATTTGACGTGCAGTTTGAAGGGGGTCATGACACCCGTTCATTGTAGAATAGCACAAAGTACCACTGCCTTTCTGTCTTTTGTCAATGGACAAAACCGACTGCAGGTCAGTTGATCCGTATGGTGTGAGCATAAAGGTTCTTTCCACGTAGAAAGGCTGAAACAGGCAGTGTGAGTTAACACAACGTACAAGATGTGTCTGCCCAGCTTCAGAGATCTCCTGTAGCCTCATGTCACCAGCTGGTCTCAGAGGTCTTCTGGTCAGGCTTTGTTGTTGTTCATTGCTCCAGGCTTAAAACTGAAAGAGATCTATGGCCACTGTTGACACCTTGACACCAGATTCAGATTTTCAGATTTCCTTTATTTGTCATTTTTATGCTCTACATAAAAACGAAATAGTGTTTCACACATGCCACCAGTCAATCAATTAATATACTTCAGTGCAATATATAAACATACAAATAAACCTAACAAGGTGGCATATAAATAAATTTTAACTACTTACTTCAATCCCCACAACCACAACCATATGGAACTAGTGGAGGACATCAAATCTCTGTCCAATAAACAAGCTACTTTGTGAGTCATGTGACTTTTCCAAGCCCCAGATTCCTTGTAACTGTATAGAGTGAACCTAAATAAACCAAATCCAACAGTGCAGCAAACCTCAAGTTCATTTGAACACAGTGTCATAGAAGAACAATTTAAAGTACTTGACAGAGTAATAAAAAATAGTTAGAACGCACAGTCTCTGTTATTAAGACGTTTTGGGTTTTTTTGTTTGTGTGTGTTGCGTTTTCAGATGAACATGCTGCTACGGCTGCAGGAGGCGGCTAACTACTCGAGCACGCAGAGCTGCGACAGTGACAGCACCAGCCACCATGACGACCAGCTGGACTCCTCGCTGGAGTCGGCCCTATGAGACCAAGAGCTGCGCCGGGAGACTCCGAACCCCCGGAAGGCCCGGGAGCCTTTGAGCCTCCGTCGCTAGCAGACACCCCTATAGCGCACAGATGTATGATATATGAAAAGTTTTATTATCCAAAATGGTATACCCACCATTTGAAAGAAAACACATATTTTTACATAACAATGGTGCAATATTAAATCAAATTATTGTATGTTTTAAAGAGCAGTAGCCAACTTGGTCCTCAGTGGTCAAAATGATAAACAATCATACAAGTTGGATCCGTTATATTTTAAACCCATTAAATAGGAAGGTCCGCTAGTCTTTTTTTTTAATGGATGTATAACATTTTCGAATACAACTTTTCATATCTGTGTAGGCAGGACGTGTCTGATAAGGGACAGTAGTTCCTCTGAAGATGACCTTCAAGGAGTAAATCACACTTGTGCTCAGCCACGATGAGCCACAGATCACTCCGTTAGTATAACTTTGGGTGTCAATCCCACAAAGTGTCAGAAAAAAAAGAGAAAGCCAAGAGTTTGACATGACAAAACTGGACTTTTCTTTTCTTTTTTAAAAATCCCAGATATATATCTTCAGATGTTTACAATGGGTGGCAAGGTTCTATTGTTTATGTCTTTCCTTGTTTACAGAGGTGCTTCTCACACAGACACACACTCACGTACACTCATACAAATGCACTTAAACACAGGCAGCAGGAGGACACGGTCCTCTAATCAGAGGCTTTAATTGGTTCAAGCACCCATGTGACCAACAATCCAGCCTGCCAAAGTGTCCTTGAGCAAGGCACTATTTTTACCACCCATCTCTCTACCCCATCTATTGAGCGAGGCAAGTCAGAGGAGAATAGTGTGTTTTCAGGTGATGTAACTCCCTCTGGTGGTCACAGTGGAGGCTCTCAGCTTTTCACAAACAGTGGCTGTAAACAGAAACCCACAAATCGGATTAATTTTGTGGTCAGTAACGTGTCGGGCTAAGAGACGCTTTTTTCATCTCATTGTTTGCCATCCTATTTGAGTGTCTTTGCCTTTTCTCAATTCTGCACCTCTGTGATGACCCCAGATGTGGTTGAGACAGTTGCAAAGCCTCCACAAGCCCAACTTAGGATCACAAGTATTCCATTTTCATAACACACAGATACGGCTCACAACCCTCCTGCTCAGTCGTCGGTTGAGTCCGTGGTGCTGGTCTCCTGCCCTGAGCCTCCTCAGTGTCAGGCACTGCCAAGCCGCTCCCCGCTGCCCCGCATGCCAACAACAAGCACAACGAAAGCCCATTGTCTGTGTGTCATCCAGCCACATTGCTACTGTGAAGAAAAAAATGGACAAGTGCCAATGTTTCGCTTTGATTTACTGCCAAATGTGCACACACACACAAACACACACACGCATACACTCAAACATACACAGAGACTTTACACCACAATGCACAGCTCACCATGGTTGTAAACTTAGATTAAGTTGTTCTTGGCCTTCCACGCTCCACAGCCTGTTGTCACTTCTTAGCTCAGAACGCACCAGGAGAACAGCAGGCAGCGCCCTCTGTGGATCATCACTGAACTGTATCAACTGACCGTTCACTAAACCCCTCAGATGAATAGTGATTGTCTAATCATTAGCAACACCACGTCTGCCAAACTTTGGATTTCTCAGATGGCAAAGCAGTGTGCATCAGGATGTAGTTCGAGAGACACTGTCTTCTTTAGCCTCATCGATCGTTTTAAAATGAGTCAGCAGGAAATATTCAAAGACAGCTGAAGACAGCATTTTAAACCAATTCATGGAGCTAACATTAGCTTAATGTTAAGTGATTGATTCATCCAACTAAATTCTCAGCTCAGTGGCTCGTCCTTCACAAACGATGGTTCGCTTTTCACTAGTTAGTGAGCTGAACTGAACATTCGGCTCCATCACTACTGTTGTGTAACTGATGCATCAGCTAGAAATGGAAAGTCTGCTTTTGTTGACCTCTGTCTGAAATCAAGTACCTATTGTTAAAAAATTACTAAGAGTTTTCAGTGGCAGATATGGTATTGTTGTCACTGTCAGCTGCATATGTGTGAGAATAGAAAGCTTGACAGGCGTAGCAACAGTTACTAATGGTGCAGGGATTAGTTAACGGTCAAATCTTAATAGCTGAATTCCTGTGTCATTTGCATGAACCTGCATGGAGAACCAAGCAGGTGGGATTTGCTGCAACAGGGAAATTCAGAAAGTAACAGGAAGGAGGCAGTAGACTGACTTAAAAATTTCAAGGCCTTGACTCCGACACATATGAATTAGAGCTATGACGCTGTTTGATCAATCAACAAAATATCAGTAGTATTAAAATGAATGATGCAAGCCGACATTTGATAGTCTTGTTCAGCATCTGCACCCATGCAGGATCCATGAGGTACCAAAAAGGAATCCAAAGTATTTTCAAATGCAAGTTAACCAGATCAGCCCAAGAGCTGAATAAGGGAACAATGATACTGGTGCTTTCTCACTGCCTTAAATGTGCAAAAGTTTGGGAGGCATCCTCTGCTCCCATTGGCTATAGTGAGAAGAAGAGATGTCGATGTCAGATGATGATCTGCTTCCTGCTACGTCAAAGAAGCTGCTTGTAGTCGGACAAACCGCCTCTTTTGTTTTGTGTCCCTCTTCCTCCAAACCTTCCTTTCTTGTTTCTGACAGTTAAAGTATAAAAGAGTTGATGCTGTATTTGAATTTAAAACTGACCAATATTGTAAAAACATTTAAAAATGGGGTGGGGTATTTTTTAGTTGTTGTTTTTTGGCCCAGTTGAGCTGGGCTCACTTGAACTGACAGGAGCACAACCAAACTGTTTTGGGTTTTCTAGCCTGACGAGCATGTTTTGAAGCTTTTTAAAAGGGGATGCATTGAGAAGAGACCTTTATCGTTATGTATGCGTGTATTGGATGGAAGCCATTTTGAATTTTGATTGTCCTCTCTTTGTTTAACGAGTGGGTTGGTTTTGCACACTTTGAGGTGGGGGTGGGTTGTAAATACTTAAGTCTTGCACAGTGAATCAAAGATGCATTCTGCCCTGTTGATGTTACAATATGCTTAACCCGCTGAGTAAATTATTGTACTTTGAAAACAGAGAGAAAAAAAAAGAAATGCAAAAACTCAACACGCTGTCAGAAACAGGTGTGTGTCTTGTGGTGATTGGATGTTTTGCCTATGCAGGAGGCATACGGTGTACAGTAAGAAACTGTTTTTTAACTCACTAAAATCACAGACTGAGAACAAAAAATAGGCACTTTTCCGGTATTCCCCCATCCTGCCATAATATTCTCTGGATCCTCTCCGTCTTTAGGAATGCCTGTTGCTCCTTAGAAGCACTTCCTCTCTGGACATTTTAACCCAAGCTTACCGCCACGTTAGGCTTGCCAGCTGTCCGAGGCACCGAAGCTGACCTGACACCGTACTGTATACATTCACCAACAACCTACAGGTGCTACTGGTCAGTCAAAGCCCATCAGAGACCAAGAAGTCAAGTTGTCACAACCTCAGGACAATCCTATCCCCTACAATCCTACCTGTGTTCAGCTTCATAGGTGTCTCTGCAGCCAAGCCTCTGATGGTTCGCACATATATCTGGCCTGCTCGGCCAGCCTTATGTCTGCAAGGGTGTGCAGTTGCATAATAAGGGGGTAGTTCAACCGGGGAAAGAGTTTGCTCCTCACCTGTGGTTACACCCGTGTATCAAACCTGAGCTTAAATCTCCAACACGTCACCCTCTCAGCTACTCTACACTCCTGTTGTAGGCCATTAGTTCCTGAGCTAGCAGAACTTGGACAACGTTAACAGTGTACACCATAGTCTTGATGATCAACTGGTATTTTTTCCCCACTTAACACTTTGCAGTTACATCTCAGTTGAAAACCATAGCATTTACTCTGGTTTGAGAGAAAGTTTTCTTCTTTTTGGGTGAAACATTTGTCCTTAAATGTTTTATATTTTGTACATTTGTATGTAACATATCATGTAAATAGACAGAGACAGTGATTTAACTCATCTGGAGGATTTTGTAGTCTTTGTAAAGCCCTAATAAATGGTATTTGGTGTCACACGAGCAAACAACATGCTGAGCCTTTGTCTTAAATGTGTGTGTGGTGTGTTTTGGAGTGTTTATGGTGCGCAGAATTTTGAGCTTGGTCTGTCAGAATGAAGCTAAGCTGTCAACAGTAGAATTAGAGACATTGGTTAAAATATAAAAACTTTGTTAGACACTGCATCTAGTAGCAGTTGGTCATTATTAACATAAGTGGACAACTAAGCAGCTGTTTTCAAAAATATGTGAATGTCACAGTAATCTTGATCGTAATCAAGTATAGGCAATCATGTAATATGTAAAATGTGAATTAAGTGAGGGTTTTTTTCTGTAGAAAACTTAATTACTTGCATATGAATGACATCAACTACATCTATGATTTCTATGTGTAGTCAGTCAGTGAGGCAGAGCTGCTAGAGGCCAGAAGGAGACTTTTGATGATGTCTGTCTGACATCTAGTGTTTACAATACAAATACAAATAAATCAAAAATAGCCTTTTATTTTGACAGAATGCAAAATGGGACTGAAATGTGAATTCGATTTAAACATAAAGTGCCAATCGCTCTGTATTTAATGAAATAAAGTGCAAATACAAAACATATGAACATTGTAGAAAGCGAACGTCTGGTGGCTTTTATTTTGAAGGACAACTCGTCGCGTTGTCAGTTCTCTTCCGGAGAGCTCGCGGCAGCAGCTAACGCAAACATGGGAGCAGGAGCGACCCCCGCGACAGAGTCTGAAGACGACTTGAAAATGTGGAAATCCAAAGGAGATTCGGTGTCTTTGCCGAAACACTCCTACTGGTTCGACTTCTGGGCGTTCGTGGCCTTTGACATCGCGTTTTTCCTCTTTATGTATTTCATAGTCCCGTAAAAAGGTGAGTGGGCGGCAGAAGTTTCTAGCTAACGTTTTATAACTGAGAGGGCGGCTACGGAAGTTGCTAAGCTACTGAGCTAAGCTAGCCTCGTTAACATAATGCTAAATGAAAGAGAGTTTAACTCGCTTTAATTTGTCGTTTTTAGGGGTGTCACCAACAAAATTGTGTTTCAGTTAAACCCCCCAAAGCCGAGAAGCTTAAATCCCTTGAGTACTCAGGCTAACCTCCAACTGTTGTTGCCTTTATGTGGAGCTGCCTGTTCAAATATTAACTATAGATAAAAGCTACAGCAGAGGTCACCACAGTGGTAATTACACTGTAAACACATTGAGTTTGCTATCATGTAAGACAAAGACAATCATCATATTTGAGAAGCTGGGCACAAATGTGTTCAGTGTGTTTGCTTGGAAAATGATTCAATTACTATCTAGTAATAAATACATCAACTAGTCATTTCAGCTGTAATTCAGTGTGAAAGATTTCCTGTAAACTTAACCCTTAATTAGAGGCTTTGTGTGACTTTGTTGTCATGTGATGTCTTTTCTCACAGGATTGTCCCCTGGTCTCTGGAGCCTGAAGACATGGAGTGCTTGTCCTGTCCCGCTGTGAGGAATCCTAACCACCTTTGACTGAATTAAACGCCACATTATTGGATGCCAAGTATCCACTGCTTGGACCCTGGAGCTGCACATTTTATGCATGTGACATCCAGCTTTGATATCTTGGATTTGAACCACAGAGCAGCTTCCCTCTGCGACGTGTTGCCAGTTACTCTGGACTGTTTTTCTGTGTGGATGGATTCACGTTGCTGCCTTGGGGAAGAGATAAATTTAAAGTATTTCTATTGAAAAGTGGCAAGAGTGTCACTAAGAAACTGAAGAAAGTGTTATCACTGCAAATGTTACTCAGAGCACATGTGCTCAATGTTTTTGATTAAGTAATCATTATTAACTAAGATAAATTGTGAAGCATTCTATATTTAAATGGTCTAGTTTTATGTCTCAAATTTGCTTGATATCCTGCTCAAAAACCAAGCCCTGGGGTGAAGAAGGCTCACATCAGGAAATGTTTGTTTTGTCCTAATAAGCCATCTGATGATCCACTGTGTGTGGGAGGGCTGTGAGACAGCAGAGAAGCAAGATTTTACTTGCACACCGTGAAGAACAATGTGATCATTCCAGCACAATAAACTCTTGAAAGTTTGCACATGGAAAACATTGCAAATAAAGACTTTTGCCAAAGGCTGATCTCTATTGTTATATAAACTCTAATTTAGTACAATGTTTGGCTTAGATACACACAACTGACAACCACTGATACATTGTTAAGTTCATGTGACAGATTGTGAAGGACATATAACATCTATTGTGTTGCTGCCCAGAGGCACTAACAAATTCTAACCTACATAAACTACATCATATTAGCTTTAGATTTAATCCATATTTATATTTTTAGACATACCCCACAGTTCTAGACCCACAGTTTTAGACATGTACAGCTTTTGCAATAATATTAACATATACCACTAGTTTTAGAGAGCTGTTAAGGTGTTGCCAAAACATGAACCACACCTGTCATTATTATTATTAATTGTTAACAAAAATCATTATTGTTATTTCTGCTTTATTAAAGCAGAAAAACTCAATAAAAATTCAACTCTTACTTGAAAAGTTCTGTTATTGAAATCTATAAGAAGTTTTGAAGTCTTTACTGTTATATAATTATTAATACAATTCATGCCTTTTATACATTAACAAGCAACACAGCTGCACTCAGAGACAGATTCCTTCCATTTTGCAAACATTAAAAAAATAAAATAGGTTGCGTTTCCTTTTTGACTTTTATCAAAAGGTCCTGTTTATGAGAAAACTTTTGTGTTGCTACAATTTATCTTTGCTGACTGTATGCTGTTGGTGCGTAATTTAGTACTTTTATTTTGAAGACAATTTACTACACGTGTTTCCGCTTCGGGAGGAAATAACAACAAATGGCTCGCAGCTCATCAGTGTTGCAACCTTATGGTAGTTTCAGTGGCTTTAAAAGTGACTTTACGTCTGAATCATGGAAACGAGCGACAGTTCCCATCAAGTGGAAAACACAGGTCCGTTTTATTGCGCTGTTTAATCGTGTTGTCGCAGCTAACAACGATTAGCTTCCTCACACAGTGTCGTTAGCTAACAGCAGTGATTGTAGCTAACTTACCTCCTGTAAACAGAAAAACATGGAACTAAGGCAACATTTTACTGTGTGTATGAACTTCAGTTTTGTTCTTGATTAAATGAAAGTTTCCTTTGTGGTGAGGACAAGCTGTAAACTAGTGTCTTGTTGGCCACTTTTCCCACTGTTGGCTGTGTACAGTAGCTAACTAAGCTAAATCAACTCAATCATGTAAGGAGTTGTTTTGTTGTTGGCTCATGATGTGTGAGAGTTTCTTTCTACAATAAGTTATGCATTTATGTCAGTCAAAAAAGTCATAAAACTTTAAGATACACAAAAACTTTTATGGCATCATATTTTAACAGGTGTGTTTTATTCATCTTCTCAGTTGCAACTGTGCTATGAACCTGCATTAGTTTTAGCTTTAAAATATAGCAACAGCTTTCTGCTAAATTATCCATGCTGTTTGTTAATATAGTTTCCTCATCTGCACTCCATTACACTCCAGGATTTCCTCTAACAAAGCATCTGATGCAGGAAGCTCCACAATGAATTACCTACTTTACTAATGTTTAAGTCAGATTTACAATTAAGTGTTCAACCTGAGTAGTCACACCTGAATCATTGTACAAGTAAATGTTTATTTTATGAGAAAATATATCACTTCTTTATGTTTGCCATGTTACAAAAGTCCACGAGAATGTAACAAGAAGACCCTTGTTTGTATTTGCAGATATATTCCTGCCGTTGTCGTCGCTGAGGCTGCTGATCCCTCCTCTGCGGCTGCTCTCTGCAGCCATGTGGCAGGTGGCTCAGCGGAGAGAGGTTCTGGATTATGAAAAGCTCGATGAGTTTGTGACGCTGGTGACGGCGACGGTTCCAGACCTGCTCAGTCCAAAGCAACGAGGCAAGCTGCTTCTTCGACTGAGAGCGAAAGTGAGTCAGCGGGTTTCATGTGAGATGAAGTGACGATGTTAATGATCGTACAACAACGTCGTACTCGTTTCTTGCTGAAGGGACTCCTCTCTCTTCTGCATCTTTCTCTTCAGATTATTCTTGAGTTGTGCAGAAATGAGGAAACAGCCAACGTTTTGTGTATACAGCCTCACGTGGAACGAATCCGCCCACCAGGATACACAGGAGTAAGTGAGAGTAGTTACCTAATTGCATTTAACAAAAAACAAGTGTCAGGTGGCCTGGCCCTCGTTATTACTGGCCGGATGGAGGATCGATATGCTTATATTGTTTGGAGATGGTCTCAGTAACAGTGGTAGTGTCTTTCAGAGTGGAGATGCAGAGGTGGATGCAGAGGAGGCCATATTTGTGGAGCTCATCCAAACACTGCTGAAAGACCCAGCAGAGAGGGAGCATTTTTACCAGGCAAGGCGCTTTCAATATAACCCGACTGTCATCCTAAAGACAGTCTCAGACAGTCTGCACCTGTTTTTTCAAACCATGTCCTGCCACATTTGGATTTTTGAGTAATCCCTCTGTACTTCCCAGGAGGTTTTTCCAACAGAATATGGTCTCAGCTACGACACAGACATGCAGCTCCTTGTGTGGGAGTTTCTTTCTAAACTGGAGAAACTCCTGCCAGTACCAGACCTCAGTCAGGTAGGAAATGACATCACATTACAGAAGCTGCAACTTGAAACATGTTTTAAAAAGTATTTGGTGGACCAAGATGTAAACAGTGTAACTGAAATGACTTAAGTTGAAAGCTCATCTTGCCTTTTGCCTCCCAGCTTTTCTATTTCTGATTTTATGTACGGACATAGATTTAGATTGTAAACAGGTCTGATTGTTTTTAAAATAAATTTAAGAACATTTTGTAATTCTTGAGTGCCGTATTAAGCAAATAAGCTTTAATAAATTTAAAGTGAATTCCTTCTATCGTCATAAAAAGTACTATTAATATCATAGTATACATTATGTTGTCATGTGTATGTAAAATGAATATGGACCGATATTTGATTATCAGATATCTTGGTTGACCCTAAAATCCAGTATTGGTCAGGCTGTAGTTGCTAATACTTTCAGTACAGATAATTATTGTTTTCAGGAATTGTAGTAGTAATTGTAGTATGAGTAAGTAAGAGTCATGGTGGATGAAATATTTTATGAACCTGCCCATTCTTGCTGACAGTTCTGCTTTTGTCCATAAACAGACTGTTTCATGGCTGACCTCTGCCCCCTCCGTACTGAGAGACTGTTTGCAAGCGCTCTCCAGTCCTGACGACCTGAGGTCTCTCCTGCAGCACCACAAATGCCTTGAGCACCTTGGAACACAAGGTAAACCAGATGCATCAGTCATGTCTTAAGCCCCTTTCTCTCATCCATAAAAATAGATCAGGTTAGAAACCAAAAATGCCTTGGAGGCAAATAGACTTTAATATGTTTAGCTATGATAAAGTTACAAGATGGTCAAAAAGTTTAAGAAAAAAAAAAAAAAAAAGAACCATATTAACATTTTGCTTGTATTTGGTGCATAAACTTACAGGTCAGGCAGCAGAAGAAGACTTTAAAGGTGTTTTTTCTGTTCAGAGAGATATCAAAAAATGCTGCATTTTTGTGAATGTCTCCTGAATAAATATAAATAATATCCAATTTAATGATTAAAGCTCCAGTGAAGCTTCTAGCGAAGACTTGCCATCTGCATCAGTGTGAATATAACATTTCAACAGTGTCTATCTGCTAATGAGTTGAGCTTGTGTGGACACAGGTTTTCCAATGTGATCAAAACCCTAGACCTAGATGTGAAGGTCAGAAACCACAGTCTCAAGTTGTCTCAAGTCTCAGTTAACTTTTTTCATGTAACAACACAACAGACAGTTTCCCATATTTGAGGGAAACATGAAACAGCTACTTATATTTTAATATATTTGCATAGGTACCACTGTGGAGATGTCCACCCAGGTCTTTGCCTGCTCCGAGTGTCCGTTCTTCCACATGCAGGAGTCCTACCTGCTACAGCACATTGAGCACAGTCACCCTGAGCAGTACAGCAAACTCCAGAAGGCTGCAGAGACAGCTGAGGTCCCCAAGAAGAAGGTCCAGCGTCCTGAGTTCCCTAAGCCTTTCCCCATCCACGACAGGCCCAACCCTCACACGTGCCAAGAGTGCGGCAAAACTTTCACACGTGCCTCAGACGTGACCCGTCACCAGCGGACACACACGGGCGAGCGCCCGTACACCTGTGAGCAATGTAAGAAGGGCTTCAAGAACTCCTGGGATCTGACCAGACATCAGCGCATTCACACTGGAGAGCGACCCTTCCTCTGCTCCCAGTGTGGCAAACGGTTCACACAGATGGGGCTGCTCAAGCTGCATTTTGAACGAACCGCCTGTGGCCAGACTTGCAACCCTCCCCTCGACTTAACGACAGAGGTCGTAGTAGCAGAGGAGACTTCAGAGAAAGGGGGTGGTCAGTACAAGTGCCAGAAATGTGGCGAGAGCTTCGGGAGCATACTGGAGCGGCTGAGGCACAGGCAGAGGCATGTGGTGAGGCGTCAGTACAAATGCTCCCTGTGTGAGAAGATATACAGCCGGGCGTCGGACCTCAAGAGACACCAGATGAAACACACCGGTGAGCGGCCATTTGCATGCGATTGTGGTAAAAGCTTCACGCACGTATGGCTTCTTAATAAGCACCGGCAGATCCACACCAGGGAGCGTCCATACCCCTGCACAGAGTGTGGGAAGAGCTTCACACAGCTCCAGATCCTTAACAGACACCTGCTGACTCACAACGGCCAGCGGCCTTTCCAGTGCTCCTACTGCGAGAAGAGCTTCACTCAGCTGGCCAGCCTCACACGCCACGAGCGAATCCACACAGGTGAGAGGCCGTACCTCTGCCCCACCTGTGAGAAGACATTCCTCACACACGGAGAGCTGGTGAGGCATCAGCGCAGCCACAGTAACTTTAGGCCGTTCAGCTGTCCACAGTGCCCCAAGAGCTTTAAAACCAAGAGAGCTCAGACTGAACACCTCAATACACACACAGGGGAGCGCCCATTCGCATGCACCCGCTGCGGAAAGAGGTTTTCCAAGTCGACCTCGCTCGTCCGGCATAACCTGACTCACACTGGGGAACGTCCCCATCAGTGCTCCCAGTGTGGGAAGACCTTTCTCACCTCTGGTGAACTCCTCCTCCACAAACGGATCCACACAGGAGAAAGGCCTTATCCCTGCTCCTACTGCGAGAGGAGGTTCCGGTGCTCCTCCGACCTCAACATGCACATCCGAACACACACCGGGGAGAAGCCACACAGCTGCTTGTTCTGTAAGAAGAGTTTCTCTACGTCTACGAGGCTGAAGAGACATGTGCGTACACACATGGAGAAGGGTATTGTTGTGGAATCATTTAGTCTTTGAGCTGACAGCTAATGGTGTATTTGTTAGAAGATGATGATTGTTGCTTTGCCTTTTAAAATTAAACAAAAAGGTTTTTTATCAGTTGATTTGTTTTATTTTTATTTTTTATTTGTTTTGTGAAAATAGGAATGTTTTTGGTGCTTTCTGAAAAATTTGATCATGTATGAGTCCAACAGACAGATACATTAGATTGCATTTTTACTTAGCAGATGCTTTTATTTAAAGTGACTTATAATAAGTGTATTCAATCTTTGTCCATAGGACAAGAGCTACAGTAGATGTCATTCTAAGGAATGCACATGTGAACAAAATAAGGGTATGTTCAGTGCTTTTAAAAGGGGACCCACTCTATTCCCAATCATGAAATGCTCTGGGTCAGAGCTCCCCAACCTCTTTGGCTTGTGATCATTTAAAATGAAACAATGTCTACTTGAGACCCATCATTAACAGATGCATATGTTGTGTTCAACCAAAACAACCACAAAGTGATTATTTGTGTCATTTTGGGAGGACCTGAAGAGGTCAAATTATCCAGTAATTCACGGGAAAAATGCAAAAATTAGAGATATTTTTTTTTAAATGTCTGTAGTTGTGTGTGTGTGTGTGTGTGTGTGTCTGTGTCTGTCTCTGTGTCTGTGTGTGTGTGTGTGTGTGTGTGTTCCTTTCCTTATTTCCTTTCCCAAACCCCAGGGAGAGGGACAAAACCAACCTTGCAGGGCCCAATCCAGGCCTGTGAAAGGTTAATGACATTCACCACAGGGAAGAGAACCAGTGGAAGGAGTCTGATAGTGGAGCTTCACCTGTTACTAACCGGTTGATTAACATCATTATTGTACAGACTCAGGCAGGTTAAGAGGATGTTGGTGTTGCCTATAAAGCATTTCAGCAATGACATTTTAGTTTATTAAAGGACTAATCAATCTGTGCTTAAAATGTTTTTAAAAACAAAAAAAAAAACAATAGGGGAAGACAAAGATGGGTCATAGTAAGGACATTTCAAAAGGTAAATGATCAAAGAGCAAAGAGAGGAGGTGGAGAATCTGGAGGACAGTGGCAAGAGAGAAGAGTGTGGGAAAAGTGATAAAGCCAAACAAAGTCAAAGAGCAGGACAGAGCAGAGAAGAAAGGACAATGGGAGCTCCGGGGAGAAACAGGACAGGAAAAGAGGCCAAACTGTCCACAGAGGAACCAAAGAAAACGAAGATCCATGGAAGTGATGAGAGCAAAGAAGCCGAGGCACAAAGTGAAGCCTCTTGGTTAGAGAAGGAGGAAGAAAAGAAAAATATGAACAAAGTGAAGGAAAGCAAAACACAAATGGTCAGAAACAGAGCTGTGGGGGGAAACAAAATGCAGAAGAGGAACAGCGGAGAGGGGTCACACAGATCTGTGAAAAAGGGAGAGATGGCCAAAGATTTCAAAGATGGTATCTCTGATCAACCTGTGGCATTGAAGGAGGACAGCTCAGATATCCAAGGTTGGTTCTTCTTATGTAACCTATTCATGATTGTTAATAACTCATTCATATTGTTGGGTAACGTCATGTTTTTATTGAAGCAGCAGTGTCATTAGATTTTCAGGCTTTGCATGCTTCATCTCCACTGTGTGACTGATAACAGGTTTCTATGTAACCTGATTAAAGGTTGTCATATGGGATGTTAGATATGAGAAAACAATGAGAGGAATGAGGTAAGAGCAAGGTTTGTGTAATCCACTCAAGACTGATGAAATAGAAATGGCCTGTGAACTGAGGTTGCAGTTACAACACTACACAGATCCACGATGATTGGTTTGATCTTTTGTATTATAATATTATGCAGGTGGGGTCAGTCATATAAACACAGGTTGGTTGTGAGGGTGGGGCATGTCTACACTTTTTTAGCTGTGGATCAAGGAAACTGTAGTACAGCGGGTGATGCACTGAGCAGTTTCAATTTGTCAGTTTGTATTTACATAATTTCAAGCATCATTATATTTTAGCAGTCAATTAGGAACAAAAAAATGGTCAAAACAGATCATATTTATTTTGATAGAACGCCAAGCTTTCAATCCTCCCCTAAACAAACATTTACAATTTTATTTGCTTGCATTTGTTATTGTTGCATTACATTTTATGTTAAGCCACTTAATGTGGCTGTCCTATCTGTGTGTCAGAAGAGGCACAGTATTTGCTGTACAGTATATGACATTTGCATACAGGCATTTGACTCTCATTTGTCTCCATTTTGCCCTTCCAATAGCTTTTGAGGGTCTTGATTGGTCTTGGTTGTGAAAGGGTTTTATATAGAGTAACACAATAATATATGGTTGTATTTATAGTGTTACATTTAGCAAAACCATAGCTATGTTTTAATAATACTTCTTTTAAAGAAAAAAATCCCTTCATCCAGCTAGATCACTGTTTCCACGTGGTTATCACATGGGTTATCGTTATTGAGGGTTAAATATTAAAAATCCCTCCAAGTTTCCCGCCGGACCGCTTATCTACACGGACTTCCTGTCCCACCCACATTCTCGTGTCGCTTCCGGGTGGCCACACAAGACTCATCCAGCGAGCTGTCGTTCTCTTAACGTTGTAAACAAAAGTTACTAAACGGTTTAGCTTCCGCGACACATTGAACGAAAAGACATGCATATCAAAACAGGTGAGTTTGTACAACTTTGGGACTTATCGGGCGGGAATTCCTCACTTTCGGCGGTGTTATTTTGTTGTCTTGCCGACGGTGTTAGCAAGTGTGCTAGCGGTATCGATAGCAGTCTGCTCGCCGCTTTGAATGGGGGTTACGAAACTTTGACTTCGGCTAACGTGCTAGCTAGTTGTTCATTTCATGGTGTGGTTAAAAAAATAAAGCCATCTCTTCGACGACAGCTCTTGTTGTTGAGACACAGTTGAACTAGATTGATAGTGTTGTAAAGGCAGATGTATATCTTTAAAACCGTCGTGTTTAATGCGCCGCACCATGACGCTGCTAATTAAAGTTTGCTAACACCGGTGCTGCTCGTAGCTTTTGCGGTCTTGTTAGCTGCCAACACCGCGCACACGAATCAGAACATGTTGTTTTATCCGACGGGACTCTAACAAAGGAGCCAGGCTAATCTTAATCAGAGCGTGGTTCATTTGGACAGTCTGCTAGTTTCTGGAAATTTCTGTCACGGTGCTTGAAACGAGCTCCCTGGGTTGGCAAACTACCTCCCCAGGTTTCTTTTAAAATGTGGCGCTTAGGAGCGGGCACGCCATTCAGGCCGGGTGGATTCATTTCCTAATCATGTGGAGTATTGCACCTCAATCTGTGATCCCTCAACTTCTGTAAGCACCTGTTGTGAGTTTATTGTCACCGAGGAAGTATTTCCAGTCGACTTGCCTTCTATAGACAAAGAGCAGTCATGTCCAGATCTGTGTGCCATGTGGAGAGAAACTGGCTCAAGTGGAAGTAAAATAAGTTAATATTTAGTTAACCAACCATTCTTTTGTCACACTGAGTGTGACTGACTGACACACAGATTGTTGTGCAACATTAATGTAAAATGAGATGAGCGTGAGAAGTTTGGGGACAGGTTCTGAAAGTTGCCACAGGCTATAGTCATTAAGACTTACTGAGTTTTTCCAGTGATATATATTTTCTTTAAACACTAGGGTAAAATAAATATAGGACTGTAATTTAGGTTTATTCATTGTTGATCTTTTTTTTAAAAACGTAGTCTATAAAAACCCCTTAGAAATCCCTTAGTTTGGAACTTGAGAGGTGAAGTTTCCATGTTGCTTATTTTGTCCAACCAGCAGCTCAGAACATATTCAAAAACATATTCAAGTTGTAATGACATAAATGAGGGAAAATTGTCAATTTTCCAGTACTAAATATTGTTTGTAAATGAGTTTACGAATTCGATAACAGAAGTGGCTTATCAAAATTGTGGCGACAAATCGTCTGTCAAATGACTAATTGGTTAATCTACCAAATATTTCAGTGTTCTAACAGTTCACACATTCACTTGACAATTTCATCTTTGCATTTTGTTGTTTTTCCCCACTGTCAGCAGAACACATACTCCATATGAGGTGTTTTGCTCCCTGTTCCATCCTCTTAGTTTAGCGTCATCTTGTTTATGTTTTTTTTTCTGCACAAATTGGCAAATTGGCAGGAGTGCAGGCAACTGTTCTGCCTAAACTTGACTGTCACAGTGACGTCATGTGAAAATGTGTCATCCACCCCTGATGTTTGCTTATATGAAACAGCCAGGTACAAAGATCCTTTATGGACTGATGCCAGGTGAAGAATTTTAGAATGTGTCACTACTGTTTAGACACACATGATGTGCTCATAACTATATTGCTGAGACAAGAAAATGACACAATAATATTAAATAAGAACAGGATTGTATTGTGTGATCAGTTCAACAGTACAGTGTATATTCAAACATGTCACAACAGAAGATATTTGACCAACATGTCAACACCTCTCTTTCAGGTACATGGGAAGCAAGCAACACCGTGTGTGAGTCTGATACCCTGTGCGACCCAGCTGTCCTTGTTTCAGCCACCAACTCTGAGCCACATATTCGCAACCGCCGTCTGTCTCCTGGCTCGGGTAACTGTGGAGGTGGTGGGGGCGGAGGCTGCATCTCTGGAGGTGACCAACAGCCCCGGCAGCTTTCACCTGAAGGCGACCTAATCGGACCTGGACACCCGCACGCCTTCAGCTTCCGCAGGGAAAAAGAACGCAAGGGCCAACAGCACAAAGGCCGCAGCCTCCGCAGGGAAAGTCAGAAGGGGGTCAGCCGAGGAAGCGAGCGACCGCAAAAGGTTAACCAAAAGGAGAGGTGGGTGGAGGACAGTCTGTCGCTGCTCAAGCCCCCACCTGCTTTCCCGGTGCAGGACAGTCCCGCCAAGCTGCAGCCTGCCGTCAGCTACGCCTCCAAGGTGAAGGCGGGGGCGGCAGGTGGAGCGCTGGAGGAGGATCGCCCCGCCATCGGTGTGCTGCTACAGAACCAGTGGGGTCTCAGTTTCATCAGCGAGGCGAGGCCGGTCACAGAGGGCACCAGCACTCGCCCCACTGCCAACGCCCTCTCCCCTCAGCCCACAGACGCTGAACAGTCAACAGACCTACAGCTCGAGACAGTTCTCACAGTCCAGCCCCCTGAAGAAACCCCTATTAAAGTTGCTACCTCTGTCACCCCCACTACACGCCCAGAGGTGGACGAGAGCAATGGGAAGCTGCTGCTTAGTTGTCGCCATCTAGTGGAGGCTTTGAACTATCACAGTAGAGGTGAGCGCTATGACGAGCTTTGAAGACAGTGTCCAGATTTTTTGTTGTAATTTTAAATTTGTCTTTTTGGTGCATTACCTCTAACAGTGTCTTTTTGCCTCTCCTCAGAATGGAATGCTATCTGTAACAGACAGAAAAAAGGTAAGTTGACTCAAAAAGTAAACCAGTCAGTGCTGTCATTCCGCTTCTCAGGAAAAAATATGGCCGAGACGTAGAAAATTACCTCTGACACTGTGGTTTTTGAAATGTTGTGAAAGAGGCTTCAGATCTTTAGGTCAACATGTCATGACCGTATTTTGTAGTTAAGTCTATTTTAGAATCCACTTTAATTATTAGTTATGTCACTCCGAGTGCATTATATAGTTCTGAGCTCTTTAAAAATGTAGTCCTTACAGATTAGGTTTGGCTTTAGGTTGTTTTGTTGTTCACTACTACTGTGTCTTATACTTTGTTAATGGTAACATTAAAAAGATGTTACACAAAAGGGCACAGAGTTGCAGGAGATTGCAGACAATCAGACGTTATCGGCTTATTTTGAAGAACCGGGTGTTGCAGGCAATCCATATACATTTATTCAACATATGTATCATGCTACGTCTTTAACTTCTCCCCTTGACATTGTTGTGTTCTTTTTCCATTTTGCAGTTCCAAAAAAGGTCGTCTGGTACAAGGACACCAAGGAGCACCCCGCCTAGCAGTGTGAGGATCCCAAAGCATATATGAACACATACACGACACACACCTACATGCACATTAAAACATATAAAGACGGACACATTTTTGAGTCCCATTTACACACACTGCACTCAGGATGATGTCTTCACGCAAAGCCACACTGAGACACTTTGGACTAACTCCTTTGAGATCTTACAGCAATGGACTTTTTTTAACGCCTTACAGAAAGCCTGCCTTAATTAATCAGACATATTTTCATCGCCTCTCATTACCATTTTTAGCTTGTATGTACAGAGCTGGTCTTTTTTTTTTTTTTTTTTTAAAAGGAGCTGTAATTTAATCCCCTCCCCCCTCTTTTTTTTGGAAGCTGCAGTTTTATCAAACATTTTGTGTCCTCTGTCAATTAGGATCAATCATTACTGAAACAGAGAAAACACAAGCAGAACCACTCGATGGGCAGTCTGAGGGTTGTTGACTCACATCGTTGTGTGATAAGAAGGTGCTGTAAGAGACCAACACCTCAGTGGCTCTCTGGCTTAAAGGCGGGAGGGGCCAGAGGCAAAGGCCGCCATTTTAACCTAAACCCCAGAAGTGCCATTGCTCTCTGGATCATGATGCAGCTGCCTATTGATGAGGTCAATCAAGCACTTTGTTTAGAAAAAAAAAATCTGTTGCGACCAATCCCTGTGTGCAAGAAAACCCACACCAGAGTGATTTATTTCCCCGTCTCCATTACGAACAGAAGAAGGTCTGTCTTGTACCTGCTTGAGTTTTATGGTTATTGTATGCAGAGGGCTTCTGTATCTGTGTCTTCAGTTTACAGAGGGTGTAGTCAAAGGCACAGTAGAGTTCACCCTTTACCCCTGTCAGATCTTAATGCTGTGTTCCTTTTTGTTTTTATTTGGTTCCCTAATCGGGTGAATGTTACTCATGAATCCATAAGGGATCCCACCATGTTCAGTATGTTGATTTTTGAAAAGAAAATTTATTGAATAAAAAAATTTACACTGGAGAAAGAGGAGGAATGTAAGTGAACAGTATTGCTTAATAAAAATGAATAAACTTGAGTTCCATCTTAGTCCTTTTAATTTTC